>OX276377.1:54567521-55817521 GCA_946251855.1 Alsophila aescularia | reverse complement strand
TCAGTAACTCACACGCTAGCTCAATCACAAACTTTCGCATATATAATATTAGTGTGATTCGATCACTACTAAAACTAGCGGTCCAGGGGTGTTTAGGCAGACCCCTGTAATCAATGGCAACTGTACAAGCCGAGGTTCGTACCCCCTGGGTGCCCGTGAGCAAGTGGCCAAAACATTAAATTCGGCGTGCGCCTTCTGTGTCACGCATTGCGGCGGAGCGCTTTCGCGCCCGCCCCACCGTCCGTTGACGCTGTAGAGGTCAGTTATAGACCAACAGCATATATCTTTCTTAAAAAAAAAACTATTTTCCCCAAAATATTTTACTAATGCACTCAAAATCTACATATACGGATTGTTATTTAATGCTCGCCTTATAGTACGAATTGTGTGCCAAAATCCGTCCTTAAGTGGCTTAATGCTCGCCTTATAGTACGAATTGTGTGCCAAAATCCGTCCTTAGATGGCTTAATGCTCGCCTTATAGTACGAATTGTGTGCCAAAATCCGTCCTTAGGTAGCTTAATCTATCAATAATTAATTAGCGACTTTGAAGTATATCTACTTATATTATTATTTATTCTGTGGCATATCCATCAATTACATAATCAAGTTTTGTACCACAGAGCAATAGAGATTGTTCCTTGCACTTGCTAAGCATAATTATCCCCTTTTGGCAACACATACACTAGAAGTATAAACAGAAACGGGATATTTTCCATGGAAACTATTTTTACTGAGTTCCCGATATTTCGGCACTGTTGCAAGCGCCATGATCACGGATAACTGAAGACACGACACGCAGAAGTCAGCCATCGCTCAACATTTTTTGGAGTCGGGGACAAACCACTGGATCGAATTACATAACCCTCAGACACTACGCGCCTTGTGAACAGGCGCGTTGTCGTGCAGAAGCAATACACCTGCGGTCAATTTTCCCCGTCTTTTTTCTTTTATTGCCTCCTTTAAGTTGCGCAGGGTGTTAGCGTAAGTTGCGCCAGTAATACTCTCACCTTTTTTTGTGTACTCAATTAATAAGATTCCCTTGGAATCCCAAAACACTGTGGCCATGAGCTTTCCGGCGGATGGGCAGACTTTGAACTTCTTCGGTGGGGCTGTTCCTTTTTTATGCCACTGCATAGACTCCTGCTTGCTCTCAGGATCATAGTGATGAACCCACGTTTCATCACCAGTAACAATCCGATCATAAATACTTTGCGGATTTTCACCACAGAGCTCCAAAAACTCCTTGCAACAATCAACTTGCGCTTGTTTCTGAAGCGCTGTGAGCATTCGCGGCACCCATCTTGCACTGACCTTTGACAAATTTAGATGGTCATGAAGGATAGTGTGAATGGTACTCACGGATAGCTTGGTTCTTTCTGCTAATATTTTCACTCTCACACGGGCATCTTCGTGTACAAGTTTCTAAACAATTTTTACGTTTTCATCAGTAGCGGCACTAACCGGCCCACCGGCACGAGGGTCGTCTTCAATACTCTCTCTACCCCGTTTAAATTCACTTGACCACTTCTGAATTGTAGATAATGAAGGGGCAGAATCTTGGTAAACAACGATCATTTCTTCGTGAATGACTTTTTGAGTCTTTCCTTGTTTTGTGAGGAATTTTATCACAGCGCGATGCTCGATTTTTTTTCAACATTGTCGTATCAGTCATCGTAGTTGCCTTTCCGAAATGATATTTTGAATACTAATGGCGACAATCAAATAAAATTTTGTATTTATACCCTCAATGAGTGTCATAAACTAATGAGATAATTTAATTACCCTCATCATTTGTATATTACCCCGATACCGAGAATACATTGAACGCCCCTCGTATCTACAGAACGCCACTACCAAGATAGGTTAGAGATGCGATTGAAATTACAAAATTCAAAAGTTTCAATCGTGAGGATGGGTTTAAACTGTCGAGTGTCTGGAATCCATTGGTATGTGTTAATGATATGTGTCGTGAATCGTGATGGAGTTATTAATGATTAATGGTACTAGTGTCACGCGTAATATACGAATGAGAAAGAGGGTACACCATATTTTCTGCTCGTAAAACCTTTCCATCCACCCGCATTTACTTCAGTTATCCGTGATCAGAGCGCTTGCAACAGTGCCGAAATATCGGGAACTCGGCAAAAATAGCATCCATGGTAAATATCCCGTTTCTAATGTTTATACTTCTAGTGTTGTGTGTGTGTGTCCATGTTAGTTAGTTACCAAGCAAGTGTTTGCGTCGCAGTTTATGTCTGTAGAAATCTGCATATGTCGTTAGTGTTGTGTGTCGTGACAATTCTGAATTTTTGCAAAACCAAATGCGGGTAGTTCGAGACAACGCTCGCCCTTCTCGACGCTGACATCCACTACATCAGTCTTCTCGTGACCACGATCAATGCAACTTGATCGAAAAGTCGAGGTAAATAAAAATTAAGTTTTCAGCGCGATTAAATCCCGTTTAAATATATGACTATGTGTACGAATCGCGAAACTTTAAAAAAAAAAATAGATGAATATTTTCTTTCTACAGCTGAAACCAGAACACCTGACGCGCCGGCGCCGTCGACAGCATCCAAAAGAGCGACTGGTTCCAAGAAAGAGTTCCAGTCCTCGCGAGTGAAGGGGCGGCCGCGGGCAGCCGACTCCAAGTTCCAACTGAATGACCCCAAGTGGCCTCATATGTGGTATTTAGTAAGTATTCAATGCAGTATACCTTATCGTCATTTTTATCTAAAAGAACGGCTTGAATCGCAATTTCTTTACCTGATAAATTAATAGATAAAACTAGTAATTTTTAAATTAATTAACATCAAGACTTCAACATTTTCTTCTTCTTCGTGCTAAAATCAATCTAAAGCTTACTAAATTGGTTGGTACTCCTTGGCTTGATCAGAGGCCAAGTTAAGGTCGTGTCTAGTACAATGAGCCGGGCATGAGGGGCAAAATAAAAATGGTAAAATCTTTACAACTTGATACTCCAAGGTATAAACTGAAGACTGGATGCTATGTCTGGATAGAAGACTTTGAGAACATAAATGAGTCTATATTTATGCTCGTAAAGCCTCTATTTCTATAGATATTAATTATTATAGATAATCAAATATTTTTTACGTGGAGAATTAAAATAGTTGGCATTAATAGAGATTGTCGTTGTTTTTTTAATCGGTAAAAAAGTGTTTAACACTCTGTTAAAGGTCTTCGAGTCTTGTGTCCAGCACATTTTATAGTTAGTCCAAAGTAAGAAATTATAGTAAATCTACAATACAATGTAAATACACTTTATTGCATACCAAAAAAAATATACAAAATATAAATATAACAAACTGATCGATTGGAATTTGGCAGTCTTATCGCTAAAGAGCGACTTTCCATGTTATATTTTAGCTATCGTTGTAATGGTGCGACCCTACATCTTCCATACTTATTTAAACGACCTATTTTATGATAGTTCGTTTTAACTCGTATGTACAGAGAACTTGTCTCGTGTAATTCTCGAGTATCTCGTATGCATAAGTAAACATTTCAACTTCAATACCTCCTCACCTTTTGCTTTAAAGTCCACAAACTCTCTCGGAGTCACGTGGCAATTCCGAAACATAATTAATTATTCATTTTCAATTAAAACGTAAATATTGAAAGCGCAAATTGCTGCGAAGCTATAAAGTTACGAAGTGTTGGCACTCATTTTGGCCCGTTTTGTTTTCCTTTAGTGATTTCTCTGAACCGAAACAGAAGTTTAATTTTCTTTCCGGCGAGTTTGTTCCTTCTTCTGAAAATATTGACGAGGTTGAAGCCAAAAATTTGAGTTTTATTAAGATATCGCGGGTTTCCGCGCCGACTTATAATGGGGATGGAAATGTTTGGTTAACTTTGGAGTTGGGATGGTTTTTATCAAGTTTGCTTAAAAGTCGTTAAATATACCTAGTCGGTAAAGTGTACTAAACTCGGTAATAAAACAAGAACTCGAGTTGATTTATACGAAAACCTTAACATAGCTTGAATGATTAGGTACTATACTCTTTGGGAACGAGAGGGTAGCGAGGGGTGGGCTTTTCAGAATACTGTCACGGCACCACAGAATAAATAATAGTAAAAAGAAAATGAAAAATTAATTTATAGCCACTATCATAAATACATAATAATCCATTATATGAAAGTACAATAGAAAAAATATATATAAAAATATATATGCCTCCAGCAACAAACATCGTAGACAATAGGGCAATTGGGTATCTTCAGCTTGTGCTGCGTTCACATTTTCATGTGTCCGCTGCGCTGTTTTTAAATATACCTCTTTTTCGGACTGAGTTATTTGCCGAAATATGAGCAATGCTGGCTACATTACAACTAGGTTAACATAATAAAAAAAAACCAGTGAAAATTACAAAATACCACCGACTCAAAACAAAATCAAAACTGCGTGATGTGTAAGTACCTATGTAGAGGTGTGTGTTTGTGAGGGTGTGTGGGTGTTAGTACAAGTAACGGCACGCGGAATAGTTAAGTCTATCTACTAGTAGTACTGGCTTCAAGTCCGTATGCCACTGGCGAACTAAACTTCAAAACATAGTACCACACTTTTAAAATTAATAGAGTTTTTATTAAATTGTTTGGCTCTTATTCATCGGATTGAGATACCAAGTACACCAATTTTCAAGTCAAAACCTTAAGCTATCCAACAGTGAAAAGCATCGCAATCGGTCCAGTAGTTTTAACTTAATGCGAATAGATAGACATTAAAAGTGTGGTACCAAATTTTGAAGGCTAGCGTAGGTATTAGTGAAATAGATAGATAGATAACTCTTTATTGCACTAAAGAAACGACCTTAAAATAGTACAATCGGCGGCCTTATCACTAAGTAGAGATCTCTTCCAGGCAATCTTAGATTAGAAAGCGAGAACATGAACATCAATGAACGATAGTGTGCATATGCAAGTATACATTTACTGGAATGAATAAATTTATATTTTTAGAATATAAATACGATAAATTTAGTAAAAATAATAAAATAATTAGAAAATTAACTGTAAAATTTACCAAAGAATAGTTTACTTCAGCGGCATTTTCCATGTTTTTTTATTTTACCAGCAAGTAGCCGAAGGGCATTAAATATTGGTGGTACTGTCTTTTTTATTTATTCCACACAGCCAAGTTATGTTCCTTGATATTATTTTACAAAGCGTTGTTTGTGGGAAATTATCTTCATATTTTAGATCAATAACGCTAATATTCCGAGTAAACTTGAGAAAAACGTTTTTGCCTACACAACTTATTAGTGAAAAATCATAATATCTGTACAATGAAGATAATCTATCTATACCTACTTATAATAAAGCAGTAAGTACTAAAAAATCTGTACAATGAAGATAATCTATCTATACCTACTTATAATAAAGCAGTAAGTACTAAAAAATCTGTACAATTAAGATAATCTATCTATACCTACTTATAATAAAGCAGTAAGTACCAAAAAATCTAGTGTACTTAAAATAGGCTACTGAACAGGAATATAATTTTTAATCGTGTCTATCTATTTGTCTGTTGTACCCGTATCACGTAAAAACTACTGGACCGATTGCGATGCGGTTTTCACTGCTGTATAGCTTAGGGTTTGACTTAAAACTAAGGTAGGTAGTTGGTATCTTAATTCAATGATTAGTGCTTAGCAATCGATAAAAATCTATTAGACGGCTTAATGCATTTTGAAGAAATGTAGTATATTGTACATCAGAGGTACTTTTGGTCCAAGAATAACACGTATGGGCTACTTTTAAATGAAATGACTAAGCTGCCACACATAGTGTAAGAATAAATTACAAGAATTTTCCTACGACCTATAAAATGAATTGTGATTCACAATGCCGCTCAGCGATAGTGACAAGCTATTATGCACTTGATGCCGTGAAATTGAAATCGTGATATATAAAAAAGCAATTTTCTGGTACATTCCTATAGCGGTCACTCAATACAAATTGACGCAACTGTGTGGCTGAAATTTCATTTAGTTTCGCCAATGCGGACATATTTTTGAACAGCCTTTTAGTAACATTTTACCAGATTAAAGTACGTCCTCCCGATACGAGCTGCCATGCGTGAATTATTAAAACATCAAAATAAATGGTGTTAAAGACTCAAAGCAAGCGCTCGTGTAGAACCGGTTTTTTGTATAGTTAACGGTAACTAGAGTTACCGTTCTGATTTAGCCTTTAATTAGTATGGCTGTGAAATACGGATCAAATGTTTGGTATTTTTGCAATCAATAAACATATTTTCAAAATGAACGAAGAAAACTATGGCGTAAGCAGCCAAACTGAAGATAAAATAAAAAAAACACACCATTATATAGAACCCTTGAAACGTTGAAACGGTGAAACGTTGTCTCAGACCAAATATTACTAAAGTAGTGTATTCTCCTAGAACGTTATCTATTTGTTTGTTTGGGGAGCTTTCACGCCAGAACGGCTGATCCGATATTGATGAAACTTTGTAAATAGGTACTGTACAATATAGAGACCAACCTAGGATACTTTTAATCCCGGAAAATGGTAAATTGAAATGGGAAAACAGGAAAATGACGATTACTCTCTGTAAGGAACGGAATGACATGAACGGTTGCCATTGAAACGAAATAATAACAAATCTGTCAAAAAGCATCAAGAGCGTTGGTTTGGTGCTATAAATTTGCATTGGTTTTTAATATCCTAGATGAACATGGGATGCTTTTTACCCGACTATAGCAAAGCAAGGGAAGGGTAATGAATTTAACAGTCTATGTATGTATCTATGTATGTATGTATGTGGTGGTTATGTGGATGTTCCACCATAGTGTCTCCCCTATTGATCGCCCCTGTTGCTTCGATTTTGACAAGCGAGGTGTCAATCGATTCGTCTTCAGGTATAGAGTGTCATAGGCTATTTTTTTACCCGACTACGCAAAGCAAAGGAAGGGTTATGTGTTCAAACTAAAAACTTGGTCTGATTTTGACAAGCTTGGTATCAATCGATTCGTCTTCATCGCAATAGTGTCATAGACTAATTTTTACCCGACCGGGTGTTTGTTTTTGAATTTATATCTTGTTTCGCGATAAACTGTAGTCCGGATAAAGCCGCGAGCGAAAGCTAGTAAAATAGATAGGAAATGTTGACTTCCTAACCAATAAATGAAACCCAAGAATAATCTATACAAATAAATTAAATTGTCTGTTTGTAATGTCAAAATAACAGCTTTTTACGAATGAAAATATGCATTTGAAAATAGGAGCATACACGGTACTCCAAACAAAAAAGTCATTATTTTTTTTGTCTGTCTGTCTGTCTGTTTATTCCCGCTAATCTCCGAAACGGCTGGACCGATTTTGACGGGACTTTCACTGGAAGATAGCTGATGTTACAAGAAGTAACATAGGCTTTTACTTTTATTTTCGAAAAATTATTAGAATTCCGCGCAAATAAAACAGATAAATTTTGACCACGTGGGCAAAGCCGCGGGCACAGCTAGTAATACAATAAAAAACATATTCTTTCCCAATTTCCATATACCACTATCTGACAGTAATACGACAACCTGTTTCGCCTCTCTATACACGAGGCATCCTCAGGAGATGTTGACTCGTCGAGTGCTGGACCGAACGCACTCCACGAGTATTTTCTTAGTTCTTTTTAAATATGGATTTCCGTAAAGTAACGTCTGAACTAAACTAAATATATTATCATTAAAAAAAATAAAAAACATGCCAAGTACTTCTTCGCAAGACTAAGTAGGGCTGATTTTCAGCATATATATTTGCTGGAACTCAAGCTGTGATTATTATCGTTATATTTTTTTCTGCAGAACCGAGGAGGCGGCCTCGACATGAACGTGATCCCGGCGTGGCGGGAAGGCATCACCGGCAGAGGCGTGGTCGTCACCATCCTCGACGACGGCTTAGAGACTGACCATCCTGACTTAGTTGCTAATTACGTAAGTATTGTTCAATGTTGTGGCGGATATGAGAAATAAACGTTCGTGGATTCTGGCATGATCATCCATCCGTTAGCATTAGCCCAGTTCACGACACTGAGCTCGGTTTTCAGCTCTCAGGGCTCAGTTTCTGCCAGCCGCGAGTCGACTATCCACATAACCGAAATGTGTCTTTTGCAGCGTTTGCTTCTCTACCCCAACGGTAATTGGTTCAGCGGAAAATCTTGCTAGGCCACTCTCACGTCTGCTTGTTGATCCTTTCTCAATCGGATTACTTTAATACAAGTATGGTATTTAAAGGGACACTAGTACTATTATTTATTCTGTGGGGATACCAAGCGTTGCTCTCATCGTCTGTATCTTTCCCTCGGCTGCCATTTAACGGGTGTCTGTGGCTGCCACAGCTGCAGATACCCGTTAAAAAAGCTGTTCAAATCCGTCGCGTACCCCAAAATGTTTGCGGCAATTAATTAACATAACTTCCTTAAAAAACAATTATGTTTGTAAAATTGTATACCTCGTAAAATGCAAGATACTCGTAACTTTACAATATAATATTTTATGACTCAATTGCTTTGGGTACGGATACGCGTAAAATCTCTAGAGCTGGTAATTTTTTGGTGAAAACATATTTTCATGTACAAGGCTGGTTGGATGTATTATCTCGTTAACTTTTATAATAAAGTATAATGAATCTTTGTGTCCTTACGTTGTATCACTGTAAATATAAAAAGGCGTACTTAAAATAAGGTAATCTTTGCTCAAGCTCTTTGTGTCTAAAGAAAATTACAATCCAATTCAATTTAGAAAATCCCCTGTGCGAAGCCGGGCATTTTGCTTGTAAATTATAATTTGCTCTCCTTGACGTAGTAAGCTGACATAAAATAATTTCAGCCCCGTTATTTGAAAAACGTCTCGTGATAGGCGCGTGATATTTTGCGCCCCTTTCAAGAAATTGAAGCCTCAGATTAACAAAATCCTGCTTAAAACTCATTTACCTCCCCGAAGACACGTTCCATTATCTCCTGATCTTCATAAGATTAGACGCCTGAGTCTCCTGTAGTGTATCGCCGAATCCTTCATTTATGCTGTGAACACGATACGCGAGGCTAATGAGAAATTTTGTGCACACCTGTACGATAGAAACGAATGTATAGCGAAAGTGACTACCGCGTCACAAACATAAGCCATTGGTTTTTTAACCTCCGAACTCCAAAAGAGAGAGGTGTTATAAATTTAGGGTGTGTATCATTGTACTGTATGTATCCGTGTGTCTGTCTATGGCATCGTAGCTCCCAAACAAATGGACAGGGCATCGTAGCTCCCAAACAAATGGATATTGATGTGTTTTTTTCTGTTTGATAGCTGATATGATCGAGATGCTTCTTAAGCAGGCTCCAAGGTTACATTTTCCCACTCCTCACTCCCCTGTCATCTCCCCTGCATTCTGCCACCCGCTACCGGCAATAAGCACTGTAGTGCCTGCGTAACAAGGTTGAAAATCGCGAGCGCTGTTTGAACACACAATTTAGCTGAATGATGTCTCAAACTTATTTATTTTATTGGCAGGCTAATAATGTAGTTAGGTAAATTTTGTCTAAACATTAGATGATAAACTATATTTTCTTGCTGTGAGATTTATTTTAGAGATAAAACTTAAGCCGTTGAGTAGAAAAATGTAAATATTACTTAAAATAACGTAATTTTTGATTAGAAAATGTATCGAATGAAATTTTGTTAATCATATTTTCGTCTTAGTCTTAGAGAGATAAAGATCTCAAAAACATATGTTAAGTTTCACATTTATCAGGTTTGTGGTTCATCCAGCATATTTATGGAAAAAAACCTTAAAAAGCAGAAACTGGTCTTAAGTTTAGGGTGTGTATCATTGGACTGTATGTATCCGTGTGTCTGTCTGTCGCATCATAGCTCCCAAACAAATGGACAGATTTTGATGCGGTTTTTTTCTTTTTGAAAGCTGATGTGATCGAGGTGGTTCTTAGCTATAACGGGGAGAAGGGGGGGTTGGTATTTTATTATTTGTGTTTGTTGTTCTTCGTTTGGGAGCTACATTGCCACAGACAGATACACACCCTAAACTAAGAGAGGGTGTTATAACCCCTCTCTTTCGACGGGGGTTACAAAAAACTGACAGAGTCGCGTCGTCTGTGGGTGTTCAAAGCAGTCCACACGATGCTTCTGCCCATAGTTCATCATCGCACTATTCGCTTAGGTATCACTAGATATTAACTACGACCAATTGTCATACAGTACTAACTAATGTTGAATAATGTATTAGATTCCCTATTAATGTCTACGCATGCAAGTAACCTACAAACCTACAGGTAACTCTGATTGAACATGAGATTGATGAACAATCGCTCTTGTTTGTCAATCAGGTGCGACGTACCTCCGACCCAAATACATTGTTTCGTATTTGCTATATTTAGAGAACGGTGTAAACAAAGGTCTTCTATAATAAGCTGTGACCTGAATAATCTCGTATTCCACGTTATTTGGTTGTTACTTGTGAAACGAGAAATGGTGTAAAATATAAAAATAGGACGCCTCGGGCCAGGTGGGGAGATAATTGGGATGGATTTCTGGCAGAGATTTCGAAAAGGTTAAAACAGTTAAGCGTAGTGAATATAAATAATGATAATCATCATCATTGTATTATATTTACAATTACGGGACTTATACCTTCTATCGAAGATTTTTTATGACGCCGGTATTAATAATATAAAATATAATTATTGTTCTCATCTCTTCTCTGTTACCTATTGTCGATCTTTTAAAAAATTGCCTTTATTCTTCTACATCGAAATTGAAGAGAAAATGTGAGCTATTCAATATATCATGATATTTTCTTTCAACTGCTGTGCCGAGAGTAGCTGGATTATTGACGTACTTTTTAGATTTGAGATATCCCCCTTAGAAAAAGTCGAAGGGCTTATGACAGTACATAATATAAGCACAGTGTACTGTGCTATTATTATCTCAGATGTTTCCTACGCCTCTCATGTTCACCTCAGTGAACATTTAGCCTCGGAATTATTTTTCCCTTGGTACTACTGCCACTTATTTTGCATAAGTAAATATTATGTAAAATGAATGGTCATTCATATTATGTTTTTTTTTATTAATGTGTTTATATGAGATTTAAATTGCTTTCATGCTGATTATAAAATTATTTAATAGTAAACCACTTATTTTGCGTAATATTTACTTATGCAAAATAAGTCGTTTGTTCCCAGTAGTTCTGTGAGAGAAGTTCCGTGTGGCAGTAGTACCACGTGAAAAAAAAATACGGTGGTACTACCAGACAGATTGGTAGCACCACGAGAGAAAAAAACTGTGGTGCTAATAACATGTCTGGTAGTACCACCTTAAATTATGTTTTCGCCTCGGTAAATGGCTACGAACAAAACATTAGAACAAAAGTGAACATAAGACTAACATGAAGTGAGTTTCAACACTGTGCGATGTAGACACAAGCATTCATGCTGTTTGTCTATAAAGAAACAAATCTATTCTCATAATAAGCAATCAGTAACAAAAAGTCTGTACAAAGAAGATAATTTAAAAAAAACGGTCTAGTGGACTTAGCTAATGAACAAGAATATTTTTTCGCGCATCACGTTAATGCTACTGGTCGGAGATGCGGTTTTCAATGTTAGATACTTTAGATAGCTTAGGGTTTGACTTAAAAACTGGCGTACTTGTTATCTCAGTCCGACGAATAAATATAAATATATTCAGGACAATTCTACTCCCAATTACCTAGCCCCAAACTAGGATACCCTGTACTATGGGCACTAGATAACGGATAAACATACGTAGATAAGAATATTACATCCATGACTCGGAAATAAACATTTCTGCTCATCACAGAAATGATTGCAGGACCTCGCAGGATTTGAACCCGCGACCGCTCGATTTCGTACCTAGGATCTCTAGCCACTAGACCAACCGACTATAGTGGCCGGTAGAAGTCGAGCAATCGATATAAAAATAATAATAGAAAAAACGCTTCAAATCTTTTAAAACTTAAAAGAGAGAAATTATAAAAATAAAAGAGGTCTTTGTTACGCCCAAGCCGACTAAAGTAAGTAGGTAAGTAGGCACTTACCTGCGACAGACTATCAAAAAATTTGAATTATTTCTTTCTTGAAGTTGTATATCATTTGAAGTCGTTTATTTTTAATTAGTTTTTATTTCTTAATTTTTAGTTTCGTTAAAGTAGGCTAGAGAAAATTAAGTACTCATTCCGTTCGCTAAGAAAAAAGCCATACTGGAAACAAACCAGTCCATATTTTTTAATCCACTGAACCGATTTTGATGAAACTATTTATATTAACTATTCTCTGAGGTGAAAGTTACTGAAACTATTACAAAACGAATTATTGCAATCGGACTAGTAGTATCCGAGAAATACGTGGACAAACATACATATATACATTGGGCAAATTTTGGTATATTTGTTCGGATACTCGTATACATAAATATTAAGATTTTTTGACAATATTACATACATACATCAACTTGAGAAGCTTCCTTTTTTTTTAAACCATTTGACGTCTCAAATAAGTTTGATGATATTGGTAGTTTTGGTTCTTGAATAACACATAGGATCCTTTTATCTCAGAAAAAATACCATGCGGGCAACGCCGCGGGCACAGCTAGTAAAAAAATAAGTTTCCTTCGTCGCCTGTCAAGTGTGGCATCTATCAAAGAGTATATAAATACTCTACCTGAATAACCAAAGATAACCGCACACTCTAAACCCAATTGTGGCTCACAGTTACCGTTGTCGCGGCAGACCCCACCGCGCGTATTCTCCAACCAGTCGACAATATAAATCGGCGGTGCGGAGAACGCGACCCAATTACCCATTTTTCCGAACGCCAACAGTGAAATTAAAGCCAGGGAATCGCGCGTGCGACATGAATCGTGTAATTTCAAACTCCGCCTTTGTTCGGCGCACAGATGTCACTCCCTTTCTCGCGGCTGAGGATTACTCGCTGTTCTGATTTCATCGAGGTTTTTCGAACGTTCCATTTATATGAGTGCTCCACACCTGTGCGATCGATAAATGCTTTCGGGGATAATAAGGAAGTCGGGTTCATCTGCATTTATATTGGAGGGTATAAAAAGGTCGTGACCTTCATGCTAGCAAAAGTAAATATGGGTAGACATTACAGTTATGGCTAGGTACCGCTGCTTGTTTAGACGAGGAATATTAACACTAGCTGCGCTCCGTGGCTTTGCCCGTGTGTACAATTTTCCGGGATAAAAAGTACCCTATGTTGGTATCTATGATATACAGCATCTACATACAAAATTTCATTAAATTCGGTCCACCCGTTATCGCGTGAAAGCGCCCCAAACAAACAAACAAACCCACAAACCCGCAAACAAGCAGGCAACGTTTCACTTTTATATATTAGTGGGGGATTCTTATGACATAATTTCCCGTTTTCTTGCGGTAACTTAACCTTTTCCGGGATTAAAGTATCCTATGGTGGTCTCTACCGTGTACTTAAGTATTAATCTTCAAGTTTAATCCGTAAGTTCATAAAAAAAATACTATTCCCGCGGTAACTTAACACTTTTGGGGATGAAAAGTATCCTATGTTGGTCTCTACATTGTACAGTAGGTACATATCTATAAAGTTTCATCAAAATCTGCCGTTAAGACGTGAAAGCTTCCCCAAACAAAAAGACAACGTTTCACTTTTACATATTAGTGTTGATGTTGAATTGTTGTTCGTTTCACCAGGATCCAATGGCGTCGTACGACGTGAACTCGCACGACAACGACCCGCAGCCCCGGTACGACATGATCGACTCCAACCGGCACGGCACGCGGTGCGCGGGCGAGGTGGCGGCCACCGCCAACAACTCGCAGTGCGCTGTCGGAGTCGCTTTCGGCGCCAGTGTTGGAGGTAAGCTCTTAGCTACTTTGATGACACCAAGCGTTGTTCGCTTGTAGGCAAAGCAAGTGCAAGTCGGAGTCGCGCACTGAGGGTTCCGTTCAAACTTAACTTTGCCGATGGAAAACTGTTGGCCCCATACATCGACATAGGTCGCGGTCCTACATATGTATCGCATGACCATATTCCACCATACTCGGAACACACCGCTCGATATGCTCCCACAGCCCAGGCCATAAACTTACTCAACACCCTGATTGCTCAGGAACCAGACGTTGATATTTTTTGCACAACATTTGTTAACTTTGTGGATGCATGTATCAGTTTCTTAAGCACATTATTTGTTGCTTAGCATTTGAAAATTAATTAATTATGTATGTTACATTATGTTTCTTTTTTGTTTCTTGGCTTACTGTACGTTTTGGTAACAATTACTGTAAGTGCAGTAAGCAGGGTATAACAATAAATAATAAATGTCTATATAAATATGTTAGATCGCGGTCAGAATAATATTTCTCTATAACGCGAAAAAAATATTTGAATAAAAATTTTGCCAACTGCAAATAAAAACTTATTTTGTGATGTAGGTTATCTACAAATATACGGTTTTCGGATTTTACCCTTTACTAGTGCTCTAAGACATTCCGTTGACCAAGACAAGATTCTAGGTCAACGGGAAGTACCCTAAAGGTTTTGATTCCCTTGCGAGTGTCATAAACGCGGCATAAATTGCAGTATCTTTTAATTGCGTTGATTTAGAAGTATTTGCACACCAAGGTATTGCATTTGATATTAATTTCAACTTGATATCTCCGCTCGATCCTGCGAAAGAGGGACTTGACAGACAAACAGATAGACAAACAGAAAGACAGAAAAACAGAAAGACAGACAGACAGACAGACAGACAGACAGACGGACGGACAACGAAGTGATCCTTTAAGGGTTCCTTTTTTCATTTTAAGGTACGGAATGAGGTATTTGGTATGATAACTTAATTTTAGCTCGCATACATAGCTGCTATAAAAATCAATATTGCTGCATTTACAAAGCGGTGTTGAAGATGGAAAGAATCATTGCAAATAAAAGAAAGTTAACCGTATCATTGGAAAGCGTAAGAGCCTCGCTGTATTGCTTCTGAAAGTAATAGCTCCATTAAATATTATACGAGAGGAATGAATCAGATGAATCGCTACACTCGCGCCATGAGAGTCGAGACACTCAAACTTCACCAGAATTCGCAGTTCACGCTTTCACTAAGATATTACAAAGTTCGTTCCACCAAGAATTTACAGTGCTGAATTGTCTCAACCCGGCGTTGCCAATATTTACAGCTATAACGCCGAATTGGTACATAAAATGTCGAAATTACAATGAGAGCCAAACGGCCCGTAAAAGATTAAGTTGTCTCGAAAAAAGTTTACCGAATTATGCGAAAAACTCATCGCACTCAAGAAAACGAGTGTCGTACCATCTCGACTGAAACAAAAAAGGACATTTCCAAGTTTATTGTACGTATGCACGTTTTATGCCTCGTCGTAAGTTTTTATAGCTTCATTTTTATTCAAACGCCCCATTCAACTGCTCTTCTCTTATGCAGACAATCTAGCGGAGGAGAAATTAGCCGTGCCTGTTCGCCTTCGTTACGTTTTATTGTACTTTTATTATTTCATTATACTGATTGGCATTCTAGTACAAGTCGTAGAAACCCAGTGATAGTAAGTATTGGATATATTTTAGAGATGCAATGGATAGCTGTTTAGCCGGATATCCGGTGGCCAGATATCCTTGCCAATTGACGCATCGTAACGAGCACGCTCGGGTAGGTGGCTCACGAACGATCGTGCGGGCTCGGGTGAATTCGGGTAATTTCGTTCATGAGCAAAGTTAGCAAGTGTTTCATGGACTTGTTGAATTGATTGAGGTTATTATAAAAGTTTTTTTTATAATTCGAAAAGATTTACCACAAATTGTCCCTAGTGCAGTACGATTACTACATTTCTGATGAAAAATGAAAATTTTGTGATCACATTTTGTTATGTGGATTAAATAAAGTACCTAAAATTGATATATCGTTTTTTTTTCGGATATCCGGTATCCTGCCGGATAGTAAATTTAAGCCGGATTGGCTGGATACCGGATATCCGTTTAATCTCTAATATATTTTAGAGATTAAACGGACGTTCGTTTTTCCTTGACTTTAAGAATAAATCATGAGATCGATTAAGAATTGTGTAGCTTTGATCTAGATAAGACAAAACGGCCCGATGTAGATGTAGGACTTGTTTTCGTGCCAAAAACTTGGCAGCAATTGGAAAATTATTATTTGCCCATGAAGTAAAGCAAAAAAAGCGTCCAGTAAGACATAAAAAAAAACTTGTACCTAATTTAGAGACACGTTGACTTAAAAACAACGCAAAGTCACATATAAATAATAGTATGATAAAACGATTATTTGTTGTTTTCGACGATAAACATCGTAATAAAGGGTATCCTTTTGAAGACAGAAAGAAACCCGATTCGGCGTTAATGGATGAAATATTGTACATACTTTGAAGTTTTGTCTATAGATAGTCTCTACAGATGAGACATGAAAATGGCTGTAGGTCTCAAAAGTTACGCCGTATGTGTGGTTTGTGACACACCTTACAAATACCTAGTAAGTCTATTTGATCACAATAGACGTCTGTGACATTGAGATGTCTTGTTATTCATTTTATTGTACGGCTGTTGCTCCTTGTATCCTTCATTGTTACGTGTGCGACGTACAAATGAAGAATACATTCTGGAAATACTAATAACAAGACAAAAGAAGGTTAGTTTTATTACCCGACTACGGTGAAGTAAAGGAAAGGTTATATGCTCAAAATAAAAACTTGGTCCGATATTGACAAGCGAGGTATCAATCGATTCGTCTCCATCGCGAGAGAGTCCTTCATAGGCTAATTAATTTTAGTATTTGAACTTATGTCTTGTTATCAAGCAAAGAAGTAAGCAGACAGTAAATAGACTTTGAGGTTTCGTTAAAAAAAACTGGAGAGAACTTCGTAATTTTAGATTCATAATATCTTATACCTACCGAGTGTCATTTATAATTATTCTAGGTAGCTGTCCACACTATCAATACTAATATTATAAAGACGATAGATTTGATTGTTTGTATGTTTGTTAGTTTGTAATGGATGAACTCAAAAAATAATAACCGATTTAAAAAAAAACAGCTATAGAAAACTTCATTATCAGTGAGTAAAATGGGCTGCATTTTTTTAAAATTAGAGTTTCCTACGAAAATCACAACTACGTAACCCAAGGTGTCCAAATTAGAGTTTCCTACGAAAATCACAACTATGTAACCCAAGGTGTCCAAATTAGAGTTTCCTACGAAAATCACAACTATGTAACCCAAGGTGTCCAAATTAGAGTTTCCTACGAAAATCACAACTACGTAACCCAAGGTGTCCAAATTAGGGTTTCCTACGAAAATCACAACTATGTAACCCAAGATGTCCAAATTAGAGTTTCCTACGAAAATCACAACTATGTAACCCAAGGTGTCCAAATTAGAGTTTCCTACGAAAATCACAACTACGTAACCCAAGGTATCCAAATTAGAGTTTCCTACGAAAATCACAACTATGTAACCCAAGGTGTCCAAATTTTTCCTTAAAAATACGGAACGGAATGACGTTGACGTGGAAACGAAAAAGTAGATTGTATTACCAGGGAGCGAAATAATATTTTGCCGGCGAGGGCGCTATTTTGAATCCAGAGCGGAGTGAAGGATTCTTAAGTAGAATCCTGAACGTAGCGAGGGGTTCAATATAATTCGCATGCGGGAAAATAATTTTGCGCCCGAGTGATACACTCTACTTTTCACCCCCCTCTATGAAAAAAGAAATAAAAGGTGCTGGTAGATACTTTACAGCTCATATATTTATTTACAAGCACAAATTGAAAATGTACATAACCCCCCCACCTATATATACTGCGGCTAAAATGGTCCATTCGTTTGGAAGCTGTGATTCGCACCCCCCCCCCCCCTTCTTTCATCATAGCCAAAGAACCATCTCAATTACCTCAGCTTTGAAACATCAAAAACCGCATCTAAATCGGTCCATTCGATTGGAAGCTACGATTCTCACCCTCCACCGCCCCCTTCCCTCCTTCCCTCCTTCCCCCCATTATAGCTAAGAACCATCTCGTTTACGCCAGCTTTCAAACATAAAAAACCGCATCTAAAATGGTCCATTCGTTTGAAAGCTTCTCACGGCCCCCTATTTGCACAGCGCGCTCTCATTGGTCAAGCCTTCATTTATTTCGTGATACGTATATACTACGATGGACTGACGACATTGTAGCCATCGCAGGAAGTCGGTGGATGGAGGTGGCACAAGATCGCTCATCATGGCGCTCTTTGGGGGAGGCCTATGTTCAGCAGTGGACTTCTAAACGCTGACATGATGATGATGATATACTAACTTGTCGGCGTATTACCGGCGTATTTATTATGTCAGGATAGCCTCGCCTCAGCTAGACATATGTTGACTTCGGATCTCTAGTACCGGAGTTCAAATCCCAACAAAGGAGTGTTTACATTTTGCACATTAAGATTAAAATGTGATGGTCTATAACTTGAATATGGCCGAGCTAAGGTGGAAAGAGCCGATGAGCCACGGAAATTCATTACTGCCCTCTCTGAAAGTCTTGAACAGAAAAAACCTACTTTGCTCCCTCTTTTCTTAGAGCCAATTAGCGTTTTTCGAATACATGGGATGAAAAATAACAAGTCTGTCAAAAACCACCACGAGCGTTCCTCTTAGTAAGCGTGATTCAACCTCCTTGGCTTTGCGATGGTGCCAAAGATTTTGAATTACGCTTACTTTCGTATTTGTTTCTTAGAAGTTACGACTGGTATATTATAAATACTAAAAGTAAGAAAAATGCCGCGGTGTGAGCGCTACAAATGCGAAGCCGGGGCGAGTCACTAGTGAAAAATAACGCTTTTGAAGCTATTAATGCATCGATGTTGCCGCGTTGTGTAACTTGCTTAATATCAGACTATAGTAAGTTAAAGTTTAGGTGCCATATGTTGAAGTTAAGGTGCCGTATGTTGACGTTTAGGCTTCACTTTCCGTGCAATTAAGTCTTCGGAGAGTTTAGAGACTCAAGATTCTCATCAATTTTAACCTCGTTCCTCAGAAGAGGGCAATTTAAAGTTCCCGAACAAGTTAATAGCTGATGAACTGAAATATGATGAGATAAAAGAGGAAGGATAAAAAAAGCCTTTTTACATGACTGCCCAAAAAAATAGTTTAATGTTTTCAAGAGTTTAATGTTTAGCTGATTCCCGCGGCTTCGCACGCGTGGTAATTTTTACACGACTGCCCAAAAAAAGGAGTGTATTGTTTTTAGCATTCATGTATGTATGTGAGTTTCTTTATTTCTTTTAAATGCCTTTTAAATGCCTGAACAGATTTAGACGTATCGTTTGAATCCGTTCATCCCCCCGAGTAACATAGAAGCAACTGGATAGGCTATATATTTTTATGAAATCTTTCAATATGGCGGCAGTATGGCACAATTTTCAAACTAAAAAATGACATGAAATTTACAATATTGGTATCAAATTGAAGGCCTTGATAAGCACATTCCAACAGTATATAATTTATTGGCAAAAACTGTTTTTTGCCAGGGCAGGCAAGTTTTTTTAGCTTTTAAGCTAGTTATAAATATATAGCCTATGACACTCACAAATAACGTTGATTTCTATTGGTAAAAGAATTTTCAAAATCGGTTCAGTAGATCCAGAGATCCCTACAACCTCACAAACTCACAAACTTTACCTCTTTATAATATTAGTATAGATAGTAAAGATAGTATAGATAGTAAAGATAGTATAGATATATGAATGTGAGTTTCTTTATTCCACCATAACATTTAAATGCCTGAACAGATTTAGATAGATAGATAGATAACTCTTTATTGAAACACACAAATAAAAATCTTACAACTAAAAAAACAAAATTAATAATAAAGTGCCACAATGGGCGGTCTTATGCTCAGAGCGATCTCTTCCAGACAGACCGTGCATGGAAAGGAATAAGGATGAATGAAACGATGGATTTATATGTATGTCGTATCGTTATAACCTTTACATCATCGCGAGTAACTTAGGCATAGGTATTTTGTAAAAAAACAATATGGCGGCAGTATGGTTCCACTCTCAAACGAGAAAAAAAAAACAAATTTACAATATGGGTATCAAATTAAAGGCCTTGATGAGCATAATTATTATAATTTAACCCCTATAATTTATTGGCTCTTTTTTGGCAGGGAAATCGTGTGTTTTAATTTTGTGATTATTAATTGATATTATCACGAATACACTGTCATCGAAATCGGACCCATCCTGTAGTTTAATCACACGAACTCTGATTACAATTGCCAAGAACAACTGTTAACTTAACTTAACTGTCAACTTTATCCAAACTGTTTTTTATAAAAACTGTCCAGTCAATCTATATCTATCTGCGAGTATACTTCTAATAAAGCATTAAGTAACTAAAAAGTCTGTACAAATAAGATAATAAACAAAAAATTGGCCTAGGGTACTTAAAATAAGCTACTGAACAAGAATATAACATTATTCTTAATCGTGTCTGTCTGTCTGTCTGTCTGTCTGTTCGCGCATCAAGTAAAAACCACTGGACCGCTTTCACTGATGGAAAGCTTAGGGTTTGACATAAAAACTGATTTACCTATCTCAACCCGATGAATAGTTAAGCAATCAATAAAATACTATTTGATGTCTGAACAAAGTTTTATGAAATCTGTTATATTGGTAGTTTTGATATTACAATAACATATTATAGTACACATATAACTCTGTAAGGAGTGTACTGTGATATAACCCAGAACAATACATAAGTTCAAAAACTAAAACCAGACTACGGTCGGGTAAAAAATAACTTGCGATGAAGACGAATCGATTGATACCTCGCTTGTCAAAATCGTACCAAGTTTTTAGTTTAAATAAAAATAAAATTAATAAATATATTCGGGACAATTCCACACCAATTACCTAGCCCCAACCTAGGATACCCTGTACTATGGGCACTAGATAACGGATAAACATACATAAATACGAATATCAACATCCATGACTCGGAAACAAACATTTTTGCTCAACACAAATGATTACAGGATTCGAACCCGCGAACGTTTGATTTCGTTCGTAGTGTTACTAGCCACTAGACCAACCGGCCGTCAAACACATCACCCATCACACATCACATCATCGTTTGAACACATAACCCTTCCATTGCTTAGAAGCAGTCGTTTAAAAAAAACCCCATGACACTCTGTATCTAAAGACGAATTCATTGACTCCTCGTTAGTCAAAATCGGACCAATAGGGGCGACGCTATAGTGGAACGTCTACATACCCACATACATATACGAGTATATACATATAAATAGACTATTAAACTCATTACCCTTCCCTTTCTTCGCCATAATCGGGTAAAAATGCCCACACGGGCACAGCTAGTACTCATCCACGTCAGGCGTTTCTAGACTTACAGGAGCATTGATGAATTCCGAAATTATTCTCGCATTGGAACAAGAACGGTTCCGCTTTTCCCCACCTGTTCCATTTAAAATGTTCTACATTTTTCCCAGATTAGGTTTGTTTTATATATCTTTGAATTGCCTGTTTTACAAAGAGAAGCCCTTGGGATCAGCTGAATAATAAATTACCCAGTCGAGATGTACAGAAACTCTGCAAGCTCCCCATCTCGCTTAGAGCGAACATAAGTAGGGCGTCGGATACTAATCTATATAAATAGTTATCTGAGCATAATGTTACAAATTTACATTTATACGTGCTGTGCCCGCGGCTTTGCCCGCGTGGTCATTTATCTGGTTTATATTGTGTTATTCCAGGATCAAAAGTTTAAAATACCAAGTTTCATTTAGCCGTCAAATAGCTTTTTTTTGTCAATTGCTCGGCTTCTACTCATCGTATTGAGATACCAAATTTTAAGCAAAAATCTAAGCTACCCAAAAGTGAAAACCGCATCGCAATCGAGACGGTAGTGTTTACATGATGCGCAAACAGACAATCAGACATGATGTAATATTGTTCAGTAGCTTACTTTTAGTACCCTAAACCATTTTTTATCATCAAAAATTGTACAGATTTTTTGTTAATGCCTGCTTTATTATACGTTCTAGCTGTGTGGCGGCTTTCTGCGTGTGGTCATTCTCTGGGTTAAAAGTAACTCTGTTTTATTCCAGGACCAAAAGTACCTATTATAAAGTTCAAAATACTAAATTTCATTCAGCCGTCGCCGCGTCGGATCATTTTTTATCGATTGTTTGGCTTCTATTCATAGCATTAAGATACCAAGTAAATCAGTTTTGAAGTCATACCCTAAACTATCTAACAGTGAAAACCGCATCGCAATCGGTCCATTAGTTTTTACGTGATGCTCGAACAGACAGAGAGACAGAAAGGATTAAAAAAAAACATGTTCAGTAGGATATATTCATTGTACAGACTTTTTGGTACTTACTGCTTGATTATAAGTATAGATTTCACGGGTTGGTAATATTTAGTGCAAATCTTACACGGCCGACTTTGCACGGAGTGTAATGTGTTTAGGGTTCATGTATTTATGTGTGTATGTGAGTTTTTTGTTCTATCATAACTTTTAAACGCCTGAACGGATTTGGATGTATGGTATAGTTAGAATCCTTTTATCATCCCGAGTAACGTACGCTATAATATATATTTTTAATTATATATGCTGGCAGTATAGCTCCATTTACATATGCGAAAAAACTTTGAATTTTACAATATGGGTATCAAATTGAACGCCTTGGTGAGCACATGCCAACAGTGTATAATTAATTACCATAACTCAATATTTGTCAAATTGTTGTTGTATTAAATAAAAATAAAAAAAATAAAAACGCGACGGCCCTGCCAAAAACGAACTAAAAGTAACAAAAAAATATATAAAATTGACATTGCAGTCGGCGGACCTCTTAGATTGAAAGTGTTCCACACAACGGTTCAATTCGTGTTTTTGACTTTTAATAAGTTTTTGGCAGCGCAAATATTTTTTTTATTCCTTTTTGAAGTTCTAACATTTTGGATTTATACTAAAGTCAGCCAAAACTAATTCAAAAGCAATTTATGCATTTACTTAAAACATTAGGGTTCCATGCAAAAAACAAAAACCCCTATAAATATTGACAACGCCGGCAGAGGAGCAGGAAAAGCCCGCTCAAAAAACTACACTAAAAACTAAACTAAATCACATTCTCTACTATTCAAACAGGTCATTATGCTAACCTAGATGTCGGATCGATGTTGTTAAACCGACAGCGGAGTATCGGTTGATACGCCGTGATCGCTTTAGCAACACAATACAATGACGTCATTCAGGATTGCAACTATTTCCACATCTTACATACCCGACTGCGCGCAGGGTAATATGATGCTTTTTTTATTACGGACTAGGCAATCGTTTGACCACGATCTCACCTGATGGAAAGCGATGATGTGGTCGAAGGTGTAGCACGCTTGCCTAGTAGATACCTATTCACTCTTGACTTGAACACACCGGGGTTCTAATTTACCGGAAACACTAACGAGAGCAGGGCATTCCACTCCTTTGCAGTTCTTATAATAAACGAAGAAGACAGAATCAGAAGTGTTATCAGCATAAGTATGTTTGTTCCTTTTTGCCACTGTATAGTCCAAACGCGTGGACCGACTTTGTTTATTCTTACGTCAATCGATTTGTCTTAATCTTGCGAAGACAGGACAGTAATCAAAATTCAATACGGCGCCAGACGCGATATTGTGAAAATAAAAAGGATAGTCGACGAACTATGTTGAGGGGGTGTCATTGAATAGGTATTTAAAAGACATGTTTTTTTATCTTATAGTTCTTATTTCCAATGACCATTTAGGATCTAAATTTGGTTAGCAACCATTCTCACTTAAATGTTTGCACGACTGCCTAAAAAGGAGTGTAATGTTTTCAGGGTTCATGCTTGTATGCATGTTTTTATGTATGTGAGTTCTTTGTTCCAACATAACTTTTAAATGCCTGAACAAATTTGGATGTATGGGATATTGTTAGAATCCTTACATAATTCCGATTAACACAGTCGTGTTTTTAAAAGCTTTTATTTATTATGCAATGTTTGTATGTATGTATGTCTGTACATATGTTTGTTTAGGTCAAATCTTGCAAGTTGAATTAGAACTAATTAGTTGGTTCAGTTTCGATAACAATGCATTTTTATGGTAAGCATGACCTGAATCGACATCCAGGATTAGCTCCAGATAAAGGAACTCTTCAACGGTTACCAGCACAGACACGAAAATTAGTGAACGCATTTTAATATGATGGCCCGTTCTAAGTTTCACCATTATATGGCTACCGCGTACAGCCTTTTTTTAAAACGTTTTTTTTAAACTTATTTTAGTTTTGTTCGCAGTGGTTTTAAAAGCTTTTATTTAACTTCACTTGTATGTATATGTATCTATGTATTTTGTCTGTCCTGGAATCTTGCAATTTAAATTTAGAGCGCTATCTGGCTGAGACTTTCAGGGTAGCTCACAAACCGATGACAAATCAATAAAAAATAAAATAAAACTTAAAAATCGTTAAAAGTGAAAAGGCAACAATAAAAAATAAATAAAAAATAAAACTTTAAAACGTAAAAAGTTACATAACTACATTTTTGTTTGTAAAAAACCCGTATAAGGTTAATTTTACAAATATATTTTTATTATATTTTTATTTTGTCTTGTCTACAAAAGCTTAATTAATACCCAGGTGTGAGAATGCTGGACGGTGACGTCACGGACGCAGTCGAAGCCAGGTCCTTGAGCCTGAACCCTCAGCACGTGGACATCTACAGCGCGTCCTGGGGCCCTGACGATGACGGGAAGACAGTGGACGGGCCTGGTGAACTGGCTACCAGAGCTTTTATTGAAGGGGTTACGAAGGTAGGTGTAGTGCCTAGAGAGCGGTGGTGGCTGAATCGAACGGTAAAGTTCGGCTTACGATCAGACGGTACCTGGTTCGAACCACGGACCTGGAACTTTGCGGTTATGTTATCTATTATAATTAGGAAAAAGAAAATTATACAAAAAAATAATAAAAAATTTATGATTAATTAATGGTTTAGGGGACTTAAAATAACCTTTTGAATAAGAATATAACGTTTATAAAAATCTTGTCTGTCTGTCTGTTTGTTTGTTGGTCTGTTTGTCTGTATACGCATCACGTAAAAACTACTGTACTGATTGTAATGCGGTTTTAACTATTGGATAGCTTAGGGCTAGACTTACAATCTGGTGTACTTGGTATCTCAATCCGATGATAGAAACCGAGTAATCAAAACAAAATATTTAACGGCTGAAGTATTTTGAGCATTGGTATTTTAGATCCTGAAATGCACATAGGGTAATTATAACCCAGAGGAATTACCACTCGGGCAAAGCCGCGACACGCCTAGTTGTACGCCACTGTTCGAACGAGTGAAGGGTAACATCAAGAAGAAACCGGCAGATCCAACAATTTCAAATATTAAGGTTATTTCACTGGGCCAGGGTAGTGAGATTAGGGCCCATCCCATACCAATTCTTTGCAAGGAGGATTGTATCTCGACAGAGGGAAAGTAATTTAGACGAAAAACGACCGAATCTATACCGCAAAAGAAAAGAGTGAAGTATAGCAAATGGCAGCTGTGTATTTGTGCCTGAGCGGACAATTTGTGGTTGAGACACAATTTCACCACGAAAGTCTGCATTGTTTTTTATTTTTCGTGAGAGCTTGACAGAATTAACACGATAAACAAGGTCGAGACTTTGCTGCGATGTGGCGGCCGATCGGCTTATAATGGTGTAAGTGTGTGCGTGATGCTTGTGCATACGAGCGGATTGGCATATCTTAGATGCTTCACTTTCGATTTGGCGATGTGGACTCCGTCTTTTTTGAAACCTTCATGCGTAGACTTCATTTACGCGAAGCTTGGAGCGATCACTCATGCGCGTAAATATTAAACATACTATACCTGAGTTCTGTTTTTTAATGTAGTTACAATTACTATTATTTTGATTAATTTTAATATTTTATGGTGGTTAAATAGTTTAACAATCAAATTTCTACAAAAAATAACGACGATTTGTTCAAACACTATTTTGAGTTTGATCATTACCTGGGTTTTTATTTTTTTGTATTTGTTTGCTCCGCATGACTACTGCATTTAGCCAGTGTCAAGTAAAAAAAATACAAAAGTTCTTTTGCTTTTTCAACATATAAGTAGTCAAAATGTCGAGTCCCAGTCAGTCAGGTAGACAAAAGTCTGTATCAAGTCACGATTCAGTGAAGTGGTGGAGTTTTGCTGGAACTTACTACGGAGTTCCGGAGAGAACACGAAATGGCACGTTTTTGCGCGTTTGTATATGTCGTGTCGACGAGTGGTTGTGAGATGTGTTAAACGTGTTTCAAAAATCTAATTCTTTGCTTCAAATCCCTAGTATACAACAATATTTACCACAAAATATGTTGTGGAATATAGTAATTTAAAAGTATGTAAAAAATAACTTTAAAAAATTTAACTATGGTTTTAATACCCAGAAACCCATCTAAAGATAAGTAACTGAAATCCATTACATTTTAGAATTTAGAACCACTCTAATCAAACTATCACATCACACTAATATTATAAACTAGCTGTGCCCGTGGCTTCTCCCGCGTGGTCAAAATTTATAGGTTATTTTTGGGACCCCTAACTCTTTTTCGAAAAGAAAAGTAGCTAGCCCAAGTTACTCCTTATAACATCAGCTATCTTCCAGTGAAAGTAACGTCAAAATTGGCCCAGCCGTTTCGGAGATTACCCGGAACAAACAGACACAAAGACACAGACAAAAAACTTATTACTTATAAGTACCGTATATACTTTCATATGCATTTAATAAAAAGCTGTTATTTTGACATTACAAACAGACACTTCAATTTTATTTATTTGTTTGTAAATTTGTATAGAAGATAATATAGATATATAATATAATATAATATATATATATATTGATCAGAGAAGAAAAGTGTAGCCACTGTCGTAAACAGGCCATCAGAGCTGAGAGTTTAAAAAAAATATGTTTAAAAAACTAAAAAAACGGTTAATATAGAAAACCAAACTAAAAAATAGAAAATAAATTTTAATAGTGTAAATAAGAAAAAAATGTTTTATTTCAAAAAAATCGTTTTTTTTCTATTGTTTAGTTTGGTTTTCTAAATAAAGCGTGTTTTTTAAACTATAATTTATTTTCTACTTTTTAGTTCTTTTTTTTTAATTATTTTTTCGAATTATTGCATTGTCATCGGTCTTTGACAGGTGTGCAAAATTTGAATGAAATCTGACCGTTTAAAGAGGGTCAAAATAGCGTCCAAAGGAGTCTGTTACAAACATACAAACATACAAATATACAAACATACAAGTGAAGCTAATATAAAGCGTATAATGAATGTCTCTTATCGAGCGGAAAACTTCGTATGTGCGATGCAGAACTCCATACATTAGAATTTACAGTCCATACAAAACGACATAAAATGCATAAAAACCGATTAGTGCCATCTATCTTTTATCTTTACAAGAGTGTGTGTGTGTGTGTGTGTGTGTGTGTGTGGGTGTGTGTGATTGTATGTATGTTTGTTACTCCTTCAAGCGCAAAGGGCTGAACGGATTTGGATGAAATTTGGTACTAGGATAGCTTATATACTGTATTAACACATAGGCTACTTTTCATCATCATCATCCATCATCATAATTCACCCGAGTGAAACCACGGGGTGCAGCTAGTATGTCCATAAAAATTCGACATTCTCATTTTCACCGCTTTTAGTTCTAAAACCGAAAATAACAGAGTTCGTGACAAACTATCACAGTGGGTTTGCAGTCGACTGTACAGTACAGTCGTAGATTTTAATGAAAACTCTCATTACCAGTTGCATTGTTTCATTTTCAACTTTAACTTCTTACTTTTCATAAGCGTAAAAGTAACACTTATTTTTTGCGAAATAAAGTCCTTTTTAGTTTTCCCACACCGTTGATTGTGTAGGTAACTAAGTTGGGGTGCAGGGCCGGCGACTCGGCACTAAAGTAATTTCTGTAATGATGCAATTATTTCCTCTCTATTTCCTACACTATATGGGTGAGTGTACGCCAAGCGTAAAATTTACATATCGTTGTTTCCCTTTTTAACTCTGAACTGCCTTTGAGGGCTCTTGTTTATACGAAACAGCCTTTTAACCGCTCCCTCGTTGTATACTTGTTTTTTACTGTCCTTTTTATCTTCCAACGTAAGGGCGAATAACTTTGTCGTGTTTTGTTAAGCGGTTTCTTTTGATGCTCTAAAGTCTAAAGACTTCCGCAAAGGTGTCTACGTGTTATAAACAAGTTGTCGGCGATACAAGTCTGTATAAAAGACGACTTCGTTTAAATGTTGTTGGTTCTTTTCTGGGATTTTCTACTTGTATCGAAGGTTTAAAAAAAGAAGACATTCCACACCGCCAAATCGAAAATAGAGCATCCAGGATACGCGGAGCTGCTCGTACGTACACACTAACACCTCACGCACACTGTACGATTCACGCACATTCTAGGGGGGAGGTATTTTTATAAAGTGGACTGTATGAGGTGCGTAATGTGAACAAGGTGAGGAACTGATGTGACTGTCCCTGCAAGCCTTAAGAGAGCAATAAGGTGACTCCACCAACCTTTTATCCACGCCCGCTTAGGACAGCAGCATCCGTCGCAGCCAAGCTCGGCCGGACTGCGCAGTCGGTTTAACGGTGTCCTTATCACTTCAAACACTTCCAGCACCCTTTGTTATAGCCTAGGGTGGTTCCACTGGTCCACACGACAATATCAGTCAAGGATTCGGCAGGATGAAGAGCAACGTGCTCTTGGCTCGAGTCGCATT
The DNA here is from genome assembly GCA_946251855.1 of Alsophila aescularia. Classification (NCBI taxonomy): domain Eukaryota; kingdom Metazoa; phylum Arthropoda; class Insecta; order Lepidoptera; family Geometridae; genus Alsophila; species Alsophila aescularia. Next base: position 55,788,609 of record OX276377.1, on the reverse strand, counting down.
AACAGACTGACTACCGCCAGTAAACGGTAGTAGATTTTAAAGCATTGATGAAGTTTATTTCCAAACTACCCTCCATCTAGCTTGCAAATATCGAACACACACACTAAAACCATATTATGCCGATCGACCGCCACATTGCAGCAAGATCTCGACCTTGTTAGTCGTGTTCATTCTGTCAAGTTTCATGGAAAATCAGAAACAATGCAGCCTTTTGTGATGAAATTGTGTATTGAAGCCATTTGTTATGCTGTGAAGTGAAACTTTTTTAAACTTTAAACTAACTAGTGAAACTTTTTTAAACCTTCTTGTCGTTTCCTTGTTTTTCTTTCTTTGGCCATCAAGCTGTACTTGATTGCTTGCCTTCGTATCAAGGATCCGTTGTGCTTAAGCTGGTAGTATGTCAATTTCTTCTCCAGTTCAACTTATTTTCCGTGATAACTTCAATCAAACACATCTCATAATATTAACTTTTTCTGCCCAGACAAAGCAATATGACATCGACAACGCTGAATATCCTCGGAAAACAGCAAACTCCTTGTAAAAGAGGTTAATCACAATAAAATTATTGAAATCCGATCCGATCGAATGTGAAGAAACACATAAAGTTGACAATGGTAGATAATATAATACGCTGGGCCGCAAAGAAAGCGAGTCGGTTATAAAAAAATGCGATAACTTTTATAATATTTGAGCAATCCTTTTAAAATAGAACTAAATTAAGTTTATTTCATTACAAATACAGGAAGTAGTAAAACCTTTTAATTTATTTTTGATGATAGTATTTAAATTTTAAAAAAAGTCGATTTTTATAATTTAGCATTGGCTAAGAAATCTGGTGGAAAGCTTGCTAAACCGTATAACAGCTGTATTAACAGCTCGTGGTGGCAATACAAAATACTCAAATGTGTGAAAACTGCATATCAAATATGCACCGTAGCACATTTTTCCCGTTTTTTTTTAAATTTTTACTTAACCTTGTTTTATTCAAAATAATTTAATTATCTTGAACTTTTATGACTTTTATTTAAGCACTATATAACTGTCTAATATACAGCCATATTTCATAAAGCTAGTTCCAAAATTTTGGAAGTTATTGTGGTTTTTGTTATCGACTCGCTTTCTTTGCGGCATATTAGTGGTACGCGGTTATCGAACCTGTAAACGGCGCCTGGCCGACATCGATGACTGTTTGAGTACCAATCAACTCACCTAACTAATTACTTAGCGTTGCCTTCCCCATTGCCTATCCCGATGATAAACGGGAACTATTATTGTTATCGTGTATCCACGAGCTTTGGCAAATTAATAGGTTCCCATGCACCTATTACTTTGTCTTTTTCATGATATTGGGACCTACCATTAATTCGGGCTCGTTATAGGCTCAAATCGTAATAATTGCACTTTCCTTGATTTTCATACGTACTGTATGGACGAACGTTATGAAGGAAGTGGGTATATTTTAACAAAATACGTACTCATATTAGCTGCGTGTTTACTAGTGGATTTTCAGGACATCTTTTGTTGGTAGATGTTACTTCACTTTTTTTTTTTAATTAATGTCTAGGCAATCGTTTGACCACGATCACACCTGATGGAAAGCGATGATGTGGTCGAAGGTGTAGCACTTTGCCTAGTAGATACCTATTCACTCTTGACTTGAACAGACCAGGGTTATATCGTCGCTGTAGTTGGAAAACTAAATAACTAACAAAACCAAAATAGCGAGAAAAACGCGAATTACTGTTTTTTTGCATCAAAAATGGCGATAACTTTTTTTTTGCATACAATTTTATTGTGAATCTTTTGATATTATATAGATTGTTACTGTATCGATTTTGTAATTTAATAATAAAACATTCTGGTTCATTTATTAGTAAGAAAATAAATAAAAAGTAACTATTTATATTTCCCTCGCTAAGGTTTTGAATATTTGATACACTTATTTATTTTTGCACGTTACTTGTTTAGTTCTCCTTCGTCAATGTTCTCCATGGAGTTTTAAAAAGCAAGCGATAAGTGCCATTATTTGATTTTCCTATAACAGTCAAATTATAAAATGAACTATTATTTACTTATATTTTACTATGACAATCCTATCCTTGGATATAGATTTAAATAAAATCATCAAACAATCGTTTCTTTCTATAAAAAGTGTGCGAGGAAAATAATAGGCTTATCCTAATGCACGCCATTGAGCTCGCTCTACAGCTCTCCTCATTCATTTTCTTCCAGACACTTTTCGCAGGTCGTCACTCCACTTGGCGACAGGGCGTCCTACACTAAGTTTGCCTAAACGTGGTCTCCACTCGAAAGCTCGTATACCCCAACGGTTATCGGTTCTTCTGGAAATGTGACCAGCACACTGCCACTTTAGCTTGCTTATCCCTAGAGTTATGTCGGTCACCTTGGTTCTCTGTCGGATGTATTCATTCCGAATCTTGTCCTTCAGCGAAACTCCAAGCAAAGCTCTCTCCATAGCTCGCTGAGTGTCATGACTGAAAGCACTGATTGAAGACTTTTGTCTTCAGGCACTATGGTATGGACGACAAGAAGACTTAATGAAGCTTGCCAAATGCTGCCCAAGCCAGCTGAATTCTTCTGCTGGCTTCTTTCTCAAAATTCTTCTTACCTAATTGCAATATTTCCAATAAGTCCAAGGTAAAAAACATATTGCTGGACAACTTCAAGAGGTACACCATTGACTGCACTCGGTTACGGGTCAATAAGATCGTTAAACATGATTATGGTCTTATCTATGTTCATTCCGAGACCGGTGCATTGAGAAGCATCATCTAGGTTGGTCGTCATACTTTGTAAGTCTTGCAGCGACACCGCCACTAGGACGATATCAACGGCAAATCGTAAGTGTGAGATATTCTCAAAATTGATATTAATGCCCATTCCTTTCCAATCCAGCGTTTTAAACATACCTTCCAGGGCATTAGTGAAAAGTTTCGGGGATATAACATCCTCCTGTCTCATTCCCTTGCTCAGTTTGGACTGCTGGTTTTGAAGTCAACCTCTTAATTTACTCATAAAGTTTTATGGCTACAAATTACTCTATTCAGAATCATTTCCGGATTGCAAATTAACAATCGTTGTGTTTGATGAAGGCAAACTTGCCTACCATGCATGTAATTCTGCAGGTATTATATTCTTTCTGCAAAGATTCAGCAGGTCTTTTTTCTTGGCTTCCGTAATCGGAAGAAGGTGCTCGTATGCCATTGTAAGTACCTCTTTGGCAATGTCAATATCCCCATGCGTTGTTCTCCTTGTCGCTCGTCCAGTAGTGCAAGACGTGTCCATCGTCATATATGGACCTTCATACCCATATCGAAATTGAACTAAGCTTGGAAACTGTTTCTCAATTCGCAAGCATTTGATTTTAAGCCAGTTGGCTTTTTTCCTTTCGGTACAGGTGTTTCGATTTTTTATTATTTTGCCAGCCAGTGACTATCATGTCTTTATAGCCTAATTCGTGTACATTGTTTGGGCTGATATTAATGTTGTTCCTTGTCGATCGCGCTCTATTGATTATGCCCTTCCAGTACCTTATGCCCCTACAGACTTCACCTCTGTGTATCTTTTTTTCTTTTTTTATTGAACTATGCATTGAATTCCGCCTCTCCGCGTAGCCAGGACGCTCGATTGCCACGACAAAAGTCGGCATTACTCCATACCGCGTCATTAGATGTTTACACTTCAAACATGAGCCGTTGCGAGACGCCTGGCAGATGTGTGTAATAGAATAGAAATCATTCAGCTTTATATTAGTAAGATGAAACTAAAACAACGAGCAACGTTTTGCACTGCGCGCTCTCATTGGTCAACTGTTAATCAGCAACTCTTCATTTGTTCTATACCTGCTTTTCGTCATAATACCGTTAAGGTGATATCAGACGATTCATTTTTTTTTCATTTTCGTCTTTCATTCGGCATCTTTCACTCGAAATGAAACGTCTGAACACAAAATGAAACCAGAGTGCCGAATGAATTCATTAATGAATCGATGCAACTATGTTGGATATTTTCATTCGCATCTTTCACTTCCATTCCGAATGATAGAAAAATGAACTGTCTGAACACAGAGAGAACGTTCACTCAGATTTGGTCATTTTGTCTCGAGTTCTGTAGGTAGGAGACGGACGTCGCTACGCCACATCGCTACTTTAAATATTTTCTCTGAGTTTGCGGCAAAATGGTGTTCAAGTGGAATTATGAAAATACGCTCTTATTTTTGGAGAAATTTAAAAACTACCAATGCCTTTGGAACCACAAACTTGGTGAATACAAAGACAAAACAATACGGGCAAACGCTATGAAATCTCTAATTAGTGGTTATTAGTAGCAATATGATTCAGGATCTTCATCCGCTAGTTCCTCAACAATGTATCTGAAACTCCCAATAAATTTCTTCGTGCATCCATAGTCACACCCACCACCATCGACGTTTTCTTTACTTCTTTTTTTGTTAATTACTTGATTAAATGATCACACATTAAACTAATTCCAAGACGCACGACTTCATTCGACGACATATTGAATGAAAAGAAAAGTGAATGTACATTTCTATTTCATTCCAGCTAAGCCGTGTGAACATGGAATGAAAGAAAGATGAAGCATTCACTCGAGTGAACATTCATTCGAGTGAAACGTCTGATATCACCTTAAGTTAGGTAGGCTTAGCGAGAGACCGCTCAGACGCCAGTACGAAAAACCGGAGTTCAATTCCCACTGAAGTGTTTACGTTTTGTACTAAAAAGTAGATTAGGAAAACTGTCTTATTAAATAACTAGCTGTACCCGCGGCTTCGCACGCGTGTTCGTTTCTTTAGGTTCAAAGTACCATAATGTGCTATTCCAGGACCAATATACCAACGTTTGAACAAAATTTGTTCAGCCGTCAAAAATAATTTATCAATTGCTCGGCTTCTAACTGACCGGATTGAGATACCAATTACACCAGATTTAAATCAAACCCTAAGCTATCTAACAATGAAAACCGCAGTGCAATCGGTCCAGTAGTTTTTATGTGATGCGTGAACAAACAAACATACAGACAAACAGAAATAACGAAACGACTAACAAAAAAATATTGTTCAATACCTTTTTTAAGCACCCAAGAGCATTTTTTTCATTTGAATTCATGTAGGAGTTTGGGTGCTATGCGCGGTCAAGATATGGACAAACAGACAGACAAAACTTAAAAAGTGAAACAGTTTGGCTTCAGTATCGAATATAGAGAACCATCCAAAAATTATTTTTTATTACTTAAATATTAACATAACTTTGGACCCATATCCCGCGGAAACCCATTACTTTTTCGGGATAACATGTGTCCTCAATTTTAACCATCATATAACTTAAGACAGTGCCAAGTTGCATCAAAACCCGTCCATTACTTTCAGCGTGGTACGTGTTCTTTTAAATAAGTTTCATCCCCTAAATAATAACCCATAAATTTTTCGATATGTAAAGTATGCTATGTCCTACCTCGTAGTACGAACTCAAATCATACCAAGTTTCTTTTGAATTAATCCAGTAGTTACGGCGGCGTGATGCGCGGTTAGTTATCTTAGGTTGGTTATCTTAGGATATAGACTGACAGACATACAGACAAAAATGAAAAAAACATACAGTTTAGGCATCATAATAGAACAAAGAGTAACTTCCAAAAAAACACAATATCTTTAATATACAGAATTTGGACCCATATCCCACAGGAACCCTTTATTTTTTCGGGACAAAATGTATCCATAATTTTCATTTATCTTATAAACTATGTCTGTGCCAAGTTGCATCAACATCCGTCCAATAGTTTCAGCGTGCTAAGTGTTCTTTTAAATAATTTTCCACTTCTATCCTGCAGGAACACTTCTTTTTTTTGGCATGAAAAGTATCCAATGTCCTACCTCGAAGTGTGAACTCAAATCATACCAAATTTAATTTGAATTTATTAAGTATTTTCGGCGTGGTGCGCTGCCAAGGTACAGACAGACAGACGGACAGACAGACAGAAAGACAAAAATAAAAAAAATACAGTGTTGGCTCTAGTATTGAATATAGAACGGTCTCCAAAAAAAATTACATAATATTTTCAATTTACAGAATTTTGGACATTATCCCGAAGGAACACTTTATTTTTCGGGATAAAAAGTATCCTCAATTTTAACCCATTATGTAAGCTATGACTGTGCCAAGTTGCATCAAAACCCGTAGTAGTTACAGTGTTAAGTAATAAGTGTTTTATTGAAATAACTTTCAACCCCAATACTGCGGGAACCCTTTCATTTCCCGGGATGAAAAGTAGCCTTTGTCCTACCTCGTAGTATGAACTCAAATCATACCAAGTTTCATTTAAATTCATTCAGTAGTATCGGCGTGATGCCTAGCCAAGATACAGACAGACAGACAAAAAAATTAAAAAAATACAGTTTTGGCTTCAGTATCGAATCTAGAGTAAAGTCCAAAAAAAATATCTAAATATCTTCAATGTACAGAATTGGACCCGTTACAGTTTTATTATAAGTATAGATTATCGTGACGGGCAGTGTGGTGGCCATCATACTAATAAGGACCGCCCCTACCTCCCCACCTATTGGTTGATTCACTAGCTTAAAACAAGTGCGCACATTTTGCGTCATTTTACTAAAATCTTCAAAACTAATAGCTTTTAATTTGTGTTTCAGCTGCTTCAATAAAATTGAACAAAATCCCTTATTTAATTCTACTGGTCTTGAACTTGTAAACAGTCAGAGAACTTTCGCGGATAATTAAATAAATGTACGTGTTTTTAGTTATATACCATTTAATTTGAATAGTACCTATAAATAACAATAATGACACACGAAAAATCAAATAACTGATTTAAATTGTTTTTTACGAACTGCATTATTCCTGTGGAGCATAATATGGTGTCGAGGGAAAACTGAATAAACAATTTTATGTATTTTATTCGCTCTCGAATTGACGCATGAGTTCAGTTAGCTGTTTATTGCAGAGTTAAAACTACTACTTTTACTAGTTAGCTACTTTTTTCTCAATCCGTTTAATTTTATTTTTCCATCTGTCCCGACTTGCAATGTTCAATTACATATAACTTTTTGATACATTATGATATCAAAATTTTAGTAACACAGAATGATTTAACTTGAATTAGACTTTATAGAAATGCAATAAAGTCGATTTCGCAAAAAGTGTTAGTTATTTAGTTTTCCAACTACAGCGACGATATTTTACCGGAAACACTGACGAGGGCAGGGCATTCCACTCCTTACAAGTTCTTATAATAAGTGAAGAAGCGTAACTAAGCGTAAGCGCAATTTAGAGGTTCTTATATAGATAGACCAGTTCACTACACTCTATGCCGTTTGTATTTTAGATACAACCAGGAAAATACCTGACATGTATCGTAAAGCTATAAAGCTATATAATCTTAATTATAATTACCGCGGTTATGTACAGAACCAATTGTGCAGTATTAGCGGCGCGCGGTTAACGATGTCGATGGTTGTTTGCCTACCAATCGACTCCACTAATTAATTACCGAGCGATGGGACCGCCTTGCCTGTTAGCTCTATAACGAACAGGAATAGGGTTCACTCAGCTAAATTATGCCACTAGTACTATACCCACTTAATAGGTTCATTATACACAATATAATATAAACATACTTAAAAGGTTAATTATACACAATATATATAAAACTATGCCACAAGTACCGTACCTATTCAAAAGGTTAACTATACACAACAATTATATAAAGTTATGCCACAACTGCCGTACCTACTTAAAAGGATAAATATATACAACTATTATTATGAAAATAAACGTAATAGTTTTTATATATTTTAAAAGGCAAATCGGGAGCTACTCTCGTATATTAGTTGGATTATTCCAACTATAGTTTCGACCTCATCCGGTGGTCCTTCTCAAGGTGCGAACGTGTCTCGCTTCGCCCTGCGGCCACCGCTGGCGCGCGCGGTTACAGCAACTGGTGCGAGGGGCGAGGGGTTATCTGCTGCGTCGGCGCGTGCTGGAGTGAATTTTCTTCAACGTTCGAGTAATTTAGAAGAACACTCAAACACACAAAACTCACACATCTCCACCAGTCACTTCCTTCACAATATCATAAGCTCCACGAAGACAAAGGTTTCAAAGCAGGTTCAGGACCGAGAAGAATCAATCCCGGCTTCAATCAATTGCCAAGTGCTCATAAATCCTACGTCTCAGCCACCAAAGCTACATACAATAGGTTCGAGACTGACCGAGTCCGCATTACACTATAGATGATATATCCTGTTCCAATGCTGGGCATAGATCACCCTCGTATTCTTCCAAAAGTATCTGTCTGTGCCCTTTTTGCATCAGCCAGCGCTCTTGGATCTCTCCACCTCTTTCCAGGCGGGTGTTTTTCTCAGGTCGGGATACGGTTAAAGTGACCCTCCCAATTCTAAACCTACTTTGAGACATATTTTTATTCCAGTGCTTAACAGGTTTCTTACTCATGGCTTCATCTATCACATATGATGAATTAAACCCTAAAACATTTATTCTTTAATTAAAAAAAAAAAATTCAAGCACAATAAAAGAACACGACTGCGAACTTTAAATCATTATAGATCCTAAATGGTCATTAAAAATAAAAAATGATAAGAAAAACCTAAAGATGATTTTCAAATACCTAATCAATGATACCCAATATGGCGTCTGGTTGTCACCATATTGAATTTTGATTACTATCATGTCTCTATTAGCACTCGCAAGATTAATACAAATCTATTGACGTACTTATTATTAGGTATTATTATCAGCCATGACTGCCCCACTGCAGGGCAAAGGCCTCCCTTGTTTCCATTTCTCGCGATCTTATACTTTTGAATGCCAGTCTTTACAACAGTCATCGAGTTTTTGCGATGTTGTAGGGTCGACTCTGTGGTCATTTTAGCCCACAGCTCATCAGACATGTGGCTGATATATCCTGCCCAGTTCCACTTCAAGTATTGACGTAAGAATCATCGAAATCGGTCCACGCGTTTGGTTTATATAGTGGCACAAAGGAACAAACATACATAGGCTAATAAACACAATACACTCCACGCAATCAGGTAAAAACATGGATCGTCATCAGCGTGGCACTATTCGGACAGGACTGCAGTAAATCGATAGATATCCAATTACTGCAGTCCTGTCCGGAAGCTGTCTTCCTTTCCAATTAATTAATCTTCAATGAATTCTAGTTAATCACTTAGCAATGCTTACTGGCCTCATCGGTCTTTTAGGTAATTACTGAGAATCGTGTTATCATATATCCGCCCTTTGCTAAAGGATAATTTTCCGACCCAATAAGTAATTGGTGCTTATTGCCGCTTACATGATTAGTAATTGGAGATCATGTTTAGGTCATTGGTCTATTAGTTTTCCTTATCCGAGACAACAAGACATTTGAAACGTTTGTTTAGGCTAGGATTTGAAATCTATCTATCTATCTATCTATACTTATAATAAAGCAATAAGAATGAAAAATTCTGTGCAAAGAAGATAAAGAAAAAATGGTCTAAAGTACTTAAAATAAGCTACTGAACAATATTTTTTTTATTGTGTATGTTTGTTAGCGCATCACGTAAAAACTACTGGACCGATTGTGAAGCGGTTTTTACTGTTGGATAGCTTAGGATTTGACATAAAAACTAGGGTACTTGGTATCTTAACCCGATTATTAGATGCCGAGCAATCTATAAAAAACTATTTAAGGGCTGAACGAATTTTGAAGAAATGTAGTATATTGTACTTTATAGGTACTTTTAGTCCTGGAATGACACGTATGCGCTACTTTTAAATAAAATGTACACGCGGGCAAAGTCGCGGGTACAGCTAGTCTAAATATATTATCTTAGTGGCTATGGACAAATCAGCGGAAGTCTATCTGCACTCGGGTTTTACTAGCGAGCTTTGGAGCGCAATATCTTAGGCGTCTAACTGACGGATTGTATCCGGAACAGTAGATTAGACTTCGCTCCAAGACAATCACCGAAATTGGGGAAAAGCTGCCAAGCTGAATAGAAGCTGGGCCGGCCACGACTGCCTGGTGTAAAAAAATATCCCTCGATAATATAACACTGGTGATTGGTGTTGCATAAATCACTCTTTTAAATATATTATCTTAGTGGCTATGGACAAATCAGCGGAAGTCTATCCGCACTCGGGTTTTACTAGCGAGCTTTGGAGCGCAATATCTTAGGCGTCTAACTGACGGATTGTATCCGGAACAGTAGATTAGACTTCGCTCCAAGACAATCACCGAAATTGGGGAAAAGCTGCCAAGCTGAATAGAAGCTGGGCCGGGCACGACTGCCTGGTGTAAAAAAATATCCCTCGATAATATAACACTGGTGATTGGTGTTGCATAAATCACTCTTTAATATAATTATTTACAGCCAGGAACATACATGATCGGAAATTAAGTCTCATACATATCTACACCTACCTAGTACATAATGGTTAGATCACATTCGACTCTAATAAGTCGCTAATAGCGGCAGAACGGAACGGACAGATGGCCAACTGTCAATTTGCTGATCGGTTCACATATAACGCACTTATAGCGACCCGCCCGCCCCGAGTTGGCCCTCACCTATGTCTACCTACCAATCTACATAGTAGATACCCACTTATGTATCTATAATTTGATTGCAGTAGATTAACATAACTGAAATGAAATTATTAATATAACTATTATGTTTAATTGATTCTGTGTTATGATAGATTTTCCAGTGTTTCACATACCACAGTAGAGAAGTCTTAATAAAACTACAAATAACTGAGAAAATAAACACAAAACATATCAACGCCACGTGATAGATAAAACTGGAATCATTCATTATATTTTCTTCTTGAACGTGACTTGCCGGATGCTGGCTTGATAGTAAACGTCACGCGCAGAATAATTGCAGTGCCTAACTTGGTTGCAAAATATTGCGCGGTACTGCTTGCATGTTGCTGCTTGGTGACTGAATATCTGGCAAAGGTAACCCCAGGCGGCATAAAGAAAATACCTAACCACCGCCCTAAATTATCAGGAAAATGCTGATGTTGCCATTTTCTAAACTTTATTATTCTTACAGCGCCCTCGCCGGGATGAGAATGTAGTCGAATTACTAAGCTGGTTGGTCATGTGCCGTGTATGTTTGTTATGATTGTGGCTGTAACGCGTATTTAGAAACCATATGGTTAAAGTTAATATTAATTTTATCGTTACCCAGGGTCGCAATGGCAAAGGGTCCATATTCGTCTGGGCGTCAGGCAACGGTGGGCGGGAACAAGACAACTGTAACTGCGACGGATACACCAACTCGATATGGACGCTGTCGATATCGTCAGCGACAGAACGGGGCGAAGTCCCGTGGTACTCCGAGATGTGCAGCTCTACGCTTGCTGCTACCTACAGCAGCGGGGCTATCAATGAGAAGCAGGCAAGTCTCTTTTGTGCACATTCTATTTACTGCTTAATTAGCTATAGGAAAGGTTCCATATTCTCCTGGCGATGGTGGTCGAGACGAGAGTAGTCCACTGCGCTGGCTACGAAACGCTTGGAAAATTGAAATTTTCAGGTGTAAATTATGTTATTTTGTTTTTTATTTCATTAGTTTCGTTTGAAAGCAATAATTAGCTACATAATGTTATTATACTGGTTTCATTAATGTTAAGGGAGAAATTACTTAAAGTTTGTGAAAAAAGGAGTTATAATGTCCCAGTCGTCATTTTAGAATGGCCCTTCTCACCCTACTAAAATAAATTCGCTCACATCGTCACGAGACAGACGTCAAAAGCTACGCGCTACGAGTATAAGCAAATAAAGTTTATGAACCAATTAGGCACCCTGCAGCCTTGCTCGCAGCTTACCCCGGGGCTAAAGTATGTCGGTTATGTTGCTCTCCAAACAAACTTTTATACAATTAATTGGTTCTAATTTTTATTAAAAGCCTTTTTAATTAACTTCACTTGTACGAGTATGTATATAATTAATGTATCTTTGTATCTTGTCTGTCCTGAAATCTTGCAATTCAAATTTCGAGCACTTCCCGATTAGCTTTCCGGCTGAAACTTTCAGGACAGCTCACAAACCGATGACAAAGCAATAAAAAATAGAAAATATACAAAAATATTTAAAATGTTACAAAGCAACAAAATGAAAAAAGTGAAGTTCATTAAATAAAAAGACGTTAATGCATATTTTTTTTAATTGACTTCCAAAAGGTTCTATGAGTTGGATACAAGTTCACTCTTATCTCGTTGGATTTGAATGATCCTTTTTGATAAGGGGCACACCTTCAGTGTGGTCTCATATTTTAGAAATTCCTCTCATTTAACAATTTTTATGTTTTTTTGTGTATTATTCATTCGTTCAATCATTTGAAGTTTTTTTACGCGACTGCCCAAAAAAGGAGTGTAATTTTTTTAGGATTCATGTATGCTTGTATGTATGTGAGTTTCTTTATTCCACTATAATTATTAAATTCCCAAACAGATTTCGATGTATGGGGTATCGTTAGAATCCTTACGAACCCCCGATTAACATAGGCTTTTTTTAAATTCAGTTTGACGGCAAGATGCGAAAAATATATTTTTTTCTTCGAATTTTACAATATGGCTATCAATTTGAAGGCCTTGATGAGCAGATTCCAACAATATATAATTTATAGGCATAACTCTAAACTTGTCACTAAAAAGTCTAAAATAAAAATAATATACTGTCCTGCCAAGTAATGTCAATAATATACTGCCCTGCCAAGTAATGTCAATTTTATTCATCACTTGTTTTTCACTTTTTAGTTAGTACGGGTATTTGGCAGGGCAGTCGTGTTATTTTATTTTTATATTATTAATTTAATTTATTCGCTGTACTATTTTGCCAACCTCAACTTCTTTGAATCAACGTCGGACTTTTCGCATCTCAAATAGATCCCAGCAATTTATGCTTTTAATATTTATTCCTAGACCCTCACGGACTCTATTTGAATATAAATTATTGGGGTCCCTTTTGTTGGTTACTTCAAAAGAGTTGATATAGTCCCGCCCGAGTTTTGTGTGCTCACTATAACAAAGTCGAATGGAACACTCAATCAAAGTTGCAGAAACTTTAGGGTCAAACGTACGTGATAGGTAGGGACCAACCACTGAACTCCAGAATGTTTTTATGCTGCTATTCCGTGGGACTGATCGAACGGAATTCCATTTTGTAATTGGTTTGCAGCACTTATTAAAAACAAGCCGGCGTGCCACGTGTCGTTTAACTAAAACCGCAAACAATCCACGTGACGGAACCACAGATTTATACTAAGTTACCAAGTGACGTTGTGAAAACATCCAGTACAATATCTTTCAAATTGTAATTAAATATTGGTTGTACAAAAAGTTTTTACTCTAGTTCATGGACTTGACATTTAATAAAATTGTGACATGACCTCATATTTATAAATACATATTATTGTACCATGGGGGGTTTTTTGCAAAAATTCAAAAATGTTGTGTTGTAGAGTTTGATTTTATTCTCAATCTTGTGTTTCTTCGAGTATTGATGTGTAATATTGGTGGAATATTAACCATTAAGTGTTCGTTAACGTGCACGAGTGTACGCAAAAGAATCAAACGCAGATATAAATGGCATTTTGTGATTTTCCAAATCTCCCTCGGAAGTTTTAGTAAATGTCCACCATTTTACTGATTCGTGACTTTGACTTGACAATTAATGACTGTGACGTGACATTACTATGAACTATTAAACTTGACATTGGCGAAATTGCTAGTAGGCTAGTGCCTCCGCAGAAGCCATCTATTAAAAAAAGAAGAAGAAGAAGTATTGTACCATGGACATACATAACTATTATTATTTACTATGACACCTGTCACTTTGACATATTATTTTTCTATCCCTCGGGAACAGTACTTTTCTTCGGGATGAAAGGTACCCTAGGTATGTCTTTTTCTGTACCCCTGACAACTTGTTTGCAAAATTTCATGATGATCTGTTGAATAGTTAAGGCGTGAAAGCGTAACAAACAAACACACGGATTTTCGCATTTATAATATTAGTAGGATAAGATCTGGTAAGAAACAGTTAGGAATTATTGGAGCAATATAACGAGTATTAGAACAAGACATAAGTTCAAAAATTAAATCCCGACTACTTGGGTAACTTGGGTACTTGGAACGTATTTTTTTACTTGGGTAAAAAAATAGCACATTACACTCTATCAACGAATTCGAATCCATTGTTATCTCGCTTTTCAAAATCGAACCAATAGGGGCGATGCTGTGGTGGAACATTCACATATAAACAAACATAGACTGTAAACTCATTACCCTCCCCTTGCTTCGCCGTAGTCGGGTAAAAAGTGAATAAGTATGTTATTAAACATTTATACGACTAGGGCGACTAAGCTGTGCGAGTTAATACTCCGACTTTCGAAATCTGCGTTAAATTAAAGCGTGAATAATGATTGGAATGTTAAAGACTGATGATTATATTTGTATGCCCTGTAGGTGGTGACAACAGACCTGCATCACACGTGCACCGCTGGACACACCGGGACGTCAGCATCGGCGCCCCTCGCGGCCGGCATCTGCGCGCTGGCGCTGCAAGCCAACAGGGACCTCACCTGGAGAGATATGCAGCACATCGGTAAGTTGATTAGTCCATAGAGTATAACTACTCGTATGTCTACTACAAAATACAACTTACTTAGCCGCACGCATAAAGCTTCACAAAAGATTGTTAGATAGATACATTAACTCTTCATTGAACATCACAAGTACAAAGAGAAATTATAACTAAAAATAAACAACAAGAAGCGTAACAATGGGCGGTCTTATCGCTCAAAGCGATGTCTTCCAGACAACCGTGCATGGAAAGGAATAACGAGTAAGGGACAGTGGTAGTGGTTTTCAGTAAATATTTAAATACTCGTACACACCTACACAATAAAATATATAAATGTAATGCAATATCCACTCCAATATATAAAAGGGAAACAGTGTCTGTTTGTTTATTTGTTTGGGGAGCTTTCACGCGACAACAGTTTTTTTTTGTTACTGTCGAGGCAATCATTCGACCACGATCTCACCTGATGGAAAGCGATGATGTGGTCGAAGGTGTAGCACGCTTGCCTAGTAGATTATATTCATTCTTGACTTGAACACTACTGGGTTATATTTTACCGGAAACACTGACGAGGGCAGAGCATTCCACTCCTTCTTTTAGCTGGACGGGTTTTGATGAAATTAAGAATGGAGATAGCTTATATATATCCTGGAATAAAACATAGGATAATTTTTATCCCGGAAAAAGGTAAGTTTCCACAGGAAAACTGGAAAATATTGATTACTCGCTGTAAGGAACGGTTGCCATGGAAATGAAATAATAACAAGTTCTTTCAAAAAACATCAAGAGCGTTGGTGCTATACTTTTGCATTGGTTTTTAATATCCTAGAAGAACATAGGATGTTTTTTTTGCTATAAACTGTAGTCCGCGCGGATGAAGTCTCGGGCGAAAGCTAGTACAAAATATCATAAACATACATACATACTACTATCAATGAATCATATTAACATGATGTTTAAAAATGCTTTAGTGAAGGTGTGCGTCTAATATCTACAGGTAGGGCATTCCACAAAAGGTCAAGGAAAAGGACCAAGGACTATTCACATAACCAAGGAAATTGGTTATGTGGATCTTAAGATAAGATTATCTGATGACCTTAGTCTACTATTGCTGGAAGGTAGAGCGGGCAAGAGTGGCATTCCGGCGACGACGAATGGGAAGCCACTTGAACTTCGCGTGATTTTCAGAAACGCCAAATATGAACCTGATACAGAAATTTCAAATACCGTTCATCATCATCCACAGCCTTGTTCTCACTGCTGGGTATAGGCCTCTCTTTTACCACGCCATTCGCCTCGGTCCTATGTCAATCGGATCCAGGTATGACCCGAGATCCTTACAATATCGTCGGCAAACTCGCTGCCGGTCAACCGAGGCTTCGTTTCCCATTAAATACTAGTAAAAAGATGAACTTTTGAATTAAAATGATGATTTACTTCCAGAGTTTTTTAATTTTCGTTTATCAATTAACTACAGATTTAAATGATAGTAGTGTTGGAAGTAGTAGAAAAATGTATCTATACTGAATCGAAAATATAAATAAGTTAATTTAAAAACATTAAAAGAAAGCTTTTATGCAGTAGCCATGTCATTATGAAACTGAAAATCACAATTAATTGCTTATCCAACATTTCGTATCTATGCTATTAACCGTTGAGGAGTTCCCTACTCACAACCCGGAGTGCAGCAATCATGTCATGGTAAAACTTCATACCATCTACCACAATGAAATACGTACGCAAAATTTCGTGACTATGCTGTTGACCGTTGAAGAGTTCCTTTATCTGGATGTCGATTCAGGTCATGCTTATCATAGAAATGCATTGTCTGAACCAACATACAAAAATTAAACTTCGTAGGATAAGAGGAAGTGGTTCTAATTTAGCTTGCAAGATTTGACCTAAACATACATACATACATACAAATATTGCAAGTAAAACAAATTAAAAAAAAAACATTATTTTTGGGGCATCAAACTTACACTCGATGCAATGATAAATCACCGTCTGCTTGGCTCAACAATCCATTATTTATCACAGTTCTCAGGTGTCTGGTAAGTTTGTCCCTTTGGCGCTTCTCAGTAAACTTATTGAATCGAATTCTTCGATACAAAACGAGAGGCAGGTTTTGGAATTTGTGATGAGTTTAATCTATTTCAAAACATGTTTTATTGACGATCTTGTTATCTCTAAAAATATATCTTTATAGCGCCCACATGAGCACTAACTATGTAATTTAATAAAAAAAAATTATTCAATATTCGTAAGCCCGTGAAAGTGATACAAAAGCTTTTGATATAATCTTAAAAATATTTCAAACAAATTAAATTTTCCACTTATAAGCGCTTTAATAAAAAGGCGCCGCAGAATGTTCTATTCAAATATCTAGAAAATTGTGCTCATCTTTTTTGAACAGTATACTAAGAATCTTTATTTGATAGAGGTGAAATAGAGCGACCTCTAGACTGTACCTTGATGCTGTTATTAACTCGTAATAAGATGTTTATTCTACCATTAACCAAAAAATAAATTGCTTGATAACATCTACCATATTTTTTTGTGGTGAGGATATTTATTGGCTTTTGGTAAAAAACCACAGAATATGTTGTACATACAAAACAAAACTATATAGATGCGATAAATAATAAGTATCAATAAAAAATAAAATAAAAAAAAAAGCTTTACGGGTTTTTTTTCACTTTTTCACTTCGAACGTCACATTTTTTTTGTTGCTTTGTATCTTTTTGCGTTCTTAACTTTTTTATTTATTTCTTTGTCATCGGTTTGTGAGCTACCCGTTAAATTTCAGCCGGTTAGCTAATCGGGAAGTGCTCGAAATTTGAATTGCAAGATTCCAGGACAGACAAAATAATACCTAACATAGATACAAATATACCTAGATACATACAAACTAGGGTTTAGGAATTCCTGACAATTTCAAAGTCCCGGGAATTTCCGGGACTTCGAGACATTTAAGAAAAATAAGTATTATTTTTTAAGAGTGTAAGCTTTTTTTGAAGAATTTTAATTGAGTTAATTTCTGGTGAAACCTATTAAAAAAAAAACAGTTTTTTGTAGAACTAAACATTTATTAAACAGAAACGTTAAGAACCTTAATTTCAGTCTTAATAATAGCTTTGTTTATTTCTTTTAATCACACAAAGATTCACTTTTAAGCAGCTAAATCTTATAGTTATAAAACGAACTTAGTTAAAAATCATACTACAATAACTTTACAATTATCTAGTAATTCTAGTGTTTTATCATTGGTCGTAATCACAAGATTGTTAATTCTCATAATCACAGATTTGTTTCATAATTAAATAATCTAAATATAAATAATTAACAGACTTATAAATCAGTCTATTAAATAATCAACCAACACATCAATTAGACTTCTTTGCTGATTCAATAAAATAGGCTTTTAAAAAAATCAGAGCGTCCTCAGCTTTGTCCGACAATCTTTTTCTGATTTTTGTAATAATGCCACCGGACAAGGAGAACACTCTCTCGTTTTCAACAGATGTCGGTTTAATTGTGTTTAAGGCTTTATACAGTAGTTCCAAACTTTCTGTACGTTTTTCAGTTGCTTTAAACAACTGAAACTCCTTTTTATACGCTTTATATTAGCTTCACTTGTATGTTTGTATGTTTGTAACCGACTCATTTGGACGCTATTTTGAACGGTCAGATTTCATTCAAATTTTGCACACCTGTCAAAGACCGATGACAATGCAATAATTCGAAGAAAAAAAAAGTAGAAAATAAATAATAGTTTAAAAAACTAAAAAACACGCTTTATATAGAAAACCAAACTAAAAAAATAGAAAATAAATTTTAATAGTGTATATAAGAAAAAAATGTTTTATATCAAAAAAATCGTGGGGTGCATAGGTCAATAGTTATAAATATTTCATTGACAGATATGAGAAGCACCCCACGCTTTTTTTTAAATAAAACTTTTTTTTCTTATTTACACTATTAAAATTTATTTTCTATTTTTTTAGTTTGGTTTTCTATATAAAGCGTGTTTTTTAGTTTTTTAAACTATTATTTATTTAGTGATGCTCTTGTTTTTTTTTCCAGTATCTCGGGTATTTTTCTTGGATTTTTTTTATTGCTTGTTTCATTTGATTAACAAAAGACTCGTCAGGCTCGTTGTGTACTTGAGAGCTACTGGTACTAGGTTCAGCGCCCATTATTCTCTATATATCTGGTGTCCGGATACTAGGGATATTTTAGAAAAGCCTACAATACAGTTCTTCCGCAAAGCCAATTAGTGCAATTTTACTAATATTCGAGGTAAAAAAGACCGCGTTTGAGACTGTGAGGTGTGGTGGCCAGTATGCAATTATAATTTCGACAATCTTGTCTCGTCTCGAGTCTCGATCCAAAATTCCCGGGACTAAAAACTAAATTTACGAAAAGTCCCGGGACTTCGAGACATGAGACATCCCGGGACACAAACCCTAATAGATACTGTAACGATATAAAACGGTGTTTTAGTAAATTTCTGAGAATAAAGGTAATAAAAAATAAATTGGGGCGAGTCAGACCAAGAGTGGGGTGAGTCGGGATTCTTACCCCATTCGGTCGCTTTGAACGCGAGGACGCTATACCTTTCTTCGGAATCACTCGAAACTAAAAATACTCGTTACTATTTTGAAATTAATAAAATTACCTGGATAAACTTAGACCGGAACGAGCTTCAAGAACTATTGGATCAAGACCGTTCGGTAATGTACTAGCTAGTGGGTACAATAGTGGAAGATAAAACATACAACTCAAATTCACCAATACAATATTTATTATCCTTGGTTTAATTTTGCTTACTTACTTAAAGTCCGAAGAATCCTAGCCTGCAGATCCAACTCAGCAGCCAAGAAATACCAAGATCTAAGATTACTCTGTTATAACTAGGGTCGATATAGAACTGACAAAATTAAGTATTTACTCTAACAAAACATTGATGAATTGCCGGCCGGCAGTGTAGTCTACTTATTTACCTTTTTCTATAGGATTTAGCCGTTATGTTAGTGAAGGTAATTCTCCATCCGACGTTTCAGCAATGTCCGATTCGCGTGAGAGGTAGCCAGGCTAGAGCCCTCAGGCGTTGCAGGTGTCCAGCAGGTCGGTGGGGGACCAAAGTTCAACACTCCGGTTAATGAAATATATGCATAAAATACGATACCGCATTCCAAGAACGTGGCAGGAATCGTTGGATATAATGTCGGCGTGGCGTATCGCGAGACGGCGCCTTTCTACTTAAATCCGGGGGGAGAGGAAGCCTCCTTCGTCGGGTATTTCAGCCCGGGGAAAAACCCGCTGTGAATGAATAGACACAACGTTTGTTTAGAATTCGAGACTTTGAAAACGCCACCGCTCTCAGTTCGCTAAAATGGCGTCTCGAAAAATGGAAAAAAGTCATTTCACAATCGCAATCATTACTGTAGACAATGCAAAAATACCAACAAATGCTCTCACCTTTTTTTACGGGTTTTATAATATGCAGGGAAAAATCTTGTCAGTCCTACTGGACTCTCCAGCACGAAAAGAAAGGACACGTCACTCATCTCCATTGTCTGTTTCTTTCTGTCGCCGGATCTAGTTGGCTTCCCAGTTAGCAAAATCTATCCGAATAACATTTTGTTTCACCAGGAAACCGATCAGCGCTTACACATGGGCTTTGGAAATGATAATATGGTTTTATTTTTATTTTTAAGATTTCTCACCCTCGAAATCGAATTTGTTTATTTACCGTTTCTTTAACTATTTTTGACAGCTAAACAACTGCCAAGAGACGTCTAAGAATTGTTATAAACTATAGTCCATAACACGTTCCGTACTAGAAACGATCCGTTCACTTCCAGACGAAAGGTACGGAACGCGGTTTCTTTGCTTCGCTACCGTTATATTATCATAAAACTATATACTGTAACTATTAAATTATGATATTGTATGGGTTTGCTTTGGAAAAAATCTACGTTCCTAAATTTGACATTCGTTGCATTTAATTGGTTTGTTTAATTTTATTTTCTATTTGCTGACATTGCGGGACCGTGCCGAACAACGGAACGCGCCCTTTTGCTTTGACAGCTAATCGATGCAAAGATAAGTAAAATCCACGGCAGAGGTCATTACTTGTCTCCGTGTTTATCAATTGTACTTTATTAATTATTTATTTATTATCTGATTCCCAGTTATTCCTTGTTCCCTTTTGTATTTATTTCAATCAATTGATCTAATGAGAGTTATAAAGTCGTGATCCGTAGTGCATGGACGTGTTGTATTTATCGAAGTGTTTATAACCTCTGAACATGACTATTGTTTTTTCGAACTCCGATTTACAGGATTATATCATGTAAGTAAACAACGTACGATAATCTATTCTATGTACCCGATCGTCTGCTTTCGCTGGTATTCACCAAATACGAACGATAGTACTGTTTCAATCAACTATGTGCGACTTCAATGTCGTCATCTGATACATTCTAATATGTGAGTATATTGAACAATATGCAATTATAATTCTAGTTTTACTATTATAAAGATGCGTTTCTATTAGTTGTTTATGTGCTGTCTTGATTATTCCTACTTTTACTTGTCGAATTGTTGTTTTGTATTGCTAGTTATAGGTTTATTGTTTTTTTATTTAAGTAGCGTTTTGTCATCGCTACAATACATACAAGTGAAGTTAAATAAATGCTTTTAAAATCAGCACCCGCAACTTTTCCGTATCATTTGAACGTAATGTAACTTGTTACAATGTGAACATTCGTATAAATCAGAACAGGAAGCCGAGCATTCGCCGCGAGCTCAACGTAATTAATGCTCTTTGCGAATGTTACATTACATACGGTACAACGAATGTTACATTACAATTAGGTTAGTCGCCAACATTAGACTATTTTTGGCGCCCCTTTAAAACCTGTTTACAACTGTTATAATGAGGGCCGGCCCTGGATAAAATTAAAGATTAAATTAAGACTGACAAAGCAAACCTGTGTCTGCTTTGTCAGTCTGTCATGATCTTTTAATTCGGTCGTCTCCACAGCCTAAGTTCGTTTTAACCCTTTTGAGTCTTAAAACGAACTTATGCCTAAATTTTTTTTTAGTGTACCTGGGATTGACTTTTCAGCACATTTTGTTAGATTTTTGTTTTACAGAGTAATTTGAAAATTAAGCGTCGGATTTTCATGTGATATTTTTGCTAATTAAGAACTAATTGAAAAGTCTGAACGAATTGAATTTCGCGAATTGAAAAAAAAACTTGAATTGGAAAGGTTTTTTAAAAACGCTTCGTTATTATTCATGCTTTATGTCAGTGCAGAATTGAAATACAAGGAGATTAATCACAAAGCCTATTTTATCAGAACTGTTAACATAAAAACCAAAGCTTCATTTAAAAACGGGCGTAAATCTGCATTTGACTGGAACGTTGAAAATTCATTACGAAAATAAAATTAAATCTCTTTGTATGCTCTGTAATTTGTCATATATTTTAAACCCCCGAACTGGTAAGATAGGGGTGTTATAAATTTAGGGTGTGTATGTATCACTGTGTGTCTGTGGCATCATAGCTCTCAAATGAATGGACTGATTTTGACGCGTTATTTTTGTATTTGAAAGCTGATGTGTTCGAGATGGTTGTTTGCTATAATAGGAGGGGGAGGGGAGGTGAGGATCGTAGCTCCCAAACGAATGGAGACCTATTTTGATACGGTTTTTCCTGTATGAAAGCTGATGTGATCTTCTTTTCCTCCACATTTTTGTTTTCAAGTTTCTACTTTAATTATTCAGGTCGGGTCAGAGAGCATAGATAATTAGAGAAGTAAAACGCTTTTATGCACAAGAGCATAAAACAAGAACTTCCGAGCATGAGAAGTGAAAATCATATTTTGTAACAGTTGTCCGAACGGCGCGCCCAGAACGCCTCAGCATCGGTGGCGAATGGCGAGTTAATGGCGTCGGCAGGAACGTGTCGCATTCCTTCGGCTACGGGCTTCTAGACGCCACGGGTATGGTCCGCATGGCCAAGACTTGGCGCACGGTGCCACCCCAGAGGAAATGCGAACTGGCAGCGCGCGGGCCGCAATCAGTGCCGCCCAGGTCTACGGTCACTTTACAGGTGAGTGCCACTAGTTCTTTACCGCCCTCACCTATACTTTTAATACAACAGTAAGTAACAAAAAGTCTGTACAAGGAGGATCAATTAAAAAATGGTCTTGACATAGGTTACTGAATAAGAATATCACATTTTTTTAAATGGTGTTTCTCTGTTCGCGCGTCACTTAAATACTACTGGGCCGATTGCTATGCGGTTTTCACTGATGGAAAAGGTTTCGACTTTTAAACTGGTGTACTTGGATCCGATGCAATCGATAAAAAAACATTTGACGGCTGAACGAAATTTCGTATATTGTACCAAAGAGGTACTTTTGGTCCTGTAACATATAGTAAATTTATATCCCAGAAAAATGACCACACGGGCAAAGCCGCGAGCACAGCTAGTCTCGAAGAAGAATTGTAATTTTAGTGTTAACGTTTTCGTAAGTTTGACACATTATTGCGCGTCGCGATAACGCAGCGTACCTTATACGATGAAGAGCGTCGTATACTCGAAACCTAAGTTGACACTTCGACTTTAATACGTGAGTCCTAGCCGGTTACGACCATAATTAAGAATGGTGATGAAAATGTGTGATGATGAAACATTTGTATGTGCAGATGCCCGTGGGCGCATGTCCCGGCGTCAACTACCTGGAGCACGTGCAAGCGCGCGTGTCACTGTCGGCGGCGCGGCGCGGTGACCTACGCATCGCGCTCTCTTCGCCCGCAGGGACGCGCGTCACGCTGCTGGCGCCCAGGTGAGCGACCACCCTTTTTTGACTAGACTGCGCAACGCAAAGGACGGTAATGTGTTTATCAGCCTATATATATATATATATATATATCCTTCCTTTCCTTCCTTTTTCCTTCCTTTTTTTTTCCTTTTTTTTCCTTTGTGGCGCTCTAGAGATCAGACGCGTGGATTGATTTTGATGATTCTTACGTCAATCTATTCGTCTTATGCCCGGTTCCTATATCTTAAAACGAACCGTTTTCGCTTACTGTCCGTCAGCTTTTGACATAAACGCCATACAAAAAATGTCAAAAAGTATCGAGACGTTGGAAAAACGACTCGTTTCATTTTTATAGAAATGGGGGGTTAATCTTCTGAGTGACACTAGTCAAAATTCAATATGACGACAACCAGATGACAAATTGTAAAAAGAAAAAATGAAAGTCGACGAACCAATAGGTACCTATTTGGAATTCATCTGTAGGTTTCTCTATTTATTTCGAATGACCAGTAAGAATCTACAACGATGTAAAGTTGGTTAGCAACCATCCTCACTTAAATTTCTGTTTTTGTAGTTTTTTTTCAGTTTCGATTATGTATCGATACCGAAATCCAAATTTCGGTAACTAATATGTCTATTTTTTTATTTTTTTTACATTCCTTTAATAACGCTTAGTACCTACACTTGCGGTGAGTGGCCACCCTTTTCCATCAGTTCCATAAGGTTCATTGTAATTGACGGCGTAACTTTACAGAAGTTTGTTTATTTGTCGTATGAGGTAGTGCTGGCCTCTGATGTCAGAGTTTGTCAAGCCGCCCGAGGGCCTCTGACATGGCTTAACGACTGCTATTAATCAATAACAGCCGGGAGAGACAGCCTAACGTGCCCTCCGAAGCACGGAGCGATGGAAAACCGCACATAACTTAGAAAAGTCATTAGTGCAAAGCCTAGGTTTTTAACCCGAAGGTTACGGAAGTGTCGAGTATTGATAAAGTAAACTTTAAGGTTCCTAGCCGCAAATAAACTTGTAAATCATATCAAAATTACATTGCAAAAACGGGAGTTTTTCGACGTAATTAAGTTGAATTATTCCAACCATAGTTGCAACTACATCCGGTGGTCTTTGTCAAGGTGAATGCGGAACGCTCGCGAACGTGCCTCGCCTCGCACTGTAGTTGAAACTCTAGTTGGAATAATTCAACTAATTATACGGGAGAAACGCCCGTTTTCGCCTTTTAAAATGTACAAAAAAAACTCGCTAATTTTCATATCAAATTGCAAATTATGGCCTAAAAATAAATTGAGAAAATCTTAACATAAGCGTGATTAATATCTTTGTCTGCATATCCTTTGTTTCACTGATCAGTTGACAAATGAGAGGACGCGTCAACTCTAGATGAAAATAATCAGTTAACAAATGAGAGGATGCGTCAACTCTAGACGAAAATGAGCAGTTGACAAATGAGAGTACGCGTCAGCTCTAGACGAAAATGATCAGTTGACAAATGAGAGGACGCGTCAGTTCAAGACGAAAATGATCAGTTGACAAATGAGAGGACGCGTCAGCTCTAGACGAAAATGATCAGTTGACAAATGAGAGGACGCGTCAGCTCTAAACGAAAATGCCACTAAACAAAACCGAGTTAAAATCAATATTTTCTTATGTATGTACCATCTCAATATCTATTATATATATTTAACTCCATTCTCTAGCACCACCAGTACTTTATCACAAAAAATATTACAAATACTAATTCAAGAGAATTACGCCACATACGCAAGGACGGAATTACAAAACAGAGATGATATTATCTCAAGCGGAATAGTTACCTACATTGTTGCTCATTCACTGGATTTACATTTTGTGACCGACAACGGAAGCCTGACGGCATTTCCTGTGTTAAATAAAAGGTTGTCATGAACTGTCTAACTTTCTACGGGGTACTTTTTAATTTATGCGTTGTATTTATGAGATTTTTGATAGAGCGGGCGCGAAGTGCGAGCGAAGCGTCTCCGTTTCAGCTTGGGCAAAAATGCTTCTTCTTTTTTTATTTTAAATGTAGTATCTTCAAATTGGTCTCATAAAAAAATGGTGAAGATCTTATGAGGATCTTCGGCATGATGAGCAGAATAACTCTTCAAAATGCATTAAATTTCTCACTTTTAGGTTTCTACCATTGGAACCATCCCTATACCCACTAGGTAGGGATTGATGGAGCACCTTGGTTTCTAATGTTAGTTGTACAATAAGGTAACTAGATGACGTCACTGTGCACCGCTACACTGTTTGCAAAAAAGTTAGTTAGCGCGAGGTCTACAGCTCACAGAGCCACTAGTTTAAATTGGTTTAATAAATGCGTTCAAAGAATTGGTACGGTGTAAAATATCGAACCTATCTAGACGGTTTTGAGAAATAATTTTCAATTGGAATCCTTAGAAAAACTTTCTGAGATACAACATTTTCCAAGGAAAACAAAATTACGCAGAAATCTTACAAAGTACGGTATCTATTCTTCGTCTATTCCGGGATCTGATCACTTAGAAAAACGTTTACAAAAAGTTTTTTGAAGACGTGGTTAATGTGAGGCCAGTGTTCTTCTGGGGAACGTATAAAAGAGAACGATGGCACCGCTCGTAATTAAATAAGTAACAGGTTTATAAAAAAAACGTCTCATCTTTTCATCATTTATCTAACTTTTTAGTCGCCTTCCAAGAGTAACAGGTTCTCATTATTTTATAAACCTTACTTTATTGTGTGGTTGTTCATTCATATCTCCTGGATTTCTGAAACGAGTAGGATGATTCTTTTTTGTTTTTATTAGGTATCATCATCATTATCAGCCCGCATCAGTCCACTGCTGGACATAGGTCACTCCCAAAGCACGCCACTGCGCTAGATAATCGGCAAAGCTATTCCAAAAAAAAACCTTATAAATTTCATCAAAAATGGTTCGGTAGTTACAAGTAAATAAATCCACCGTAAATAAGTCAATATTTTGAAAAATGATTTATAAAAAATGGATTAGCTAAAAGCAATGAGTGTAGAGTCACTACGTTTACTAGACTAAGCACTGAGGTCATAAAATTGACCATTAAACACAAAAAAAAATGACATTCTTTACAAAAAACGCAGGATCTTTAACGCTTTAAGCTTTGTAACGGTACAAACCGGTTGAGCGGTCAAATGCGTGCTTCTCTTCTATACTAGCGATGGGCGGCTGAACCTTTAAATGCATTAATTAGGCCAAATCTTTTCGAATTCAAAACCAAGCAATCCTCTATAAACTAAAGACAAGAGTACCCATAAAACTCCATCAGCGCACAGACGTTGTTCTCCACACATCACAATTACCAAAGTCAACAGTTAATTTATACCTCCGTTTAATTGGCGAAGTTGCATCCGACGGTCTTATTTATGGTTGTAGTTACTTAATTACAACACAACGCGTAAATACACCCCTGGGAACTGTAATCAGTTAATTTTCTTAGTGTCGGGCACGTTTGGGGTTTTGATTGTACGTGTCTTGTGAGTTTGTATCAATAAGAATAAGGTTCTTCATGTATAATCATAAATATAGAAAAAACGTTCCCTTTTTGTCTAGTGATGTCATTAATCATCATGTGAATGAGATACTTTGAGAAAAAGTCATAGGTATCAAGCCACCGTAAAGGCTATTATTTCTTCTGTGTCATAAAATAGGAAATCGTGCGGAAAATATGAACGCGTGACTTAGAAAATCGACGACTTTCAGTGAATCGATATGAATTTATTTATAAATAATATACTTGTAGCACCCTCGAATGAAAGAAGATAAATTAATTGTAGGTTTCAGAGAAATAAATATAGCCACATATTTTACATTGTTAGTCGTTCTTAAAAGATCTTGTACATTGCATTAAAATACTTAATTTTTCTTCAGGGCTCACGACTCGTCCCACGCTGGTTTCAACTCCTGGCCATTCATGTCCGTCCACATGTGGGGGGAATCGCCACTCGGTGAATGGCAACTTGAAGTATCCAACGAAGGAAGATACATGGGTATGTAGCCTGTATAATGGGCAGTGACTCGTCAATAATAGCTTCCGTGTCTAATCTCCAAAGTTGGGAAACTTTTTTCGTGATTCAGGGATAAATGTCTACGTCACTCGCTCGTTCAGTAACTTTCCTATAGATATTAATAATATTCTCAGCAACTTTTCGTATATCTCAGTTGAGTTTCATTGTAATTTTCCATATCATAGGCCGAGCGACATTGCAAGACTGGTCGTTACTGTTATACGGTACCACAACGCCGGCGGCTAAAAATGATCCGATTCCATTCCGCAATCCAATAATAAGGAACCGAGGGAACGCGACGCGACCCGTCGTTGTGCAGGCGGGGAGAAAAAACAACAAAGGCAAGCCCGTAGCCATAGTGCCGACTTACACAGTCGGCGGGCTCGTGAAGAGAAAAAAGAATAAGAATTCCAAGAATCCGAATAGGAATTCGCAGAAATCGAAGCAGAGTCGGCCGGCGACGCGCTCGCCGATCGAGAGCACAACGGCTCGAGTCGCGTCGACGACGGCGGATCTGAGTCTCAATTTGCGCGGGGACTTGACCGATCCATTGGACGTCCGCGGCCGCAAGATGTCCAACCTATTCGAGCAGTATCCGAAAATTCAGCGGATTTACCCGGCGCCGCTGCAAGCTCACGGTACCACGGCCCTGCATGTTGTGTCATTCGCCGTCCATTTGCCGTTTGTCTGAGAACACCAAATACTTTTGTTCCGGACGCCGCCGCTCCTTGCATGTCCTGTTTGCATTCACCACTTTTTGTTTCCTAGCTACGTTTATCAGAACGGCTTCGTTTCGTTGAGCTTTGCTCTCAGTTTAACAGTTTTAATTTCGTGTGCATTTTTATAATTTTGTCTTTTAATTGTACGTTCGCTATTAGTCGTCGAAAAAGTTGGCCTCGTAACTTGCTCGTATGTTCGTAGCGATGATTAATTATTGTGTAGAAATTCGATGGCACTGCGTTTGTAGCGTATTTTTGTTTGCTGTGTTAATTTGTTTGTGATGTGAGATAGTAACTGTGTTCACACAAACTCACATTGTTTGTGCAGCTGGACCATTGACGCAGTGGCAGTTGATATTCTATGGGACGGAGACGCCTCCGCAAGAGAACGATGCGTCCCCCGAGACTAACTCTCTGGGTTCGAACGCCGCTGCGAGCGTGGCGACTTGGAACGGCGCTCACGAACCAGAACCAGAGTCCATAGAAGAAGTGCGACAGAATGCTATAGACGATGATCTAGCCCTCGTCTGGCATGACTCTCACGCGGTGAGTTGAACCGTTTACTATACTTGTGATTTCTATTGGAATTTAACATTATCTTATATATAGAAAAATTAATTGGCAGTAGTTGAACTTTTAATGATTTTATTTACATTACACGGTAAAAATCTATCTAGTCAGTATTACATAAATTTTATACGATAAACTTAGGAAGATCTTAAAGTATACTTTTGTTTGAGTGTAACAGTTCAATATTTCTGGTCTGTAAACGCAATGCAAAGATGATTGCTTATTGGTTAATATGAGCGTTACACAACGTAATACAACTTCGTAATTTTTATTCACATTAGCCGGTGGTTAACTGGCATACTCATAATAGTCAATTAACGCTAATCATGCATTAAATCGCCGGTTTTGTTTGGATTTTAACAACTTGAAGCTCGATGCAGTTAGTCATCATTATTATCATCATCAGGCCGTAGTCGTCCAGTGCTGATGATGAAGTCTTAACAGAAAGAAAAACAACTCCGTGCTTCGGAGGGAGGGAGGGAGGGACGTTCAACTTGTGATCCCGGCTGTTATTGATTAAAAGCAATCGTTAAGTCATGTCAGAGGCCCTCGGGCAGCCTGACAAACTTTGACACCAGAGGCCAGCACTACCTCATACGATAACAACAACAACAAGTAGGTGTTTTATTTTTAACCCCCGAACAAAGAGACGGGTGTTATAAGTTAGGGTGTGTATCCGTGTATGTGTCTGTTTGTGGCGTCGTAGCTCCCAAACGAATGGACCGAGTTTGATGCGTTTTTTTTCTTTTTGTAAGCTGATGTGATATGGTTCTTAGCTATAAGGGGGGGGGGGGGGGGGGGTGAGAATCTTAGCTTCTAAACGAATGGACCGATTTAGCTATAATGAGAGAAGGGGTGGAGGGAGGGGGAAGGGGGAAGGGGTAGGAGGGAGCCCACACGAATGAACCGATTTTGAAGCGGTTTTTTATGTTTGAAAGCTGATGAGATAGAGATGCTTCTTTGCTAGTAGGGGGGGTGGGGGGGTTGGGGGTTATATATATTTTTATTTTGTGCTTGTTATAGACACCATCATAAATAACTTGAGTCTGATCCCGGGAGAGGTAGCTAGCTATCATGATTTACTGATGATTAAAAAACAATATCCTTAAAATTATGGATTTTATAGATAATTAAATTATTGATCTTGATTTGGTCTAATTAGACTGGAAACTCGATAACTTGTTATGGCTTCCTCAACTTCTCTAATTACAGTATCGAAAGCATTTCTGATTACATCGCAATAAACATCACAATTACCGGTCACGTAGCTATTTTGATAATATCTTGAGTTCAGTGAGTTATTTCTTTGTCATAAACATTATTTAATTTAGGTACTCATCATCATCATATCAGCCTTTAGAAGTCCACTGCTGGACATAGGCCTCCGCCAAAGAGCGCCACGATGATGGTAGATCTACTGGAGCATATAATTAGTATGAGAATTTATATTGTAAGACCTGATAGTTAACGATGGTTATCGGTTTAACGAGATATGTGGCCTGCCTATTGCTACTTTTAAATTAAACTAATATATATTACATGAAAATTGTACAATGCATTTGTGGCCCCGCCTACCAAACTGGATGTTAGAACATCCGTATCTCGGTAGGGATACGTAGTCACCTGCGAATGTCGTTTTTGCGACTGTCTATTCCTCGAAGTCTATTCATCGAAACCTTACGTCCTCGAAGGGTCGTTACTGCAAATGGTCAA
This sequence comes from Alsophila aescularia, assembly GCA_946251855.1. Classification (NCBI taxonomy): domain Eukaryota; kingdom Metazoa; phylum Arthropoda; class Insecta; order Lepidoptera; family Geometridae; genus Alsophila; species Alsophila aescularia. The sequence continues at coordinate 55,758,049 of OX276377.1, read as the reverse complement.
AATTGCAAAGGTACATTTGCTCGAATGGTCAAAACTGCGAAGGCTTATTGCTGCGAAGGGTCGTATGATCGAATATACTAATATTCTACCAATTTTTAACCCAATAAAAAAATATGATTTTTCACGCGTACCTGCGTATGTAATATTGTTGAAAATGCATAATACCCATATACAAAACGGATAGTTCGAACGGGACCAGGAAGGAAAGTACCCTCAATATTGAAACTAGCAAATTTTACTCAAAGGAAACATTCGCAAAAGTTTACACAAATCACAGCTTAGTGCGTTGGCTGTCATTCACTCAGTAGGTACGTTATATAGGTATATTTTTAATAGTTCATAGTATTCATTGCATAATATCAAATAGGTACATACCATAGTACGTAAAGAAGTTCTTGAGTACAAGTTCTCCTTGCTTTGACTGCAACCAAATGAATCTTGTCTTGAAATACCGTCAACTCCTGCTAGCAATATATGCTCACCTGTTACTTTTTGTGTTTGTTCGTATAATCTAAAAGCTAATAGCAGGGCGGTCGCACTCCGCAACAAGTACAAATAAATTCGAGGACCCAATATTCGGGTCCGTTCAGTCGAGTGTCAAGCGTGCGCTCGATGAGTCGCGCGCCTTGTACTTAGCGATAGAGCACCTACTTACGTAGTTATTGACAAACTTTATTCGTGTTTTAATTATGAGTACCAAGAAGAAAGCTAGAAAGTACTGCATAGCATTCGGCTGTTAGAATAGTGATAGAAATGGCGAATTGTCATTCTTTACGTTTCCAAAGGATATTAAAAGGTAATAAATTGTAATACCTATAATAGGTCCTAGTTATATAGTTAGATATTGATATATTTTTATTACGTAGGTTCCTATAGTTTTATGTTATTTCATTTGTGTTCCATACCGAAGCTACGCATATTTAAGGTTTTTCCGCGCAGAAATAAAGTCGTTTATTAAATCGATCGACGTAATTTTATAATTGATTATAGTATTGTTGATCGGAAAATGAATTGCTGTGCTGACTTAGTAAGTAGCCTACAACTAATTATGAATTTATATAATATATGTCTCGTATAATACCTACCTACTTTTAATACCTTTTATTACGTAGGTAGCAATTCATTTTTCACTCATTAAAAAGCATGGAATTCAGACAGGCACCTTTATTCATCAAAGTGCAATATCAATCAATACCTATAGGATATAATCATAATCAACCAACGACACGTAGGTAGGTATCTCACTAAAGTTATCGGCGGTCAGAAAACGGGATAGGTAGGTAGTAAAAATGAGGTAGTAGGTCTATTCTGATAAGAATGTCATTGTTTGTGATAGAACTATTTTAATTTATAATAATAAGTAATAACATAATACAATATTACTTATTTATTCTGTTACAATATCTAAGTCATAACATATCACAGAATAATTAGTAGTACAAGTACCTAGTCATATCTTAATACAACCCTACCGAGCGAAAAAGGGACAGAGCGATTCTGAAACGGTTAGAGCAATGGAAGTTCTCGCGCGTTGTGATACGGTGCATTCTAGCCTGCACGCGGTGGGCGAGCGCCTTCTAGGTAAATATAATTGAAAGCTCGCAGCGCCGTGCGAGTTAAATTGCACTTTATAGCGTTGTAGCGAGAGTCACTATTTATTTAAATGACTTTACTCAGTTAGCCTTCTGTACTTGTACTATTATTTATTCTGTGCTAATAGGTAAGAACAACTTTAGATACTTTATGGCATAAATAAAAAAAAACACGCCTGTCTGCCAAACAATAACATATGTCATTAGATTATATACCTTTTGTTGGAATGTGCTCATCAAGCCCTTCAATTTAATACCCATATAATAAAACACGAAGTTTTTTTTTTCTCATCTGTTTTGGAGCCATACTGGCGCCACATATTTTTTTTAAGTTGTTTTAAAAGCTATAGTGGAATAAAGAAACTCACATAAATACAAACATACATGAACCCTGAAAACATTACACTCCTTTTTTGGGAAGTAGTGTAATAAACAGAATTAGCTCGTTTATTAGCATATTCGAACAAACGGCCCTTTGCAGGAATAAAACCTTCGAGGATGTAAGCATTCGATGAATAGACTTCGAGGAATAGACATTCGCAAAAATGACATTTGAAATTACGTACGTATCCCATCTCGGTAGCTAGTCCTTACCAGTTTATTTTCAAATTAGTACAAATTTTACCTTAGACTTTGATATCATTACAATTCTAATATACATTCTTAACATTAATTATGTAATTTTATAGAACATTTATTTATTTATATTATAACAATATCAGAAATCATATCAGTTTTACAATATAATATCTATTTTACAATATTATTACAAATTAATTATTTTTACATAGATTTGCTATTTAAAAATGTAAATTAGTATGTTGGTAACTTTTGTTTCTGTGAAGTATTAGTTTGTATACCAACATTCTGGATTTTATCTTAGATATATCCCAAGCATAGCTCGTCTTGACGTTGAGCTTACGAGTCGGGCCAAAAGAAAATATATATATGCGAAATATGTTTTGTACTTACTTTTTCATCAGGCGGATCTGCCTAATTTCCAAACGCTCTACAACACCTATTCACAGCGTCCGCCCACATCCACCCCCATATGGTAACATAAACCAGGGCTCGGCTCCACCAATTCAGATGAATAATACGTTAGATTACGGTACGTGACAGTCTCATATTGCGCGCAGGCAGACGTGGCAGGAAGAAATGATCCTTGGGCCTGGCTCCTGGAATTACAAGTTCACAAGTCGGTCTGCTTGATTGTAAAATTGTGCCTTCATCATCATCGCAACTTAACATTTTACATGTGTACAAGTAAGGCAGAAAATAATAGGTTTACGCCGATTTCGTATCGTTTCGACGCGTAGATGCTTGGCGTAGCATTTAGTTATGATATTGAAATTTGTAGTTAAAGTGGTATCGAATTGAAAATCTGCTTGATTGTTAGATGCAATCAGCCTGTTATTTTACTCCATTTACAATGTAAAGCAAATAATGTATCAAATAGGCTCTACGGCGTAAATTTCGTAGCGCAGTATAGCGTAGACAAGCGTAGCATTGTGTGTTCTGTTAGTAATTCGTGTTGTAAAGTTGATGGAGTCAAAGTGGTCTCTTACTTTAAAGTTTCACAATTGAATAATAATAAAGATATTTTTCTCACTACCTACAGTAAAAAAAATAATGTTAAAAGAGCATACTTTTCTTTAGATATCAATTAGTTGTAAACTTGTAATTTGTTACTTGGTAAAATGAGCCTCAAGATGAATACCCTCGTCACTGTACGTCGACGACATCAATTCTTGTTTCTTTCGCACAACAGAAAATGTATTGTGATATGTGACAATACACAACGTTCTATTGTACAGGAGCTTAAAACTGGTTTTTCAACGGCGATAGAGGGGGTCGAACTCCACTTTAAAACTAAATCTGCCTAATATAACAAACAAAGTTTCCTATAACACCACAAAGCCTTCGAGAATCACAGAGATCTAACTCTTACAAAAGTCAAACCAACTCGTACGCTTACCACCGAAATGAATTAATGTTCAGAATGATCAGACCCTTCGTTTTCCACTGGAGCGTTTATTTAAAATTTATTATTAATCATCAAATTATTATATTTGGGGACAATTCACACTAATTGCCTAGCCCCAACCTAGGATGGGAACTAGGATGATATTCTTACGAGCTGGGGTTCGGATAAAATTAATTATATGCCAATTAAACCAAAAATTAACACCTTTATTCGAAAAACCACAAAAAGAGATTATCCAACAAATAACACTAAAACATTATTTAAACTCGCCTGTACACTCTTATCAATTATCACTGAATACTCGCTTCGAATCACTTTGATCGTTTCGTTCCAAATGCCAAGTCAATACTGTCTCAGGCAACCGATGCGCGCCCTATTTATACAGCGACGGAAGTTTTCAGAAGGTACTCGTATGTACTAGCGGTAGTCGGTAAGTATTTGAACTTTCAAGGTCGGCGGCGCCTTAGATGTTGCCGCTTCGCGCCGCGCTTGTAGGTACCTAAGGCCGGCGGCGCCTTTGATGTTGCCGTGCCGCGCCCGTATGTACCTACCTACTGCGCGCTCTAGAAACTTTTATAGGTATCTACTGGTTTGTTCCAGAAGGTTTCTGTAGATGTAGGTATTTATTGAGTCATCCGACCGCGGCTCCTTGAATATTTTAGTACCTACTGTTTTTCTAAGAATCGACCGGCGTAACAATACTATGGGTACTAGACAACGGATAAAGATACATACAAATATTATATCCATGTCTCGGAAACACACATATCTGCTTATCACACAAATGATTGCATCTTATGGGATTCGAACCCGCGACTGTTGGTTGACTTCGCAGTGTGGCCACTCGGCCAACAGGTGTTTTTTAAACAATTTGTTTCAATCAATAAATAATTATTACTTATTAAATGCAAATATTTTTCTAAACTAGGTCTTATGTTTATGAATGTATTGAAATAAGCACGTCAGAAAATGAATTAAAAATATTATTGTATTTCCATCCGATTAGATATTTCAAGTTTGCTGAGACTGGCGAAAATAAAGCTACGGTATGGAGATAATATTGTTGTGTGTTAAATCTTAAGTACTTAGCACTAACGTATTTAAACGCGAAACGAAAGCGGTTCGTAATTAAATGCCAGCGATATACAAAATTTATCTTCGTTCTCGTAAAGCAAAAGAAATAAGAGATGAAATTGGATCTAATATGGAGGTTATAATAAAGTTATATTTTTCATAATATATATATATATAGAAGAAAAAGACATATATTATATAGATAAATGTAATAGCGATTTGACGTAATGTTTGTAAGTATACTTGTTTATTTTTAGAAAAAAAAACAAGGGTTTCATGTCATACGACCCCATTCGAAAAACTGGTTTTGCTGTTTAGGTTATGGACCGTTTTCGTTGCAAACTGATAGGTTATATTTTTAAAGAAAACGCGTATTTTTCAGGATAAAAGACTATCTAACTATAGTTTTAAAGGCGAAGAAAAGTTCCCTTTCTTTAATTCTTAACAGGAACTCTACTCGCTGGGGACTGTGAGCATAAAAAGTGTAAAACTTTGTGTCGAAGTAACTTTAAGCTTTAGATTTTCTTTGAAAATGTTTGTACTTGTTGTATACTTTAACATTAAGTTTACACTTCATGTGGCGTTATTTGGCCTAAGTGGAAAAATTACGCAACTTTTTTAAATAGTCGAGTCCCTTTATAAAAATCAAATACGCGGGTTCGCAACTCTATGTTAAGTACCATCATAACAATAATAACTTAAAACTGAATAAATCAAGTATCTTAGATATTCATTTAACTACTTCGTTATTAATACTTAAAAATAAAAATGAATTGTAGACTAAGTAGAGTCTAATAATTGTTGTAATAATTGTCATTGCTTAATAGTTATGTAACTACACTAGAATTCCACTTATAAAACACCCGAATACAACATTTTGAGTGTACCGATAAAGCGTTGTATGGGTATAACCTACATATACCCCCCCCCTCCCCCCAATTTAGACAAAGCCTCTATCTTGGGAGTTTGTAAGCAAATTTTTCCCTTGTGCCATTTTCATAACTAGCTACGAAAAAGGATGTGTTCATCATTGTTTCATAACTGTCTACCAAAATAAGAATAAATTTACCGTTTTCGTAACCTTTTCATACCTTACTATGAAGGAAGTCTTTTTTATACAAACTCATAACTGGCTATCAAGTGGAAAAATCACATATTCATTATATTATTATATCATATTTATTATTATTTTTTATGTTCATTTCATATTTATTTATTATTCCATTTTTGTATCCGTAGTTTGATATTGTTTGTGTTACTGTCAATAAACTTATTAGAACTGAGCTAGCTTTGCCATTTACATACTTAAATAAGGGCAATTTGTTCATCTAATAACAAAATAAGCTCAACCATATTAAAATCTGATTCCCATGGGGGAATCCCCATGGAGGAATCCCATGGGGGAATCAGATTTTGAATAAATACTTTTTTTTTTTTAGTTTTTTGTAGGTGATGGCACCTTTCCATACCTTACGACTAGACGATTGGCAAATCGCCATCCTTTTATGGTTGAAATACCTCGCACAAGAACGAAGCGTTACGCTTCTTCATTTATTATAAGAACTTCTAAGGATTGGAATGACTTGCCCTCGTCAGTGTTTCCGGTAAAATATAACCCTGGTGTGTTCAAGTCAAGAGTGAATATGTATCTACTAGGCAAACGTGCTACACCTTCGACCACATCATCGCTTTCCATCAGGTGAGATCGTGGTCAAACGATTGCCCAGAGAGTGATTAAAAAAAAACTTTCTTATCTTATGATGAATTTTGTATAGTATTACTATTTATAATGTCGAAAAAGTGATTTTCTTGTTCAATTATAATTATTTCTTCTTATTAGTGTTTAATTAGAAAAAAAAACATTTTTAGTAGGTATAAAGTTATTTTTTTTAAATGAGTTTATATAATAAAATTGTGACAGCGAGAAGGCCCATTTCTTTTTCTGTAACCAAAGAACGAGCGAAACAAATATTTTTGAGTTAAGGAACTTACAATAAATATTTCTCATTTGATGGGCAGCTATGAAACAGTAGAAAAAATACACCTCCTTTCATAGCTGTTTATGAAAGAGGCAAAACGGCAACCACGAAAACGGCAAATTTATTCGTATCTGATAAACAGTTACGAAACAGTGACAAAAACGTCCGTTTCCGTAGCTAATTATGAAAAATAGTTATGAAAACGGCACAAGGGATTTTTTTCATTACTTTTGTCTACTCATGTTCAATCAAATCTTACCATAATTGGCTTGATCTAAGGGACTTGCCTTATTATTAAATTTTGAGGACTTTCTCGTAAATAGCGTTCTAGCTGTCAATTTCTAGTATTCTAGAATATCTAATATGCTAAAGAGTAGTGTCCCATTACGTCGAGTCCCTCAATGTCCAGTGACCTAAACATCCAGTATCAAAAGGTTCACTTACCAAAATTTTCAGAGTCTCAAAAGATCCACTTACCAAAATGTCCAGATTATCAAAATATCTAGTACTAATATCGTCCTTTCTGTCCAGTGATGATGCATCGTTAGGTCTAACTTAGTAATGCATTGGAATAGTAACACGTTAAAGCTATAAATAAATTGGTTCCCTCGTCACGCCAGAAGAGCGGGAACAAATGAACGAAACTTCACTACCCTGTGTATCTCAATCTAAGACCTAATCTTTTATTTGTAGATCCGCGAAGAGAGCCCTCATCAGGACGTGGACCCTGGCAACGCGGGGCCTTACACCAGCACGAACGGGTGTTCAACGTTCGCACACCAGCCACCTCACATCTGCATAGGTTTGTGCCTGCTACTGCTAATGTTACTAACGTCTGCTTCGAGCAGACAGCCTACGTACTCAAGGCACAGTACGCCCACGGGACGCGCGGGGAGCGGGGCGTGATCTTTGCGGCGGGAGGGCAGTGCGGGAAGGGAGACGCTGGATTGAATGATTACTGCAGAAAATCATAACGAAAACTAATTGAATATCATGGCTCTACAATTTGCTTACACTGTCAACTGTTTTTACAAACTGTGAATGCGTTTCTCATGCGCTCCAGACACGAGTCCAGTTTTTTGAGTCAGTTAAATTGACAGGTCATTCGATGGCCTCGTTAAAGAATACAATTGAAGACAGTTCAGTGAGTAAGTCAGTGAGAAGCCAGTATTGTCTGATACACCCCTCCCAAGGCGAAGGCGAGTCAGCGCTGTTCAGGTACGAGGGAGGGGCGTATAAGACATAACTGGCTTGTCACTGTTTTTTCTCAATGAACTGGCTCGCAAACTGGCCTTGTGTCGGAGCACATAACGGTCAGTCGACCAAATCTGTTCGAGTCAATAGGTATTTTTACAAGAGAGTAAAGGAACCATTTCGTTGAGTATGAGGATACTACATCACCTGTAAGAGAATGTTACATCAACTCCATCACGGCTGACGCTCATAAATTGTAGGTCATGAAGTGATTATTCTGCAACTTTTCTGTGGTTGTATTTTATCCGCCATCTTGCCTTTCCCTTCCCCCGCCGCCCCGCGCGAACCAAGGGCGTGTCGTGCCTTAAGCTTAGCTATAAGTACGTGTGCACTAACTGCTAGAAACTTTCACCGGAAATAGCTCTGTTTTTGTGTAATGGGCTGTGTTTATTGGCGTGAATGCGGTGTGATAGCGTCCTTGGCCACATGTAAGGTAATATCATCTATAGCAGCACTTCGCATGGCGTTATGTATTTGGTATTTTAAAAAGACACAGCTATGCAGACTAATGGTTGCGTCTCTTTTTCACTTTGCGGACATTGGCCAAATACCGCCATGCGAAATGCTAGCATAACTTATGTGATGATGTGTGAAAATCTTTGATCATTATTGGAACCATTTATTTAGTATCGACAAAATAACATTCTATTAGGTCCGACTCTTTGGAATTTCTGCCATTTTTATCGGTTTTATTTAACTTGACTGGTATATTTAGTTACTTCAAATCACGCGACAGATTATTCAACTATTCTCATAAAAAATAGTGCACTTTTTGTATTGATTCCAAAACAATACAAACTTATGATAAATCTCAACCTTTGATCTTCAAAGCCTGATGACTGCATACCTAAACCGTGTGACTTGAGGGTCTGCTAATTTTGAATTATTTTGAGTATCAAGGAGAGCTTTCCAACTCCTCAGTCTGATAGCTAATGTTAATAAAAATATTTTAAAAAAACAGTTTATTACTTGCTTCATGCAATTGTAAGTATCATCAATGATTGCTATGGGAAATAATAAATAAACATGTCAAAATGTTTACAAGTAAAACTTAGTTATTTGTCGATGCTGAACATGGGACATTAATACTGTCATACTTTGCAACACACACACACCGCACAGCCTGTATGCATACCCCATAAACAGAACTCTAGACAACTAAAATTCTCACCAGTTCCATGAAAAAAATACATGGAACTAGTGGGAATGATCCACTAAATCGCCAAAATGAGGCATGTGATCTTTAGTTAATTTATATAAGTACAAGTTTTTAAGTTACGTTTAAGGCTGTCCACACTAATTTGGTTGACTTAAATAAGGTAAAACTGCAGTACTTATCAAGTATTGATAGTCATAGCGGCAAGTATCTGTGTAAGGTAGACAATTAAATACGTTTTTTTTTAATCAGTCTTTTTTGATGAAGCACAAATCCTTAGCTAAGTTATCCATATACTCATAAAATTGGCTAATTGAAAATAGGTCAAACTTTTCGGATCCTTTGGATAATAAACGTTTAAATTTTGTCTGCGATAAACTTATTCAAAAAGCGGCAGCTACTAATCAACTAATCTTAGTTTTTTTTACTAATTTTTTCATCAATTTTATGACAAAAGTGCAATTACATAACAATTTAAACTATGCACTATTTTCTGGACCTGCCCACGTAATCTGAATGTTTTCAGAATCCGATTTTGTTTTAATACTAAAAGCAACCGAAAAGCTTTGTGCCAACGTTCAATATATTCATTATTTTGAACTAGCGACTTCAGTGCTTTCAACTATAAAACACATTTGACTGCAGCAAAAAAAAAAGAAGTTGATCTTGGCATTCTACCACAGAAGAAACAATAGTACTAACGTAAAAAAGCTCACTCTGATAAGACAATAAAATAAAAAGAGACTCTTGCCGCCACTCAATAAAGTGCAATATAGCTCGCACGACCTTGATGCGTAAGACTAGCTCAGTCCATCTCGCGGCAAGCCACGGATAGAGTAACGCGGGCGTTAAGCAATTAGCGCGCGCAAGTACATCGAGTGAGACAGGCCTGATTCTACTTACAATGTCAGAATGCTGAAATCATTTTCTGATTCCGTTCGTTTGACAGCTCATTTACTAGAAAACATTAAACATTTTTCATGAGTAACTAACTCAGGCAAAACTGATTGAATACGATTCAAATTTCTTACTTAGAAGGTACTTACTTCACTTTTCATTGTTGAAGTCTACTAAGGGTAGTTTAGACTATATGGGCGATATTTGAAACAACTATAGTTATTTTAGAACATCACTTTCCTCGCATTCGTTGATGCATCATGGTTATTTTTTTAATTCAGATGAAATTGCAGTAGTACTTAGGTAGGTAATTACAATGTAACATTTTTACTTTATTCTTATTGGGGTATAATCTTTATCCCAATAAAGATACCAAATCTTGAAGCATTTACCCAGTCGTGTATTGCCCTCTTATTGATGAAATTATAAAGTTGAACCTACAATTGATCAAGAAATTTCAAATCTTAAAAATCTCGTGAAAACAAAATCTATAGGATTTTTCTTTGAGATATATTTCCTAATGATCCATCATCATACATTTGTTTAAACCGAATCCTAGCTCAGAGTGTCAGTACTTGTCACATAGCTGTTGAGATAGAGGACAGAAAAAGAGCCATGGTATTTAGGTATTAGGTATACCTAAATACCATCATTGGGCACTTCTTTTAATTCAAATCTTCTAGTTTTTCTGAAGGAAAAACGGGATCACAGCTAAATTCATTATAGTTAAAATAAAAATATATTTTTAAAGTATACGGCTACTTGTTGATTTACAACATTGTATCTCAATCAATATAAGGGTAAAGACACGTTCGATAGCTTATTTATAAATTAGATAATAGCTATAGATTAAATTTATTTTTAAATGTTATTTTTATTCAGTGAATGCACTAGACCGTTATTCTCATGTGATTATTAATACAATTCCTTTAAAATTTATTTTGGTGCTGCTTAACACATATTTATTATATTTCTATATGCGTGTTTATATTATAGTGAAAAGTCATACATATCTGTTATAATAAGTTTATTGTTTCATAAAAGTCATTACATGTTTATTGTGGCATCTAATGGAGCTGTCTTCTTTTTTTCAAAACATATTTTATTAATTATTTAGAAATAATTTTATGAAAACCAGTTTTATGTGAGCCAGTTTATGAATTACGGCCAACGCAGTAGCTTATTATTAATAATAGACTATTATTATTTTATAATGCTGCTCTTTTAATTGATTGTATCAGATAACATGTCTCGAACTATTTTACTAATATTTCGTTGTTATAGTAAAAGAAGACAATGCCAAGATAAATAATAATTTCGCATCAATAAATGTATAAACATGTAGATAATAAAACATCATTGCATAATGTGGTTGTGATCATAGCGAAGATTGCCAATCCATAAACTAGTAATAAATTTAAATAATAAAATCTGTAAATAAGTAATTATGTATCGATATATTTGTACAAATTGCTCACAAATCTGTAAATTGAAAATGACTGATCGATCATTTTTCATCGACTGGTAGATAAAACTATTGTAATGTTAATGAGTAGGTTAAATTACACATATTTTTTAACAGTTTGGTTTGAAGAAGAATGGGACGTCCAAATTTTCCTGAAATTAATGAATTGAATTAATTACCAATGATTTATCGTGGCCCTTAATTCTACTTTTGTCTTTGAAAAGCTTCGTTGAGTGATATTCGGAACGAGTCAAAATAGGTCATTGGCAGACGCTGAATCGAAATGGTAACAAAGTCCATTTGGCTTCTGTTTTAAGATTCCTGTGACCTGTAACTTGCAGATAGACTCCATTTGGACAAAGCCATTAGGCATTAAGTGTTAGCTCCGTTTGAGCTTCTTGTCGACGATCTTCATGCTGGCCCGTTTCCATGTTATAGAATACCCATTCTTCTTTACACATTCTTTAAGTCGCAACTCGTTTGAACAAGTGTAAGTGTTTAGATCGGTGTATTTATGTAGTCGTTAAAGCTCATTTTTATAAACTTTTGTTCATGATGTTCAAGGGATAGGGGTCGATAGCGACCCTGTTCTCTGTATGTAATGATGTAAATGTTGCATAATTTGTATATATTGAATCTAATGTGAACGAAAAATAACAATAAAAACAACTTTTTATTACAAAAAAACAATTTTATTTATGTCAATCTGTTCACGATTCTTGTCTCTGATTTATGATCTAATAGCAGTTAGTTGCATTTCGTTAAATTTAAGGAAACAAACTATTATTTTTGTTTATTAACATTTTGTTTATTGCATGTGGCGCTTTGCTTATTACGTGCTTGCTTCATCATTTATCTAACCTCTCCTGTGCTATCCACGCTTATTTAATTGCACGATCTAACTTAAGCAATGGCACGATGTCTTTTACTATCTCACTGTATTTATACTCGCACTATTCATTAGTCACGTTGGTTATCTCTCGATATCTATCTGATTTCATTTAATTTTGTGCACGTTTCTTAGCATGTTTGTTTGTGACAGTCCGTTTGTTTTCTTAAATTATCTCAATGATGTGTTATGAACAAAATTATTTGAGATCAGTGACAAGATTCTGTACCTGTCCTTTATTTCCTCTTATCCCTTGATGACTGTGTTCGTGCCTTCGGACGCGGTTCTCGATTCGCCTGCAAGAGCCGCGAGCTGCATGGACGCTGGTCGGTATCGGTGGTGACGGCCCTCGCTCGTTACTTATGTAATTAAACTTATCTGTTCTCTCTTCCAATAGAATGCGCCAAGGGCTTGCATTTGTCCGACGGTCGGTGCTACGAACGCTGCCCGAACGGCACCTACGCCAGTGAAATCACTGCAGAAAGGAGCTCCAGACGACGTAATCTCACTTACTTTTCTGAGAGCACTGTCATGAAACGACAAAACTCAAAGCTTGCGACGGAGGCGATAGACATGGAGCCTGCCGGATCGGTCGCCCAAGTTCCGCTACATTGTCTCCCGTGCCATTACACTTGCGCGACTTGCGTAGGTCCTAACAACAATCAGTGTTTGTCTTGCTTAGAGGACGCGCAACTGTTCAATTTAACGGAGAGCGAACCTAAATTCTTTTGCTATCCCAATACGGTTCTGTCTCGACTGAACGATGCTAATTGGCACTACAATATAAATGTCGCTCTTTCCGTTCTTTTATTTAGCGTCACTGCCATCGCTCTCTACTTTATTATCTCGTACGTTCTCAAGAGATGTTGTTGTGGGAATTATTATCCGACCAACGTGGCGTATAACAAGTTGGCCGTAGATGACAAACAACAGAGTGCTCTAGAGGTTGAGCAGGAAATTTGTATGGCTTTGAAAGATTACAGCGAGAGTGAAACTGAGGACGATTTAGAATTATAGCAGTTGCTAACTTTCCAACCCAAGTATTATGAACTGATCAAACAATACGATGGTAGTGATTAATTGAGATTTTTTAAAGCAGGGCTTGTATTTGTGATATCGTAATGAAAACGTCTGTCACAAGTTTTTATGTTAAATTGGGATAAGTTGATAAAACTGAATTGTACAAAAGTTTTAAATTGAGTAAGTCCAAAGAACTGATCAAACTCTTACGCGATTCTTAAAAACTTTTTGCTTATGAAAATGTTTACTCATCACAATTTCTTTTATTTTACTAATTCGAATTTTTTATTTACGTTGTTGTGAAGCTTTTTAGAGCAATTATATTTTTTTACAATCATTTTTTTGTTCTGCTAAATTTAAAGACATTCCATTTTTACCCATTTTAAAGTCTAAGTTCATTTTTAAGTCTTTTTATCAAGAGCGAAATTGCCAACTGGGTTAGTTAAAAATAGCTAGTGCTGAATCTGGTGTAAATGCTTTTGTCCATAACGGATTTTTATTAATTGACAAGGCCTTTTTTCGTTAATATTTCAATACAATATTTTGCCTCTAAGGCTTCTTAATAGTTTTTTTTTGTTTAATAGATAGTTTTGACTTGAAACCAATAACAATGTGACTGGATACTAACAGTGTGTTAGACACATAACTTTATGGAATTAGAAAATAAAAAAGGGGGTGGACCACACACATTCATGGCAGCCATTTTACTTTTTCAAGTATAAACATTATATAATTGTGTTAAATAATTAATATCTACGAATATAATGGCCTTTCAGACAATCAAATGAACTCATTTAACTAGTCGGTGATCGGTCTCATCGCGCGCATACTACGCGTATTTGCGCACGCGACAATGTAATACTTTTTGAGATATTAACTTCCTATTAAAAATATTTACACATCACGGCAAAAAAAAGGTGTGAAAATTATGTCAAAAGTAAGGTATTTCTACTCTATTGCAATAACTAAACCGTTAACACTGAATTATTCTATGCTTAAATGATAGACAATGATTTATTCTACCTAACGATACTGCATTTAAAGTTTTCAGAATGTTAGTTTGGAAGCTATTTTTAATCGAGATATTTTTAAGGAAGAGGTTTTCAGCATTGTTTGTGACGCTCGCGCAAGGCACTTGCTCAAGCAACAACAGCCCCTAAAATAACATTTTGAGAACTTTAAATATAGTGTTAAATGGTAGAACAGATCATAAACTATCATTTAAGCACAAAATAATTTAGTGTTCACAGTTTAGTTATTGAAGTATCTTTGAAAATCTGAAACAAATACTCGTACCTTAATCTTTACATAAATTTTCACATTAACCATTTTTTTGCATGATGTGTAAATATTTTTTAATAAAAAGTTATTATCTCAAAAAAATATAATGTGCAGCACACTCTTTTATTATTTTTATCGATAAAGTTAAGCGTTTAATACACTGTTGAAGTCGCCGAGTCTTGCGTCCAGACACATTGTATTTATGTAGATTTAATTGACGTGATTCTTGCAGTGTAAGCAAGCATTGGATGTCAATATAGGAAAGGAGTAAGTAAAACAATTTATTAATGTCGTAACTGAAACCTATATTCATAAAAGGTTTTAAATTATATTTTTCTATTTTTTTAAGTCTTCATCTCATTCGTAGCTAGATCATAATAATGTATAAGCATAATATTAGAATCGTAGATGAATTTGCTCAAGTTGCCATTTTACTTGTATGTACTGAGCCTAATTTAGTGCATGTTCGCACTATGGAACTGTATCTGCATGGATTTAATATCTTAGTGTGAACAGCTCACGTGTAAATATTATGTATGTAATTAAATGAGTTCCTATTTTAGTTGTGCTGTTTTATTTGCTACGCTTTTGTTTTCTTAATCATTAGCTGACTTCAAATTAGAAGTTCTTAATTCTACTGTTATTTTAGATGTTAATTTTAAAATGTTACCATATACCGCCGGGATTTCTGAACTGATTTGGATCATTTTTCTTCGATGTGTACCATATAAATTTGATGAAAATTGGTTGAGTAGTTTTATAGTAAATTCATTTGAAGTCGGTTTTTGGTTTCAGTATATTTTTTTAGGTTTGCGCATATATGTTTAAATTGGTTTCAATATTTTAACTAAAATGGTTTATTGAGAAAAACTGTAGTTAAACTAGATAACTCGATACAGAATGTTGTGAACGTGACGCAGGGCGGAAACCTTAAAACAAAAAACACTTTTGAGATTACTGAAGGGTTCTTCACTCCGTGCACTGCGCTGGACACATACATTGCAATATGTATGGAAATCGCAATTTTTCGATCGCTTATTGCTAGGTCAGGCAAGGGCCAGGCGACGCGAAACAATACAACATACAACACAGGCCTGTTAGAAATAAAATGTACTATATTCAGTTCTGAACTCAAAGCTGTCGTACACGAGGCAACAAAGCAGATGAATTATTTTTCGTATTTTTTTTATAAAATAGACGAAATAAGGAGATAATATAGAGGCTGTACACGTATAATCTGTTACTTGCTATGAAACACTCTTTTCGCGAATGCTAACATTCACTTGACAGCTTTTTAAATATGGGTCTGTTTGCCGAATTTTTCACTTGAAGCATAGATAAACAGAGCGAATCTTCACAATACATAAACTATATAGTCCTCTGTAAAGACTATATATGTACTGTGGTATCGTCGTTGACAAAGTTATTTAGGAAACAGTAAACAAACACAAGAAAATCAACCGTTTTATTGTAACCGCTGATCCGGAAACGTGAAAATGGGCCCGTTGGGTCTCGTTTTACGTAAGTGCGGATCTTCACTCGGCATTTAATGATGAATGAAAATTATGAATGTTAATTATATGGGCTGTTAGTTATTACCAAGGAATAGAAAAAACAAGTATTATTATCACTGTCAATTTTTTAATATCTCGTGTTTGTCATAGAGGTTTTTTTTTTACGGTGAAGCAAGGGAAGGGTAATGAGTTTAACAGTCTATTTGTATGTACTCGTATGTGGATGTTCCACCATAGAATCGCCCCTATTGGTCCGATTTTGACAAGCGAGGTATCAATCGATTCGTCTTATATAGCCCAGTAAGTAAATAAATTTGCCTTGCAAAAGGTGGTGTAGTAATTATGTTCACATAATACTATACGTACTATAAGTCTATACTTCAACAACATATTATGTTGTCGAAGTATAGACTTTGATGAAAAATCCAAGTTTTGGGGAGCGCAAGCCACCATTTTGGATTAAAGGTGTGAAAAATTGGTTAAATCAAAATAATTCACCAACGGTTCATATAACGTCAAAAATGACACAGGCAAAGTTAGAGAGGGTAAAATTATTTTAATTTTAACTGAACACTATTTTTGACTGAGCGAGCGTGTAGCTCAAGCTAAGCGCCTCTGTTGTAGCTTGGGCAAAAATTCTTTTGTATGTCCGGATGTCAGTCCGCATGTCTGTCCGGCTGTTCTCCTCTACAGATCGCATTGGCAGGCAAACTTGGTATACAGGTTAGGTGAATACGTAGTTTTTTTATCGTCGGGGACTTCCTCCAAAAAAGGGTAAAATGGGGGCTACTGAATATCTCCGCCAAATTAAATCTGATTTCGATGGTTTTTGTTTTATTTGAAAGGTAGGAACAATAAATTAGTTTCATAAAAATTTGGTGAAGATCTGATGAGGGTCTTCGGCATGATGAGCAGAATAGCTCCTCAAAATGCAGTAAATTTCTCACTTTTAGGTTTCTACCAGTGGAATCAGCCCTTTACCTACTAGGTAGGGATTGATGATGGAGCACCTTGGTTATTACTGTTAGTTGCACAATAAGGTAACTAGATGGCGCTACTGTGCACTACTAGATTGTTTGCAAAAAGTTTGTACGCGCAGGTCTACTGCTCACAGAGTCAATTTTTCATACCTTTAATCCAAGAAAGATGAAGACTTACGCACCATGTTTCTTCGATTTGTACCATATAAATTTGATGAAAATTGGTTGACTAGTTTTATAGTAAATTCATTTGAAGTCGGTTTTTGGTTTCAGAATTTTTTTTTAGGTTTGCGCATGTATGTTTAAATTGGTTTCAATATTTTAACTAAAATGGTTTATTGAGAAAAACTGTAGTTAAACTAGATAACTCGATACAGAACTCGATGTGAACGTGACGCAGGGCGGAAACATTAAAACAAAAAAACACTTTTGAGATTACTGAAGGGTTCTTCACTCCATGCACTGCGCTGGACACATACGTTGCAATATGTATGAAAACGCAATTTTTCGATCACTTATTGGCGCGTCGGCGTCCTTTTATGCGCTCGCATCTGCGACGTCCAACGGCGTTGATGCTCGTAGGATCAAAGTAGCTAAGCTATGAGGTAATTGGAGTAAAAAACATAACGATTGTAGTTTAGTATAGTAGCTTTGTAAATCTTGTGCAAACAAAGGTATTTCCACCTAATAAACCTACTACAGTTTCGTTTAATTTGATGGTTTTCTTTGTTAGTTTGTAATT
The DNA here is from genome assembly GCA_946251855.1 of Alsophila aescularia. NCBI lineage: Eukaryota > Metazoa > Arthropoda > Insecta > Lepidoptera > Geometridae > Alsophila > Alsophila aescularia. The sequence continues at coordinate 55,740,219 of OX276377.1, read as the reverse complement.
TTAATTAATTTATAATCGAGCACTGTAATTTTTACGCCTACCCCATAGATCTAATTAACAGTGGGAAGATTAGGTACTAAGTCCTCGGGCGTGAACCGCATAAATTAGGTGCAAGGCACACAATTGACCTTCTTTGGCCTTAGTCACAATCGGAGGTGTGAGCAGTTATTCACGCTATAGTCTGCATAGGTATTTCTCTCTATCTTTGTGATGTGTAAACAAGTTTACCAATAAATGAGTATTTGTTGTGCGTGCACAAGCACGACGACACTTAGTTAGGGAATATAGCTGTATGGGTGTACCTGGAGTTGTATCAGTCCAGTTTTTGTTTACTTGATATTAAAGCGTGCCGTATCTTGCCCCCTTACCTTTAACTCAAACTATGACCTTAGAAATAAACTGCATTAGAACACATACATAATAAATTAAAGGATGTAGGTACATAAGAGCTCCTGCTGAAACTATTGGCCTACTAAGTAAATCTCTAAACAGTGAGGAATGTAAAACGAGAAAGGGCCTGCAGTGGGACGACGTGACTAATAAAATAATAAGTAGTACCTACACATAGACATAAATAAATGACCAAGAGCGTGTCGGGTCCAGCTTAGTGTAGGATTCCGTGGCCGCAGTTTTTACTTCACATCCACGAATAATAATAAACACAGAAATATAATTCAACCTAAAAATGGTACCTCGCCAATACACCAATATTTTTAAATTACCAAAAAAAAATTGCGGTGCAGAAGTGGCAATGCAATCCAAATATGCAGTCAGAACTTTTGAATATTTGACAGTGTAGAATTTATTAAAACCTGAAGTTTTCGGAAATCCTACCTAAAATTATGGACACCAACTAAAAATACTATGCAATTAATAATGAATGAAATCACATAGTGCGCGTGAATAGTGAAAACTATCTGTCCTACTCTTTCTCGCATTTTCTGCGCATTTAATTACCTCGACTATCACGCTAGCTACCATTTTATCAATAACAAAATTAAGTAGGTGTCTCCGGTGGGTTGGGAAGTAGGTACCTACATACGAAATAAAATATGAAATATAGCATAAAAATACTTAATTTGATTAATTCTAACTTTCCTTCATACTTTTACGGGCTTAGGACCAGCAAAATTACTTTATTTATTGGGTAGGTAGGCATTGAATTGTTTTAGATTAAAATACCAATACTTAAGTATCACAATTAACCAAGTTAAAATTAAAAGTTATTTAGTTACGAGTAGAAACAAAGGAATTTTGACGTATTTAAAAAGTTATAATCAGCTATTTACGATTACGATTGTTATTACTATTTACACTGCTTAGAAATTAACTTAAAAGTATTTTAACAATTGTTCGAAATGGCCACCTTCATTATCAATACACAAGCGAGCACGTTTACACAGATTACTGCGTAATGACATTAAAATGTTTAGGCTTTTCACTTCGTCAAAAGCATCTATGATGCGCTGTCTTAACACTTGCATAGTGTCCGGTTCACTCACATAAACACGCCGTTTTATTTCGCTCCATAAAAAAGTCCATAGGTGTTAAATCCGGCGAACGCGCTGGCCACGGTATTAGTCCACCGCGACCAATCCAACGGTCTCAGAATTGATCATTTAGGTATTCCCTTACCATTCTATGATAATGCGGCGGGGCGCCGCACATACGGCAAAAGTACCACTTTAGGCGGTCGAAAATAGATATTACTACTTAAAGATAAGGTCTAAAATTTATTGTGTTGTTCGGGTCAGGTAGTTGTACCATCGTACTGGCCATAAATATCCTTTGTTATGTTAAAAACAATGGCGCCAGAGGGTCTGACAGGTAAGCGTTGTCAGTGTACGGCTAGTCGCATACGAAACCCGATAGCATTATAACGTGATATTCTAGTTCCCTTCGTGCAAAAATCGCAATATTAATCATGGATTTAGAAGCCACAGGTTAACTAACTTTATAACAACATTATGATTTCATATTTTTTTACCCTAGTTAATAATAAATGACGATTCTATTCCACTCCTACTTTTCATTAAAAAATAATAATATCTTAGACTTTCAAAAAATGTTCCGCTTAGTACCCCTTACTTTCCTATTTATTTACAACTGTGCGTTTGTTGACTGTTAGTATAATAAATTCTAGGAACTCATTGTAACACTAGACCCTTTTTTCCACAGGTAGTCGGAGTGGACAAAGTCACTCAGTATTAAACATAAACAAAATGGATCTTGTTTTAGAGTTAAAAAGCAAAAACTTTTACAAACAATCATCGCCTCAGTGCTTAGAACGATTAACTAGTTACATATTGGACAAGTTTGGGGAAAATAAACAGTCAAAAGAAAGTGTAAATAAAATTAAATGTGTTCTGAAAGTATTTGTTTCAAAACTGTTACAAAAGTGGAAAAAATCTAATTGGACTATGGAAAGGTTTAAGAAATGCAATTCCGAATGGTTAAAGAACGATTTGGTCTTGCCAGCTATATGCATTACAAGCGCAAACAGTGATATGCATATGAATAAACCCCGAGGCAGGCCTGCAAAATCTTTTGATGAGAGCTCTGTTCGAACAAAACGAAGGGTGATCAAACCAATTGTTTCCGAGTCAAGTCCAGAGCTATTGTGTTCTGCTGCTAAAGCTAGCCTAACTAAGAGCGGGAAAAGGACAGCTGCCCAAGTCATAAATTTAGCCCTAACTACAAGCCCTCGAAGATACAAACGCATGAAACAAATTCACGAGTCGCCATCATATTCAGCTATGAAGCCTTACTCTCCCGAAGAAGCATTAGCCCTCATAATAGACTCAGATATGGGAAAAGAAGATTACATTCACTGGCAAAAAGGGGCGAAATTGCGAGGCGCTAACATATATCCAGCTTACAACGTCATAGCACAAACAAAAAGCAGTGTTACCCAATTAATATAACAATTACGGAGACTGAAGTGCAAATTCCAGTTCAAGATATTTTGGACCATACAATACAAAGACTTGCTCACGTGCAGCAGGATGTACTTCTGTTACACCACGATCACGCGAAAAACTCAGCAATCGAAGTCATTTACAAGTGGGGTCTTGACGGGAGTGGTGGACATTCTATTTACAAACAATGCTTTGCCAACAATTCATTGTATGGAGACAATAACATAATTCTGTGTTCCATTGCAAATGTCAGAGGTCACAACAAATGGAAAACAGATTTTGTGGCGAAACCCAAGTCCTTCTTCGTCGAGATATAATCGTATCATTCGCCTGCAAATTGAGAAGGAGACAAAGGAATCAATAAAACTCCATTACGAAGCAACAGAGGAACAAATGTCAAGTCTGCAGCCTACTGAGGTCACTCTTGGGTAAAAATCTTACATATTTAAACATCACGCTGTGTGTACAATGATGGATGGAAAGACATGCAACGTACTCACAGACACTTCGTCATCACAAGCATGTAATGTGTGCAAGGCAACACCCAGGGAACTTAACAACCTGGACTTACTTTTGCAGAAGCAATATCCAACGACTAGCTCATTTAAGTTTGGAATATCTATACTGCACCTTAGATGTTACGAGTACTTGCTACATATATCTTATAAATTAGAATTACGGCAATGGCAAGCGAGGGGCCTGGAAGCCAAAGAAAAAGTAAAAAAACGAAAGAGAGAAATAACCACAGAGTTTTACCAGCAAATGGGATTAGTGGTAGACCAACCGAAGCAGGGTGGAGGCAACTCAAACGATGGGAACACGGCACGAAAGTTTTTTGCTGAGCCTACTAAATCTGGAGCTATCACTGGCTTAGATCCTGAAATTATAGAACGATTTTCTAACATCTTGAGTGTTTTATCATGCGGATTTAGCGTAAACTACGTTAATTTTAAAAACTACTGCATTGAAACAGCAAAAATGTGCTTGGAAAGTTATAACTGGTACAAAATGAGTGCATCTGTGCACAAACTGCTGATACATGGTGCAGACATAATAAAGGAGCTACCTTTGCCTGTGGGGTTGTTTTCAGAAGATGTGTTGGAAACTAGTCAAAAATAATATAAAGGTCTAATACTCTTTCATACTAGAAAAACCTCCAGAATCCACACTAATACAGATATTGTGCACTGGATGCTAATAGCTTCTGATCCAATAATTGCATCCAAAAGAAGGAGCCACATAAACGAAGAAAACCTTATTCTAAGTTCTGGAAATGTTAAACGTGCCTCTTGGAGAAATGATCGAACATAATGATGATGATGAAGAAGAAACAATGGATGATCATGACGACATTGATAGTAATTAACTATTATCTCTTTACAACATGATTGATGTATGATTGATAATTGTGTACTTAAAATAAACAAAATTTTACTATTATTACTATTTTATTTCTATCTATAATTAATTACCTTTTAGGTAGGTAGGAACTCAGAAAATCTCAAGCCTTAATAAAAAGTAACATTTATAGGACAGAAACCTTTCTAAGTATACATGCACATACTATTTCACATCTTTGATTTTTGACCGCCTAAAGTGGTCATTTTTCCGTATGTGCGCCGTCCTGTTGAAAAAACACACCTTGCAGATATGCCAGCGGAACGTTATCCAGCATCGAAGATACCATCGTCCGGAGAAGGTTTAAATAAGTTTCTCCTGTGAAGCGACCTTCAATGAAATACGGGCCGACAGACAGCAGATTATGTCTGTCGTTCAAAATTCCCGCCCACACATTTACACTGAAACGATGTTGGAAAGAATGTTGACCCATCAGTTTTGGATTACGGACTGACCACCAATTTCGTGCACCAATGTTCATTGTGTTGATTAAACAGTTCAATCCTTGTGAATAAACACTCGTCAGAAAAATAACACATTAGCGTCGAAATTGTTCAAAATCCAATTGCAAAATGTCATTCTCGGAACTCGGTCGATTGTAGTCAGTTCTTGCGTTTTCCTGTGGTTTGGATGCATTCCTGTTGAATGCACTATTCTCCAAGCGCAGTACTGGCTAATTCCAAAATAGCGAGTGGCATCATTGGTGCTTCTGCGGGGATCTTCTTCGAAGTAGCTCAGTACATCATCGTACACATTTTGAGGTCTCCCTCGTCCTTGTGCATGTGACGGGGTAAAAACCGAGCCGTGGTCCAGCATACGTTGGTAGACACTCGACATTGTAGCGAAGTTCTGTTGTCAAGCGTCAGGATACAAATCACGGTACATTCTGAGAGCTTCGCTCGTATTTTCCCCAGACAGGAAATATGCACGTAACATTAACGTGTATTCACGAGGTGAAAATTGATAAGCCATCGCGACTGTTATCAAGCGGCGTAGGAACGGCGCGTGCGATGCAATGCGGCGCGACTAATTAGTAATTAGGAAGAAAGGAACTGCGCCGACCAAAATTTGCCGAAAGGTATAGACGCCGGCGGGGGCGGCGCGGTTGCGGGGCGGGGTGGAGGTTTGTGGCCAGCTGATACAGCCTTGAGCTTCGACGCGAGTGTACATGCACTATTATTTATTCTGTGGCGAGTGTTTATGAATCGCGCGCGCATGTAGGTACCTAATATTTATGAATGAATTAGCAAGAATTTATTGTAGGTGTGCGAATCTATGTAAACGTGACCAATTATTGACTTTTTTGTAGCATAATCTTGAGATATCTTTTTTTGTTTTTTTTTTAGCCTAGATGTACCTGAGTACATCTAGGCTAAAAAAAAAACAGCTGTATGTACAGCTGGTACTGATACCAGCTGTACATACAGCTGTTTTTTTATTTTTGGTAATTTAAAAATAGTGGTGTATATACCGCGGTATATATTGGCCTTGATTCGATTAATCGCGTGTCAGCGGGCGGCGTTAACTGACATTGACTCGACCAATCGTGTGCGATTATTTTGAGCACCAAATCACGGAACCAATGCTATAGACGTGGACAGAGTGTGAGTGTTTCGTTGTATTGCTGTTAGTTGGTATGCGTAAGTGGGTTCACTTTTGAAGCGATAGCTGTACGAGAGTTATGCTTCCATATTTATTATTATTCATAGCTTCACCATTGTTTTATACTCGAAACATTTTCATCACAGGATACCTGAAATAATTTTAGATAAGGTCAACCGGGGTATAGGTATATATATCTAGAGGGCTATAGCGTTTTTTGAAATTACTCAACAATATTCAAAACTATAACAACTTCTGCCATCTGTTGATAATTATTTTAACTAAACTAATTACATGATAAATCGATAGAGGGCGCTGTACGTCAACCAATCGAAATATCAGTCATTTTCAAAATCACGTGCTTTCTTTCAAGTGGAGCTGCGTGAGGTGAGTTATCATAATCATGTTGAATCCGCATTTTTCCTTGGTTCACCGTTTTAATTTTATACTGCATGCAAGCACTATGAATTAGCTTTTCGTTACAGATAGTTATTTTTATTGAAATCGTTTTACTTTCAGAGAAATGATAATTAGTTTGGAGGTTAATTTATGTTTTTTGAGGTAAATGCGTCTGTATGGTGCATTGCCACCAAATACAGTGATCATCAACCTTTATTGATGTATGGTTTTAAATGTATTTATATAATGTTTTTTTGTGTCTAAAGTTTTCTCAGCAAAAGACGTTCCGTGATTAACTTAACGAAGCTTAGTACCTTTATTAAGCTTAGAGATAACAATTTTTTTTAAAAACAGAACTTTTTTTTATAACTCTTTGTAACATTAGATAGATAGAAAGATAATACTATATTGTATACCAGTTTACCAAAAATATACAGCAAATAGGAACAATCTTATAACTAAAGTACAACGGGCGGACTTATCGCTAAAAGCGATCTCTTCCAGTCAACCTTTAGATGGAAAGAAATAATGGAGTGAGAGAGACATTCTTCTAGTCTAGAAGATCTCGTAAAAATAAAAAAAGAAGTAGATCAGAGTTTTGTTTTAAATTTGAAGTTTAATTTAACTGTTTATCTTTACATAGTATTAAAACCTAAATATAAATATTTTTTTTAAAAATTACGTCTAAAATTCCTTCTTTTAAAAAAAAATACCTCTTCATAACTTGTGAAAGAAAGCAATAAATTAATCTTGCACACAAATAGTTATCGCATACATTTGTGTTCAGAAATTTTCTAATAATTTCACAGGTGATGTGAATTGAGGTGTTAAAATTGTGCAAATAAAAATGTGACGCAATTGACCTTATTTCGTATTGGAAGATTTCGCTAGCATGAGTACATACAAGTTTCTAGGTTCAACCGTTTAAAAATTAGGTACAAGAACGTATTGTTACGACTTTTGCGATGTAGGTAGAGTTGAATCGATTGATACCTTGTCAAAGTCGGACTAAGTTATTAGTTTGAACACATAAGCCTTCCTTTGCCTTGCCGTAGAAGGGTAAAAAAATAGCCACACTCTGTCATGATGCCCACCGGCCAGGTGGAGTAAAGATCTGCGAAAGGCGGCTGGTTGAAACTGAATGAGAAGAGCTTAAGATCAGGATCTGTGGCGTTCATTGGGAGAGGCCTATGTCCAGCAGTGGACAACAACAAAATATTGCCTTTGATACTCTGTACCTGAAGACGATTCTATTGACACCGCTTGTTAAAATCGAACCAATAGGGGCGACGCTATGGTGGAACATCTACATGATCACACACATAGACTGCTAAACAGCAAGGGCGACAAAGAAAAGTTGTAAGAAAACACTACTACGAGTATATATAATAATTTTCTAACGGAAAAATTTGGGTCACGGACGAGATTCGAACTCGCACACTGTGCCTCAGCGCAGCACATGCCTTTACCAATTCGGCCACCGAGACCTATGCGTCGTCATCCAAATCTTTCCAGTAGGTTATTTCAACCCGTCTTATGGGGACGGTAACGCTATCTATTGGTCGTATTACGAACAACCAACCAAACACGGCTAATATTGATTAACTTCGTGTCTGAAAGATAACGCCTCCCAAATCTATATTTTTATGTTTTTATAGCAGTTAACGCCTGCTTAGCGTAAATATATATGTGAGAGATACAGGTGGGGATGGATAGATTGACAGGCGGATAGATGAATGGACTGGACGACCTTATAAGAGTTCCTTGTTAGATTAAGGAACCCTAAAAACGGGCGCACACCACATGCACATGCATTTAGTAGACAGGTACCTACCAAAGGACTTTCCACAACATCATTACAACAGAAGACCCCAAAATAACGCGTCCTTGCGGAACGATCAATAAAAGCTAATGTATCGGGCCCCTACGACGAGGTAAATGCGCAACAAGGGCCATTACCGGACCCCTATCGGGAAGTTAGATCTGTTTGGAGTTTTAGTTTGGATAATAGTTATGGAAATAGTCGAAGCTTTAAGCACCTAACTTTTATATCACGTGAGTTGATAGCCTTTTGTAAAAGTCACTTTACTTTCGAAGTTGGGTTGGCTGGAGGCCACTGTGGGAGCTACTGGTTTCGAGACTGGCACCATCACATCTTTCTGAGACACAGCGGAACTCGTAAGGCGCCGCTGGCTCCATCACCGCGGCTAAAGGGTGAATTTCTTTACAACCCGTGCCGGGAACGGGCCGGGCCCGTGCCGTCCGTGGCACGGATCAGCCCCGGCACGGTGTAACTTGAATCAGCCTTTACGCAGAGCAGCTCAAGCGGCGAAATAATGCTAACCTCGGTAGTGGCTTGTACTATTACTTATTCTATGGTAGTTGTAACATTTTTGTATTCTGTAGATAGGTTAAGACACTTGCCCATTTTTCTTTATATTTAAGAACTGTCACTATTGATATTAATACACGGAAGACTGAAATTCATATTTTTAAAATGATGCTATGGAACATTTGTAATTGCTTCCTTATCTTTTGTGGTAGGTGGTAGTGCTTTCCTCTGGTGTCAGTTTGTCAGGCCTCTGACATGGCTTAATGACTGCTATTTATCAATAACAGCCGGGACCGATAGCATAACGAGCCCTCCGAAGGTTTATTCGACATAAGCACGGAGCGATGGAAAACCGTACATAACTTAGAAAATCATTGGTGCAGAGCCCAGGACCAAGCCCGGTATTTATGGAGCATTTATTGTCTTCACTATCTACACTATTATAAAGAGGAAAGATTAGATTTTTTGTATGTTTGTTTGTTTCTAATGGATAAACTCAAAAAATACTAAAGGAATTTTAAAATTTATTTCTCCTATAGAAAGCTACATTATCAGCGAGTAACATGGAAGTATTTTATTATTCAAAAATTTGGAGATCCTTACTACGAAAATTACAAAATTGTAACCCAAGGTATCAAAACTTTGCCTATAAAAACGGAACGAATGACATGTTGCCGTGGAAACGAAAAATAACAAGTCTGTCAAAAAGCACCACGATGTTGCTACCAAAGATTTTGAGTTACGCTTACACTTGCGTATTTAAAAAAAGTTACAACGCTTATATAATAAAAAGTAAAAAAAATGCCGTGGTTTGACCGCTACCCGTGCGAAGCTGGGGCGAGTCACTAGCAGGGACCACGGAAGTGGGGCGAAGAGGGGGCCAAATGCCCCCCTAAAGCAAACGGGGGGTTCCGCGCCCTCTCCAATTTTACTACCTGGTACAGAAGATTTCTCTGTGCTATCCTTCATAAAGCATTGTTTTTTCTTAAATGAAAAAGCGCTTGTACGTAAGAAAAGTTGCCGGAGAGAGCAGAGCATAAGATAATTTTTATCACACTTTCACGTTCAAGAAAGAAAATATAATAATTTGATAAGGTTATCCCATTATACTTGGGGGGGCAATCTTCTTTGATTACCAGAAGTTTGCCCACCCCCCCCCCCCCCCCCCCCCCCCCCCCCCCCCCCACCCCGTCATGGAATACTACCGCGGTCCCTGGTCACTAGTAATGAATAAAAGTTCTGATAATTAACTAGAACTTTGATTTTTACCTACTAAAGATTGACTAATATGAGATACGGAGGTTTGGTTATATTATACACGTCGGCCACGACCAATATTAGCCAACTCTGGTGTAGGTAATTTTCTGTCGCAAAAACCACCAATAAGTACTATTTTTGCCATATTTTTTGAGTGTCGAGCTAACGGACTTTTTGAGAAAAGGACATTTTGAGAAAAAGTAATTTAGAGAAGGTCCTTCAGAGAAAAAGACATCATGAGCTGAGACTCCTCCGAAGCACGGAACGATGGAAAACCGCACATAACTTAGAAAAGTCACTGCCTAGGACCGATCCCGGTATCGTTGGATTCTAAGTTGCACTATTGAACTGTTAGGCTACCATCGCTCTGATGGTCAGACGACTTTTGTTATCATATTCATCAGCACCTCCCAGCCTACTACATTAATAACGAGAAGCTTCTTTACAAAGAGAGGAGAATATTTTAACTGAATTTTACAATGTTGGTCCGCGCAGCTTTTGTAATGGCTTCTATTACGCGGAATAAAATAATGCTTTAATGCGACCGCCCGTGTCGGTGAACATAGAATGTATTCTGGGGATATTAGTAGCAGCTTGTGTGTAAGTGGGCTAATGTAATGTAAGAGAGCTGTTTTCGCAAAATTTGGTTGTAAAATATTTAATTTTCATTTCTGTAGCTAAGAAATGTTGTGTTCACTTTTATTGATATAAAAGTGAACACTATAACTAGTGGCTCTGTGAGCTGTAGACCTCGCGCGTACACACTTGTTAGCAAACAATCTAGCGGTGCACAGTATCGCCATCTAGTTAAATTATTGTAACACTAACATTAATAACCAAGGTGCTCCATCAATCCCTGCCTAGTAGGTAAAGGGCTGATTCCACTGCTAGAAACCTAAAAGTGAGCAATTTACTGCATTTTGAGGAGCTATTCTGCTCATCACACCGAAGATCCTCATCAAATCTTTACCAATTTTTATGAGACCAACTTAAAGTTACTACCTTTCAAATAAAAAAAGAACCATCGTAATTTAATATGGCGGAGATATTCAGTAGCCCCTTTTTACCCTTTTTTGGGGGAAGACGATTAAAATCCCCAAAGACTAAAAAATTCTAAAAATTCGCTTAACCTGTTTACCAAGTTTTATCTAGATCGGTTGAGAAATGCGACCAGTAGAGGGAACAGCCGGAAATCCGGACAGACATCCGGACATACGAAAGAATATTTGCCGAAGCTGAAACAGAGACGCTTCGCTCGGGCTTCGCGCTCACTCGGTCAATAATGTACGCTTGCCACCTTCTACGTATCACAGAAGGTATGTTGATGGTGGCAAGTGCTCGTTTTATGATATCATTGATCGAACCGTGCGGGAAAACCTACCAGCACTACGTAAATGTAAACATAAAGGTTTATTTCTTAAGTTCTATATTTGAAGATTCTATATTTGAGGTTTCATATTTTACTAATCAAATAAAAAAAGTATAAAATACAATATATAAAAGTAGGTAGAAGCAAAATCCTAGTGAGACGGTTTGCAGTCGAGAGCATGTCAGCCACAAGATAAGCGAGGCGTGCTGTACCGGTTTGAAATGCTCGTTAGTTCAATGACGTTCAGTTACTACACGTATGGCAGGAACTAGCTGCCTACGATGGGTGTGATGTGAAGTTTCCAGAAAATGATATAAGGTTTGTATATAATCGAGAGGGAAATCAATAGAAAACTCAGATCTCAAAAACAGTGAGAACCAAAATTAACAGGTAGGCGATTAATCTCCAGCTTATAAAAAGTCAAGAATAGAATCAAATAATTAATAAAAATAAAAAATCTTCTTTCATTTAAAAAAAAAATAGTAATAATTTATTAATCTATAATCTTTTAATTTATAACCGGCATCATTTAAAACTTTTGGAGGATTATAATTGAAGCAGAAGACTACCATTTAAATACAGCAATAGGTTTTGGCTTAAAGTTATTACGCTGTGACAGATTTTGACGCACAGGCAGACTTACCGACAGACAGACAGAAGGATGGACAAATGGAATGGACGAGCGTATAAGTCTAAAGGCTCCTTGTTGGCCTTGGGAGGGCTCACGAGGCCAGTATGAGAGTCTTCAGTAAGTCGTTTCAGTCACTGGTCTTTCACTGGCCTCGTGTACTTTGGTGGCGTATAGAATCACGCAAACTGCCCACCTGTTTTTCTCTTCTTAAATGCCATTCTATTCCACGATTAATTTCATTTTTTGTAGATTGCATTTCCTGTATACATTGCTAATAGCCATAAAGCCTGTAAAATGGTATTGTAATAACTTAATGTTCTTTTATTGTAAGTTTTTATTGTTGTGTTGGATTGTACCTATTCTTAGTCACCACATCACATCACTTTTTTTTAACAGATAAGTGTCGTTATTCTTCGTTAGCAAATTTTTTTAACGCAAGTCAAACTAAACCTTATGTATCCTACCAAGCATAGATCTAGTAAATAAGATCTAAGCTACCAAATTATGCACGGAGCACAGCACTCAGTCGTCGCCTTGCACACACGCCTTGCACATTTCAGGAGATAACTCGCGCCCTGCTATTATGGAACACAGTAATTATGATACAGTGGTTTACCTAGCTTTTGCTTAATTTAGAAGTGAGTCTCTCTTTAACATTTTAGTATTAGACTTGTTGAACCTCATGTTACATAATGTTAAGTTACCGAATATCGGACTCGAAATCACGGCACAAAAAGTGTTTATTACCCGCGTTAGTATTCTAAAATGGTGTTTGTTCAAATCTCACATGCTAGGCCGACTATTGCTTAATTAATCAAGTTGTACACATAGGGAAGGCTTATCTAGATTTGCTTAGCAGACTTGTTGAACCTCATGTGACATTATGTGAAGTTATCAAATAAAGCACTTGAAATTACAGCTTAAAAATAGTTTATTATTACCCTCGTTAGTATTTCAAAAAAGTGTTTGGTTCAAATCTTGCATTCTAATGGTCGACTTTTCTTGATTAATCAAGTTGCACACGTACGCACGTATAGCCCCGATGACAATACAATGTATTGAAGTTATGATACAGTTAGGAGTTACAATACACATGGTAACTTCTAATCATTAATATGTCTCCATTTGCTCAGCTAAGTAACAACATTACGCAACACAGAATTTACTAAATTATTATATATTTTTTATGATTTTAGCGTTGATGAATTTGGGGGGTGTTTTATCTTATCCTACCTTTACGGCACGTAGTTAATTGCAACAGAAGCCGTGTTGGTTTGGTTAGTTCAACTGAGCTGCCAAAAGATGGGTGTTACCGTCCCCCGTAAGTCGGATTTAGAAACTGAGGAAAAATTTGGATGGCGGTGTAGTGGTCATGGTAGCCGAATTGGTTAAAGGCATGTGCCGCGCAGAGGCTCAGATGAGGTGGGTTCGATCCAAATTTTTCTTTTAGAAAATTATTAGGTACATTAAATATTGTCTAATAAAATAGCTCCATCAAGATCATCCACTCTCCATAAAACTTAATATAATTTCTTGAACATTTCCGGGGAACTAGCAGTTCCTAAGTTTTATTACTTTTCCAATTTTATTCCCCTCTCGAACTTTATTATATTTATCTTCATTTTATTGACAGGACACTATAGCACAAGTATTTTTATGTAAAATCAAAGTTTTAGCGATTATTTATGCGTGTTTGCTGTTTGTAACGACAGGGACACAGTTTGTTGTTTGTAAGCACACAGTGACTAAAGGTTACAACCAACTACCATTTTTTTTTGTTTGTTGTTAAAATGCCTTTACGCATACCCGCCCGCTTCTGGGGGAGTCGAGCGGGTTATGTCGGACTCAGCAACAATTGTTGCCACTACCGACTAAAAACCCCACGGTGGTTCTCCGGGACGCCTAATGTCGGGACTGCGGGGACGCTTGCGCACTCTTCCGCGGCCCCGACGACGTTGGTCCTCAGAAGGAGGACCACAGCCCGTTGGAGTGAAGAGGGAGTTTCTCCACCCCATCTCCGTCCTTTGAGAGGCGCGCGGAAACACCTCGCGCGCCACCTCGAGGCATCTAGTGGGCAGCGGATAACCCCAGGGTCCACCACTCAAGCCTCTGTTATGGGGGTCGGAGGAGGGCGCGGAGAGACCTACGACTCCGACCTCCGGCTCTCCTTCTGCGAAGAGGGAGCTCGGAAAATATTTCCCTCTCCATCTCCGCAGCTTCCTTCTGCGACATCACGTCCTCGCACCCGCCTCTCACTTCCGACCATGGTTTTTACCAAGGCCGGAAGCGAGAGGTCGTCCCCCACCGCAGCGACCAGGTCGCGGCACTCGCTGACCCAAGCTGGGCACTCCTCCAGCGTATGCTGCGCCGTGTCCTCATCACAGCTGCAGTGGTGACACCTTGGGTTCGGTTCCCTACCGGCTATTTTGTACAAGTACTTTCCGAAGCACCCGTGCCCGGCCAGTACCTGCACTAGCCGGAAGGTCAGCGACCCGTGAGCCCTGTCCAACCAGTCCCTTAAGACTGGCCAGAAAGCCTTGACTGTCTTTGCGCTAGCCCTGGGTTGGGCCAGCCTCTCCTGCCACTTCCCCAGTAAGGATCGTCGAGCGTGGAACCTCCACACTTCAATCGCCCTTGTTGGGGGAGTTTCTCTGGAGGCGAAGGTTCATACGTCAATCATACATGTTGGCGTAAACCTCGGCCTCCAGATCCCATGGTGGGGAACCCGCCAACAAGCACGCCGCCTCGTAGGAGACGGTGCGATATCCACGGATGACCCCGATAGCCATCACCCTCTGAGGTCTCCTCAGAAGCGTGATGACTTTCTCCGTCAGGGCCTCCACCCAGGTGGGTGCTCTATACAAGGTCATGGACCGCACCACCCCCATGTACAGGAGGCGGGTGCTTGCCTTTGGCCCACCAAGATTAGGCAGCAGTCGCTTCAATGCCGCCCCCGCTCCCATCAACCGGGGTACCATGCGAGTGAAGTGCTCACGAAAGTTCCACCGGCTGTCGAGGAAGAGTCCCAGGTACTTCATACCGGACCCAACCTCGACCCGGGTGTCACTGATAGAAATGTGGGAGTCCCGCGGTGGAGCCCTCCGGGGACCGTGAAAACACACGGCCTCCGTTTTTATGAGCGCCACTTTGAGTCCCAACATTTCTATCCTCTCGTTAACTTGCGTTACCGACAATGTGGCTAGACGAGCAGCCTACTCGTACCTGTCCCCCTCGGCCATGACCAGCGTGTCATCCGCATAGCAGATCACGCCTGCGCCCGGGAGGAGATCACCCCGCAATACCCAGTCGTAACCGATGTTCCACAGAAGCGGTCCAAGGACTGAGCCCTGTGGAACACCGCACGACATCTCCCTCCGGTGAAGTTGGCCTTCCCGCCCAGGGTATGAAATGGACCGCTCGGAGAGGTAGGCCTGACAATACGACAGAGTTAGGAAGGCACGTCATGGTACTTCAGTGTCTCCCTAACGCAAGACCAGGGCAGGGTGTTGAAGGCATTAGCTATATCTAGAGACACAGCCAACACCACTCCACCCTGCTCCACCGCGTCGTCCGAATAGGCCTTGACACGCTTAATAGCGACAATCGGCGATCGGCCCACGCGGAAGCCAAACTGTTCGTCGGACAGGTCAGGGCCTACCTCACCAAAGTGTCGAATGAGGCGGAGAGCAATAATGCGCTCAAAGAGCTTGTCCGCCTCATCCAGCATGACAATGGGGCGGTAGGCGGAGGGAGATTCCGCGGGGCGCCCGTCCTTCCTCAAAAGAACTAGTCTGCCCGTCTTCCACTGTGTAGGGAACCGTCCCGACTCCAGACAAGCATCCAGAAGCCTGCGGAACCGGTCCCCCAGCGCATCTAATGCCAAGACCCAAGCCTTGCCGGGAATGCCATCGGGGTCCAGGAGCCTTGTTTTTTGCGCGAAGCCTCAAAATGGCTGCGCCAAGCTCCCCCCGTGACACTCCCGGAACCTCAGCTTCCTCGATATCCACACTAGACACCGTTCCCGAAGATGACATTGCTGGAGCAACGTGCTCCGGTCGGCTCGGGAATAGTGTGGACACCACTTCCTCCAAAAGCTGAGGTGAGAGACTCTCCGTGATCGGAGGGGCCCATGGACACAATTTTCCCCTGACCGCCTTATATGGGCGACCCCACGGTTCACTATTGAGAGTCTCCAACAGCTCTTCCCGCGCTTGGTTCTTGGCATTGCTGATGGACAGCTGTAAGTCCCTAACCTTCTCCCTGTAGGTCTCATACAGCCGTCCCTCTGCCTCCTCATCCCTGCGTCGCAGTCTACGCTGCCTGGTGTACTGGCGTCTCGCCTCCACGCATCTGGCACGGAGTTCGGCTAACTCTCGAGACCACCAGTACACTTGACGCTTAGGAGCCCGCGGTTTGGCTCGGGACATGCCTACATCGCAGATTTGCGACATGGCTTCCAGGAACCATTCCGCCTCCTCCTCGACCTCTACTGGCCCTTCTGGGGGGGACTGCCATGCCTGGACAATAGAAGCCTCCACTAGCGCTTCTCTGTCCAGGCTCTTCAACGTCCACCTGGGTGTCGTTGGGGTGTACCTCCTAGGACGACTCAGGGTATCTGGGGATGCGGAAATGTCAAATCGGATATACCGATGATCAGACAGTGCCTCCACATCCACCACCACTCTCCACTCCCGTACAATGCGTGCGACAACAGGGGAAGCGAATGTAATATCCACTCTGGATCCCCCATTCGGTCGCACGCACGTGTAGACCGTCCCTTGGTTAAGAACCACAAGGCCGGTCATCGTCGCCCACTCCTCGAGAGTCTCGCCGCGAGCATTAGTTACAGGGGAACCCCAAGCCTGTGATTTGGCATTGAAGTCCCCAGCAACGAGTGCCGGGCGAGGCAGGATTTGCCCTAAGAAGGCCCCCAACCCATCCAGAAACGACTCAAATTCGGCGAGGCTTCTGTTGGGTGAGAAACACACCCCAACGAGAACAGTCTCGCCTCACTTTACCGCCACGTAACCTCTGCCCCTCGCAAGGACAGAGAGCGATACACCAGCAGAACTTGATGTTATGATGGCCACCGAACCATCCAGGTCACCCACCCAGTTATCCCGGGAGGGGACGTGGTATGGCTCGGAGACCACTGCTATTTCAATCAACCACTCGGCCATGCTTTGCAGGAGAAGATCCTGCGCGCGGGCAGAGTAGTTGATGTTCGCCTGGAGGAAGCGATGAGCCATAATCAATCTTGATTAGTGATCATCGCCTCCTCTTCCCCCGCTGGCTTGGCCCCCTCCAGCGAGGGATGGCTGGGCGCTGCTGGAGACCTTGTGGCTCTTGCGCCCACTTTCACCCCCTTTTTTGGTTTGGGTGGGGGACTTGCTCCCCACCCGATGATTCGCCGGTTTGTTTGCAGCTGCGCAAAGTGAGCACTTTGGCGCAGCCGCAGAGCACGTGGCCGCCTTGTGGCCGGTTCGACCACAGTGATAGCATTCATCGCAGCGATCGACCTCTGCAGTGCACTGGGCCCTCACATGGCCCCTCTGCAGGCACCTGTAGCACTGCATCGGCCTGGGCTGCTGCATGCGCACCTGCGCCGCAACCCAGCCGACCAGAAGGCGTCCACCTTCTCCAAGTGTTTTGGCGGCAGCCACGGGACAGCGCACTCAGATAGAACAGGTACCCTGGGAATCGCGTCTCATCTCTCTCGTCTTGACTGATTCCTTAGGGCACCCACCCCGCTGAGCGACGGCGGCAACTACCTCCGCGGCGGAAACCGATATGAAATGCGCAGATCTGTGCACTTCTGGGCCTGGACACCTTCACCGTATCCTCATCCAGGTTATCCCTGAGTTTTCTAGCCAGGGTATCCGCCTTGTCGCCGCTTGTCGCTCACGGTATCTCCAGGATACGTCCGCCAGCGGCCGCCTTCCTAAATTTGAGGCTCGCAATATTACAGCTGGCGAGGTCGATATTCTCCCTCGCCTGATGCAGCACCTTGGCGTAAGTGACGCCCTTGTCTTCAGCTCCAGGTCGCAGTGTGATCACTTCCGCTGAAGACCTAGGAGGGCGCAACCTCACCGGTGCTGGTTTGCCTCGGGGCCTTGTAGCAACCACAGCCCTTGAAGCGGAGACTGCGTGCTGCGGTTGAGCCTTCTTTCTTATGCCTCACCTTGCCACCGTTGACCAGGCTTTGTCCAAGGACTCCGGTGCTGGTGGTACCTTTGTGGGCGTCTTCTTATGCCCCTTCTTCCCTTTATGGGATGCAGGGGCCGTCTTATTCGATTTCGGAGCAAGAGCCTTCCCTAAAAATGGCCCTGCTCCTGAATTAGGGGCAACTGGTTATTTGTCTAGTTTAATAGGGTAGCTATATAATTATTATTAAAAAATATGTTGCCGTCGCTGAAAATAACGAGAACAGCGATGAAACAAGTTATTAACCTCCGAACAAAGAGACAGGTGTTATAAGTTTAGGCTGTGGTTTAGGGTGTGTATCACTGAGTGTGAGGGTGTGTGTGTCTGCCTGTGGCATCGTAGCTCCCAAACGAATGGACCGATTTGGATTCGGTTTTTTCCGTTCGAAAGCTGATGTGATCGAGATGGTTCTTAGGTATATGGGGAGGGGGAGAGGGGAAGAAAAGGGGGTAAAAACAGTTTTTGATGCGGTTTTTACGTTTGAAAACTGATGTGATCAAGATGATTTTCAGCTACATGGGGGTTATATAAATTTGTGCTTGTTTTCATGTGATAGTTCGTGATTTTTGTGCAAGAATACCAAGGCATTTCTGTAAATTCTGTTCGCTTATTTGTTTAGGCAGTATACCTTTCTATCCACAGTATTTTTTGGTTTGCATTAAATTGTTTCATTACGTCGTTCTCGACGTTTTGCTATTCGTCTTTTTGATGATTTAGGGACTGACCCCGCCTTAAAAACTTTGCGAATGAAAAATTTTGCTTCAGCGACTTGTAAAATGTTGCAGCTGATAACTGTTTATATAATAGTATTGGTGGAATTTAATAAAATTATATCTTCTGCACTATATAAAATACACTATAAACCCGCGAGTGAAACACCAGATGAAAGAACTTTGGCAGTGATATCTACCGGCTGAAGTCACCACCAAGCCGATTGTCAGGTATTCCATGTTCTTATACCTATTTCTTAGATAGCTCGTATATTTGGGACACCACCGTTAAATCAGCCACCTAACGATTCAAAAATACAGTTCACTAATATCAAATAGACATAAACCTTAGGGCACATAACGCTCCGCGTTGCGGTCTAGATTATTAGTATTTCGGGCCGAAACAGAAATAATTGGGAACTGGAAGATCATCGTATTTTATTAAATCTATCTACTTCTTGGGCTCGTCGTTTTAGCATTGCTGTTCAATGGATCAATACCACCAGCATGTTATACTCAACATGGTAGGTATTGCCCCGTTGCTAACTAGTGACACTTGGACTACCTATAAGCCTGTAATAGCATGTGGGTTGAACTGATTCATGTAGTTAGCTAGTTGTATTATGTAGCACTCTTCTTTTCTCTGGGAGAAATCCAAAGGCATGGAAGAGGCAAGAGTGTGGTCGTCCTGTTTTTCAAAAAAGGGTGACAAGACCCTTTTGAAAAACTATCGGCCCATTTCCCTCCTGGGCCATCTCTACTAGCTGTTTTCGAGAGTCATTAGGAACCGTCTTGCGCGGAGATTCGACGAATTTCAGCCAACTGAGAGGAGGACACAACAACAGGTTCGGGGAGGATACGGCACCATAGACCACATCCATACAGTGCGGCAGATTATTTAGAAGACAGACGAGTATAATCAGACCCTGTGCTTAGCCTTTGTGGACTATGATAAAGCCTTTGTCTCTACCGAGACAGGGTGGTCTGTTTTGGAGTCCCTGCAACGATGCCAAGTCGACTGGCGGTATATTCAAGTGTTGAAGTGGCTGTATGACGCCGCAACAATGACTGTCTAAGTAAAGAACCAGCAGACTAAGCATATCCCCCAGCATCGAGGTGTGAGACAAGGAGACGTTGTTTCTCCGAAGTTGTTCTCAAATCCATTGGAGGATATGTTTAAGACTCTGGACTGGAAAGTATGTGGCATTAACATTAACGGTGAGCACATCTCACACTTAGATTCGCGGATGAAATCGTCATTGTGGCAGAAACGTTGCAGGACTTGCAACAGATGTTGGACAGCCTAGCTGATTCGTTTCAACGCATTGGTCTCCGGATGAACTTGGACAAAACCAAGGTTATGTTCAACGAACATGTTATTCCGGAACCAGTTACTGTAAACGGTAATGTTCTCGAAGTTGTTGAGGAGTATTTTTATCTGAGGCAAACTTTGCAACTAGGTAAAAACAATTTCGAGAAAGAGACCCGCAGAATAATACAGCTGGGCTGGGCAGCATTTCCGAAATTTCGTCGAGTCTTCTCGTTGCTAATACCGCAAAGTTTGAAAACAAAAGACTTCAAACAGTGTGTCTTACCTGTTATGAC
This sequence comes from Alsophila aescularia, assembly GCA_946251855.1. Classification (NCBI taxonomy): domain Eukaryota; kingdom Metazoa; phylum Arthropoda; class Insecta; order Lepidoptera; family Geometridae; genus Alsophila; species Alsophila aescularia. Next base: position 55,719,794 of record OX276377.1, on the reverse strand, counting down.
ATACGGAGCCGAGTCGTGGACAATCACGGTACGACTAGACCACCAATTTAAGGTCGCTCAGAGGGCTATGGAAAAGGCTATGCTTGGAGTTCTCTGAAAAATCGTATCCGGAATGAAGTGATCCGGCAGAGAACCAAAGTTATCGACTTAGCCCTTAGGAATAGTAAGCTGAATTGGCAATGGGTGGTCATATTTGTCGAAGGACTGATAACCGTTGCGGTAGATGTGTTCTTAAGTGGAGACTGCGACTCGGTAAACGTAGTGTAGGGCATCCTCCACCTAGGTGGAGTGACGATAAACGCAGTGTCTGGCAGCAGTTGGAAGAGAAGAGCCGAAGATCAGGATCAGTGGCGTGCTTTAGAAGAGGCCTATGTCCAGCAGTGAACTGACACAGGCTGATGATGATGATAATGATGATGTAGCACTAGTTGTGTTATGTTTAGGCAAACGTAGTGTGGGACGCCCGCCGGCCAGGTGGAGATACGACTTACGAAAGACAGTTTGCAGCTACTGGATGAAAAGAGCCGAAGATCGGGTTCAGTGGCGTTAATTGGGGAGGCCTACGTCCAGCAGTGGACTAGTATAGAATGATGATGATGATGATTATGTAGCAATTAGTTTATTGTAACTGAGATATAATATAACCACGTGTAAATGAAAAAAAAAAACCTTTTCTTAGAACCTCTGCGTAAGCTATTTTTTTAACGTCAGTGATTGTTCCATTCACATTGGTAGCAGAGCGATGTGTGAAGTTAAAAGTAACGATGTTATAACAAAGACTCTGTAAACGCTTAATGGGCCTTCATTTTCCACAAAAAGGGCAATTTACAAAAATATATAGGCATTAAACTCAACAAGGCCAACTTTCCCCGTATTCACGTACAATTTCACATTAGAAGCTAAAATAATGTAATCGGTACTTGATTCGGTTATCTTTAAGGATTATTAATCGGCATCCGAATAACTTCTTAATTTCATAACACTTTAGATGCTCGTATACTTTGATCAAGCGACCTAAATAACCTTACTTTTATTTATCATAATCAGCTTGATATTGATTAATATTAAGCTGTCATTTTCTCTCTTCACTTTCATCGTTGAATTAGTTTGCATTAATCTACATCTACACTTAAAATACTATAACAAGAAAGATTTAATTGTTTGTTTTTTTTAATGGAAAAACTCAAAAAATACTGAACCGATTTTATAAAATTCTTTCTCACATGGATAGCTACACTACACTACACTACACTACACTACTATCTTATCAGTGAGTAACGTGGGCAACGGCTGCCAATGATTTTGAATTACTCTTACTGTTTTTTTTTACCCCTGAACAAAGAGACGGGTGTTATAAGTTTAGGGTGTGGCACTGTGTCAATGTGTGTGTGTGTGTGAGTGTGTGTGTGTGTTTGTGTGTGTGTCTGTGTGTCTGTGTGTCTGTGTGTCTGTGTGTCTGTGTGTCTGTGTGTCTGTGTGTCTGTGTGTCTGTGTGTCTGTCTGTCTGTCTGTCTGTCTGTCTGTCTGTCTGTCTGTCTGTCTGTCTGTTTGAAAGCTGATATGTGATCGAGATGGTTCTTAGCTGTAGTGGGGGGGAGGGGGAAGGGGATGATGAGAATCGTAGCTTCCAAACAAATGGACTGATTTTGATGCGGTTTTTTCGGTTTGAAAGCTGATGTGATCAAGATGGTTCTTAGCTGTAGTGGGGGGGAGGGGGAAGGGGATGATGAGAATCGTAGCTTCCAAACAAATGGACCGATTTTGATGCCGTTTTTTATGTTTGAAAACTGATGTGATCGAGATGGTTCTTAGCTATATAAAAGAGGGGGAGAGTGGGGGGAGAGTTGAGAAAAAGGGGGTACGAATCGTAGCTTCCAAACGTATGGACCGATTTAGCTGCGGTTTTTTATGTTTGAAAGCTGAGGTAAATGATATGGTTCTTAGCTATATGAGAGGGTTAGTTGAGAAGGGGGGGGGTGAGAAAGGGGGGGGATGAGAAAGGGGAGGGGAGTAGAAAAAAGAGAAGGGAATTGAGAAAAGGGCGGGGTTGAGAAGGGGGCGGAGTTGAGAAAAGGGGGGGTGAGAATTGTAGCTCCCAAACGATTATAATTCGAAGTTTTTCGGTTTGAAAGCTGATGTGATCGAGAAGCTTCTAAGCTACAATAGGGGGGCGGGGGGTCGGAGGTTGTATAAAATTTTCATCATCACTATTATCATCATCATCTTCATCGTCATCATCATACTTCACTCTCAAACAGCTGAACGAATTTTGATAAATTTTGGAATTGAGAAAGCTTATACCCTGGAATAGCACATGGGATACTTTCATCATCATCATCATCATTCCTCACGCGGGTGAAGCCGCGGGGGGTAGCTAGTCTACTGATAAATAGCCACAAAAACACAATTACCACATTCTAATGAACGTCGAGTGCTATAAATTTTTAAACTGGCACGGTTACTAACACCAGAAATAGCGTTAGAAACGGGATATATATGTATTTACTAGCTTTTGCCCGCGACTTCATCTACGCGGACTTCAGTTTATCGCGAAAAAAGCATCCTATGTTCTTCTAGGACATTAAAAACTATTGCAAAAGTTTAGCACCAACGCTCTTGTTTGCTTTTTGACAGACATGTTATTATTTAGTTTCCATGGCAACCGTTCTTTACAGCGAGTAATTGTCTAATTCCAGTTTTCCCTTGGAAACTTTCAATTTTCCGGGATAAAAAGTACTATATTGTACATCTTCATCATCATGATCATCAGCTTATACTAGTCCACTGCTGGACGTAGACCTCTCCCAATGAAAGCCACTGAGCCCGATTTTCGGCTCTTCTCAACCAGTGGCTGCCAGCTATCTTGCGCAACTGGTATCTCCACCTGGCCGGCGGGCGCCCCACACTACGTTTCCTTAACGTGGTCTCCACTCTATAACTCATTTTCTCTAACGATTGTTGGTTCTGCAAGAGATGTGGCCAGCCTATTGCCACTTCAGCTTACTTATTCTCTGGGCTATGTCGCTTACCTTGGCTCTCTGGCAGATCACCTCATTCCGGATCCTGTCCTTCACAGATACTCCGAGCATAGCTCTCTCTATAGCTCGCTGAGCGACTTTAAATTTGTGGACCAGACCCACCGTGAGTGTCTATATTGTACAGTACCTATTAACAAAGTTTCATCAAAATCGGATCCGCCGTTTTGGCGTTCAAAGTCCCCAAACCAACATACAGTTTCTCTTCTATATATTAGTGTGGATATTATTGGTTCCTGAATATTGAGAACTCAAATAAATATTTCCAGCATGTACCAGCCGTACATTGTAGGTGAACGGTTAACTAGCATCCACTGAAAGTTTCTGTTCTTCAAGAAATGAGACCTGCCCGTTGCCATTAATCCTACAAATCATCAATCATTTCAATGCAGATCGACATAAAGTGAAGGTGGAATTCTCCATATGCTCGTTTTGGTTCGCTGTCGTGGTGGGTTTTCACCACAGAACTTAAGCATCTCTGACAGTTTGAGAAGCATAATGCCCTATTTAAATAAAAGTATTCTGTGTTGAAAGAATGTCGGTTTTCGTACTCTCTTTGATAGATTTATTTGGACGTTAAAAAGCTTCTGAATAAATTGGACGTGGAGCACATTTTACTCGACGCCTTAATTGATATTAATACTGTTGGAGAGAATAAGAACTTTTTAATTTTCAACCAAAGTATTTGAAAATATTACCTATAAAAAATATTTGGTACGAAGACCTTGTGTTTAGGCGATAAAGTATAACGTAAATATAATTAAAAGTGGGAAGACAAGGTACTGGCTCCTCGGTAGTGGACCGCATAAATTAGGTGGAACGCACACAATTGGCCTTCTTTGGGCTTAGTCGCAAGCTGCCTTTGTTTCTGTCTTTGTTGTTGATGAACATGAAGCACGATGGTGGGAATTTAGCTGTTTGGGTTTGTTTGTCTGTAATTATGTCTAGTACAGTTTTGTACAACCTAGCATTGAATTAGGGTAATAAGTATATTAATTATAAATTAAATACTTAAATCGAATTAACTAAGAATGTGTCGAAGAGTATTTTACCTATTGTCTTTATTTAGACAAATACACTTTGTTCACGTGTTCATTATTGGGAACCCTCCCTTGTACTAGTTTGTTCGTTTGTCGTATGAGGTAGTGCTTGCCTCTGATGTCAAAGTTTGTCAAGCCGCCCGGGCCTCTGACATGGCTTAACGACTGCTATTAATCAATAACAGCCGGGACCGACAGCTTAACGTGCCCTCCGAAGCACGGAGCGATGGAAAACCGCACGTAACTTAGAATAGTCATTGGTGCGGAGCCTAGGTTTTGAACCCGTTATCGTTGGGATTCTAAATTTCACTATAGAACCGTTAGGCCTCCATCGCTCTTAAACTTGTACTAGTACAACATTACATTAAAATCACTGATAGGTACACTAACTAAACGGTTTTGTTCTTATGTGTATTTATTGCTGTATATATTTAAAGACAACATTTTTATTTGGTACGTATACATTTCATTATATTATTGTGTAGGTATATTATGTAAGTATAGTAATAGTATAAATTAAAATTGGCACTATTTCGCATTAAAAAGCATCACAATACACCGAGGTTAACTGGAAGATAATGCTTGCTAGCATTAAGCTTGCCTATGTACTTATCTTGTGCCTTGTGTGTTACTTATCTTGTGTGCAATAAAGAATTTTCTATCTATCTATCTATCTATGTGTCTCCTCACTATGTACATGTGGTAAAAGAGCTGGATAGCCTCTACTTTAATTTTACGATCGTGTGCTTCTGCATACATTTTGATCACTTTCTTGACAAACTCAAAGGTCTCGATGGAGATCGTCGATTCTAATGTACCAAGGAGCATTTACAATTTCTCTCAGTAACAAACATGTGAATCACACTGTCACACTGATATTATAAATCATATTAGTATAGCCACTGTCGTAAACAGGTCAATCAGTGCTTAGAGTTTAAAAAATTAATACTCTCTTAAGGGGCTGTTCATTTATGTGACAATTAGCTAAAACCTAACTTGATACATGACTCCACTCCTTGCGATGCGTCAAACGTCACCGTCAAAACAAATGAATTGTAAACTTATTGCAAACATCCGTACAGATGACTCCTCAGTGCAATCTATGGTCGAAGAGTAAAGCGGAAGAGCGTCAAATCATCTATCTACTTCCGTCAAAAAGCGACAATTGGTATACTTTGAAAAGATGTCATGACATTTCCGTTGAAGCAGTTGGCACCATTGGGAGAACCAGCCAATCAACGCGAGGCAGTTTGCCGCCTTGTAAAATGGCGCCAGCAAGGCAATCTATTGGATTTTCAACATTTTAAGCTGTTGTTCTTGAGATTTAGAATCAGCCAGATCGGCATGTGTTTAGGAATTAGGTAATAAGTGGCAAATAGTTAGGTAATGGCTTGTATTGGATTGCGTAAAGCTAAGTATTTTATGTGGAACTGAGTGTACTTAAGATTATGTTTTTTGGTTCATAAATAGATAGATAGATAACTCTTTATTGCACTAAAGAAACTTAAAATATGGCACACTAACAATGAACTTAAAATAGTACAATCGGCGGCCTTATCACTAAGCAGCGATCTCTTCCAGGCAACCTTAGATTAGAAAGCGAGAACATGAACATTAATGAAAGATTGTGTGCATATGCAAGTATACATTTACTGAACAGAATAAATTTATATTTTTAGAATATAAATACGAAAAGTGAAAAGAAACAAAAAAAAGTGTAATAGTAACAAGTTAATGGTAATGTGTCTGTGGTCATCCTTTAGAAGTTATTTGATTGAGATTTAAGATTTGTCTTGTAATTACATTTACTATACGAGGAAAATATAAACAATGGTTGGATTTACTGTTTTATAATTATTTTCTATCCTAAAACGTGTAAGAATTTTCAGAATTGGGATAAGTCCGTTGTGTCCCATGTGGAGCCCAGATGCAGCCTTTATGCAGCCTGTATGCAGCCAGCAGCCATGAAAGTAAAGCGCGCCTTTTTGTATCGTGGCTCCAAGCAGGATAGTAGCTGACTTCTGGAATAATCTGGAAGGATCAAACCATATCATTTACTATAGTGTAATATTGAAAGCCAATATAGGGACGGAATTTTATTAGAAAATTTAAGTAGCGAAGGTTAAATAAAGTAGAATTTTAAAAATTTCATGTTTGTGATTCTTCATCATCATCATCTCTCCAGCCTTTAGAAGTCCACTGCTGGACATAAGCCTCCTCCAAAGAGCGCTACAACGAACGGTCTTGTGCCGCCTCCATCCACCGACTCTCTGCGATGGCTACAATGTGGTCCGTTCAACGTGTGGGTCTCCCTACACTTCGCTTGCATGTTTGTAGTCACAATAATGCGAACTATATGGCGTGCCCAATACTTGCCATTCATCATTTTAATACTACACATACCTATTGCAACTTCAACTTGCAAGTTCTGAGAGCTATGTCGATAACCTTGGTTCTTCTAGGGATTTCCTCGTTACGGAACTTATCAAGTAGTGAAACTCCGAGCATAGCTCTCTCAACTGCACGCTGCGTGACTTTGAGCTTGTGTATAAGACAAACAAAAGTGGTTATAATTGTCTTACGTAATAAACGGCCCCTAATGAGCGGAAAACTTCGTAAGCGCGATGCATAACTCCATACACTAGAACTGTCAGTCCATACAAAACGTCATAGAATGCATAAAAACCGATCAGCACCATCCATCTTTTATCTTTAGGTATTTGTATGTTTATACTCCTTCACGCTTAAACGGCTAAACGGATTTGCATGTAATTTGGTACCAGGATAGATTATTTCCTGGATTGACATAGGCTAATTTTAACTTTTTAATCATCATCATAATCCACGCGAGTGAAACTGCGGGGCGCAGCTAGTGTTTATATAAATATTTGTAAGATCCAAACAGTCAACTTCCAATATTTCGCAATAGATTCGATCAGTAGCAGTAGGTAAGTGGGAATCTTTGTTTCCGTCGGCGACATTTCTCCCCCGGGAGCGCAGTGAATTGTGGATGACATGTTGTGGATGACCTCAATGTCGATTGCCTGTCTTGTTCGCTGCCTATAGATACATATTGAACCTCTTGGGAGGACAAACTATAAACCTACCTACTATCAGGAAACTAAAAGATATATGTACTGTACAAAGAAGTTTCGGAAGCCTCTATAATTACTTAGATTGAAATTCTGGTGAAACTTAGCACACAATTGCAGTTCCTATCACTATTTATTTATCCTGATATACAATGTGTCTGGACACAAATCTCGGAGACTTTAACAGTGAGTTAAACATATCTAATAATTTTCTAAAGGAAAAATTTGAATCACGAACCGGGTTCGAACTCGCATCATTCCGTGCCTCTGCGCGGCACATGTTTTTTTACCAATTCGGCTATCGTGACAGGTAAATCCGTCTTACAGGGAGGGAGCTATTCGATATGTTCCCACTAAGCAGGCGTCTATACTTCTATATTTCTTTCAATTAATGTTTGTTAACGTAGATAATATACTTGATAACAATACTTTTATTTACGTTTGTTTTTATTATTCGCGAGACGCGTTCTAACAATAATTATTTAAATGAATATATCGACTTAATATGGATTTACTAAAAAAAAAACAGTAGTACAGTACTTGTCAATGAAGAAAGAATTATTTAAATTGGTTCAGACTCATAGACATGGGAACAAAAACAAATAAAAACAAACAACAAAACATATATATAAAAACAAATTGATTTACTCATAAGAAAACTGTTGAACCAATTTTGATGAAATGTATGTTAGAACGTGTAACCTTTCAAAATAAATTAAGTACATCCAAACCCGTAAAGAAATCCCGGAGTGATGATTTAACATAACCAAAATTACACAATGATGACTAAAAATGGAGTCATTATTAAAAAAAGCTGTTCACCAATTTTGATCACATTTAAATGAGAAAATAATGAAATTGAATCTACTCTTTCGAATGAAACAATGATTATCTAAATCGGTTCATAATTAACGGAATTATGAGGTTAGATACGCACACACAATAAAATAAAGAGATACTATAGAATAGATGACTTGAAAACCTTTTCCTTCCTTATTCATCTGTAACATTAGGTATTTAACACACTGTGAAAGTCCCCGAGTCTTGCGTTTAGTAACATTGTAAGTTTTGTGTACCTATATCAAGTAGAAACTCAGTCATTGAACTGTGAGTTATTTCCAATAGAAGAGTTGGTGATCTTTTGTCTTGGTGCTCATCTAAATTACATTAAAACTTTTACAACATTATAAAAGTACTTTTATTATTGTGTTATAATTTAGCAGTAATGCCTGCTTAGTGCATCCATAATTATCAAAAAAAAAACGATAGGAATTGGTTTACGGTCGGGACACGAACCATCACCAACCGTGCGTCAGCGCGGCACATGCTCTTTGTCAATTAGGACGCCGTAACCATTTTACGCCGTAACCGATCGTCGTTAGCGGTGTCCCCCTTGAAGTTGTTCAGAAATATGTTTACCTCAGGCGGACTATGCAATTGGGTAGGAACAACTTCGAAAGGGAAGCCGATATGATGATTCAGCTGGGATGGGCAGCATTTGGTAAGCTTGCTTATTCTCTGAGCTATGTCAGTTACCTTAGTTCTCTGCCGAATCACCTCATTTCGGATCATTTCATTTGCGCTTTTTTTAGACCTTGGCCATAACCAACATTTACTTCGATGTACTAGTACTAAAACATTTGTTTTCTATAATGACGATTGTGTCACGTGTCTTCCCTAAAGCCTCGCCTAAAAGTTTGTAAGTCGAAACTTTCCGTTGTCACATGGAAGTTGTAAGACTAAGTCGTATCTCCTCTCTTTGTATACGTTATTATTTGAGGTAACTTAGTACTTTTACTTAGTACGTTTTTTTTTTTTTGAACATAAACATTGAAAACAGAACACATACTCGTATATTCTACTAAAATAAATAAACGAAAAACTGATTAAATTCACAATTCACAGTACCTACATTGGCCTTCAAAAATTACTTTTTTTATTAAGTTACTTGGCTTCTACTATAGGATTGAGATCAAGTACACCAGTTTTTGAGTCGAAACCTAAGCTATCCAACAGTGAAAATCGCGTCGCAATCGGTCCAGGTTTGAACGTTATGCGCGACACCTATTTTATTATTTAAGCACATATTAAAACAATATTTAATCTTAACCCGCCACCCCCCATTATAGCTAAGAAGCATCTCAATTACGTCAGTTTTCAATCATAAAAACCGCATCAAAAACGGTCTATTCGTTTGGGAGCTACAATCCTCATCCCCATTCCCCCCACCCATTAGAGCTAAGAACCATCTCGTTTACCTCAGCTTTGAAACATTAAAAACCGCAGCTAAATTGGCTGCGTTTTTTAATCCTCTCTCCCCCCTCTCCTCTCTCCCCGCCCATATATATTTTATTTAGAAATTTTAGGTAAACTTACAGCTCAACAAAGTATAAATTATATAAACATGTACAGAAGGCCAATTAAAAGTTTCCACAAATAGGTATATAGAATGAATAGAATAAATACAAAGTAAATAGACACCCAAGATATTACATTATTATATACAGGTTGTAGTTTTGCATCCCCACCATATTCGCAGAGTTGACAAAACCTTTAATTATCAGTTTGTATAAATAAACTTATTGCACGTGAGAATGTATTATCAAAGTTGACATTAGCTTAGTTAGGAATTTCCGCCGTAGTAAAAAAAATGGAATTATCTTATTTACACTGAGAGAAATTGTTATAATTTCTCTGAGTATTTACAGTACGAAACGAATGTGAAAAAAAATGAACAAGTTTATAATTTACGTTACCTTGATACTGTTCAGTATCCTCCTTCATTTTCAATGCACAATTGAGCACGATGTCTTAATGTTTTGTGTAATTTTTTTAACACGTTCACATTGAGTTAACACCTGGAATTGCTCTGTGTGGCACCCAGCATCATGTCGCGTGGGTGTGGGCAAAAAAAATAACAAATGAACCATCTCCATAAGTTTGACATTAGAAAATTGCTCCATTTTAGCATCGAGCGTATCGAGACGAGCGTGTGCCGCTTGCGACTGATTGACTGTGAGTGATCGAACAGCTGATTGCTCGGGAAACGACCGGGGCAATGACCCATGCGCGTTCCGCCTTTGTAAAACGCAGCTTACGCCGCGCCGCCTTTCTTTGAGGGTGCCGCCAGCCTTGGGGTGACACCGCACACCGCGGCTGGCGCGTAGTGTGCGTGAAAGAGGCAATACACGCAACAGGGCTTGATTAGTGTGTATGTGCACAGGCTCTTGCCACACTGGGTGATTTCAAATTAGGATCGCGTACACATATCGCTTTTTCTAAACTGTTTTTACTTATTTTTAATTCATATTTTTTTGTACTTATTTTAATGATTCGTGTTCTGTAAGTAGAGTATACCTACTTCAGCAAATATGGCGGGGATGCAAAACTACAACCTGTATAGGCATCCACACCAACTAAACATGTCCTATATTAGTAGAAGCGCAGCAAGCAGCCGCTTTAGCTGCCCGGCAGACATGTCAACATCTAACTGTGCGTCCAAGTCATTGAAACACCTGGTTGCTCTTATCAGTATGTATTTCGCATGTAGATAGTTATTACTCTTGCACTGCCTCCGAGGTGAGCATAACAGCTAATGACAATTTTAAAAGAGTGAGTTTTGCATGCCAGTGTATTATTTATTACTGCTAGGGCTAATTTGTCTCAGTCATACTTACAAAAAAGTATAATAATAGCATTACCAGGCTGCATAAAAGTGAAAAGCTGTGCTCACAGGACGCTGGGTACGAGTGTAACCAACAATATTAAGGGTTACCAAACGTATATTTTCCCTTGTAACTTTTCTCTTTAACATTTTTAGGAGTACTGTTCGCCAGAGTTATATCTGGGTAAAGAGAAACCTAACGAGTTTTTGAACTGACAAGCGCCACTCCAGACGTCTTTACGTCTACAAAAAATAATCCTAGAGGTTAAGCGTGGTTTCTTTTAAATTTTATTCTTAACCGTCGACGTCTATCATCTAAAAGTTTAGACATTACCCACGGCACTAAAAAGATACTTGTATCTCTCTTGTATCTCTTTAGTGCCGTCCACATAAACACGTGTAGATTGCTACACGTGTGTGTGTGGACTGAGTGACCACATAGATCAGAAAGTTTTTTTTGTAGTTTTAGTAACTGAACTGTATAGTAAAAGTTGTAAAATATTTGTAAAACGCATATTGGAATTTGCATAGAATATTTAAAACAGTTATTCTACTTAAAGTGTGGTCTCTACTACCGGTAGTATTGTGGAGTTTTTTTCCCTTCTGCATTATTGACCACTATTCATACTAAATAAAAATTATGCATTTGTAATTACTTCCTGAATTCTCTGAAAACTTTACTTTCAAATCAAAAGCGTATCCTGCGTTCAAGAATGTTTAAAAAAAGTGGGATTCCATACCGCCAACTCGAAAGTGAGGCACCCAAGATATGCGATCCGCTCGTACGCACAAGCCTCACGCATACACTTACGCCATGTTATGCCGATCGGCCGCCGCAAGATCAACAACTTGTAACTTTTGTTAATTCTGTCAAGTTCTCACGACAAATCTAAAACAATGCAGTCTTGTGTGATGAAATAATGTATCAACCACAAAACACCACAAATAACCACTCACGCACACACATATGCACCATTGGCCACACATAGTGGCCATTTGCACATAGTGGCCATTTGCGATGCTTCCGCACCGTTTCTTTCTGTTTGCTTGGCGTTGTGGACTCAGTTTTTTTGAACTTTCTTCACGTTTTCGTTTCACTATTTATTGGGCCCTTGTGTTGCTGTTGTATTGCGACAACCCTAATCCTTTAAACGAGTTTTGCTCATCTACGGTCATTTGTCCACGTAATTGCAGTCGCCTCTCATTTCTACGTAACGGCAGCCTGTTTAAAAGGGACCCTCTTCTTATCTAACAACCCTCTGTCGTACTCATTGTATAGTTTGCCCGCGGCTTTGCTTTCATGGAACTCAGGATTTGATACAATTAGGAACTAGCACTAGTGAAGTTTAGACGGCAGAATAAGAGTTGTAATGTGCGGACAAGTCGTTCCAAGTCTCTAAGAGTTGTAATGTGCGGACAAGTCGTTCCAAGTCTCTAAGAGTTGTAATGTGCGGGCATGTCGTTCCAAGTCTCTAAGAGTTGTAATGTGCGGACAAGTCGTTCCAAGTCTCTAAGAGTTGTAATGTACGGACATGTCGTTCTAAGTCTCTAAGAGTTGTAATGGGCGGACAAGTCGTTCCAAGTCTCTAAGAGTTATAATGTGCGGATAAGTCGTTCCAAGTCTCTAAGAGTTGTAATGTGCGGACATGTCGTTCCAAGTCTCTAAGAGTTGTAATGTGCGGACAAGTCATTCCAAGTCTCTAAGAAAACTGCTAATTTCACATAGTCTTTTTATTAGCACAAGTGGATAAAAAAAAACTTGAAAAATTTAATGGTCCAAAAATTTAATGGTATTAAACATAGATAGATAAATATTTTTAAATTCATTAGTTAAAGAAAAACCAAGGTTAATAGTATGAAATAAGTTCGGCGTTACAAAGAATCTACCTAGTAATTATCTCTGATACGAGTATATCGCCAATGTGCTCGTAAAAATATATCAAAACTATGAAAAAATAAACACACTGGACAGACAAGAAGGCGGCAAAGTAAATAATAAAAAAATTACCTGAATTCCCTAAAAATATAATAACACATAAGCGCAATTTGTCCCGGAAGCGCGGGTAAGTATGATGGGTAGGTGTCATATAATTACTTAATTATACACCCCGCCCGAGGGAACTTCAGAGAAATTGTGATGTTTTTATGTAAATGTTTATTTTCCCTGCGAAAACAAATAATGTAGAAAATAAATAAAACGTTTTTACAATTCTGCATAAGATAGTTTAATTTTAAATTATGAAACTGCATTGTTACAGATACAAGAGTTAGTTGAGTAGTCTTAAATTTGGCCGTTTGTGCAGCTGTGTATATATAAAATCTAAACTAGCTTTCGCCCGCGACTGCGTCTACGTGGACTACAGTTTATCGCGAAAAAAGCATCTAGGATATTAAATACCAATGCAAAAGTAGGTATAGCTCCAACGCTCTTGATACATTTTGGCCATAGACAACTGCATTATTACAAGGTGAAAGAATTTCTAAAATCTATTATTTTTTGAGTTTATCCATTACAAACATACATACATACAAACATACAAACATACAAAGATACAAACATACAAACATACAAACATACAAACATACAAACATACAAACACAAACATACAAACATACAAACAATCGAATCTTTCCTCTTTATAATATTAGTCTATCTATACTTATAGGCGATGGAGCGAAATCGTGCAACAGCTTGGTCGAAGCGATCTGACGAAGTTGAACATATCAAGCGGGAAAGTTGTGAGATTCCCGCGGAATTTGAAGATTTCTATGGTCGACTGTACTTGACACACTCGTCGCATACCGAACCCGATATCGAGGATTTCTGACCCGCCACTGTACCGAAGAGCTGCCAGAAATCAGCCTTGACGAAATCGAGATGGCTCTGTAACAGCTCAAAAATTGAAAAGCCCCGGGTGAGGACGGAATTACTACGGAGCTCCTGAAGGTTGGAGGTACTCCTACACTTAAAAAGCTTCAGCACATATTTAATTCTGTCCTCTTCTCTGGGAGAACTCCAAAGTCATGGAACAAGAGTATGGTCGTCCTGTTTTTTAAAAAGGGTGACAAGACCCTTTTGAAAAACTATTGGCCTATTTTCCTCCTGAGCCATGTCTACAAGCTGTTTTCGAGAGTCATCACGAATTGACGGAGTATCGAAAAATTCCAGCCTACAGAGCAGACCGGGTGTTTGGGAGGATACGGCACCATAAACCACATCCTTACAGTGCGGCAGATTATTTATTTATTTATTTATTTATTCATAGGAAGACCAACAGCTTAAGTAACACAGTTGAAATTTTATTATACGCGCCAGAGAGCCAATTACAGGTCCTCGCATTTAGAAACATAATTAAATCAAGACACATGAGCATACACTTTAAACTAATGAGATGTATTATACAGAAGACACATCCATACAGTGCGGCAGATTATACAGAAGACGGAAGAGTATAACCAGCCCCTGTTACTAGCGTTTGTGGATTATGAGAAAGCCTTTGACTCTATCGAGACTTGGTTTATTTTGGCGTCCCTGCAAGGAAAAGAAAAATAAAGTCTTCAACCAGTGTATCCTACCTGTTATGACATACAAAGCCGAGTCGTGGACACCCACGGTACGACTAGTCCACCAATTTAAGGTCGCTCAGTGGGCTATGTAAAGGGCTATGCTTGGAGTTTCTCTGAAAGATGGTATCCGTAATGAGGTGATCCGGCGGTTGTCGACATAGCCCTCAGGATTAGTAAGCTGAAGTGGCAGTGGGCTGGTCTGGTCGAAGGACTGATAACCGTTGGGGTAGACGTGTTCTTGAGTGGACACCTCGGCTCGGTAAGTGTAGGGCGCCCTCCAGATAGGTGGAGTGACGATATGCGCAAAGTGGCTGGCAGCAGTTGGAAGAGAAGAGCCAAAGATCGGGCTCAGTGGCATGCTTTGGGAGAGGCCTATGTCCAGCAGTGGACTGACACAGCCTCATTATGATGATGATACATAGAATAAAGCAGTATGTTTAAAATCGGTCCATTTGTTTGGGAGCCCCCATTCCCCCTCCCTCCCCCCAATTATATCTAAGAATCATCTCGATTTCCTCAGCTTTGAAACATAAAAAACCGCATTGTAATAAGTCCATTCGTTTGGAAACTACAATTCTCACCCACAGCATGTTCTAGCACCCTGCCACGGGATCGTGACCAATAATCCTGTATATGCATTTATTGATATTAGTTTGTATGTTTATTATTGATAACCACCGTCCCTTACAACTCGTTATTCCTCTCAGTGCATGGTTTTCTGGAAGAGATCGCTCTGAGCGATAGACCGCCCTTTGTGACACTCATTGAGATACTGTAGTTTTAGAAATAATTTCTCGTTGTACTTGTGGTGATCAATAAAGAGTTAACCTATAGCTAAAAAAACGCATCAAAATCTTTCTATGTCATTGTGTCACTGTATCACACACACAGTTACACAGTGATACACACCCTTAACTTACAAGTGTCACTGTATCACACACACAGTTACACAGTGATACACACCCTTAACTTACAAGTGTCACTGTATCACACACGCAGTTACACAGTGATACACACCCTTAACTTACAACACCGTTTCTTTGTTCGGGGGTTAAAAATAAGCTGCAGTTTCTTTTTTGTTTTTTATGACTTGTCTGTTTGTTTGTTTGTCTGTATATTTGTTCGCGCATCATTATTGGTCATTATTGGTCCATATGTATTTTATGAATTTTATGTTATGTATGGTATTTATTATAAGTATAATATTAGATATTTATTTTATTGTATTGGTATGTATTCTTATTAATTATATAATTTATTTTAGTTTAATTAGCATAATTTTATGATACCTATGAGTACACCATCATCTGTTGTCGTATTTCGTACTATTTTTGATTCTATTGTGTGTTCGTTGCAAGGTTAGTATAATGTTGAACAAGTTTAGTGACAAATCACAATTAATCTGCTATTTAATAGCGAATAGCGGAGCTATGTGAAAATAGGTGACCAAGCATTAGCATAGGTACCTACTAGTTATTTTTCATGTCATAAGTATAATGTTAAATATAATGTACTTCCTTGTACGTTTTTGGAACTTTTTTTTTTTTTTTTTTTTATTTAGGTTGTCTGGAATTTCATATTTTTTTTGGCATATTTCTTAGTTTTATTCATTCGTATTTGTAAATTTTTGGTGTACAATAAAGAGGTGTATATGTTTGAACATCACGGAGAAACTACTGGATCGATTGCGATGCTGTTGCATAGCTTTGGTTTTGACTTAAAATCTGTTGTACATTTATCTCAATCCGTTGAGTAGAAGCAGAGCAATCGTTAAAAAAACTACTTGATAGCTGACGGCAATTTGGTATATTATACTTACACTACTCTGTGTGTGGTACTTTATAGGTAGTTTGTTAATTGAATTACCAAGTGAAGAATGAACACGCGCTCGAAGCCAAGTTGTGCAGCTAGTAGTAAACATAGCAAAACAAAACAAAACAATAAACCCTGCAAACATCGACATAACAATCAAAGCCACGTAAAATACTTCAATTTGAACCCATATTCGCATATTATATCGCTAATATCGAAACAGAAACGACTTCCGGTTCAGTTAACATTCCAGCAGGTATCACTCGAACGGAACACGTGAACGGGAAACATTACATAAGGTTGAGGCACTCTGTTAATCTAATTGGCCATTAGTCAAAATGAACGGGTATCGTATGCACTAGTGGGTACAGGTGGAGAAATATACTTTTACTTGTACTGTCGGCCGTAGAACTACTTAAACGTGAAAAAGGTTACCGCAGCCCGGTATGAAATAAATACAAACTAAACGTGGTAACTCAAGTCCAAAGCAGGAATCAATGCGCATCACGAGACGCTCAGTTGGACTGGGCAGCATTTCGGAAACATCGTCGTGCCTTGTCGAGCCCATCCCACTAATTCTAAAGACAAAATACTGTAACCAGTGCGTCTTACCTTTTATGACTTTCGGAGCCGAAACGTGGACACTGACTTCTCGTCCACATATTTAAAGTGGCTCAGCGAGTTATGGAACAGGCTATGCTCCGGGTTTCTCTGAGGGATCGCATCCGTAACGAGGTGATAACGCAAAAAACGACAAAGCTCAAAGAATTAGGAAACTGAGGCTGGTCACATTATGTCGAAGAACTGATAGCTGGTGGAGCAGGCGAGTTCTTGGGTGGAGACCGCGTACCTATAGGCATAAATAATTTATCCGGATGTGGTCACCGAAAAACGATAAAATTTTGCCTCGATGAAAAAAAACGTAACGTTTCCTAAAAAACATCTGTTTTGACGTTCCCGCCGATGGAATTAATCAACTTCATTCAGTAACAATAGAAGATATTTTTACAAAAACATATGTATATGTAATTCCAACAAACATTTAAATACTTCTGTGAAATCAGTTTTTTTGAAAAATCGAGTTAGAATTGAGCTCCACAACATCCGAGTACTGGACGTCGCTCCAGTAGGAATATCCAGGTTGGTATATGTTTTCAAGGGCAGTGTTGTGAACGGCGGCGACCAAATTGCTCTCCGCAGGCAAAATCTGTATTTTGCTTAAATATACATAGTGACGGGCAGTGAGACTTCTAATGAGAAATATGCAAACCCTATTATGTAATTACGTTCAGTAAATATTGTGTGCAAGCATAATGACAATACTATACCATGGAAATAGCCCACAGTTAGATCCGAGCAGCACGTACTTCATTTTGGAAGTGGAAAACCCCTGATGGGTAGTCCGATTTTCCATATACTCGAATACTAAGTATAGTAAGAAAAGTTAAGAAAAATAACAGTATTTTCGTAGTTAATGGATAATATGCAGTGTTAACTTACCCAGGTGGTCACGAGGTGAAATATTATCACTATCCGATGATGATGTACAACTGCGACGTCTAACACGCTTAATTCGTCTTTATAAACTTTTCAGTTTTTTACTTTAATAACTATATTCACTATCATCGTACTTATCACGGTTTGTTTTAGGCATTTTAATAATGATATAAACGATATTATAACGATATTTCACTCCAAATAATGTAAAATATTGAAATATTCGAAATTATATTGCGAAACAGCGAAGCACTAAACTGTGAATGACGGTGCGCATATCGATGGTTCGGGTTTAGGAGCAAGTTTTTTCACCTACATATAGATTTTATTTACTTTTTCTTCAAAATACTGTGCGTGATGGTGAGTCTATAAGTGGAACTACATGTGTGATAATGCTAATATCAAAGAACCAAGCTCGAGAGAAATTTAGATCCACTTATAAGTTGCCTAATCTGTGCACCCCCTACATTCGTGTCTAACATTGGTTTAACTTTACGAGCAGTTGGTAACTTTACTATTTCCTAATAAAAAAGTTCCAAGACCGAAGTAAAAGTGCCCTCACATAAATATGAGAAAAATAACATATAACAGAAACTGGGTAAAACAAAGTATGTCATTAGCTTACTTTCTCTATAAGCGGCGCTCTTCTCCTACTAATGAGCACATACATAAGCTAGACGGATGTTTGGAAGTTGGCCAAACCCCTGCGGCGATCGTACACCAGCATATAATTTGTGTGGAACAACACGTAACCTTCTTTGAAAGCGATTAGTAGTTAGCACCAAGGTGCACACGAAACAATAGCAGTCACATTTTTAATCTAATAAACTCTCTTGAAAAAATAATTCTTGCATAATGTCAATGGAAAATAAATCAATAGACATTACTGACGTCAAAATGTGCAAATTATTTTGTGGTAATGAAATAACGGCGGGCACCACTTGCTCCTCACGACCTGCTCACCCACGCCCAGTGTTGGGAAAAAAGTACACAAAAAAAAAGGTTAAGAAGAATAACCATAATTAATTGCCAAAAACACATTAAATAAAACAAACTCACACAATAGGTACCTATGTAAATGGAAAGCGCATATTTGGCAATTGGGGTACGCTCAGCACTGAACTCTACAGAGGGCTGGTTTTAAGCATACCCCACTGCTTGAACTGAGGTTCAAACGTGAAAAAAAATTAGATATACTAGTAGCGAGGCAGAAAAATAAGTGCACACAAAAAGAACAAAATGGCATTATAAATTATTAATATAATTTTACCTGGGAACATATAAATACATGTAACTTATAATAAAATGAGTATGAGGGGATGTGTGAGGGTGTGTTTGAATTGTGGAGGATAGTATGCGTTTAAAAAAAGAGTACACATTATTATTTTTAATTTAACACCGTCAACACCAGTTTAAGCAAAATTTTGGCCTTTTCTAAGTTTATCAGTTTTGAATATTATTTTCATTGTAAGCAT
Organism: Alsophila aescularia; assembly: GCA_946251855.1. NCBI lineage: Eukaryota > Metazoa > Arthropoda > Insecta > Lepidoptera > Geometridae > Alsophila > Alsophila aescularia. Next base: position 55,700,612 of record OX276377.1, on the reverse strand, counting down.
TTAATTTTATAATATTCTTCTGGTGTAATAAAATCAGTACACTTCGTGCTTATTACTATATTATGCACTCTTTAATCTATTATTTATTACATAGACTGCAATATTATGCAAAGGTTAATTTTCTACGGTGTTAATTTAGTCAAAATGTATCTAAAATCAAAATAGTTAGTTCATGTCAATAAGATTTTACTGATCGTTCAGTTTTCGCTGAGAGCAGAGCTGTTGCTCGCGATCGCGCGGAAGCAGTAACAAATTGCAAAAGTTTTAAAACACAGTCCGTTGGCCAGCCTACTGCGATGAACTAGTTATTGCACAAGGCTGCCTACTGACGGCAAATCACTAATTTTTAAGGCGAACATTCGCTTTAAATTTATTATGAGTACGAATAAGAGGGAGACGGAAAAGGAGAGTCAAATAAACTTGACAACAGAAACTGAACATCTATTGTACAAGATTTTTTGCGATGAAGAAGCCCATAGTGAGAAATTGCAATGCCTCATAAAAGACTTGCAAAGTCAAGTAGCGATTCTTCAGCAACAGCTGATATTTATGGCGGAGAACCCAACAAAACCAGCGTCAACCACCATGGAGACTTTTTATCCACGTGCCGAATATACCACGGATGACGAAGAACTTGCTCGAGAAACTGAATGGATACGATCAAAAACTCGATGAAACTAGCACTGAAGAAACTAAAAGCAAAGACAAAAACAGAAAAAGTCTCTTCTACCAGAGTTTCTCTGACCATCTCTCAGAGAACCTGTCAGTGGATCTTTTTCACGCCAGATGGCGCTGTGCGGGAAAGATCGTATCTGCAGTTTTTTTTTTTTTTTATATCGTAAAGCTAATATTTAGAATCAATCAACTGTGCTATAATTATGTGATTTACACTCTGATAACCAAGTGACATCGTTTTCAACAAATTCGGACTAACGTCAAGCGTGAAAACACTAGTAATAAAATCCACCAATTGTGTGCAATAAATACTGGATAATACTTTAGTTAAAGTGAACAGTTTCATTCCCTTTAACTTACAGATCAAAACAATACCAAAGTGAACTAAATTGGCTCAGTAGATCAGTATGTAAATTTAAAATTACCATTAGAAGTAACGGTTACTCGATTCAGTTGACCTATGGACTCCATTTACTTACCTACATAACGACAACCATAAACCAACCAACACGCATAAGCAGCAAAACATAAACTCGATAACTTTGCCCACAATATTAGAGGTTGTAAGGTGGATATTTTAGAACTTGCTCTCTCTGATCACACAACGCAGCTGCTACAATGTCCAGTCAAAAAGACACATACAATTTCTCATTGGTTTAAGGTTTGGAGGGATTATAGTGAAGAAAACGTACTCAAATTTATAGAGTGCTTGCAAATCCTTTCTTTTAGTGATATATATGATACTGATGATCCAAATGAAGCTTTTGATGAGTTTCATGCATTGTTTAAACTATTTTATGATTTATGCTTTCCTTTAACTAAGGTAAAAATTCCCATTGTTCGAAAACCTAAATAAGTGCGTGAAACTTTGCTCAAAGCGTAAAAGAAATCTTTTAGGAAAGTATAGGAGATCAGGTAACATCTCAGACAAAACTAATTTTAAACAGTACTCAAATAGGCTAAAACAGGTAATAAAACTAACTCAAAAGTCACAGAATGATTACCATATTTTAACAGCAAAAAATAAATCAAAAGCGGTTTGGAAAATAATAAATACCTATAAAAATAATATTCCACCTGAATCGATAACTCGAATAAAATTTAATAACCAACTCATTACTGACCCCTACTGTATAGCTAAAACATTTAATTATTTTTTCATTGATGATATTACAAGTGGGGATCAAGCAATAAATTATTCTACAATTCTGACATTTAATAATCCTAATTCGTTCTTTATGAACCCTACCGACCCTTATGACATTATTCAGATTATAAATTCATTAAAAAAACACCAATACTACAGGATACAATGGAATCTGCACAAATATCATTAAGCGAGTGTCCAAAATCATAGCTCCAATTATCAGTCATATAATAAACAACTGCTTAGAAACTGGTATTTTTCCTGAGCTATTGAAGGTTTCCGTTGTTATGCCAATTTTTAAAAAGCAAGATATGAAAGATATTCACTTCTACAGGCCCATTGCCTTAATACCAGTGTTAGCTAAAATCTTTGAAAGAGTGTTATACAACAACCTCAGTAACTATTTCGAAAAAAATAAAATTAAAGTTGACAATAAAGTTGGTTTCCAAAAAGGAAAATCAATAAATACGACATTGCACCAATTCTTACAAAAAGTTCTAACTGGCCTAGATAATAGAAAACAAATGCCGGCCTTATATATGGATATGTCGAATGCATTTGACCGTGTAAATCACTCTATATTATTACAAAAATTGGAAATATATGGGGTGCGTGGTCTGTCATTAGATTTGATGAAGTCATATCTAAAGGATAGACAACAGTTCACAGAAATCACAAGAATGTGTCGTAAATCGATAACTGAAATAAAATATTTATCTAAACCGAGGATGGTTAAATATGGTGTACCACAAGGAAGTATACTAGGACCATTCCTTTTCCTTGTTTATATTAATGATCTTCCCAATGCCATACAACACCCTATGATCTTATTTGCAGATGATAGCAATAAGCTACCGATGAGCATTAAAAATGTAGAATCACTGAATATATTTAAAAGCAAACTCAAAAATTTACTTTTAGGAAAGGCCTACTATTCTATTAATGATTGTTTATGTGACAAACTTTTACAAATGTATAAATTAGATGTGCGTGCGTGTGTTTGACTTGTATTGTATCCATATAATGTAATTGATTCATTCATTTGAATTTGAAATTGAATTTGAATTTGATCTGTTCAGCATTAAAATGATGAATGGGGACACCGTTAAAGTAAATGCCACAAATGAGGAATCTTACAGAACGATAACAAAAGCCCTTAACCATAACAATTCCCTCTGGCACTCTTATGAAAACAAACAAGATAGACCAATGAGAGTGATGGTTGCAAGTGAAGCCAGTAAGAATTGTTGAAGACCTGCTTAGCAAAGGCTACAAAATCATTGAAAGTGTCAACAAATTGAGTTGGAAAACTAAAGAACCACTCAATATGTTCATGCTGATATTCACAAAGGACGAGGATACGAATAAAATTTTCAACAGAAAAAAGTATTTGAAATACAACCTCTAAAAACCACCAAACTTATTTCTCAGTGCAAGAAATGCCAGGCTTATTATGAGCAGAACCAAGAACCAAGGTGCGTTAAATGCACAGGTAAACACCTGACCAAGGCTTGCACAGAATCAATAGACGAGAAGCCAAAGTGCATTCAATGTGCTAAAGAGATTCAGCTAATCCGGAATAAAAGCTCGAAAAAACATTCTGTATTACGCAGACGTAATGATATTAGTGAAAAACAGGAAGGCCATAGCCAAAAAAAGCTAAATCAATACAACTAAGAACATGTCCTATACCCAAGTAGCTTCAAGAGGCAAAGAAAAGGTACCACAAGCCCCCCTTGTAGCAAATAGTGAGAAAAAGTTAAAAAAATCTTAAAGTTCATTTCAACATTCGACGAAAGATAGAAAAAAATTGAAAATAGCACCAAAAAAGCTACATTTAAAACGAAAAAATGAACAATACACTCTTTTTTTTTTGCGTGGAACTCAAATGGGCTAGAAAAACATCATAATGAGTTGCAAGTAAATCTAGAAGGAACAGTCAAAATACGAAGAAAAAGATATTAAAGTTGTGGTGATTTGTCTCCAAACCAAGACATATCCTGTTACTGTATCTGCTATATACTGCCCACCTCGGTACATGATAAAAAAATATCAGTATATGAGCTTTCTAAACCGCCTTGGTAACAGATTTGTCTTAGGAGGAGACTTCAATGCTAAAAACACGACACATACTGGGCCTCCAGACTAACCACCACAAAAGGTAAAGAATTATTATGTGCCATAAGAGAGATGAAATGTTGTTTTTTCTACTGGAAAGCCAACTTACTGGCCTACGGATCCCAATTATATTCCAGACCTCATAGACTTTTTTATAACCAAGAATTTATCGTCTAGCTATTTGAGAGTGGAAAATAGCAATAATATGAATTCTGATCATTTTGCAATCCTTTTAGAAATAAGTGAGAGGGTCTTGCATAAAGAAGCCGCTCTGACCCTAGTTAATAAGTTTACTGATTGGGAGAGCTTTAAGGTAGATTTAGATAGTCATATAGACCTCAATGTTTCACTAAAGACACCGGAAGATTTAAACACAGATATAGATAAGTTCATAAGACTCTTCCAAGAAACAGCATAGGAAAATATACCAAAAATTAATAAAAAGATTAAAGGAAATATGTACCCCATAAGATTCAAGCAACTTATAATGGAATAAAGAAGGCAAAGAAAAAAGTGGCATCAATCTAGGTACCCTGAAAACAAAAAAAAACTCAATAATCTAACTAAACAAGTAAAAAGGTAAATCCAGTGTTTTGACGATGATTCCACCAATACGTATCTTCGAAAGCTTACCAATGACCGCAGTATAGACTACTGTCTATGGAAGACTACTAAGAATTTAAAAAAGCCGATCACCCATATTCCTCCAATTAAAATTGCAAATGGGAAATGGGCAGTAAATAACGAGCAAAAAGCTAAAAGGTTTGCCAGAACACCTAGAAAACATATTTCAACCGAATGAGGGTGAAACAAATGAAGCTATTACTTTGGTTGATTTTCTGCCACATGATAATGAAGATTGTATAAAGCTAGTTACACCCAGAGTTGTTTTAAGATAAATAAAATTAAGTATCAGTCTGCGAAAATCACCTAGGTATGATCTAACTTCAGAGGAATTACTTCATAATATGCCAAGAAAGGGTATTAAGATAGCAACCCTAATAAATGCTGCTCTACGGTTAAAGCATGTATCAGACCTATGGAAAGTTGCAGAAGTAATAATGATAGCAAAGCCTGGAAAACCGCCGCATGAAACAACTTCATACAGACCGATCTCCTTGCGCCTATAACGTCAAAGCTTTTTGAAAAGTTTTTACTCAAAAGACTAAAATCAATCATAGATAACAGGAATCTAATTCCAGACTATCAGTTTGGGTTTCGAGAAAAGCACTCAACTCAACTCAAGCGCACAGAATCACAAATAACATCGAGAAAGCTCTTGAAGATAAAAAAGTGTGTTCTACGGTTTTCTTAGATGTAGCACAGCTTTCAACAAAGTATGGCATGAAAGTCTCATATATAAACAGAGAAATATGCTACCAAGACATTACGAGGATACTCTAGAATCGTATATACCAAACATGAAAGATGCCCAATCAGATTTAAAGGAAATAAAAGCTAGAGTACCACAAGGAAATGTTTTGGGTCCAGTCCTGTACCTACTATACACCTGTGATATCCCCGAATTAGAAAACAATACCACTGGGACTTTTGAGGACGACACAGCCATAATGGCTGTAGGAAGTTCACATGCAGAAGCAACGGAGAAGGTTCAAGTGCCTGTCAATCAAGTCCACGCCACGGCTGGACAAAAAAAAATGAGGATCAAACTTAATGAGTCCAAATCTATATACATTGACTTTAGCAACAAACAACACCAATATTCTCCAGTTTATATCAATCATAAACTAATCCCGTACGAGAATATAGCTAAGTATCTCGGTATGACGCTTGATGCAAAGCTGCGCTGGAAAACTAACGTCAAGAAAAAAAAGAAGAACTAGAAATAAGATGTAAAATAATGTATTGGCTGCTTGGAAGACACTCTAAGCTGTCAATTCACACACACGCACGCAATGCGCCTACGCATAGACTATTGTCAATTTTAAATGTTTTTACGCACGAGTTCTAAGATGTCGATATTTTTAATGACAATTAGAATTTATTTTTAACGAATTACCTAAGATAGTTAGCGTGTTGGTTAATACTGTAAGCTTACTATTTTTAATTTGATGAATAAATAAATAAATAAATTCACCACAAACTGTTGCTATATAAGCAAGACCTAATGCCAGTTTGGACTTATGGTATACAACTGTGGGGCTGCACCGAACAAAGCAATACATTAATTATACAACGATTCCAGAATAAGGTACTGCGGGAAATTGTAAATGCTCCTTGGTACATAAGAAATGACGATCTCCATCGGGACCTCAATGTAGAGTTTGTCGACAAAGTCATTCAAAAATATGCAGAAGCTCATGAAAAAAAACTTCACCATCATGTAAATGTCCACGCAATCCAGCTTCTCCACCGGACATAGTGAGAAGACTTAAACGAACAAAACCGTTCGAGTTAGTGTAGTATTAAGGGAACGTAATTTTAGTTTAAAGTAGTGCTAATGGAAGTCCTACTGATAAAGAACGCATGAACAAAGTGTCTTAATCTTAATAGAGACAATAAGAAAAGTGTTTTTGGACACATTCTTAGTTAAGCCGATTTAAAAGTTTAAGTTAAAACAAAATTGCTTATTGGCTTTGCAAGGCTAGATTGTAATATTAATAGGGGAAATCATTATGATGAACCCTAGAATATGCTATCATTATGTCACCTCTGGGACGGTTCTGCCAAGTATCAGCTCGAGGCTTTGGATTCAATTGAGAGACGTGCTATGAGGCTCATTGGAGATGACACTCTGGTAAAGAGTAAGCTTTAAAGTCTGGCGCATCGACGTGAGGTCGCAAGCCTTTCGGTATTCTACAGATTGCACTATGGAGAGTGTGCACAAGAACTGCACAATCTGATTCCCCCATCACCTTTCCATTACAGTACGACAAGACGATCGGCAAAGCGCCATCCTTTTATGATTGAAATACCTCGCACAAGAACGAAGCGTTACGCTTTATTATAAGAACTTCTAAGGAGTGGAATGCCCTGCCGTCGTCAGTGTTTCCAGTAAAATATAACCCTGGTGTGTTCAAGTCAAGAGTGAATAGGTATCTACTAGGCAAACGTGCTACACCTTCAACCACATCATCGCTTTCCATCAGGTGATATCGTGGTCAAACGATTGCCTAGACAGTGATAAAAAAAGAAAGGTTTTGGAGCTATGTAAATAAGCATCAAACCATTTTGACCCTAATCAGCAGAAGTGATAGATCTCATCGATATCTTCATTTTGTATGACAAATGTCAAACTTAAAACAGCTATTACTTGGAAACTATTGATCGTTGACTAGTAGTTTCTTTAAATAAGTAATAGATCTCATTGATATCTTCGTTTTGGATGACATCTATCAAACTTAAAACAGCCATTACTCGGAAACTATTGATCGTTGACTAGTAGTTTTACAGAAGTGATATATCTCATCGTGATCTTCATTTCGTGTGTCAGCTGTCACCTGTCATATTTTTACCAAATGACACGTTTGTGCTTCTGTGCAACGAACAAATATAGGGGGACTACTAGGAATACAACCAAGTCTACATATCAACAAGGCTGCCTTACCGTAAGCGAGGCATTGCTCCGAGGTGGACGCCTAGCCTTCAACCAGCCGTAAGCCAGGCGTTCCGGTGCCGAGCCTTTGCCGAAACGTATAGTATGCGGTGACCCTAAAGCAATAACAAAAAGTCTAATAAAAAATTGTATAGTAAAATTTAAATAATAAAAAAAACTCTAAGGTAATTAAAATAGCCTACTGAAGAAGAATATAAAAATGGTATCTGTCTGACTGTGTGTATGTTCACGCATCCCGTAAATAATAATGGACCGATTAAAATACGGGTTTGACTGCTGGATAGCTTGTAACGAAGCATTTTGTCACACAGAAATACGTGCGAAAAAATATTTGCTTTCGAGTTTCTTGCCAATTCTTCTCGAAGCTGTATGCCGAATCGGCGGTCAGTTACATAAACACTAACGGTCCAGGGGGATTAGCGATAATAGAGACGACCGTCCAAGCCGAGGTCCATAGGTACCCCTTGGGTGCCATTGTGCCGGTCGTCAAAATTGTAACCTTGACGTGCGCAAAGGTAAAGCTGTAGTGGCCGGTAAAGCCCGACATCAGATCACAAGGCCAAAAAAAAAACATTCAGGAGGCACTTGTCGAGTGTCACTTCGAGGAACAGATATGCGGCTTGGGGTACCGGCCAGCAATTTGTTCTAGCACATCGCTCTGACTCTTGACCAGCCAGCCTACTCTGAAGGACTCGCCTCTGTGCGGTTTGGGGTTTCGGGCAGCACGGGCGCTCTTCTGTAGATAGTCACGGAAGGCACCTACTCAGGATTGGAAACTCTCGGAGAGTTTAGGTTCCAGGAGAAACACCTTGTGCGGCTTGGGGATTCCAAGCAGCACATAGTGAACCTCCCCCCGATCAGGGCATTGGCCAGAACCTCTCGTAGGAAACTTTGAATTAAATTACCTACTAAAATCATAACAATTAATATTCTTACTACACAAAAACAAAGATCCTTACAAACTAACTTAAATCTACAATAACGTATTACCTATAATAAAACTGAGAACGGTGCTATAGTCCACGGCAGCCGAACTAACCGGTTACGAGGGAGGTGGCGCGACGAGAACTGACCGCGGATTGACCGTGACGCTACTAACTACGAAGACGCACGTATCCTAATAAAAATAGACCCCAATCTACTTAGTACATACTAGGTGATTCTAGTGTTATAAAAATGTTATTCCCCAATTAGGGTTCCTTCTACTGCCTTCTACTTATCTGCGTGCATCTATCGGTCAACTACTGCCGTTCCCTACCGAACTTACCAAGCCCTACCGGAGTTACATTAAAACCGATACCAATAAACCTCCTCTATTGCTAAGGCCAGTGGTTACTATCTTCATTCAACACTATTCAGACGCAAGTGGGACCTACGACCCTGTATACTTCCTTATATAATAAATAATTTTTGTTAGCCTTCTAGATTGTTATTATCGTATACAGGCCTCAGCCAATTGCGTAATACTACAATTATTTAGCTATTGGCTGAGTTGTAACATCTAGAAGCGTTACACCTTAGCAAGATATAAACTCCTCCCCAACAAGTAAAATCGTAGAATCGACTAGGCGTTAGGCTCTTACCTACCCCACCAAAATATAGATTATTATAGACTCTGTACTAAGATTATAGGTTTTCGATAATAAACAGCTGACGTACTCAAGACGCAGGGGGCATAGGTTAATGTATAACGAGCACTCCAGGTTTGAACTCCCCAGAGTCGCCCATTACAAGCTTTGGTTTTGACTTAAAATCTGGTAAACTCTGTATCTCAATTCGATGATTAGAAGCCGAGCAACCGACGAAAACTATTTTATTGCCGAACGAAATTTTTATATTGTCCATAATAAGTAAATTTGGTCCTGGAATTATACGATACTTTTTCCCCAGAAAAATGACTACGCGGGCATAACCGCGGGCTCAGCTAGTGCACAATATATTCAAATGAGCATTCGGTGGAGGAAAACATTTTAACACAACCTTAGAGTTAGAGTACAACACACTAGTGAGCACTAGTGTCTGCCTCGCTAAGTAACACCCTCGCAAGCAGAAGGTCAGTCGCCAAGTCCCCATGAGGGTGCTCTGACAGTAATCTCTGAGACCAAGTCCCATTCCCATTCCTTAGCAAATGTATCATCTTCGACCTTCTTACCTTCACATAAGGTAAGATAGTGATCGAATGCTTTCCTACATATAACCAAACATATATCAAAATTTGACGAACAACTTTCGAATATACGAGTAGCTCTCCTGGGACACGGCACACCACCCTAATTTTCTCTGACACTAACATGACCTCTTCTGCTCTGAATGCTGATTTGAATTACTATGAGTTCATGCAATATACGCGACTTCCTAAACTCAATGAGAGCCGACTGAAAAGTTTTAACGAATATCCGACTATTTTGTGGAGGACGTGTGAGCACGGAATGCCACTCGTTTTATTCTGTCAAACTAGCGCACATATCATAGTTTTCCCGTAAAATTAGATTATTGAAGTGAAACTTCTTATGCGACTTCCAACAAGGTTGCGTTAAACGTTTAACGCTACCATGGAGGCCTTCCTATTTTCATTTCCACATTACGAAGTTTCACTTCATCCGCGCGGAGGGACTCCACGATCGTTTTTTTTTCGTGTGGTTTAAATTTTTAGTTTTATAGATAGATAGATAGATAACTCTTTATAAGATAGATAAACTTAAATTATGGCAGATCAACAATGACCTTAAAATAGTACAATCGGCGGCCTTATCACTAAGCAGCGATCTCTTCTCTTAGTTTTCTATCGGTTCTGGAAAAATTACTATAATACTTTTATTTATTTATTCAATACCAAAAGCAAACTTACAGCTATAAGCCAATAGTTTTTGAAAAAAATACCTACTGAATGAGCTTAAAGCTTGTACGTGTACATGCTTCAAGCTACGCGGGACTAACAACACGTTATGTACGGCATTTGGGAAGCGATCGGTGCGTCGTGCCGTCAACTGCAAATAAACTTTTACTGATCAAGATAACGCACCAAGAGTTCTTAATTATCTGCTCATAACTACATTCATTCGCATCTTAACACTGTCATACATTACTCTTCTGTAAGTGAATATATTATAAATAGTACAAATTATACCTATTACAAAATAAAAGGTGAAATTCAATACTCGATTTGATATACAGCGGGAATATTATCTTTCGGTACAGCGGCTGTTATGTTATTTTATAGCTACCTAATTATGAAGCTGTTAATTTAATTGCACGTGTCCTTTTATGTAACACTGTCGCATCAATGCAAAAGATAACCATAAACAAAGACTAATTTAATCCAAGATCACAGCGCAGCAACAGATAACCGTTCAGCGGTCTCGAAACGAAGTAAACACCCTTCTATTGTCCAATAAAGCTAATGTATCGAATAATGGGAATTGTCTCCTCTCCGATAATGCTTTCAATTTAACTGAGGGTCAGCGCTAAGGCTCTTCTCACTAACTACGACCGACACGATGTTATCTTTGATCTTTTGATCAGCACGTAACGGTCGGTTTGCGGTCTGGTGATCAACTCTAAAACAAATTGTTTTGCAGTGGAGCTCTATTGATACTATTGCACTTCAAATAAGGTGTAATTTCAATTTGCATGACTTGCTACCCCCAGTGGTTGTCTGTCCTTTGACAAATGTGATCAGCCCTTTGCCACTTAAGCTTACTAACCCTTTGAGCTATATTGGCGACTTTGGTTCTCTGTCGGATCACAATACAACGACCTGCGTAAGGCACCCGGCAGAAACTGGATGAGAAGAGCCGAATATCGAGTTTTGTGGCATTCATTGGAAGAGGCCAATGTCTGGCAGTCGATGAGTATAGGCTGATGATGATGATGATGACTATTCCCTGCACACCGCGTCGATACGTATCAGTCCTGAAATACAGTATTTATTGTTAGCGATCTATGAACCTGAAATCGAATCAGCAGAAGTAGGGTAAAAAGGTTCTTAACGTAACTAAGGTTACATATAAACTTTGGTTGCTCACTCTGATACAATCTTTCATGATATTGCTGGGGTAATTCCGATGTTAGAAAATCGTAGGGAACTCAGTTTGTGTGGTCCATAAAATTCCAATCTAGGCATCGGAATCTAATGTCCTAGTTTGAAATGCTTGTACCAGACACCTACTTAGGTAAGGGAAACTTAGAACAGGCAAACATTTCAAGCTAATTAACTTTCTATTTACTTAATTTGGTATTTGTCTACACTGTAGATGAATAAATTTAATTAGCGAAAGTTCGTTAGTTTGTTAAAGTTGACTGTGATAACAATGTATGTTCATATGCAATAAATAGTATTCAAATAACACATATTGTTTCAACCAACACACAAGTGGAAATTGCTGCCTATTTTGTAATTTTAAGATGTATAATAGCGGCATTAGAGTACAGGAATCATTTTAAGTTGCATAACTGCTTCCGCAAATGTCTCTAGGTACTGTATGTAATAATGGCCGATTACAATATTAATTGCACTTCACCATTTTGACATACAATACATTCATTCATATTCGTTCACTTGTTCACAAAAGTAGCATCGTAAAAGCGTTAGTGTGGTGTTAATCATCCGTTGCAGCTTTTGAGGCACCATTTTTCTAGCCTTTTGCAGTTGTAATATGACTAAAGGCTATATAAAATTGTGCCCAAAATGGTTCTAGAGCTGCTTGCTGCATTAAGCCTCCAGAGCACGCTATAGCACTTACGTCTTAGCACCTTTGGGCATAATCAGATTGGCTCTAAAGCCGTTCTGCAACTAGTTTGTGTTGGTTGGGTTGTACATGAGATTATTACTGGTTTTCCCAGGGTTCAATTGAGCTTAACAAAAAGCATTTCTTATTAATAAATTTTAATCTAATATTTAGGAAAATAAAGCTAAAGTAGGAACAAAGCGAGTCGCAATATGTGGGTAAACAATCCAATCCATGTTTTATTTTGTAACTCTTTAGTCGTCAGATGAGATATTTAAAGCCCGTATTTCGTTATCTCAAACACGTTGCAACGCTTTATGTCACAGAATTATCATTTTATCTCAAACGTGCATTTATCTGTAATGAGTATGGAATAAACTGAATTTCATTTCCTCAGTTTTTATGTAGCTATTCCTATTTTCGTTACTGACAGATGGAGTTACGAAAGGCTGGAAAAAGTTCCATCTGATTTTAACACTCAACTGGCTGCCATAGTTTATTATCAGAGTGACCTGGCGCGCGTTGGTCGCTCCGCTAGTAGTTTTATTTGTACCATACTTTTATGTACCAGGCTCCGTAGTCTTTTCTTTGTGGCATTGTGAATCGTTACTGAAAATTGTACAAATCATATAAAATAACTGTTGTACTGTTTAAAAAGGGAAACTATTTGTTTAGAAAGTTATGTCAAAGTTACCCCGCTAGAAAAATCAATGGCATACTTAAGGTTGGGGTAACTTTTGCTAGTGTCAAGATACCCACAAATTCTTCAAAATTCTACAATTCATGAATTGGCGCTAAAATTGGAAAAAGGGGACATAAATCTATAATTTTGATGTAAAAATACGATAGTTTAAATTGTAATTGCAGTTTTGCACCTAAAACTTCTCCAAAACTACTGAGCCTAAAATTCTGAGTAAATAATTATTATAATTATTATTTATAGATTACAGAACAACAAAAGAAGTCTATACTCTTAAAATAACATGGTATATCTCTCAATGCCTAATGTGAGATAATATATTTAACGTACGGAACTCTCTCCACGCGAGTTCAACTCGCACCTGTCCGGGTTTTAATAGTAATAGCGCAAGTGAACTAACCTATTACTACAAAATAAGACTATCTAACTACTAAATGAAACAGTTTAGTTGGGCAACCGAAACACATATAATGAACTACATCTTTTGATATATTTATGTATCTGTTCTACTATTGTATTCATAAGTTTGATATGCTTATTTTTAATTGTTTTGCCAGTCAGCTGCTCTCAGAGGTAATTTAGCAAACCTTTTTATTATTTAACCTAGAGAAATAACCACGCGTGCGAAGCCGCGGGCACAGCTAGTATTACATATTTTCATTCAAATAGATGGAGTACTACCATAGGAAAAATAAAATTAAATGACAAGTGACATATTGTCCAATGCCGTTAAGCCATGTCAGAGGTCCACTGGGGGCCTGGCAAACTGACACCAGAGGCCAACTATTAAGGAGGATCTTATATTAACCAAGTAAATTCCAGAAAATCTGTAATATTTTGGTTATGTAGAAGTGAGGCAAAAGTCGGCGCCACCGCGGTTCACATGGTCGGTGCATGAGCCAGTCATTTAAATGACTATAATGTAAAATACCTGCGCAGTTTACTGAGCTACTGCACCTGTGCCAGCCACAGACCTCGCTATAGCAAAAACACTATCGAAATTCAATTTATAAAGACAGACACGTTGTTAAAATTTAGACCCAATAAGCTATTTTCGTTCTACTTTGTTTACCATCCGGTTTCTGCCTTGGGTGTTTATGCTAATTGAGCAAAGTTTGTCACAGGGTCCAGCAGTTGATGTCCTATGTTTGTGTTTTAAACGCAAGGCTACAAAATGGTTGACCACTTTCGGAACTGCTGGAAATTGGTATTTAAGGCTGTTTGTGATCCTATAATATTGAGATGTCGTCGGGGCAGTTCTGACGTATTAAGACATTTTTTCCTTATGCGACATGGCAAAAGAATGAATGTCATTCCATTGACATGGTCAACTGAATAGTAAAATAGTCTAATGTCTAATTGTTACCGAGAAAACGGATTTAGAAGCAATTTATCTCACGCAAACAGCCGCAGTAGCGGGCGATAGGCGTGGCGACGACGTCTTGATTCGATGACGTCTTTAACTAAATGCCTTTTTGAGAAATACCAAGACTACTAAAAAAAGTGTCTAGATTCTCGAAGATATTGGCACAGAACACCTAATAATACTCGTGCCTTAGGAGTCAGTGTAAGTCGCCGTGTCCACGCGTTTCTCTCTCTCCTACATTTTATCAATAGGCGGAAACAAGAAGCTTTATCCTCACAAGCTGAGCCCCGCGGTTTCATCCGCGTAAAAATTTGGCATTCAGATATTTTAGATCCTGGAATAATACCTACACAGGATATTTTTCATCATCATCGGATGGTGATGAAAAATATCCTGTGTAGGTATTATTCCAGGATCTAAAATATCTGAATGCCAAATTTTATCAAAATCCGTTGAGTTGTTTCTTCATGAAGACCAGCATACACACTCGAATAGATAATAATATGTAGATGAGCAAAAGAGGTATAAGAGGCTACCTTTGTTATACTAGTATATTCATAGGATTTCCTATTCGATTTGTATTGTAATAAGACTTTTGCTTGTAAATCATGCGACAAATAATACTTTCTTGAGCACACAAAGCTTACGTTCTAAGCGTATATTTAAGTAGGTTTAACGTTTCTACATATGTTTCTCAATGTAAGGAACTAATGAATAGACATCTAATTCAAGTGGAAACATGTCGTACAAGTTGGAATTGAAAGCTATTAGGCAATGTTCATGCATACAATAGTGGTGTCTAATTGTCTAAGAAGCCAGCAGCATCTTTGATAGTTACTTACTACCACAAAATTAATATAGCTAAATAATTTTGATGATACGAGTATGTCATCATTGGCTCACTAACAAGACTTTTTTTTTATCTTTTGTTTCTTTTTGAACAATGCGATTACCATTGTTCTTAGTATGCCTAGGTCGTAAAGAGTTTTTATTGCTGAACATGTCACTGTTCTTAGATTGAAATTCACTCTTCACGCTTGTCGAACTTTTTACAGTTTTGAGTATTCATTATGCTAGCTAGAATAGAATAATTGTTAGATCCCCTACTGTTTGTTTACTGTAAGATAAAGGAAGCCAGCTGCTTAATTTCCACTGGGTATATTATATTCCTTTTCTTTAATTCAATTCATTATTACCGCTTCCGAGGCTATCAAGTTTTTCAAGTTAATTTACTGGGCGTCCGTGCGCAGTTAAATGCCTGAGCCAGTTTAATGGAGAGTTTTGAAGGAGAGATGTTGTTTTTGGCCTTTTTAATGCAACAGTGTTCTATTTCTAGAGTTTTACTTACTAGAGCTCAACAAGAAACTACTTTAGTTCTTTAATTTACTAGTGTCCAACAAGGAACTATTTAAGTTGTTCTTCGAACAGAAATCGCTTGCTTTGCACAAGTTACCCAATTACTTTCCTTTGTCGAAAATATGCCGAAGTGGCGTGGTGCGTATTGGAAGCTAGTAACTAGAAAAACCTTTTATAATATTAAAATACCGAATTCAGAACACAACGCAACCTTTTCGAGACCATTTTCGAAGCTATAAATATTTCAGCTTCCTGTGTTCCTGATTCCCGGAAGTCTAAAATGAAAATCGTTTGTGATATGAAAGTTGATTTACGAACAATGGAAATCCTGATATAGCATTGAGTCTAAATTGATTTATTCACACTAGCAATACCGGATGTTGATAAAAAAACCTTGAGCTACTTTTAGAAAATCCAATCACTGCCGTACCGGATGGAAAATTCTTGAAGTTAGGTAGGTAAAATATCTTGGTTCTCCGTTTTTTCAAGTCCACGTTACTAAAAACTAAAGTTTTATAATTATAAGTATCAATACAGAATGACAGTTGCTAGTAATGCATTTTCATCATAAAGTTAGGATTTCGCTTCTGGTGAAACTAAGTTTATTATCTAAACTATGTTTTGTTCTAAGTTTTTTTATATTTTTCATTTTATTTCGAAATGTAGAGACAAAATTGTTTACACTAACGAGAAACACCTCGAATGATCGAAAGCTTGTGCTATGTTTATATTTCAAACACCGACTGACCGTGCAGTGACGTAGGCACTCGTACAACTAAACAATAATCCCTATTTGCAGTGCAAACGCCTGCTGGGTAACCTCCGGGAATTGAAGTGTGCAAACCTGTCTTTAGTGTTCGAATTGGGACCATTATTGGCTTGATGATTTTAGAATGCCACAGTAAAAATAACTAAATATACCTGGGTTGATTGTGGTATTGGTTTGTTAATGCTTATTAAATCTACATTATAAATAATCAAAAGACAGAATTTAAGCAATTCGACTAAGAATATTTTGCTAAACTAAGATGGGTAACCGATAACCGTTTAAGTAGACGAGTTCTCGAGTGGAGACCACGTTTAGGCAAACGTAGTGTAGGACGGTGGAGTGACGACCTGCGAAAAGCGGCTGAAAGAAAATGGATGAGGAGAGCTGAAGACCAAGACTCAGAGCGTGCATTAGGAGAGTCCTACATCCAGCAGTGGTCAGATATAGGCTGATTATAAATAAATAAAAATAAATATAAATATATTCGGGACATTTCCACACCAATTACCTAGCCCCAAACTAGGATACCCTATGCTATGGGCACTAGATAACGGATAAACATACATAGATAAGAAAATTACATGCAAGACTCGGAAACAAACATTTCTGCTCATCACACAAATGATTGCACCTTGCACTAAATAAATGAATTTTGAAAATGGGGGATATGGAAATACACATAGGGCATGCAAGGTAGCTCGTGAAATCAGTACTCTACTGGCTTCTCTGCTCCTCACTGCCACTTCCGCATACCGCCGGTATATTGAACGAAGCTGTTTAATTTAAATAGACTTACATTACAGTACTATTCACCGTGATTATAATATAGAACAGTTTAAAAAAAACTGCATGTATCACATACATAAGTAAAGATTTGCCAATGCAGACGCAATTTCCTGGGCGTAGCTGTAGTTGTGACAGTCCGTTCAAATGAGGGGAATATAATCAATTGTAAGAAATTAAATTGAAAGAATTTTATAATTTACAGCATCCCACTTTAAAAATGCAAAAACGGAAGTTACGTATATTACTTGAATTGTTCCAGCTATAGTTTCGAGCACATCCGGTGCTCTTTCTCAAGGTGAGTGCGCATTGCTCGCGAACGTGTCCAGCCTCGCGCACATACGTATACGTCATTTAAATTTATAAAACCACGTTAGTTTTCATAATGATATCCCACTTTTCGTATTATTTTTTGGGAAATGGTTCCATTCCCATAGATAACCGAAAAAATGGTGCCGAAAATCGCTTTTTCACTGATTCGACACAAAACAAAAACTTGCGAACAGTGAGAACAAGGTTTGGGTTTAACGGCTTATGTCGTGGCTTAAAGAAAAACCATATTGAGAGCGCGGATAAACGAGGTGAGAACAATGTTCCCGGATAAAGCATTTATATGGAACTAGGTGCTCGGAAATTGAACGCCGTTAAGTTGTAGTCAGGTTAGCAACCTAAACGTGTGGGATTTTGTAAGGAGTTTATCATATAAAGCAATCCACTTCTGGATAGACCTCTTTTAACCAGATCTGAGCCCAATTCAAGATTCCCTGACACCCAAATTCAGCAAATGCGAAACAAAACGGTTTTAGCTAGTTCTCAAATTATATCTGCCATGCTGGAATCCTTTAAACTTATCTTCCTGGATGAGATCGCTGCTTAGTACCTAAGGGTGCAAGTTGTATTTTTTTACGGAATGTTGAAGTGCAGTAATTTTAGTGTTTAGTTCATTATAGAGTTATCTATATATTTGTCTTCCTTTTGTGTCTGTCTGGTATTCGTCAATCCGACAGAGTAGTTTTCGTCGGCGCTACATACACTCCAACTTTATTTCGTGTCCTACAAGCCAGCGACCGCGATTTAACCAGACCTCACCATGAACCTACCATCACATACAACAGCATCGCATTCATCGCTCGACAGCGTGGCATCTACTCCACTAAACTATCAAACTATTTGTTGACAATAATTTACATGAATACATTTCCGTTGTCTCATTTTCTACCGGTGTTCCAGTCGAGTTATACAAACCGTAATATCGTTTTTGAACATTTTAAACGTAATCATTCGCGAATATGTTTTGCAACTTTTGTACTATGTAAATTCAAATGTTTAAAAATCACGCTGGCGGTCGGTATGTTAGAAGTTTATTTATATTTTTGAGCAATTGATTCATCCAACATGACATCAGTGCATAAACTATAATCCGACTACGGTCGTATAATAAATAATTACACTCTTGCGATGAAGAAGAATCGATTGATACCTTGCTTGTCAAACTCAGACCAAGTTCTAAGTTGGAACATATAACCTTCCTTTGCTTCACCGTAGTCGGGTGTAAATAAAGGTATATGAATAGATTCGACACAGTTTTCTGAAAAGGATTTTGTGTCCTGCGAAGTTACATAGAATTATAATTTAGCAAAAAATTGGTTAAGTAATGGTAAAAAAGCGATAATGTTTGGTCCGATTTTGACAAGCGAGGTGTCAATCGATTCGTCTTTAACGGTCTTCAAGTACAGATTGTCATATATTTTTTAACCCGACTACGACGAAGAAAATGAAGAGTTATGTGTACAAACTAAAAACTTAGTCCAATTTCGACAAGCAAAGTGTCAATCGATTCGTCTTCATTGTTAAGAGTGATAGGCAATAAATTTTTTCCTCGACTACGCGGAAGTAAAGGAGGATTATGAGATATTCAAGCTAAAAAATTGGTCTGATTTTGACAAGCAAGATACCGATCGATTCTTATTCATCACGAGAGTGTCATAGGCTATTTTTACCCGACCGTAGTGGGGATTTAGTTTTTTTACTTATGTCTTGTTTTGTTGCTATATACCACGAGCAACATGTCACATTTCGCACATCATACATATTTGTAACGATAAATTCGGTAAGTTTAATTATAACAATAATTTATTTATAGTTAAAACAATCAGCAACGATTTACGAGTCTAAGCTCATTGTTATAAATGTTATGCAATGAAATCGTGTAAAATTGCAGCAAAACATTTTTATAGTTTAACGCAGCTCTACCAATATAATCCAATACATGTTACGCTATCTCATAAGCCATTTGATTAAATCTATATCACCCCTTGGTGAATTTAAATTTGAAATTATATTTGTACCTACACCTGAGTATTTTTACATTTCTGTACAATGCGATCGAAATAATATCAAAATAATGAAGCGGTTAAACCGTAAATCTAGAAAAACAACTTTTTAAACGAGTTTCTTACCGTAAACAACACCGTAGAATGCTGCCTTGTAATTTATTCATTTCTGCTGGGAATTTTCGCATACAACGTTGAATCTGGTAGTTAGTTTTGGTAGTTATTGCTAAAAGCTTTTCAGGTCTGATTTCACAAACAAGTTTAGTTTCAATATATAATCAAATTCAATTAAGGGAAGAAAATTTTACGGCCCTACGTAGCGTTGGTCGTCCCCTGAGGGCCCGCCACTTGGTGGATCGACGATCTGGTGGGAATCGTGGGGAGCCGTCTTGCCACTCACTGTATGCAAACAGCTATGTTCTCAAAACAAACGGTAACTGTAGTTACCAAAACACTTGCACGGAACCGGAAAGATAGTCAGTATTGACGACAACCTTAAGCGCAGCCACTTTCATACCTTTCCGAATGGATCCGTAAACAATAAGTGTGCGAATATAAATAATCCCAACCTAAAGATATACCCGTTTTAGTAAATTGTCTCAACTTCCCTACTCAAAAACACAGTTTGCACAGCTGGCCACTACTGATTCCGAAATAGTGTCACTTTAAACAAAACCCGTAGATGTGACAAACACCATTCAACAGGACCTAAGTACACCGTAACATCGCTGATCCGATCTCGGTTTCATTGCCTTAGTTAAGAATTTATGATGCTCTTAAGACCCCCGGGTTGGTTAAATCACTGGATCATTAAGGCAGAATCTAAGTTCTTGCGGATCCTGTTTCAGCAAAGTTCAATTTGATAGCAATATTTAGAGTAAGATCAGCTTTATCTAAGTCAAAAACTGTTTATGTTTGTCGATAAATTTTGTTCTAAACTGTAAAACTACCAGTTTTAAATTCAAAAATACTGAAAAATTACCACTACCGAGAAGAACAGACAAAAGTCTAGGGTCTACGGTTAACAGCATAATACACCGTTACTTACTGCATTTCGTTGATTTATTAGCAACATTTTGTGACAGGTTTTTATTTCAATTTGATGTCGAGAAAAAGTCTATATGGCCTTATCGCCACTATAATGTGTATGTGTATATTATATGGTCGTGCGAACTTTTGCCCTAACCGCGTTTATAGTCATACCACGTGCTACGTGTGCTACGCTATGCTACGCGTGCTACGCTGTGCTACGAGTACAGAGCTGAGTGAGAGCTGTGTGCTGCAGTAGGTACCTACAGAGATCGCAGGTATACCAGTATTTATTCACTTATGCGTGTGAGCACGAAGAATTTTATAATTTCGCCCAAACTTAAGTTCTGTTTTACCCAACATTCAGGCGTGCCCCGAGGCGTTCCAACGGTGTTTTCATTGTGTATCCAGATAAGTGGGTGTGTGTTTTCCAGTAAATTCTATTTGCATTTTATTACTCACTGTCGAATACCCTGTTTTGATAAACTCTCAATAGTGATGGCCCTTCTTGAAGGGTTTGAGTCTTGATTGAATATGAAGGGTTTCAAGTTTCTTGCTAGTTTCTTTAGTGGAGTGACTACATTCAGAGACGTGGTGTAATTGCAATTTAGTTTTTTTTTTTTTGGTTAAAATGTAATAACTAGGGCAAAGCTACAAGGAAACGTCGGTATTGTCACCTGGCATTTTAGTTATAGAAGGAAATAATTAGAATATTTAAGAAGCCTACCTACTCGTGAAGTGGCGGTAATAAAAAATTCTAGTGAGGAGTATGTGTCTGTAAGAGTTAGGCGAGTCACCGGAAGGAAAGCGGAAAAAACTGGTTTGCTAAATCAAATGTATTAGCTATTTTCGTTTAAATAATGGTCTTACAAAAAATGTATGATATATTTAAGGATATTGTATTAAGAATGTGCTAATTTGTTACACGATGGGATGTACTTTACTTGATCAAATAAAATTTTGAAAACAGGCTAAAATAAAAGTCTGAAATGAATGATTTAATCATAAAATTTCTGACTTTGCACATAATTTTTATATGGAAATATTTATCTTTAAGTACTACAGATAACCTGCTAAATTTTGGTTTTCAACTGAAGTCCTATATTTGTTAAATTCAAATGTATCCCAGAATTTGAACATTACCCAGCGGTTTCAGAACACGCCGCGCTGCCCCCACCAGTCTCAATCGGGCGCTTGCCAACGGTGGTTCTGTGTCAAATTTTCTCCTCCCGAAATAATTGAAAAGAACTAATAAAAATAAAACATAATTAGGAAGAAATCAGTGTAAATATCTAAAAGAAGGACAAGAAAAGAGAACTATAAGAAAATGTATGTTTGTATGTAAATGTATGTACCTCTTTTTTTATAGTTAAATTTAATTTTATTTGATTTTGTAATTACTTGATTACACAGACTAAATACATATATCAGAATGACCGAAAAGTTGTGGCTGGTATAACAGGACTTGTCATGTCACAACGTCCATGACGCATAGCAACGAAACAAACAATGAATTAAAAATGGCCGACCTCATAGTGATGTGACCCAAACAACAATTTATCAGATCGAAAGAATATTACTTTGTATCGATTTTATAAAAACTTTATTTACTACCTGTGATACCTTTATGACGTCAAAGCGCATTTATGAAAAATGATGGCCAGATTTTAGTGTCCGCTGCGATTTATTTGTTTACCGCATCTTTAAAATCAATAATATGTATAACTGTAAGTGACCTATTATTAATGATAATAATACGTCTTCTTACTGTGACCCTCTGCTTCACACGCATCATCATCATCATCAAATCACATCATCTGCCGACAAAAGTCTACAGCTGAAGATTGGCCTCCCCCATACCCGCCACAAGCGGTTGCTCGTAATTATCATTGGGTGGTTTTCCTATTGTATAATATTTTATAAAACTTTGTAATATACGCACCTACACCTTTGTAATAGAGGTATATACATACCTGCTTATGTGGCTACACCCACTCGTATCTACTTACTATCATTTTATCCAAATTATAATATTGTTTACTATCAGACATTCAACATTTATTAACTGTACCTATTTTTAGTACCTACATAAATAATTAAAAAAACCAGTAAATTTCACATACATTTATATTTTCCATGATATGTAGATTGATTTATTTAATATAAAATTAAAAATGAAAGTCCTAATAGCAACGTTAAAACAGTCTCTTTACAATAACAACCGGTTGGTTTAGTGGCTAGAGATCCTGGGTACGAAACCGAGCGGTCGCGGGTTTGACTCCTGCAAGGTGCAATCATTTGTGTGATGAGCAGAAATATTTGTTTCCGAGTCATGGATGTAATATTCATATCTATGTATGTTTATCCATTGTCTAGTGCCCATAGTACAGGGTATCCTAGTTTTGGGCTATGTTCTTGGTGTGTATATATATACACACACACCAATAACATAGCCCAAAACTATATATATATATATATATATATATATATATTCGGGACAATTCCACACCAATAACCTAGCCCAAAACTATATATATATAAATATAATTCACTAGCACAGAAACTCTATCAAAACGCAAATAATGGCCAGACCGGACTCTGGCCATTATTTGCGTTATGGGCGAGTTCCGCGACCGCTGAACGATCGGTATCCATATTCTTGACGCTTCTGATGTGTTCAGCTATTCTGGTTGAAATGTTCCTTCGTGTCTCGCCAATGTAGCTTTCACCGCAATCACAAGGAATCCTATACACACGTCCACTCAACAACTCCTTATCCTTAGGTGAACGCAGAAAACGTCGGAGTTGTGATGGTGATTGGAACCATGTTCTTATACGTTATATTAATATTGTTCTCTATTTGTCCGTTTTATTTATATTTAATATGAATTTCTCTCGCGTTAGTTCGTATATTTTAAAAAGCTCATACTTAATTATACAGGACTAGCAATTTACTGCAATGACCTGAAATAGGCATTCAGTCCATGATACTGAATATAATAGTAAACGTGATAATAACAACGTAATACATAGACACGGCGGAACATTGCGACGAGGCTGAAGGAACATATTAGAAGCATACGGAATTTAGACACTGACAAGTCCGCTGTTGCTGAACATGCCCTGATTGAAGAGACTAAGCATTTCTTGAGATTTGACAAGGCTTCCGTACTAGCGAGTGAAAGATTTTTCGTGCCGCGGAAAGTACGGGAAGCCTTGGAAATTAGTCGGCATCCAAACTTCAACAGGGACTGCGGCTGGGTAATACCTTCCACATGGAAACCGGTGCTAAATAAGCTTCCACCGACAGTGAGCCGTTTCTCCGCGAGGTGGACACTGTCGACAAGTGGTGTGAGGACCCTGCGCTCTTTGTGTACGCCAGCGACATTAGTGATGATGGTGCGTGCGCAGGTGTGCTTTCATCTGGGCTGGAGTCCCCCCCATCCGAAGCACCTGCGATGCCAGCGCCGCTGATGCAACGGGTGACACGCGCGGCAATCCACAATTCGTGTCGTGCCCTCGCTGCGCGAACTCCTGAGGATGGACGTCGTTACCGTCCGAACACCGGTCGAATTGTTCGACGAAATAACTCGTGAGTGACAGTAGTAACATATATATACTATTTAGGTATTTATATTATTTGTATAAGATAAATTAAGGACTGTGGTAACTGGACTAACCTGATGGTAGACTTTGAAAAATTCCACTGTAACTCCTAGACTGGTAGGACTAGATTACCGAGTTTGAGTTTTTGTCTATGTTGTGATGAGATCTTACTTATGGGTCAACTGGCCCAACCTAATGACTTCGAAGACTTCCACTGGAACTCCTAGAGAAGTAGAGCTAGATGTGCCAAGTTTGAGCTTTTTTGTAAGTTGTAATGAGATCTTACTTCTGGGTCAACTGGACTAACCTGATAGTAGACTCAGAAGACTTCTACTGTAACTCCTAGACTGGTAGAGCTAGATGTGCCGAGTTTGAGCTTTTTTTGTAAATTGTGATGAGATTTTACTTCTGAGTCAACTGAACTAACCTGATGGTAGACTCAGAAGACTTCCACGGGAACTCCTAGATAGGTAGAGCTACATGGCCGAGTTTGCGCTCGTTATATATGTTGTGATGAGATCTTACATAAGGACTGATTGGACTGACCTAATGATATACTTTAAAGACTTCCACTGGAACTCCTAGACGGATAGAGCTATATGTGCCAAGTTTTCCGACTCTATTGGATAAATCATCACAACTAACAAAACGAGCCTAAACACGAAAAATTTAGCCAAGGAATTCCAGTCAATATTTTTCGACATTCGAAATGCACTAACAGACGATCGATTTAGTATGGTAAGTCGAATAAATATATGACAGTTTTAAACCCAGGTTCTTTGGGAGAAGATGTTCTGTTACATGGATAGAACGCAGGCTCAAAACTTTCGGATATAAAATAACCCTGTATTTAATAAACTATTTTATTTTAGGTAAAAAAAACAGTCAGGAGTGTCCATTAGTAGAATGCAACCTGTGAATTTCAACACTCCAGCAATAGAGAAGTGGATAATATGTTGTACTTTTTTTTTAATAAAAATAATATCTTTCCGGCCTGTTAGAAAGATTTGATAGTTTGTATGTTTATTTGTTTGTTTGTAATGGATAAACTCAAAAAACACGGAACCGATTTAAAAAAAAAAACTTTCACATATAGAACGTAGCGATGCGCCGAACATGGATTTCTACACCAAACCGAATAACGAACATTGTTCGGTTACCGAATAAGCGTTACCGAACCGAATGTTCGGCCGAACTATTCGGTTCCATTTAGGAGCGCTTTGCCGCACTAAACACGTTTGTACAGTACAAGTCCGCAAGGCGCCCGGACGGCTAAGCATTTGAAAGCTGATATCTTTTTAAGATGGGCATCATCATTTCATTACATTTTCGTCAAAAATAAGTTTTTTTCGTATGATTAGAGTACCAATCAATCGTTCGAAACTAAGCCACAAACTTCGTAATCTGGGATCAAAATACGACCTCCTGCGACCTTATCAAAAACAAAACGCTGCTGGGATGGAGTTAATAAAAACAATTTTGCATAATTCATACCAATATATAAAAGTGAAACGTTGTCTGTTTGTTTGTTTGTTTGGGGAGCTTTCACGCGATAACCGCTGGACGGATTTTGATGAAATTTGGAATGGAGATAGTTTATACCCTAGAATAAAACATAGGATACTTTTTATGGCGGAAAATTCCACGAATTCCGTGAAAGTTTCCACGGGAAAACTGGAACATGTTGAACACTCACTGTAAGGAACGGTTGCCGTGGAAACGAAATAACAAGATGATGAGTTCTGGAAAGCAAAAATGGAGAAGAAAATTGTGAACTTTTACTTGAAATGCTTATTACCAGAAATGATTGATTCACGACAAATTTGTTGCATGATCCTAAGAAATTTAACATTAGAAGACATAAATGAAAATGTTTCCATCAGTTTGCCGAAAACTACACCCATAGAAGCCAAGTACACCATACAGCATGAATAATATGATGCAAAAATGCAACCTAGATATTTAGATTTTAAAGAATTTTGATAAATGTATTTAAAACTAGTCAAATTTGATTAAAATTCCTCAAAAGCTTCAATTTGTTCTTGACATATCATCACAAAACCGTTCGATACAAATGTAAGAAAAAAAACTTTAATTATTTCGATTTTTTAATATTTATTATCCTATTCGGGATGGATACGAATTAAAAAATCAAAGATCATAAAAATCTTCGTTCTTGAGTTATAAACAACTAGTAACTAACACGATTTTCTGACTTTAATTTATATAAGTTATTATTATTTTAATGCGTATTTATTAGACTTGTCCTCGAGTGGAGACCACGTCTTGGCAAACGTAGTGTAGGACGCCCACCAGCCAGGTAGACGACCTGCGAAAGGCGGAAACTGGATGAGAAGAGCCGAAGATCAGGCTCTGTGGTGTTTATTGGGAGAAGCCTATGTCCAGCAGTGGATGAACACAGGCTGATGATGATGATGATGATGATGTACATAGATTTTAGTTTTAAGTTGTATATAATAACAAACTACTTACATAATTATGTAAATATTTATCTAAGATAATAAAGTAATAAATAAATACTTACGCTATATTCTTATTTTTTATATTTATAAACTGACAAGAAACATTTATACATTACATAAGTAATAAATGTTGTTCATAGTTTTTTACTGAAATATTTTATACTGTGGCGTAACGCTACGAGACGACTGTCACGAGAAACGAAAAGCGCACGGAGAGAGACGCGCAAGCGGCACCCCACACCTGACCTCCTAAAATCTTGCGTCACGTTCCAATACCTCGTTTTAATAAGAGAACAGCTGTTGCGGCCTTTTTTGTATATATTTGTTCTTTTCTCTTTTGAGCAAGTTCATTAAACATCTCCGCCTCCGCATGACGAGCCTCAGCTTCAAGACGGCGTTGTCGAGTTGAGGCAGAAGAAAACTGAGTGATAGCTGGTGTTACCAATCTAGTACGCTCTCCTTCGAAAACACACCCCTGAGAGGCTTCAGCAGAAATGGCGGTAGAAGGCGCCGCTAAAACCTCGTCGTGTTGTCTCGATGTCCCAGTTATCACGGCGGTGGAAGGCGCCGCCAGGGTATCGAGCGGTGTGATGAGGTCTGCAACGGGTGCGACGTAGTAACAAGCCGCTGGGCCCGCAGTGGCAATAGATGATGCCACCGCCTGGTCCACGGAACCTACGGTATCAATGGCGGTAGAAGACGCCACCGGAGGATTCCGCTTCTTAGCTGTCGAGCAAAAATCATCACAAATGTTTAAACGGACTGTAAAAAAACGAGAGGACCAAATTATTAAGCGGGGAAATGCTCTTTAGAGCGAAACTATCGGTAAAGTTAAAAATACACGTTTTTCTATAAGCAACTTTACTCAATCCAATCTACATGGCTGACATTACTAAAGACAAAACACACACACACCAAAGAGAATACAATACTTGACACACACTACTCAAAAAGTATAAAAAACATAAATCAATAAAAAAGAATCAAATATATACAAAAAAGGCCGCAACAACAGCAAATCAATTAAGTACTTTGAATTAAAATATAAATAAAACGGCTAAAAACTCACGAAAAATAAGATTAGCCGTTTTATTTATATTTAATATGAATATCACTCGCGTTAGTTTTCAAAATCAAATACATTGAATTTGTTGAAATTGTAACCTAATCGATCAAAAACAGCGACAAATTAAAAATAAACTACTAAACAGATTTTCATGAAATATTATGGGGATCATCCTTGAGGATCATATCTTTCAAATCGGTTCAGTCGTCCCGGAGATAAAAGGAACCATAAAAAAATGGTACTCGGATCATCTCGTCACATTTAATCCACTCGAACGTTTCGAAACATTTATTGCTCTGAAAATAGTGACTGTATCTACCTAGCATTATCGCGTACTTTTAAATTAAAAGTGCTTTTCAAAAAAGCATGGTACCAAAAGCGACTTCAAATAATTAATTATATAATAACGAAAAAAAATACTTTTCCTATTTAAATGGGATCAAAACCAGTCCTCAATTGACGGAGAAATCGGTGAAAATACATTAAAAAACCTTCTTTCTATGAAGTCGATTAAAAAATCTGTTTGTTGGACACTATTTGCGGCCACACACGATGAATCGGAAACACTCTCTGTGGAAATACTGCAATGTATTCCATAGAGAGTGTTTCCGACAACAACCAACCATTATATCAACCCATTCCCGTCGACTTTACTAAACTGAATATGCTGCTTCCAAAATTATCTCACAAAATTGGTATAAAGTAAACCCAATAAAGCTTTGGCCGTAAACGTCTAAAGAGTGCCCTTGTTTGGCTTTCCGTAAACTATAATTAACGTCTGAGGACTTTAATAGTTATGGGATAAAGTAAATAGCTTACATTTTCGATAATTACTGTCGTGTCAAAAGTTCTCAATGCTATGCGCTCGTCAAAGCGCCACTCTTTTACTTCCGGAACTTTACTTCAGATTTAGTTTTCTTAGAACCCCGGCTTCTCCGGGATTAAAAACGTCACAACATCTGTTGGTACCTCGGCCACGTTGGCACTCTATACCTCCTGCTGAGGCAGGAGAGCCTAAAAATGCACCACCTAGACGACTGACTAGAACATGGGCCTTACCAAAAAAATTGTAGATGCCATTCCTATTAAAAGCTTTTCAAATTGGGCTGCCAGAGATGGCACATTTTTCATAAATATTACACTACCTTTTTTTAACAAATTTGACGAATAACATTTTTCACATAGTTTACTAACACTTAGTAAAGGAAAGGTTTCTTTTTGTATGGACCTTGGTTTTTTATTGAGTCTTGAGTCCAATTAACCAAAGTACTGTGGCTGTCAAATAAAAGATAAAACAATATAAATTGATAAAAAATATAAAAAATAACAATTAAACCTCAAAAAAAAAAAGATATTTGGTTTCAAAAATATATTGTCAGAGAAAAATACTAAATTAAACTTGCAAAACTGGTAAGTTTATTTTATAGCATTATATTGTTTTGTAATAGCAACTCCAGATCGAGTGATCAAGTTCGCGCTACATAAATTGTATGTTTTATCTCTTTCTAAAATTAGTGACAGCTGTAGTGCTATTACGAATCTTTGTTGCAAACAGGTTTTTCATATTTTCATAGCAATTTCAACTCTAACTTTATGTGCACGTGATAGTGACAATCTGATTGCAACCAAGATTGGTGATAGCACTACTATTAATGCTGTCACTGCTGTCATCATTACAGAAGATATTCGTGAAATTAAACTGCAGAGCTTCTTTCAGGTTTGTACACACATAAAAGTATCGTCGATGTTATTTTAATTGAGATGTTAATGGATTGTATGTAGATAATTATAAACTTAATTAATTCACTGATAACGGCATCAGCACACATATTGATTGAAAACGAGAAAGCGAGTATATACCGCTCGGTTACCATCGCTCTATTTTATAAGACTAAATCGAGTTCACTCGTGCACAAGTTAATATCATAATATCAGATGCTACCATTATGTTAAATATTCATCATCAGCTTATGTTCGTTCACTGCTGGACGTATGCCTCTCCTAGTGAACGCTACTGAGCCAGATCTTCGGCTCTTCTCATCCAGTTCCTGCCAGCCGTTTTTCGCAAATCGTCACTCCACCTGACCGGCGGGCGCCCTACACTACGTTTGTCTTAGTGCGGTCTCCATTCTAGAACTCGTTTACCCCAAGGGTTGTTGGTTCTTCGAGAGATGTGACCAGCCCATTGCCCCTTTAGCTTGCTAATTCTTTGAGCTATATCGATAACTTTGGTTCTCTGTCGGATTACTTCGTTACAAATCTTGTCTTTAAGAGAAACACCGAGCATTGCTCTTTCCATAGCTCGCTGAGCAACCATAAAGTTATGAACAATCTCACCGTGAGTGTCCACGTTTCGGCTCTGTAGGTCATGACTGGTAGGACGCAGGCGAAGACTTTCGTCTATAGGCACTGTGGTAAGACTTGACGAAGTTTACCAAATGCTGCCCATCCCAGCTGAATTCTCCGATCGGCTTCCCTCTCGAAATAATTCCTACCCAATTGCACAGTCTGCCCGAGGTAGACATATTCCTGCACAATGTGATACAGAATCTATTACCAACTAAATCCCGGTAAAAATATTTGGAATCTTTTAACAATTTTATCGAGTGAGAAAATGAAAAAGAAGCGAAGTCTTTTTCGAAAACCTGTACCTATTTTCAAGAATTACCCAAATAGGTACCTTCGCATGTTGGTGGCCAGTACCATTCAAATCGAGATCAACACAAAATTTAGAACAAAATATCTGAAGATTTGTCTGAAGATGGTCTGAAGGACGTAAATCAAAGAAGTACAAAGTGAAAATAAAATTTTACTTAAGTATAAGTAATTACTTATTTTATTTTAAATTGTTTTTTTTTATTCCATTTATTCCCTTATCCAATACACTTTTAAATAAATAATATGAATTGTAAAGTATCTAAAAGCCACCAATTTAAAAGCGCCTTATATTAATTTTTGATGAAAACTAGAGCGTATCATTCGGACGCAAAATTATTTTTCCTCGGGCGACGTATACTGAATCCCTCGCTACGTTCAGGATTTCTACTTAAGAATCCGTTAGTACGTTTCTGCATAGTTTTTTTTATATAAGTTTGCGGAAAGTATGTTATATTTTTATTTTTTAAGTTATATTTTTTTATAATTTTCGGTTTTCGAATTAAAAAGACACGTAAATGATTTCCATACTTATTTTCTGCGCTGTTTTTATGATAAGCAGAAATGAGATGTTTTCTGCTTACGATTTAGCTTAGGTGAACAATGGTGATATTACTGTGTAGTGGGAAGAAAAACATTTTATTAGTTTCATATGATTATCTTTATCAAGCACAGGTCCGATCTTGTATGGAGTACTGCTGCCACCTCTGGGACGGTTCTGCCAAGTATCAGCTCGAGTCTTTGGATTCAATTGAGAGACGTGCTATCAGGCTTATTGGGGATGACACTCTGGTAAAGAGTAAGCTTCAAAGTCTGGCGCATCGACGTGAGGTGGCAAGCCTGTCGGTATTCTACAGATTGCACTATGGAAACAGTACATCGACCTCCTGTTTTTGCTCTCTCATGCATTACTGGACTCTACGGGTGACATCTCTAGCCAGCATTGTTGTTGATCGTCCCTCACGATAAACGAACTGACGATCTGACAACGCTTCAGTAGACTTTAGGAAGTCAGTTAAATGCATGGTAAGGCCGTCTTCAAAAATTGTTGCTACTGCCGGGATTATTGCGATAGGTCGGTAACGGTTTGGATCTTCTTTTTTGCCTTTGCCTTTATATAAAGCACATATTCGGACCTCCTTTAGAGATTTGGATATGTTCCCTGTCATATGCACTAGTTGAATAATGACTGCAAGGGGTTCCGCTATGGGGATTGAGATGATGCTCATAATTTCTAAAGAAATATCATAAATATCTTTAGTTGGCTTATTGGCTACTCTGTTTTTTTTTATATATATTTCACACACTGTGAAAGAATGCAGTCGTAATGAGCGGTCGTATGGTAGGTAAGCTCTGTGTAAAAGAGTGGCAACTATTCGGATCTTAGCTTTAGGGGCACCACATTGATTAGCAGCAGAAATGAATTCAGGTTGGAATTGGCGGTTCAGTAAATTTACTGTGTCTACCTTTGACCGGCTATGTATAGGATCTTTTATATCGCTGGAAATCGGTGGATGGAGGTGGCACAAGATCGCTCGTCATGGCGTCCTTTGGGGGAGGCCTATCTTCAGCAGTGGACTTCTAAAGGCTGAAATGATAATGATGATAAATTAAGGTCAAATATTAGAGATTTTAAATTAATAATGTGTTACCCAAGAGTTTTTCTTTGGGAAGTCAAACCATTTCTTAAGGGCTCATTTGGTTAGTCTTGATGGGTTCTCTGGTCTTATTTGGTATCCAAGGTCTGATGATGGAGCCGGAAGGTTATGAAATGAACTCAACATTCACTTGATGTAATCCCTTCGAGTTTGGGCTTAGTTGGTTTGTCTTGATGAGATCTCTCGTGTTATGTGGTATCCAGTGTCTGATGATGAAGCCGGGTAGTCATAGGAACTCAACAACAAAATGTTGGAATCCTTTCGAGGTTGGGCTCATTTGATTTTTATTGATGAGTTCTCTGGTTTTATGTACTATTCAGGGTCTGATGATGGAGCCGAAAGGTAGTCACGGGAACTTAACAACAAAATGATGGAATTCCTTCGAGTTTGGGCTCATTTGGTTTGTTTGATGAGTTCTCTAGTTTTATGTAGTATCCAGGATCTGATGATGGAGCCGGAAGGTAGTCAAAGAAACTCAACAAAAAATGATGGAACCCCTTCGAGTTTGGGCTCATTTGATTTGTCTTCATGAGTACTCTGGTGTTATGTATTATCCAGGTCCTGATGATGGAGCCGGAAGGTAGTAATAGGAACTCAACAATCAGATGATGGAACCCCTTCGAGTTTGGGTTCATTGGGTTTGTCTTGATAATTTATTTGGTCTAATGTGGTACCGAAGGTCTGATGATGGAACCGGAGTCACAGGAACCAATTAACCAACAATCAAAAGATGAAATCCCAACGAGTTTAAGCTTATTTGATTGGTTTTGATGAGTTCTCAGGTCTTGTGTGGTGGAGTCTCGTAAAAGAATGCTTTAAAAAAGGATTTATATATTTACAACTTATAAATCCTTCACATATCTATGTTACCATTTTTTTGAATATTCCAGTGAAATCATAGATAATTTTCGTCTAATTCAGTTATTTTTTATATAGGTTATTCATCCCTGGTTTTAATTAACCAACGCCTTGGGTCTATAGTGAGTTTAAATATTTTCTTTGGCATATATTTCTTCCGATGTTTGCTTAGGCCACTCAAAATCAAAAAAACTCGAAACAAATCATTTTCCAAAAATAAAAGAAACCACTTCGTATTAATTTTTTTATTTTGTAAACAACCACTATAATGAATAAAATAATTACAATTGAGCCAGAACAATATCACTTTTTCGAAATTACCAACGTAGTATTATCAATGCAAAAATACAACATAGGATAAGAAAGAGTTTTTTGAAGGCGGTGCCAAACCCAGGCATCATTTAAATCTAAAACAAGCTCAGAGTTGCACAGCGTGAAATAGAGAGAGCTTTGTTCGGTGTTTCACTACGTGATAGAATCCGAAATAACGAAATCCGTAGAAGAACCAAGTTTACGGACTTAGTTCTCAGAGTTTGCAAGTTGAAGTGACAATCAATGGGGAATAAAGGTCCTCGAATGGAGACCATGAACAAGCAAGCAAAGTGTGGGGAGACCCCGATGGACCGATAACATTGTAGCTATCGCAAGAAGTTGGTGGATGGAGGTGGCACAAGATCGCTCGTCATGTCACTCTTTTGGGGGAGGCCTATGTTCAACAGTGGACTTCTAAAGGCTGATATGATGATGATGATGATGATGATGATGATGATCTTTAACACAAAATAAATACACACATATCTACGCACCCCACTAATCTCTCTGGATTTTCTTGCGACGTTCATGAAAAGACTGTCTAGAGTACAAAGTAATATGCTAATATTAGTTTCCTATGTCGCACCTTCATACAAAACACTAAATGCAGAAGAGACAAAACAAGAGACTCACACGAGCGGATTTTGATTTCGCACGTTCACAAACCGATTGATACAGCTATCTAGTAAATAATAAAGGTTTTGTTGATAATTACTTTAATAGCTTGTTAGCTATTTTATATTGCACGTCAAGCCGTTTAAGACATCACTTTTTTGAATAAGCTTAACCATATTTATGATGGCTCGGTTAGGCACTACCTTCAAAAACTCTTTCTTATCTTATGTTGTATTTTCATTATTCTTACATTGGTAATTTCGAAAAAGAGATATTGTTCTGGCTCAAATGGAATTATTTTATTCTTTTTATTGGTTGTATACAAAACATCAATTTTAACATTTAGAAAAATATTTTTATAAGACGTTGGTTCAATTCCGATGACAATGCAATTTTATAGTAAGCATGATCTGAATTGACATCCAGGATTAGCTCTAGATAAGGGAGCTCTTCAACGGAAAGACACGAAAATATGTGTACCTACGCATTTAATTATGATAGCGGCTTTTGAATTTTCACCATGACTAGGTTGCTGCACTTTGGTTTGGCTCCTGACTAGGGAACTCTTCAACGGTAAACAGCACAGACACGAAATTTTGTATTCGCATTTGATTGCCAATATAATATAAATTAATGTACAATATAATAGCCCGTTCTAAGTTTCCTCATGACATGTATAAGCTTTTTTTAAATGTTTTTTACTAACATATTTTTTTACTGAGAGTTGACTACAGAAAACGATTTCTTAGTGTCTTAAGGAATGAATGCATTCGTCTAATACAGATTAAAAATATAATATACTTTTTTTTTAAATATGAGTGCGATGTAATGAGGGTTTTCAATATTATTTCTGACACCACATGTCGCTACGTAGGCGTCTGGTCCAAACAACTGTCAAATTGTACTGAGTTTTATGCCAGTGAAACTTTATATACGATGAATTTTCGGTAAAAAGTGCTAATAGCATAAAATTCAATACAATTTGACAGATGTTTAGACCCTACGCCTACGTAACGACGTAGGCGTAGGGACGACGTAGACGTCGAACTCCCTCTATGAAACTTAACTAATAATGTATAACTGCACCGTCAACATTTATCTTACACGTCCAGGTTTACTAGTAGATAATGCTACTAGTAAACCTGGACTACTAGTAATCTACTAGTAGATAATTCAATGTGACTGAAAACTTTAAGTGCTGCTTACATTTATGTGAACAATTGTGAAATTACTTTGTGGTGGAAAGAAAAGCAGATTGCTGACACCCGCTGAAAAAAAAACACAAAGTTCGGGCTCCAACCTTACACTCAGTGCAGAAATAAGTCACTTTCCGCAGTGATCTTCTATAGCCTAGTCTAGCATCTGCTACACACACAAACACAAAGACACAAAGACACAAAGACACAAAGTCACAAAGTTGAGTTGGACACAAAGGAAATACGGAACGGATACAATACGGATTTCGCCAAAACCGGTCTACTGGGGATCTTCTCGCGTATGCCAGTCACGTACTGAGCGAAGCCATAGAGATGCATGGTGAGGCGCTTACCGTCTCCCTTGACATATCGAAGGCATTTGATCGGGTCTGGCACGATGGCCTTTTAAACAAGCTTCCCTCATATGGTTTCCCTGTTGGCTTATGCAATTGGATAGTTGATTTCTTGAGGGAACGATCTATTCGAGTAGTCTTAGAGGGCTGCTCGTCTGATCAAATGGCTATCAATGCCGGTGTACCTCAGGGATCGGTTCTCTCGGCTACACTGTTTTTACTGCACATTAATGACCTTCTGAAGCCCGGTACCTTTGGGTATGCTGATGACAGTACTGTAGTTGAGAGATAAACTTCAGCTTTGACGCTGTCCAGTTTCAGAGAGAGGCTATGGTAGACCGTTTAAATTTAGCCTTAAAAGCCGTGTCCGATTGGGGCGATGCTAACCTGGTTAAGTTTAATGCTACTAAAACGCGAGCGTGTTTGTTTTCTGCTAAAAAGACCTCTACACCGATCTCCGTCTTTCCAAAGTGTAACAATACCAATAGGCGACCATTTGAAGCTTTTGGGTGTCGAACTCACATCAAACCTAAATTTTGGGTCTTATATTGAATCCAAAGCCAAGGTAGCTGCAAAAAAACTTGGTATTTTGTCTAAGGTTAGGCGGTACTTCACACCGGGACAGCTTTTGAATCTTTATCAAGCACAAGTCCGATCTTGTATGGAGTACTGCTGCCACCTCTGGGACGGTTCTGCCAAGTATCAGCTCGAGTCTTTGGATTCAATTGAGAGACGTGCTATCAGGCTCATTGGGCATGACACTCTGGTAAAGAGTAAGCTTCAAAGTCTGGCGCATCGACGTGAGGTATCAAGCCTGGCCTGGTATTCTATAGATTTCACTATGGAGAGTGTGCACAAGAACTGCACAACCTGATTCCCCCATCACCTTTCCATCACCGTACGACTAGACGATCAGCAAAGCGCCACCTTTTCATGGTTAAAATACCTCGCACAAGAACGAAGCGTTACGCTTCTTCATTTATTATAAGAACTGCAAAGGAGTGGAATGCCCTGCCCTCATCAGTGTTTCCGGTAAATTATAACCCCGGTGTGTTCAAGTCAAGAGTGAATAGGTATCTACTAGGCAAGCGTGCTACACCTTCGACCACATCATCGCTTTCCATCAGGTGAGATCGTGGTCAAACGATTGCTTAGTCCGTAATAAAAAAAAAAAAGTGATGTAAGTGTGTGTGTGTGTGTGTGTACTTTCTGTGCAGATTGATTAAAAAAAACTGAGATGTAACAGATTTCCATACTTACTTTCTGATTTCAGTTCTTTCTTATTTTGGTTAAGGTGCTTTCTGCTTATGTTTTAGGTGAACAATTGTGATATTATTTTGTAGAGGAAAATAATAATAATATTAAAACAGCGACTGGAGATATTCTGCAGGTATGTTCCCCGTACTACATTACAGTGTACTCGTACTTACAATTCCAACTGCACCCGTGGGTATTGTTGACACGAAGATGTCGTAAACCACGTTTACGACATCTTTTGCATGATAAAAAGTGTATAGTTTATTTCAAAGTTGAATATAACCAGAGCCTGCAGTCTCAACATCGGTATAGATTGCTTTACAACCGAAATCGGTAGCAAAGTCCGATTATAACGATATTTGGTAAACTCTGCCAAGCTCCACTCCTTTGTTGCCCCAAGGCCTCCAGACCTTTAAATCTGGCCCTGCAAACAGACAGACAAACGGACGGACACGTTTTTTTTAAATGTTATATTCTTCTTAGCTTATTTCATTTTTTTAATTATCTTCTTCTTATCGACTTTTTCGTACTTACATATTGTTTTATTATAACCTAGTAATATATTATAGGTACATATAATATATTATACCTGTAATATATTACTAGGTTATATACTCTTTGTTCCAATATATTTGTGGTACTGGTTCCTATTTGCACAACACGCTCACTCATTCTCGCTCATTTCTGCTCTACCACCTGTAGAAACACTCAGAAACTATATATTTTCCTTCACAAATAAAATGCTTTGCTTCTACTAGCTATATATTTGCTATATATTTTCCTTCACAAATAAAATGCTTCCTTCACAAATAAAATGCTTTGCTTCTCTAACCTAATATACCTAACAATAACCTACAACACTAATATACCAATATTTGATCTAAATTTTTTCAGACGTCAAAAAGTTTTTTGTCTACTGCTTGGCTTTTACTCATCGGATTGAGATACCAATCACCTACACCAGCTTTTAAGTCAATTTTTAAGCTATCTAACAGTGAAAACCGCATCGCAATCGGTCCAGTTGTTTTTACGTGATACGCTAACAAACAAACATACAGACACGTTTTTTAAAGTATTTTAAGTACCCTAGACCAATTTTTTTTATTATCTTCTTTATACAGACTTTTTCGTACTTATTGCTTTATTATAATATAGGTAACATAACGCGTCGCGTTATAATATGTTCGTTGAATTGTTCGTTCATTGTCGTTATGACGTGACACGTTTTCTGCAAAGCGCTTGTCAGCGAATAAGCGCCCAGATGTTGCTATCGGAAAACACAGACTGTGGTTGTGATAGTGTTCACATTAATGCCTATTTACATTTATTAAATTTAACTCGCTAACAAACAAACATACAGACACGTTTTTTAAAGTATTTTAAGTACCCTAGACCATTTTTTTTAATTATCTTCTTTATACAGACTTTTTCGTACTTATTGCTTTATTATTATATAGGTAACATAACGCGTCGCGTTATAATATGTTCGTTGAATTGTTCGTTCATTGTCGTTATGACGTGACACGTTTTCTGCAAAGCGCTTGGCAGCGAATAAGCGCCCAGATGTTGCTATCGGAAAATACAGACTGTGGTTGTTATAGTGTTCACATTAATGCCTATTTACATTTATTAAATTTAACTGCGGCAAAATAACGAGACCAGGCGTTGTCTAACGACAATCACCATAATTGTTCAAACGTATCATCATTGTCATCATCATTTGCAGATCCCTACAGCTCCATAACTAAAAAAAAAAACTACAATGTTTCGTATGTTTAAAAATTTATAAAATGTTTAAGATAAATTAGTTCAATACTCTTTCAAGGGGCTTTGCACTGTACTCTGCATGCCAAGAGCTTTTCACTATACATCCGGAAATGGTAACAAAATGTACACAGTTTACAAAAGTTAAGATCCAAACTGACATTTTAATATCCATCCAACGAACGGTAAGACGTACACAAATCTCGTTTCCTTTTCTCGTGTAAGTGTTTTCTTCAGAACCTTGTGACAGACGCAATAAGGGAGCAGAAATATCCTTATTTGCTCTGCGTCTCACGAAATAAATCTGTTTCTAGTTTTTATGAAAGTCGTGTGTGGTGAATGAACGCGGATGTTATTTTAGGGAGCTTGCGGTTTTTGTAGAGAAAGGAGGTGGTTTATCTGTCTGTGTGACAGTTATATCTATGGAAGCAGAGGTAAGATAGGTTAACGTATGGCTAAACTGATGATTTTGATATTAATTTAAGAGACGTTGTTGAGCCATTTGGTACCCGACATAGTAATAGGACCACTCCTTCACATCCCGCGAGTGCTGTGAGAACCAGCTAAAGGAAATCAGGAAATTGGCAGCAGCATTCGCGTGTGTATTGTCAACAAACGCCCACTAGCTGTGCCCCGTGGTTTCACCCGCCTATGGATGATGATTAAAAGTATCCTATGTGTTATTCCAGATTTCCATTCCATTTTTCATCAAAATTCGTTCAGCCCTTTTGAGAGTGAAGTATGATGATGCTGAAAAGTATCCCGTGTTATTCCAGGGTCTATGTTCTCTCCATTACAAAAATCATCAAAATCCGTTAAGCCGTTTAAGAGTGAAGTATGGTGATGGTGATGATGATGATAAGTATAATATGTATTATATCAGGGTATAAACTATTTCCATTCCATTTTTCATCTAAATCCGTTCAGCCCTTTTGAGAGTGAAGTATGATGACGATGATGATGATGATAAAGAGTATCCTATGTTTTTTTCCAAAGTATAAGCTATCTCCATTCCAAATTTCATCAAAATCCGTCCGGCCGTTATTGCGTTAAGACTCCCCAAACAAACAATGTTTCGCTTCTAAGCCAATACCAATATGTATGGATTAAAGCTATCTCCACGACGACGTAATTATTGAAACATCGTCCCTTATAAACAACTAGCTTTCCCTCCCACGATTTCGTTTTCGCGGACTACTGTTTATCGCAATAAAAAGCATCTGTTCTTCTAGGATATTAAAAACCAATACAAATGAATATATAGCACTATTGCTCTTGAAGTTTTTTGACAGACTTGTTATTTCGTTTTCAAGGCAAACGTTCCTTACAGCGAGTAATTAACATTTTCAAGTTTTCCCGTCGAAAATTTCAATTTTTCGGAATAAAATGTATCTTATGTTTTATTCTAGGGTATAAGCTATCTCCATTCCAAATTTCATCAAAATTCGTCCAGCCGTTATCGCGTGAAAGCTCCCCAAACAAACAAACAAACAAACAGACAACGTTTCACTTGTATATATATATATATATTGGTATGGATGTGCAGACGTTGTCGCACCGAGTGTTTTGTGAACTAGCTAAGAGAATAGGGCTGATGGTTTAATGCAATTTTATCGATTGTCATTCATATGATACACTACATCCACCCTGAACTGAATCTGGGTGGCCGCAGAATCTGAGAATAGGTATATCTCCATGCATTATATGTACGCACAAAAGCACAACTTCATCGCGGATCTTGTCTGTCGACTGTGTGCATACCATAAATCTCTTCTACATTCATTGTATTACACAGAATAAATATTAGTGGTACAGTACTAGCACATAGCCCAACTTTACCCAGGTGATATTAACTTTTTAATTGAGTTGCGAACACCAGTTACTAGTTGTTCACTTTTGACACTAAAGTGCTATTGTCACGGGAGCTCCCTATTGGTCGTTGTCGAAAACTTTCAATCGGGACCAGTCTCTGGCCAAATGACTAAGTTATAACAACGGTTTGATAGCTCGCCTATTTGTTCTTAGAATTCAAGTTTGATTTTTGAACTTTTTAGCTGTTCTTTTACGTTTGGGATGGGATCTAGTTCCAATTAAATAAAAAAGCTCTAGTACAAATTCAAATTTCAAATTTGATGTGTGTATTTTCAATGTGTGCTTTCATCATCATCATCGTCATCATCATCAGCCTATATTAATTCTCTGCTGGACTTAGGCCTCTCCTAATGAACGCCACTGAGCCCGATCTTCGGCTCTTCTCATCCAGTCGCTGCCAGCTTTCTTTCGTAAGTCGTCTCTCCAGCTGGCTCGGGCGTCCCAACGTGGACGTCATAAACGTGGTCTCCACTCTAAAACCCGGTCTTTTCAACGGTTGTCGGTTCTGCGAGAGATGTGACTAGCCCATTGTCACTTCAGCTGATGACTTTGATGTGTGCTTTCGTAGTTATTAAAATTTTACCTTTTCTGCTTGTATTATAAAGCGTTAAGTTTTTAGATTTACATTTTAGCCCATCCGCATGTACAGGCTGGGCCATTAAACCGGATTTTTTATGGTAACAATATAAAAAAATAAAGTGTTTTTTTGAGTATTTTGGTCCTTGTTCCTATTTGTTCATTTTTAAATAACTTTTACTACATCGACCACGATATCGCGCAAATGTCACCACCAGAGCGAACAGCGTAATGTGCTCATATTTCATCATTTCCCATTCCTTTTCGAAATGCTTCGGGCTTAATAACGGCTATTTCCTGTTGGATATTGTCTTTCAAGGCTTCCAGGGTCCGAGGCTTGTTGACATACATTTTGGACTTCGAATAACTCTACGGGAAAGTTTGGAGGCATTATAAATCACGAGATTGCAGAGGTACAGACGGAGGTCAGTCAAAGTATAATTTTTTCGAAATTACGTTTAAGAACTCTAGGCCTCTATATGTAACGCCGTCTTGATAGAACCAAATACATCAGATATTCAAAGTTGGCATAAAAAATCCGTTAACATGAACGTTAAGTGGTGGCGTGTCCCGTTCCATAGCACAAATCACTTGGACTGACGCTTGGAACGCGGGCTGGGATCATCCGATCTGACAACAGATGACAAAGTTATAGGGTTAGCCTGATACCGAAGATAAATGTCCCACCCGTTGGAAGATAGATACTTTTTTTAGCTCATCTTAAGTTACGGCTAAATGGTACATATATACGAAAGAAGACATTAAAAACATTTTAAATCTGTAGTTTTGAATTAAGCAACCGTTAAAACTCTGTCACAACACAGTTTTATTATTTTATTACTGTTACTTTTTACCTTCGTAGCAACGATACTTTGTAACCAGTGTAATTTGCTTCAATGCGACATACACTTCCTGAAAAGAAGAATTCAAACGTTATCCAACAAGATGGCGATGATATTTACATAATTGGAACATTTTTGCCGCGAATTTCAGTCGTGCGTCGTGCACTAATGACGTGCAAATGTGCGAACATTTATTTGAATGAAAAAATATATATTTGATGCTAAGAACTGTGAAAAACAACTGGAAGTAAAGTTTTTGATTATAAATAATATATTGTTTGATACTTACTTATACTCGTACATTTATGCTTTGTGTTTGTGTAGATCTCGTGGCCAGATCTTAGCATTGATCATTTCATGATGTGGCGGACCATTTCATGAACTGGTTCTATTTTATGAAATAGCTAGCCACATCTGGTTTGGCCAGATAAATGAATAATCAGCGTTTGAGGTTATTAGCAGATTATCGCACGGCTACTTCATGATAGGTATGTTCAAACATTAGTGATCATATCGTAAAATAGTTACAATGTATCCATCATAAGAGGCGCTGAATCTGTGTTAACAACTTGGCCGTGACGTATACTCTTCGCACATGCCTTCGGATTTGTAGTTTTATTTTGACGTGATACGTCTTTAAAATCACTCTGATACATACGGGGTACCATGACTAAATAAATAATAGTTTAAAAAAACTAAAAAACACGCTTTATATAGAAAACCAAACTAAAAAATAGAAAATAAATTTTAATAGTGTAAATAAGAAAGAAAAAATTTTATTTCAAAAAAATCGTGGGGTGCATGGGACAATAGTTATAAATATTTCATTGACAGATATGAGAAAATGGATTATCATTTCGATAATATCTTAAAAAGCACCCGCGCTTTTTTTTAAATTTTTTTTTCTTATTTACACTATTTTAATTTATTTTCTATTTTGTAGTTTGGTTTTCTACATAAAGCGTGTTTTTTTAGTTTTTTTTAACTATTTTTTATTTTCTACTATTTTTTTTTTCTTTTTCGAATTATTGCATTGTCATCGGTCTTTGACAGCTGTGCAAAATTTGAATGAAATCTGACCGTTTAAAGTGGGCCAAAATAGCGTCCAAAGGAGTCAGTTACAAACATACAAACATACAAGTGAAGCTAATATAAAGCGTATAAAATGTGAACATCACGCAAAGGGTTATATAGTCTCGCTTTTACAACTCTATAGCTATAAGCTCGAGAGATCTAATTTTAGTGTCATTTTTTAACTTATATAAGCAGCTCGATGATGTAACATATAATTTTTGACGAAAGACAGACACTTTTTGCTCTGCATGCACAGAGCAAAATCAGCAATATTGATGGTTTAGTGATCTGTAATTCGGCATAACCCGCGATTTAGATAGGGTAGAATATTGATTTGGATGTTGTTGTAACAAACTCGTTGAGAACATTCGACTCAATAGGAAAAATAAATAAAAAAACGTATACTTAATACTAAGTAAATAAGAAAAGTGGTGGACAAAACTAAAAATCACAAAAGTGGCTGCAGCGCCTGGAAAGTCCTAAAATAAAAATAAGTCAAATTGTTGGAAAGAAGAAGTTTTGGAGCTCTCAACGGTACCCTAAACTCTAGCACAGAGCGAACGAAAGGGTTCCAGGACCGGCTCAAATTGTACGTGGCGTAGACATTTTACGACAAACAAAGTGCGGTGCGCCCCGACACAGTTATTTTAGCCTTGAAAACTTCTATTTGAACACTTGTAAAACCTGTGATATCATGGCAACCCTACATTAATGATGATAATAATAATAATATTTTTTTATTTCCAAAAGAACACTTATTCTATTAGGTACACATTATAAACACATATTTAAATAATTTAGAATAAAAATACCAAGTAAATAGCGAGTCTCAAACTAGGCCGGAGCCTGTATCTTGAGGCTCTGAGAGCGATGAACCAAATTTAAATATATTAACAGAAACTCAAGAAAGTGTAAAAACAAAATAATAAAAAACTAATTCCACATTTTTAAGCCATAAAAATTCATAAATTAATACAATTAATTAATAGGGGAAAAAATTATGAAAGCGTATGCAGATTTATAATAAATCCTCTGACTCTTCATATGAGAGCCTTAGAAGCCAATCTTTGACTGTCCGTTTGCATTCGGAAACTGAGCTGTCTTTAATGTCACATAGTTTGCTAACATTATTGTATGTGTTAAGATGAGAGAATGCGCTGTCTTTAATGTCACATAGTTTGCTAACATTATTGTATGTGTTGAGATGAGAGAATGCTGGACATCTACGAGATAATAGGGATGAAGCTCGCGGAGGGGGAAGACGAAAGACACGTCTAGCCATTAGCTCGTAATAGTCAGGTCGGTTGGGGAGAGCCTTGTGTGCTTTTATTGTGGCATTTATAATAAATAACTGCCGAACTCGTAGGACCTTGAACTCATTGTACAGATTGACAGTCGGATACCTAAAAGTTTTTCTTAAAATTACCTTGGTAAGAGCCCGTTGGACTCTTTCCAATGCAATAAAACAAGTTTTGCCGGCACTGCCCCAAACCGAAACGCAGTATTGCATGATGGATTGACACAGGGCTAGATAGATTTGTCGTATAAAGTCCAGCGGAGTACAATCTCTAAGCTTTTTCATAATGTAGATAAGTTTCCTCACTCGGCACGACAAATCAATTACATGGTCTTTAAAGGACAAGTTCTCATCAATCGTAATCCCCAAGTATTTTATTGATGTAGTTCGATCAATAAGGCTGCAACTGCATGTACAATGAGGGTATTGGCCGGTGATGTTGTCTTGCAAACAATTATGAATTCTTAACAAAAGATCTGTGGAACTGGAGACGCAAGTTTTGGAGAATGCCATATATTTTGTTTTTTTAGTGTTCAACGTCAAAAGGTTTTTATCCAATAATGTTGCGACATGCGTGAGACCTACTTCCGCAAGATGGTACACTTGGTCCCAGCTACTACCATGGAACAAAATTACGGTGTCATCAGCATAAGTGATAATTTCTGCGTTTTTTAGAGAGCAGCTCACTATATCATTTATGTATATTGTAAACAGTGTTGGACCAAGGACACTACCCTGCGGAACGCCAAAACCAATTGGGAGATTATCGCTAGTGCCGGAACCAATTTTTAAGTATTGGCTACGATCACTCAAATAACTCCTGAACCAATCATGAGCCACTCCTCTTATTCCATGGGACTCAATTTTCTTTAGAAGCATGC
Source organism: Alsophila aescularia (assembly GCA_946251855.1). Lineage (NCBI taxonomy): Eukaryota > Metazoa > Arthropoda > Insecta > Lepidoptera > Geometridae > Alsophila > Alsophila aescularia. The sequence continues at coordinate 55,655,667 of OX276377.1, read as the reverse complement.
CAACCGAGACGGTGTCAAACGCCTTTGCTAGATCTAAAAACACCGCTAAATAATGTTTTCTATTTTCGACGTGTGATGAAACTAGATTGACAAGAAGTGATGTAGCGTCTTCGGTTGACCTACCTCGTCGGAAACCAAATTGCCTCTCTGACAGCAGGTGGTACTTTTCCAAGTATGCAATGAGACGACTATTAACAACTTTTTCAAGGACTTTTGAAATAACGCTTAGCAAAGCTATAGGCCTGTAGTTGTCAGGGATATAATGATATAGCCAAACATGGGTTGAAATACCATCAAATGTTGAAGTTTATACGATATGATTAGTTTTAGCTGGCCATATCTTGAAATAGAACCATTTCGTGAAATGGTCGGCCATATCATGAAGTGATCAATTTTACGATCTTGCTACGACTTAGACATTACTAAACAAATTACGCAATTAGACAAATTAGCTAAGTTCAACGTTGCTTGAGCTTCCCGTTATGTTCTTCCCACAACGCAATCTACATACTGTTCGAGGCAGCTGGTCTTTCTTCTTAATCCATCGAGCCCAGCGCTGCTCTGGCTTGATATAGAGCCATTTAATTCTTCTACACAATGAAACACGCGTGATGAAAGGCGTGCAAATAATGTGTAATGATATTTCTTTTAATTTTAGTTTCAACGCAAAGCTGCAATATGACACCTCTTAATGCAGCTCTGCCTTTATCCAGTCCGTTAAAAGTGTGCTGAAGTCTTATTTTGAAACTTTGGCCTTCAGTGGAATTCAAAACTGAAAAGTTACTTATTTTTTGAATAATAAACATCTATTTGATAAATTACAAATAGATGTTTGTTTTTATTATTCTACTTTCGTTTTGAAGGGAAGCTTACCAATCAAATTAACATTCATCAAATTATTATAAGAATACAAAAAACCAGATTGCGAACAAAATTATTGAATACGAGCTGACCACCCGCAAAAATATTCACATTTATATCATAGAGGCTACTACCTTGCTCGCGCGCGAAAAAGATACCACGCGCACTAACACGCGCATACTGCGCGTGCGCATGCGTAGCAAGGTAGTGGTAGGTAGTTATTTTAGGTGAAAGTTTGTATGGTTGTGTGCGTAAATTTGTTATTTTTTCACGCTCATACGGCTGAGCGGATTTGGATAAAATTGCTTGGATTTGGTATGGAGGTAGGTTATGGATAAACACATAGGCTACTTTTTATCCCGGAATAATACACGGCTCCGGCGGGACGCGGGTGAAACCACGGGGCGCAGCTAGTATTGATATAATTTATATATATCTCTTTTACTTGCATATTTTACTTGACTTTAATAATTGCAATTGCAACATTAGACTATGTAACGTCTCACTTCATCTCACGTTTGTTTTTATTCCTATTAGTTGAGTTTTCACGTAGAATCAACAAATTAAATCCACTTTCACAATAAATTAACCAATAAAATAAACAGTCGATAATAAACAAAGAAATACGTAACGTTAAAATGTCTATGCCTTGTCAAGATTTTAAATATTTCTTGTTTTTGAATTAGTGTGATCATTTTACACGTTATGTACCTAATTTAGAATTTAAAAACAGAAATATTACTAAGCCAATATGACTTGTTGCAAGCAAATTCTCATCGCAATATCGACTCCAACGCACCGTATCGAATGACTGTAATAACAAGTTCTGATTGAAACAGAATGGGTGGTCATTACGCTGGTATTCCGAACGCAAACATCACAGACAACACCAAAAAAAACATGAGACTATTTTACATGTGGTGATGAATAGTTCTTTTAGCTTCGTCATCTCTTGCTGGCTTGAATAACGGTTCGAAATCTTTTACGAGTAATTTTGGATAAAATACTACAAAAAGATAATCTGTAATTGAATATTTATCTTCAATTTAAATAATTTAACCTAAGGAAAAAAACCCCAATAATGTTATTTTTTTCGATACCTAGAGGTATAACCCTCCACCAGAGCGCGACCACCGGTCTGCGAACAACTGTTCCCCGGAAAGACCACTACAACCCTACTGCTGCTGAGCCACGGTTGCATCTTAACTACGGCTGCACCTTCACCACTACCGCATCTGTACTACTGCTGCATCCTCATCACCGCGGAACGTGCAAGATTATCCAAATCCGTGCGTGGTAAGAAGCTTAAAAGACAATTGCTACTGTTTAGTTATAAGAATTATATAGTTTTGAAATGGTATTTTAAAGACCTTCATTTTCATACCACATATATGATAGATTTTGTTTTTTTTGTTCCTTCGGAAATACAATATGGCAGCTGTAAGCCGCCATATTAGTTTTCTTGACTTTTCATATATCCTATAGCACTCTCGTGATCAAGACAAATCCAATGATACCTCATTTATCAAAATCCATCAAGCCGTTTAGACTGTAGGACACGCCTGGGAAAAGTACAAACAAACAAACATACATACAACCCAAACACATAGCCCTCCGTGCAGTCGGGTAAAAACAAAAGCAAGGAATATCTGCCTGATTACCTTCTAGGCCTGTCAGATTTGTGAAATTAAGTTTGTTTCGAAGTATATGCTTTTTGGTTAATATAAAATTAAATAATTATCTAGTTCATTGTTAAAAAACATGATTTGTAATGATTATGTATCTGTTGTGGTCATCCTATTGGTAGTTATTTGGACAGTTCCTTTTAAATTTATTAATAAATTATTAATTTTTATTTTCTAAGGCGTGTGTAATGTATTAGCTACTAAACGAAGACGACACAATGATGACGGCCATTCCAACACTGGAACTGCAGATCGCTGACATTGCGCCTAATTCCGTGTAGTTCACGGAATTAGAAGTAACTGACTTCGGGACCATTATTCTATGAATGATTCGCAACACTTTCTGTTCTAACATGGACTGATTGTGACTTATTTTAGTTAACTTTATTTATATTGTGACTTTAAAATAAAAACTTTATCTTATTTCGGTTTCTTTTTGCGCTCTCGCCTGCTGCGAGACATAATTCGTGTACCAATTTGCCTCTAACCAAAAAGCCAATACAAAAACAGAATTTGAAAATGAGGAATGAAACGCAACTGCATGAACATCGAACTCAAAGACAGGGTCAGAAATACTAGTATCAGGAAGAAAACAAAAGCTAAAGATGTTATTAAACAAATTTTAAAACTGAAGTGAAGTGGACTGGTCACATTCAGAGAGTAGAAGCAGAAAGGTGGGTTCAGATTGTGACAAAATAGGTTCCGAGAGAATTTATATAATAGCAGACCCTTTAAAAGATGGAGCAACGATATAGCGAAAGTTGTCGGGAAACTGTAGTTCAGAGTTTCCAGATAAAGATCGAATGGAACCGATTGAATGAGGCTTATTCCGCTACTGGCGGTCCTTACACGTCGGATAAAACTTACACTAGCTTATAAAAACTAAGATAATTTACAATCAAAACTAACACACATTATACCTACTATGATGATAATGATAATGAACATCTACATCTACACAAATATTATAACTAGCTTAAAAGCTACAAAAACACGCCTGCCCTGCCAAAAATGAACTTATGCCAATACTACCCCAAAAAGGGCCAAAAAGGGGGGCTACTAAATATCTCCGCCTTATTAGATCCGATTTCAAATGTGTTTTTTTTATTTGAGAGGTAGTAACTTTAAATTGGTCTCATAAATATTTGGAGAAGATCTGATGACGATCTTTGGCGTGATGAGCATAATATCTCCTCAAAAAGTAAATTTCTCACTTTTAGGTTTCTACCAGTGGAATCATTCGTTTACCCATTATGTAAGGATTGATGAAGCACCTTGGTTATTAATGTTAGTATTACAATAAGGTTACTAGATGGCGCTACTGTGCACCGCTAGATTGATTGAAAAAAGTTTCTACGCGCGAGGTCTACAGCTCACATAGCCACTAGTTTAGTTGACCGAGTGAGCGCGAAGTGCAAGCGAAGCGACTGCGCTTCAGCTTGCGTAAAAAATATTTCGTATGTGTTGAAAGACCGTTTCCCGGCTAAGGAAACGGTCCTCCTTCTCAGGTAAAGGCGAGGTAATTTAAACAAGATGGTTAATTCAATAACAAACGGCTTTATTACAGTAAAAACATATACACATGTTATCAAAGCTAGGTTCTCTCCCCTTTACTGAGGAATTCTAAAAGTATTTTTCACTTAACAAAGTTTTTCTTCATCAAAACTATGATTATTTCAGAAGTTCAGCCTGTACGATATGAATTTACTTTAGGACTGCAGAAACCTAGGCTAGTAAAAACTTAGAGAGTTCTTCATATATTGGTCACAACGCAACAGAATACTGTCGTCTATGCCTAAGCACGTTCTAAATCAAGAATATTTGTGCAAACAGGGGTGTGTGTGTGTGTGTGTGTGTGTGTGTGTGCGTGCGTGTGTGTGCGCGCGCGCGCGTGCTTGTGTGTGTGTGTGTGTGTGTGTGTGTGTGTGTGTGTGTGTGTGTGTGTGTGTGTGTAAGGTTGAGATTCTCAGAGGGATGTAAATCTTTGAATCGGAAAGTATCTTTCAAACTGTATCCTAACACGCAAGCAGGCTCGCTCGCAGCAGCTCGATGGCTCGAAATGATTTGGAACGGACCAACCTGGAAGCTTCCCGGGTCGCCGCACTGTCGACTCACGTGCCGCCGCGGATCGCCTTCTTTACTCCACTCGTTCAGCTCCTCGTGCTCTCCACGAACGGTGCCTTCCGCTCCTCTCGGACGGTTTCTGCGTCTCCCACAGTCGGTGTCTGGTGTCTCTCTCGACCGGTGCCTTCCACGGGTCAGATGGTGCCTCCCCCCAGATCGGCGCAACAGCAGCTTGCAGTGATGATGGCAGCGGTCGTCCGTCGATGCTCGACTACTTCCTGAAACCCACGTTCCTCTGTTTAAATGGTGTCTCGAGGTGCCAGCCTTAGATGGTCGCGGCACGAATCAAAACAGATATTTAGTTAGAACAATCCTTGAATCACGGGATAACTCAGTTACCTGGCTTTTGCTCTCGTATACTTATTTCGCCGGTTACCAAGTAGTCACGGTTTCCGCGCTTCGTTCTGGACGCTCCTCACTGCGGATCTCGGGCGCTCCGTCCACACAAAAGACTGTGTGCCCGCTGCTGCCTGTGAATTAAGACCCGTAAAACAATGTCGATTTCGCACAGAATCTACTGAATCCCAGGAACAAAGAATTTTCTCACCTGCGCCGATCTCAATCACGTGCAAACTATTTGAAACAAACTAATTAATTCCGTATTTGAAATGCTCCCAGCAGGCCTTCCTTTTGTATTTATACGGATTCTGGACTTTATGATGAGTAGCAAACTGGAGCCCGAAACATTACATCCGGCTTCCAGAAGTCTCTGGAAACAACACTGCAGCTTGCATCGCAATTTAGGGGTCACAGTCCTTCAGCAAAATCCGGTGCAATCCAGTCAAGTTCTGCCGTGATTAACTTGTTTTTTATCTCACCTCCATATAAAAAAAACCCAAATAACTAGAATTTTCTTGCGGTCTACTCGACCTGTCAAAACATTCCATGGTGTGACCATCGCGAGCAATTTGTATGTGTAAAATATTTTCGACATATGAATCGCTGTCCTCTGAATTTCTGATTTGTTCGCCAACTGAAAGATACGGCTTATGCCGGATTTTCCAAATATTTTGCCCTTTGAAGCTATCCAGGGCCTGAAAATAATCCTGAAACGTTTATTATAAGGGTATCACCAAAAGTTGCGCTACTTCCCGACAGAGGTTTCCGCATCGTTTACACCTTCCTTCTAGTTCATGTCTCTCGACACTAGCTGTCGCTGCGTGGATTTACCATTTCAACCATTTTAAGCCATGAGATGAAAACTTTGCCTTTTTACTTACAGAGGCAGATTCCTCCATTTCCCAAGAATTTTTGGAAGCCAAAATTAACACTCTGTCTTTAGTAAACATCGCTTTCAGTTGATCATTTATCGACTGGCCGACTACGAAACGCAGCGGACGGTCGTTCGGCGTTGCTAACTAAACTTCAAACCTGGTTTCCATTTGAGGAGAAAACGCACCTCGATCCATTAGATGGCGCTTCTACCAATAGGTCTTGCTAACGCCGGCATTATATGCGATCTCAGAGAGAAGACGGCCCTCCTCGCCAGATGGCGTTGTACCTAATATATTTTATTTAATCGGGATTTATGACAAAACTCCCTTGGAGTCATGATTTAACATGCTACAGATGTCCGGCTGTTCTTCTCTACAGGTCGCATTTCTCAACCAATCTAGACGAAACTTGGTACAGTACCCAGCGATAAATAATGCACATCGGCCTTTGGAAAGAGACAATTAACATTAATAATAAATAATAATATTCGGGAAAATTCCACACCAATTATCTAGCCCCAAACTAAGAAACCCTGTAATATGGGCACTAGATAACGGAAAAACATACATAAATACGAATATCAACATCCATAACTCGGAAACAAACAATTCTGCTCATCATACAAATGATTGCACCTTGCAGAATTCGAACTAATTACCGCCCTTTTGTCTAGATTTTTTAAAACCCAAAATGAATTAACTTTAGGACTTGATATAGTATTATGAACTAGAAATTGAAAAATATAAATGAACTGGATTGTGCTGGAAGTCGGACGGAGATGAGTAGTTATGAACGGAGGTGAAAAGATGGGAAAATGATATCTATTGTAGATGTGTGTACAGATATGCAGATGGGCAAGGGAGTAGGGACAGCTTGCAATAGAGTTATTTTGTTTTGTACCTTTCATTTGGGCATAAATAACAGACTGTAGGCGTATAAAAATCGCACATTTGATGAAAACTTTACCGTCTTCTTTCTCACATAATTACTACAAATAGAAGCAGGAATACGAGTGAAACGTGCTCAAGTCCAAAGCATTAAACCTAGTCTCATCTCACCCCGTCTGTCGTAAACTGCACTGATGTGTCGGGACTAGATAGCAAGTGACAATATACACGTGCATTTTAATAAACCAGGCAGGTAGTAAAGTCTAGTTTATTAGTTTATCTAGTACATGCATGGTTGCTGTAATGCAGGTTAAATATTGTTAAAGCTCGCGAAATAAAATCCAAGGTTTAACGCACAGAACGCACGAAAATAGTATGTACAAAACGCGTGTTTGTTTTGCCTCAGACAGAACAATACTGCGCGTGAAATCGATTAGACCATTACAATAAAAATAATTATAACCCTTTGCATTAATTATTTGAAGTAAATACTTCTCTTTTGATGAACTATGTTCCTTCTAACGGAGTTCATATTCAAAAGTTAAGCTAAAGTAAACACTCCAACCTTTAGCTGATTTTACACGTGTGAATACATTAGACACAAATGATTAAAACAGACATTTTGTTCATTTCTTGAAGCGAATAAGTACTTCTAAATTAATGCTTAAGGCGCCATGGGAGCAAATTACTTATATATATAATATATTAAAAAAGTATGTAATATAATTATATTACATACTTTTTATAAGTCACATTTTTTTTGTAAAATTATCTTTGTTAGATTCTGAATGCAGTTGATTCATTCCATCGACGGGAACGTCGAAACGGGTGATTTTTAGGAAACTTAACGTTTTTTTTTCTATCGAGCCAAATGTTTTAATCGGGTTGTTCCATATTCATCCTATCGTGTTTCGGTGACCACATCCAGATAAAGTATTTTGTTAACATTTATTACACATAAAAAAATAAAGTCAATTAACCGATTTTTAAAGTCTAGTTTTAAAAATTCATGAGATTGAATCGTCAAATTTGGAGCCCATTTCGCCTTAATATTGTCAAGAATAAAGTGACTCAGTTTAATGTCTTCCTGGTGAGTACAGTCAAAAGTAAGAACCTAATAGCAAAAAAAATAAAATTGAATGTATTAATTAAGTACCTAGCACCTATTTTCAAATAATTTTTACTTCATCATCATCAGCCATTCATTATTCATCATTTAAATATTATATGCATTATTAATAAATATTTATATAAACAATATTCAAATTTTCAATTTTCAATTGTTTTATATACAATATTCAAATATTTAGAAGAAAAGTTTCAACATTGCTAATGTTATAACCCATCTCATCTAATCTCATGTTTTCGATGACCGTTTGGCCGCATGGTTAGTGACCCTGACTGTGAAGTCAACCAACGCTCACGGGTTTGAATCCCGCTAGGTGCAATCATTTGTGTGATGAGCAGAAATGTTTGTTTCCGAGACATGGATATTAAATTCGTATCTAAGTAATCTGTTTATCCGTTGCCTCGTACCCATAGTACAGGGGATACGTAATTGGTGTAAAATATCCGCAATGTATTATTATTATTAACTCCTTTACATCCTTACTAAACACACGGAGCTGCTGCTTTGCATATTCCCGCTATTATGTGGCATCTATAAACAGTAGACGTGATCGCATCCAAAGTAGACTGTAAACCTGGATTTCATCTAGAACAGAGTGCACACTGCACACACTTGTAAAACTGCAAGGTGACGAGACAAGCTTAGTAGGTGGAGTACGTGCTTTACTCTGCATAATGTGGTGCAGGTTTGCACATATATATTTATACATAGACAATTTAGATATTGTTATTACCCGACTGTTATGTGTTTTGTTTGTACGTTTCTTAGGATCGTCCTACAGCTTAAACGGTTTGATTGATTTTGATAAATGATTTATCATTGGATTCTTCTTAATCACGAGAGTGCTATAATAGAATATATGAAGTATATTGAAAACTCACATGGTGGCTTACAGCTGCCTGTATTTCCGACGGTTCTGACGGAGTCCGTTAGTTTGGTTGTACCATGATATTTTTTTAAAAGCTTTTATTTATTTTCACTTGTATGTATTTAAGTATCTATATATCTTTGTATATTTGTCTATCCTGAAATCTTGCTACTCAAATTTCGAGCACTTCGCGATTAGCTATCCGGCTTCCGGTTTTTTTTTTATATATATTGCACCGAGCCACGTTAGTCCAGCCGCCTGCAGGCGCAAAGTGGAGCCGCTAACACACCTGGGCCCCGATTCTGTAAGCTATTGAAGCGCGATAACGCAAGTCGATCGCTAGAGATTTTTTGAGAAATTTTCTTATTTACCACTTAAAAGTGCTGGAAGCAAAAATTTTGCAAAAATTTTCGCTCTTTGTTTTTTTTGTTTTTTTATTTTCATTTTTTTTTACTTTTTGATTATTTCCAAAAAAAATATACTTCTAGCACTTTTAAGTGGAAAATATGAAAATTTCTCAAAAAAATTCAAGCGATCGACTTGCGTTATCGCGGTTCAATAGCTTACAGAATCGGGGCCCTGGTTCCGTACATGGTAGTGTACCATAAATCTTTCGGGCTTTTAAACTATACTGGCTGGATTGTGCATACAATATTTAAGCCTGGAGTGAAGAAAATACAAGGGCATTATTACTTGCCTAGAGTTCGGAACAGTCAGAACTGTCTAAAATATATACCTTCTAGTGACTCGTCTCGGCTTCGTTCTGGTAGCTAAGGGTTAATATACCAAGTACCCCAATTTTAAGTCATAACCTAAGGTATTCAATAGTGAAAACCACATCGCAATCGGTCCTGTAGTTTATACGTGATACGCGAACAAACAGACAGACACCATTTAAAATAATAATTTATTCTTGTTCAGTAGCCTATTTTAAGTCACCTAGACCATTTTTTAATTAACTATCTATAAAAAGTTTTTCTTATTTATTGCTTCAATATAAGTATAGATTTTATAGCTATGTACGAAGTTTCGGCTCATAAATGGAATTAAGTATAGCCGGTAAGTACCTAAGCATCGTAAATGTAATTACTACTCGCAAAATACAGTGTTTGTATTATCTACTTACCTATTTATAATTCTACAGGCCGCATCTGTAATATATTACAGCTTTTTCAAACACTTAAACGATTTGTCAAAATAATATATGAATCTTCAAATTGACAATACGTAGGTATCTCGTTGGTAAACGTGCTAGGTCTTAGACGGATCATGATCAATATTACTTATCATCGATAAACTATTTGTACAAACGTCCAAAAGTTCAAATGTTAGTAGCGTATTAGGTATCTATAACAGATGGTAATGTACTCGTACTAGCTGTTCCCGCAGATTTGCACTCGTGGTCATTTCTCTTAGTTAAAAGTAGCTGTCCTATATTCCAGGGCCTGAAATACCAATATACTACATCAGATCAAAATTCCTTCAGACCGCAAAAACATTTTCGTTCGGCTTCTACTCATCAGATTGAGATATGAAGTATACCAACTAGATTTTAAATCAAAACTTAAGCTATCGATCAGTGGAAACCGCATTTCAATCGACTCAGTAGTTTTTATATGAAGCGCGAACAAACAGCCAGACAGAATTGCAGACAGACACGAATTTTAAAAACGTTATATTCTTGTTCTGTTGCTAATTTTAAGTCCTCGAGGATTTACGGGGGTAACACCGACACTTTACATAGCGATCGGGTGGCGTGGCAAATGCGTCGCCACGCCATACGCGTCGTCTCTTTCCGCCTTAGCTCCGTCATATAAGTTATAAGCCATCACATAAATATTTTAATGTTCAAAATGTAAACGCTCCAGTAATTGTTGGGAATTGAACTCCGGTACTAAAGACCGGCAGTCAAACGGTCTCCCGTTGTACAAACCGTCTCGCTCGTAGGTTTGACGACTTTCAGCCTCCCGAACAAGCTGGATTCCGGAAAGGCTTTAGCACCGTAGACCACATCCATCCGCTCCGGCAGATTATACAGAAGACCGAAGAGTATAATCGGCCACTATGTCTAGTGTTTGTGGACTACAAGTAAGCCTTTGTTTCAGTTGAGACCTGGGCAGTGCTACAGTCATTACAGCGGTGCTAGATTGATTACCGGTACATCGAAGTGTTGAAGTGTTTGTACAGCAAGGCCACCATGACAGTTCGTCTTCAGGATCATAGCACGAATTCTATCCAGCTGCAAAAAGGGGTGACACAGGGAGACGTTATTTCTCCAAAACTGTTCTCCTCTGTACCTGAAAATATATTCAAGCTTCTGAACTGGAACGGATTTGGTGTTAACATCAATGGCGAATACATCACTCACCTTCGATTTCCAGATGATATAGTTATCATGGCTGAAACCCTGGAAGACCTAAGCACAATGCTCAGTGACTTCAATATTGTTTTCCAACAGGTGGGTCTTAAAATGAACATGGGCAACACGAACATCATGTCAAATGCCCATGTCGTACCCATGCCGGTTTATGTTGGGAACGATATTATCGAAGCTGTTGATCACTATGTCTACTTGGGTCAGACGATCCAACTGGGTAGATCCAACTTCGACAAAGAGGTCAACCGACGAATCCAACTCGGATGGGCAGCGTTCGGGAAATTACGCCATATCTTCGCGTCGCAGATACCGCAGAGCCTCAAGACAAAAGTTTATAATCAGTGCGTGTTGCCAGTTATGACATACGGCACTGAGACGTGGTCGCTAACTATTGATCTCATACAAAAGCTCAGAGTTGCGCAGCGTGCAATGGAGAGAGCTATGCTCGGTGTTTCACTACGTGATAGAATCAGAAATGAGAAAATCCGTAGAAGAACGAAGGTTACCGACATAGCTCTCAGAGTTTGCAAGTTGAAGTGGCAATGGGCAGGCCATATAGTTCGCAGAACCGACAACCGCTAGGGAATAAAGGTTCTCGAATGGCGACCACGAACAAGCAAGCGAAGTGTGGGGAGACCCCCCACACGATGGACCGACGACATTGTAGCCATCGCAGGAAATCGGTGGATGGAGGTGGCACAAGATCGCTCGACATGGCGCTCTTTGGGGGAGGCCTATGTTCAGCAGTGGACTTTTAAAGGCTGACATGATCGCCAGTCTCGCAGTAGCGATTAATAAACACACACGTATTTGAATGATTTGAATACGCTTTTCATTTGTTCGGACCACACGCCTGTGTCCATCGATCCAACGACCAAAAGCTCACAAAAGTTAAACTAACTAGAATTACCTTTAATCTCCATACAATCAATACAGCAGGCAATCCATTAACTAAAAACGAAAGTAAACTAACAAAAGGAACTCAATTAAAGTTCTGTGGTGCGTCCCCAATTGTGTACGGAACTCTCAACCGGCTGAAATTTTAGGACACGCCAGAGCTTTTGTAATAAATAACCAGAGTTTTCGCTCAGAGTCAATTAGCGTCACTTGTTTTACGGAAAATTTCCTTAAAAATATAGAAAGTGCTCGAATAATGTGAGACGTAATTGCCTTAACTTTTTTGCACTCGGGATTCGATTTTCGTACATTTCCATCAAGCTAATTCTGTTTGATTTGAAACTTTCTTGATTATAAGTTTGATTTGTTTAGTGCAAATAAATAGGTTCTTTATTTTTGTTGTAATCAAAGTGGGTAATCTTCTGACAAATTACTGAAAACATATACGACAAATTATGAAAAATTTCCAATTGGCACGCAATATTCAAACAAAGTTCCTCAATGTGCCTTGGTTATTATTTATATAAATAAAAACTCTATCATATGTAAAACTAAACCTTCCAAGTTGGTACCTAAGCGTATTGTAGTTCAGCGATCAGTCTAAAATTAATCTACGACTAGACTATAACGGGGAGTTCAGTCGCTTAACTCTATTCTAACTAAAGACTAGAGAGCCTCGCTAGACACCTAATATCTACAGGAATTAACTATTAAATGTGTCAGTTGTGGGGCTAATACAGTACAGTTAATGACAACAAGTCTGTACAAAGAAGAAGATAAAATAAAAATTATAATAATAATAATATATTCGGGACAATTCCACACCAATACGCCCCAAACTAGGATACCCTGTACTATGGGTACTAGATAACGGATAAAAATACATAGATAAGAATATTATAACATCCATGACTCAGAAACAAACATTTCTGCTCATCACACAAATGATTGCACTTTGCAGGACCCACAACCGTTTGATTACGTACCTAGGATCACTAGCCACGAGACCAACCGGTAATATGGCCTCAGGATGGATGTTCACGCAATGCAAAACTACTGTACCGATTAAAATGTGTTTTTTCACTGTTGGATAACTTAGGATCTAACTTAAAATTTGATGAACTCAGAATCTCGATGCGATGAGTAGAAGCCGATTAATCGATAAAAAAACTATTTGATGGTGCAACTAATATTGATGAAATTTAGTACTATTGTACTTTATAGGTACTTTGGTCTTAGATACATATATCTCAGAAAATTCGTACCTACCATAATTTGTTTCAGGCACCCCAACTCAATGAGGTCGCATCCTTAGTTAATATGTCACTTCCGTATCACACATATTTGTGTCATACGACATACCATTTATTTGTTTGGCGAGTCATCTTTGCAAGCTAATAACTATGTAGTGGCGATATCGTAAAATTAATCGTTTCATGAAATGGTTGGCCACATCAAAATACTTTTTATTTCATGAAATTATCGTTGACATCATGAAATGGTTTGACCAGATCAATGAATGATTAGCGTTTGACGATACGCACGGCTTCTTCATGGTATGGTCAAACATTAGTGATCATAATATCGTAAAATAGTTACATTATCCACCGCTAGAGCCGCTATGTTGAAGCCCGACTTGGCCGTTATAGGTAAGAAGACGAGTGAAGCGTAGGGAGCTCCCACCTTTGCCTTTGTGTTTTTTTTTTGCCTTGAATACCTATCTGTTTAAACACCTTTGGTACCATGAAAACTTTACATTAATGATATGGCCAAACGTGGATTGAAATATCATTAAACGTTGATGTTTCCATTAACTGCAAATGGAATTGCAGTCAATGGTCTGCCTCTTGAAGTTGTCCAACAATATGTTTACCTTGGGCAAATATTGCAATTGGGTAAAAACAACTTTGAGAAGGAAGCCAACGGAAGAATTCAGCTGGGTTGGGCAGCATTTAGCAAGCTTCGTCAAATCTTCTCGTCGTCCATACCACAGTGCCTGAAGATAAAAGTCTTCAATCAAAGCGTCCTACAAGTCATGACCTACAGTGACGAAATGTAGAAACTCACATTCAGACTAGTCAACAAATTTAAGGTCGCTCAGCGAGCTATGTAGAGAGCTATGCTTGGAGTTTCTCTGAAGGACAAGATTCGTGATGAAGATATCCGACGGAGAACCAAGGTAACCGACATAGCTCAAACAATAAGCAAGTTAAAGTGGAAGTGGGCTGGTCGAATTTCCCGAAGAACTGATAACCGTTGGGGTAGACGAGTTCTGCCTCAACGGTTGAGACCACTTTTAGGCATACGTAGAGAAGGAAGCCCTGTGGCCAGGTGGAGTGACGACCTGCGAAAAGCGGCTGGCAGAAAATGGATGAGGAGAGCTGAAGACCGAGCTCAAAGGCGTGCATTAGGAGAGGCCTACGTCCAGCAGTGGACAGATATTGGCTGATGATGATAGATAGATAGACAATTCTTTATTGCACACATAAGATAGGTACATAGGCGAACTTAATGCTAGCAAGAATTATCTTCCAGTTAACCTCGGTGTATTGTGATGTTTTTAAAGCGGAATAGTGCCTATTTTAAATTGGAAAACTAATAGATTCCTAATAATAATATCAATACTATTTCTATACTTACATAATATACCTACGTGTATAATATAATACTTCATAGTAATATAATTTCATTTATACATAGTATACCTAATTACGGTACATATTTTAAATATATAATTAGATACAGTAATAAAACAGGTAATAAATAAGATATTCAATAATTTGCTCAGTTCATTGTTTTATTTTGTAGTGCGATAATGGCGTCGATAATGTTTTATATTTCCCAAACCCTAGTTCACGAAGGATTTTCCAAATATTATTAGGAGTGCTATTGTTTATAGCACTAAAAATATGACGGCGTTTTGCATTTCTGCCTACCTGGTTACAACGGTTTCTGGCTTATTTAAATTGTATGAGGATATCTTCATCTTTACTTTTCCGATATCTCCTGTAAAAATAGTCTCGTCTCGCCATTAATTTTCTAATTTCATCAGTTATCCATGGAGCAGGAGGCCTCTTCATACGACAAGGTTTTTTGGGCGCATGAGAATCATAAAGCTTTGTAAGAAAATTATTGCAAACTTCTACTTTATCATTAACATCAGAAGCATTGAGAAGTTGGGCCCAATCAAGAGCGCGGGCATCAGAGCAGAGCCTTTCCTTATATACGGCTGCAAGATTTCGTTGCATTATAGTCTTAGGTTTAATCTTAGGGACTTTTACTTTATAGGATGCATATATGAGGTCATGGTGAGAAAACCCCGGCGCTGAAAATTGACCATAAGTTGAAATTTGACTCGAGTCACGTGTAAGAATAAGGTCAAGCTTTGTAAGACTTCATTCATATGATAGGTGGGTTCTAGGTCTAACAGTGTAAGGTCAAGTGAGGATACAATATTTACTAGTTTTTTGGATCTATTGTCATTTCGTAATAAACATGTATTAAAATCACCCATAATCATAAAGTTGTCGTATTGCGGCACATGTAAGTCAAGAAGTTGCTCCAGTGTGTTAAAGTAATCTACAGTGGGAGGAGAGTATATAACACCGAGTAGAAACTTCACTGTGGTTTTTAAGGTAACTTCAATGAGTAGGTGTTCCATAGAACTAGAATAGGGAGAAGGAGAACTTGAAATTACCTTATACTTAAATTCTGAGCGAAGATATATAGCAACGCCTCCACCACCTTTCCCGGTTCGATCATTTCTGATAAGTTTAAAACCAGGGAGAACAAATGATCGGGACGGTAGTGTTGGCTTAAGAAAGCTCTCAGAAATCAGACAGGCATGAATATTGTTACTAGTAAAGGTTGCAAGAAGTTCGGAAAAATGAGCTGGTACGCTTTGGGCGTTAATATGACAGACATTGAGGTTCTTTTTAAAACTGGAAAACGACTTGTGCAAAAGATCGTTGAGAGAAGTATCATCAAAGGTATCATCATCAAGAGCATCTGAATCCAAAAATAAAAATAAATCGGACGAGATTGAGCAATCCATTGAAAATAATAATTAATTAAATATAAAATAATAAAATAAAATAATAAATTAAATATCTAAAAATATATACAATATATTTAATAATAAATAGGTAGGTATTAGCATTAAGTACAGCCACAAGCACCGCAGATAACTTTAGATTATTGAATGCAATTTATAAGAAGAATTACAAAACAATATAACTGATAGATATGTCCGCCCCTGCACACTCACGACAGACATATGAGAGAAAAAATAATATAAAAAGAAAAACATACTTAGAGAGGATGTGGGTTGAAGCGAATGATGATAATGATGTTGATGTTTCAACGATATGGTCAGTTTAAGGTGGCCATTTCATTAAATGATCAATTCTACGATATCGCCACGACATCTACATTATTTCATGTAGAGATTACGATAAAATGCAATTACCGTTGGTCTCTGGTTTCTGTAGACGAAGGTTACTGGATTGCGCAATGCAATGTACGAAGTATTGTCTGGACTAGAGCAAGTTCAGCAAGTCAGTGGTTTTGGACTAGTTACGTAGAACGCGACCTCCCTATTTGACCCACATGCCGTGTAATCTATGACACAAAATAAATTTCAAAAAATACTAGTTAATGTATGCGGGGTCTATTATAGTTATCTAGTCTATGATTCTAACAAACTTTGTTCGTTAACTGCTCATATAGACTTTAATGAGCGGTTTGCACTTAGATCGGTTTTCATTGTACGGCTTAAAGCATAGTTTGCCAAAATTATTGTGAGCCGCCCGTGGGCTGCTGAGCATTTAAATAGAAAAAAAAACAATTGTAGTTAAGTTATTATTATTATTCGAAACTCGCCATACACTTAGCCATCGAAATTTATTTCCCATCCTAATCCAATAATCCGGGACTTCCAGCAATCCGGCATAGGGGCAAAAAACGGGTGCCGAATGACCGAGCACCTATTGTACCTATTTTACTACATAGATAAGTATATAATACAATACTAGCATACAATAGTGGCCTAACGGTTCTGCAGTGCAATTTAGAATCCAACGATATCGGGTTTAAAACCTAGGCTCCGCACCAGTTATTTTTGTGCGGTTATGTGCGGTTTTCCATCGCTCCGTGCTTCGGAGGGCACGTTAAGCTGTCGGTCCCAGCTGTTATTTATCAATTCAGCACTACCTCATACGATAAACAAACAAGCGAGCACTACTACTCATGTATGGAGCCATATTTATCATTTCAACATGCGTTTCTTAAAAAGAATTTTTATATCATAGTTACGATACCTATGTGTAGGTTTCCATATTATATTACAACGACTCGTCCTCAAGAATCGTTATTTATCACTCTTAAAACGAGAAGTGTAAACTAAGGGGCCGTTTTTTATGGGGCCCTTTAATAATCCTCTTATGACGAGACCCTGCGTCCTTCATCACATATCTTGACGAATTTGTCAACACACCCATTTTCCCGGATCTATATTTTATCAGAGAAAAACACATTTTTCATTTGCCATGCGAATGATTGAAATTTAAAAGGAAATTATTGACTCTATATGTTTCATGCTTTTTTTTCAAGTGCATTTCGAATTTGCACAGTTTTACTAATGAAACACAATTCTTTTACATTTCGTTTTAGATAATTATTTTGAAATGAAATATATATATTTAATGTATTGTGAGCGATGGTGGCCTAACGGTTCTATAGTGCAAATTAGAATCCAACGATACCGGGTTCAAAACCTAGGCCCCGCACCAATGACTTTTCTAAGTCATGTGCGGTTTTCCATCGCTCCGTGCTTCGGAGGGCACGTTAAGCTGTCGGTCCTGGCTGTTATTGATTAATAGCAGTCGTTAAGCCATGTCAGAGGCCCTCGGGCGGTTTGACAAACTCTGACATCAGAGGCCAGCACTACCTCATACGACAAACAAACAAACAAACAAATAATGTATTTTCACCTATTTTTTCTTCTTTTTCCTGTTTGTTTCTGCTTTGTAATTGTAGTTTGAGCTACCCTGAAAGTTTCAGCAGGATAGCTAATCGGGAAATGCTCGAAATTTGAGTTGCAATATTCCTGGATAGACAGAAATACATACATACATAGATACATACATACAAGTGAAGTTAAATAAAAGCTTTTAATAAAAGCATGACAATGGTGGAAATATGCTTCAGTTACAACTGATTTTGGTATTACGTTAGTATGGACAATTCTTCCTTTTGGTATATTGTTACTGATTAGATGTCGATCATGTTTCAGACTTTACGTTTTTTTACTCGGCTAAGGCTCAGCAACGTTTGTAGCTCTGCTTATCCACGGCTAACTAAAAAACAAAACAATTTGATTGCAAGTTAACCAAGGCTCTAATATTGGTAAGCTCTATCATACATAACCGCTTGCTACCTGGTATTTAACTCAAAACAGGGCTCATACACCGCACGCACCACCTTAAAGGTGCCACAAGGAAAACTTTTACAATATTATTAATGGTCATATAATTCATTTTTAATTAACAAACTTTCAATACAGCTTAAATAACAAAACAGCCTAATTTTAGTTCCATTATTAACTGCGGCTGTGGCTGGAACATTATGAACAAACTTTAAGGTAAGGAAGTGGGACTTTTGGTAGGAGTTCATTTAGGGAGTACCTTCATATTTTACCTCGCCAACTCTGCCCACTGAAGCAAAAACTGATAAGAAAATGTAAAGTAAGTATACCTACACAGCCAGCAGCGCCTTAATAAACAAAAATGGTTCAAAGTTCAGGATTTATTAGAAGTGTAATTGGTTTGGATAATTACTTATACACTGGGGAGGCACTGTCTTAACCTGTGGAATTACAATACTGATTCTTTAATAAATCTATACTTCTACTATAAGCAGTATATACGAAAAAGTCTGTAAAAAGAAAAAAAAACTGTGGTCTAGGGTACTTAAAATAAGCTACTGAACAAGAATATAATATATTTTTTTATTGTGTCTGTCTCTCTGTTAGTCTGTATGTTTGTTTGTTCACGCATTACGTCCAGTCCGATTGCGATGTGGTTTTATTTGTTGGATAGCTTGGGGTTTGACTTAAAAACTGATGTACTTGGTATCTCAATCCGATGAGTAAAACTGTAACTTTTAAACTTTTGCGATTCGAACACATAGTTACACGAAGCTTATAGCTAATTCATAGTTTATGTCAGAAGAAATCTGCAGATGTCATTAGTGTTGTGTGTCGTGACAATTCTGAATTTTTACAATTCAGATGCGGGTAGTTCGAGACAACGCTCGCCCTTCTCGACGCTGACACCTGCTACTTCAGTCAGTTCTCGTGACCATAATCATTGCAACTTGATCGAAACGCCGAGGTAAACAATATTAAGTTATCAGCGCGATTAAGTCCTGTTTAAAAAAGTATATAACGATGAGAAAAAAACCGAGAAATCGAAAAAAAAATATTACGTCTGAAGAAATTTTGATCAAATTTGGTATATTGGTATTTTAGGTCTTGGAATAAGTACATAGAGTACCTACTTTTAACCTAGAGAAATGACCACGCGATCGAAGCCACGGGTACAGGTAGTACCTTTATGGAGTACTAATATCGATTGCTCGGATTCTACTCATTGGATTGAGACACCAAGTACACCAATTTCTTAGTCAAACCATAAGCTATCCAACAATGAAAACCGCCCCGCAATCGGTCCAGTAGTTTTTACGTGACGCGCGAACAAACATACAGAAAAACAGACAGACATGATTTAAAAAAAAAAAACTTGTTAAGTATCTTATTTTAAGTACCGTAGTCTATTTTTTTTAAATGAACTGTTTTGTACAGACTTTTGCGTACTTGTTGCTTTATTATCAGTATAGATTTTCTTTTTTACAGTGAAGGTGCTAGGCTAGTTTTTGACCACGATATCACCCGATAGAAAAGGATGAGGTCTATAGCAGAAGAGCTACACGTTCGACGTTTGTCTAATACCTAATTACCAATTCATTCTTGAATGTTCTGATCATATTTTTTCGGAGATTCTCGGATAGATCGTATCCGGAGATAACCAAAGTTGTCGATATAGCCCTTAGAATTAGTATAAGCTGAAGTTGCAGTGGGCTGGTCATATCTGTCGAAGGACTGATAACCGTTGGGTTAGACGTGCTCTTTAGTGGAGACCTTGACTCAACAAACGTAGTTTAGGGCACCCTCCGGTTAGGTGGAGCAACGATATACGCAGTGACTGGCAGCAGTTGGATGAAGATCGAGCTCAGTGGTATGCTTTGGGAGAGGCCTATGTCCAGCAGTGGACTGACGCAGGCTGATGATGATGATGATGATGATGATGATGAATTCCTTCTTGACTTGAACACACCTGCGATGTATTTTACCGAAAACACTGACGAAGTTCGTTTGCAGTTCATATTGTAAGATTTAAAAAATAGCGAAAACCGTGTGATGTATCCGGCGTGTATAATCAGCTTACACTGTAAGCTATATAGCAATATCCATAATACCATATTTTCATATCCAATATTAAAATACAACGTTGTCAATAAAATAAAAGAAAGAGATACAAAGCCTTTAAAGCACTCATTGTTTTTACAACACAAATATACGTTTTTTATGAATGGAAACAGAAATGAAGATCTATTGTATCAAATATTTGTTTTCCATTAGTACGATGGGGTTTCTGTACTCGATTCCGTCATGGTACGAATTTAAATAATGATAACTGTCTACCTGCTTCGAAATTTAAATGAATAAAATTAGTGTTTTTTTTAATTTCTGTGTTTCGGTTTCTTTGATCAAAGTTCTAATATAAGTTAACATAACTAGAGTTCGTACAACGCGTTTGTTATAAGAGTCTGACGTACAATTTGTAAAAATATATCAAAGTTTCCTAAGCCGGCAATAATTTTAGGAGATTATTATTTCTGTCCACAAATTAATGATAAATGATATTCTCTTTCAACCTGAGCCCGCATGACATTATAATTAATGCACTCGCAATCGCGATCATGAATTAACTGTCAGTGATCAGGCTAAAATGTTTACGCAAACCAGCCAGTTTACATAGTTCTATTATCAAGAATACACAGATAACTAAGTTAAACAACAACCACGTTACTGTTAATAGCTTTTTGTGCAAAAATTTACTAATAATATTTCGAAAGTTGGTCTCTATTTGTTTGTACCTAACCCTTTCCCAACTAATCTACTAGGTCGACCGATTATTGAATTTAAACTCTAGATATGGTTCTATTTTTTCTCTTTTTAAATATTTTAAGTCATGGCGTGACCGATAGTAGCCTAGCAGTATGCTAGTGAGAATTAGAATACAATGATACCGGGCTCGGTCCTGGGCTCCGCACCAATCTCTTTTTTTAGTGGTGTGCTGTTTTCTATCGCTCCGCACCTCTGGGGCACGTTAAGCTGTGGTTCCCGGCCGTTATTGATTAATAGCATTCGTTAAGCCATGTTATAGGCCTTCGGGCAGCCTGAAATACTCTGATATGGTTATTTCATGACCAGAATCCAGCATTACCTCACACGACAAGCAAGCAAGTCCTGACTATTCGAGCACTTTGCTTTAAAGGCTTTTTTTAAATCAAACCTTTTCATATGCTCGCAGTGGTCAAAATATGTCTTGCAGGTTTGCGACTGAGGTTGAGACTTGTATAATTTTGAAGGCTGTTTCCCATGAAAGTTGCTAGCTAGCCAGAAATTGACGTACTTTTTTATTAAAAACAGCCTCGCGTAGTTTATTCGTACCAAACATTTTATTGGGGAGCCTATTCTCCCCAATAAAATGTTAAAATGTTAATTGAACCATAATATGTAGTAAGGTTTATCCTGACCTGAGCACCCGTTCCTAAAACCGTTTCAAGTGTTTTCAATTATTTTAATCACTTAAACTTGAAAGACTGATTTTTGTTATATGAACAAAGATATAGACAGAAGTTTTGCGAACCCGAGAAAAGCCGAATACTCACTAGAAAACGAGAAAATGTATATGAGTAGGTATACGAAGCTGAGAGTCGCAACAAGTTTTTCATAAAACGTTTATCCGACGACGGCCTGCATACAAAATGTAAGTACGTAACAATATCTTATGAAAATACCTACGTTCAACCCCGAAACTTTAGTTCTCGTGATAACATGAAATTGGATGGTCCTGCTCCCTTTTTGGCTACTATATAAAAGGCTCGGTGTCCATAAAAAAGTTTATGATAGGAGGCTGCTATGTTACAGGAAGCTGGCCATAACGGAGTGGACAAACTAGGCGCTTAGTAGCTGCTAACGCTTATCAACGTTGTTAGTGTAATGATATAGGCTGCTGGCTCGATTTGAAATCTCTTTTTGTGGGAAAACGGAGGTTGTAGGGCTTGTGTGTCGTGACCATAGTTATGGATATGAGGGTGAAGACAATTTTCGTAGAGATTATTTAGTATTTTAAAAGGCAAAAACGGGAGTTACTCACGTAGTTAAATTCAGTGGTTTTTCTCAAGGTGAGTGCGAAACGCTCACGAACGTGTCATGCTTGCCTCGTATTGCGGGCCACCCCAAGCGTACTCTCGCAACGCGCGCGTTAACAGCAACTGGTGTGGGGGGCGAGAGGCTGCTGCGTGCCTTCGCGTCCTGGAGTGAGTCTTCTTCGTCAAATTCACAAGACTCACTACATCTCCACCAGTCACATTCTTTGCTCCACGAAGACATAGTCTCCAAGCAGGTGGCAGACACCATTCACCGTCTCTGTTAAAGTACTGACGCCTACTAATTTCGATAGCCTCTGGAATCTTTTTTTTTACCTGTTCTGTCCCACTGCTAGGCAAAGATCTCCACCATTTTCTTCCATGTATCTCGATCACTCGCAAGGTCCGACCAACAGTCCTGGTATACATCCATTTCGTCACGCCAAAGCTTTCTCTGTCTCCCTCAGCGTCGCCGCCCATCCTGTGGCACCCATTGCGTTACGATCTTGGCCCATTGGTCGGGATGCATTCGCGTCACGTGAACCGCCCAATCCCGCTTCAAACTGGCATCCTTATCCTTATGACCCACATCCACGATACCAGTGATATAACCAACGTGGTGTTACGAACTCGGTCAGTCTTCCTGATCCCTAAAACGCTACGTTCCATCGCTCTTTGACAAACCCCTAGCTTGAACTTGTGAGACTCGGTCAGCGACCAGGTCTGAGCACCCTAGGTTAGGACGAGCTGGATGCAAGTTAGGACAAACGTTTTACAACGATCTCACACGATGTGGTCAATGGTTTAACACGCTTCCCGTGTAGATAACTATTTACTCTTAACTTGAAAACACCTGGGTTGTATTTTACCGGAAACTATTATTTATTCTGTGCCGAGGGCAAGGCTTTCTATGCCTTTGCAGTTCTTATTATAAATGAAGCAGCTCAACTATTGTTATTAAGATCCATCTATGCTACCTTCGCATGCCGCATGAGATAGTACTTCTGGTGAGAGTTTGTCAGGTCAAGCCAATCTGGCAAGGCTTAACGATTGCTACTGTTCGCCTGAAATATAAAAAAATGTAATGACATAGACAACAGAACAAAACTTCCTTACCACGCTATTGTTTGAGCACTCTAACTGCAAAAATAAAAACGATGAACAAACTATTCAACATAATACAGTCATCTCAAAGGCGCCATTTACCTTTAATTTACTGCTGACCTTTTGAAAATTAATTTAAACTAATTATACGTATTGGATACCTACTTATATCTATACTAGCTATGCCTGCGGTTTTGCCCGCACGGACATTTTTCTGGCATAAAACTATCCTACATGCTATTTCAGAACCAAAAGAACTTATACGGTACAATGATACCAAATTTCGTTCAACTATCAAATAGTTTTTGTTGATTGCTCGGCTTCTACTCATCGGTTTGATATATCACGTACACCAGATTTTAAGACCAATCCTAAGGCTATCCATCAATGAAAATCACATCGCAATCTGTCCCGTATGTTTTACGTGATACGCGAAACATACATACAGACAAACGAACAAACAAACAAATGAGGAAACCCACAGGAAGCTCTTCTGGATCAGAGGGTAGAGTAAGGGGTATGCTATCTCAAAGCAATCCACCCCTCAACAGAGGTAAGCATAGATTTTGATTGCCTGGAGAATAAGAAGCCTGAAACATTACAGAAACACCAACTGGAAGGGATGCAGATTTACACATTTGGTAGTAGCATGGATGGGAAAGTTGGAGCTGCGTGGAAATGTTTGAAAAACGGAACGGAGACCAAGAACAAAAAGTTTAAATTGGAGCCTTATTGTGCGGTGTTCCAAGCAGAAATATATGCGCTTTTACCAAGCCACAGAACTAATAAAGCGGGAAAATGAAGCCGTTGTTAGCATATTCAGCGATTCCAGATCATCCCTTGAGCTTCTTAAAGACCAGGACTCTTACCATCCATTAGCGTATGCAATTAGAAAAAATATCTCAAGAATAGCAGCCCAAGGGTGTAAAGTAAATACGTACTGGATAAGAGCACATGTGGGGACAGACGGGAATGAAAGAGTGGATGTACTTACGAAGCAAGCATTTCTGAAGAAAATGGCTTCTGATTACGATTGGTGCCCACTCTCGTACATCAAGAAGATGCAGAGAGAGAACACACTGCATATTTGTGCCAAAAAATCAAGGAAGGCCAAACAGGCAGTTACAAAGATCTTTTTCCCAGAGGTAGGAACAGCATACCGTCTTTTGAGAAAGATATTGCTCACGCCCACTCATGTGCAGTTACTGACCGGACACGGTGATCTCAGCCAATACCTGCACAGGTTTAAATGTAAAGATCAACCGGACTGTGAATATGACCCAGAAGCGGAAAAATCTATAATGCACATATTATTAGACTGCCCAAGATTTGGTATAGACCGACACAACCTAGAGAATAGAATAAACAAAAACTTAGACAAAGAGTCAATACATGGAATTTTAGAAGACGAGAAAACTCGAAACATATTTACACAATATTGTACAAAATAGCGCAAAGGGCAATAAAAACAAACAAATAGTTCAGAAAAGATTATGTAAATAATATTTATTTAATATATGTATCTAGATGCATAGTAATATAAGAAAGAAGATGTATAATAATTGAGGTGATGGGATACAATCACTCTTGTTTTTGAATGAGAACACAACTCTTGTTTAGCAATAGGAGGCGGCTGTGTCCACTCAAAAGTTATTATAATAACCATTGTGATACTAAAATTGGAAAATATGATGAAAAAAATATGTAAGGACAGCTAAGTAGAAACATGTAAAAACAAGAGTTTTAGAACTAACACTAACAATAAAAAAAAAAACAAAAAAAGTTTCCAGTGGTTCACAAAGCACACCAATATGTGAGCATTGATAAATCCATAGAGTAATGATGTATAAAGTCGGAAGACGATATACTACTGTGTACAGGTGAACAAGGTCTCCGATTATGTCGGAGGAAAGCGGGACACACGAACATAAAACAAACAAACAGAAACACACGATTTTTAAAAATATGATGTTCTTGTTAAGTAGCTTATTTTATGTACCCTATACCATTTTTTTATTTATCTTCTTTGTATTTATTGCTTTATAACTGGTTGGTTTAGTGGCTAGAAACCCTAGGTAAGAGAACGAACGGTCACGGGTTCGAATCCTGCAAGGTGATATTTATATCTATGTATGTTTATCCTTTATCTAGTGCCCATAGCACAGGGTATCCTAGTTTGGGGCTAGGTTATTGTTGTGGAATTGTCCCGAATATATATATTTATTTATAACTAGTGGCTCTGTGAGCTGTAGACCTCGCGCGTACTAACTTTTTTGCTAACAATCTAGCGGTGCATAGTAGCGCCATCTAGAGACGTTATTGTAAAACTAACATTAATCACGAAGGTGCTCCCTCAATCGCTACCTAGTGGGTAAAGGGCTGATTCCACTGGTAGAAACCTAAAAGTGAGAAACTTACTGCATATTCAGCTCATCACGCCGAAGATCCTCATCAAATCTTCACCAATTTTTTATGAGATCAATTTAAAGTTATCACCTTTTAAATTAAAAAAAAAAACACATATGAAATCCGATCCAATAAGGCGGAGATATTTAGTAAACCCGTTTTTGCTCCTTTTTGGGGAAGTACCCGCCCAGTGGACTTCTAAAGGCTGACATGATGACCCGCCCAATCAAAAATCCTCGACGACGAAAAAATTCTAAAAATTCGTTTAACCTATTTATCAAGTTTTGTCTAGATTGGTTGAGAAATGCAACCTGTAGAGGAGAACAGAGATTTAGACAGCCGGACAGGCGGACATCCGGACATACGAAAGCATTTTTGCCCGAGCTGAAACGGAGACGCTTGGCTCGCGCTTCGCACAAGCTCGGTCAATAAGTATTAGCTGTACCGTACTTGTACTATTATTTATTCTATGGTACCGTGTATTGCCCGCGTTTTCATTTAAAAGTAGCCCAAACATATATACATACCAGGACCGAAATTACCTATAAAGTACAATAATATACTGACTACATTTCTTTAAAATTCGTTCAGCCTTCAAATAGTTTTTTATTGATTGCCCGGCCGGCATCTAATCACATCGGATTAAGATACTAAGTACCCCAGTTTCAAACACTAAGCTATCTAACAGTGAAAACCGCATCGCAATCAGTCCAGCAGTTTGAGCGAACAAACATATAGATAAACAGACAAAAAGATAACATGATTTAAAAAAAACCTTGTTCAGTTGCCAATATTAAGCACATTATTTTTTTAATTATCTTCATTGTAATTAGATTTATTGGTACTTACTGCTTTAATATAAGTATTGTTAGATAGAAGATAGATATAGATACATACATAGATAGATTATATATACTTTCAAGCAACCTTTATTGGCGTCAAATGATCCAAAATAGTAAGGAAACCTTTTCGTGTGTAATTGCCGATGTTATTATAATGCTCGAAGGGACGTTATCTCCAACAGTAGCAGCCACAGGGTTCGGGGACATATGGAGAGTTAATTCGGTATGTTAAATAGCTAATTTGGCACACAGAGGACCGTGTAAAGAAATAACTGTTGATTTATTTTCATATGAGTAAGTATGAATGACGACATTGTTAGGCACGCAGGAATAGACTGGATGAGACTTGCACATGACCGGAACAAATGGCGTGAAAGAAAGAAGGCCTATACCCAGCAGTGGGTTGATACGGGCTGAATAGATAGACAGAATTATGAATGTAGTCAGAATTGCTGGAAAACAGTCTTAGAGGACAGAACAAGATTAAAAGGAGTGACGTGAAAGAGAGGAGGCTGATACCCTACAGTGGGCTGAAAAGAAGAAGAGGTTTGAATGACCCGTCTCAAAGACCTAGCCCAACGTGATATAATTTTTCTTGATGTTCGCAACCACAACCATTGCCACTGGAGCAATTGTCCCATCGACCCAAGACCACACTCCGCTACCTTAAGATGGGATGACGAGAGAAAAGGATGGGTCTTTAGCAGGAAAAATGCACATTTACCACAAGCGGGACGACAATGAAGGTCTTACCGCCACCATTCCATTGCTCAGTGCTTTGGAGGGCCCGTTAAGCCGTCGTCGGTTCCGGTTGCGTACAATTGATAGCAGTCGTTAAGTCATGGCAGAGGCTCTTTGGCCCCTTATCTTTGCCTGGCACCAAAATAGCAACATTTTGAATACAAGTAGGCGTCCAGTTTACCCAAATACGGCTAAGCAAGAGAAGGGTAATGAGTTTAACAGTGTATATATATATATATATATATGTGTACCCGACTACGGCAAAGCAAAGCCTGGGTTGTGTTCAAACTAAAAACTCAGTCCAATTTTGACAAGCGAGGTATCAATCTATTCATCTTCAGGTATAGAGTGTCATACGAGTAGGTTATTTCTACCCGACTGTAGTCGGGTTTTAGTCTTTGAACTTTTTACAATAGTTATTGGACGGCAACAGCAAATAGACATTTTAATGGGGCTTTATTGTGAAGTCTAATAATTTACTAGCGACCCGCCCCTACTTCCAGGGGTTTAATTTAGAAAAAAATAAGGGGAAAATGTGAAGTTCTCGCACACTAGCGAATCGCGACTTCACTCCACTTTGGGGGTCGGTGGCTCGCTTCGCTCGCTGCCTCCCTCTTCGCTACATTCAGGTCTCTTATGCTCGTATATACGTTTTTCACGGAAGGCTTATATATATATATATATAAGCCTTGCTCGTGCTCGTATATATATATATATATATATATATATATATATATATATATATATATATATAAGCCTTGCTCGTGCTCGTATATATATATATATATATATATATATATATATATATATAAGCCTTCCGTGAAAAACTATCTAGTTGATGGTGAAAACCACATCGAAATCCGTTGCGTGGTTTAGGAAGAGTTAGCGGCCAAACAGACAGAGACAGAGAGACAGACGCGGTAAGAGACTATGTTTTATACTATGTAGATGATGTATTGATATTGATGATTGAAGTAGTGTGACAGCAGAGACTTTCACACAGCCTAAGAGCCTATATTCTCCCTTATTCCCTACTCCTCTAATACCCTAATACTCCCTACGAGTATAATATGTCACACAATCACACCCCAGATGGACTTGCCAACATACGTGAACACTGAATTGAATTACTGTAGCACATTATTTATTATATAGGTATGAAGTTTAATGAATGTTCTTCTCAGAATCCCAATTGAGCTGTGCCCACGGCTTTGCATGCGTGGTCATTTCTCTAGGTTAAAATTACTCTGTGCTATTCCGAGACCTAAAATACCAATATACCAACATTTGATCAAAAATTTTTCTACCATCAGTAAGTTTATTATAGATTGCTCGGCTTCTACTTGTTGTATTGATATACCAAGTACACCAGTTAATTCAAATCCTAAACTATCCAACAATGAAAACCGAATCACAATCGGTCCAGTAGTATTTAAGTGATGCGTGAACAAATATACAGACAAACAGTCAGACACTATTTAAAAAAATGTGATATTCTTGTTCAGTAGCTTATTTTAAGTACCTTAGACCATTTTCTTTTTATTATTTTCTTTGTACAGACTTTTTCGTTCTTATTGCTTTATTATAAGTATAGATAGACTAGCTGATGCCCGCGGCTTCACACGCATGGTCATTTCTGTAGGTTAAAATTACTGTATGTACTATTCCAAGACCTAAATACCAATATACCAACATTTGATCAAATTTCTTTCAGCCGTCAAAAAGTTTTTATCGATTGCTCGGCTTTTACGGATAGGATTGAGATACCAAGTATACCAGTTTTTAAGTCAACAGTGAAAACCGTATCGCAATTGGTTTAGTAGTTTTTACGTGATTCGCGAACAAACAAATAGACAAACAACAAGACGAGATTTAAAAAAATGTTATATTCTTTATATATAGATATGTTACGACTGTCACTCACCAGTTGTTGACTGTTTAGTTGTAACATATGTATATATAATGAATTACGCTCACGTTACTTTATATACCAATAATGTTATATTCTTGTTCAGTATCTTATTTAAATACTCTAGATCATATTTTTTTAATTTATTTTCTTTGTACATATTGTTTCGTTCTTATTGCTTTATTTCAAGTACAGATAGATAGATAGATAGATAGATAGATATATAGATATAAGAGAGAAAGATAGATATAGATAGTCAAATATACACGCGCTGATTGATACTGGCAGATGTCGTAATGGTAGTTAAACCTAATATATGAAATTAAATTAAGGACAGCCCCCAATTTTTATTTTTTTGAGGTAAACCAAGACTGTTTTTGTTAATTTGTGTTCTAAACGACCCGATATTTTCATATAAACGTGAATGTCGGTACAAAGATACGTGCCTTGTGATGTTTTCATAATTTCAAATATGATTTTTTAAACGAAATTAATAGAAAATAATACGAGAGCAGACATCTGTTGCTTCATGAGATACAAGGGGAGCCGAAAGAGGAAAAATATTGTTTCTAAGAAAATTGTTCAAGAAAAATACACGCAATACATTTGAAAAAAATAAACATTATATAATGTTACCGACCTGGATGACTGGCAGATAATGCTGTTTAGCATTAAGTCCTTCCTTGTACATTTTTTTGTGCAAAACATTTGTACAAATAAATATTTCATTAAAGGAGAAGGTTAAGAACCTCTGATTATTTATCCTAGGTAATTAATTAAATCTTACCAATTACAAACTTCCTGCTTTATGTTGTTACCTAGGATTTTATTTGTTTAAAGTCAGAGTTTGTCAGACCGCCCGAGGACCTCTGATATGGCTTAACGACTGCTGTAAATCAATAACAGCCGAGACCGACAGCTTAACGTGCCCTCCGAAGCACGGAGCGATGGAAAACCGCACCTACCTAGGATTATTATTTTACTTCTGATCTTGGACCTATTGATTTATCTCTGTGCATTTATGTGGCAGGTTCTTTCTATTTCTTAATTACACAAAAAATTGCCCTTGACGTTGGGGAAAATAGCCTGTCTACCGATCCGATATATTCAAGGAAAACGAAGTTTTAAGAAAGTGGTTGTCACACACAATATTTATTTCTTCAAGTCGCGCACAACAAAGTTGCTGTCAAGTTCTTGAAATGTCAGGGTTTCGTTACAAGACTTGTCACATACCCAAGTAGGAGAAATATTAAGGAAATTATTTGAGGATCTATTAAGTAAAGAACACTCCTATATCTTTTTTTATCTATAGAAAAAAATGCAATTGAATGATTGTTTCACATGATCGTTAGATTTATGGAGGTTGGCAAACTTTCAGAGGGCTGGTTTCAAAGAGATCGGACTAACCAATCCCTTTGGTTGGGTCAGTGCGAAAGATTTGTTAGTTCTTCTTACTTCCCTGACTCACCATACATTCAAAATGAGATCATGTAAAATGATTCAATCAGTTTCACTTGGTCAAACTAACTAACCTTGGTAATTCACTAACCTAGTGATTTACCAAGGACTTTGGATTCGAGGGGTTTTTACGAAACTTCCGCTTGCGTTGATGGACAAATAGAAACAGACACATCGATAACTAAATATGAAAACCAAGATCAATAGAAAGTTTTTTTTTATATTCTTCTTCTCATTCTCTGTAATTAGGGTATTTTAAAATCTATCAGGGTATGTGCCTATTACTAATATTATATTGCAACATTGATACTCTCGAAAAAAACTACAAGGTTATTTTTGCTGCATGCATACCATCTGCGCTTGGCCTTTTTTGGGTTCATTCCCTGTGACACCACCAAAATGAAGGTTGCTTCTGTTGTGGTTGTACGTTGGTTTGAGGACTGCGTATCCATGGATAGTAAGCGATTGCCGTGCACGGTCGTGTCATACGGTTTCACACGTTGTAGGTAAATTCCTGTGAAAACTTTCTATCCCTTGTCTTCAAACGGAATCTTCATGCATTGAAAATTTTAAATGAAATACTTTGTCTAAACGATAGCTATATCTTGCAAACATAACACCATAATGTAGTAAACATGTAGGTAACACTCAACTTCTCCTGGGCAGCCCCACAAAAAAAATCTCTTCTAACAAAGTGAGGCGACGACAGAAACAGCGATACAAGGTATCCGGGCACGATATCAGAGGGTTGGGGTGAAAAATAATTATGTATTTCTCCTCCCCACGTAATTATTGGAATTTTTCGGATGAATCTCCAGTTTACTTCGGTGGAATGAAGGGGAGCTTTGAGAGACGCAACGCTCTTTGATAGAACGTTAGAAATGGCGTGCAATTTTATGGTTTGTGCATTTGCAGGGCTGTGTAAGTTATTGCACGTTTCAAAGTGTAATAATTGCTGATTGAAAGGGTGTTGTAGAGGGTTTGCAGTTAGAAATAACTTTTGGCTGAGTTTTAATAAGAAGTTTTTGTTGACATAATGTTGAGCAGTTGAGCACCTCAACTATGTACTTACCAATTTTTTTTACGTTTCATCAAATGGTTTTAAAGTAGTTTAGGATTCCATGAGGCTGGTTTGACTTCACAGTTTACTTGTATGGAATAAATAACTAGCTTAAAAGTTAAAAAAAACACGCCGGCCCTGCCAAAAATGAACTGATGCCAATAAATTATACACTATTGGAATGTGCTTTTGCGGGCCTTCAATTTGATACCCATATTGTAAAATTTAAAGTTTTTTTTTCAAATGAAAATGGAGCCATGCAGCTATACAGACAGTAGTACATGCAGTATTTTAACTAAGAATGTCTAACGCGCTATGATTTAGTTTTTAGTGGGATAATGAGAACCTGCCATATGTAGAATTTGCCACTATGAGAACTTGCCGTTTGTAGAATTGGCTGTTCTGTGCCTAAACCTTTCGGAGGAAACGTTATATTCTCGGTCGCGGTTGTTATTGATTAATAGCAGTCGTTTAGCCATGTCAGTGGCCCTCGGGCGGCCTGACAAATTCTGCCACCAGAGGCCAGCACCACCTCATACGACAAACAAACAACATCTGACCATCTCAAAATAAATACAAAAAGGAGCTTTACCCGTTAAAATCAAATATAGAACAAAGTGTGTATTTTTACCAGACTGCGAAACACAAAGGCCTAGTCATGTATTTATCAGCCTATGTATGTCTGTTCCTTTATGGCACAATATAGACCAAAAGCGTGCACAGATTTTTAATTATTCTTGCGTTAATCGATTTGTATTAATCTTGCGAGTGCTACTAAAGACATGACAGTAATCAAAATTTAATATGGCGACAACCGGACACCATAATTAATGAAAAATATAAATAAAAAGATCGACTATGTCAAATCATCATTGAATAGGTATTTGATAATCATTTTAGGATTCTCTTATCATTTTTCATGTCGAATGACCATTTAGGATCTATAACAATTTAAAGGTATGTTTAAATGTATGTCTGTTCCTTTGTGGCACTATATAAACAAAACGCGTGTACCGGTTTTGATGTTTCTTACGTCAATCGATTTGTCTTTATCTTGCAAGTGCTACTAAAGACATAGAGTAATCAAAATTCAATATGGCGACAACCAGACGCCATATTGAGAACAATAAAAAACAGAAAGTCGACGAACTATGTTAAGTGGTGTATCATTGAATAGGCATTTGATAATCATCTAGGTTTATCTTATTATTTTTTATTTCGAATAACCATTTAGGATCTTCGCGTACCTTTAGTAATAGGTGTAACAATTCTTTCCTGAATTGAAAACTTAAAGAGCATAGTTAAAAATATTCTTCTAGTTAAATCCAGACTCTAGTTCTAGGTCAAATTGATCTAGGTTTACTTATTACACGCTTTATATTAGCTTCACTTGTATGTTTGTATGTTTGTAACCGACTCCTTTGGACGCTATTTTGACCCACTTTAAAAGGTCAGATTTCATTCAAATTTTGCACACCTGTCAAAGACCGATGACAGAGCAATAATATAGTTAAATTTTCTATAAAAGCGTGATTTTAAGTTTTTTAAACTATCATTTATTTTTAACTACTACGGGCTATCAAGAATGGCGGTGCCTCCGTAGCATTTATTTACTGTCAATAGGTTTTTTAACATTTAACTAAACCATTCGAGTTAGGGTAGTGTTTAGTGTCATTAATTTTAGTGTAAAGTGTTACCTATAGATAAAGAACGCATAAACAAAGTGTCTTGACGTCTAAAGAGACACTAAGAAAAGGATTATGGATATATTCTAAGTTAAGACGTTTAAGTTAAAGTAAAATTGGTTATTGTCCTGATTCAAGGCTAGATTGCAATATCAAAATTTTAAGATGTACAAAGGAAAAGAAAAAATAATGGTTTGCGTCAAACAATCTAAATGTCCTTGTAAGGCCATAAATAAAATTATTTAAGATCCACATTGCAGATTGATATTATTATGGGACGGTTATCTATGAGTAGCCGTGATGAGTTATTTAACACTCCAGTCCCTCCCAGCCTACATGTGGCGGTAACACATTTTCCCGTAACCTTTATCTTACTTTTTTTCATTACCGCTTACATTTCTTGAAAAAACTTTCGCCATAGCTGAAATAGCATTTGTTCTCTTCGTCTTTTGAGACACTTAAAAAGTTGTTTTTGATGAAAATTCTTTGCGGGACTTTAACGGAAGTAAAACAGCAGGTTGTTTTAGAAAAGGTGTTCAAAACGTAAAATTGAAAGAAATTTTATCTTCCTTGGCGTTTTTCAAGATGTTTTACGGTTTGAACACCTTTTCTAAAACAACTCTACGAATAATAGCCAACGAACGAACATAACGATAAGTACGACTGACGCACGGTGGTCGTAAAATTCAAGTTGTTCTTTTTTTGTTTGGCAAACGCCTCAAATCAAAATAATACTATAGACAAAATGGTACGTGAGTATAAAACATTTACATTTTGCGTAAGACATTGTTATTGTCCTGAACAGCTTCGCACTGGTCTAAATTTGTCTCTTACTGGGTTCACGTGATTCGAAATAAAAGACCGACATAAATGCAGTACTTGTATTGATTCAACAACGAAAACCCAGAGCCCCCTCAGAAGTCACAAAATAATGTTCCGTTCAAAGTTCGTTCTAAGCTACGAATGAAACGCTTGCGCGTGCTAATTTTTCCACTAACGCCATCTAGTTCCATTTGAAGGTAAACATTTTGTTCTTACGCTAACTTAGGGTTCTAACTTGGACAGTCCTATTTGTCCAAACAAAATACCTACTAATTTTATCTTTCTCGTGCGAAGCCGGGGCGGGTTTCTAGTCTTAGATAAACTTCAACAGAGTCTGCTTATCGAATTTGATGGAACTAGTGAGAATAAAGTCTCAATAATTCCGTTGTGGAACTTCTTTCACGGAACAAATAAACTAGTCTTAGTTTTTCCTTTTTTAATTAGTTAGATATTGTAAAATGTGAATGTGCTTGCAGATGTGCATACTTGCAGTTATTTCAATCCACGTGTAGCCATATAATTAAATGTAATTAATGCAGAATTTTCATTAAACCATAGGCGTAGATAGCGTTTCATGGCTAAAAAATAACCACTGGCTACGCTTCGCTCCCGCCTTCGCCTTCTAACCTATCATGCTCACGGGCTTCCGCCCTCGTCTTCTATTAAAAGAACAGTCAAGGGCTACTCTTTGGTACCTCTCCCCCCCGCGGAGACGCTTAGTTTATGAGATATTTCAGTTTAAAGTTTAGAAAAAACCAAAGAGTTGGGGGGAGGGTGGGGGTGAAGGAGATGAAGGAAATGGAGGACTACCCCCTGGTACCATTTCCAAATCGCGGAGACGTGGAGTTTTTTGTTTATAACCCGTCAATAAAATTGTTAAGTAGTAGAATGTGTTTTTTGAATGGGGGGGGGGGGGGCAGAGGATACTAGGGGGTAACCCACCACTTGTCCCGCCCCTCCACCGACCCCGCCGTCCTCCCAAATCCTTGTTATTTTTCTAAACTTTAACCTGTAATATCTCATAAACTAGGTGTCTCCGCGGGGGGGAGGAGTACCAAGGGGTAGCCCCTCTCCAAAAAACCCCTCCCTAACTCCTGCCCCTCGATTCTAGATCAATCCTATTTACTGAAATGTTCAATACTAATATGATATCGCTACGACACTTACATGTTTATTTTTCTTGGTGTCAATAAATATTTATCTATGACAATGATAGGTCAATGCAACATCGCTCGTTGAATGAGCTCACAGTACATACATTTTCCAGCCACCAATATCTAGATAGCGCTTAATGCGTATTTGGAACGTTGAATTCGGAATACTATTGCAAAGCTATAGTAAAGTATCTATTCGTACCCAAAACGCCAATTTGTAGTGATAATTACATATCATGACACATTGTGCTAAATGGCTGGGATACACTCTATATCACGATATTTCCATTACTATAAGACCTACAAACTTGAAAATTGCCAGAAGTGTTTTAAGAAAGGAGTTTTAGAAATAGGAATGGTTTTTTTTTAGTATGTATTACGATTTCCAAAATACTACATTTGATAAAACTATATAATTATATCTCCTCTAATAAGGATTCTAAATTGTTTTTTGGCTTACCTATAAAGTATTATTTAGTCATGGCGCTCTTTGGGGGAGGCCTATGTTCAGCAGTGGACTTCTAAAGGCTGCCAAGATGATGATGATGATGATGATAATGTATTCTCAATATAAACTTGGATTTATTTTTAAATAATTGTAATACTTGATTATTTCAGTTAAGAATTGTGATGATACACTATTTATCAACAAAAATTCGGTGAACTATCCAAACTGACTGGAGAAAAAAGGAAATATTTCAAGTTCATGGTACGTAAATATAACGAGAAGTCTGGCAGTTTTGCTAACTTTTTTACCCGAATAAAGAAGGTTACGTGTTTTGGTTGTATGTATGTTTGTTTGTACGTTTCTTAGGCACGTCCTACAACATTTACGGCTTGATAGGTGTTGATACATGAGGTATTATTGGATTCTTCTTGATCACGAAAGTGCTCAATAGTGAAGTGGATATATGAAGTATCAAGAAAACTAATATGGTGGCTTACAGCTGCCATATAATGTATTTCTGACGGGAAAAAAATATGACCAAAACCTATCGATGAATCATAATAAAGGTCTTTAAAAGACCATTTCAAAATTATATAATTGTTATAACTAAACAGTAGCAATTTTCTTTTAAACTTGCTACAAAATGTTAATATAAATACTATATTCTAATGTTGCAATTGCAACTATTAAAGTAAAGCAAAATGTGTAAGTAAAAACGAAACATTAAATGTATATAAATACTAGCTGCGCGCCCTGGTTTCATCAGTGTCCCTCAGGAACCATACATTTTTCAGGATAAAAAGTAGCTTATGTGTTAATCCAGGATATAAGCTACCCCTGTACAAAATTTAAAATAAATCCGTTCTTTCGTTTATGCGTGAAGAATTAACAAACATACACTCACACCCTCCCATGCATACAAACTTTCACCTCTATAATATTTGTGTGATTATTTGTGTGGGTGGTCAGCTCGTATTTAATAATTTTGGTCGCAGTCGGGTTTTTTTGTATTTGTATAATAATTTTAATTGTTATCAAACGGTTTTTTTCAAGTTGATTTGGAGATCTGTTCTTTGCACGGCCAGTAATAAAGTATCACTAAACTTATGCTATAGCCTATACTTACTTACACTGAAAAAAAAATATGCGCTGAATTTCTATACCTCTTAATATCCCAACCAAAATTGAACTCAAGCCAAAATGTGCGAAAACAGATTCGTTAGTTTGGCTCCTAAACAAAACGAATCAGTTTAATTTGGCGCGACTAAGAAATGGGTTCATCTTGAAAGTCAATAATTTGTAGGCGAGATTTTTGAGCTGGCAAGAATTAATCCTGAAATAGTGTCTTTGCGTACTGTGAATGTAAATAACGTTATTTCATTTATTTTGTTGCCATGTTCAGTGCCTTTGAGACTGTTTGAAGTCAATGCACAAATTGAGGCAGATAATAATCGCTTGAACCAAACAACCGACTTCAAATGAATTTACTAAAAAAGTGATAACGAAATATTGAATTACATTTGCTCGAACTATTCCGAAGCAACCGTTTAAATAGAAACATCTTCGTCCACAAAACTTAGAAAAGACGGTGTTCATACATAAAATAGCAAAAAAATGCGCATCAAATTGAGAACCTCGAAGAGACAAGTCAATTTAAAAAATAAAGTTATAATAAATTTTACGAAATTTTCTTCAATCACACGATGCGAGTTTGCTCGCTGCGATCTTGTGCTCGGTTGTGAATAGATCGTTGCTATTAGCCCTCGCCCTCTGTTTGTCACATGTAGCGACTGCAATTCACGCGTTTCCCGAGAATTTCTACAGTTGGTTACCAACTGCTTGTCTGTTGCTTGGTACCCAAGCAAAGAAATAATAATAATAATAAACACTTTATTACACCATATTATAAGGAACAAATACATACAATAACTTATTTTTAAAATACGGCACAATGGGTGGTCTTATCGCTAAGAGCGATGTCTTCCAGACAACCTTTGGATGGATAGAAATTACGAATTAAAAAAAAATTACGGTGGTGCAAAACAATACAATAAATCATACAAAAACGACTATACCTACATATTTAATAAACTACATAAACCATACTTACTTACATAAGGTAAATACAACTACAATACATACTTTATAGAACTATACATACATATACTTAAATATAATAATTAATGCCTAGCATAATTATATCAGTTTAAGTATGGAGTTTTTATATTAAGTCAATGAGCTACAGTGGAAAGGTAGAAATTTTTGACTTGAGCCTTAAATAGTGACTGGAAGGGCATTCCAGAGACGCACAGCCTGGACAGTAAAAGGTGAATCGTAGAAAGTGGTACTGTGTACCGGAGTATGCAGGCGGAGGTTTTCTGATGACCTAAGAGACAAAGGATGGCAATTACTTAGAAATTGAAAGCGTGCTTTTAAGTAGTGAGGAGTGGAAGGATTAAATATATGTAAATAAAGTTGTAAAGAAGAGAAAGGATATGAGTATTCCGGCGGAGACGTATAGGAAGCCACTTGAGTCTTAAGCGAAATTCAGAGAATGTCGTCTAGTGGACCAAATGGCTCACTTATAAACAGTTGATTCGGTTGGCAAGTGCCAAGCTAGCACAGGAAATGCGGGGTCAGCTTATAACTTGCAAGAAAACAAAATAGATTCGTAAATGGAATGGATCGACCGCAGAGAAAAGTTTGGGGCTTCTAATAGTCTTTTAAAGGAATTGATTGCAACAGATTGCAGAGATATTCTACGTATATCGCTGCAATATCGATCAATTCAACTTGCGGCAATTTCAATCGCACCGAATGATTGTTAGTCGCAGCGAGGCTGTCACATCAAGCGAGTTTGCTCGCAGTGATCGCATTCGGAGCGGGAATTCGCTTCCTGTGACCGAAGCTTTACACTTAACTATCATTTTTGTATGTGCTTGGCAAGTCATACTATATTCAACCAAAGATTAATAATCTTAGTATCTAGTAGGCCATCTGGCCTTTCTAATCAGCTAAAGGATTTTGACTTTCGCACGTTCACAAACCGATTGATACAGCAATCTAGTAAATGATAAAGGTTCTGTAGATAATTAAACTTTTTTTTACTTTAAAAGCTTATTGCTTTATATAACACGTCAAACCATTAAAGACATTATCTTTTTGAATAAGCTCAACCATATTAATAATTATGGCTCGACTTGGCACCACCTTCAAAAAACTCTTTCTTATCTTATGTTGTATATATGCATTATTATTACGTTGGTAATTTCTAAAAAGTGATACTGTTTTGGCTCAATTGTAATTATTTTATTAATTTTAGTGGTTGTTTACAAAATAACATTTTTAATATGAAGTAGTTTTTTTTTTTTTTTTTTGATTGGCCTAAGCAAACATTGGAAAGAATATATGCTAAAGAAAATAGTAGACACTCGCTCACTTTAGACTCAAAGCGTTGGTAAATTAAAACCAAGGATGAATAAACCTACGAGTACATAGGTATATTAACAACTGAATTAGTTTTGACAAACATTATCTATGATTTCACTGGAATGAAATGAAACACTTTAAAAAAATGGTTACACATCTCGTGTATGTGCCCATTTTTAAAGCAATCTCTTACGAGACACCACCAGTACCACTTAAGACCTGAGAACTCATCGAGACCAATCAAATAAGCCTAGACTCGAAGGGGTTCCATTATTTAGTTGTTGAGTTCCTGTGAATACCATCCGGCTCCATCGTCAGACCCTGGATACCACATAAAACTAGAGATCTCATCAAGACAAACCAAATGAGACCAAACTCGAAAGGGTTCCATCATTTTGTATTTGAGTTACTGCGACTACGTTCCGGCTCCACTATCAGACCCTGGATACCACATAGCACTAGAGAATTCATCAACACAAACCAAATGAGCCCAAACTCGAAGGTATTCCATCATCTGATTGTGTAGATCCTTTTACTACTACTACTACTACTACTACTACTACTACTACTACAACTACTACTACTACTGTAGTTTTTAAATTGTCATAAGAACTACATCCATGGGCAAAACTTTAGCATCTTTGGACGTCCTTAAATTGTTCAAAATTGACTTGTTACCAGTCCCGAACATAATAACACAGTGAATGAAATTATAGCTTGTTTAAAGATACTTAACCAATTTTGATGATATTTGTACAGTACTATACTAGAGGTCTTTTTATTACTCAAGTAAAAACAATCATCTAATTCGGTCCAGAAATCCCAAGATATTAGAGATCATGAACTATAAAATAAATAGAATTTCTAATAAAACTACTGAACAATTTTGATGAAATTTATACGAAACTACACAGTAAGTTAACTCTTTTGAATAAAAAAACAACCATCTAAATCGGTTTAGAATTCTTAGAGATAAACACAAAATCAAGGCAATATAAACGCAAAATCGAATTGATTTACTCAAAAAAACTATTTATCCTCGAAAAACCGCGAAACCAATTTTTGATACAATTTATATGGAACCACCTGGTGAGTATATCCTATCAAACAAAAAAAGAATTTTGAAAATCGGTCCGCAATTGACGGAGACATCGACCAACATACATAAAAAAAACATACAATCGAACATATAACCGTATCCTTTTGTGAAATCGCTTAAAAAGGGAGTTTACCAATGATCCTTTATTATTATCTTATTTGTACCTATAAACTATAAACAGTACTGTGACATACAGACTGAATGACTGACAGACAACTCGCAATCTAAACTGGTGGACCTAAATATTTGTATTGAGAAAATATTCTTTGAGTACTCTAAGGACGGATTATTTGAAATTCTATACCTAAGGGGATGAACGGAAATGGCAAAGCGTGCCGCGGGCGTAACTGCGGGGTGCAGCTAGTAAACTACAAAACATTACCGTGACATACCGATTGACTGATAGACTGACTGACTGACTGACTGACAGACAACGCGCAGCCTAAGCCAGTGGACCTAGAGATTTGAAATTTGGAGCAAATATTCCTTGAGTACCGTAGAGGTGCACTGAGAAGGTATTTTAGTTTGCACGCGGGCTTTGCAGCGGGGAGCGGCTAGTACTCTATTTAATGCGGCAGGGGTTTACTCATAAATATATACTTGCATAAATCCTTAGTCGCCTCCATTCAGTGTTTTCCCTAATGCATCTATGAAGTAAAATGGTGCGGCAAACATTGACCGGCATAAAACAACTACGTACATCTTCATACAATGCCACAGTTTTCCTGTTTATCTTGTCCGCTTCCTCCAAAGCAACTTGATTGATACAAATTGACTCTGGAGCATAAGGATCACGTCCACATAATGGTCCTAATAAATGCTAAAAGTTATAACATAAGCCATGACTCCATAACCCGTTATTTATAGCAGTGGCAATAACTAAGCCAACATTGGGACACAACAAAGATACGAATATATCACTTTACTGGCAACAATATGCAAATGCCTGACTGCATAATTGGTTTAGCTAGCGTTAAGGCGCTATGGGTTCTAAAAATGTTTGTTCTGCTCGTGAAGGTACAGGTTAAGCAGGAGATGTGATGCATCTCGGGAGCCCATTTTAGTTAAGATTTTCAATGTTATTTTACTTTTTTTTACAACCTTACAATTTCTGAAAAAAACTGATTTCACATTAGTATTTGAATCTCTGTTGGGATTTCACACATATTTTTCGTAAAAATGTATTTGATAGAAATTGAATGAAGTTGATTCATTCCATCGGCGGGAACGTCAAAACGGGTGTTTTTTAGGAAACTTAATGATTTTTTCTATCGAGGCCGGATAAAAACTATAGGTTGTTTTATAGCGGGGGCATTGAGCGGATAAAAAAAAAAGTCTATTAACCGTTTTAAAAGATCTAGTTATTAATATTTGTAAGGATGAATCGTAAAATTTTGAGCGCATTTCGCCTTAACGATTAAACCGTTGTAGTTTTAGGTTATAACTGCTATAGTTTTTAAGTTGTTGCTTTATTGACTTTAATTTCCAACTAGTGTGAGTGCATTCTTGGCGTGATATTTGATTTGGCACGTGTGAGTGCATCCTTGGCGTGATATTTGATTTGGCACGTGTGAGTGCATCCTTGGCGTGATATTTGATTTGGCACAGTACAGTACTAGTTAATAATTAAAACTAAATGTGATGATCATATGATGTAATTTATATATTTTTTGTGTATATCTGACTTACATTATACGAGTATAACACCAGACTATTTGAAAAAATATTTTACTAGCATAATAAACAGACAATTACAGAACCTGGGCCACAATTCTGTTAGCTATTGAACCGCGATAACGCAAATCAATTGCATGAATATTTTTTTGCGGTTTTTATTCTTTTACCTCTTAAATGTGCTAGAAGCGAAAACTTTGGGGACATTTTCAAAAAAAAAAAAGAATAAGTTGGTACATTAACCGAAAACTTTCGCCAAATTTTTGCTTCGAACACTTTTAAAAAGAAAATGAGAAAATATTGCAAAAAAAAAAAAAAAATGGTTTCGATTTGCGTTATCGTGGTTCAATAGTTAAGAGAATTGGAGCCCTGAAGGGTGTTTGCACGCACAGGTGCGTCATGCTTAATCTACCAAACGATAAGATTGTTTAATAATATTGTTGTGCATAATCATTTTGGCGTAAAGAACGCTATGCTAAGCATAGTGTATTTGACTTTACCGCACTATTGCTATTTCAAATTTATTTTTGGCGTGATACGGGGGAGGTTCAGCAGTGAACGTCTCCCAGATGCTGCTAGTGATGACGATAATGACGGTGATGATGATATTGATGATATTTTTAACTTACTGCCTTTCAAGGTCTTCCCTCAGAGTTACACGATGGAGTTCAAAAAGATATGAATTCTATTCGAGTGTACAAAACATCGTCAGCGTTCCTGCAGATGTCAAAACATGACGGCTACCGCTTATGGTGAGGCAGTACAGCGGTTTCCTTCTTCAAAAAATAAACTGTATAACTGACTTCTCCAAAACACGTCTACGAGTAATTATTTTTTTTGCACGAAAATAGAAAGTGCACTTTTTATTGCCATTATCTTTAATGTTAAATAATAGTGATTGCTTTATGACTAAAACCTTCAACATGGCTATAAGGAAATTAATCTAAGCAAGCATACCCAACAGGAAGTAGCGATAAATTGTTATACAACATATTATTTATTCAAAAGCGGTACAAATGGCCAATGGATCGGAACATTTTGGTTATTTAATAACTAGATATTAGCATAGGAACTGGAGATATCCACTTTGGGGAATAGATACGGTACCTATAATGCATAATGCTGCTGAAAATGAGACAGTGAATGAAGGAGGATCTCTACTAAGACTTAGGTAGCACTTTAGGTGCATTATAGTGTGTTTGTCTTAAACTTTGTTACGCTATGAACGCACTAGCGTTGCTGTGTAATATATCGCACAAAGCAACGCAAATAAAATATATAAAATTTGACACATATTGTCTAGAACTGCTTACTTAAAATTTAAATGTCGGTCAGTTAACTAAAAGCCAATTACAGGCACTGTTATGAAAAGTGCAATATTTGGCCATGTCACGCGTAGCTTGCAAGTCTCGCTGAGAGCACAGTGAGTGTGTCCACCGCCGCCGTCACGCGGGCTGTTAACGAAAATGAGATGACGTAGCTGACGGTCACAGTAATGTATGTATTGAAGTAGTAATACATACATTACAATTACAGGCACTGTTATGAAAAGTGCAATATTTGGCCATGTCACGCGTAGCTTGCAAGTCTCGCTGAGAGCACAGGGAGTGTGTCCAACGGCGCCGTCACGCGGGCCGTTAACGAAAATGAGATGACGTAGATGACGGTCACTGTAATGTATGTATTGAAGTAGTAATACATTACAATGGCCGCTTGTCCACCGCACGGCCGTTGTCCGGGCGCCGTCATCCCAGCCGCTGAGATTGGGACTAGTTCGGCGGCGTTCACTAGAACTCCATCCA
This sequence comes from Alsophila aescularia, assembly GCA_946251855.1. NCBI lineage: Eukaryota > Metazoa > Arthropoda > Insecta > Lepidoptera > Geometridae > Alsophila > Alsophila aescularia. Next base: position 55,611,497 of record OX276377.1, on the reverse strand, counting down.
AGATTTTGACGGGCCGACGACATGCCGGCAATACCAAACACGTCTGGGGCCCGACCACAGAACTTGGCTTCAATCAGATTGTCCCTTTTTTCATAGCAAATTCGACTCTATCGCAAGGCACTAATGAATTTGACGGTTTGAAACCGATATGTTCAACACTGCGTAATAGCATTGCTGGTCTTGTCCACTGCTCCGAGATTGCTAAACAGCATTTCTAAACAATATTTGGTCGAATTTATAGTAAAAATGGCCAAGAAATTAGAATACGACGTTTACATAAGTTGTAGAAAGCATGGTATGTTTGTGGGAAAAAAACAAATAAGAAGTATCCAATAATAAGACTACCAGTTACGTCCCTCGACGAGAGCAGACTGAACTGCCGAGATTGGTCGCTAAATGGATACACGATCATTCCAAAATCGTTCCGTGAAAATCTCGTTTCTCTGTGAAGGCGGCGGTGGACCAGCGCTCAGGGTGGGGTTAGTGTCAAAATCCCCATTAGATTTCCCCATTAATGGGGATTTTGAAACTTTTAGTCTCATAATCCCCATTGTGGGTGAGTGACACATTTATTAACACCTGCATTACACTGACTGCTGTACAAAGTAGATGGCTCTACTCAGCATCTGCACCAGCATATGATATGCAATATTTACTAGCAGACGCTAGCAGAGTCGACTGCATAAATATCTCAACACTTCATCAACATGGTGTCCGTCATAGCAAAATGTAAGTAACGTTCACTTACATCATTAACTTTTATGGAACATACCTCATAGACAAATCTAGAAGAAAACAAAAAAATGTGTGTATAAAACCAAAGATCATGGACACTTGTGCAAATTAAGTTCATTAATTTGGATTTTGCTTATTATTCATTAATTTGTAATTGCAAAAGACGTAAAAACAAACGATTAATTCATAAAAAATAACCATCTTATGAAAAGTCTAGCTGTACCCACGGTTTTGCACGTGTTGCCATTTCTCTTGGGTAAAAGGACTCTATTACTATTCCAAGACCTAAATTGGGTACTCGTACCAATATACCAACATTTAAGGGGCAGAAATAGGCAAATGACATAAAGTAATCCCGATCCTGTTCAAAAACTACTCATTGTATCCTACTGAAATTAAAATATATGATACTCGAGGATATAAGTAACAATATCATTGTCCCCAAAACATGAATGCACTTATTTGGCTCGATGAAAAAATATGCCAAACACATATCTGAAAATAAACATATCCGTAAATATATCCTACATTAAATGGTATTTCGATATGATATTATACCAAAATATTACTTGTATATTAAGAAATCGTGTCATTGTACTATTTTTTTTTGGAAATACTAACTATATATGTGTAATTGGGATTTTTCTAGAATGTCGCTTACGCTCTTTAATTCGGAGCGATATCAATTTCGTGCTGCACAACTCTTTCACGGCAATCTACGTATTTTGCTTCGTGGTCTCTGCCAATTCTGAAATTCCGCGTTGCTAGGTGGATCTGCGCTACTATTGTCCGTTTTGACTTGGAGCTTGTTAGTGAATGAAAAAATGACAAGTTTTCCCGCCTGCGACATTGTACGCGCGGACTACTGTTTATCTCGAAAAAAAGCATCCTATTTTCTTCTAGGGTATTAAAAACCAATGCAAAGGTAGGTATAGAACCAACTTGATGTTTTTTGACAAACTTGTTATTTCGTTTCCAGGGCAACCACAGACTATTCTGTGATGGCAACCGTTCCTTACAGTGAGTAATCAACATTTTCTAGTTTTCCCGTGGAAAATTACAATTTTCCGGGATATAAAGTATCCTATGTTTTATTCCAGGGTATAAGCTAAATTTCATTAAAATTCGTCCTACCGTTATCGCGTGAAAGCTCCCCAAATAAACAAACAAACAAAAAACAAACAGACAACGTTTCACTTTTATACATTGGTATGGATTATTCTACTTATGAACATTGATCCTATCTTATGAAGGCTTTTTTGTTTTTGTAGGAAAATGTGGCATTTATCCCCGCTCTTGTAAGCAACAATGACGGTATTTTTGAGCAAGAGCAGTGTAAACCTTTTTTGTGCTATCCTCTAAAATTTGTCCACGAGGATGGATATTCACATTTGCATGAAATTCTGCACGACTAGATTAGTAAGATTAAGCTTTAAAAAAATGCTATTAAAAATAATTGTTTAACGCGGCATCTTTAAGCGTGCAGGAGCGTTTTTTTGTATGCTTCCACAGTCTACGATTTCGTGGAATAAGTACAGTCTGACGATTCAGACTTGTCTGTTTTCGCCATAGTCAGGTACTAAAATATATACAGAGACTTACCAAGCTGTTCTTTGTTACGGACCAAAATTAGCTGTCGCGTACAACGGGTGGCGACGTTAATCAAGTCATACTTTATACTATATCCTTACATAATACTGTAGAGACATTTGATACTTTCACAAATTGGTATTTCATATTTTAATAGACAAATTTCATTTTTAGTACAAAGTTAACTTGAGTTACTACACTGGAATGAGAAGCATGGAATATATGGACAGATTACACAATAAAATAAAAGTACTTCGGCGAATTGAATACTAATTAGCATTTTCTTCTAGTTAACCTTTGTGTGACACGGATTGTTCTTAAGTTTTTGTATGAAGAACGAGTTTATGTAACGGGTAAGTATGATACTGTTTTTCACGCATTAATTACTCAAATAACCCAAAAAACAGCACACTGTGCAACATAGTTGGATCTTATTCAGATTTCTCGCTAACTTCAGTATCGGGTGCTTTTACATTAATGTAGTGATAACATGAGCTGTGATCTTATTATTGCTTTCATTGTCAAACAAAACCAAACTCAAATAAATATTGAACAAGCAATTTCGGAAAATTCTAGGAACTAGTTCATTGGATTCTGTAGAGTCCATCTAAAACGTTTCATCACCCCGTGCTTCGGAGCGCACCTTAAAATGTCACTTTTATAGATTAATAGTAGTCGATAAGCCATTTAAAAGGCCCTCAGAAGGCCTGACAAACACTGACACCAGAGGCCAACACTACCTCTTGCGACTAACTAACCACATCCAATTATATTTCCAGACAATGTGCATTAAGATGCAAAATAGATTTCCCAGACCTAATTAGATATTCTATCCAGATAAGCGACCTGCCAATATAGATGTGAAGCGAGGCCGCCCTCAACGCTAATTCCGATAGTGTTCGTAACTCACTTTTAGTATCGATTAAACGAATTGTCATCAGACAGATCCAATTCTGAAGCTTCACCAACTCATAAGATGGGTCCAGAGCTGGCATTAATCTTAAAAAGAACAAGTTTAAGAAAACGGAAAGCAGCTACTGCGGCTGCTAAAGCCGTTCATAAATGGAAGGCCTCAACTTGAATGGAAAGGGCAGTACAACATTCTGTCGTTGAATTTCTATTAGTCAGGATGTCAGGTGCTCGTGGCAGTCAGGAAAAGAGCTGAACCTTCCTCGGTCGTCGTTTGGTGTTTCAATTTTCCATGTGATTTTAATGAAATTTTACTTTAAATTTCAACTGTGTAACTTTGTGCGCAATGTTTTAATACAGGCTTCATCTTTAATTACTTTCTCATTTCTCACGATCGTAAAGTTCTTGCTTTTGCTAGGTGTGTGACGATGTCAAAACCTCATTCATAATAATACTCATTTGATCTCTTAAGGTCAGGCTTTTCCCACGAGAACCTAAAAATCAAAAACACTTTTTAAACTTCAAGACAATAAAACAAGTCTAAACACAATAATGACGACATGAAACTCAAAAGCAACTTCTCACAATTTCGTCCGCAAATGCGCCTGTAATATGATGCTAAAGGAGCAGTCTCCGCAACTTTCCAGACTAATTAAACACGTGTCTCACTAAATTGTCTCCATGAATAACTGTCAAGTGCCACACTTCGCAGTAAGCAAAGCGAAACAAGTGCTTCATTGAAATTGTTCTGAAACCTCCTCGATCGCTTCCTCGAAAGTACAGCGCGGTGCGCGGAACTATTGTTTCAACTAGTCGGGTGCCATCCGCAAGTTTATGAGTGCGTAGAGGTAGGTCTAAATCAGAAGCGGATAGATTTTAAATAAAAATCCTGTTACTAATAGGTATAAATTTTCTCCAAGATAAGTTAATTTAGGCTTAATAATATATGACCTACTAGCTGTGCTCACGGCTTTGCCCACGTGGTTATTTAATTTAAAATTAGCCCATATGTGTTCAGCCCTTACATAGTTTTTTATCGATTTCTCGGCATCAAATCATTGCATTGCTGTACGCAGTACGCCAGTTTTTAAGTCAAACCCTAAGCTATCCAACATTGAAAACCGCATTGCAATCGGTCCAGTAGTTTTTACGTGATGCGCGAACAAACATACAGAAAAACAAACAGACAAACAGGGAAACAGACAGACACGATTTAAAAAAATGTTCTATTCTTGTTCAGTAGCTTATTTTAAGTACCATATATGTTTATTTATTTTTTCTTCTTTGTACGGACTTCTTCGTCCCTATTGCTTTATTATAAATACTAGCTGTGCCCAAGGCTTCGCACGCGTGCTCATTTCTCTAGGTTAAAGTTACTCTATGTGCTATTCCAGGACCTAAAATACCAACATACAAAACTTGATCAAAATTCTTTCATCCTACAAAAATATTCTGTTTTTAAAAGGGTCTAATAAAGTATTATTAGACCCTTTTATATTATCTTCTTTGTACAGACAGTTTCATTCTTATTGCTTTATTATAATTATAAGTGTAGATTATAAGTAAATAGATAGATAAATAGATGTACAAAAATATAGGAAACGTCTGCAGTGCCCTTGTCCGGGTGTCTCGTGTAGATTTCGCGTTAAACCGAGACAGACATATTTAATGGAAGAACAAATGATTTACTCGTATGTCTAAAACATTCCCCTATTCCGTAGATCTAATTGAAAGTGAGAAGATTCTGGTTCTTAAGCGTAGACTGCATATTAATTACGTGCAATGCACAAAATTGGCCTTCTTTGCCCGTAGTCACAATCGGAGTGGCATTTTGTTGCACGTGTTACTCTTATTCGCGCTACAGTCCGCGTATGCACCAATATCTATCCTTATTGTTGAAGCACATGAAATACGATGGTGACAGAATGTGTTTTTGGCTGTAGTTCTAACTAGTTTTAATAACTATTTACATGATATTAAAGCATGCCGTAATCCCTCCCCCTTCCCCCAACAACACCGCTTTATTAAGCACTTCAAAAACACATGAGGAACTAAGTGATAGTTCAAACACTCCCAAAGATAGAATTTACACAGACGGTTCCAAAATGGCAGCAGGGACAGGAGCGGAAGACTTGAACATGCATATTATTAACAAAATTACTGGGTACCCACAACTCTATTTTCCAAGCGGAATGTGTAAATATAATGCAGGCAGCAATAGCGATACTGCGCAGGAAGGGAACTGATAAAAAAAAACAGAATACTCGCAGACAGCGCCGCAGTCCTTAAATCACTTTAAAGGTTTGAACACTCCTTTGGGCTAACAGTGTCATTATCTTCTTGAGGAGGTCAGTAAAGATATTATCTTACCCTTCAATGGATAAAGGGACACAGCTGATCCAGAGGGAAAGATGCAGCTGATGAACTGGCAATGAGGGGTTCCAGAATGTGCCTTGGAAAACCAGAGCGCTAAAGTATTGTAGACAGTCGAGGGAGGCTTTCCTGGAGTTAAATTCGACATGCTCCCAAAATCTTCTTAACCTTTAACGGAACAGTCTCCGACGGCTGGTAGGAATTGTTACTTGTCATTGCCCTTTTAACAAACACTTATATAGATTAGATATCTTAGACCGCCCCTTGTACAGAGGATGCATGGGGGCAGAAGAAATGGCCACGCAGTGCTCCTGGAGTGCGAAAGTGTGGTGCTACAAAGGGAACAGTTACTGGGTACAATTTCTACCCTGAGGGAAGCCTGTGCCGGAATAAGTGAGCTGCTGGCCTTGCGGACATCGGGTGGAAGAATTAGTGGAAGCCGCCGAATCACGCAAAAGAGGCCGATGATCAACACCTAAATAATAACCCTTAGATTTTTCGTTATGTAAAGTATCCTATGTCGTTCCTCGTAGTACGAATTCAAATCATACCAACTTTCTTTTGAATTCATCCAGTATTTCCGGTGGCGTGATGCGCGGCTAAGATACAGACTGACAGACATACAGACAAAAATGAAAAAACATACAGTATAGGCTTCATAATAGAATATAGAGTAATATCCAAAATAATGTACAGAATGTACTTTAATGTACAGAATTTGGACCCATATCCCACAGGAACCCTTTATTTTTTCGGGACAAAATGTATCCATAATTTTAACCTCTTATAAATCTTATAAACTATGTATGTGCCAAGTTGCATCAACATTCGTCCAATAGTTTCAGCGTGCTAAATGTTCTTTTAAATAATTTTCCACCCCTATCCTGGAGGAACACCTATTTTTTTCGGGATGAAAAGTATCCAATGTCCTACCTCGATGTGTGAATTTAAATCATACCAAATTTCATTTGAATTCATTAAATATTTTCGGCGTGGTGCGCTGTCAAGGTACAGACAGACAGACAGACAGACGGACAGACAGACAAAAATAAAAAATACAGTGTTGGCTTTAATATTGAACATAGAACGTCTTCCAAAAAAATACATAATATCTTCAATTTACAGAATTTTGGACATTCTCCCGAAGGAACACTTTATTTTTCGGGACAAAAAGTATCCTCCTTTTTTACCCATTATATAAACTATGACTGTGCCAAGTTTCAACAAAATCCGTCAAGTAGTTTCAACGAGATACGTGTTCTTTTAAATAACTTTCAGCGCCTATCCTGCAGGAACCCTTTAATTTTCCGGGATGAAAAGTATCCTATGTCTTACCTCAAAGTATGAACCCAAATTTCATTTTAATTCATTGAGTATTTTCGGCGTTATGCACTTCCAAGGTGCAGACAGACAGACGGACAGAAAGACAAAAAATAAAAAAATACAGTTTTGGCTTTAGTATTGAATATAGAACGGCCCCCAAAAATACAGAATTGGACCTGCTACAGTTTTATTATAAGTATAGATAGATAGATAGATGTATAGATTCAAAACACTACTACTAAGTTTTTTTGGCTTTACTTGTTGAGTAGTAATTATAATTATGATCAGTCAGTTAAATAAAAAAAGCAGTAAATGTAGATTAAAAATAATAATATCTAATAATTAAAAAAAACAATGCTTTGTCATCGAGTTGTGAGCTACCCTAAAAGTTTCTGCCAGACAGCTAATCAGAAAGTGCTCAAAATTTATGGTGCAAGATTCCACCCGGAACGACAGACATACAAGCAATAAAGTGACCTAATAAAAAACGTTTTAAAAATGAGCCGTCGCGGGACACCTGGCAGATGTGAAACATCGAATATCGCCCAGCTGAGGCGGAAAGATCCGACAATTAAGCCACAAACAGCGCATTGCAACGCCCCGTGGCAATCGTTCGCATCGCCCCGTGGCAACCGATCGCCACGCCAAGAGGTACTGCACCATTAGATGTTTAACATCAAATAAATCAGTGCGACAACATATAGCATTATCGTCAAGTTTGTTTGGGATTTGGTGACCTTTTTTTTTTCTTTCTCTGCCTCTGCTTTTGTTCTATGACGTTGCTATTTGAGACAACCATCAGCACTGACAGCCGTTTATGAATGACTCGTATCGTTGTAAGTACGTATCACATTTTCTTGCATTCTGAAATTTAGCTTAAACCAATCCCTATAAAACTATCTCATATCCCACAAAATTCCGACACAAGACACCGACACAATTTGATCAAAGTGGCATTCGTACTTCCGGAACAAATTAATATTCCGGTTTCGTACCCGACGGAATAAATAGACGTTGTGGACCAACCATCCTTCAAATTGAATATTTGTAAACAAACTACATCATTAATGATTTAGATGAACTGAATTAGCTTTGAGCGTATTCAATCCTCAAATATCGTTTATGTTTAGTTAATTTATTTCTTTATCATTTCCTCCAAATAAATGTATTTCTCTATGTATTTCTTTTCCTTATCCATTTTCCATTTTTATAATAATGGATGCATGCTAAGACTGTGCTTGTATTCATTTCCAGATTTCTGACAGATGTTTTACCAAGATAATAAAAACCGGCCAAGTGCGTGTCGGAAATGCATAGACTTAAGGTTCCGTATCCAGGACCTGTGAAAACCGCATTGAAATCAGTCCAGTAGTTTTTACGTTATACGTCAACAAAGTTGTTTTTACGGTTGGATTATATCTCTCACTATGGGATTTGTTCAGAGTTAACGCGGGCATAAAATGCGTTAAACGTTTTAAAAACCCACCATCAATCATCAAATTGCTTTGATCGGCTATAGCTCGTAAACTAATAAACCCTAGATACCCATGATATTTTTTTTAGTAAGCTCGTATTATTCGCTAGTATCCTAGATTTTTACTAATTTTTTTAGTTTTTTTGTACTTGCAATTATAACATAAAAATATCACAAGGTATAAAAATAATGTTTCTTTACGTTACATGTACCACTCGAAAAAAAAATGTAGTGTGAAGCGGCTACAGTGTTCAAAGTAAAAAAAAGTGACATACAGACGGACAGATGGAACGGCAAAACTATACGGGTTCCTTGTTTGACTACGGAACCCTAAAAAGCCCTATATTAGGGTGATCTCTGTAGTTGTGCTCCCTATCATAATGTAGCAAGCCACAAGCTGTTACCTCCTGTCAATATTTTAAATACCATATCTAATTATCTATGCCCAACCATGAGAGAAAATCTTTTTTCATCCGAGAACATTTCGGCATAAGATTAGTTGAAAACTCTCAAACGACGCTTGTTTTTATTTCCTTATCCAATAATTCTCACATATCTCAACGACTGTTTCGCCCCTTCGCTCATCCCTTGCGGCGTCCTAGGGGATGATATATGAATACCCTTCGGACTTGCTTCCCCGAATCACCTCGAATATTGGGTCTCAGCAAACTACCTACATATCATGTGCATTATTTATGTGAGACCGCAAGTCCAGCCGGCACTGACACTTGTAGGAGGTATCTCAGAAGAGAACAAGGGAATATCTAATAGATTTTATCTGTGAATTCATTTGTGGGAACATTAGGCTTCTTTGCATGGGGCTACTTGGCTTATATTAAGTCAGTCAAGTATTCTAATTCAATATCAATTAAAACTCAAAAATGACATAATATTATGTATGCACCTAGTAAAACAATGTGTATAGATGCAAAAATTGCAAACTATCATACATCCTAAATTAGCAATTAGCAATTAGCAATTTAGCGACTGTTGGTTTACTCAAGTATATATATAAAAGTAAATGCCATATATTAGTTTGGAATGTTAACAAGCCCCTAAAGAATTATCAAAACCATTTCTCATATTTCACGACAGGTAATATTTCAATAAACGTCTTGAGAAAATCCTCCCCGGATATATTTCATCGTTTGGATAACTTATTTTTTAACGGCCATTTTAAATCATATCCGCCAAATAATGTCCGATAATTTTTTTATTAAAAATCTTGAGAGTTTTATGATGGCCCATAATAAAAGAGTAGGTTCGCGGAATCCTTTTAATATGAGTTAGTAAGGAGGAAAAAGTAAACGTTATTCAATTTAATACGAAAAGGTTCTGAAAGTAGCGTGTAATATTACTAAAATGAAAAAGCCCTTTCATGTATTTTTATCACGATAAGTTACATTATAACGGGTATTATTTAAGTGCAAATAAAAAATAAAAACTTTTGATGAAAAATAATTGGTATTTTTCATCTTAAATACTGATTGCACAGCAAAATACTGACCTCAAAATATTATTATGTGAGCAACGGTTTAAGTTCGCGACGCATCGCCATTTATCTCAAAGCCCAGCTTTTTTCGGAACGCACATCAAATGGCCATTTTAACCTAGAATCATCATGTTCAACCTAGACTCATCATGTTTAACCTAGAATCATCATGTTCAACCTAACTAATCTACTTGTTTTTTAGGCACAAAGCGTTTTTAGGCGCAAATCAAACATAGTATATATCGAATTTCATTTGCAATCGGTATTTTACCACGTTTTTATTAAGTCAGTTTCTTGTTTGTCTCTCTGTCTGTATGTCTGTAGTTCTGGGTGGAAAATTGCAACTCAAATTTCGAGCACTTTACTATTAGCTATCCGGCTGAAACTTTCAGGGTAGCTCACAAATCGATGACAATACCGATAGTGTATTGTCACGGACAGTGAGGCTGGTTATACTCTTCAGACTTCTTCAGACTGTGTGTATGTGGTCTACGGTGCTAAATCCTCCGCGAAACCCGGTCTGTTCAGGAGGCTGGAATTGAGAATCTATACTCATAATAAAACTAACAGGTCGAACTCTGTACAGTGAAGATATTTTGATATTATTTTGGAGGGTTCTCTGTATTCGATACTGAAGCCAAAACTTTTTTTTATTTTTGTCTTTCTGTAATTCTGTATGTCTGTCTGTCTGTATCTTGGCCGCGCAAGAAAAAAAACACGATGGACGCAAAAAAACAGACATGTATTAAAAAATTAATACCCGACTATGGTCGGGTAAAAAATAGTACTCTGACACTTTTGCGATAAAGACGAATCGATTGAAACTTGGCTTGTCAAAAATGGACCAAGTCTTTAGTTTGAACATTGAAGACAACTCGATTGATACCTTGCTTGTCAAAATTGGACCAATAGGAGCGACGCTATGGTTCCACAGACATACAAAGACGGTTAGACTCAATACCCTTCCCTTGCTTCGCCTTAGTCGGTTAATAATTAAGCTCGCGAGCAAACGAGCAAGAAAGAAGCTAAGCAAATCATAAAATAAACATAGACCCTTTTAAACTGTGCTTCTCTTATTTCACAGAAGATAAATTGTACACCAAATAAAGGCTAGAATTTCACTCTGAGCAACATTTTGGATCGTTATTTCTCGGTGATTTTGTTCACGAAAAGATGTCAAGAGATATTTCAGTTACACCTCGCACCAAGTTACAATGTTTGAAATACACTGTGAAATCCACACCTATACGAGTATACAAGGAGTAACTGAATAGAATAGCCTTTTATATATATATATATATAGCAGGTTTGTTTCTATCATGTGAATTTGTTTACGTGTGCAATGGTTGAATTCATCGTATTAAAAGTTTCATTAAAAAAAAAAAAAAACTTAGTAATTAGCAACAACCATAAATGTTGTTTTACTAACACGTTACACCAAAAAGTAGGTTTGTACACATTGTTCCATCTGCTCATTTCACTAGGACGCTGGTGGAAATACCTCGTTGATAGAGAGCCCCCAAGGGTCTCTTACCGGAGACGGTCCAGCTGTACCTACGAGAAAGTACATGGGGGCCAGGGTTTGTTATTGTTGCCGTTTTTGGACGCACAAGAGTTAGTATAGCTGAACTACAATACACGCACACTACAGATTTACAATGTCTTCTCTTGAAACTACAAATTTTATGTTAAGATTCACTTTTTACACAAATACTTGTAGAAAAGTCCGATATTATTATCACTATGACGTCTACTGACAAGCGACGGACTATAGGTAGGTATTGCGTAGTATATTTTGACTGCGCAATGTAAATTCAAGGTCAAGATGATTATTGACAGCTGATTACTAGGCAAGTACTATTATTTATTCTGTGCCACTAAAGGGTTTGATGTACAGAGTTTTCTGCGTAATCTTTAAATGTAAATTTATGAAATAAAAAAATAAAAATCTGAACTCGTTGTACTAACGTTATTCGACCTTCCGAACCACGTACCCCACCACGGTATCTAATAGGTAAATAAGTTACATTCTGTATATAAGTAAAAACGTTTCTTTGGGGAGTTTTAACACGATAACGGCTGGACGGATATTGATGAAATTTAAATGGTGATAGATTATACTCTGGAATAAAACATCAGATACTTTTCATTCCGGAAAATGGTAAGTTTATATGGGAAAACTGGAAAATGTTGATTAATCGCTGTAAAGAACGATTGCTATGGAAATGAAATAACAAGTCTTTAAAAAACATCAAGAGCGTTGGTGCTATACCTACTTTTGCATTGGTTTTTAATATCCTAGAAGAACATAGGATGCTTTTTTTGCGATGAACTACTGTAGTCCGCGCGGGCAAAGTCGCTGTTGAAAGCTAGTAACGAAATATAGAACGACTTACGTATTATTAGGGCTCCACTAATCGGAAAGAGAAATAAGTAAAAAAAAACTGTAGTCGTGTCATGGTGAAACTTAGAAGGGGTTCATCATCATCATCAACCTGTGTTCGTCCACTGCTAGACATACGCCTCTCCCAATGAACGCCATAAAGCCTCCTCTCATCCAGTTCGAAAGCCACCCTTCGCAGGTCGTCATTCCACCTGGCCTGTGGGCTAACACCTACACTTAATTTGCCAAGACGTGGTCCCCACTCTAGGACACGTCTACCCTAGCAGTTGTCCGTCCTTCGAGAAATTTGGCCAGCCCATTGCCAGTTCACCTTGCTAATCCTTTGATATATGTCGGTGACTTTGGATCTCTGGCAGATAGCCTCGTTTCGGATTTTATCCTTCAGAGAAACTCCGAGCATAGCTCTCTTGATAGCACGCTGAGCGACTTTAAATTTGTGGACGAATCCCACTGTTAGTGTGGACACTAACAGTGGGATTCGAACACTAACAGTTGGATTAGTTATAACTGGTAGGACGCACGCATTAAAGACTTTTGTCTTCAGTTACTGTGGAATGGATGACGAGAAGACCAGATGAAGTTGTCCGAATGCCACCCATCCCAACTGAATTCTTCTATTGGCTTTCCCGTTGAAGTTGTTTCTGCCCAATTGCAAAGTCAGCCCGAGGTAAATAACAATACTAAATATAATAGGTAAATATAATAGAACTTCAAGGGGACATTGAGGACTACAGGTCGCGGGGTAATAAGATCATTAAACATGATCTTGGTCGTCTAAGTTCATTCCGAAACCGATTTCCCGAGAAGCATCAGGCAGGCCGTTTACCATTCGCTCAAGTTCCTCCAGCGATTCCGTTGTAAGGACTATTTCATCATCTATTTCTATATCATTTTCAAATCTTAAGTGTGAGATGTAGTCTCCGTTTATATTTATGCGCTTCACTTTCCAGCCCAGGGTCTTAAACGTATCTTCCAAGGCGTTCGTGAACAGTTTCGGGGATATGACATCCCCCTGTCGCACTCCCCTGCGCAACTGGATATGTTTAGACTGCTGGTTCTGTACTTGAACATTCATAGTCGCGGTAACATGCAAACATCTCAGCACTTCGATATACTGCTAGTTCACTTGGCATCGCTGCAGTGACTCCAAAACAGCCCAGGTATTAACGGAATCAAATACCTTTTTGTGAATTGGCCTTCAATTTTGTGCTTTTGTGGAATAAGGTTCACAAAAACAAGACACAGGGACGGATTATATTCTTCAGACGTCTGCATAATCTACCTCAATGTGTTTATGTGGTATATTAATGTACTTTGAGAAGTCAACAAATACCGTATGATACTCGTATTGCCAAATATATTATAATGTTGTTGTTATCTTCTTACAGAAATCAATGGTGTAAGGTTGTAAAGTTTCCTTCGTCACAAATATTAACATACATTACAGTAAGTACCTATACATTTTTGGTGACGTAGAAAATCTGATAATTATATCAATTAATCAATCTATTTCATTATTTACAGGATAAAAACTATCAGGAAACTCATACAAGGAGTTCCACTCCTTAGCGATCCGAATGATAAATGCGGAAGCGAATCGCTTCGTGCCTGTAGGTGGAATATTCACCATATAACGGTGACGCATCACCATTCATATGATTATCCGATAACTAGTGTATTTAGACTAATTATAATATATGATATGTTTTGTTGGAAATACATTTACCTCAAGTAAACTTGTTTTTATGTCCGTTTTATGGATATTTTTGTAAAACACGGTTTAGTATTTACAATCTACTATTACCTACAATCACAGAAAGTTATTGTTGGGGTAGATAGAGGTGGAATTACTATACGCAATTTCACGCCTTTTTAGGATTTTATAATATTTTTACAATACTTTTTTGCATTAAGTTTACATATAAGTTTTTTGGTTGTTGTTTTGGTAACATTTAATTTATGCTACCAAAATAACTTCCTATTCGGTATCCGTAACCGGATAAAAACGAATGTTTCAACACTTTTGAAAAGACGCGTGCGACGCCGGAAGCGTTGATGGCGAGACCTGACATCCGGAAATAACGTCACCGCCGGCAGGCGTCATGTCAACTTACCGGATATTATAATAATCTCGGTTAGTAGGGATTATTGCCCAGTAATTAATGTGGTTGGGTTGTTATTGATATGTGAGCTTCAATTTTCCGCAATTAAAGAATTGTACTTTAACTTTTTAGTAGCGGTGAGTGTGAGGCTTTAACTGAAAAGTGGTGTAGAAGCATATAGTTACGCGTATAATGAAAAATTGTGGACTTTATGGTTCATAAAATTCGTTTGAGATTTCTAAAGAACAAAAAAGAAAGAAAGAAAAGTGCATGAGAGCAGTTAATAGAATAGCCATGTGATGATCGCTGTGCCTTTTAATCGACTTCACAAAACGAAGAGGTTCTCAAGCAGTCAGTTTTGTTTTTTTGTTACCAATTTTTTCTAAAACTGATGAACCAATTTAGATAATGTCCAGATGTCGTTATCGGAAAACACAGACGATGGTTGTAATAATCTTCATATTGCCCATTTACATAAAAAAATGTAACTGCGGGTAAATAGCAAGACCAGGCTTTGTCTAAAGAGGATCACCATAATTGTTCAAATGTATCATTATTATCATCATCATTTGCAGATTGCTCCAGCTGTTGAGCTAAAAATCATTATTCAATGTTTCTTATCTACAATAATAATTGATGAAATGTTTAACATAAATTAGTTCAATTCTCTTTCGAGTAAGTTTGCACTGAGCTCTGCATGCCAAGAGCTTTTCACTGCTTACCTGGAAATGTTAACAAAATGTACCTAGTCAGTTTACAAAAGTTCAAGAACTGTCATTTTAATGTCCACCCAAAGAAACGTAAGACGTACACAAATCCCGTTTTTCTTCGTGTAAGTGTTTTCTGTAGAATCTTGTGAAAGACGCAATAAGTGAGCAGAAATATCCTTATTTTCTCAGCGACTCACGAAATAAATCTGTTTCTAGTTTTATGAAAGTTGTGTGCGGTGAATGAACGAGGATGTTATTCTAGGGAGCTTGCGGTTTTTGTAGAGAAAGGAGGTGGTTTATCTTTCTGTGTGACAGTCATATTTATGGAAGCAGGTAAGACTATGTCGAATAGCTGAACGTATGGCTGAACTGATGATTTTGATATTAATTTATTAGACGTTGTTGATCCATTTGGTGCCCGGCATAGTAATTGGACCATTCCTTCTCACCCCACGAGTGCTGTGAGAACCAGCTAAAGGAATTTAGGAAATGGCCAACTACTGCGATCTCCAAGGTGCCTGCGAAGTATGGTAAAATCAGTGAGCAGCAGTTTAATGTGTTTTTTATGAGGGAGAAGGATGTGTAGCAGTGTACTCATACTGGCTGATGATGTGATGTGATATTGTTATTCATGTGATACCTACCATCTGTTACACACATAACTTGGGTGGCCATTGAATTTGAGGATAGCTATACTTACATGTTTTACTGCATTGCATCGCTTTTTATAGTACTAACCCAGGTGAATTTCCACCCATTTTTATAAGCTTTTATTTAACTTCACTTGTATGTCTCTATGTATTTTTGCCTGTCCTGAAATCTTGCAACTTAAATTTAGAGCACTTCTAGATTAGCTATCCGGCTGAAATTTTCAGGGTAGCTTACAACTCGATGATAAAGCAATTAACATTCTAACGATATCCCATACGTCTGTTTCAGTATTTGTAAATCTGTTCAGGCATTCAAAAGTTATGCTGGAATAAAGAAACTCACATACATACATACATACAAACACACATGATTCCTTAAAACATTACACTCCTTTTTTGGGCAGTCGTGTAATAATAATAAAATAAAATATATAATGTTAACTTTTTAAATTATACAAGCTTTATTTAGAAATCAAATCACTTTATTGTTATGCACCAAACTCGCATGCACGTTTTCTTAATGTTGTTTCTTATTGTTATATGAAGTTGTATGTTGAATAAATCATTTCTTCTTCTTCTCTAAGAATTACTACATCTATTATACTAGTACTAATACAAAATATAAAATAGTACTACGATTTGTTTGTCGTATGAGATATGCTGGTCTGGTGGTCTGGTGTCAGAATTTGTCAGATCGTTCGAGGGCGTAGCTGGGACTGACAGCTTGCCTTCCGAAGCACAGAGCGATGGAAATCAAAGCCGTGTATTTTACTTCGTGAGCTAGATCAATCGGTTGTGGTATAATCGCTAACATGAGTTCATCGATACGAGCCGGCATCCATCTTCAGTGGAAAAATACACTTGATTTTCCGCCGCATTGCTTCTACATTTTTCATCCCTTTTACAACTTACAAAAGAAATTCAGATGCAATATTTAACTAAATAGTATCAGTGCGTGAAGTTCACATAACTTACATTCTTCTCTTACTTTTTTCTTCTGCATTGACTTTTCAACTATTGAGGCCTGAGAGATGGGATATTTTGGTTGAAACATCGTGGTGATAGACCTATCTTCCTAAGATGATTTAGCTGCCTAAGATGAACTAAATGAATCTAATATTTTTAGAATCATAAGAGAGTTACTCGGTTTATTAAAACGCCACTCGGGAGGCTCTTGCGCCCCCGCTACTTAAACGACGTTTTGTCAACGTCTAGTAAAAAAGCTTTTCGCTTATCGCAATCACCGGATTTTATATGAAATCGATGATTAAGTCCAGGCTCCAAGGTTACATTTTCTCACTCCCCACTCCCCTGCCAGCTACCCTGCACTCTGCCACCCGCTACCCGCAATAAGCTCTGAAGTGCCTGTGTAACAAGTTTAAATCCCGAGCGCTGTTTGAACACACAATTTAGCTCGGAACTAAATGACCTATGTCTCAAAAGTTATTTATTTTATTGGTAGGCTAATAATTTAGTTGTAAGTAAATTTTGTCTAAGCATTAGATGATAAACTATATACGGTTGTCTGGAAGAAATCGCTTTAAGCGGTAAGACCGCCCATTGTACTCTATTTAAATGTCTACTGTGTATAGTTTATTTGGTGTGCATTAAAGCGTTTATCTATCTATTTATATTTTCTTGCTGTGAGATTTATTTGAGTGATAAAATTTAAGCCATTGAGAAGAAAAATGAAAATGTTACTGAAAATAACGTAATTTTTGATAAGAAAATGTATCGAATTAAATTCTGTTAATCATATTTTTGTCTTAGTCTTAGAGAGATAAAAATCTCAAAAACATGTAAGTTAAGTTTCACATTTATCAGGTTTGTGGTTGACCCAGCATATTTATGAAAAAAAAAACCCTTAAAAAGTAAAGCCTGGTCATAAGGATACAATGCGGTTTATGTAGGATACAATAATAACTATGTTCCACTTGTCGCAAGCAAACTGTCTCTGAACAATGAGTATTTCTTACAAGATTTCATAACCAGTAGATACACAGGTAACTAGTAGTACGGGGAACTAGTTAACTGGCTAGTCAAGGCCCAAAGTCTGTTAGCTATTGTCAAAAAGCCTTGCCACTGCGATAACTCAGAGATTGGACTGTCTATAGTGTCTAATATGGTATTTTGCAAAATCAAGTACACTATCGCAGTTGTATGGCAAAAGCATCGCAGTAGCACGGATATTCAACTTGTCAGTGCTGCTACTGAAATAAAATTGATAATAGCTATCAATCAAGCAACAGCGTCAAAACATCATTATTGTGTAGTTCTATAGTCAAAATCTATCGATAGCAGATATCGGTTCGCGATCAAGCCGAAATAGCGACCTGATAGCGAGCAGATTATGTAAACTGACAAAATCAGCAATTTTCATGCAATCGATTTGCGTTAACGCAGTTCAATAGCTAACAGACTTGGGGTCCAGTAGCCATCCAACAGAGCTAAACTAAAAAAGTAATAGCTCACACATCTCCCAGAGGCACAAACTTTGCACAGCGCAAAAATATACACACTTACTCTTGCAAACTACTGCGAACAGATATATTTACACAGAATAGCGATTGGATGGGTTGGTATTTATAATGATATATTATTTAATGTAAGAATAGTTGGATTCGAGAATATAGACCCTTTTCTGAGATCTTTTTCTATTTATCTTCGGTGAATATTCAATTCTGACCCAGTTTTTCTTCTTTTTAAGATAATGAACTAGATAGTAATGTACTTTGAGAAGTCAACTAATACCGTATGATATTGCCAAAGATATAATATTATGTTATTTAATTACAGAAATCAATGTTGTAACTTCACATTGTCAGCATACTTTGTGAGGTGATAATAACGAAGGTTTAGTTATATTTACTCTGAGTAACGTAGTCTACGCAAACACAAGTCTTATTTGAAAAGATAAACATAAAGATGATTTATTTGTGAAAACGTGTGTTTACATACAAATTAAGCATGCAAGGTATTAAAAATGAAGATGAGCTACATTTTTTGCCTTATGAGGCGTACAAATTATCAAAAAATTACAAAATATATAAATTCAAATAAAGCACATAATCAAAGAGAAATATAATTAAGCAAAGATAATTATCAATATAAAATATAAAAAACAAGAAATTAATGTCAATAAATTAAAAATTACCGTTTACAAGACAGAGAACAAATTCATACAAGGGACAAAAAAAGAAAAATAAGATTTGTTAGGATTGGTAGATGGACAATGGTCAGTTTTTGCTCACTCGGAAGTGTGAGCGGCTGGAAATGACGGTGGAAGCTGACACCCGGAAATAGCACCACGGTCGCCGGATGTAACGTCACCCGTTGAAGCCGGATATTTATTAGAATGGCGCAGAAGATGAAGGTCGTACTCTTAATAGGGTTGGTACGCTCAATGCTATAGTATTTTTTTCTAAGGTCATGTCTTTATTCACGAGTACAGCGAAGCTAGGGAAGGGTAATAAGTTTATATGTAGGTGTTCCACTATAGAGTCACCCTGACACTTTTCCGCTTTTGACAAGTGAGGACAAACAAAACAGCAACAATCGATTAACAATCGATCGGTTTTTTAACAATCGATTCTTCTTCAGGTATAGATGTCATAGGTCATATCATAGGTTATTTTTTTTCCCGACTACAGCGAAGCAAACGATGGGTTATGTGTTCAAACTAAAAACTTGGTCAGATTTTGACAATCAAGGTACCAATCGATTCGTTTTCATTGCAAGGGTGTCATAGATAATTTTACCCAACCGAGTTTTAGTTTTTGAACTTATGTATTGTTGGAAATGTATTTATGTACCTCAAGTTAATTTGTTTTTATGTCCGTTTTAGGGATATTTTTGTAATACACGGCATAGTATTTTACAATCCACTTACCTACAACCACAGAAAGTTCCGTTTGGGGTAGATAGAGCTGGTAACGATGACTATTCGCAATTCGCTACGAAATCGCAAAAAAATAGCTATTCGCAAGTTTAGGTAAACGGTGTGACCACGAGTCCGTCGCCGGCTTTTGTAATATTTTTACCATACTTTTTTTCATTAAGTTTACATTATAAGCTTTTTGGTAGTTATTTTGGTAGCATTTATATAATGCCACCGAAATAACTTCATATTATACGCGACCGGATAAAAACCAATGCTTGGATACTTTCAAAAGGACGCGTGCGACTGCGGAAGCGTTGACAGCGAGACCTGACATCTGGAAATAACGTCACCGCCGGCGGACGTCACGTCACATTTACGGATATTATAATAACCTCGGTTGGTAGGGAATATTTCCCATTGATGAATGTGGTTAGGTGGTTGATATGTGAGCTTAAATTTTCCACAATTTAGGAATTATTATACTTCAACTTTTCATTAGCAGCGGTAAGTGTGAGGCTTAAAAGTGGTCTAGTAGCATGTAGTTATACCTAATGAAAAATTGTGGTTATTATGCTTCATCAAACTCGTTTGAGATTTCTGAAGAATAAGCACGGTGCGATTTTTATTGAAAGTGCAAGAGAGTAGATAAGAGCATTGCGACGTGATAATCGCAGTGTCTTTTTAATCAACTCAAGTAGTCTCTCAAGTAGTCAGTTTTCTTTGTTTGTTACTCGTACCTAATTATTCTAAAACTGATGAACTAATTTTGATTATTGTTTATTATTTGAACGGGTAAGATTCCGATTAGGTCCCATGATTATATTTGTCTGGACAAGGCAGATGTTTAGAAGGATGTAAAATAATCTGTGAGACCACCTGATAGATCATTAGGCACCCTGGCGATTTGGAACTGAATCAGATCGGCACCAAACCGAAACGGACGTGTTAAATCAGTGACCCAGCAGTAACGGATCTACCAAAATAAGCACGTCAAAAACGTATATAATAATAAGTTACACATCGCAGCGTTCTGAACCACATTGCAGTTCATACATCAAAGTACAGATTGGGTCGGAATGTATCAGCGCCGATCGAAGTCCCTGCCGATAGGTCGTACCATTACTTCGTGTACAAGTATAATTCCGATGGACATTATTCTGCCGCGCTGTTACTGTTGTACTTAGGTAATACGTTGATATGAGAGACGGAAGAATGGCCTTGCATATTTAGGAATACATTACAGTAGTCTCAACGAATCTTTGTGTTTGTGGAGTTAGGCTCTGTGTACGATTGCGCAGATACTGCTGTGAGGATAAAACAGCATAAAGAGCGAGATAGATGATGCGAAAAAAGTAAACGAGTGAGCGAGGCAATTGTGCAATGCTCAGTTGTGAGGATTAAGCAGCATAAAGTAAGCGACATAGATGTTGTGAAAAACGTAAGCGCTTACGTTTTACGTAGATGTTTTTTTTTCGTTTTGCGAGGCAATTATACAATGCTGTCTTCACATTCAACATTGGGATTGCGCCTGAAAAATAGCAGCTTGCACAGCAACATGCCAATAACTTCTGAGCTACAAATATTCGTTGTGACTACTGTGCATCTGCTGGCAAAATATCATCGCTGTGGCAATGGCAATGCATACAAATATGAATATGTAGTTCTTTTTTGCATTCTGTACTCAATGGATTCGAATGGAACCCTATTGTTGTGGCAACGCTATTTGTTTGTCGGTCCGTCTGTCCATCCGAGCTTATCATCGACTTGTAGAGTATTTCAAATACAATAAAATAAAATAAATTAAGGCTGGCACATTAACCTTGCAGTTTCGGCTGACCATGCGCCATGCACCGGGCCTTGTGCCACACATTTATGAAAAACAAATAGCATTACCTTTGGTTTAATTATGTTTTGATGACTAACTATATTTGATAAAGTTAGTGATATATAGACTATTCTACTAGTCTAACTCCACGAAATTAAACACAGACCAGCCGGTATATCCTCGCAATTAGTGGTCAGGCGGGCATGCACCGGGTATTTTGCACCATTGTGCCCCTCAGCTAATAAAAGCAGGCATTCTGTGCGCTGGCAGCCTAAACGCATTTTCGATTGTTACGTATTTTGCGAATTGTTACGGACGTGGTACAAAATGTCTGCGCTTTAAAGTGTTAAATTACGCATGTGTATGTATCTATGGGAAACCTGTTCACATTCTTAATGGTGTCAAGAAACTCAACTTAAAAAAAGCATTTGCTTACATCTTTTAAAAGCTAAACAGCACACAAAAATAGCTTCACTAATGCTAAAATACAACAAGTAACAATTATTACAAAAAACCTCAAATCCGACTTCGAACAAAACTATTAAATACAAATTTAAACAACTCACATGCTATGTATATTTGCAGAGCGGTGCAGGGCCAGCAGTCTCGACATCGACGCGATTGCTTGACAACCGAAATCGGTCGTAAAGTCCGATTATAACGATATTTGGTAGTCTCTACCAAATATCGATGTCAATCATGATCATTGTCAGTACAGATAGCGATGAAAATTGATAGCTTTTGATAATAACTGTCAAACCTAACAGTTGTCATCGGTATGTACTGATTTCAGTTGGAAAGCAACCACTATCGATATGTCGAGACTGCAGGCCCAGCACTGCGATTACGTAATGTTGATCATGACGGTTTCAAGCCGTGAAATTCAATAATGCTATGCGATAGAGTCGATTTTGCTATGAAAAAAGTGACAATCTGATTGAAGCCAAGTTCTGTGGTCGGGCCCCTGGTGTGGGGCTCGGGAAGCATGACGTAAACGTATTCCGCCCGCAAAAATAATCACACAAATATTATATAGGTGAAAGTTGGTATGTATGTTTGTTACTCCTTCACGCTCAACGGCTGAACCAATTGGAATGAAATTTAGTACCAGGATAGTTTATATCCTGGATTAACATATATAATACTTTTTATCATCATCATTATCATCGTCATCGTCGTCATTTACTCCTTCACCCTAAAACAGCAGAACCGATTTTGATGAAATTTGGTACCATTATAGTTTATATATCCTTTTCTTTTTAATTTATCCTTCAATATACATAGCAAATATATAAACAATATTCTGCCAAACAATAACATAGTTTGTAGGCAGATGATAACTGTCATGTTATGTTATAACTATGAAATTAATTTTAGTTTAATTTAGGTAGGAATTTGAAAAACTAGTAAGTACATATATTTATATAATAACTTAATATCATCCATATTGAAGACATTTAAGTAATATTATATAATAGTTTTTTTTCAAGGCTACTTTAATCTAATATTTAGTTACATCTTTATCGACAAATTCGCTAGATAGATCGTTTGTATAACGGTATGTTTGGGCACTAGCCATTCCCGCATACATTGGCCATTATAATAATGAACATAAATATATTCTAAAGCCAGTTGTGGCTTAGTTGCTTTCCGAGTCGGATAGTTAAATTGTCTTTTCTTTATAAATGTACTGATCTGAAAGTGTTCCATCATAATCATATAATGTACTTTATCTGCAAATCTACACTCATATCGTAAAATTCGGATTATGGATTATACTTTACGCACGGCACGTCTCTAATAAGTTATTTTTTTTTACATAATAACACTGTTTTTAAAGATGTCACAATATATCTTTTTTCACATAAACGCATCGGTTGGCTCCGGACCTACGAAGGTTTTGTTATTTATTATCTACTAGCTGTACCCGTGGCTTCGCACGCTTGGTCTTTTCTTTAGGTTCAAAGTACCATAATGTGCTATTCCAGGACTAATATACCCACACTAATATAATATACACATTTGATCAAAATATCTTCAGCCTTCAAAAATACTTTTATCAATTGCTAGGCTTCTTACTCACCAGATTGAGATACCAATTACACCAGTTTTTAAATCAAACCCTAAGCTATCTAACGCATTGCAATCGGTCCATTAGTTTTTACGTGATGCGTGAACAAACATACATACAGACAAACAGACAGAAAGACACGATTAAAAAAAATGTTATATTCGTGTTCAATACCTTTTTTAAACACACAAGAGCATTTTTTTATTTCTCTTATTTTTACAGCCTTTTTGTACCTTCGAGTACTGCTTCATTATAAGTATAGATCTAAGACTGTGTCAATTAGCATCAAAAAACCGTCTAGTAGTTTCAGCGTGATACGTGTTCTTTCAAATAACTTTCAAACCCTATCCTGCAGGAAAACTTTAATTTTTCGGGATGAAAAGTATCCAATGTACTACCTCGTAGTATGAACTCAAATCATACCAAGTTTCATTTGAATTCATTCAGTAGTTTCAGTGCGATGCCCGGTCAAGATACGGACAAACAGACAGACAAAAATAAAAAGTAAAACAGTTTTGGCTTCAGTATCAAATATAGAGAACCATCCAAAAAATATTATGTATTATTTCAATATTAACATAACTTTGGACCCATATCCCGCAGAAACCCTTTACTTTTTCGGGATAAAACGTGACCTCAATTTTAACCCATCATATAACCTAGGACGGTGACAGTTGCATTAAAACCCGTCCATTAGTTTCAGCGTGGTACGTGTTCTTTTAAATAAGTTTCAACCCTCTCATCCTGCGGGAACCCATTAATTTTTCGGGATGTAAAGTATCTTATGTCCTACCTCGTAGTATGAACTCAAATCATGCCAAGTTTTATTTGAATTTATCCAGTCGTTCCGGCGGCGTGATGCGTGGCCAAGATACAGAGATACAGATACATATAGACGAAAATGAAAAACATACAGTTTAGGATTCATTATCAAATATAGAGTAACCTCCAAAATAACATTTCACAATATCTTAAATGTACAGAATTTGGACCCATATCCCGCAGGAACCCTTTATTTTTTCGGGACAAAAAGTATCCATATTTTTTACCCAACATATAAACTATGTCTGTGCCAAGTTGCATCAACATCCGTCAGCATGCTAATGTTATTTTAAGTAATTTTCCACCCCTATCCTGCAAGAACCCTTTAATTTTTCGGGATGAAAAGTATCCAATGTCCTACCTCGAAGTATGAACTCACATCATACCAAATGTCATTTGAATTCATTTAGTATTTTCGGCGTGATGCGCTACCAAGGTGCAGACAGTCAGATGGACAGAAAGAAAGAAAAAAAAAAACAAACATTGTCGGCTTTAGTATTGAATACAGAATGGCCTCCAAAATAATTTACAAAATATCTTCAAGTTACAGAATTTGGGACATTATCCCACAGGAACACTTTAGTTTTTCAGTATAAAAAGTATCCTCAATTTTTACTCGTTATATAAACTATGACTGTACCAAGTTGTAACAAAATTCGTTCAGTTGATTCAGCGTGATACGTGTTCTTTTAAATAACTTTCAACACCTATCCTGCGGGAACCCTTTAATTTTTCGGAATAAAAAGAATCCTATGTCCTACCTCGTAGTATGAAATCAAATCGTACTAAGTATCATTTAAATTCATTCAGTAGTTTCGGCGTGATGCCCTGCCAAGATACAGACAGACATACAGACAGACAAAAATGAAAAAAATACAGTTTTGGCTTCAGTATCGAATAGAGAGTACACTCCAAATTTTTTTTTTCTAAATGTCTTCAATGTACAGAATTGGACCCGTTACAGTTTTATTATAAGTATAGATTGCTTTATTATAAGTATAGATGATGGAGCTTGCTAGACCGTAGGCACGCGAATTCGCTGTGGACTTGATTTTGGCCCCATAATTTACTTTACATTAGTACCTAAGCAATTTAATGTGTTTTTGTTGATCAAAAGTTGTATTCTGATTATATTTATTCCTTTAATTTTTCAGGATATAACGTGTCCTCAATTTTAACCCATCATATAAATTAAGACGGTGCCAGGTTGCATCAAAACCCGTCCATTAGTTTCAGCGTGGTACGTGTTCTTTAAAATAAATTTCAATCCCTATCCTACGAGAACCCATTAATTTTTCGGGATGTAAAGTATCCTATGTCCTATCTGTATGAACTCAAATAATACCAAGTTTCATATGAATACATCTAGTAGTTCCAGTGGCATGATGCGCGTCCAAGATACAGACAGACAGACATACAGACAAAAATGAAAAAAGAAACAGTTTAGGCTTCAGTATCGAATATAGAGTAACCTCCAAAAAAATATTCAAAATATCTTCAATGTACAGAATTGAACCCGTTACAGTTTCAATAAGTTGCTTTATTATAAGTATAGATGATGGAGCTTGCTAGACCGTAGGCACGCGAATTCGCTGTGGACTGGATTTTGGCGCCATAATTTACTTTACATCAGTACCTAACCAATTTAATGTGTTTTTGTTGATCAAAAGTTGTATTCTGATTATATATGTCCGACAGCAGTGTTAGTGAGGAGAATTTTTCCACTTGACATTACGGAAACAGTAACGAGCAAGATGAAATATTCCTATTGCGTGAGTGTAGATAAAGTAGTGTATGAAACGGCACATAACTGATACTATTAAAAAACTCTCCTGTGGCTCGTTTTTAAACTCACTCTAGTGTTTGAATACCCCTTATTATGCAAAAGTTTTAAAAACTAATATTACTATCTTACATTATATGAAAATTATGTTTTTTTTTATTCTTCTTTATTTAATTCTTCTTTGGCTTTCTTGTTTTTTTACTAATAGTTTTATAATTCTAGTTTGCAGGCTTTTTTTTAATTAACACAGGTTACTTTTCATCATCATCATCATCATCAGCGCGGGTAAAACTGCGGGGCGCAGCTAGTAATAATATAAATTTGACGTTTCTTTTTTACTTACATATTTAACTTTACTTTAATAGGTAGTTGCAATTGCAGCATTGGACAATTGGTTTTGCATTTGGTTTTTACATAACTTGGATAATCTAAAATCGATAATTTTGTAAGAAGCTTAAAGGACAATTACTACTGTTTAGGTAAAATAATTATATATTTTTGGAATGGTCTTATAATCCTTCATTTTAATACCTCACTAGAAAGATTATGTTTTTTTTCCGTCGGAAATATTATATGGCAGTTGTAAGCCGCCATATTAGTTTTTTGACATTTCATATATCCTATACTATAATAGCACACTCGTGATCAAGCCGTATCCAATGATACCTTGTTGTTGTGTTGTGTTGTGTTGAGTTTAGCCTATACTGTCCCACTGCTGGGCAAAGGCCTCCCCTCTTGATTTTTCCATTCGTTACGGTCCTGTGCTGTTGTGTACCAATTTTTGTCGAAGGTGTCAAGCTAGTCCCGCCATCTTTTCCGTGGTCTGCCGCGTCGCCTTCTTTCCGTGCTGGGATTCCATTTAGTGGTTACTTTTGTTACAAAATATCATAACAATACATTTTAGAATATACCGTCTGGCAACATTGCCACAGACCCACTGGTGGCTAGTGAGTCTGTGGTAATCTATCTGATCTGTGGTGGTCTAACCGACCCGTGGTCTGTGGCCGGACTCACTAGTGAAATGACCGTTGCCCGGCTAAAGAAACGGACCTCCTTCTCAGGTAAAGGCGAGGAATTAAAACAAGATGGTAAATTCAATAACAAAGGGCTTTATTACAAAAAAAATAGAAAAAGCACACATGAGTTATCGAATATTGGTACTCTCTCCTTTACTGAGGAATTTAAAAAGAAATATTTTACACTTAAATTAGTTTGTTCTGCATCAAAATAATTATAAACAGCAAGATCTTTTAGGAAATACTTCTAACTTAAAACTCAAAACTCAAAATTCTCAAATATGATTACAATTTCCTGTAACATATAAATTCTAGTACTTAACTTCGGCCGGTATGATATGAATTTACTATAGTTCTGGAGAATCCTAGGCCAATAAAACTTAGAGAGTCTGTGCTCAGCAGATTAACATGTATTGGTCACAACGCAACGGAATATTCTTGTCTTTGCCATAGAATGTTTTAAATTAAAAGAGAATTAGTGCAAACAGAGTGTGTGTGTGTATGATTGTGTTTCCCAGAGGGAAATCAAACTCTAAAATAGAAAGTAAACAGAAGTAAAACAGAAAATAAACAGAAAGTATCTAGATAATAACAGAAAATATCTAGATAATAACAGAATGTATCTTTCAACAATATTAACACGTTAGAAGGCGAAGGCTTCCCTCAACACTGTAGCTCGCTGACTCAAAATGATTTGGAGTGGACCAACCTGGAAGCTTCCTGGGACGCCGTACGGTCGTCTCGCGTACCGCCGCGGAACGCCTCCTTACTCCACTCGATCAGCTCCTACTGCTTGACCACGAACGGTGGTGATATCTTCTACTGGACAGGTGGTGTGTTGGAGTCCTTCTGGAGTCCCTCGTAGACCGGCTTCTTCCACGAACGGTGGTGAGCCCCGGGTGATCGCGCACAGCAGCTCGCAGTGGTGACGACAATAGCCGACCGTAGATGCACGATATAACCTGAAACCCACGTTCCTTCGTGTTCAAATGTGTCTCGAGATGCCCGCCTTAGATAGACGCGGTGCAAAATCAAAACAGATATTTCGTTGGATCAAAACTGAAGTCACGGGTAAACACACTAACCTGGCCTTTGCACTCGTATACTTATTTTGCCTGTAACAGGGTAGCTTCGTTCTGGACAGTGTGCCTCGGACGTTTTGTTCACACAAGAGAAACTGCGTATTTTTCTGCCGCCTGCGCCGAATCTATCACGTGCCAACTATGAATGCACAATTCAATTTTACGTCCGAAATCAAAATCCAATCCACAGGCTTCTCACTTGTTTATATACTATCTTGTTTTGCATCTTCGAGTAGCGTTCTACTGAGATCTTGAACTTCCGGTTATCTCGAAAAATCCAGAACTAACTCTGCCATTTGCTTCGTAAAGTAGACCTTGTCGGCCTAGTAATACTGGTCACTGTCCTCCAGCCAGATTTGGTACATATCAGCCAGCATCCGGTGTTTACTCGAACAAGTCCATACAAAAAAAAAGAATTTCTCTGGAACTTTGACGTGATTTTTGCATTATGTCAAAACCTTCCATGGTGTGACCATCGCAAGCGATTTCTAGATTTAAATAATTTTCGACATATCAAACGCTCCATTCTGTAATTATTATTTGTTAGCCAACTTAAAGATGCGACCTATTCTGGATTTTTAAACAAGCCGTTCCTCTTCCAAAGTTATTCAGAGCCCGAAATATTCCTGGAACGTCAATTATTAATAGCAACACTAAGAAGCTCGCTACTTGCCGACAGAGACCTCCACTTAGTTTCCACCTTTCTTCTAGTTCACGCCACTTGTAGCTAGCTGTCGCTGCGTGGATTAACCATTTTATCTATTTTGAGACAGTAGATGAAAACTTTTCCCTTTCACTCGCAGAGGCAAATTCAACCATTATTTCTTGATTCTTAGATAGGCGAAATTATCAATCTGTCTTCAACAAGAAAAGCTTTCATTATTCCTTTAACGAAGAAAGTGGCGCACGCGTGGTGGAGTTCGGCGTTTTTTACAAACTCGGCGTCTGGTTTTCAGATACGGAGAAAACACAACTTGATCTAATAGAAAAGACGCTGCTCCTCGCCAGATGGCGTTGTACAATATATTCTATTATCGAGATCTATAACAAAATCTAACTTGGAGTATGATTTAACATGTTACAATACACCCTCTCCTGCCAAAGTTTCACATGCCAATGTGAAACACTCGCTGCCCTCAGCGATAACAGTCACTGGAACTATTTCAATAAGAGATTTAAAAGCAAACAGAACCAGACTAAAAAAAAAAAAACTCATTGACAATGTGGAAACCAAAAAAACTTTCTGGACCTTTTTGGGTATATTGTAAATCCCCAAACAAAATATATTGAATCAAACAAACTCTGAAACGCAAACTTTAACGAAGAATGAAAACAAAAGATATGACCAAATTCCCCAACAGAATATCGCAGTTCTAAGTTCACTGCTGCAGGTGCAGGCCGAAAGTTCACAATAATTTTAATCCTGGAACTAAAATTTTACCAACAAACCTTTCTAAAAAAATAAAATAAAAAAAAGAAATTAACCTATGCACTAAGTCCCTCCTCCATTCATGTGACATTTCAACCGGGTACAATATATTTATCAAGATCTCTAATTTAGCATATTTCCTCTTATATGTTTCCTAATCATTTTGTTATAATGCCAATCTATTCGGGTGAATCTATTTGTGGAAACTAAAAAAATTATACATTTACATTGCACTCCTTTTATTTACAAAATCTCTGACAAAAATCAATCACTACAAATCCGGTATAGTCAGTAAGTAAGTCGCTATATATCCTTCTTTCATACCATAAGTCCTGCTACACACCTAATTGTGAGCATTCACTTTCCTTTTAAACAACCTATATAGACACAGTACCGAACATTTAGCTGTTGGGACTTATGCTACATTTGGTAAAACATTCATACCCCCTATCCCCTTGTAAAGAAAAGTTGAGTGGAAAACCCGCTTTAGAATTTCTGTTACTGGTAATTAGGCTTTTTATTATAGAGGTTACCAGGAAATCCGCCTCTTCGCGCTTTTACTGGTTTTAGGCTTTTCATTTATAGAGGTCACCAGAAAAAAACCGCCTCTGTTTCGTTAACTAGTTTCTAGGCTTGAGTTTAAAGAGGTCACCAGTCTAAACCGCCTCTGCGCTCGTTTGATAAAATCTACAAAAAAAAATATAACATGCTGGACTAGGATCAAATATGTTTCTAAATAAAATAACATAATATGCCTGAACAAAAATATCCAACTACCTAGCCAGTCTCTAAAGTTTACTGTTAAATTTCGATCAAAGTAACATGCCAAACATTGACACAAATAATGTACTTTAAATCGTTTAGTAAATGTCACATGAGTGATTACCCCAATTCTAAACATTTTTACCTTATCGAGATTGCCATTCCTTTTTTATTCCATCTGCCAGGACCAATGTTCTACACATAAAAAAAAACCTGTCACGTCCGGGCTAATCTTATATCCTAATATATAAATTCTCAGTTGGCAGAGCTAAACCTAAAACAAGAAACCAAAACCTGAGAATCTAAACCAAATTTACCCTGCAAAACTCGCCAGCTAATAACAATACAACAAAAAAAATCACCAAAAATATACCTAAAAAATAATAATTGGACTACCCATAAAATCTTTCTTTCTCTATTACTCCAGTAATAATCTCGTAGTAATGAGCCTTCCCCAGGACAGATGTTCACGCAACCTCATGCGGTCCAGGGTTAGGTCTGACCCTGCTCTCCATGAAAATATAGAACTAACAAAGAAAATATGTACAAAATATTATTGGACTACCCATTAAATCTTTCTTTCTCTATTATTCCAGAAATCATCTCCTAGTAATGAGCCTTCCCCGGGACAGATGTTCACGCAACCATATGCGGTCCAGGGTTATTCTATACTCTCCACAAAAAAACCTTCAAGAAAATCCATGTATTTGACCCAGGCTTCTTTAGTTCAGGTGTTGTCATCCGCACCCGTGTATCCGGCCATCAGTCTAACCCGGCTAAGGTTATTCTTGCCTGAAATTCGCGCATAGACATATGTGCTACAAAATTTGTCACACCACTAGGGCGTGCCAAAAAAAAACCAGATCCGTCGTAACCGGCACCACCCCACCGATTTTCCGAACACGACTGAATCTATAAAAAACGATCATTATGTATCCCATAATATACGATCACCAAAACAAAACCAGATCCGTCGTAACCGGCACCACCCCACCGATTTTCCGAACACGACTGAATCTATAAAAAACGATCATTATGTATCTCATAATATACGATCACCAAAACAAAAATACTCTCTGATTAGTCATTCTTCATGTATATACGCAAAATATGTGTATCGTACGCTGACAATGAGAGGTGAGCGAGAGAAAGCACAAGCGGCCCTACCCCTCCTCTGAAAATATGGAGCTGTCCTCAGCTCTTATAACTACCATCTACCGACATCTCCAATACCACTAAGTTCTGAAAAGTATAAGATATGTTGTGTTCGGATGTACTCCATCCTTTTTCGAACTTAACAATATCCACAAAAGGATGATCACTGTGTTGTCCACAATTCATGATCAAAAAACTTCTCCAAGTCATCACCGGTACCATAATGGCGCATAAAAATGTGCCTCAAAACTTCGACATCCTGTATATACTTATGTACAAAGTTCCATCGTATCTAAAAAAAAACTGTTACTAACTGTAAAAAAAATTTACCAAATTTCAACAATTACAAAAATTTTACAAAAGATTTAGCCGATGGAACTAAAAAAATAAACTAGACAAACCTAATCTATTCAACCAACGAAAACATCACAACCTAACTAAAAAACAAAACTGGACATAAGCAATGAACCTGAAATTGTTCAATGCTTCACAATAGAGGTAGATTTAGAACGGCACTAACCCCCAATCACCGCTTTATGGATTTTGAATTGACGGACTTGTCTTTGTGGTTGTTGACTTTAAAACCTGCCAAACAAATAGAACCCTACTAAATCTGCTCATCTTTAAAAAAAGAATATAGCGTCATTAGGTGTGCTCCATTTGTACTACTGCATACTGTTGTGCTAAAATAATAATGAAATTCTAAAAAAATTATTAACAAACTATCCAAGAAAAAAAAGAAAACTACAGAACCTCACATATATTTTACTGACCCCTAAAATACAATGAACAAAAGGTAAATGAAATCCTAAAAAAAATCTACTACCAATCAATTAAAAGAATCTACAGAACCTCACAAATATTTTGAGCGAACCCTAAAATATAATGAACAGAAGGAAAAATGTGTGTATGTGTTTTGTGTAATGAAATTGTTCTATAATGTTTTGGAACCGATATGTCAAACAAATATATAAAAAAAAAAAAACTGTTGTGTTGTGACACACTTGCAATAAAATGGTACATACCTACCTACAAAGTATAAGTCACTCCACTAACAGATCTATACTGTTTTAAATATCACACCAATACATAATCCAATGATAGAAAAAAATACAATCAATTACACATGAATCACCATTAAATACACATAATATTTTTCCTACAATAGTCAAATAACATACCAAGTTTTCAAAATAACACAAACAGTATTATAGGTTCAACACACAAAGAGATATTATAGTTTAGTTTCACATAGTAATATTACACGTGACCACGGGGCAGATTGAAAGATACTTTCATGTAAACACCTGTTTGCTTGTAATTATTTTTAAGCGTTGTGCCTATTATCTATTACAAGAAATCCTCTCTTATATATGATGCAGAAAAAACCAACCAATTTACATTGAACGCCACTGTACCTGAGCGCCAGTTTGTAAGAGAAAAAATAAATGAAAAAAATATATGTAAAATATGAAAAAATATATGTGAATTTATTCAGTTGGGCGCCATTGAAAGGGCCGTTGCCCGGCTAAGGAAACGGACCTCCTTCTCAGGTAAAGGCGAGGAATTAAAACAAGATGGTAAATTCAATAACAAAGGGCTTTATTACAAAAAAAATAGAAAAAGCACACATGAGTTATCGAATATTGGTACTCTCTCCTTTACTGAGGAATTTAAAAAGAAATATTTTACACTTAAATTAGTTTGTTCTGCATCAAAATAATTATAAACAGCAAGATCTTTTAGGAAATACTTCTAACTTAAAACTCAAAACTCAAAATTCTCAAATATGATTACAATTTCCTCTAACATATAAATTCTAGTACTTAACTTCGGCCTGTATGATATGAATTTACTATAGTTCTGGAGAATCCTAGGCCAATAAAACTTAGAGAGTCTGTGCTCAGCAGATTAACATGTATTGGTCACAACGCAACGGAATATTCTTGTCTTTGCCATAGAATGTTTTAAATTAAAAGAGAATTAGTGCAAACAGAGTGTGTGTGTGTATGATTGTGTTTCCCAGAGGGAAATCAAACTCTAAAATAGAAAGTAAACAGAAGTAAAACAGAAAATAAACAGAAAGTATCTAGATAATAACAGAAAATATCTAGATAATAACAGAATGTATCTTTCAACAATATTAACACGTTAGAAGGCGAAGGCTTCCCTCAACACTGTAGCTCGCTGACTCAAAATGATTTGGAGTGGACCAACCTGGAAGCTTCCTGGGACGCCGTACGGTCGTCTCGCGTACCGCCGCGGAACGCCTCCTTACTCCACTCGATCAGCTCCTACTGCTTGACCACGAACGGTGGTGATATCTTCTACTGGACAGGTGGTGTGTTGGAGTCCTTCTGGAGTCCCTCGTAGACCGGCTTCTTCCACGAACGGTGGTGAGCCCCGGGTGATCGCGCACAGCAGCTCGCAGTGGTGACGACAATAGCCGACCGTAGATGCACGATATAACCTGAAACCCACGTTCCTTCGTGTTCAAATGTGTCTCGAGATGCCCGCCTTAGATAGACGCGGTGCAAAATCAAAACAGATATTTCGTTGGATCAAAACTGAAGTCACGGGTAAACACACTAACCTGGCCTTTGCACTCGTATACTTATTTTGCCTGTAACAGGGTAGCTTCGTTCTGGACAGTGTGCCTCGGACGTTTTGTTCACACAAGAGAAACTGCGTATTTTTCTGCCGCCTGCGCCGAATCTATCACGTGCCAACTATGAATGCACAATTCAATTTTACGTCCGAAATCAAAATCCAATCCACAGGCTTCTCACTTGTTTATATACTATCTTGTTTTGCATCTTCGAGTAGCGTTCTACTGAGATCTTGAACTTCCGGTTATCTCGAAAAATCCAGAACTAACTCTGCCATTTGCTTCGTAAAGTAGACCTTGTCGGCCTAGTAATACTGGTCACTGTCCTCCAGCCAGATTTGGTACATATCAGCCAGCATCCGGTGTTTACTCGAACAAGTCCATACAAAAAAAAAGAATTTCTCTGGAACTTTGACGTGATTTTTGCATTATGTCAAAACCTTCCATGGTGTGACCATCGCAAGCGATTTCTAGATTTAAATAATTTTCGACATATCAAACGCTCCATTCTGTAATTATTATTTGTTAGCCAACTTAAAGATGCGACCTATTCTGGATTTTTAAACAAGCCGTTCCTCTTCCAAAGTTATTCAGAGCCCGAAATATTCCTGGAACGTCAATTATTAATAGCAACACTAAGAAGCTCGCTACTTGCCGACAGAGACCTCCACTTAGTTTCCACCTTTCTTCTAGTTCACGCCACTTGTAGCTAGCTGTCGCTGCGTGGATTAACTATTTTATCTATTTTGAGACAGTAGATGAAAACTTTTCCCTTTCACTCGCAGAGGCAAATTCAACCATTATTTCTTGATTCTTAGATAGGCGAAATTATCAATCTGTCTTCAACAAGAGAAGCTTTCATTATTCCTTTAACGAAGAAAGTGGCGCACGCGTGGTGGAGTTCGGCGTTTTTTACAAACTCGGCGTCTGGTTTTCAGATACGGAGAAAACACAACTTGATCTAATAGAAAAGACGCTGCTCCTCGCCAGATGGCGTTGTACAATATATTCTATTATCGAGATCTATAACAAAATCTAACTTGGAGTATGATTTAACATGTTACACTAGTGACTGGTGAGTCTGTGGTAGTCTACCTGATCTGTAGTCTATGACGTTGGTTTTGTCTATGAAGTTAGTTGAGTTGTTTGGAAATACGGTTGCTCGAGCCATTCGATCACCAACAGTCGACCTGAGAGGTTCTGCCCTCAAGTGAATATAAAACTACTCGTACTACTAAGTACCCGATAATTGATATATAATTACTGTGAAATAAATTTAAACTGTGGAAGAAAATAAATCGCTGATTCGAATAGAAGGTGTTTTCTTCATCGACGCTTACACTTTGGCCCATAGCACCTCTGGCATACGGCAGATGTAGCCAGCCCAGTTTCACTTCAGCTTGGCGGCTTTTAGAGCTACATCTGTAATACCTTTTCGGTGTTTCGAACACGGTCTGTTAACTTAACACCTAGAATGCTGCGCTCCATTGCTCTCATTGTTTTTTTCATTTATCAAAATCCATCATCAAGCCTTTGAGGCTACAAGACCAGCCTAAGAAACGGACAAACAAACGAACAAAAAAACATACAACCCAAACACATATCCCTCCTCAGTCGGGTAAAAATACAAATGAAATATAAGTTCTAAAATATTGTTTATTGACCTTTAGATAATTTAAAATTATTGTAAGCTCAAAAGTAACCAAAAAGTCACGTACAGTATCTATCAAAATCACTTATGGATTCGAATAAATAATCGCATAACCGCTTAGATCACCCCTTAAACAATTTCGTACTATTGTCATAAAAACTTAATATAATAAGCAATATAGTCACGTCACATTTGTTTAGCATTTAATTGAAAATATACACTTATTTTTTTAGTCTAGACTCTACTATTGAGACTCATAAAATTGCGTGAAACTGTAAACTGGTCCGAAGCGAATAATTGAAGTGATAAAGATAAAAGTAATCCAAAAAATTATCGAAAATAAAATAATTGGCAGCAGCTGGAAACCAAGACCCGAAGATCAGGCTCAATCAGTCCTATATACAGCAGAGGACTGACACGGGATGATGATGATTTGTGCAGTGAGATCTTAATATGATGATGATGGTGATTTACAAGCAATAACCATATATTCGTAACAATAGAAAAAGCGTATGTTACAGAATAAAGAAATGAAAAATAAAAAAATGTCTATGCTTACCCAAAACGAATGGCGATACCTTTGGGCAAAATAAAAGTCAGCACTT
Source organism: Alsophila aescularia (assembly GCA_946251855.1). NCBI lineage: Eukaryota > Metazoa > Arthropoda > Insecta > Lepidoptera > Geometridae > Alsophila > Alsophila aescularia. The sequence goes on along the minus strand of OX276377.1, from coordinate 55,575,046 downwards.
TGTGTTCGAGTGTAGCTTGGACTAGAAGACCCGATATATTTTACTAAAATTGGGCTCCTGATCGCCACACTGGCTCTGTCGTCTTGACCCTTTATGGTTCTAATATACCCCATTATCACTTCACATATTTGCACCTTTTAGACTACACTAATTGAACCACTGTAGTGTATGCGCTATAGCATACATACGCTGTCTGTGTTCCTGTGTTGGTTAGCAAACGTCACTGTCACTAGAGCAATAGGCAGGAGTGCACGGTGAAGATATTACCAAATATGAGGGCCTTGTATAACCACTTTATCACCCTTATTTTGTGGTCCAAGAATATAAACCAGCGCAAAGAAGACGTAGCGTAGTCCCACTCCTATAAAGCCCCATCTCAAATTAAATATGAGTCACTCCTTTATTTATTTTACCATCGTCACGTATACAAAGAAGACGTAGCGTAGTCCCACTCCTATAAAACCCCATCTCAAATTAAATATGAGTCACTCCTTTATTTATTTTACCATCGTCACGTATACAAAGAAGACGTAGCGTAGTCCCACTCCTATAAAGCCCCATCTCAAATTAAATATGAGTCACTCCTTTATTTATTTTACCATCGTCACGTATACAAAGAAGACGTAGCGTAGTCCCACTCCTATAAAGCCCCATCTCAAATTAAATATGAGTCACTCCTTTATTTATTTTACCATCGTCACGTATACAAAGAAGACGTAGCGTAGTCCCACTCCTATAAAGCCCCATCTCAAATTAAATATGAGTCACTCCTTTATTTATTTTACCATCGTCACGTATACAAAGAAGACGTAGCGTAGTCCCACTCCTATAAAACCCCATCTCAAATTAAATATGAGTCACTCCTTTATTTATTTTACCATCGTCACGTATACAAAGAAGACGTAGCGTAGTCCCACTCCTATAAAGCCCCATCTCAAATTAAATATGAGTCACTCCTTTATTTATTTTACCATCGTCACGTATACAAAGAAGACGTAGCGTAGTCCCACTCCTATAAAGCCCCATCTCAAATTAAATATGAGTCACTCCTTTATTTATTTTACCATCGTCACGTATACAAAGAAGACGTAGCGTAGTCCCACTCCTATAAAGCCCCATCTCAAATTAAATATGAGTCACTCCTTTATTTATTTTACCATTGTCACGTATGATTCCACTTTTTTTTAAATAGCCACACAGATGGCAGTAGTAATAGACATCTTCAAAAATAAAAATCAAACCTGTACGTGTCAGGACTAATTAAAAGTCTTTGTAAGAAAAATGTGATTCAAAAGCCTGAGTGTTGCTAGCAGAAAGGCTAATATGGAAATCTTTTTCGTCAATGCTCAAACTTCGATAAGACAATTTTGTGACAAGTTAAATATATAGGGTTCAGATTTGTGGTTCTATTATATAAATCTGCCCAAATATCTGTCTTTTGTAATTACTTATACCAGGGCTAAGGTTGAGCTTCAATTCAGACCTTGAGTGAAAAGCAATTTGAACCTAAAAGTCACTGTTGTTAACACCTGTTGGGATGCTGTTACTTATATTTTATCCACACCTAAATTTTTAAACTTTGGAGTAACCATATTTATTATGAGTTTATAAAGTCACAACGTATTTTTTTGTGTAAAAAGACTAGGTATTTTGATTAAACATTCTGGCTAAAATACTATGAAGGGAATGGAAGAACTTGTCGTATTTTAGCAGTTGCTCTATTGTGTGGCCATGCACCAAACTTATTTATTTATGGCTGCCGTTAATAAAGCCGGCGTTGGAAAAGCAGCCAAAGGCCGTAAAATCGGTTAAAAACTTCCAAATTTTCAGACGCAAACATAAACCGGATTTTTATATACAAAAAATAAATATCTAGGTATGCTAGGTAAAATATTGTAGACAAAATGAATGTACCAAAACCGCACCTAACTTAACGCTTGTAAAATAACATACTTATCACTTTTACAAGTCAAATAATGAACAATGAGTGTAAATTTTTCTTTTCTTTCTCTTTTTTAAAGAGAGTATATTAATTGATAGATTCAGGCGTTACTTTGCGGAAATCCATATTTAAAATGAACAAAATAAAAATATGTAGCTTACTTCCGCCAAAACTTACTTCTTTTGTTTTGGCGGAAGTAAGCTACATATTTTTATTTTGTTCATTTTTTTTTTTTTAGAGTGTATATTGTCTGGAAACATTTCCCTTCAGAAACAGTAATGTTTAAACACTACTTCTCGGAGGCAAAGGTCGTAACTGAACTATTGTAAAAGAGACTTACCACTACGCAAACTAGTTTCTACTCTCTAGTTAACACTTGACCGCCGCACATATAAGCATGAACCCTCTCAAGCTGGGAAGAATTAGAAAAAACGAAATTCCGTTTACCACCCACATAACTAATTAAGTTAGTTATGTAAACCCCATTATCACTTCACATATTTGCACCTTTTAGACTACACTAATTGAACCACTGTAGTGTATGCTAATAAGCATGTGCATTGTGTGTATGCTGTGTGTGCTAATTAAGTTAGTTATGTAGGTGGTTTAATTAGTTTAGGCATTAACCCCCTTACTTATAAAAAGTTATGCAATGATAAATAATTCTGCGCAGTACAATTTTGTACTGCGCGGAATTTCTAATCATTGCTTAATCATTGCATAACTTTTTATGAGTAAGGGGGTAAGTCCTCAATCAACTTTGTAAAGCTATGTGTGAACGTGTCCAAATTTCAATTATTCTCTGTAATTATATATATATTTATATATAGGCAAATGGGTGGCCAGTAATACCAAAGCTCAAGGTAAAACCGAACATGCGAGTACATTCTCGCCATGCTAACCTAACCTAACTTGATTCAACGCTTTTGGCTTACACAGTACACATACAAACATACACGTGTAAACATGGAGTCTAAGATCTTGATGTCAGATGCAGTAGCGACTGAACTGAAATAAAATGGAGTGAGAGAATTTTTTAATATTGGAAAGAGCTAAAAGAAAAAGTTTAGGTAAGTAAATTTTCCAAAGTGTTGTACCAATCTGAAAAATATATTTAAAATAGATTTTGTGTTCACTGACAAATCGACCATCATCTCAAGTTAATATAATTCAAATATAGTCTTCAGTGGATGAATTCCTACACCGGGACAGCTTTTGAATCTTTACCAAGCACAGGTCCGATCTTATATGGAGTACTGCTGCCACCTCTGGGTCGGTCCTGCCAAGTATCAGCTCAAGGATTTGGATTCAATTGAGAGACGTGCTATGAGGCTCATTGGAGATGACACTCTGGTAAAGAGTAAGCTTCAAAGTCTGGCGCATCGACGTGAGGTCGCAAGTCTGTCGGTATTCTACAGTTTGCACTATGGAGAGTGTGCACGAACTGCACAATCTGATTCCCCCATCACCTTTCCATTACAGTACGACAAGACGATCGGCAAAGCGCCATCCTTTTATGGTTAAAAAATACCTCGCACAAGAACGAAGCGTTACGCTTCTTCATTTATTATAAGAACTTCTAAGGAGTGGAATGCCCTGCCCTCGTCGGTGTTTCCGGTAAAACATAACCCTGGTGTGTTAAAGCCAAGAGTTAATAGGTATCTACTAGGCAAACGTGCTACACCTTCGACCACATCATCGCTTTCCATCAGGTGAGATCGTGGTTAAACGATTGCCTAAAAAGTAATAAAAAAAAAAACAGAGTGTGTGTGTGTGTGTGTGTGTGTGTTTTGTATGCGAGGGTTTGTGTGTGTGTGTGTGTATGTGTGTGTGACATGCATAGTTACACTGCACCTTATCTCAAACTCAAAATCAGCTTAGTTCGAATCTTTGGAATCTTCATGTGCATCAACAACAAAGGTGGAGCTACATACGCAGACTGTAGCGCGAATGAGAGTCAATGGTTACACATGACATAGATAGTAAGAAGTTCCAATCCAAACAATACCAGTTTTTATGATTCTACATTTAGATGATTTTGTTATTCTGCATAAGTAGGCATAAAACAGGTTGAAAACACAGCGTATTCTCAAATGAATAATAGATTGTGACTTAGACATAATTCTCGGAGATAAATAAATCGAATCAGGGTCTTATTTCAACAAAGAACTTTGATTGCTCGCTGATCTGCCAACGAGCTTCCATCGTCTCAGCTGAATTATTATTTAGTAAGCCATTTTCTATCTGTTGGCAATTTCCGTCGGACAAATTCGTAATCAAATTAAAAAATCATCTGGATTTCGCCTTTACGGCGGATTTGATACGTTTATATCTATTTAAAAAGCCACGGTGTTTTTTTACATAAATTACATTAATAATGTTTCGCAAAGTTTTGAGCTTTGCGTAGTTATTACCAACCAATGATATTCCTATAATATAGAAATGACATAAGTTCAAATACTAAAACCCTACTACGGTCGGGTAAAAAAAGCCTATGATACTCTTGCGATGAAGACGAATCGATTGATACCTCGCTTGTCAAAATCAGAGCAAGCTTTTAGTTTGAACACATAACCTTTCCATTGCTTCCCCGTATTCGGGTAATTTTTTTTGCCACTATAAATGAAGACAAATAGATTGATACCTCGCATGTCATAATCGGACCAAGTTTTAAGTTTCAACACATAACCCTTTCGTTGCTTCATCATAGTCAGGTAAAAAATAATGCCTACACTCTATACCTGAAAACGACGTGAAGACGAATCGATTGATACCTCGTTTGTCAAAATCGGGTCTATGGCTACTATTTGGTGGAACATCCACATACATACATACATACATACATACATACATACATTATATACATACAAACATTCATACATACAGAGACTATTAAACTCATTACCCTTCCTTGCTTCGCCGTAGTCGGGTAATAATATCTGTTGGATGAAGTTAAAGCTGAACAATAAAAATATTGATATTCATACATACAGAGACTATTAAACTCATTACCCTTCCTTGCTTCGCCGTAGTCGGGTAATAATATCTGTTGGATGAAGTTAAAGCTGAACAATAAAAATATTGATTTTGCTTGAGCACTATCAAAAGATATTTATCTACATCTACACTAATATTATGATGAGGAAAGTCATAGCAAACAAAAGTTTTTTTTTTGTTTGCTATGAATAAACTCAAAAAATACTGAACTGATTTAAAAAATCTTTCACCTATAGAAAGCTTCATTATGAGCAAGAAACATCATCATCATCATCATCATCATCATCATCATCATCATGTCAGCCTTTAGAAGTCCACTGCAACAAGTAACAACAAGTAACTGTACAAGTAACATAGGCAGCATTTAATGCTTCAAAAAATTAGAGGTCCTTTCGAATAATGCACGTGAGTTACAGTTGTCTGTGGTCACAAAACACCACGATCCATGTTGCCGTATTTTTTTTTCGTATCATTTTTAGAAGATACGAAGGGTATAAAAATGCTAAAAGTAAGAAAAATGCCGCAGTGTTGCTTACCCGTGCGAAGCCGGGCGAGTCACTAGACTAATTATACTTAAATCATTTATTTCAGAAAAATCCATATCATTATAATTGAATTCATACAAATTAGATGAGAAATACAGTATATTAACATAAATGTCCAGAATTATGTAAAAATATTAAAAAAACAAAAGCGAAATCCCCTACAAAATTTTAAGTCAGTAAAATTCACGGCGTCTTTAGATCAAATATATCACTCAAAATTCTAAATCATTTTCTGAGATTGTTTAAGAATTTTTTATCCGGGATGCCTGTAATTATTGTTATTAGGCTTCAAAGTTCGTAGGTAATGTTACTGTTAACGACTTTTGAAACAAGTTTTACAGATTTCAATTATTTTATCTGCTTAATTAGGTAGGCAATTAAGTACTTATCTATGCGTGATAAATATAATGTTTAAAGATATTGAACATATTGAATTACCTGCCTAGTGTAACAGACAAGGCTATTGAATAATTATTATTTTCAATATGTTACTGCCTAGCGAGATTATAATACAATATGTTTAGATATGTTGCTGCTGTTTCACTGTACAGGGAAACAGTTGACCAATATTAGCACAAATATTTTACAATTCCTTACACATCCTTCCTTCCATAACTATCTTTGCTATAGTGTTTTGTTTATAGCTTTTATATTGGTAAAATGGTACGTATTTTGTCTATAGTATTATTCTGTTTAACGCAAGGAGGTTGAATTACGCTTACTGTTAAAAGGTTTAGAGCCAGTGAGCATAATTCAACCTCTTTTGGTTTAAAAAACTGGGTTGGATATAGACTGTGTTGACAATTTTGACGTCCAAACCTGAAATGTCATTGTATTCACCCGTTGGGCAGGCAACAAGAATAACATTGTAGGAAGGAAATGAAGTTTAAATTTAATGTTTATTTTAATTGATTTGTTATCCTGTTTTTTACAAGCTTACATGATGTTGAAAAATACGTAGAAAAATAATTACTTAAGTTCTGTAGAAATTATATTTCATGACGCTGCAAGATTTATCACCTAGATTTATCAACACATTGTTCTCTGTCACCCATCATAATCCTCACCCATCGGTTTTTTTGGGTACTCCTGTATCGTAACGATTATCTGCAGGATGCCATTGCAACTTCCTCGCGCCCGCGGCAGCAGGGAAGCGACTTTTTTTCGAATGACCGCATCAAAGCCATCCGTACGCACTTCAGTGAACATCTTAGATGCACTGCAATAGCGAGGCAGCCGCAAAAGCACCTTGAAGATGTCGTTATATACTGGACTTGTAGGTCACTGGCAGCCTGGTGAGTGTCGTTTATCCAGAGACTGCTCGAGTAGAATGAAAGCATATTGCCTTGAAAAAAGTGATTTCACATCACTCGAGCAGCGTACAAACCTACGGACGATCATATTTCCCCGAACTGCCAGCGCCCTAAGTTCCCTCTTCATATCTGCATCATCCCTTAGGTCTTCAGTTATAATATGCCCCAGATACTTAAAACTACTCACTACTTGTAGAGCGGAACACGTACAGGCTCAACATTGCCATTCTTTAATATGAGTACCTATTTTTTTTTGGAGTTATATTTCCGTCTACGTTCTGCCGCATATTCCTCTCAAATTGTTGTTTACGTATCGATCCGATCCACGGACCCAGCAGCACCATGTCATCAGCATAGCTGATGTTATTGACGCATACTCCATCTATAATACACCCGGTATAAGTACTACTAAACTCACCGATGAGATCGTTCACATAGAAGTTGAACAGCAGATGGGAGGTAATCCTGCTCTGCCACACGCCACACTCCATGCCATACAAATCAGATAATGACCCCGCCTACCTAACTTGATGTCGCTGACAACCATACCAGCATCTCAACAAGGAAATAATTTCCACTGGCATACACGCGACTTGTAACTTATCACAAAGCTTTTAATACAATTCTGTATCAAAGGATTTGGACAAATCAAGGAAGCAGGCATACACCGGTGTCTTCCTATATATACCTGACAGCTTGCTTAAGACACAAGATCGCGCTTTCCATTGAAACTCCAGCCCAAAATATGAACTGAGCATCGTGCAGTTCAATGTGCTGTAGCAGAATATTGTTAAGCAAGCTGTCAAGAACCTATGCCAGTACCGTTGCAAGAGAAATGGGGCAATAATTGTTTTTATATGTTGCAACTTTTAAACTTTTGCGATTCGAACACATAGAAAAAAAAACAGCGCAATTAAGTCCCGTTTATTTGTTGCGTCTCGAGTTTAACATTTGATGATGGGTACAACACAATCGTTTTAGTAAGCTCGCCAGGAAGATAGCCATGGAACAAACACAAGTTTTAAAACATGGAGAGCACGTGGCAGATGAACTCCAACAAATTTGAGATGCTCTATGCTCTATTCTGTGAATGTCGTGTTAGCATAGAGCATCTCAAATGTGCTGGAGAATAAGACAAAACTGTTTAGCGATAAAGTAAAGCGAAAATACCGATAAAATATTTCAGAAGTATTTATTTTTCGTTCACTATGAACATAAAATTATAATCAGTTCAATAATTATGTATTTGAACTAAAATAAGAATAAAATGAAGTTGTATTATTATCGAATTGTTTTTTTTTTTCAGTTTTTACACTGTAGGAATGTAAGTCACAAAGCTTAAGTCGGTCTCCTCCTTCCATTATTAACAAATCGATATCTATCCAGCGTCCATTCGTACCTTGTAAACAAATAAACAAGGTTTCGTGCTACCGCGGGGGCACTAAGCAACGACTATTTGTTTTATTTACGACATTGACACCCATTAAGAGAGTTTTAGCCAGTTCTGTGCCTCGTCAGAAGTCGGAACACGCAATCTTTGTGTCTTTAGTAAAGATTAATACCGGGACTGAGTTTTTGTGTGTAATACTCGTAAATTTTCTAAAATAAGCTTGTTTGTAGCCGCGAAAAGTATTTAGTACTTCTCCTACTCACCTGTAGTCGAAGGTTCACTTCTAAATCTGCAAATTTACTTGTGCTTCAGTCGTATCCAAATTACTTGTAATAAGTAAGTACATGCTCAGGTTTAATTACAGAATTTTCATTAAATTTCCCTAAAGGGAAGATTATTATCATAATTTACAAAGTGGCAAGAAGACAAGTGCGTGCGTGTGTAGCTGAGCTTCATTACAGTAGCATTTGCTTTAATAATGATTGAAAATTGTGAAATGTTTATATGATCAGTAAACGTGCGGACGAGGACCGTGGCCTACTTTTCCACGCCAGGGTTGAAATTAGGGTGGGACAACATTTTGTCCCATGTTGTCCCATGGGGCACTTGTCCCAGCCGACCTATAAGTTTTTTATTATTTCATTGCTAACTTATACACACTATTAAAAAAATCCCTAGATCCACAGATTTAGGCTGTGCGTTGTCAGGAAGTCAGTCTGTCAGTCAGTCAGTCAGTCAGTCAGTCAGTCAGTCAGCCAGTCAGTCAGTCAGTCAGTCAGTCAGTCAGTCAGTCAGTCAGTCAGTCAGTCAGTCAGTCAGTCAGTCAGTCAGTCAGTCAGTCAGTCAGCCAGCCAGCCAGCCAGCCAGCCAGCCAGCCAGACAGCCAGCCAGCCAGCCAGCCAGCCAGCCAGCCAGCCAGCCAGCCAGTCAGTCAGTCAGTCAGTCAGTCAGTCAGTCAGTCAGTCAGTCAGTCAGTCAGTCAGTCAGTCAGTCAGTCAGTCAGTCAGTTAGTCAGTCAGTCAGTCAGTCAGTCAGTCAGAAGGTATGTCATGGTACTGTTTTAAAGGTATACTAGTTGTACTCTGCAGCTTCGCCCGCGTGCAACATTTCAAAAATCACCTCAAGGTTACATTCCTCCAAATTTCATACATCTATGTCCACTGGTTTAGGCTGTGCGTTGCTGTCAGTCAGTCAGTATGTATGTCACGTTACCGTCAAATATGTATTGATAAATGATTAATATCATAGTTAACCTCAACTCAGACTGACAAGCTGATAATAATAAGGTTGCATTGCATAAGTGTGCGTGGAACTTCACTGAACCGCCTTGCCATTCCATGCCCCATTTGGCCGCTCCTGTAAGTCCTGGGTACGTCCATATCGTCCCCTCTAGGGTCATCGATTTCGTTCGCACCTAGCCTCTTCATTTCCATTAGGGAACGATGCTCACCGTAAATCCTTATAATGAAGTTTGTACAAACTAAATAATGAAGGTACAGAAATGTCTGTTAGATTAGAAGGACATTATTCGTTCTATTAGGTGTGTAACCGATTTTTTAGAACTAGCTTTTGCCCACTGCTTTGTTCGCGCAGTCTACAGTTATCGCGATAAAATGTATGCTGTGTCCTTCCACAAAGTGTATGCTATCTCCAGATCGGTTCAGCCCTTTAGTCGCGAAAACGTAACAGACAGATAATGAAAAATATAAACCAAACTTATCTTATAATTACTTTCGATATGTAGATATATCTACTTAGATAAAGTTAAACTAATTTGCTATCTTGACCAGTGTCAGTGTTAGTGTCAGTGTCAGTGTCAGTGCCAGTGCTAGTGCCCGCCTATAGTTTTTAGCCCCATTATAGCTAAGATCTAGTTACATAATGAAACGTTATATACATTGTAATGATACTTCAAAACAAAAAACAAAAAAAAAATGAACTGATTTTCATGAATATATAGGACCGTCCTAAAAAACTTTAAAATAATAAAAAATCAGTCGGACAATATGCTCAAAAAAAACTTAACTGTTGTAACTTAAGTCTGAGTCAATTGAGTTTTAGTCAGTTTATCATTTTTTTAATTTACGTTTATTTTATCTAATTGACAATTACCAGCGCAATTTATTAGGTACATACATACCTACATGTTATTCAAAAATAATGATAATGGCCAATTGCGATTAAGTGGTACTTTAATTATTCTGTGGTAAAGTCAAAGTGTGTATTCAAACGAGCAATAGTGCGAACATCTGCCTCACACAATGAAATAATCCACCCACATTTTTCGGAATTTTATTACAAAGTCAAAAATTACGCAGTAAGACTGATGCCCAGCATTAAGGAAGGCAACAAAACAGATACACCCTTTCATTAACAGGCCGGCTCCAAAATGCCGTTTAATGTGGCTGCCCTGGCTAAGAGTACAATGGCGATTTATCCAACCAGGGATTTCAAGTATAATGGTGAGATCCAGTGCAGCGCAGATGCGTTAAGATGAGAATCTATACTTATAATAAAACTGTATCAGGTCAAATTCTGTAAATTGAACATATTTTTTGGAGGCTGTTCTATATTTGATACTGAAGCAAAAACTGTTTTTTTTTCTGTCTGTCTTTCTGTCTGTATCTTGGCTGCGCATCACGCCGAAACTAGTGAATAAATTCAAATGAAACTTGGCTTGATTTGAGTTCATAGTACGAAGTAGGACATAAGACACTTTTCATCCTAAAAAATTAAAGTGTTCCCGCAGGATAGTGGTTGAAAGTAATTTAAAAAAAACACGTATCACGTTGTAACTACTGGATGGATTTTGACGCAACTTGGCACAGTCAAAGTTTTTCATAATGGGGGAAAATATGGGATACTTTTTATTCTGAGAAAATAAAGTGTTCCTGCGGAAAAGTGGTCCAAGTTCTGTACATTGAAGACATTTCGTAAATTTTTTTTGAGGCTCTCCTTTGTTTTATACTAAAGCCGAAACTGTTTTTTTTTATATCTGTCTGTATCTTGACCGTACATCATGCCGATACTGCAGAATGAATTCAACTAAAACTTGGTATGATTTGAGTCCATACTACGAGGTAGGACAATGGATACTTTTCATCCCGAAACATTAATAAAAGGGTTCCCACAGGATATTGGTTGAAAGTTACTTAAAATAACACGCATCACGCTGATACTACTCGACAGATTTTTATGCAACTTGACACAGTCTATATTTCTACTCTATATTTGATACTGAAGCCATTACTGTTTTTTTTTAATTTTTGTCCATATATCTGTTTCTCTTTTTGTCATCTGTCTATCTCACTGTACCTTGACCGTGCATTATGCCGAAACTACTGAATGAATTCAACTGAAACTTGGTATGATTTGTGTTTATACTACAAGGTAAGACATCGGATACTTACATACCTAAAAGTTAAAGGGTTTCCGTAGGATATTGGTTGAAAATTATTTAATAGAACACGTATCATGCTGAAACTACTGGACGAATTTTGGTACAACTTGACACAGTCATAGTTTGTTTGATGTGTTAAAATTAAGAATACATTTAATCCCGAAAAAATAAAGGGTTCCTCAGGGAAAGCATTCAAAAGTTATGTTTATTTTGAAGTAATCATTATCTATACTTGTAATAAAGCAATATGTACGATAATGTCTGTAGAAAGAAGATAAAAAGAAGTGGTCTAGGGTACTTAACATAAGCTACTGAACAAGAATATAACATTTATTTGAACATTTCTGTTTGTTTGAATATCATGTAAAAACTATTGGTCCGATTTGCGATTCGGGTTTCACTGTTGGATAGCTTAGGGTTCAACTTAAAAACTGGTATAACTGATATCTCAATCCAATGTCTAAAAGCCAAGCAATAGACAAAAATCTTTCTGAGGGCTAAATAAATTTTGATTAAATGTATGCATATTGGTATTTTAGGTCTTGGAATAGCACATAGAGTACTTTTAACCTGGAGAAATAACCACGCGTGTGAAGCCGAGGGCACTGCTAGTAACTAATATTATCGAAGACGTTATTGTCGTGATGAAGATTTAAAAAAACAAGGAGATCACATAATTTTGACACAAAAGTCTGCATTGTTTTTTATTTTCCCTGCAAACTTAACAGAATTAACACGAAAACAAGGTCGAGATCTTTCTGCGATGTGGCAGAAGAACGGAATAACTTGGTGTAAGTGCATGCATGAGGCTTGTGCTTACGAGTGGATCAACATATCTTGGGTGCTTCACTTTCGATTTGGTGGTGTGGTCTCCCTTTTTTTATAATACTTGGCCGGGAACATAGTTGCGAATATGGTCGACCAGTATTCGCGAGAACCTAACTTCCAGGATTGAGGTGTCGTCATCGAGCTTTCATTTTCGAGAACCTATCGTGAACGACTAGACCAAAGAGCTAAAGGTTTAGGGTTGCTAGACTTTATGGAACTAGGATGTTACAAAAACTGACTCTCTCAAATGAGTCAGCTGTTTACAGAAGTCAATATGATGATACCTATGAACTTCCTTCAAACTTGGTTAGACGACAATAACAAAAAAGAAAGTAATTCAGAAATTTTGTTATTTTATTTAGTTAAAATTGTAGCCTATTAAAATCCAGATAAACATTCGCGAAGCAATTGGCGGACAGTAATTGAAATCTATAACATGAAGATAATATTACATTGTCTTCCAACATCACATTTTTCTATAATATAATATATGCTATAGATTAAACGTGTTTGCTTCGCCAATTTTTATCGGAATATAGATGGTTACACAAGTAATTGTACAACTGCAATAAATAAACAAAAATACCTAGTTGTTGGAATCTAGGTATAATCGTTGTTTGCGATACATTACGCATCTACGCATCTCTTCTCTACTCTTCTGGATTACCTTAGCGATTAATCCAGGCACGGATTTCAAGTGTTAAGGACCAGGACCGAATATTAATCTTATTTTCACTGTTTAGCCAAATGGATATTTGTTGGTAAGTGGAACAAATGTGCGACTTAATGGTCCGGTCGTTTGTTTGTTTGATTGTGTTTTGGGAGTACCAACATAATAATTAATTTGTGCGTTGGTTTTACTATGGCTTTGAAAGAGTAGAGTGGAGGTAGCTAGATTGGGTGGTGGCTAAATAAAAGCTTGTGCGTTTATCAATCCTACATCACACGGTTCAAACCTCGACCCTTATTACCAATGACTTATTTGTAGCATACTTCAGTGTCCTGATAGTGAGAAGGTACAAGTGATAGATAGTTCTGTCAAATTTCTTTGTTATTGCTTAATAGGAAGGAGATAAACACAGCAAGTATTCGCGGGAAATAATATTATACGTACATAAACTGAGGTACATGAGTTGCCCGCGTTCTAAAATGCAATGTGAAAGGTAAAAGTAAGATAATTGTTTGACTTTTTGTGTAGGTACGCACGATCTCGCATCGAAATTACACGCACATTATGCGAAGTTGCACATAAATTGGTTAGGTACTAATGTAAAGTAAGTTATGGTGCCAAAATCCAGTCCACAGCGAATTCGCGCGCAAATGGTCTAACACGCGCCACCATAGATATTAAATGACGAAAGCCCTCTTAGTGCGGAGCCAAACCGGTGCTTTTATGGGGTAACAAGATATATGTATCCTTTTTTCTTATTAGAGACGTGCCGTGCGTAATGTATGTTATTATGCCACATTTATGATTTCTTAATCCAGATTTTACGATATGAGTGTAGATAAAATAAAATAAAATTCATCCAAACATTTGCAAATACTGATGTCACTACCTATCTAGGCAATGATTTATCTAATTCTGTTTATTTTCATAGCCCCCCGGTCACTTTAGCGCATTATCCCCCGGCAAATTTGATTACACCCGGCGGCTTGACTTACCAAACCGGCTGTTAGGTTGCTCCTCCACGCGTGATAATAGAATACGAGTAGGCGTAGTGGAAACAGTGATCTAGCTTCATATTCTAAGCTTTTCAAAGGTTGCTTTAAGAATTTTATGTTATAAGACACAGGATGTTGCTGCACTATCGCATTAGATAAAAACCTTAAAACCTAATGCGATAAATAATGGAAATTGAAAGTTTGTAAATTAATTAATATTCTACGGGAACATGAGTGACATGCATATCAAAGTACAGCAGAGCCTCTATAATCCGAGCAACTGAAAATTACCCCTTATTCGGATCCACCGATCGTTCGGATTATAGTATGGAGAAATCAATAATAATACATTTTATGAAATAAAACAAAGATTAATGTTTATCTTATGGTATTTTGAGTATCACAGAAGTGATAAATAATTAAGGTTTTATTTTTTATTTTAAAACTCTGAAGAAGTTTGAAGCGACCTAGAGGTAGAAGATGAAGTCGAGTCCATTTCGGTCGATGTTCGGATCTATAACTGCGTTGCTGAGTTTCTTTTTTCTGTTTATTAATTTAAAGTGTGTTTTTTAAACCCTAGTCAGTGATAAATGTCTACATACCTACTTCGTTAACATGCTGTTCATTGCTCCTAGTTTAACATTTAGTACCTACTTAGCTTGAAATAGACCACGTATCAATATTGTATATTAAAATATATACGTAAGGCCCAGAGATCTGTAAAGTTGCCGGAACATTGCATACTAAATCTATTATTGTTACGCGGCCAAAGGTAATGATAATTCCCTACACGAAAGGGATAAAGGTCTTTGAATCCTGCAGTATAATGGTGATGGTGATTCAGTAGTGTCTAATAGGTTTAGTTTGACAGAACCTACCGATATCATAAGATCTAATGTTTTCTGTTTGTTCAGCGATAATGGTTATAATGCTAACGTTAACGTTGTATCCTTTTATATTGATTCCGACCTTATGGTTTTATAAACGTCCGGCGTGTCTTGTTTAGCTTTAGACCGCGCTATACAAACTATACCGGGTTCGCTGCTGGGCTCCGCACCAATGACTTTTCTAAGTTATGTGCGGTTTCCATCGCTCCGTGCTTTGGAGGGCACGTCAAGCTATCGGTCCCAGCTGTTATTGATTAATAGCAGTCGTTAAGCCATGGCGGAGGCCCTCAGGCTGCCTGACAAACTCTGACACTAGAGGCCAGCCCTACCTCATACGACAAACAAACAAAGACCGCGTTGTCACAGTCTAGCTGCCTTATCGTGTCAACACATTTTAATTAGAACAGCCAATCTGCCCGTCATGGTATAATGGTTGAATAATCGATAAGAATGAGGAAGTATATATACAACATTAAAATTTTAACTAAAATTAGAAAAGGAATTATGTGATTGTATACACCAAACTAATCGAGATTTTTTATAAGCTTTTATATAACTTGCAATGTTTGTTTATGTGTATGTATGTTAATGTTTGTTTAGGTCAAATCTTGCAAGTTGAATTAGAACCACTTCCTTCATTCTACAGAATTGAATTCTTGCATGTTTTTCCGTTTGATGACAATGCATTTTTATGGTAAGCATGACCTGAATCGACATCCACGATTAGCTCCAGATAAAGGAACTCTTCAACGGCCTACAGCGCGGACACGAAATTTTGTTGAAACATTTTATTATGATAGACGATTTTAAGTCTAAGCATGACATGGTTGCTGCACTCAAGATTGGGTCCTGACTAGGGAACTCCTCAACGGTTAACAGCACAGACACGAAACGTTGTATAGGTACGTATTTAATTGTGACAGCCCGTTCTAGGTTTCACCATGACATGGCTAATGCACAAAACCTTTTTATTTTTTTAATTTAACTTATTTAAGATTAAATCAGTAGGATTCCTTCAATAACCAGAACAAAATATATGTGGGAATGAAAACAAAAAATATATAAAATATGTACCTATCTATACCTACTTATATTAAAGCAGTAAAAACCAAAATACTGTACAATGCCGATAATAAAAAAAATAGTCTAGGGCACTTAAAATAAGTTATTGAACATGTTTTTTTTTGTTTTTTTTTTTATCGTGTCTATTTGGTAGTGTGTTCCCATCTCGTAAAAACAACTGAACCGAATGCAATGCGGTTTTTACCGTTGGACAACTTAGGTTTGGCTTAAAAACTAGTGTACTTGGAATCTCAATCCGATGAGTAGAAACCGAGCAATCGATAAAAACTTTTTGACGTTTGAAGGAATTTTGATTAAATGTTGGTAAATTGGTATTTTCGGTCATAAAGTAGACATAGAGTACTTTTAACCCAGAGTAATATAAATCCTGACATTTATTTGTATTTTTCAAAGCTTTCGTGCATTTCGTGGAAGCAGAAAAACATAGCACAAAATTCAAATGAAATAACAATGTGGAAGCTCTAGAAATAATCACCTTGTTTTAATAACACTAATTCTTTGAAATCAGCCAAGCGTGTCTTGCTTTGTGCTCGGAGTACTGGTATTCATTGTTTCTCCAGAAATCTGATACCTACCATTGTGTTCTATACATAAAAGCTTACAGAATGGGTAAAGTCATTCAAAATGAAAAGTACGGGGGTAGGGATACTTATAGCCCGTGGTTGGATCAGTGGCCTCTATTCAATACGTGCTGGTCTTTCATCCCGGGGCGGCCCATAGATATAGAGTATAACCCATAGATATACTCTATATATAAGGGTTGACTTTGCCTTACTCTTGGTTGTGCCGATTCAAAGCGCCCCCATCGAGCGTCCATGGAGCTAAAATTGTCATTGTTTCATCTCCTGACGTTTAGGCTCAGAATAAATAATAGTACAGATACGTTATTTCCGTGGACGCTCAACATCATTATCATTATCGGCCCGTATTCGTACACTACCGGATGTAGGCCCCTCCTTGTGAACGCCACAGAGCCTGATCGTCGGCTCTCCTCATCCAGTCGCTACCAGCCATCTTCCACACGGTTGGCGAGCGCCCTGCACTGCGTTTGTCTAAACGTGATCTCCACTCTAGAACTCGTTAACCCCAACGGTTGTCAGTTCTTCGAGTTATGTGACCGGCCCATTGCCACTTCAGCTTGCTAATTCTTTGAGCTATGTCGGTTACTTTAGTTCTCTTGTTGATCTCCTCATTTCGAATTCTGTCCTTTAGAGAAACCCCAAGCATAGCTCTCTCCATAGCTTGCTGAGTGACTTTAAATTTGTGGACCAGCCCTGCCGTAAGTAGGGCTCACAGTAGGGTTTTCGTGAATCCTTTAATTTAACGGGATAAAAGTATCCTGTGTCCTACCTCCTAAAAAACTATTTGAAGGATGAACAAATTTTAATTACACTATATTCGACTTTTCAGTCGTGCAAATATTTAAATTATGATTATTATAAATTGAAATATACATCAATTTTTCAAAAACATAAAAGTACACATTCAATCCCAGTATTCACAAAAAAAAGGTCAAAAAAAATACAAAATTACATAGAAAATGTCAACAATACACAGAATTAAATTTAATGTTAGCTACATATATTTTTTATTTAAAATATTTATCTTTAGAATATAAACACCTGTCACATATATTATAAAGTCTCCTATTAAATTCTACATCTCTACATAGAGGTTTCTAAACAATTTTCCTTTTCAGATGAGCTTTTTCATCGATTTCAAAAAGTGGGTAGATTTTTCTAACAAACTTACACATTTCAAATATATATAAAGATGGAAATATAAGCAGCTTATCATCCTTAAATATAGGTCTACAAGAATCTGACCATCTTAAATTAAAAATTGACGTTAAAAATATATATGAGCGATGAATTCTCTCTGGGCATTTGTTGAATTTCCCCATATATTTATTCCATACCTTAGTATAGAACACACATGGCTATGGTAAACTACAATTGCTGTTTGTAAGTATATTGTACCATATGGACACTTTTGGTACGGAAATAACACAGTAATTTTGAACGAGTTAAATGACCACGTGGGCAAAGCCGCGGGCACAGTTAGTCCTCAATAATAATTTCTCAATACTACATTGATACAAGAAGGTTTAAAAAAGACGGAGTCTCACCGCCAAACAAACGAGTGAAGCATAGCAAATTGCGGCTGCGTATGTGTGCGTGAGCGGTGAATTAGTGGTGTTTTGTGTTTGATACGCGATTTCATAGCAAATAGTAAAAGTCTGGTGTGTACGACAAGGTACGACCGGATCGGCGTATGTTGCATTCACATTGCATATCAAGTATTATTTACTCAAATATAAAGTACCTAGACTTGATCGAGTCTACAATATAATTAACTTCCGAGAGATACTGTTCCTTTATTTTCCGGTCTCCGCAATATTGCTCTCGAGTCTCGACGGAACGCTTTATAAGATACCTACCTACAATACAAATATCTGTTTGACTTCTGCGGACGTGACTCCCCGAGGTATATTGTAAAGTCTATGTGTCCGCAATTTCTTGGAAAATAGATGAGCTGTTTTGAGAAAACATGTTTTGCCTAAGTACCTAATCCTATTAGTATTATAAGTGCCTATTCAAATATATTTTTTTAAAAGAAAACGACTTCAAATCTTATAAAACTTAAGAGAAAAAAATAACTCATTTTTTTAGGTCTATTCTATACTCTAGCCGACTTAAGTAAATAAGAAGGCTTTTTTTAAATTAATTTTATTTCTTACTTACTAGTTTCGTTACAGAAGACCTAAGCAAATATAGAACTGATTCTGTTCGTTAAGAAAAAAGCAATACTGGAATCAGTTAACAGTCCATATCTTTTAAACTACTGAACCGATCTTATGAACATATGTGAAAGATAGTGAAACTACTACAAAAAGAATTATTGCAATCAGACTTGTGGTTTTGTAGAAATACGTGGACAAACATACATACCATACACACGTACATACATTCGCGAAATTTGGTATATTTGTTCAAATACTCATATCTAAGACTAACATATATGAATATTAGGTATTTTTATTAATATCACATACATACACATCACCTTGAGAACCTCCTTTTTTGTAATAATAAGAAAAAGTCGTCCTCAGTGAGTCTGCTCCTCAGACATTTGAAGTCTCATAACTGAGCTGTGTTCAATGAGAAGACCCAAATTGAAGTGATTTGTCAAAAAAAAAGTCATCATCAGCATCATGAAAAGCCTTATTTCGCCTGCAGCTTGGCTCTTTCCGCTTATGCCACTTTCTATGTATATTCCTTGTCTTCTACCAAGTACTTCGCTTCAATCAATTTGTATAGCACCTCTTACTACTTGACTATCTTACAGGTTGTAGTAATTACAGGTACTATCCGTTCTGTGTGTAGGTATCTCTTTGGAAACTTTTTTTGGAACATTCTATATCAATAGTTTACTACTCTCTGCTTTTCGCAACTGAAAGAGCAAACTCAGTTTATACAACTTTTGTGTTCCTAAACACTTTCGACGTTCTTATTTCTTTCTAAAGGACTCAAACAAAGATTGTATAAAGGACGTTCTTTCACACAAGTGAGAATAAATACAGTAACAATCACTGGATTTCTGCCTGAACTAAGTTGTTTAAAAACAGCCTTAGTCTTAGTCGTTGTCGTGGCGATATCGTAGAATTTATCATTTCATGAAATGGTTCTTTTTCATGAATTGGCCAGCTAAAACTGACCATATCATTGAAACATCAACGTTTAAGGATATATCAATCCACGTTTGACCATATCATTAAATATTATTAACGTTGGGTTTTAATAATACTAAAGGTGTTCAAACAGATATGTTTTCAAGGCTAAAAAACACGAAGATAAAGGTGGGAGCTTGCTACGCTTCGCTTCTGCCTTCGACTTCTAATCTATCACGGCCAAAGAAAAAGAATATGATCTGATCACTAATGTTTGACCATAATTATAATGAAATAGCCGTGTAGTTCATTTGGTCAAACACTAATCATTAATTCGTCTGGCCAAACGATTTCATGTAACCGATAATTTTATGAAATAAAAAATTTCATTAAATGGTCAATTTTACGAGATCGCCACGACGTATACAACAGTGTTGGTATGATATACGAAAAATTTTTAGTTTATAAAATTTAACTGAACTAAACCAAACTATTTATTAAATATTAATTTATGATAACACATTTGTAAGTATGTATACAAATATTAAGTTATATAGTTGTTTTTATTTATCTATTAACTTTTTTGTTCCAAAGTAAGTCTCCATCACTGACCGCAATGTTTATTTTATATTCCTGTCCATCCAAAGGTTGCCTGTAAGAAATTGCAAATAGCGATAAGGCCGCCTATTGTACAACATTAGATTTTATGTATCATTACTGTTATGTTGTTTTTTATTGTAATGTGTTAAATAAAGAGTTATTGTATTGTATTGTTGTATTGTAAACTTAGATGTGTAATCATTGACATTGTGAACCTAGTCTAGAACGGTATTCTGTTTTTTCATTGCATTTATCTGTACCTATATAGCGCCGTCTCAGTGTAGGTAAGCTACCTTTCCTATTCATTGAGACAAACTTATGTCGGAGGCAAGAATGTTTTAAAAAAGCCGGTTTCCACACCAACAAATCGAAATTGAAGCACTCAAGATATACTTATCGGCTCGTATGTTCAAGCCTCACGCACTGATTTACACCATGTTATGCCGATCGGTCGCCATATCGCAGGAAGACGTCATCCGTGTTAGTCCTTGTTAGTAGTGTTAATTCTGTGAAGTTCTCAAGAAAAATTAGAAACAATACAATACAATAAAACTTTATTTACACATAGTTAACAACAAATTACAGAAAACAGAAATTACATAAACAATACAAGGTACAATGGGTGGTCTTATCGCACATAGCAATCTCTTCCAGACAACCTTAAAAATGTAACCTTTTGTGATGATACTGTATACCAGCCGCTAAACACCACAAATTACCCACTCACGCATGCACGCAAAAATTCGGCCAAGTGGGAGTCGGACTCGCACACCGAGAGTTCCGTACAAACTTGTAGATATGTAAATAGTTGTTGTTCTTTTGTGATGTAATTACAAAACGGTTTTTAGATTTTTCCCTTTACTGGTGCTATAAAACATTGCTCCTTGCCAAATTTCATAATTCTAGGTCAACGGGAAGTACCTTATAGGTTTTGATTGCCTTGCGAGTGTCAAAATATAGGGCATTAATGGTCTCTTGATTGATTATTCTTTTCTTTTTTTAAAAATAAAACAGCTCCAAGATATTACAGACCGAAGTATTTGATATTAATTTCAACTTGATACTTCCACGTGACCCACGTGACACGTGAAGGTTTTTATAGACAGACAAACGGACAACGAAGTGATATTATAAGGTTACTTTTTTCCTTTTGAGGTACGGAACCCTAAAAATAATAAGTTAGGGCGTCCTGACTTGTATTTTTAGGGTACCGTCACACGTTTTCTGCCAGGAATTTTATGTGGCATAGGGAATAAGCGCTTATTCGTTATGCCACACGAAATTCCTTGCAAAAAACGTGTGACATCATTACGAGAATTCAAGAATATACACAAACAATCCCACGAAGTATCCGCAACGCGAATGGTCGATTGGTCATAGCGAATAAGGGCCCAGACCAAAACCAAACTTTGACTTAATTATGTATATTGAACTTTACCAAGCCAAAGTTCCGCACCACGTAGTAGAACAATCTTAAAAAGTAATTTCAGTCGGAAATAAGAAATACTCTCGAGAATCTGGTAATCTGAGTGAATTAAGGAGCTAGTTGTCGATAACCTTATTTTAATCTTTACCTAAACTCATATCGTAAAATCCGGATTATGAACTCAAAAATGGTGGTATGATTAGATAATAATAATATAATATATTCGGGGCAATTCCACACCAATTACCTAGCCCCAAACTAGGATACCCTGTACTATGGGTACTAGATAACGGATAAACATACATATATACCAATATTATAACATCCATGACTCGGAAACAAACATTTCTGCTCATCACACAAATGATTGCACCTTGCAGGATTCGAACCCGCGACCGTTTGATTACGTACTGTTATCCGGGATCATGGATTTAATGTTTTAAAAAAGAAAAGTTTGAATCACTAAAAAGAAATTGTATTATTTCAAATAAAATATAAATTAAATTGGGTTTAGAAAAGGACGAGTACTTCGTGAAAAGGTTTTAGATCGACTCACTGTGATGAATAATGAACTGATGACCTACTATTGCAAATATGCTACTGAAGCACCTTTCATCTGTTATTGCATACAAAAGTAAGGGTATAACAACCCCCACGTTAAAAGGAAACTTACGGGAATGTAAGTTTTCGTTAGATTTATTTTCGAATTATACGTTATTACGTTAATTATACGTGATTGAGCCTGGACTGGTTCCATTTCTATTTCATGATCAGGATTTTCACTGTCGTTAATTATTACTTTGTTAGATTTCTTGAATAATTTTCTGAAATACTGGTCCTTTTTACAAACATATATTAATACTAAACTAAGACATAAGATACAGGATGATACACTTAAAATTGGAAAACTGATATGGTTATTCCAGTTATTTGGAGATTCTACTGAATCTAAATCCTTAAGAATCTGGTCTGAAGTTGACTTTAATGTTTTCAAATTATCTAAGTTAATATTTTGTATATTGGAAATTGGCAAACTTAGTTTTCTAACTACAGCAGCTATCATTAAGAATATTAAAATTAGAGGATATGGTAGGTACACTTACACTAGTAGAAATCTTCCTTACAAATCTAGAGTTCTTATGGTAAGCTACACATTCTAATGGAATGTTAAGTACACCTGTACCGGATATAACAAGTTCAGTAACATAATTATTTTTACATTCAATAGAGAGTTTAGCTGGTTTTGATTGTACAAATATCCATTTCTCACTGTATAATTTATGCCAAATATCCACGTCACCGTGAATGATTTTGTATTGACAACTTTCAGGTAGTGTTGTTACAGCTTTTGTAATAATTTCTATTTCACAAGATGGATTTCCATTAACGGTATAAACATTAGTCATCTCACAGAGGTAAGCTTTTGTAGTAATAATATACTTGCAAGAATTTAGATTTTGAAGAAAGGTAAATGTCGATTTATCTTTGCTTAGGGCTACATATTCCTCAGAGAGTAGAATCATTACAAATGAATTAGCAGTATCAGAAATGTGTGGAGTTGGTAACGGTATGTTTTTATATAAGTTATATTCTAGAGCACTTACTAAAGGTATCTTAATTACAAAAACTAACTTATTATCAAGATAGTAGCATATCAAGTCAGCAACGTTTAGTAACATAACATTTGGTGTCAAAACAGACGGATGTAGTATATTGGCTTTAACAAACAGAATGGAATTTAGGATATCTTCGATTTTAAATGAAAGTGTCAATAAATTTGATTGTAAAATGTTTAGAATAGAATTTAAATGTATTTGGAAATCATCAGTTTGCACTACTTTAGATATGTTACTTACAATTGTAGATATTCTGTCAATAGCATAGTTCAATTTAGCTTGGTTAGTGTTGATTTCGTGTAAAGTCTGATTTATATTTGATATAGCTATTTGGGACACAACAATACTTTTCTTTATTGCATTTGTTATGATTTTGTCGTTGTTGTACAGAGTTTGGATTGCCTCATTATAATATCTAGCATCGTCTTCATCCATTGTGCCGAATATGTGTTTAAATACAACTCCTATGCCAGCAAACCATGCTGCTCATTTGGATATTCTATCAGATGTTATGATATGGAATCAAAGATGCGTAAAATGTCTTTGTATAATGAATATAACGGTTCTAGCATATTTTGACATTTAGTGTAATCTACTTCTCTATTTTCTCGACATTGAAACCGAATAGCGTTAAATATGAGTCATGAATGTTTTTAATATAGCTTTTATAAGGGGAGACATCCATGGGAATAACGATATGAAATTGGTCATTAATTGTTTTTAAAGTGCCAACGGGGTCGAAGAGTATACCAGGACTCTTAGTGATTGGTTCCACAAACTTGTTGTCATCAGTTGCCAGGGCGGTGCTACAATGAGTGGCGATGATTCTGTAAATTGTAATAACCACGCTAGTTTGACTTGTATAATTATTTTTATAGGAATTAGTAACTAAGTTTTAATTAATAAAATTAGATTGTAAAAAATTATAATAATGATGTATATACTTATTTCTAATTATATCTATTTTAATCATTTTGACTTGCAGGTTTTACCTCATCAAAATGATGGGTGACATGACGTCGATTAATAAGAAGAGTCAAGGTATTGTTACTGTTGTCACTTTCTTCCAGAATAGTAGTCAAAAGTCATAGGAATTAAAATAACTCACAGGATTAGCAGGAACATAGCGTATTTTGACCTTGTAGGATGCAGCGAGCTGGAGGTAAGTGTGGACTTCTGTCTTGAGATTTAGCAGCTGAGTCATACCAGGCGCTCCAGGACGTTGGGATGCAGATGATGGGAGCTGACGACGGAGTCAGGATTTCCAGGACTTCCAGAATTTCCAAGACACAGCGAAAGAAGTAAGTTGACGAAGTAGTTTTCTTCTTTTCCAGATTTAAGGGATGGAGCGGGAACTTCAGTGGAAGAGAAGTCTGTTCTTCAGGATTCGGTGATAGTAAGTGTGCGGCGACACTTATTTCCTCAGGATACAGTCCAGTTTATTTTTTATTTTTTTATTTTTTTGATCTAGAAGTTTGCACAGATTTAGTACTTTTTGCACTGGTTTTTTTGTAGTCCGGGGATTTTTATATCCCTTTACGCTGCCACCATTTGTTATCCGGGACCATGGATTTAATGTTTTGAAAAAGAAAAGTTTGAATCACTAAAAAGAAATTGTATTATTTCAAATAAAATATAAATTAAATTGGGTTTAGAAAAGGACGAGTACTTCGTGAAAAGGTTTTAGATCGACTCACTGTGATGAATAATGAACTGATGACCTACTATTGCAAATGTGCTACTGAAGCACCTTTCATCTGTTATTGCATACAAAAGTAAGGGTATAACAGTACCTAGGAGCCACGAGACGAGTCGTAATAAAAAATAATAGATATTTTTTTCCCATAAAAGCACCGGTTTGGCTCCGTACAACGAGGGTTTTCGCCATTTATTATCTATGGAGGCGCGTGTTAGACCGTATGGGCGTGAATTCGCTGTGGACTGGAGTTTGGTGCCATAATTTACTTTACATTTAATTAGTACTAACCATTGAGTGTGTTAGTGAGGAGAATTTGACTCCACCAATCCTCTTCTTCAATCACAGAAACATGACAACAAGGAAATAGCAACGAACGTGACGAACGAGCTTTTACCAGCATAATCAAGAAAATATTACGACAATATTTGTTTTAATTAAAATAAAGTTCCTACTGCCTGAGTGTAGATAAAGTAGTGTAGTTAGTTTGTCGTATGAGGTTAGCCTCTGGTGTCACAGTTTTGTCAAGCCGCCCGAGGGCCTCTGACATGGCTTAACGACTTCTATTAATCAAAAACAGCTGGGACCGACATCTGAACGTGCCTTCCGAAGCACGCAGCGATGGAAAACTCATTTATCATTTATCGTTGTATTCTATGTTGCACTATAGAACGGTTAGGCTACCATCGCTCTACTCATCACATAACTAGGTTTTAAAACACTCGAGTGATACTATTAAAAAACTCGCCTTTCACTCTCGTGTTTTAATAGCCATCGCTATGCAACGGTTTCATAAACTACTATTAACAGGCTTTAAGCGCGCACAAAATAAAATTAGGACAATAACTAGGTACTTAAATACTTAGAAACATTCCTGAACCCTGACAAAATGTCCCATGGCTAAATAAATATAAACTGTACACAGTCTTTTTTACAGACAAAGCACTTCTCTTAATAACGAGAAAATACGAAAAGTTTGATTTTGGCCACATTGTTATTATAATCTTCTGCAATATGGCGTATTGATTGACCTACTTATAAAATAAATCTATAAACCTACCTCCTCCCTACTTCCTGTAAGGGGATGCGATTCGTCACCGATGACAAGTGGCTACTTACTTGAGATGCTTAATGCGTACCTCGCATTTTATATCGATGTAAAAATGATATAAAAAAAGCTTTCCCGTTATATCAAAGAATAGATCTACGCTTTGACAAAATGTAAAAAGAAAATGTAGGTTAAAAAAGCGGACGGATCCAATGGCATGCAAACTTTTCCGTGAAGTATCTTGATACATGTATTATTTATTCACTACCTTAGATCTTGTTGTGTGTTGCCAGTGAAGACTTACGGCACTGACACGTGGTCACAGAATATGTATACTAAGCGGTAAATACAGAGCGTAATTCAAAATCTTTGGTGGTCACTGGTCACTAACTTTTGGCCTGGGGTTTTTTGAAGGGATTCAAGCTGTCAAGCTCGGCTGACGTGTTTTTATTTTTTCCTTATACATGTGTTTTTTCTAGTGTTAATGTGTAATGTTGGTGGAATATTCAACCAATAGGTGCTTGTTAACGGGCACGAGTGTAAGTCCAAAGGATAAAAACTCAAAAAACTTGGCATTTTGTGATGTATTTAAAACGAAAGTTTCAAAAAAAGAAAAAATAAAGTTTTTAAACATTCTACTTATTCCTGACTTTGACAATTGACTGTGACGTGACAATACGACTTGTTATATTCTAAAAACTGAAATTAGCGAAATTACTGGCATTGCCGCCACAGAAGCCACAACAAAATAAAAACTTTTGGCCTGATTCATAGGCTTAAAGTCACTCGGCGTGCTATGATCCCGTATCATCTATTTAGTTTGTGGTTTTTCTCCTATAAATGCTTGGGATCCACTGATCTGTATGGATTTGCTTTGCCGTACTTTCGTTTGTGCTGATTCAAGGCGCCCCCACGGAGCGTCCATAAAACTAAAATTGACATTATCTCTTCTCCTAACGTTAGTCACAGAATAAAATTAGTATTTCATGGACTCTCGCTACTGCCAAAGTACTGATATCAGCGCCAAAATAGCGATAATCAAACACTCTCATTGTGATGTTTATCAAAAGCCTGTCTAGAGTACGGAGTAATATGCATTTGTCTATGTTAGGAAAAGAACTAAAGTCACATACCCAATTGAACTGGCATGCCCTACGAATAATAATATTATAGCTCGTAGAACCCATAAAACTGGTTGGATTGTCATGTCCAGGGTGTCATCCAGTGAAGACATCTCCTCATTTTTATCTTACACTGTTCTCTATTTATTATGGAGGTCCACTTAAGCCATTGAATTACTACTGAAGTCAATGACTAGACCATTTATTTACTATATCCACACACACATAAAAAGTCACTTTAATTGGCGTAAGGACAGTATTGTTCATCGTAAGCAGTCGTGCCCTATCTTTGGGTACTTTAGAAAGTGCTTCAAGATGTGATACTCTAAAACTATTCAGCTGATTATAAAAAGATTAAGGTTTAGATGCTTTAGAATCCAGGGGATTAAGAGTGCTTACCCAATTAAGTCTTTGTTAGTTCCTAATCTTAGGATATTTGTTAGGCAAAAGATACATATATTTTTTACAGATTCACACAGCTTTTACTGAACCATTCGATTTTATTCCACTCTACTTTCACACACTCATATACATTTGATTACTTAAAAAAAGTTTATACCTACTTTACAAACTTTTTAATGCTGATAATTAGTTAGTTAATAGCTCAAGATCGTAGGATGCACCATGATCACCTGGACCTGTTCAACCTTCATCAACCTCCAGACACAGATTTAGAGCATGAAAGCCCATAATAGCTCACCGAAACTTCTAACTTCAGACATAATGACACTCGACACGCCTTTGTTCCACGGTAAATTGGGTGCGTCCACAAAACTTGCCCAAAATTGAAAGCAATAAAGCAACAAAGGGTTGTAAATAATTGCTAATGAACCCAGACGCAGCGTAGATGTTGTCAGTGGATGTTTTCGGGGGCATAAACTCCCCTAGGATGAAATAAACTTTTAAATAGTTCGTACTAGGATCGTTTGAAAGTAACAAGTGACGATGTGAAGGGGAAGCTTGCTTGCCTTGTTGATAGGTCTTGACTTGAACATGCCTCGGTTGATTTTATTGGAAACACTGCGAAGGCAAGCAAAGCAGTTTTTAGCCTTTAGAAGTGAATAGCAAAGCATCCTGAAGACTTCGAATCTTGTACTTGCCAAGACTATAATAGTGCCGAAAAAGTTGGCAAATTTTTGAAGATGTCTTTTAAATCTCTCGAGCACAGGCGTTTCAGGCCATAAAAACAATCTATAAATTGTTTTAGGATCAGTTTTATAGACTGATATCCGTCTGGAATACAAAATAAATTTGGTTAAAAAGAGTTATGCACTATTGGTATTAGAACTTGGTATTTATTCGTTTGGAATAGATCGTAAAAAAAGCATGGAAGATTTAAGGCCTTACATATCTCTTCTATTTTTTAATTAGTAGGTTAGTAACTGCACAAAATAGGCAAACTATTTTTATGGAACAAAATGTATATCTACGAAGTTGGTCGCATAGATTACATAGGTTAAACATGGACTTTGTAGAGCTCCTGAAGGGACGCAACCATGAGCGACCGGCATTTGTGCTTCCCTGAGGAGTAAGGACGAACGTCAATTATCCAACATAAAGTAGGCACCTTTTTACATGGAGTAGAAACCTGCCAAAGAATAAGCGCCATTCGTTATTAAATCCACTTCAATAGAGTTTGACATCTGCTTATTCCAAAGCATTCAAATTAGATTACCAACAACTGAAAACCAAGTCTATGTTACGTCCATGCAGTCGAGTTTGCTCGGTGGGTGTCTAATGTCAAAGTTCGAAATGGCCGCAAACTGTAAGCTCGCGGACTTAGCAAAGTTCGGCGGTTACC
Organism: Alsophila aescularia; assembly: GCA_946251855.1. NCBI lineage: Eukaryota > Metazoa > Arthropoda > Insecta > Lepidoptera > Geometridae > Alsophila > Alsophila aescularia. Next base: position 55,546,018 of record OX276377.1, on the reverse strand, counting down.
GTGAAACCTGTCTTTTGAGGCTAATTTAGGTGGCCCAGTGCCCGGAGCAGTGCGTGTGGTAAACAGAAGTTAGTACAGCACTGGGGTTAGGTTCCGTTTTAACCTACATTTGTGTCTATAATCCATACCAATATGTAAAAGTGAAACCTTGTCTGTTTGTTTGTTTGTTTGTTTGGGGAGCTTTCACGCGATAACGGCTTGACGGATTTTAATGAAATTTGGAATGGAGATAGCTCTAACCTTAGAATAAAACATATTATTATGATACTTTTTATCCCGGAAATTGTAAGTTTTCACGGGAAAACTGGAAAATGTTGATTACTCGCTGTAAGTAATGGTTGCCATGGAAGCGAAATAACAAGTCTGTCAAAAACTTCCAGAGCATTGGTGCTCTAACTACATTTGCATTGGTTTTTAATATCCTAGAAGAACATAGGATGCTTTTTTCATGATAAACAGTAGTCCGCGCGGACTAAGTCGCGGGCGGGAAAGCTAGTTGTATCTAAAAGTCAAGCACCGAATGCAGCGAGTTCAGCTCAATAGCCAACATTTCTGTACACGCTAAAGGTATTCTAACATTTATCAATGCTGCCCCGCCCGCATGCATACTTTGCCTCCCCATTCACCACCTTGGGGATGGAATTAAAAAATATTTAGGCATGCACAAGACTTCCCAAGAAAACACAATTTCATACAAACAATAATCATTCATAATTGCTACATCAGACAGAACAGTAACTTTAGTAATCAACAATATCTGTGCCGACCATTAAACTAGGCAAAACCTATCCGTGCCAACCATTCACCTACATTAGTTTGTTATATTTGGAACTACAATGTTATTATTATTATCATCACTCTTTTTACTAATAATAAATTATATTTTATATAATTAAATTCCGGAATTATTGCTTACTGTTGCCAAATATATCAATATACCAAAACGCTTATTATATATATTAGGTAGGGAAACAAATATGGAGTTTTTGGCATAGAGGGAGTAAGGACAGATTGATGCATGGGGCACATAGATACAGCCTCAATAAGAGTCACACTGAACGCAGCCTAAACTTGTCCACATACATACGAGTATACATAGGTGTAGGTTCAACCAATCACTGTGCTTGATTACGACCACGAACTGTCACTTCTTCGCTCTCGGTAAATTGTTACATGTTTTGAGCCATTTGTTTTTTTTTTTCATATTTTGATGTTGTTTTACTTACTTTAAGTTTAATTAATGGTAGTCTGATTCGTTAAATGGTAAGTATATATATTCTAAATTTGATACAGGATGCGAGTTTAATGCGATATTTCATATATCATAATTAAAGTCTGACGGTGTTTTAGATAAAAAATATACGATATGGGGAATATTGATACAACGGTACCTCGATCCAGATTTATTTTATATTACTTATTTGGTTTTGTATGTTTTCTTTATATTTACTAAGTCATTTTATTATTTGGTATTTCATTTGATTTTAAAAATTATGTTTGAATATATGTTGTTTATAAAATAGAAATGATTATACATAAAAGTGGTTTAAAAATCTTAAATTTCATTAAGACATTGTTCCTGCCAAATATCGCTATGATTATAACTTTACATACATTTACACAAAATATATACATATTGTTATTTTTTTAGTTTATTTAGGATACGTTTTACATAAATTAGGCAAATTAAATAGTCAATATCAATGTTCCCCAGGCATATGTATCAAAGTACTCCGTGTATGGGGCAGATTGATACGAAGACTGACTTTGAAAAAACATGTTACAACTATATTAGCTTTCATGTTACAGATGAAATTATTCATAACTAGCTTTCCCGCCCGCGACATCATCCGCCCGGACTACGGTTTATCGTGAAAAAATGCATCCAATGTTCTTCTAGGATATTAAAAACCGATGCAAAGGTAGGTATAGTACCAATGCTCTTGTTTTTTTTTTGACAGACTTTTTATTTCGTTTCCATGACAACCGTTCTTTACAGTGAGTGATCAACATTTTCCAGTTTTCCCGTGGAAACTAAAAACTTCCCCGGATAAAAAGTATTCGTTGTTTTATTCCAGGGCATAAGCTATCTCCATTCCAAATTTCATCAAAATCCGTCTGGCCTTTATCGCTTGAAACCTCCCCAAACAAACAAACAAACAGACAACGTTTTACAGTTACTTTGATAAACACAGGTACATCCCGTGTTTATACATAATCGCTAGGTTTTAATGGCCTTGCTACTTTTTTAGTTTTTCAAAAAAAACGTATCTCTCTGCCCCTACTCCTCACAAAAATAATTAGTATATAATTAGTGAGTTGACAATGCATGTGTAACAGTGGTAGGCGAGTGTCAGGTACGGCGCCGAGGCACATTAATAAACAGAAGTATGGCTGGACTGTCCACACGACTTCTTAGCACGTAAAAAGAGCATATCAAGCACTGCTTACCTCTGCCTTTGTGGTAGTAAGTTATGATGCTTGCAGCTGTCCTCAAACACTGTGAAATGCATTCTTGTTTTATAATTTAGGAATTTATGAAGCATACTCTGAATCCGCTCAATACTGTGATCGTAAACGTTATACTGTGGTGCCCATATTGAACTTGCATATTCCAGAGTGCTCCTTACGTAGGCATAGTATATAGACTTATTGCAGAAAGGGTTGGGAAAGGGTTCGCATACTGTGTTGACAAATCAGAGGCCATTGTATGCTTTGTTGACTACGTAGTCGTTGTAATCGTCAAACATCAATTTACTATCCAGTAAAACTCCTAGATAGCGTTCGTTTTTCACATGTTCGATGGGATTCGCTTTCATCTTATGGATAATCTTGGTTTGATCACACTCATTGATTATCATTTATTAACATTTACCGAGATTTTGTTAATTTTATAGTAATTTGTTAATCGAGCTAACTCAGATTGTAATTTAAAACAATCAGAAGGGTCATGAAAAGCCATATAGACCTTTATATCATCCGCGTAAAGGAGATGCTGGGCGTAATAGAAGCATTTAGAAATGTCATTTGTTTTACATAGTAAGCCCCAAGTCAGTTAGCTATTGAACCGCAATAACGCAAGTCAATTGCATGTAAATCGCAGATTTTGTCAGTTAACGTAATCGCTGCTCGCTATCAGCTCGCTGTTTAAGCTCGATCCCGAGCCGATAACTGTTATCAATAGATTTTGACTACAGAAATACACAATAATGATGTTTTGACGCTGATGCTTGATTGATAGCTATTATCAACAAAAAAAACAGTGACAGCACTCAAGGGATTAGAATATCGGTGCTAATGTGTCGTTCTTGCTATAAAACTGCGATATTGGACTAGATTTAGTAGTCTTACTTTAGATACTCCAATCGCAGAGGTATCGCAATGGCAAGGCGTTATATCAATAGCTAACATACTTGGTGACCTGGTTTCTTCTGTGGCCCTGGTAACTAGTTACTACGTGAATCGACAGATTATGAAATCTTGTAAGAAACACTCAATGTTCAGAGACAGTTTGCTTGCGACGAGGGAAACATAGTTATGATCGTTTCTTAAATAAGCCGCAATGTATAAGAATACAATAATCAATTTCGTATAAAATCCGACGATATCGGTAAGCGAAAAAACTTATTTACTTAACCCCATTCCTAAAAAAATTAAACGATTCGTTTTTCCAACGTCTCGTTACTTTTTGACGTTTTTTGTATGGCGTTTATGTCAAGAGCCTATGGAAAGTAAGCGAAAACGGTTTGTTTTAAGATATAGACGAAGAAAAAAAACGTAATCTAAGTAGGGGTCATCTATCGGTAGAGCCTTCCGAGTGGCGTTTTATTAAATTGAGTAATCCCCTTATGATTCTCAAATAATGTACTGGACATTTGAGGCAGCTAGAATGATTGTAAAGACGATGATTTAACAAAAATATCCCATCTCAGGGCTTTCTAGTTGAAAAGGCAATGCAGAAGAAAAATGAAAAGAATCAAAGTTATGTAGACGTCACGCACTGATACTGTTTTATTTTTCTATTGCATCTGAATTTCTTACGTAAGTCGTAGAAAAGTTTAGAAATGTGGTAGCAATGCGGCAGAATAACACTTATTTCCAATGAAGATGGATGCGGATTCGTATGGTTGAAACCATGGTAGTGATTTTACTACAACCGATTGATTAGCTCCAGACCTAAATAAATTGGTGCAACGCGATGTGAGCCATCGCTCTGCGAAGTCGCGTTGCAGCATTCTTCATTATTTGGCTTTGGAACTGTATCATATATATAAAGCCATTGTTGTAGCACATGCTCATTTGAACGAACTCAAGAAAGACTTTAGCCGTGATAGATTCATAAAAGTGTTTAAAAATAATTACAATAAATATTTTACAATCATGACAGCGGGATACAATATTTTAATTTGGCAAAATTTTGTATTTTTCAAAATTTCATAACCTTTCAATGCGTGTCGCTCCTTTTTAACCCCTGACACAAAAACAGGGGTTTTATAAGTTTAACGTTTGTGTGTCTGTCTATGAAAATGTAGCTCCCAAACGAAAAGACCGATTATGATATGTTTTTTCGGATTGAAAGATAGTGTAATCGTTCTAGCAACATTTTATGAAGAGATTCGGGGGTTATTTAAATTTTTAGTTTAATTTACTTGTGAACTAGTTTTATCAAAAAATAACACATTCCCGTCTAGCGTATTGGAAATCTACATCTAGGGTAAGTATAAATAAATTGTTGTGGAATTTCCAATAACGGGCAAAATAAAGACGTCGCACGTGATGGTATGCAGCCGAGAACCGGGCTCCTGATAAATGTAGGGAGCGGAGGAATTGAAATTGTGGATAAGGACACCTAAGAATGTTACGATAACAGTTTTTTATTACACGGTTGACTCTACTGACCCTCTATAGGTAATTTAAATTTAAAGATGGTAGTTGATGATGATAGTGATAAGACACGTATTAATATAATGAAGTAAGTCAAGAGCGGATTTGTGGCACACATGACGCGCACGGACACTTGCAATGTCGGAAAAATGCATTTGTTACTCATGAAAAATCTTAAACTCGGTCGGTGATACTTTTTGACTCCGTTTATGCTGCCTTTATTAAATAAATCTCTCATCGTCATCATCAGCATATTATAGACGTTCTATTCTCTCTAAAAGTGTTTGTCGATTACACAGTTTGTCTATACCATGTATCATCTGTTGTTTTTTTATTGTACAAATAATAATAATAACGAATTGTAATATATTAATATTCTGTTGACTTTGAAAATAACAAGAACTATTATAATGAAGTATTCACGTACAAAATATGTTCGTAGTTTTTCACTTTGTGCAATCATTCATACGTTAATTAAATTGCTATCAGATTTTTGATGAAATCCGTTTGTTTGCGTTCCAGCTTTTGGCGCTCCAATTACGAGGGTTCGTATAGAGAGTACAACCAAAACTTTCTTTTTTATTGCCAACGTCTCGGTGTGATTAATTAATTATAAATTTCGGATCGGCTTTTGGGAATTTGATTCGATCTCAACGGTTAATAGTTACAATGAACAATTATTTAAGATATATAGATGTAGTTTTATCTAGTACCAGTTTTCCCGCCTTCGTACGCCCTGACTACTGTTTATCGCGAAAAAAGCATCCTATTTTCTTCTAGGACATTAAAAACAAATGCAAAAGTAGGTATAGCACCAATGCTATTGATGTTTTTGACATACTTGTTATTTCGCTTCCATAGCAACCACAGACCATTCTGTGGTGGCAACCGTTCCTTACAGTGAATAATCAACATTTTCCAGTTTTTCCATGGAAACTTACAACTTTTCCGAGATAAAAGTATTCTATATTTTTACCTGGGTATAAGCTATCTCCATTAGCATATGAGTGAGCTCGAGAAGTTCTATAAATAATTATACACCTCATCGCGTAGTCTTCCTAGCACGACTAGCTATGCAAGATCCCGTTTAACCCGTCATTATACCGAAGATATCCCGGACATCAGCCTATAAGAAATCAAAATGGCTCTCAAATATCTTAAGAGCAACAAGGCACCAGGGGAGGACGGAATAACAACAGAGCTAATGAAAGCGGGTGGAACACCGGTACTTAAAGTCCTTCAGAAGCTATTTAACACCGTCAGGGTACTACGCTAGAGGCGTGGCGCAGTGGCGTAGTGGTTTTGTTCTTTAAGAAAGGTGATATAACCCTCTTGAAGAATTATGGGCCCACTTCGCTGCTGAGCTACGTCTATAAGCTGTTTTCGAGAGTAGTTACAAACCGTCTCGCTCGTAGGTTTGACGACTTTCAGCCTCCCGAATAAGCTGGATTCCGGAAAGGCTTTAGCACCGTAGACCACATCCATACGCTCTGGCAGATTATACAGAAGACCGAAGAGTATAATCGCTCACTATGTCTAGCGTTTGTGGATTACGAGAAAACCTTTGATTCAGTCGAGACCTGGGCAGTTCTACAGTCATTACAGCGGTGCCAGATTGACTACCGGTACATCAAAGTGTTGAAGTGTTTGTACAGTAAGGCCACCATGACTGTCTGTCTTCAGGATCAGAGCAAGAATTCTATCCAGGTGCAAAAAGGGGTGAGACAGGGAGACGTTATTTCTACGAAACTGTTCACCTCTGCACTGGAAGATATATTCAAAATTCTGAACTGAAACGGATATGGTGTTAACATCAATGGCAAATACATCAATCATATTTACCGATGATATAGTCATCATGGCAGAAAACCTGGAAGACCTAAGCACAATGCGACCGATTGGTCTAGTGGCTAGAAACCCTACAACGAAATCAAAACGGTCGTGTGTTCGAATCCCGCAAGGTGCAATCATTTGTGTGATAAGCAGAAATGTTTGTTTCTGAGTCGTGGATGTTAATATTCCTATCTATGTACGTTTATCCGTTGTCTAGTACCCATAGCACAGGGTATCCTAGTTTGGGGCTAGTTAATTGGGGTGAATAGTCCCGAATATTATCTTATCTTATCTTAATGCTCAGTGACCTCAATTTTGTTTCCCAACAGGTGGGTCTTAAAATGAACATAGGTAAGACGAACATCATGTCAAATGCCCATGTCGTACCCATGCCGGTTTATATTGGGAACGATATTATCGAAGCTGTTGATCACTATGTCTACTTAGGTCAAACGATCCAAGTGGGTAGATCCGACTTCGACAAAGAGGTGAACCGACGAATCCAAATCGGATGGGCAGCGTTCGGAAAATTACGCCATATCTTCTCGTCGCAGATACCGCAGAGTCTCAAGACGAAAGTTTATAATCAGTGCGTGTTGCCAGTGATGACATACGGCACTGAGTCGTGGTCGCTACTTATTGGTCTCATACACAAGCTCAGAGTTGCGCAGCGTGCAATGGAGAGAGCTATGTTCGTTGTTTCACTACGTGATAGAATTCAAAATGAGGAATTCAAAACGTAGAAGAGCCAAGGTTACCGACATAGCTCTCAGAGTTTGCAAGTTGAAGTGGCAATGGGCAGGCCATATAGTTCGCAGAACCGACAACTGCTGGGGAATAAAGGTTCTCGAATAGCGGCCACGAACAAGCAAGCGAAGTGTGGGGAGACCCCCCCACACGATGGACCGACGATATTGTAGCCATCGCAGGAAGTCGGTGGATGGAGGTGGCACAAGATCGTCATGGCGCTGTTTGGGGGAGGCCTATGTTCAGCAGTGGACTTCTAAGGGCTGACATGATGATGATGATGATCAGACATTCAACATTTATTAACTGTACTTATTTACATGAATTACATATAAGCAGTACCTACATAAATAATAAAAAAACAGTAAATTTCACATCTATTTATATTTTCCATGATATGTAGATTGATTTATTTTATTTATAATTAAAAATGAAATTCCTCATAGCAACGTTAAAACAGACACTTTACAAAACCAAAATGCACACTTTTTCAAGTTAACTTTTGCTAAGAGCCACAATTTTATCATTCCTATTCCAATGCCAATCTGGCTGAATCTAAATGAGCGAAAAACATCGAAGATCTTGCAGCCAACAGGTAGGCTTCGTAGTAGTCATACACTAGCAGGCAGGTAGTCTTCCTCTTCCTTTTGAATTCATTTCTTGGTATTCTAAACAGAACATTTCAAATTATTAGGTATAACACATATAAAATAAATACTACTTTGTACAGATATACGGGTAACTTATATAAAGCCTCCACAGGTGGCCCGAGCCGTGGCCCTGAGGTGATTCTCGGGCACGTGATGTCATGTCTTCTTTACTTCGAAAATTTGTTCGATAGATGGGACGTCATTTCGTATGAAACTAATCTCATGCGCCCGAGAATCACCCCCTAATGTTCAAGAGTATCTTAAAAGACATATTTATACAAGTATAATGTTAGTTTGAATATATTTTAAAAAGCACGTTCTCAATTATACAGGACTAGCAATTTACTGCAAAGACCTGAAGTAGCCATTCAGTCCGTGATACTGAATATAATAATAAACGTGATAATAACAACGTACCGGTTGGTCTCGTGGTACGTAATCAAACGGTCGCGGGTTCGAATCCTGCAAGGTGCAATAATTTGTGTGATGAGCAGAAATGTTTGTTTCCGAGTCATGGATGTTATAATATTCGCATCTATGTTTATCCGTTATTTAGTACCCATAGTACAGGGTATCCTAGTTTGGGGCTAAGTAATTGGTGTGGAATTGTCCCGAATATATATTTATAAATATATTTAATAATAACAAAAGTGATGGATCTCATCTATATCTCCGTTTTTGGTGAATCTGTCAAACTTAAAAGGGCTATAACTCGGAAACAATTGACTCTGGACTAGTAGTTTCTTTACAGAAGTGATAGATCTCATCGATATCTCCGTTTTGGATAACAGATGTCAAACTGAAAACGGCTATAACTCTTAAATTAGTGATCCTAGACTAGTAGTTTCTCTACAGAAGTTATAGATCTCATCGATATCTCCGTTTTAGATGATAGCTGTCAAACTTAAATGCCCTATAATTCTTAAACTAACGATCCTAGAATAGTAGGTTTTTACAGAAGTAATAGATCTCATCAATGTCTTCGTTTTGGATGACAACTGTCAAACTTAAAAGGGCTATAACTCTGAAACTAACGATACTAGATTAGTAGTTTCCTTACACAAGTGATAGGTCTCATCGATATCTGGGTTTCGGATGACATCTAATGCAATTAAACTACTACGGATCAATAGATTCCGCTAAAAAGCTTTTTAAGTTTGACAGCTGTCATATGAAATGAAGATCTCGATGAGATCTATCATTTCTGTAAAAAAACACTAGTCTAGGATCAATAGTTTCCAAAATAAAGCCCTTTTAAGTTTGACAGCTGTCATATGAAATGAAGATCTCGATGAGATCTATCACTTCTGTTAAAAAACTACTAGTCTAGGATCAATAGGGTCCGAGATAAAGTTTTTTCCGAAACCAAAATTTAATTTGATGTCCTTGTCATTACATAATTTACATACTAAAATGGTTCAGAGACATGAACTGATCTACTTATAACACTAACACTTACTTAAGGCTTACACTCGACAATTCTGTTTAAATCGATAACAAATAAATCTTCAAACAATATCGATTTATTTTCAGAGTATCAAATTGTCACAACGCTATTTTCAAAAATGAATCAAAAATGATACAAAAATAGTAGCTAGCTGCATCATAGCAACATATAACAAATATTTGGCTCCTAAAACCTAGTTACTCTGTAAGAAAAACATAGTGTTCTGCTAATGCAAGACAATGTCCAAATGACAGGTAAATATATGAATTTTAGAATAAATATAGACAACCTAAGAAATGAGGTTTTATAATATTATTGAAAGAGGATGACATCGTCACAATTGTATTTCAAAACTTATAATATTGTCGTAGCACTCCGCTATGAGCAGAATATATGTTTTACTGCATCGGCGGTTGCTTCAACGTTTCTGTAATAAAATTCTTCGAGCAAGACTGAGCTTTTACAACACACACTAATTCTAAAACATGTTCGCAGCATAGCGGTACGAACTTATCTTGATCTGGGAACATTAGTAGCGCGCAGTTAAAATTTTAGGTTGTGGCAAGTGGTGGCAGAGAACAGTGTGATTTGTACTACCCAATGTTCCCGGATGTACTCTGAAAAGTAATGTCACTGAATTTAATAAATATATTTATTTCGCCCTTGAGCATATTTATTGTGTGGCTTGAGTCACCTTGTTTGTTTGTTCACTTAAAAAGTAAAATATATTCTCCTACTAAATCATTTCAAAGCAACCCACATGTTTTCAAAAAACATGCTCATGTTGTCATCACACAATAATTATTGAGAACACTACGAATTCCAGTCACGTTTCCAATAAAAATTGCTGGAAATATTGTAGTATAGTTATTTGGCAAGTCCAGCCGACAGCGTTGACACACGGCTCTTTTGATTTTAGTCCGAATGGAATTCCTGTACTACTTATTGTGTTTATTTTAAGGAAATACGATGTATTTTACTGAATCGCTCCTGAAGGACTTTGTGCTACTTACTGACGCTATTTGCCATAGTCTCGTTTCACGTACAGTTTGGTGTTTTTTATAGTCTTATAAACATCGACCCTATTAAACAAAGGAGGACGGGGCAACCTAGAACTTCATGTAAACTACACCCGGACTAGATACAACTACAGGAAAACACACCCAACAGCTAAATTTGCACTGTCGTACACTTAATGCACCAACAACAAAGATAGCGAGACATACGCAAACAGTAGCGCAAAAAAGATAACAACATTAATTCTTGAACCAAATACGATTCGGGTATCGGGTAAGTTCGTCTTAGTCCGTAAACAAAAAGTAACGTAAGGAACCGTCAGCAAAAAAAATAAAAAATAATAATATTAGCTTCTAATAAGATTCGTATTTTGTGTAGTAGTTACCTAATACATATCCGCTGTTAGTGTGTACTTGAGTAACAACATTTGAACATTTTATCGTCCAATACGAAAGTTTGTTTATACGAGTATGTTACTCAATCACGCTCGGACCGCTGATAAGACTATGATGAACATTTGAAGAAGAAAAACTCGATTGCTTGGCCATAAATGAAACTAGCATCAATCAATAGGGAAAATTATAAGAAACAAAAAGTGTTCTATGAAAAAATCGTGATATACTTTAACACATATTTGGGTTTATTTTTCGTCTTACTTCACGACAATATTAATATGTCGTACAATTATGGGATGGTACATGTTAGATTAGTTGTTTGTTACATTAATTTCATCAGACCCCCTCATCCCTTCCTAAAAAAGACTGAAAATCAATATTGCAATTTTATGTTCCTAACGCATGTAAAAGACGAAACAATATTTTTATACCCAAATATCTCAGTAAATATATCACTTAGGTAGTTTATTAATACACTTTATGATTATTATATTTTTCCTGTCTATGGATGAACTCATTAATGACCAAGAAATCGCCATTTTTTTCTCAAATTCGCTGCTGTTTAGGTATGCCAATAAGGTAATATGCTCTTTAATATAGGTAAGTACATATCACCTACCCAAAAATATGGACCTGCGCTTTTTAATACCTTCATAAATTCATTGTGAGTTGAATACATATGTTCTGATTTGAAGAGTATTGAATATAATCAACTGTTATTGTTGGTTAGCCAATCTGGCTCTTCCCCATAGACAACTGCATTATTACTAGTAGTCTAGACAGACTATTGACGAACGTCGCAATTAGCTCATTTGATTATTGCCATTTTGGCGCTGTTGGCGCTGATAGCAGTACTTTGGCAGTCGTGAGCGTCCACAGAACTAATAAATTATTACGTACGTAAATAGTTAACGTATTTACTTTTTTTTGTACTATTGTACGCTCAGTGGGGCGCTTTGAATCGGCACAAACGAAAGTACGGCAGAGCCTATCCATAGAGATCAATGCTCTTCCCGCTGTCTTCTGACAACTTGTAGCCACATATCTTTCCACAGTTCGTCTTTAGGAAACCTATTAATAACAATTAACATATCAGTGGGTGTAGAGTAGACAAAATAAACATGTGAAGAAATATCAGGAACATGTTAGTAAGTATCTATTATGTTGACGCTTCTAATATAAACAAGGGGCAAATATCTAAAGGTAGGTAGATTAATATAAAATATGCAATTTTTAAGTGAATGAAATCAATTCTAAATTCTATGTAATTTTTTTCTTCCTGACGGTACAAAGCGATCAGAGCCCTATTTCATAAAGCGACAAGTCATAATAAACCTACAAATGTCAGTCGAATACGCAAAACCTGCGTTTCATATAACAAAAATGTACGACATTTCTATAGTTCGACTGACAATTGTCGGTTGGATTGACATTTGTCAGTGTACTATAGTTTTATGAAATAGGGCCTTGATCAAACTTTTATACGCCGTTTGTCTTGTCGCACTCTTACGAATCGTATATTTCTGTCCCTTTCTGCAAATGGCGATTTTCAAACAATATCAATCCGTAGAATTTTAAAGAAAATTATGATTTATAGTACTTGACGAGTGAAAAGTAATGCAGTGCAACTTATTTTTGGTTCTTGAGCTATTTGTGCACCTTATAAAAAACAAGAAGGCATTTTTGCTGCGAATTCCGAATAATATGTAGGAAAGTACACGCACGTGTTACACCAACGCAACTCCGATTACGACTTAAGCCAATTGTGTGCGTTGCACCTAATATACGCGGTCCATGCTGAGTAGTTGGTCCCTAGTCCTCCTTTGTTTAATAGGGTCGATGATGAAATGCCATTATTTCCGTGGGGAAAAGTATTTATAATAAATAAATAAAATAAATAAATATATATCTACAGGACAATTCACACTTAGCCCCAAACTAGGACACCCCAATGCCAATAAATTATAATTGAAAGTTTTTTTTGAAGAAAATTTTGGAATGGCCGCCAAAACGAAATTTTTCAAAAAAACTTTTCCTATGTTACTCGGGGGGGGGGGGGGGGGGGGAGGATTCTAACGATATCCCATACGTATAAATCTGTTCAGGCATTTAAAAGTTATGGTGGAATAAAGAAACTCACATACATTACATGCATACAAACATACATGAATCCTAAAAACATTACACTCCGAGGTGCAAGTGTATTGTTAAAGAACTTACAAAAATTGGGTCGATGCTGATAAAGTAAGGTTTTGTCAGAAAGACACTGCCTTTGAGTCAGGTGGGACTTTTTTTTGGCAACACAAAACAATAATTTAAAAAAAACTCTTTATTTTTCTGATGTTCGTCATATTGTATAATGTTGTGTGTTGTAATGATTCATTTTTGTGGTATATTCATTGTGATGGTATAAAAAAGTGTCTTTTTTCAACAGGGGTCTATGTGATGGCTATCATAGCCGTTGAAGATAAGAAGAAATGTTCTAAAAAAATCTCCTAGAAATTTCAAACGTATTAAATCTGCATTTAAGGATTTGTAAAATCTACTTTTTTACCGATCTTAGATTTAATGCGAATATATATTTTTCGTGACATTTGGGTTTTCATTCATATCCACCATTTCTACTCTTTTCAATGATACATTTGTCATTGTTAGTTTTGTAAAACTTAACGAAATGAAAATTCGTCATAACAATAGAAACGTTTTCACATGTTTATTTCCAACTGCACTTAAATCAAGTTCCTTTTTCTAGAACAAAAAGCCCTTGATGAATTACTTTTGCGTCTTGCCTAAAATGTGTGTTAAAAATATATTTCTCGGCTTATGAAATTTTAGGCAACTTTAGGCGACATTGCTCCCCTGTGGGCATCGGAGGCAAATTATTGCGAGGTGTATGCCACCAAGCTCTGAGGGAGCTTAGAGAAATTATACGTGGAGTTATAATGTCTTCTTGTCTCTATTTGAACAAATATTTGCCTGTCTGGGGAGGACATCGTACGTGTCCTGCCATGTCGTACCTTAGTTTTGTAAAATAGTGTGTTAAGCGATGGAAAGCAGTGTTATTTATGGAAAGCTGCATTGATGATGCACACAATATACCTATTTTAAGTCCCTATATCGTAACATCGAGAAACGATTAGTAGAAAAACTTTTCGTCTCGTATTTGTGCGGAAAAAATCGTTAATGGCACTAAATCACTTCAAAACTGACTATACGCATAGATAATTTAAGTAACTCCGTTTTAAACACTTTTTGCTTACATGTCTTCTTATTTTGTACCTGCAATCTCTATAATCTACATAGCAGTGGATTAGATATTTCCTTAGTGGTACAAATTTTATCCGCGAAAACGATGCAACACTGAGAAAAGTACTATATTCGCACGCTGTTATAATAACCAGGGGAGTAATAAAGACCTATAAAGCTCACATAAGGATCGAAACCGAGGTCCCTTTACTATCTTAACCAGAAGCTAAGCCCTCGGGTTTCTTGCAGTTTAGTATTAAACCGGTATCGCACACCACAGGGTATGCCGGATTATGTGGCGCACCTTCATAAATTACACTAACTTTTCTGATTTATATGAGGCCATAAATAGAGCTGACGCTGCATTAGTTGCTGACTTCTGACTGCCGTCGATACTACGATATGAATATCATTGTTATTTGGTTTTATTTATTGAGGACATATTGATGATTGTGAAGATGTTGACCAAAATTGCCGGACAAGCGATCTAAGCCAGCGTAGGTTATACAATTTCATATATCAAGAACTTTTTTTTTAGATTGCATATATGCTATTGACATCGACAGCGTCAACGGTGGGGCGGGCGCGAAAGCGCTCGGTCGCAATCGAACTTATATATTATAGACTCATCTATCTACATATCATATACATATAATAAAGCAATCAAAACGATAAAGTCTTTACAAAGAAAATAATTAGAAAAAAATGGTCTAGTGTACCAAACATGAGCTACTGAAAAAGAATATAACATTAAAATTCGTGTCTGTCTGTTCATCTGTTTGTTTGTCTGTATGTATACTACTGGAACGATTGCAATGCGGTTTTCACTATTAGATAGCTTATGGTATGACTTAAAAACTGGTGTACTTGGTATCTCAACCCGATCAGTAAAAACCGAGCAATCGATAAAAACTTTTTGACAGCTGAAGGAATTTGATCAAATGTTTGTATATTGGTATTTTAGGTCTTGGAATAGTAAATAGAGTACTTTAACCCAGAGAAATGACCACGCGTGCAAAGTCGCGGGTACAGCTAGTATTTATAATAAAAAAATAGGAACAAAATAGTCTGTATAATTATTAATTATACAGACTATTTTATTAATTTATTAAAACATGATCTAGAGTACTTAAAATAAGCTACTGAACAAGAATATAACATTTTTTAAATTCGTGTCTTCTGTTTGTCTGTTTATCTGTTTTTTAGTTTGTCTGTTTTTCTGTTTGCCTGTTTGTCTGTTTTTCTGTTTGCCTGTTTGTCTGTTTTTTTGTTTGTCTGTTTGACTGTTTGTCTATTTTTCTGTTTATCTGTTCGTACATTTGTCTGTTTTTCTGTTAGTCTGTTTTTCTGTGTGTTTGTTCGCGCATGACGTAAAAACTACTGGACCGATTGCGATGCTGTTTTCACTGTTGGATAGCTTAGGTTTTGACTGAAAAACATGTGAACAATTGAGTAAACAGATTAGTCTTAAAGTACTGAACTTAAAATCATTTTTAGAATTAATAATAGCCTGTACTTTTGTGAGGTTACTACCTGTATCCGCGACTTCGCACGTGTGGTCATTTCTCGAGGTTAAAAGTACTCATATGTAAATTCCAAAACTTAAAATACCAGTACTAATATCAAAACGTTTGATAGAAAATTCCTTCGGTGAAAATATTTTATCGATTGCTAAGCTTCTACTCATCGGATTGAGATACCAAGTACCCCAGTTTTTAAGTCAATACGCATCGCAATCGGTCCAGTAGTTTGTACGTGATGCGCAAACAAATATACAGACAAACAAACAAACAGAAAGACACGAATTAAAAAAAAAACTTGTTTGGTGGCTTATTTTAAGTACCCTTAATTATCTTCTTTGTACAGACTATTTCGTTCCTATTGCTTTATTTAATGTATAGATAGATAGATGATTGAAGATCTAGTAGTTGAGTGAAAGAGGCTAATAATTTATTCTTGGATCAATTATAGAATCATTACTCAGTTAAATTAAAATGTATGGCGATAAATACTTGACACAAAAGGGAGCAAGGTTAGAATCACGATGTGTTCGTAGATGCTCTCAATTTAACTTTACGAGTTTGTTCAATTTCATTAAGTGAGGTACGAGGGTATGTGTGTGCGTGTGCGTGTGCGTGTGTGAGGGTGTGTGTGAGTGTGTGTGTGTGTGTGTGTGTGTGTGTGTGTGTGGGGGTGTGTGTGTGTGTGTGTGTGTGTGTGTGTGGTGTGTATGTGTGTTTGTGCGTGTGTTTGTATATTTGTATGTTTGTTGTGCTGGACCGGCTTAAACGGATAGTAACTCTTATAGAAACTTTAAATAATGATAATAATGATATAATGTATCCTATATGTTATTCTATGGAATAACATATAGGATACATTAAATCATAGTACGTACTTAGAATCTTTCCTACCCATGTATGCGTCTTGGAGGAACGCATTTGGGGGCTTTCTCAGGGTTTACGAAAATTCATATTATAATAATAAGTTTATGCACTGGTTGTTTTAGAACGGCTTTATTCAGGTTTACTTATATCTTTGTTTGGTTAAAAAAAACAACTGCTTCTACGAAACCGAGTGTCATGAGACCTGGCACACAAATTAAGTCCCCATGACAATATAACTATATAATGATTTCAACTATCGATCCTGATATCCTGATGCTACAGGGTGCTTACGAAAACCGTAAGACTTGAGAAATTGCTAATTTTGAATTAGAAGTTATTGTTATAAATCAAAATTGTATCTCTGTTGCTACAGAGGTACTGCCTAAACGAGAATACAAAGTAGTTGCCAAGTCTACTATATTTTTGTAATTTTAAGTAGTAGTAGTAGTAACCAATTGTTAATTCAAGTTTCCGTTTTTTGATCGCCTTTCATCGATTGGTAATACTGACTAATGGTTAACTATGTTGCCACTGCAATATGCAATAGCTTACGATTTGAGTACGATTTGAGTTGGTTTGAGTTCTGAGTGATTTTTCCGTAGGCAGTCATTATTTTTTCATGGCAGCACTTTCATTTTGACGTGCATTGCGGAAGCTTATGTCATAGATGTCATTCTATAAATGTCCGATTTTAATTGCTTCAATCAATCAATACAATAAGTTAAAATGCTTTGGAAATAATTCATAAACTTTACGTGTTTTTCAGAGGCCGCACCAACAATTTTACAATAATACTAGCTGTACCCGCTGCTTCGCATGCGTGGTCATTTCTATAGATTAAAATTACCATAATGTGCTATTCCAGGACCTAAATTACCAATATACCAACATTTGATCAAAACTTCTTCAGCCGTAATTTCTTTTTAATCAATTTCTCGGCTTCTAATCGCCAAATTGAGATACCAATTACACCAGATTTAAGTCAAACCCTAAGCCATCCTACATTGAAAACCGCATATCAATCGGTCCAGCAGATTTTACTTGATGCACTATAATACAGAAAAACAGACAGAAAGACAAAAAAATTGTTCTGTAGCTTATTTTAGGGTACCCTAGACCATTTTTTTAATTTGACTTCTTTGTACAGCCTTTTTCGTACCCATTGCTTTGTTATAAGTATAGATAGATGACTGTGCCAAGTTGCATCAAAATCCGTCCAGTAGTTACAGTGTTACAGAAGAACACACAGACAGACAGTTAAAAATGAAAAAAAAAAAAACAGTTTTGGCTTCAGCACGGAATATAAAACAGACTCCAATAAAAATTAACATAATATCTTCAATTTCCGAATTTGGACCCTTATCCTGCAAGAACCCTTTATATATTCGGGATAAAAAGTATCTTTTATTTTCACTCATAATATAAACTATGACTGTGCCAGTTTTGGCTTCAGTATCAAATACAGAACAGCCTCCAAAAAAAAATTACTAAATGTCATCAATGTACAGAATTGGACCTGTTACAGTTTTATTATAAGTAAAGATTATTTGTATGTATGTTTGTTACCACTTAGCACTAAAATGGATGCACGGATTGTGATGAAATTTGGAGTGGAGATAGCTGATACTCTGGATTAACACATGCGGTACTTTTCATCACCATCGTCATTAATTTACATCATTGTTAACGTGAGTAAAACTGTAGAGTACAGCTGGTGATTTTAAAATACAATTCAATATCTCTGTGTAAACAATTACAGATTTACATACATAATACTTTTATTTGATGCCCTTCCCTATGTTTTGACTTTGTAACGCATTGCATTAAAGTTGACGACATTGTTTTCAGCAAACTGCTATAATAAAAGAAAAGGTGCTTTTTCACCTCTTGAAAAGCGGAAACGCCTCATAACTCATTTTGATGCTAAAATAGATTTTATATATCAAAAAAGGTCCCTAGAAGAAAAAAATAAAAATATGCTCAAACAGAGCATAAAACAAAATATGAATGAAAAAAAAATAGCTAAAAATAGTTGGCTCTAATGGAAGATAAGCATTATTTATATGTCAAACACCAAACACTACTACTTTTTTTTTCTCTCTTCCCATTGTCAAAGGGAATCTGAATTCATTCAAGTTTTTTAATAATGTAATAAAGAGCTTATAGAGTGGAAGCAACTACATTCATTAATATTAATATAGGTACTCAAAGTTAGTGGGGATCTTCACATATCATATTAAAATTCATAATTAAACAGGATAATTATCACAATTCATTCAATTTCAATAAAATCACACGAAACAGCTGTACCTACCGAGAGTTAACTAGCCGCCATCTTGCTAATCCCTCGATTGAGCCGTGGTTAGTTTTTAGAATCAATGGTTACTTATTTAACCATTGTTTGTCCTAACTATGGATCAAAAAACTGATTTTACAAAAGTTTACCCACTTGTTGCTTTATTTAACCATTGGTTGCCTTAACTATGGATAAAAAACCAGCCCTTGGTAAGGTAAGTGATCAAGGCAACATAAAAACTTTCAGTTTTAGGTTTTATTTCACATTATACGATTAGTACTAAAATCTAGGTCAACTGGTACACAAATCTGTTGACCTTTTTATAAAAAATAGTTGGAGCTCATCGATTAGTTCAGTGAGAAAGTTCCCAACAGCACTTTTACAATTGTTACATATTCGTTAATAGGCAAATTCAGCTTCAAAATTAGTTCTTAAATTTGAAGACTCAATCACGATTTGAATCCTAAAAGTTATATATTTATGGCTCAAATACATATAGGATTGCGTACTCCACTGTAACTTGCTTCTCTCAAACTCAGTTTCGTTTCATCCACTTCTGGTTATGCTGTCTACAAAGCATCGGTGTCCATACAGACAGCTAGAGTGGAATTTATAGCCAGCATTATGGTGTTAGTAATTTGAACGTGTCCCAACATACTATATACCGAATGCTGAGTCGAATACACTATGAAGACATTATTTTGTCTGGTCAAGTCAAACATAATTATGCTCTTTTGTACTATTATACCAAACAGCCTAGAAATCAGACAACCTTTGTGGCTTTGAACACTTGTGGATAGCCAAAGTGCATACTTCAAATAAGCATTTTTTTTACTATGATAATCGCCCGTTAGTGACACAGCCCTACACAGACACAATGTTGTACAATTATTTGTTAGGTCGTTAAAATTTAACAACTGTAGGGACAATAGGTCCGCCATTTACAACACTACACCGAAACAATTACAGCTTGTAGTTTGAAAAGGGTCCATTAATTAATAACTCGGTGCCTTGTACACAATGTAGCAACGGAGCCTATGTAATGGAGTCCTGAAATTGGATAGTTTTGATGGAAAGCGCAAGAACACCGTAAGATAATCAGCCGGAAGTCATCCACTGCCGGAAGCAGACCTCCGCCACAAAAAGAACGCTACAACAAAAATAACCGCACATAGGAAAAACTCGACTGCGAATGGTTGCTGACCAACTTTAAATCGTTATAGAGAAATGAAAATTTGAAATCAAATATTATCACATAAACCTAAAAAATATTTTTAATTAAATACCTATTTAATGATACCCCACTTAACATAGTTCGTCAACATTTCCTTTTTTTTTTGTTCATTTTGACTTATTATTGTCGCCATATTGAAATTTGATTTATGCCATGTCTTAAATTACACTCGCAAGATTAAGACAAATCGATTGAAGTAAGAATTATCAAAATCGGTCCACGTGTTTGGTCATATAGTGCCACAAAGGAACAGACATACATACTTGTGCTGAATGCTGATAAACACAATGCCCTCCACACACTCGGGTAAAAAGCGGTAACTTACTGTAGATTCATAAGAAGGATTTTTCTATAATTACCGCGCTTGACAGGCGTCTTGACTTGGTGATCGCACGGTTTGTGATATAAGTACACATGACAATGCAGTTGCATTGTTCCTGAATTCCCTTTGCTATTTCTTACAGCACCCGCGGGGTACGAAGGGATGGTTATTATTAAATCTGGCAACTTACGGCAAATCAAGCAGGTGAATAGAATGTTCTTTGGGGCGAGAAAGGA
Organism: Alsophila aescularia; assembly: GCA_946251855.1. NCBI lineage: Eukaryota > Metazoa > Arthropoda > Insecta > Lepidoptera > Geometridae > Alsophila > Alsophila aescularia. The sequence continues at coordinate 55,525,324 of OX276377.1, read as the reverse complement.
AACCAAGTGGAGGCGGTTGTTTTGCTTTGAATTTTTATCTCAAACTTGGGTTTTTTCGAGTGTTGGGATATTAACCAATATGTGTTCGTTGACGTACACAGTGTGGGAAAATGATAAAAACGCGGAAAATCTTGCCATTTTGTGTTCTCTCCGGAACTCCCTAGTAAGTTTCAGTAAAGCTTCACCACGTTACTGAATCATGACTTGACTAGTAATTTGACTACCTGACTAACTGTGGCTCAAAATTTTAACGATTATTTGAAAAACATACAACTTGTTATATTTACTTGACACTGGCTAAACAAAGCACATTCTGATGTCAAGATATTAAATTGTCCAAAAAGACCACATGCCATTATGACCCATTTTATGAATTAAATTCGAACATTTTAGGCGATGGTCTAGCAAAATATTTCTAAAAAAGGAAATTGTGGTAAGCAGAATCCGACTACCGCAGTTGGTCTGGCTTCTGCAAATTTTATTTATAATGGAATATTTCAATTTTTTTATTTGCAGAAGCTAGACCAACTGCGGTGGTCTAGTTTTGCCATAATATTTATGGCGTATTATAATATTTTTGCTTGATAAGATTTCGTCCATGTTTTGATCTCATGTAGCATCACACACGGGGCAAGGCTATGGAAAGACCTCATGCAAGCATAACAGTCTCTTGAGTCGTTCTAGGTTTATTTTATACGATTATTACAATTTGCGGAATAACACAATTGATTTGGCTTTGCATATCTCTCGGTTGTTGTCCAAACCTCAATAAGCTGAAGGAGACCATTTCTATCGAGGCGTTCTGCAAAAAACTAAATTATGAATTGTTGCAAAAAGCAGAAAACGACTACGTGTTTAACTCAAAATTTTACTAACAAAACTAATCAAATTCTAGTTATAAATAGCCCATTTTGTAGCCTTTGAAGTTTCCTTTGATATAAGTATAACATTTAAATCAATTATGAACCATACATAAAAGAGCAACGAAAACCCCTTTAAAGGGCTGTATCTCAAAATTCATTTTTCGTCGATGGTCGCTTTTAATCGACTTAAGACAAGGAGACGGTTATATGTTCGGCTGTACGTATGTTTTTTTTTCTATATCTCCGTCAATTGCGGACCGATTTAAAAAAAATCTTTTGTTGTTTGAAAGTGTATACTTTCAAGGTGGTCCCATATAAATTGTATCAAAATTGGTTCAGCAGTTTTTCGAGAATAAATAGTTTTGTTGAGTAAATCCATTCGATTTTGTGTTTATATTGCCTTTATTTGTGTTTATCTCTAAGATTTCTAAACCGATTTAGATGGTTGTTTTTTTATTCAAAAAGGTAAACTTTCCGTGTAGTCCCATATAAACTTCATCAAATTGGTTCAGTAGTGTTAGTAGAAAATCAATTTGTTTTATACTTTATGTTCTCTAATATCTTGGGATTTCTGAACCGAATTAGATGATTGTTTTTACTTGAGTAAGAAGACCTCTAGTGTAGTATGTGACGATGTGAAAACCTCTTTCGTAATAATACTCATTTGATCTCTTAATTCTTTCATAATCCATTTCTTTTCATTTTTGATAGTTGGTCATCATTGATTCATTCTAAATACAAATAACCTGTCATTGCGAGAGTGTTTGCTGGTTTGACTAAATACAACAAATAACCATAGTTTGACCGTATTCATTTTCGCAATGACTTGCAATATGAATTATTTAAAAGAAAAATAAAAAAAAATGAACAAAATCAGTAAAAAAAATCATTACTAATTTAAAAATTTGTACCGGGCGATAATGCAATCCAGGGCCCCGATTGTGTAAGCTATTGAACCGCGATAACGCAAGTCGATCGCTTGAAATTTTTTGAGAAATTTTCTTATTTACTACTTAAAAGTGCTAGAAGTATATTTTTTTTGGAAATATTCAAAAAATTAAAAAAATGGAAAATAAAAAACAAAAATAAAACAAAAAGCAAAAATTTTGGCAAAATTTTTGCTTCCAGCACTTTTAAGTGGTAAATAAGAAAATTTCTCAAAAAATCTCAAGCGATCGACTTGCGTTATCGCGCTTCAATAGCTTACAGAATCGGGGCCCAGCACAGCAATTCCATAACTTGGCTACAATCGGATTATCACTTTTTTCATAGCAAATTCGACTCTATCGCAAGGCATTAGTGGCTGCGATACTGAGAATTCGATTGAAGCCAAGTTATGAAATCAGGCTGCTGGTCTGGCACGTAAGATGCACAGTAAAGCTACACACAAGATTATAGATAAATATAAAACAATCAGTTCGTGGATTCACAAGCGTTACACATAATTTTTAAACCAAAATATTACGGCCTGATAGCCAGTAGTTACAAGAAGTAATTTAAAGTCACACGATATATGAAACACTTACCCAATATTGGGGTTTTTTCACTAGGTAAACAGGTAAATAATTGATATAAAATTAACTCTGGACAAAGGTTTGTCCAAAAATACTCGTAAAATAATTTAGAAAACGTTATCCAAGCCAGCACGAAACGACGAGGCTAAAAGAACTATTCATCACCTCAGGTTAAATAGTCTCTTTTATTGATGTTATCTGTGATGGTTGCGTTCGGAATACTAGCGTAACGACTATCCATTCTGTTTCAATCAGAATTTGTTATTTGAGTCATTCGATACGGTGCTTTGGAGTCAATATTGAGATGAAAATTTGTTTGCAACAAGTCATATTGGCTTAGTAAAATTTCTGTTAACGATCGTAGATTACATAACGTGTAGAATGAACATACTAATTCAAAGACAAGAAATACTTAAAATCTTGACAACACATAGACATTTTAAGGTAACGTATTTCTTTGTTTATTATCGACTGTTTATTTTATTATGAAAGTGGACTTATTTTGTTGATACTACGTGAAAACTCGACTAAACGGAATAAAAACAAACGTGAGATGAAGTGAGACGTTAAAACGGTAATGGTTTTTTCCTCCAAAAAATGTACCACTCTTGTAAAACTGCTGGGCACATTTAGTAATACATAAATATAATGCAATAAAGTTGAAAAAAGTGTTGCATGCTTCATTCAGTTTTATATCGAAAAATAGCGGTGATCGGTGCGAAATCCTGATGAATTAATTTTAAGCGGAAGACTTTTTAATTAAGGCATTAACTAATTAATGCAATTAAAATCCAGCTGAAACTTCACTGGGAATATTGAAAATTATTCATCGACAGTTTGAACAAAGGAAAACATATCGTAAATTAATATTGTAGTATTTCATTGAAAAGGCGCTGCTAGATATTATAATACTTTATTTTTATAATGGGCGATTGATTGTGCGACTTCTTCATCAAAAGGTACCTTAAAATGAAGTAAATAAAGTATCTTTAGGAAATGGGTAGAAAACTCCATTTTGAAAAATGAGCTTCTTTACATGTTGTATATTGCGAAGCTCCACATGTTGTATCTCAAATAAGAAGTTGAGATACAATGATGTAGCTTCGAAGAAGAGAGTACTTTCTAAAAAGAGCGAAAAACGCATCGGATATGTCCCTTGTGTTGTAAATGGCAAAATGTTTATGATACTTTTCATCGGTGCCTCATGCTTACTTGATGCTTACTCATTTTCATATTAAAACCAAATTACCTATACAGCTGACAAAAAAGGAACTAATGAGTCCATAATGTTAAAATTACTCCGACTACTTTACAGATAAGTTGGTGTCGCAGTACAAACGTCATAACAATTTATTTTTGTAAACTACAATCAGGAAAGAAGGTAGTAATGATCTCTGTCGTTATGTGTCACATACCTACCTACTCGAATCAATTGTTATATTATGTGCACATAGTGGAAGAGAGTAGTTACCTATAACACAGGGTATTCTGGTGTGGGAACTAGGAACCTTAAATTTAAAAGCAGCAGTAATTGTAAAAACTTATTAAGTATGTGCCTACCTAGTTTTAAAATGCATTCGCTGTAAGTTACCTTATTTTTGGTGAGTAAATATTTATTATTATTTTTATTAATAAGCAGAGATGCGTATTTTAACTCCTTTAATGCTAGAGGAGGTCCTACTCCCACTAAATCTTACCGACCCAAGCTTTGTTTCAGAACTGTGACAGACACGGCGGGCTGACAACAAAGAGATTTATGAGGTCTCAAATTTACGAAAATAAGACTTTTCATTCCAATTTTTACACTCTCTGATAATTGCTTGGCGATAAAAGGATCAAATAAATTAATGCCAAAATTGAAAAGCTGAAAATTATTATTAATCCTCTCTCTTAAAAACGATTTATTTAGGGCGTTATACTTTATACGGATAGCGTAATAGGGTTAACGACCAGGGATAATGACCGGGGTTTTACAAGGGTAGGATTAGTGAGGTATTCATTTATTCTTATGAAGCCTTGCACCCACTAGGCTTTAAATATTCCGCGTCTTGTTGCGTAATATGACGCACAATAACGCCCGTAACTTGTTAATAAACGTTGTCTATCCATGTCTGATCATTCATCAACAAAACGCCGCATTTACATATTTAATTTCATTAAAATTTCACGTTTTCATTAAACGATTAACAGCATTCTCCAACTTTTTTTCCGTTCTTCGAGTCTTTCGACGCAAATCCGTTACTTGTTGTACGAGTACAAGCAATAAGACTCACACCAGACTTCTTTCCGGCAACGATGCGCGTTGTTGCGCAATTTTGTACAACATGTTGCGAGTCAACTGTTCAAACGTCGGTTTTCGCGGGGGTTTAAGAACGGACTAAATATAAAATCCGGCTTCATCTGTATTGCGTTTCATTAAATAGTGGGCATATTTAGTTTTGAAACTTGCTCGTCTCGTAACTCATTTGAACTAAAACCATATTTACTTATGGAAAGCAATTTAATATATTTTTTTCGATATTTTTATTATTTTCTCTTCAGACTCATTCGAAACTAGTTTCACGAAAAGTTTTTTTTTTTTTTTTCGAAATTGGTTTCCAGAAGGAAAAAATATAATATGTCTACATTTGACATAGTTAATATGTACCTTATTATTAAGGTACGCAAGATCTTTTACTATATCAGCCCTCATTAGCTTTTTATCAGTACACTAGCTTTCCCGCTCACGACTTCATCCGCGCGAACTACAGTTAATCGCGAAAAAAGCTCCCTCTGTTCTTCAAGGATACTAAAAACTAATGCAAAAGTAAGTATAGCACCAACACTCTTGATCGTTTTGATAGGCTTGTTATTTAATTTCCATGCCAACCGTTCCTTACAGCGAGTAATCAACATTTTCCAGTTTTTCCCGCAGAAACTAAAAAATAACGGGATAAAATGTATCTTATGTTTTATTCCAGTGTATAAGCTAACTCCATTGCAAATTTCATCAAAAATTTACCTAGCCGTTATCGCGTGAAAGCTCCCTAAGCAAACAAACAAACAAACAAACAACGTTTCGCTTTTATATATTACATGACTGCATCTATTTAATTTTGAAAACTAGCGCGAGTGATATTCATATTAAATATAAATAAAACGGCTAAAAACTCACGAAAAACATTATTCCTTCGGCGTGGAGACCAGTCCTTGATGCGACTGACACTGGGTCTACAATGTGGGGTCATGAGCCGGACACAACGAGCGCAGTGTGCCAACAATCAAAGTTAACGGAAGTGAGTGACAGTGATAACTCCTCGACAGACAACGAAGTGACTGTGCAGGCCGAACATAGTCGAGCGCCGCAATCGCCGCCCACTGGGCCACCCGCGCCACGCACGCGTCGTCAGTTGCGTGCTGACGTTCGTAGCGCTCGTCGTGGCTTGTCGGCATAACACTACCAGATGAAGGACTTTAAAATAGTCTGAAAATGGTCGGAGTATTTCCGATTTTCTTTTTCGTGAGTTTTTAGCCGTTTTATTTATATTTAATATGTCTGCATCTATTGTAAAGTAGATCAGCGATATTTTAATAAAAATATGATTTTCATAATGCGTTTGTTAACCTCTGAAAGGCAAAATTCATCGTAAGGTAATCTATTTTAGATAAGTTTATGATGATGAGGTGCATACTTCAAAATAAATTGACTAAGTCAAAAGGAAGACGGGCGTATCGCAGAGACTCCGCTAAGTTTCTTTGGCATTGATAAATTGCATCGAGTTTATCTAACCCCCATACCTATAAAAATGAAACGAGTCGTTTTTCCAATGCCTCATATTTTTTTGTCATTTTTTGTATGGCGTTTATGTCAAATGCTGACGGACAGTAAGTAAAAACGGTTTGTTTTAAGATATAGAAACATCTGTATGTTCCTATATCTTAAAACAAATAAAGTCTTGTGACATACTGATAAAGGAACTAAATTTGTTATTATTTCCTTAAAACTTTTTGACTAAAACTTTTTGACAAAAACTTTTTGACAAAAATTTTTTTAATTTTCTGTTTAAAACTTTTCTATTATAGATATTAATAACTTTGCAAGATTTAAAATCAACAGCCTGCTGCTGATGATGATTGATTGCTGGACATAGGGCTCCCCTAATGCGTACCACTGAGCCCGATCTTCGGCTCTTCTCATGTAACTGCTGCCAGTTACTTTGCGTGCTCACTGACTTTAAATTTGTTGATCAGTCTCATAGTCAGTGTCCATAGTTTGGCTCCGTATGTCATTACGGGTAGGACGCACTGATCAAAGACTGGCACTGTGGGATGGGCGAGGAGAAGACATGACGAAGTTTCCCAAATGCTGCCCAGCCCAGTCAAATCCACCTATTGGCTTCTCTCTCAAAATTTGTAAGCCCAACATAAAAGTTTGTTCTAGGTCAAATAGACGCCTGCACAAATTTGAGAGGCATACCAGTAACGACTATTGATTCATGTGTAATGAATTGATTTATCATCCATTTTGTTAAATCGATGTACATGCGGAAGTCAATACGTCGCGAGGCAACTGCTAGACTGGTCGGCATTTGTTACAGCTCTCCGATGAATGCTAGATTTATAGTTTTCGTCAACTTTTCCAAAGCCTTTGACAGTCTCTACCCTAATTCCATATTTCAGGCATTAAAAAACAAAGACGAACAAAAATAAACAGTCATATATCCATTCATACCAATATATAAAAGTGAAACGTTGTCTGTTTGTTTGTTTGTTTGTTTGGGGAGCTTTTACGCGATAACCGATGGACGGATTTTGATGAAATTTGGAATGGAGATAGTAATAGTAAGTCAACTTTTGCATTGGTTTTTAATATCCTAGAAGAACGTAGGATGCTTTTTTCCCGATAAACTGTAGTCCGCGTGGACGAAGTCGCGGGCGGGTAAGCAAGTAAATAATATTTACAATAAAAAAGTTTATTGTGTACAAAAAATACATGTTACTGTTTTTTCATACTAGGAGACACCGAAGGATCGTTGTGCTAGTGTGACATTTTGAGAACGTGACATTGTACGCCAAGACGAGGAAGATCATATGCGTTAAAATTAGTACAGTCATTAGACTCGGTAAATTTTGTATTATATATCAGTCTCTTTCACACATAAAAAATCTAAGCAAATATAAGACGCAACTATCTATCTATACTTATAATAAAACTGTAACGGGTCCAAATCTGTGCATTGAAAATATTTCGTTTTTTTTTGGAGGGTACTCTATAGTTGATACTGAAGCCAAAAATGTTTTTTATTTTTCATTTTTGTCTGTCTGTCTGTCTATCTGTCTGTATCTTGGCTAGGCATCAAGTCGAAACTACTTCATGAATTTAAATGAAACTTGGTTTGATTTGAGTTCATACTACGAGGTAGGACATACTTTTCATCCTGAAATATGAAAGGGTTCCAGCAGGATAGGGGTTGAAAGTTATTTAAAAAAACACTTACCAATAGTTACTAAAACACTTACTAAAACTAATAGACGGATTTTGATGCAACTTGGCACAGTCATAGTTTATATGATAGGTAAAAATTAAAAATTCTTTTTGTCCCGAAAAAATAAAGGGTTCTTGCAGGATCCGGGTCCAAAGTTATGTTAATTTTGAAATAATAAATAAATTTTTTGAAGGGTATTCTATATTGTATACTGATACTGAAGCCAAAACTTTTTATTTTCTTTTTTCTGTCTGTCTGTCTGCCTGTCTACCTGTATCATGACCGCGTATGGCGTTTTGGCGTACGCCAAAACTACTGAATGAATTCAACTGAAACTTGATATGATTTGAGTTCTTACTACGAAGTAAAACATTGAATACTTTCATCCCGAAAAATTAAAGGGTTTCCTCAGGATATTGGACTAAAATTTATTTAAAAGAACACGTATCACTCTGAAACTACTGGTCGAATTATAATGCAACTTGACACTATCATAGTTTATATGATGGGTTAAATTGAGGATAATTTTTATCCCGAAACAATAAAAGACTTCTGCGGGATAGGGGTCCAAACTTATTTTAATTCTAATGTAATAAATAATATTTTTTAGAGGGTACTACTCTATATTCTGTACTGAAGCCAAACTGTTTTTTTTAAAAGCTTAATGATCATGTACTTATTTAACTTGCAATGTTGCAATGTTTATATGTATGTATGTATGTATTATGTTTGCTTAGGTCAAATCTTGCAAGCTGAATTAGTACCACTTCTTCTCTTATCCTACAGAGTTGAATTATTACATATTGATTTATTTCCAATGACAATTCATTGTTATGGTGAGCATGACCTGAACTGACATCTAGGATTAGCTCCAGACAATGGAACTTTTTAGCGGTTAACAGCACAGACACGAAATTTTGTGTACGCATTTTATTATGAAAGCAGATTTTATATTTTACGATGAAATGGTTACTGCACTCAGGATTGGGTCCTGACTAGGGAACTTCTCAACGGTTAACATCACAGATATGAAATGTTGTACTTATACGCATTTAATTGTGATAGCCAGTTCTTAATATAAAAAAAATAAGTATAAAGCAATAAGTACGAAAAGCAATAAGTACTTTTGGGGGAGGCCTATGTTCAGCAGTGGACTTCTAAAGGCTGACATGATGATGATGATGAAGTACGAAAAAGCCTGTTCAAAGAAGATAAAAAAAATGTCTAGGGTACATAAAACAAGCTACTGAACAAGAATATAACATTTAAAAAAGTGTCTGTCTGTCTGTTTGTTTGTTCACGCATGACGTAAAAACTACTGGACGGATTGCGATGCGGTTATAGCTTAAGGTCTTACTTAAAAAAGGGGGTACTTGGTATCTCAATCCGATGAGTAAAAGCGGAGCAATCGATAAAAATATTGTTAATGGGATGGAAGGAATTTTGATCAAATGTTGTTTATATTGGTATTTTAGGTCCTGGAATAGCACTTAGAGTACTTTTTACCTAGAGAAATTACCACGCGTGCAAAGCCACGGGTACAGCTAGTAGCTAAATTTAAATGCAAGTCTTCCAGGTTTGGGGTAATTGTTTTCCATGCAAAGTAGTAGATGATGCGAGCGAGTCATGAAATAGAGTTGAAATTATGAAAAGTTTTTTGATGAGTTGTATTTGAGGGAACATCAGTGTGAGTGAATATTAGCGGATTAGTATGACGATGCACATGGTATTACAGAACATTTACTGCAAGAGTACCGCATACATCAAGCTTCATAGAACTGATCAACCATTTCAAATGCAGAAAGGAGTCAAATAGCTAGATTATTCGCTATTGCCACACGAAATTCCTTGCCGAAAACGTGTGACTTCATTACGACAATTGCCGAAGGATTCCACTAAGATATCTTAACGCAGCGCGTGCATGGTCATAGCAAATAAGGGCCCTGGGTAACAACCTCTCTCCTATACTCTTTACAGTCACACTTGAAGAGGTCTTTATGACTCTGGAAGGTAGCTGGAAAGATAAGGACATCCTCGTTGGCAACAAGAGATTAACGAATCTCAGGTTTGCCAACAACATCGTCCTTTTTTCTTCCACTGCTCAACTAGATCTCATAATTCAGAAGCTTAACAGTGCAAGCCTCGACTTTGGAGGGCGATGAATATGTTGAAGAACAAAGTCATGACAAACAGCATCAAACGTAGAATAGAGTTGGGGGGTGCGGAGATTAAATATGTCCATGACTATGTTTATCTCGAACAAATAGTTTCTTTCCAGATAAGACAGGATATGGAAGTTTTGGAAGACGCACCAAAAACGTCTAGAAGAGCTATTGGTCGGTAAAATAGCTCATGTGAATTACAACTGTTTCTCAAAAATAAACCTTTGGACATGTGCATTCTCCCCATCTTCACCTACAGATCTTGACTTGGACTTGGTCCCTGACGAAACATCAAAAATCCAATTTCGGAGTTTGCCAACGAGCTATGGATCGCAGTATCTTGGGAATTAGACTTACAGATCACGTTCGAAATACGATACTGCGTTCCAAAACGCGAATCATAGAAGCTAGTGAAAAATCTGCCAGCTTGAAGTGGAACTAGGCAGGACATGTCTGATGTAAGTATGACGAGCTGTGGGCTAAGATGATCAAAGAGTGGACCCCACAAAATCGCAAAGTGTGTCGTGTCAGACCCAGAAGGAGATGGCGAGACGAACTGGATGACTGTTGTCAAGACTGACATTCAAAAGCACAAGATAGCGAGAAATGGAAAGAAGGAAGGGAGGCCTTTGCCCTGCAGTAAGACAGTAAGACAGTGGCTGAAAATATAAATGTATAAGTATAGGCTGACCTATATATAATATTATAACCCATCTTGTTTTGAAGTTTTCTCCTTGTTATCTCAATAAACAAACCAACAAGCAACAAGCTATATACATGCAAAGGTCAAGCACAGGCCCAATCTTGTTTGGAGTACTGCTGCCACCTCTGGGAGGGTTCTGCCAAGTATAAGCTCGAGTCAATTGAATCCAAAGGGATTCAATTGACAGACGTGATATCAGGCTCATTGGGGATGACATTCTAGTAAAGAGTAAGCTTCAAAGTCTGGCGCATCGACGTGAGGTCGCAAGCCTGTTGGTATTCTACAGATTGAACTTTGGTGAGTGTGCACAAGAACTGCACAACCTGATTCTCCCATCATCTTTCCATCACCGTACGACTAGACGATCAGCAAAGCGCCACCCTTTTATGGTTGAAATACCTCGCACAAGAACGAAGCGTTACGCTTCTTCATTTATTATAAGTACTGCAAAGGAGTGGAATGCCCTGCCCTCGTCAGTGTTTCCGGTATATTATAACCCAGGTGTTTTTAAGTCAAGAGTGAATAGGTATCTACAAGGCAAGCATGCTACACCTTTGAGCACATCATCGCTTTCCATCAGGTGAGATCGTGGTCAAACGATTGCCTAGTCCGTAATGAAAAAACAACACTTTTGCATATTACACCCTGAATGTGAGTTGCAGTCAAGTATTATATTATAATTCTTCTTGACAGTGGAAGAGCCCATAAAAACTAACATTGACTCAGTTTCGTTACTTACCGGTGAGAAGAAATCTTTGCATCAATGTTAGCAGCGTAATACTGCTCTGTGTGGTTTTACTACCCTACATTCACTGTACTACTCAGCTAGTCAATAGATAGATAGATAGATAACTCTTTATTGTACACCACATAGAACAAAAAATACAATAATAACTAAAACATTTATACAAAATAAATGGGACAATGGGCGGTCTTATCGCTAAAAAGCGATCTCTTCCAGACAACCTTTGGATGGAAAGGAATTAATATACGGCAAAGACGGTGGTGCATTATAATCTAACAAATAAATAATAAAAACTGAATACAATGAATAAACATATATACACATATATTCCAATATACCTACACATAAATATGTAAATATATAGTACAGTATATATATATATATATATACATATATAAATATATATCCATATACATAGTATATACATTATAATAAATTACATTTACTACATATACATTTACAAAATATATACAAACATAATAAAAATAATATACAGTGAAACCACAACAGAATAACAACAAAATAGCAAGAAGTGATATTAATTAGAGAGATCAAACTTCTTTACTTGAAGTTTAAAAACAGGGAGTGACTGGGCTCGCCTTATAGTAACTGGCAGAGCGTTCCATAGGCGAACTGCTTGTACATATTGCACCTTTTTCCAACAGTTCTAACCACGTGTGCACATAATGACACAACACGGGGCTTCTAAAGTGCCTGTTACGTATCTATCATATTTATGGTTGCCCCAATTTTCTTTAAAGTGTTACGAATAATTTCGTGATTTTTGTTCGCTCTTTGAGACATAATTATAGAAATGGGTTGAAAAATTCAGTTTTATTGGTAGGTACGTGCGTTCATTTTGCCTTTGATGTTGTACTACATAATTATTTATACAACAACCAGGTCTTCGTTGTTAACATGGCATAATAGCTGAATTCTAAAATAATAAGGTATGTACACTTCCTGCTGAATTACAATTTTTAGGACGTTACATACCTTACATGTTGTTTTTATGTTTGATTTACATGACAATGTCCTGATGGTCAGCGCCACGCCAGCCCATACACAATTAATTAATAATTTAAATAAACATCAACTTTTATATTTGTTTCGCATAACTTTTATAATCTGGCATAATGAGTTAGGCATAACTTTTAATGACATAATATTTATTTGACATAAACAGTAATTGGCATATTGTTAAGGTTCGCATAATGAACATTTGGGCTATATTATTTTGGTCTACTATGGAGTCGCATAAAATATAATCTAGACACTATACAAGTTAAGTTGTGGCGGGGTGGCCCTTGGGCCACCCGTAAGTCATGAACTTGTTTGTTTTACATAGGTTAGAACGTAAAATAATTTAGTTTAAAGTTATTTCACTCACGATGAATAATGTTTTTTTTATGCCACTCAATAATATGATTGTTTATCGTTATGATAACTTTAGAAATGGTAAACACGATTATTCCTAAACATTTATACGTAACTATTATTATGCTTGCACAGTATTAGGATAATTAAAATTATGAAACACTAAATTATGACATTATATTTCAAGCGTATCGATAGAGAACCGTCGGGAACTATTCCCGACTGCTCGACCGTTTGATCTTATTCAATATTACTGTTACATTTGATGTCATCGTTTTTTTTCGTCATTTTGAATCTTTGCTAGTTTTACATATGTCTACTTAAATATTAAGGATTACAAGCTTATTCAATTTTAGAACGCAATGATAAACAGTTCATTATTTCGCACTTGCTAGTTTTAATCTCGACAGACACGCGGTCCCTGTTGGTACCTTTTCACGAAATCTAATTTACTTCTCGACATGCCGCAGACAGCAAAATTACGAGATGAGACGAACGTGTGATGTGCCCTTTAGAGTGTTGCAAAGGCGGCTGGCTTGGCGATTCTAGAGAGAAGACGGTTTTCGTACAATACCAAATTGGAGAAAAGGGGAAAGTCAATTTTTATTTTATTGGAGGTTTTATAATCTTATAAATGCGAAAGTTAATGTGTTTGTTTGTTACCATTACGGATTGCGCGTTTAACAGACTTGTCTTTAATTTTACATTCTGGGGTGTAGTAAGTTAAATTCTGTCTTTCGTCGATTAGTTTCTTTGTATTATTACTGAATTTTTTATCATTACTTAGCTGCTTAGCTTTTGCTGATTTAATTTTCTTGCATGCTTTTCCAACGCACTCTTTGATATTGCTGTATTGAGCGTCTACATCGTCTAAATCTTTAATTTTCAAACAGTCAAAGCTGCTCTTTAGTTCGAGTGTAAATTGATCTTTATTTGGTATCTAATCTCTTGATGGTTTTATTTATCATTCGTAATCGATGGATTTTAAAATTGTAAGTTAAGACTTACTTGTCGATGATAAATTTTAATTTGCTTATTATCTCTAATGTTATAATTTGCATTATCTGTGACTAAATTGTTCGATACTGGCATGTTAAAGTTATAAAAATAAGGTTTCAAGATGGACATAGTGTCTGTCAAAAGGGACAGATGTTTTCAGGGACAGATGAGTACGAAGTTGGTAATGGAGGTTAGCGAAAATTCAGGAAAAAAGTAAAAAGAAAGCAAGGAATAAGTTAAATGGAAGATTAAGGAAGGAAAGACCGACAAAACAAATAAGTTAAGTGCAGATAGTGATTATTTTATTGTAAAACAGATTATAAGTTCAAAAAATACTATAGTTCGGTGTCGTTTTAGATTGTCATGAGTACATGAATAACTGATTTCAAATAATCATATAAAAATGGTTATTAGCTAAAACTAATAACAACATGACCGTAGAGAAGTGTTTCATTGCTAACCACCTATAGACTAGATAACTTGTCAGTATGAAACAATAACTATTATTATTATTAATAATAATAATAATAATAAATAAATATATTTGGGACAATTCCACACCAATCACCTAGCCCCAAACTAGGATACCTTGTAATATGGGCACTAGATAACAGATAAACATACATAAATACGAATATCACATCCATGACTCGGAAACAAACATTTCTGCTCATCACACAAATGGTTGCACCTTGCAGGATTCGAACCCGCGACCGTTTGGTTTCGTTCCTAGGGTATCTAGCCACTAGACCAACCGGCCGTCGAATTATTGTTGGATAACCACCAATATCGTTGTTCTATTAACAAGTTTTAGTAGGTACAAACACAGGTAGATAGGTAAATACCGTTGTACACGTTGAATTATGAATGTTTCAATGTTTTTGGTGTCACCATAATGAACAAAGTTTAAACATATTCATTGTATCATTTATACAGTTCCTATAATGATATTATATCAATTTCAGAAGTGGGATCATCATGCCTAAACGTTTCCAGGAAGGTAGTCGTGGCAGACGAGACGAATCTGAGAGCCCAGATTCACCGAGCGCCAGGAAGCGATGGCGACCATGGAGACCTAGAGAAAGAACATCTGAAGATGATACTTATGTGGATACTGATGAGGAACCTTACAAGCATCACAGGAGGGAATTTTTTGGTGAGCCCGTTCCTTATATTATTAACAATGACACTGCCAGGGCAGATATAATTCCTTAATATGATTCTGAAAAAATGTAATAGAAACAACACAGTGGCTCAACAAACTTCGTAAGCTGCCACAATTCACCATTGGAGGAATAGCAAAATGTTCTACTTTATGCAGTCAAGACTATCAGGCATGACAAAAGTTTGGCATTTGTCGCTGACGAATTACGATTTGACTTGGCAGCAATGGAAAGATAAGCTATCAGAATCTTTTCCTCAGAAAACTGATTTTGTAGATTTGCTACGAGACATGCTGAATAGAAGAAAGATTCCGACTGAGAATATGACACAATATTTCTACAGCAAACTTGCAATCTTGAACAAGCTTCAAATTTTTGGTGACAAAGCAGTAGCGTGCATCATTGATGGGTAACCGTATAACCGTATGTTGGTATATACAACCGTTTCATAAGACAAATAAACATGAAAACACAAGAACAACGAAATCTTTTTACGTGTTTTCTGTGCCATGAACCAGGCCATTCCATTAGACGTTGCCCCAAAAACACATTTAATAACAGACCTCCTTGTACTCACTTATCTGAAAGATGCTATTTTAAACGAAGCAAGTCCTCAGCGCCATTGTGAACATCTAAAGAAGGGATCAACATGATCACAGAGGTAAATGACATTTATTATAGGCACTGATTTCACGATACAGAAAAAGGACTACGATGATCATAACCTGGTTTATGTCATACCTGAAGAAAATGTCAAAGTTAAAGTACATTGCGCACACGACTTGGTAGTTCCTCCCAAACGAATTATTCTAATAGATATTATGTCTGATTCTCAGACAAGAGAATTTACTTATGTTGAGTCGTGTAAAAGTTGTGTGATCAACGGAAATAAAAATGTACTTAAGTTGCACAATGAATCCACAGTTCCTTTACATTTGACCAAAGGGGAAACTTTAGTAAGATGTCTGAGATGCCTTGAAGCTGAAATAAAGGAGCCAAAATCCCAAAGAATGTCTTCAGCCATTGATTCAGTCATGACAATTGACTTTAGTAAGGTAAATTGTGGAACAGAAGATCCTGAAGTAAAGAAGAATCTCTTGGACATGCTTGCGGAATATAGCAATTGCTTTTCAATTAACACAACAGAACTTGGCTGTACGGACAAAATTGCATTAAAAATAGAGCTAAATACAGAAAATCCTGTTTGTTACCGACCATACAGGCTCCCACAATAAGAAAAGGAAATAGTTCGGAACAAAACTGATGATCTTGTAGTCAATAAAATAATACAAGAGTCTGCTCAGAGTTTTCGAGTCCTATCATAATACTGAAAAATAAAACAGGGGATTACAGGCTATGTGTTGACTATAGGAAATTAAATAGCCTGACTGTCAAAGACAAATATCCGCTTCCCATAATCGAAGATCAAATAGAGAAGTTAACAAGCAAGCGGTATTTCATTTGTCTTGATTTATCCAAATCCTGATGGATAAAGATTCTATTTTGACTGGATACTTGATTCGAGACCCCGGAAGGTCACTATAAGTGTCTTCGCATGCCATTTGGTTTGGTAAACTCACCATGTGTTTTTCAACGCCTAATGGATAAAATACTGGGTCCTCTGAGATTTAACAAAGTGTTGCCGTAGCTGATGAGTTGTTGATTCCTAGTACTACGGAAAAAGAAGGATTACTGGTGTTAAAACAAGTACTGCAGATTCTGAAGAAATCTAAGCTATTTTTCAACATAGAGAAGTGTACATTTTTACAAACACATGTTGTGTACCTAGGTTATGATGTAAGTAGAGACGGTATAAGACCGGCAAAAATAAATATTGAAGCAATCCCAGATATAAAGAACCAACGAACCTTCATGAACTTCGCATATTCTTGGGACTTACAAGTTACTTTAAGAAATTTGACCAAAACTACGCTCTGATTACTCATTACCTTTATAAATTATTAAAGAAGGACAGTTGTTGGATTTGGGAGACTTCACAGAAGATTGCGTTTGATAGGTTAATTCTGACGAATTCACTTCAAGAGAGGAGAGGCCTATTTTAGCAGTTCATGACCCAAAAGCTGAAAACCGAAGGTCATACGGATGCCTCAAGTAAAGGAATAGCTGGTATTCTATTGCAAAAACATGCAGACTCTTTAAGACCTATAGCATACTTTAACCGAAAGACAAGTAAAGAAGAAGCTCTTTATCACTCACTTGAGCTTGAAACGTTGGCTGTGGTAGAAACTCTCAAAAGATTCAGAGTTTATTTAGCCGGAATCAAGTTTCTGTCGTCACAGATTGCGTTGCAGTTAGACAAACCTTCGAGAAGAAAGATTTATTACCTCGAGTTGCAAGTGGTGGCTCAGTATTCAGGAATATGACATGGATATATTACACAAACCAGGAGCAAGTCATAAACATGTAGACGCACTCAGCAGAACACCAATAGAAGCTGAGCAAGTACTTGTTTTAGATTTATTGGACTGTGTGCATGTTTTATAAAGTAAGATGATTCATTTCGCACTATTAAGCTAAAATTGGAAAACAAGGTAAATGATGCTGATATCCAGAACAATTATGCTCTACAAGATAACAAAATTTACAGGAAACTGGGAAGTGGTGATCTGAGAATTGTAGTTCCCAGAGCTGTGCGATGGAACATTATGTGCAAGTATCATGACGATATTGGGCACCCAGGTCTCAAGAGATGTGAGTTATTGACAAAAGAAAACTTCTGGTTTCCACGCATGACGATGTTTATTAGGAAGTATATAAATGCATGTGTAGACTGTCTTTACAAACGTGGTCAGTATGATAAAGTGGAAGGAGAGTTATATCCTATCAAAAAATGCAGAGACACTACCCACTTTACACATCGATCATCTCGGACCCTTTTGTAAAAGTGGTAATGGCATGTCATACCTCTTTGTAGTGGTTGATATTTATACAAAATATACTTGGGCCAAACCGAAGAAGACTACAAAATCTGTTGAAGAAAAACACAAACTAGAGGAAATCATCTGTTTATTTGGTTATCGAACGAGAATCAAATCCGACAGAGGTACAGATTTTACTAGCAAAAGATTCAAAGAGTTCTGCTTAAAAAACAAATTAAGCTAGTTATTAATTCAGTAGCTTCACCTAGATTCAACGGAAAAGTGGAGCGGTTCAATAGAACATTATTAGAAGCCAAAAATAGAAGTACTTCTGATGGACGAGATTGGGATAAATGTCTCAATGCCCTACTGGATTCTTAGCTCAGAAGCTTATGTTCAAAGGAAATCGTTCCCTGTTGCAAGGAATGTCCAATAATAATTATGACGATAAACAAATGGTTATTTTTAACCGAGAAAGTCTCTGAAAATTTTGCTAAAGCGTCTCAAACAATGAAAAATAGATTTGACAAGAAAAGGAAGAAACCTGTGATAAACAATATAAGGGATCGTGTTCTGTATGGAAAGGAGCTCAGAGTAAAATAAAAGATACTGTTCGTAACTTAAAAAATACAGTGGTCCCTACAAGTTCACGAAAGTAATCAACAATGACAGATACATTATTTCTTTTATAAAAGGAATGAAATTATATAAGAAATATAGTGACTGTTACACTATATTTCTTACATCATTTCATTCCTTCTGATTCATTGAGAAAATTTGTTGATCGAGATGGTGAAATGAGAATCACAAGCTGATAGTACAGGGTCGCCTAACGGGGCGATGAAATAAACAAGGACCACCATGGACATCGTGGTGATGAAGGGCCACCTAAACGGGCGATGAAATAAACAAGGGCCACCACGGAAATCGTGGTGATTGAGGGCCGCCTAAATGGGCGATGAAATAAACAAGGGCCACCATGGAAATGGTAATGAAGGGCCGCCTAAACGGGCGATGAAATAAACAAGGGCCACCACGGAAATGGTGATGAAGGGCCGCCTAACTGGGTGATGAAATAAACAAGGCCACCACGGAAATAATCGTGGTCATGAAGGGCCGCCTAACTGGGCGATGAAATAAACAAGGCCACCACGGGAATAATCGTGGTGATGAAGGGCCGCCTAACTGGGCGATGAAATAAACAAGGGCCACCATGGAAATGGTAATGAAGGGCCGCCTAAACGGGCAATGAAATAAACGAACGCCACCACGGAAATGGTGATGAAGGGCCGCCTAACTGGGCGATGAAATAAACAAGGGCCACCTCGGAAATAATGGTGGTGATGAAGGGCCGCCTAACTGGGCGATGAAATAAACAAGGGCCACCACGGAAATAATCGTGGTGATGAAGGGCCGCCTAACTGGGCGATGAAATAAACAAGGGCCACCATGGAAATAGTGATGAAGGGCCGCCTAAACGGGCGATGAAATAAACTAAGGCCACCACGGAAATGGTGATGAAGGGCCGCCTAACTGGGCGATGAAATAAACAAGGGCCACCACGGAAATAATGGTGGTGATGAAAGGCCGCCTAAATGGGCGATGAAATAAACAAGGGCCACCACGGATATAGTCGTGGTGATGAAGAGCCGCCTAACTAGGCGATGAAATAAATAAGGGCCACCACAGATATTGTGGTAATGAAGGGCCGCCTGACTAGGCGATGAAAAACAAAGACCACCACGGAAATTGTGGTGATGATGGCCGTCTTCTGGACGATGACATATATAAACTATACAATAAATTCATTGCATTCAAGGTTCTAAATGTTTTATAAGGATGTTTTATAAGTTATTTAGACAATATTAATACATATTATTAATATAACTAATATTATTGACATAATTAAATGTTTTTCTGTAATAATTAATACGTCTTCTTTCTTTCTTCTTTAATAGGTGGGAAAAATATACAGTTATTAAAAAATGAGATACAGATATTCAAAATAACAGACTAAAAGAATGAGAACAAAACATATCAATATGTACATAAAATTGGTATAATTTTAGTGGCATGAATATTATGAGACAAGTTAACAACATTTTATATTACAGATTAACTAAAAGAACTGAAAGTGGAGGCCCGAGCTAACCAGAACAGACTAAATACTTATTTTGAATCGCTAGAGGCTATCATAATTAGATGATTTTAAGACCACTAGATATAAAATAGTGATTTATTTAGGGTTCATTCGAAATTTCGTAATATTATTGTATTACTCAATAAAAATTATTGTAATCTTACCTAATTCATGAATTAATTCAGATTTAAATTTGTGTGGTACCAAATTTTGTCAGGATGGACGAGCTGTTATAATTTGCATTATCTGTGACTAAATTGTTCGATACTGGCATGTTAAAGTTGTCAAAAATAAGGTTTCAAGATGGACATAGCGTCTGTCAAAAGGGACAGATGTTTTCAGGGACAGATGAGCAAAGTGTATACAGATACTACCAGATGAGTACGAAGTTGGTAATGGAGGTTAGCGAAAATTCCGGAAAAAAGTAAAAAGAAAGCAAGGAATAAGTTTAATGGAAGATTAAGGAAGGAAAGACCAACAAAACCAATAAGTTAAGTGCAGATAGTGATTATTTTATTGTAAAACAGATTGTAAGTTCAAAAAATACTATAGTTCGGTTTCGTTTTAGATTGTCATGAGTACATGAATAACTGATTTCAAATAATCATATAAAAATGGTTATTAGCTAAAACTAATAACAACATGACCGTAGAGAAGTGTTTCATTGCTAACTACCAAGAAGCTTTGTGAACAACACTTCCTAGCTATGTGACCTCGTCACAGCTAAGACCACTTGAACTCCTGATGATCACTTCTTTGTAGCCCTACTTCTCCACAAAGATCCCAGTTTGTTAGGAGATTCCTATGGATTATATATTTAGCCAAGAAACGTTTTTTTTTTGCTTAGAAGCTCGTTTCCGAATACAACTGAAAATTCAAAACCCATATACCGACTTTATACGTTAGTATGAGGCTCTCGGTCACTTAAATAAAATCCCTTCAGGTAAATCTATAAGTATAAATTCCTGCTTTTTGCCTCATCTAAAAACCCATTGAGGGTAGAATGTGACTCGGTCCCTACTGGACTAGGCTGATTAAATTTTTTTCGCGAGAAGTATAACCCGTATGGTATCACTTTTTGAACATATTTTTATCAAGAAATTATATCGTGACGGTAGTAAGCCTTCATGGTAGTACGCACCAAATTTTTTCTTTGCGTGACAGAGATAACCCAGATGGTGTCTCGTGGTTCTTTTATAACATATTTTTTTATGTAGGGAATATATCGTGACAGTAGTAATTTTTAATATTAATAACAAATTTTGAATTTTCCTTTCTGAAGAAATACAGTGACAGTAGTAACCCTTCGCGGTAGTACGTATAGTATGGTAGTAGTTTCTTCTTTAAGTGAAAGAGATAGCTGGCATCTAGGATCACTTTGCGAACATTACTTTTATGAAAAAGCAGTAATATTTCATGCTAGTACGCATCACATTTTTTCTCTATGTAGAACTACGTAGGTAGGAACATAGAACAGTATGAAATATTTATTTTATATTAATAAGAGAAAATAATAATTTGAATACTAACCTTCTTTTTCACTATCCGAGGATGTGGAATATAATTCAACGATGGCACCACCCGGCGTTTTGCTTTTCTAAGCAACTTTTTTTATTGTAGAACCAATGTATTATTCTTCTTCACCTGTAAATACTCGTTTTCTTACGAGCCTTATTTGAAGTTAGGCAACTTTTTATGTTTTGTTTTTTTGTAAGTAGACTGACTTAGTGCGTGCGCAAAAGCTATGAGCACGGAAACAAGAATGAGAACAAGATAGCGGTACCTGTCGCCGTATTACAGAACTTGGTATCAATCAGATTGTCACTTTTTTCATAGCAATTTCGACTCTATCGCAAGGCATTAGTGATAGCGGTATTAACAATCCGATTGAAACCAAGTTCTGTGGTTGGGGCAGTGAGATTGGCAGGGACGGGTTGCCATGCCATAAAAAATACTCTTTAAGCAAACCGTGCGAGGGCTGAGAAATGGGGACCTGTATATATATATATGTCTATGGGACTTAACTACAATATGTAAACAAAATCGCAAAGAATGAACTGTGAAATATTATACCTACTCGTATACATATGGAATGGAGTTGTTTTTTTTCTCGAAGATTGGTTGGTTGGTGATTGGTTTTGGTTGTTTTTGAAGCTTTGGATAGTTGTTATCTCGGAAAGTTCTTACGGTTTCTGTGAGATAAAAACAAATGGTAACTCAACAACGGCTGAATGGATTTTGATGAAACATAATCATAATCTACGCGGGTGAAACCATGGGACACAGGTAGTTTTGAAGCGATTTTAAGCTGTGTACCACCAACACTTTGATCCATGGTTAAACCGACCAATTAAATTAAGAGGGGTTCGAACATTCTTGTGTGGAAGCTGGCATATCCACTGACCACCATTTTGTTTTTTTGCCAAAGTTTCCGCGCTCAGTGAATGAAACCGTGGGGCACAGGTAGCTTTGAAGTGATTTTAAGCTGTGGACCACCAACATTTTGATCCATGGTTAAACCGACCAATTAAATTAAGAGGGGTTCGAACATTCTTGTGTGGAAGCTGGCATATCCACTGACCACCATTTTGTTTTTTTTGCCAAAGTTTCCGCGCTCAGTGAAAGGTAGGGAACACTTATACAAACAAAAAATGTCAAGTAATCTATTTTTTTATGATTTTTTATAGCAGTTAACGGCTGCTTAGCGTAAATATATCTAATCATTTTAATTTTCTAATGGAAAAATTTGGGTCACGGACGAGATTCGAACTCGCACACTGTGCCTCAGCGCAGCACATGCCTTTACCAATTCGGCCACCGAGACCTATGAGCGTCATCCAAATCTTTCCGCTAGCTTCTTTGAATCCGTCTTATGGGAACGGCAACGCTATCTATTGGCAGTATTACAAACTACCAACTAAACACGGCTAATATTGATTAACTTCGTGTCTGAAAGATAACGCCTCCCAAATCTATATTTTTATGTTTTTTTTTATAGCAATTAAAGCCTGCTTAGCGCAAATATATATATATATATATATATAATGCCTTGATTCAATTTAAGAACTGCCAATGTATCTGAATATTTTAAGCTAACCACATACATTGGCCTTCAAACATAATATACCATACTTCTAAAATAGCACTTTTTCTTAAACTATAGAAAAAAAACGGTGTCTGTCTGTTGGAGCATCACGTTAAAAGCTGGAAAGATTGTGATGCAATTTTCACGGTTAAATAGCTTAGGTTTTGACTTAAAAACTGATGTACTTGGTATCTTAATCCGAAGAAAAACTATTAATTTCAAAAATGTGGTACAATGTTTTGAAGGCCAGTTATTAAATTATTTACATAAATAGATTAAGGCATTACTTAAAGGTTTATATCTTGTCTTATCCTATGTATTACTCTAGGACCTAGTATGTACAAAACCATGTCATCATGAAAATCGTTCAACTATTTAAGTGCTGACATTCATGCCATGAAACCTTCACACAACTTTCGCATTAATATTATTATTATTAGTAGGATTTATGACTATAAGCTATGAGGTAAATTATAATAATCTGCCACGTAACACGCCGCAACGATTCCACAACGTGACGCATTACGTGTGTGAATGGTCATAGCGAATAAAGGCCAAGGCTGTGTTCTATAGAACGTTGAACTAAAACTCCCATAACTCGATACATATTTCGTTTGACTTTTAACCGTGACTTATAAACCAAAACTCAAATGCTCAAAATAAACTAACAAGCATAACCCGTCACATCCAGAGCAAACTAATTCGTTAGCTTTTTAACACTTTGCTTCATCACTCGGAATAATGCGCGCGGACAGGCTTTCAGCGCTCGCGTGTGGACGGCTTGTTCGTCGAGCGCTTAGTTATGCAGATATGGAGTATGGAGTGTTTTTAATTATAAACTGGGATATCGTTATGTGATTTACATGTGAAGGGAATTAAAACAACAAAGGAGCGAAAAGTACGTCTGTAATCACGTTTTGTAGTGGTAGCTGCCTCTCCTGCAAGAGTCCGACTGGGAAAGTACGACGAAAGTGGACCTAAGCCATGTATTGAACCGCCAAGCAGTAGTGTGCAAACATGACTGTGAGGAGCGTTTAATACATTCTAAAACATGTAAACCAGCAACACCGTGGAATTTTCGTATCACTCGTAGATCGTTCTAGATAGTTTTACAGAACTTAGCCCCCTATACACTATACAGAATGTGTTTTCTTTTTTGTATAGTTTATGAAAAAATCCTAATCTATAGCACATAGGGAAAAAATACTTAAAGGAACGATGGGCTCAATTTTAAAGAAAATAGTGTTTTTTAAATGATACAGCGAACATAAAATTATAAAATTCTATTTTTCTCAAGTTGCTCCATCTTCACGAAAACCGAATTCTATTTTCATATATTATAATTATGAAGAAAAAACATTTTTCAAAAATCGTATTGTATTGACTAATATCTATAACAATATTATTATTTCTTGATTTTGGTCGTTTTATGTGCTGATATACGTTTGTGCATGGACCTCTTACTCGTAGGAAATTTCACTACTGCTACTACTAATAGGTCATTCTTATGGACATTTAGATGGACCTTCTAATACGGACCCGCTTATTCCATGTCCGATCAACCATGAAGTAATCCCCATAGTTAATGATACCCGATATACCGTCTGAGCGTGACGGACTCGTGTCTCCCCTGATGGCCCCCCTCGGGGACACATCAGGATTTTTCAGTCCTGGTGTCTCCCCTAGCCCAGGGGAGATATCAGAACTTATTTTAAAATAATATTATATGTATTCATGTATCCCCTATCAAGTATAGACATACTGGCCACTCGAAAATAAATAAGTATTTACGTAATATTAGCTGTGCCGACCGGCTTTGCCCGCGTGGTCATTTCATTTTAAAATAGCCCATACGAGTACTTATTATTCCAGGACCTTTTGGTCCTGGAATAATAAGTACCTATAAAGTAAGTACAATATACTACATTTCTTCTAAATTCGTTCAGCAGTCAAGTTGTATTTATTGATTGCTCGGATAAAGTTTTTAAATCAAACCCCCAGCTATCCAAAAGTTAAAACCGCATCGCAATGGGTTCAGTAGTTGTTACGTGATGCACGATCAAATACACAGACAAACAGACAGACAATATTTAAAAAAAGATCTTGTTCAGTCTCATTTTAAGTACCCTAGACCATTTTTTTAAATCATCTCTTTTGTTTTTTTTCTTTCATATTGCTTTATTATAAGTATACATATAGATTATATGTAGGTATACATATGAAGATAGATAGATTTTGAGTTTAGATAGATTTACCTTCATATTTACTTTTTCTGATATGTATAAAATATATCATGTTAAAGATTTTAAATATTTATACTGTATTATTTGAACTTAATGCAATATTGTGTCTATTCGTGACAGTGTACTGAACTGAAACAATATATAGCATAACATTCATCTAGTTTGGTGATCGATATTAAAAACAGTTTCATTGATACTTCATGTAGACCACAACCACTGTCTTTGTAACTTCCATACTGACAATACAAAGCAGACGCGGCTAGTCTACAAAGCAGAAAAGTGAATAAGATCTATTAACATTAGAGAATAACACCTGAGTCGAGAAGTTAGTGCAAGTGATGCCAAACTTTTGTCCATTCCAGGGTATTTTAGCCATGATTAATTATTCATGGCAAAGATGTTTACGCTATCTTTGATGACTTTTCCTTCCAAATTAGACTCTATTCTATAAAGCAAATGTGTGAAACTCCCTGGGGAGTAAGGACCGCATTCTTTAAAAACCTTACGGCAGCCGCAAATTGCTCGTAAACCCTAGAAGCTTTATGGATTCATAGGAAATAATGTGACAAACCTTAATATTTTGATCCAACCACCTGCCGTTATACTTTGACGGAATATTGAAGGACAAGTCCTTACGGTGCGATTGTGTGATGGTTTTTAATGAAAATCAGATCGACGTGCCCTATTATTTTTCTTCTTGAAGCTTCGGTTTGACCCTTTTGATTGATTTTCTCGAATCGTCACTAAGCATCATTTGATATGCTATCTTATAGATCAAGCCATTTGGTAAAAATACATTTTTCCAATGTAGCTTATAACCTTATTGTCAATAATTTCAATATTTCTTGATTCCTCA
Organism: Alsophila aescularia; assembly: GCA_946251855.1. Classification (NCBI taxonomy): domain Eukaryota; kingdom Metazoa; phylum Arthropoda; class Insecta; order Lepidoptera; family Geometridae; genus Alsophila; species Alsophila aescularia. Next base: position 55,499,130 of record OX276377.1, on the reverse strand, counting down.
GGTTCCTCCAATCTAGGTCTTAGTGTAATTTTTCAGATCCATATACATATGGGCAAGGAGAATGCCATAGGCATTGATAATTTGAGCACAGACGAGGTTGGTACAATTTATATCTATTTCCTTAAATAACTTTAGAACAATTTTATTTTAAAATGATAAACTTAATTAAGACCCCTCACGACAAGCCTTTTATTTGATATTAACACACGGCACAGTCGACAAAAATAAATTCCCCAAAAGTGACCCCATTACACGTCCGTATGTGACTCAAGTCACAGAAGTTCATATGTGTACAAAATTTCAACCTAGTCGGTCGAGTAGCTTTGGACAAATTAGCTGTTACAGATAAACGGACAGCAGTCTGTCCGTTTATCTGTAACAGCTGAATGAAAAATATACTGAACCCAAGGATCACTCATGTGTATGGCAGTCCATACACATGAGTGATCCTTGGGTTCAGTATATTTTTCATTCAGACGTCCGGAACCTTAAAAATGAATTTAAATCGGACCATCCGTTTGAGATCTACTATGCCTTACATGCAGATCGAGGCTTTTGTCTGTCCGACTGCCTGTGTCTGCCACAGGCAGTCGGACAGACAAAAGCCTCGATTTTAATTTCCCCAGATTTTGCAACAGGGGGGAATCAGAATTGATAATTACACTTGCCAATGGAATCATTCTCACATCTAAAGAGCTTACTTACCATACATACGAGTAAATATTTAAACGGTACTTAAGCGCGCCGAAAACTAATTTTTTATTTACCTCGTTATATCAAGTTGCATTGGCCGTGGTCAAGACAAGACTGAAGTAGGGTGTGAGCATCGAGAAGGGCAAGCGTTGTCTCCAACTGCCAGAATTTGTTTTTTTATAAAATCACTGCTGAGTGGGTGAGTACCACCGCACAAATTTAAAATGATTGTTATTGATTAATAGCAGTCGTTTAGCTATATCAGAGGGGGCTTGGTCTGAAAAACTCTGACACCAGAGACAAGTACTTTTCCATACAACAAGCAAGCAAACAAGCAAGCAAACAAGCAAGAAACTTCATTCAATATACAGATAAAAAATAAAATGACTTGCATCATATTCCTAACAGCACATGAACTTCATGAACATTCGTCAATCCGAATTGAAGTCTGCCGTACGTGCTAACCTACGACCCTTCTCATGGTTTTGTCTTAAAAAACTGGAGCTGAAAATAAAACTTATCATTTGAGAAGGCCTTGAGGAGCCAATGAACTAGCAAAAGTTCACCCCAGTTCATCGACATTATTGCCTAAAATATTTTCGTTCAAAACGTGACAATAACAGCAAAAAGCAATTTTATTGCTGACATAGTAACGTAAATGGGCTATAGATTCTGCATGTAATGAGATTCAATTCCGCTGTGGGTTCGGGATATTATACCTTGATGGGAGATTTATTCGAGTGTCAAGGACAATGGGAATGGTACGGGAGAAATTGGTTGTTGCGGTCAAAATGGGAAATGATTCCACAAGATATGGAAAGTCGAATGAAATAACAGCCCTAAAAGACTTACCAAACGAGGTAAACATAACTATCACTCCTTGTGGGTTATTTGTTGATGATGATTACTGTTTCCTTGGTGCAAGTCCAGATGGTTTGATTGGAGACGATGGAATTGTAGAAATAAAATGTCCATCTTCAGCTTTAGCGTTGACGCCACTAGAAGCAATAAAAAGTAAAAAAGTTGTCTCCTGATAGAGGTGGTATCGAATTGAAAAGAAACCATAACTATTATTACCAGGTTCAAGCCCAACTGAAAATTGCAAAGAAGACTTTTGTTACTTTGTTCTTTGGACGCCAGAAGGATTGTTATATGAGAAGATTTATAAAAATCCAACCTTTTGGTCTGATGATAAACTATTGAAGCTGACGCAGTTTTACTACAAATGTGTTCTGCCAGAAATAATTGACCCACGTTTCCCACGCAAACTATCAATGAGAGATAGATTATAAAGATACTTCGTTAGCCGCAGTTTCGCCCTAGTGGACTTGACGTCCACGAGGCGTCAAGTCCACGTGAGGCGTGACGTGACTTCCCTATTTGAATTGGATTTTGTTCACATTTTCATAGGTTTGAATTTTTTAAAGTAGCCTTATTTATTACTTATAATATAGTCTATGTGACAGTGAAATTCTCGTCAAAATCTGTCCACCCGTTTCGGAGATTAGCCGAACAGACAGACAGACAGACCGACAGACAGGCAGGCCAAAATACAAAAAAAAAAAAAAATATTATGGCCCTAAATTTGTATATTATTTCATATGCATGATATTTTGATTTTTCAAACAGACACTTCAATTTTACTTATTTGTGTAGATATGATAGGTACCTAGTAGACCCTGCTGGTTCCGGCATGAATCTACGGTAGTAGATACTACCATAGATTCATGCTAGTTCAAGTACGAATGGGCCGGATCGACCCGTGAAATACTACCCTGCTCTACCCTGGGATGACGATGATATTTTTTTACTAAATGTTCAATCAATTCATAAAATATGGTCACATAAATATACTATTATTATTATTAATTGTGACTGTTTGAAAACTGTTTGTATGTTTGTGTTCGAAAATAAGAATCTTCTCGATAACTGAGTTTTATGTATTGTTTATAAAGTGTAACAAAGTTATATAAAAAATATATATAAAAAAATATTACCCAAATGTATTCAGACTACTTTATTTGATCAACCACCTGTACAGACATACAGACTGAATTCTTAGATAAATAATTTATTCTGCTTGTACTGCTACTCCATAACCTATACGTTTTCGTACTTTATGTACACATAATACAAAAAAGCTAAACAATGAAACTTTATAATATTAGTGAACACAAGACTATGTGGAGTTATTTTGAATTATCTTACACGGCGCCGTGGAGGGGTTTTTATTGTATCGCGTTTATTTAAATTAATTTTACTTTCATTACAGAAAAACAGTATTTTTATAAAATTATCACTATCTGTTATATTATTATTATTTCTTAAATTTATCCAATTTATGGTTTCCTATGGTACAAGATCGCTCGTCATGGCGCTCTTTGGGGGAGGCCTATGTTCAGCAGTGGACTTCTAAAGGCTGACATGATGATGATGATGACGGTACCTAGATTTGTAAAAATACAAACACGACTCCGGCACCAAGCGCTACGTCCGTACTAAATGCAGGTATCTAACTGCATGCAGAGCAATTTACAAAACAGTAGCAGCTTGCACGAGGCCATTGTAGCGAGGTGCGTGCGATACGATATTATTATCGTGAATAGCTCACCCAAGCGGCCGGCCGCCCGCTAGTGAGTGGCGGAAGTAACCGAATGCCAACCAAGCGTTTAGGCGATATCTCTCTTTTTTCGCTTTGCCTCTTTTTCAAACATTGCGCTGGATGAAACAACAAGCTTTTCGACCATGCTCGCGTTGACGGTAGACGAATCGGGAAGGGACACCTTAAATCTATAAATGCAAGGCTGAACGTAGACGTAAAGATTTTTGGGTTAAAATCAATTTAAACACGGCGCACGGTAATTTAAGCTAATAATCAACTTCATAAATAGGCTAAAAATTATAACTCTCTTTTCGTATAGGCATCGTGTCATCAATCATGACGTCATTTACATAAAGGCATATTAATTACAGTGTAAGTGACTGCTTTAACCATCTAGACCATGTGTCGTAAACGCCGTCAATAAGTTGATCAGGATGTTAAGTGGATATAATGAGAAGCCAAGGGTTGCTTTGCTGCTTACGTGACGGGTTATGAGCTGGACGAGATGGACGCCTGTCCCGTTTCTTCTCAAACCATGTATATGTTTGCATACCATGTATATCAAACCTTGGCATGTGTCGATGGCAGAATTGTTTCACACCGGCACTCCTGAACAATGCGCCGGAACATGGTTGCACACTAGTGTACGCCATACGCTTCCGAAGCATTCCAATTTCGCTGCTTGGGACGACAAAGACCTGTCGAATCAAAGCTGATAAAAATCTACGGCAATATGAAAAATTCAAAGGAAAAATGTAACTAGAGAGAATACAACAAAATGCAAAATGTTATTAAGGTCTGTTAATTTTTGGTTTCATTTTAAAATAAGATACAATTTTATAAATCATTACTATGCTAACCGAAAATGTATCTATAGTACACTGTCTAACAAAACGCTACCAGTAGAGCAACGTTCTCAAAAAGTATTGCCACGTTGTAGGACAAATTTTATTCAGTGGGCAAAATAAAGACTAACATCTTGTTCACGTGTTGCTTGGGATCAAACTTCTGGATAGGTCTTTAATTATTTACCTACATTTAATGGGATCCTGGTCCCCGCAGACAAAAAATCTCGATGCAAAAATCTCAAGTATATCCAGCATTTGGCCAGCGAAGTTGATTATGCCGCATACTCAAAGAGCCAGCAACGCGAGAGAGGGGAAAGTGATGATTTAGTGACGATGCAGAAACAAATAGGATTTGAATGGCCATTATGGCTCAGATAAGAAAAATAATTTTAAGCACTTCTCTAAGCACTATGGTTACAATTTGTTAAACCTCTCAACCTCGCCAGAAAGTTGCTACTCGTGCTGAACGCCTAATGCAACATGCATTAGGGATTCAGCACGAGTAGCAACTTTGAGCTTCCAGTTGCGACAACTGGCAACCGGCAACTCGCAAATAGCAGTTTTTACGATTTTCATATAATTTTTAGAATCTGCGCTGACGTAGCAACTCTAGTTGCGAGTTTCACTGGTCGCAATAGTTTTCTGTTGCCGCAATCGGTAACAACGTCAACGGTAAATTGTCGCAACTAGCAACTGAAATATTTTACATTTATGTACCAGTTTTGTCATGTTGCTGGTTTCCGCAACCAGCAACTGCAACGCGTTAAGCGACTTCAATCCCTCACCATCCCCCGCAGTGCAGCGTCATTGTTGTTCCATGTATCGTTGTATCCACATGTTTAACTCTCATGTAAATTTTATTTTAAATCGCAGCAACCGTAACTTTAGTTACTGCAATTGACAACGGTTCATAAAAACTTGTAACAAGTTCATAGTTGCCTAAACTCAAATTGTTACGTGTGCTGAGCGCCTTAGAATTGCCATATTATTTAAACAAGACTATGGACCTGGTTTATAACAGAAAAATTAGGTAGCTCAAAGTATTTTTCCTGATATACTGAGATGTAGCAACCCTATGCACATTAGTTAAATATTTAACCGCGTATGCACAATGTTGTTACAGATCTCACACGGTAACGTGACGGACTATAACAACAAATATAAGATGCCTGTCCCCGTTATCTTGACACGCCTTAGGCTTAACCTTCTTAGATTTACTGGTGACTGAACTAAAAGCTCTTATATAATGTTCCAAACATCTAGCTTAGAGTACATTACGTTGAATTTACACGCGGGTTCTGGAGAGTTAGTTGTTTGTAGGATTTAATGTTGTTGTTATTGGTTAATATGATGAAGTAAAATATTATTTTGTTAAATTTCTTTAAAACACCTTTTCAACATATTGCAGTGAAACTATTATTAATGTGATTTATGTACTTCCACAAAATGTTGCCGAAATGGATAAAGTACGAGTATACAGAAAGTAGTTAATAAAATCGATAATAATAATTGTCGATGTATGGTAGCATTTTCACATAATGGGAATACAACATGCCATTTTAATTAAATCAATTACTCATACACAGTTTTAATCCAATTGATCTATAGAATGAAAGTCAATTTTATTAACGTTAAAAATAGTTCAAAATGACAGTGTTTAAATAAAAAATTAAAAAATAATAGACTATATCAATAATAAATCTGGTTATATATAACACAGGTTTCCCGGAAAATTGGTGGGATTATTGCACGTTGCGTCCGATTAAATGTATTTGTACAAAATAAAACCCGCGTCGGAGCGGTCGCAGATGTCACTGCTGTCGATCGGATGACTGCGGTCGGTAGGTCGACTGCGGTCCATCGTGCATGGTCGTAATGACAATTTGCCGTGTCGCATTGTCCCTTCCCTTTGTCGTGCGATATGTTGTACGGATTTAAAATTCAAAAGCTCAGATTACAAAATGATTAATTAATTAGTAAGGGACCTATAATGTGAAGTGCACAGAAGTACCCACCTACTACATTAATTCGTAACGGTCGCAATGCATTGAGGGCACGATGCAACGAGACCTCCCTTTTCCTCCCATTTGCAAACTTTCTGTAGCCTCTCCCTGTGTCTTTTTCATTCTGCCATTTCTAGCTATACTAGCAGTGCCCGTGGCTTTGCCCGCGTGATCAATATATTTAAAAGTAGCCCATACGTATTATTTTAGGACCAAAATTACCTATAAAGTACAATATACATTTCTTCAAAATTAGTAAATTTATGAAATAGTTTTTATCATAATTTAATTATTGTATTAACACTACTTATTATCAATAACCAAGTACTTTAGTTATTAGGTCAAACCCTAAGCAATTCAAAAATGAAACATTGCAATCGGTTAAGAAGTTTTTACGTGATATGCGAACAAACATGCAGACAAAAAGACAGACGAAGCCTATTATGATTAACCTACACCATTTTTTTAAACAATTACCTTAATTGTACAGTTCTTTTGGTACTTACTGCTTTATTATAAGTATAGATTTGTATTATCTATGCTTTACTTAGCTACTAACTTACATATGTATAATTGACAAAATGGATATAAGTACATATAGTGAGGCAGCGATGAGCCCGCACCGCACACGTCATCGTGACTACCTATTTATGAACAGAAAAACTTAAAATTGACGTAGGTAAATAAAATAAGCGAGGATTTTACAATCAGTGTCTGTACCTACTTGTTAAGATGAAGGTTCAAATGACATTATTGAATTGTTTATTTCTAAAGATTTTTCTGTATAAAAAAACCATTAATGTAGATAAACGCTAAATTCAAATTACTTTTATTTGCATAAATATGGGTACATTAGATGTTACTTTAATTATATAGAACGCCACATTTCAACCGTTAGGTGTGCAAAATTACATATATTACATACATTATTAAATCTAGGTTACATTTCCATTAGTTATTATTTTCAAAATTACTTAATAAAAACAAAACACTACATGTACATATAAAAAGATCAAAAGAAATAAAAAAAAATAAAGAGAAAATGTCAGTCAATATTATTATAATTTATACATGATTAAGTAATTAAATAATTTAATTTTTATTATATTATGTCTTATAATTAATAAATTCAACAATTGAATAGTATGGCTATTCGTTATGGAACCTTTTTAATTTATGTTTAAAAAAATGTTAAGACATTAATTTTTTTTGAGGTCTCAGGTATTTTATTATAGATTTTAGCTCCCATATAGAAAGTGATTTTGCTGAACATGGTTGTTTTACACTTTGCCAATTTTAATCTATTTTTATATCGCTTACTGTTCAGCGTCTCATATTCATTCAGTTTCTTTTTCAATAATATAGCCGATTCATAGATATACATCGAAGGAAGAGTTAAAATTTTAAGTTTTTGAAAATATGGCTTGCAGGAATCCATCTGTTTGATTTTGCACATTGATCGTATACATTTTTTGTGCTTTGAATGCTATTTCCTTATCTGTGGAGTTTGCCCAGAATAAAATTCCATATATCAGTGCGGAGCCCACATATGCATTTTAAGCTGTTAATAGCGCATCGTCATTGACTACTTTCCCCAGCATGTATAGAGCATAAAAAAACTGGTTAAGCTTACTACACACATGCTTTACGTGTGGTTTCCATGATAGCTTTGAATCACTGTGAATACCTAAAAATGTTGTATATTGTATTTCTTTTACATGTTCGTCAAGGTAATTAATATTAAGGATGTCAAATTTCGAATTTTTATTTTGAGATGTAATGTGTGTTTGTCAAGATTTGTAATATGTGTTTTGGCAAGATTTATTTTGAGGTTGTCACTTTGTAACCAATCAATGATAGATGCTAGGGATTTGTTTATTTCATTTTCCTAACCATGACCATTATTGTCTGTAAAAATGGCAGTACTGTCATCAATCAGCATATAGAACCATGGGATGTTCGATAACTTTGGGCAAATCATTTATGTAGATTAAGAACAATAGGGGTCCTAAAATACTTCCATGAGGTATTTCATACCTTACAACCCTGCATTCTGACGAGTGTTTGTTTTCAATTTTTGTCTTTGAATTTAGTCTTCTTCTATCAGTAATCTGTTTTCTGTTTGAAAGGTAGGATTTTACGAGGTTGAGTGCATTTCCTCTTACACCATTTTGTTTCAAGTTTATAAAGCAAAGTTTTGTGGTCTACGTAATCACACGCTTTTGTCATATCCATGTAGTGACTCGTTTTTTGTTATCAAGACTGCTTATAATAATTTCGAGAAATTTTTAAATAACTATGTCTATAAAATTTTAAATAACTGTTAAATATATTATAAACTCCTTTTTTTTTTAGAAAACACCGGTATTATGGCAATTGGCTTATAAAAACGCATGTCCTCTTTATTTTGCTTTTTAAAAAGTGGAATCACAATATAAGTTTTCAACTTATCTGGAAAAATGCCACACTCAATACTTTTATTGATGTGTTTTTTTTTTGTTTTATTGATAGGTGATATACATATTGAGGCACGCTTTATTAAATTTGTACATATGTCATCGGAGCTTGTACTATTTGTATTCTTTAAACTTTTTATAATTTCCACCATTTCATATTGATTTGTTGGGTCCATATAACATGAATATAGTTGAGTAACAATGATTGTTTTTTTATCGTTTGCATTGTCGATTTTACCTTCTTCAATTTCATCAATGAAAAAAATATTATACATTGATCAATTTCTACCGGACTATTTTCCCTTTGGTTTTTATTTGAAGAATTTCATCTTTTATGTTATATCGTTTATAGTTATTTATTATATTCCATACAGCTTTTGATTTGTTTTTTGCTTGTGCTACGTCATAGTTATTCTGCGCCTTTTGTGTTTGCTTTATAACCGCTTTCAACCTTTTAGAATATTGTTTAAGTACTTCCCTGTTATTTTCATTTGAAAAGTGTCTTTATTCCCATAAAAGATATTGCTTACGTCTCGCACAGAGTTTAATACCTTTACTAAGCCACTTAGGTCGTTTACTATAAGGTATTTTAACTTTTAAAATTGGCAAGCATAGATCATAAAACAATTTAAAAATGGCAAAAAAGTAATTGTATGCCTCGTCTGGGTTTTCAGCATTGTAGACTTCATAAAAAGAGAGACTTTGTAAACAGTCAGTGAATTTACTAATATTGTCTTCACTGTAATCCCGTTTCCATTTAAAGAAATAGAAAAATAGCTTTTGTTTACAGGACACTTCATAATTTGAGCTGTGTGATCTGAAAAGGCAAGTTTAATTACTGAAGTTTTACTTTTCCTAACGTTTTGGGCAAAATTATCAACGCAAGTGTTACTGCTCAGTCTTGTTGGCTGGTTTAGGCTTATGTTTATGGTATTATGTATTTGGTATGTAGAGTATTTGCAGCGCTGCTGGTTCTTTTTGGATTAGATTTTATATTCTTGAGCGATAGAGGTGTGCTGGATTTTGTATTTGTTGACCCATTTTTTTATATAGTTCTTTAATTTTAGTTGCTTTTTCTAACAATCTAGCTAATCTTGAATTATCCAAATTTAAATTTTCAATTTCTTAGTCGACTGACAGCATTTTTTTTTTATTATTATTTTTATTGTGTAAATCTCTGGTCTTATGACTTTCATCTATTGATGAGTTTAGCAGACTCAGCACTGTTGTGTCAAAGAGCGTCTAATTTTGGGTCATAGTAGTCATATCGTTCAGGGAACTGGTACGCTGTAGTTTCCTAAAGGTTATATTGTCATTGCCATTCTTGTCCAGGGTTAACATATATTAAAGTTTTATTTAAAATTAATCATTTCCTAGAAGACAACAATATTGTAAATTCCAAATGAGCAAAAAAAAAGAATTTTAAAAAAAGGTGTAAATATTGAAGAATAACACAAGTTGCCCTTTGCCAGTTTTGAACTAGGAATCGATCGATCGTGCGCTCTTGATCTATGCCACTAGACCGCTAGACCACAGTCACTGTAGCAGAATCGGCGAAATTGGGAAGTATATTCTCAATTAGATTTAACAGTTTAATTAGTCGTTGTGCAGTGAAGTAAATGAAGTCCAAAGGTCAACTTTGAACTGAATCGAGTAACGGTTACTTTTGATGGTAATTCTAAATTTGTACACTGTTCTACTGGGCCAATTTTGTTCACTTTGGTATTGTTTTGTTATGTAAGTTAAAGAGAATGTAATTGTTGATTTAAACTTAAGTATTTTTGGGTATTTATTGTAAACAATTGGCGGAATTTAACACTTGTGTTTTCACGTTTGACGTTAGTCCAAATTGGTTGAAATATCATCTGGTTATCGGAGCGTAAATCACATAGTGATGTCACTGTTGATTCTCAATATTTACATAACGATTTTAAAATATATTTTTTGCGGAGACTATCTTTCCCATACAGCGCCATCTGACGTCCATCCGCAAAAATGAGCAATCTTCGTAACGGACATTTAAATCCTTCGTTTTGACGGACAGCACCATAGAAATAACTCAGTTAGCTTATTCGTCACATGCGCTCAGTTAGCTGCCGGGAGCATGCAATCTGTCATCCACCACTCAAAGGTATTCGTGGCTAATCCACTTACATGATTACGTATTCCCATTTGAGTGTTTAACTAAGGTTTAGTGGCATCCGTGTACTTAGATAGGTGCTGAGCTCTTGTTCTGTTCGATAGCTTTCAATTAGGTTAGTTATAGTGACTATTAACTGTAAATTTATTAAGTTTATTAAGTAACTTAATAATGAGTGCACATTGTTCAGCTACGCCTATAATACGCCTGAGTTAAACGAGCGCAAGATGATATAGACAGTTTGTCAGTAGCTTTATTTAGAGTGCACATTGTTCAGCTACGACTGACTATAAGACACCTGAGTTAAACGAGCGCAAGATGATGTAAGCAACTGGGTAGACAGTTTGTCCGAGATCATGGCGCATATTATGCATTCACTGAGCGTTTGCAACATTTCCGGAAGTCGAATATTTAAAGCAAAAGAATTACGTGGTTAATATCCCGTTTCTAATTTGGTCGTTACGACTAGGTATATCTGGTTCAATGAGGTTTCAATGAGATTTCTGAACAAAATTTAGAATAACTGAAAAAATATAGGTAGGTATGGCAAAATATTTATATGAAATTTGCTTCCGAACTGGGGCTACAGTCTCGACATCGGTAGCAATAACTTTACAACCGAAATCAGTCGCAATGTACAGATATCAATGAAAATCGATAGCTTCTGTTAAAACCTAACAATTATCATCGTTACCCATATTGCCCTCGTAGCATAAAACAAAGTAACTTCAAAAAACAGGTTTTGAAATATGAGTGCTTAAAGATTTTTGACTATGTCATTTTGTTATGACCAATTTATGGAAGTTAGGTATTTTATGATTTTATTAAATCATAAAACAATTTGTTAGCAAATAATTTGTATACTATAACGAAAAAATATATATATTAAAATGTGAAGCTAGATACCAGTAATTGCTTAGTTACTGTGAACTTGCCATGTTTTTCTATTTACTGTATTTTAATCATGTACAGAAAATCAAAAGAGTAACGCGTTCCCACAGTATCTACAAACTAGAGATGCGCAGAGCATAGATTTCTAAACTGAACCGAATAACGAACATTGTTCGGTTCAGCGATTACCGAACCAAATGTTTGGCCGAACTATTCGGTTCCATTTAGGTGAGCTTTTCTGCACCAAACAGGTTTATATAGGCGCCCGGTTGGTTAATCATTTTAAAACTAATATCTTTTTAAGATGGGCATTATCACTCGCGCTGTCTTTACATTTTAGTAAAAAGTATGTGATTTTCATATGATTCGACTAGGTACTAATCAATCGTTCGAAACTAAGCCCTAAACATCGCAATCTGAGATCAGAGTAGGGCCCCAGGACCCTTCTGCGACCTTACCAAAAATAGGCTACTGGGGTGGAGCTAATTCTTTATAATTTGATTGTCATTTATTTTCTATTTGATTGTGTTATCTAAGATTGAATGAATACTCATTCACTATTATTCTAATTGTTATAAATGTCACCATAACATCAATGTTAAATATGTCATGTCTGTCTGATATTCTTAGCTAGTCTAAAATAAAAATGAAATGACTATGTTGAATAATTTCGGCTCGTTCTTTAATATTAATTAATTGGTTAATTATTATTTTTCAAATTCAGTATTTTAAATATTTTATAATAAGTTTTTATAATATTGATTTTTAGTATTTTATTTTTATGATTTAAGTCACTACAAGCGGTACGTAGGTGTTAAATGAGAAGTTTTATATTTGGTTAATATTCGGCACATCAACCGAATATTTGGCCGAATAACGAACATATATAACCATGCCGAATACGAATAGTTGACGAATATTCGGCGCATCTCTACTACAAACTTACTGTGTTTTTGTATTCATTTATGACATCAAATACTTATTGTTGTCATAAATGAATTAAACCATACCTGGTAAGTCATGTTACTGTTTATTAATCTAACTCATATGAAGGTTTGCGCTTAAACGCTTTTACAGTAATTCGATATGCTGTGTTTTAGGTTAACATTATTCTATTATTCAATAATTAACATAGTGAATCTAGTTATTTTTATATATAAATAGTTAGTAATAATACAAAACAGTATAAAAGAAAATGTTTGATAATACTAAATAATCAATTTTTATTTAGAACAAATTTCATAAACATGCTTTATACATTCCAACTTAAACATACAAGATCAATCTTATTTTAAAATTCAAATTAAGTATGAAGGTGTTATTAGCATTTGTTCATTCACATGTAGTTTATATATAATTTTATAACATTTTCTCTTTTTAAATAATAAATATTGTTTTCCTTGTTTTGAAATGACAGTGAAACTATTAATTAAAATTACAGTAATTTCATCAAAACCCCTTCAAAAACATTTAGAAAAATATAATAAGTTTCTATTCTTCTTCAAATTGTTAAACAAAAAAAAACTTTTAACAAGATCCGAAAAAATAATTCTAAGTATCATCGATATACTCTTTCAGTCTTTAATCACAACCTTTAAACATAGATGCAGCAGCAATATAATTCAAACTTAGCATTCAGAAACAAACCTTCAAATTGTTTTACAAAATATAAAATAATAACTTCTAACAATCTTTAGCCAAAATAATAATTCTAAGAATCATCGATATAAATATTCAGTCTTTAATAACCTCTAAGTACAGATTCAGCAACCAAATAATTTAAAATCAATATTAAGAAACAAGTTGTCACATTCCTATCTAAATTAATAAGCTTTAAAAGCTTGATTTACAAAATTAATTTGTAACATTATCATGATTCGATATTCACACAAAATTTTATATAAAGAAAAAGAGTAAACAATTACATTTAATGATTTTATGAAATCTTAGGAGTTTTAAAGCATTAAAAACTCAACATGTTTCTATTCGTATCATCAATTTTATGAGCAATGAATGTCTTTTATTCACAACCATCATCGTTGTTAAAGCACAAATCAACAGCAAAATCATTGTTAAGCAAATATCTCCAGAATAAAAGTTGACTTAGAGACATGAGTACTCCCAATTTTGTAATAATGTCGCTTTTTCTTTGCTCAGTTGTTCTTTGTTTATACTTCGTGGTTCAGTTTTTGTTGTAAGCGTAGGCAAACCAATAATTTCATATTTTGACTTTCAAAAATTGAATTTCACTATTATGTTGTTCCTGAAATTTATTTTTTATAAACAAACTGTAAGATCCCCGCCTAGCTTGAACTTCTACAATTTCGCGGAGGTAAATTCTGGTGTTTGAGTTTTTAAGATGATGGAATTATCCTATTAAAATTTCATTCGCATGCGGAGTAGAGTGACTCCTCACTAACCCTTTCACCTCCTGTCTCGAACAAAGATTAGCTTACAACACAGTAACTCAATAGGTATTATACCAATAAAACTAAAAATAATACTCAATAGGTAGTTATTATTTTTATTAAGGGAACATATCAATTAAAAGAAAAGTGCAGACATATAGAACACAGTAACTCAGAAACTGTATTTTTTCTTGGTAATCAATAACTACTGTGAAGAAAAAAAACATGCTTACATTACAGTATTATGTTATGATCCTGTGTTCTAAAGTAATAAAATAACTTTACTGTGTTAAAACGTAATAATTAACAATATTGAATAGTTATTTCTTTAACAACAAAACAGTAAATTATTATTGTAATAATAATTATTATAATTAGTATTATATTTATTGTATCTCCGAGACTAAACACGCTACGGATAAACAAAAACTTTTCCCAGATAGAGCTCGTTTGCGCGGTTCTAAAAAACAAGTGTAAACACAGTAACTCGAGTTACTGTGGTTTCTGTTACGAAGGCATGCTATACTGTTGTTATTTGTGTTGATTTAGCGATCGGTAGCTTGCGATGGCATAGCTATCATAATATTAAACATTTTACAACATAACATTTTAACAATTTTAAATCAAACTTTTTTGAAAAATTGGTACCCATGAAAATAGTTCCTATTTGTATTCTCTTTGCCCATAATCACCGTGGGCGTAGGCAGGATTATTTTCAGGGGCAGTGCATACATTAGGCACGATATATTTCTGTCAGCGTAAAAGTAAATTATAATTTCAAATCTTATTGAATATTTTAATGAATAGACTAAATATGAAATATAAAATATTAAATGTAAATACTAAATATGCGCAATCGAAGCAGCGCAAATAGTTTAAGTTATTTCTTTTTTTCATAAAATTAAGTGATACGAAGCTGAACGATCTGTGCATGCTCAGTGTTCATAGGAAAAGGAACTGAAAGGGTAAAGGAAAACACTGATATCAATCGACATTTATCTATTTTGGCCAAAAACCCAGACCTCATTTTTTTATTCATTTAATGTTTTTTTCCACAATGTTACCGTTTTACATAAGATAGGTATATAATGTACCTAAGTGTAACAAAACAATAATTAAATTGTGTAAAGCCATCAGGCCGGCGCAACTGCATCCCCCTGTACTCGTTCTCCCGGCGCCCACGATGATTACTAATAGACAAAAGACGATTTTGCTTGGTACCTCGGTTGTAGACTTGTATTTGTTCTAAACTAATCAATTAATTTCGTTAATATTTAGCGATCGGTAGCTTCTTTATGTATGTCAAGACTGTAGGCCCAGATTAAAGTATTAATATTTCCAAAGAGAATATAATAACTAATATTTCAAGCAAAATCGGTGCAAAAATCAACAAAATTCAGCTTCGCACTGCACACGTCAAATAAGCAACGTTCGCAAACTACTCGGATAATGAACGTCAAAAACATCAAGGGATGGGTTACGGCTACCGGAATAATAGCCCTAAGCAATGTGCCAAGGGTCGTCGTCAGTTTTGAATTATGAAGTTACTTGGTCGATAGTTTGGTGTTTACCTAAATGATAAACAATACTTTTGTTCATCATGCACTAAAAATTGAGAGAGAAACAAAAAAACCCCATCAAGTTGAGTGTAGGTAAATGAGAATTTTTACAAAATACTCAGTTAAATTCTTAAAGAAGTTATGATACCTTTATCACACTAATATTATAAATGCGAAAGTTTGTATGTTTGTGTGTGTGTGTGTTTGTTGCTCCTTCACGCTCGTAATTTTTTTTTTCATCGCTTCTTATATCACAGTACTTTCTTCTATCATAAATCCATAGACCAATGTTAAATTAAATTCACTTCACAAAAATGAATCTCAAAAATACTTTTGAACGTCTGCAACTCACGTGTATTTCAGTAATGTTGGGCGAACGCGAAGTCGGTCAAAGAGTCGTACGTGTTCCGAATAGGGAACATACTCGTACATTTGTTTATTGTTAAAGTTAAGAGTTATGATAGCAAAGTCGTGTTTGAGAGTTGCTGTTATTAAAGTTTAACAAGTACTTACTTGACTTACTTAGTGTTTGTATTCTCTTTGAGTTACCACTTCCTGTTGAGATGAGTACTTTTGAAACAGATACGTCGATTATGTAACCTTTGAGAGTACTTATTTTTGGTTCAACAATTCTTGTTTTTTTTGATATCCTTGGATAAATCTTCTCAGAGGGTTTTTTGTTGTTGTCAAAAAGAGCTCTTTTTAAGCAGAATACAATACATGGCTTACGACAGCTATTAATCAATAACTGCCATGATCGACAGCTTAAGGCCAGGCTCCAAGGTTACATTTTCCCACTCCCCACTTCCCTGCCACCTACCCTACACTCTGCCACCCGCTACCCGCAATAAGCACTGAAGTGCCTGCGTAACAAGGTTGAATATCGCGAGCGCTGTTTGAACACACAATTTAGCTCGGAACTAAATGATGTATGTCTCAAAAGTTATTCATTTTATTGGCAGGCTAATAATTTAGTTAGGTAAATTTTGTCTTAGTCTTAGATAATAAACTTTAATAAATTTTCTTGCTGTGAGATTTATCTTAGAGATAAAACTTAAGCCGTTGAGTAGAAAAATGTAAACATTACCGAAAAAAACGTAATTTTTGATAAGAAAATGTATCGAATGAAATTTTGTTAATCATGTTTTTGTCTTAGTCTTAGAGAGATAAAGATCTCAAAAACATATGTGTTAAGTTTGACATTTATCAGGTTTGTGGTTGACCCCGCATAATTATGCAAAAAACCCTTAAAAAGCAGAGCCTGGTCATAACGTACCCTCCGAAGCACGTAGCGAAGGAAAACCGCTCATAACTTAGAAAAGTCATTGGTGCGGAGCCTAGGACTGAACCCGGTATCGTTGGATTCTTAGTTACATAAATGAACTATTAAGCCCTCCTTACATTAGCTCTTTAAAATTCATCCCGCACCACGTTGCTAAGCAGTTAAGGAGGTATTTTAAAGGAACACATTGGAACTGTCACGGCAAAACTAACTGAACAATTATTTTATAGAACTGGTTAAAACATTTTTCCCGCTGCTCTTTTTTGTGACGATATCTGAAAGTTATATCACTGTTTCAATTTTGAGCAGATTTCTATTTTACTCTAGGTAAGAAAGTCCAATACTGCACCATGTGATTTCTTATTTTATTTAAGAAGGTACTGTTTCTAAGCTCACATTGAGCGACTGAGTGCGAAAGACGGAGATCCATAGAAAAACCAAGGTGGAAGACATCAGTACATAAACCTCAAGTGGCGATGAGAAGGACTCTTGGCAAGATGCATTGAGGGCAGGTGAAGTAGGTCACTGATAGATTGGTGGCCCCGCGTGGAAAATCGCAGCCGTAGAAGGCCAGTGCAACAACGAGGGGTCGAGCTAAATTTGATATGTCCTCGGCAAAGATTGGCTGAAGGCAGAGATGATAGTGTCAGAGGGACAAGGTTTATGCCCTGCATTGGGAGGATGAAACTGACATTGATGATAATGATGATGATGATGATGATAGTAATTAATTATCATAGCAACATCATTTAAGTAATATAACTACAAAAAAAACTGTTTCATTTCATCATTTTCATAAGCATCCTGGACTATATTTATACTCATCATCAGCCTATATCTAGTCACTGCTGGACGTAGGCCTCTCCTAATGCACGCCATGCTCGGTCTTCAGCTCTCCTCATCCATTTTCTTCCAGCCGCTTTTCGCAGGTCATCACTCCACCTGGCCACAGTGCGTCCTACACTACGTTTGCCTAAACGTGGTCTCCACTCGAGAACTCGTCTACCCCAACGGTTATCGGTTCTTTGGGAAATGTGGCCAGCCCACTTCCACTTCAGTTTGCTTATTCTTTCAGCTATGTCGGTTACCTTGGTTATCCGTCAGATATCTTCATTACGAATCTTGTCCTTCAGACAAACTCCAAGCATAGCCCTCTTCATAGCTCGCTGAGCGACCTTAAATTTTTGAACTAGTTTGACCGTGAGTGTCCACATTTTGGCACCGTAGGTCATGACAGGTAGGACGCACTGATTGAAAACTTTTGTCTTCAGGCACTGTGGTATGGAAGACGAGAAGACTTTACGAAGCTTGCCGAATGCTGCCCAACCCAACTGGATTCTTCTGTTGGCTTCCTTCTCATAAGAGAACAGATTTGGGGTTATAACATCCCCCTCTCTCACTCCCCTGCGCAGTTGGATATGTTTAGACTGCTGGTTTTGTGCTTGGACACTCATAGTCTCGACGTCATACAGAAACCTAAGTGCTTCGATGTATCGCCAGTCTACTTGACAACGCTGCGAAGACTCCAGAACCGCCCACGTTTCAACGGAGCCAAAGGCCTTCTCATAGTCCACAAAAGCAAGACACAGAGGCTGGTTATACTCTTCAGACTTCTGTATAACCTGCCTCACTGTGTGTATGTGGTCTATGATGCTTAATCCTCCATGATGCTCGATCCTTTTCTTGCCTGCTCAAGAAGTTGGAATTTGCCAACTTATAGACGTGGTTTAAGAGTGAAATAGGTCAGTAGTTATTTTAAAGAAGAGTATTAACAAACTCCTGCTCCACGCCTCTGTAGTTCTCTCACTATTAAGGACGTTGCTAAATAACCCTTGAAGCTCCCAAAGTACGGGTTTCCTCCTGCTTCCAAGAGCTCCGAAGTTATACCATCCTCACCGGGGGCCTTTCTATTCTTAAGTTGTTTGAGCGCCATCTCAATCTCGTCTAGGCTAAAGTTGGGCAGTTCGTCAGTGTAGTGGCGGGTCAGTATTGCGCGGGCATCCTCTGTACTGGTCTTCAATCTCAGAAAGGATCTCTGCCTTAGAGACAACTGTTGTGCCATTATTGGTCTTGAGCTTCGTCAGATGGGATCTACTCAATTGCTGGGCAAAAACTTTTGACACCCGATTTTGCTCAATTGCCTTTTCTATTTGGCGTGTATTTGAGCATTCGAGGTCACATCGCACCAGCTTACTGATTTTTCGATTGAGTTCCCTTTTTTCTGACGGTGTGGCTTGTTGTTGCTCTCGACGCTCGTCCATAAGTCTAGTAAGTAGTCTAGTAGTAGTCTAGTAGTAAGAGCCTCATCCGAGATTTACGACTTTGTGCCCGTACGATGCAGCTGTCAAAATCTAGTGCCTTCCTCCCTAAGGATTCCCACAACTTTTTGGAGTTCCTCATTTACGTCATTGGTGGTTTCCAAGGCAGCGAATCAATTTTCCAACTTGAACTGAATCTGTTCTGATCGAACAACGGCTTGGAGCAAGTTGGGTTGGAGCGTAGACTTCACCAGACGGCATCTTTCAAGCTTGTGGTTGATATTCAAGGAGCCTCGGACAAGTCGGTGATCACTACCGGTATTAAACCTTGCGATCACTGAGACATCCCTGAATATGTACTCATTGTCCGTCATGATGAAGTCAATCTCATTTTTAGTCACACCATCGGGACTTTGCCAAGTCCACTGCCTCTGGGGTTGCTTTTTGAAAAAATAGTTCATCAAAAAGAACCCCTCTTTTTCCAAAAAGTGAAATAGCATTTGCCCCCTGTGATTCCTGCGACGAAATATCCACATGAATATAAAAATGTGAAACGTTGTCTCTTTGTTTGTTTGGTTTTTTGTTTGGGGATTTTTAACGCCAAAGCAGCGGATCCGATTTTTATGAAACTTTGTAAATAAATTCTGTACAATATTGAGACCAACATAGAATACTTTTTATCCCAGAAAATGATAAGTTTCCAGGGGAAACTGGAAAATGTTGATTACATCCTGCAAAGAACGATTGCCATGGAAACGCAGAAATAACAAGTCTGTCAGAAAGAAACAAGAGCATTCGTTGGTGCTTTTGCATTAGTTTTTAATATCCTAGATGAATATAAGATGCTTTTTTTTCACGATAAACTATAGTCCGCGTTGACGAAGTCACGTGCAAAAGCTAGTACATTATATTATTAGCAACCAGATGCGGGTTTATTAAAAAGTATACACGATTACACACAATTTTATACTAGTGGCTCTGTGAGCTGTAGACCTCGCAGCAAAAACTATTTTTAAACAATCTAGAGGTGCACAGCAGCACCATCTAGTTACCTTATTGTAAAACTAACATTATAAACAAGGTGCTCCATCAATCCCTACGTAGTAGTTAAAGGGCTGATTCTACTGGTAGAAACCTAATAGTGAGCAATTTACTTCATTTTGAGGAGCTCTTCTGCTACTCACGCCGAAGATCCACATCAGATCTTCACCATTTTTTTTATGAGACCAACATTAAAGTTTTTTTTTTCAAATAAAAAAAACCATCGAATTCGGATCTTATAAGAAGAAGATATTCATTATCTCCTTTTTTGCTCTTTTTGGGGGAAGTAAATTAAAATTTCTAAAAATTCTAAATGATTCTAAAAATTCATTAAAACTGTATTCTAAGTTTCGTCCAGATCGATTGAGAAATGTGACCTGTTGAGGAGAATAGAGATCCGGACAGACATACGAAGGGATTTTTGCCCAAGCTGAAACGACACTTCACTCGCACTTTGCGCTCGCTCGGTCAATTATACTTGTTACACATGAAATACTTTTAGAAATTAAATAAAGGGAATTTAAGGAACGTAATTGAGAGATAATTTAACGTCCGGCTCCTTCAACTGCCGACGGAATAGTGGCGTTTCACTCCCGCCATCTTTTCATGCCATCTCACCACCAGCTGCTAGGCTCCGCCTCCTAGCGTGATATTCCTTACAATACATATACCAAATTTCATTTAAATCCGTACTATACTTTCAACAAATACCTAGTGTTTCTTCATATAAACTTTGCCATCCTCTTTCACCGCTTTAAAGATGAATTTTTAAATATTATTAAACAAGTGTTTTTATAATCGACTTCACAAAAAGAGACCGTATATGTTTTTTTTATGTATGTCAATTACATACCAACAATAAAACTTATTCCTTTGTTTGATAGGGTTTTACTCTCCAAGTGATTTCATATAAATTTTACCAAAATTGGTTCAGTCGTTGTTCGACGATAAATATTTTTTTTTAGTAAATCCATTTGATTTTGTGTTTATATTGCCTCTTTAAGATTTCTAACCCGATTTGGATGGTTGTTGTTATAATTACTAGGGTAGACTTTCAGTGTAGTCTCATATAAACTCCATCAAAATTGGTTCAGTTCTTTTAATTAGAAAATCTATTTGTTTTATAGTTTATGTTCTCTTATATATTAGGATTTTTCAACCGAATTAGATGATGGTTTTTACTTGAGAAACAAGACCTCCAGTATGGTAATGTTTAAATTGAATCAAAATTAGATCAGTCATTGTAGTTATTAGTTAATCCAATTGAAGTCGATTTTTTTGTACCATAGTTTTTTGTGCAGCACTTGTTTAAGACTATATTTACAAAGTGTCATCATTATAATTTAATAATATAAAAGCGGTTGGTGCTTAGTCGAGGCGCATGGCCATTTGTTTGTCGTGAAACGTCTAGGCCACGTACAAATCGTGAATACAGAATTAAAGATCACAAAAGCATATGTTTTTCTGATTATCTTCTGTGCGTCCTGCCCCCTTAAACCCCGTCTTTTGACAAAAAATATATATTAGGTACGTCATCGAGCTGGTAGTACACCTCTTGGATACTCAGGGAATATATCCTCCAGATTTCAAATTTCTAGATCCACCGGTTTAGACTCTGCGTTGTCTGTCAGTCAGTAAATCAGTTATCGGGTACATAACGGTTTTGTTTTATAGGTTTACAAGGGACTCGCCCCAGTTTTACACGTTAAGCGCTCATACCGTGGCATTGTCGTAATTTCTAAAAAAACAGCAATGAGTGCAATTCAAAATCATTTGCAGTAGTGATTTGGGACGAAAGACTACTGCCTACTCACGTACTGGACAGACTTGTTTTTATGTATTTTCCACGGCGTCATTACGTTCCTTATACAGCAAGTAATCATCATTTTTGCATATTTTTGATACCTTGAGTTACATTATTACAATTTTTGTAGGGATCTCTAATTTTTTGAATAATAAAATATTGCCCATGTTACTCGCTGGTAATGAGATTTTTATAAATGCAAGAATTTTTAAAATCAGTTTAGTATATTTAGAATTAATCCATTAAAACCAACAAACAAACATACAAGCAATCAAATCTTTCTTCTTTAAAATATATGTGTAGAAGTTGATTAGTGTAGAAGGATATTTAGCTTATTATTGTTTATCTTTAAATAAGTTAACATCCTGTTGCCATCACTCCAACTGATGCTGGTTGCAGTTGACATCAATAAGCGCAGTTCGTCTGCAAGGTTTTGTAGGTTTTCTAAGCAAAATTTTTAAAATTATCCATTTATTTGTGCTATTTGAAAATTGTGATTTATTGTACTGTAATAAATTATTTTTTTGAATGACAAATGACGGTATTTTATTTAAGATGAAAATATTTTCGAAAATTTGATTTCACCTAATTTTGTATGAAATGATCGATAATAAACTATATAACCATAGTATAAGATTTATTTTTCCATAGGTTGTTTTTATGTGTCGATGACGTTGAGCTAATTATACCAAATAAGGCCACCCATAAGGTTTTATTTTGTAAGATTGGCTCAAAACTATAAGAAAAGCGGAGCGTCATGGCCAGTTAGCGTAATTCTAAATATTTGAAGGCGCAGCTTGATGACATAAAATGGGCGTTTACTTACTTAAGTCAAAGTATTGACGTAGATAAGTTTTCCACATTTTCCATTGCTCGATTAATAGCGCAATGGAACTGTAGATTATAAAATATCAGTGTCAATTTGAATTATGTAACCTAAACATTACTCCCCTCGTACTAATAATTTATTGAGCGGATGAAAGAAAAGAATCGAGGTATATCTGACATTTGGCTAACTGCGACCTAGTTTGTGTCATTTTTGTGCTATTAAAAATATGCTTTGATAATACACTAATAAGATCTATTTTCTAATGAAAAATATCAGTAAGTGCGGCTAAGAAAATAGATCTAAAATTTCACAATTTGGATTTTACTTTTTGTGTTGTTAAACAATTGAGAATAAACTGTATTACTATAGTATAACATTTATATTTCTTTGTGATTTTTAAACATCAAACCTAGGTAGGAAGTTAGCAAATATATGACGTTTCAATGCTTCATTTTTATAATGACTCACATAAAATAGGTCTAGATATCGCGTGATGTATATGATACATGTTGTTGAAACTTACGCTATTTTCATTAAACTAACGTAAACATTGCGCGCCTCGTGCTGATAATTTTATGAATGGAGTAAACAAAAAGAACAGTGCATGCCGAAGAAATTGCTAAATTCTACCTAAAAATTACTGATTTTGTGCTTGTTTTGAAATATGCTTTGCTAATATACTAATAAGATCTATTTTCTAATTGTGAAATATCAGTAAGTGCAGCTTAGAAAATCGATCTAAAATTTTGCAATTTGGGTTTTACTTTTTACGGTTTTAAACAATTGATAATATAATCTATTACGAGAGTAAAGAATTTATTTATCTTTATGAATTTTACCTAACAAACTTAGGTCGGTATTTAGCAAATAATTTACTTTTTATTCCTTCATTTCTATCAAGAATCACATAAAATAGTTCTAGATGTCGCGTGATGTATATGATACATTTTGTTTAAACTGACGCTATTTTCAATTAACTAACATAAACATTACGGGCCTCGTGCTATTAATTTATTGAACGGATAACACACTAAAATCAATGTATACCAAAGAAATTGCTAACTATTGTCCTGAATAATAATGTTTTTGTGCTATTAAAAAATATACTTTAAGTACTGTCATAAGATCTGTTTTTATACGCTTTATATTAGCTTTACTTGTATGTTTGTATGTTTGTAACCGACTCCTTTGGACGCTATTTTGACCCACTTTAAACGGTCAGATTTCATTCAAATTTTGCACACCTGTCAAAGACCGATGATAATGCAATAATTCGTAAAAAAAAAACAAAAACAAAAACTAAAAAGTAGAAAATAAACAATAGTTTAAAAAACTAAAAACACGCTTTATATAGAAAACCAATAAAATAAATAATATATAAAAAAAAACGTGGGGTGCTTTTTAAGATATTATCGATATGATAATCCTTCTTCTTGACCCATGCACCCCACGTTTTTTTTAAATAAAACTTTTTTTTCTTATTTACACTATTAAAATTTATTTTCTATTTTTTATTTTGGTTTTCTATATAAAGCGTGTTTTTTAGTATTTTAAACTATTATATTTAATGGAAAGTCTCATAAGTCAGCAAAGAGCAGTGGCTTCGAAAATTTGCTCAGATTTTATTTTACTAAATGGGGTATCAAATAATTGACAATAAACTGTTTTACCACGAGTATTTTTTTTCTATTTATCAAATATCAAGAAACTTAGTGCAAAACAAGCCAAATAAATCAAATGGAATATTATACCATATTGCAACGTATTAAAATTTATTTTCAATCCGCATTCATTGCTAAGAGGTATTTACACGATTTTTTAAATTAAAAACGTATTCTCGCATCTGCTTTTCACCTATTAATTAGGTTCAGTTGTACTACTTCACTAGCGAATGTCAAGGAGTAAGCGAGCTGATTTTTCTTAGGTGTGAGTAACGCTTTAGGCTTCTATCACTCATATTTACTGCTTAATTAAAGTATATATTTTTATTGTAAATGAAAGCTTGAACGCCCTTCAAAGTGAGTTTTTCAAAGAATTTTGTTACGGAGCTGTCTCAAAAACAGGTTGATTTACAAACTAAAAACAAACATACGGATGTACGAGTACATTAACAATAAATTAATTTGGTAAAAAAATTCTAACCCTTGAAATATCTTGGCAAAAGTTACAGCGATTTCTTGAAACAAATCTTTTAACCACCACCTTTACTTTCAAAGTAAAAATAATATGTAATCGGCCCATCGGTTTGGGAGCTAAGATGCTACAGACAAACACACAAACAGACAGACAAAGGCTAAATTTTAAACCTGTTTTTGTGCCGAGGTTAAAGAAGCAAGACTGTCTAGAGACAGTAAAACCTGTCTGTCCTGGACGACAAGCCCTTGTTGTGTGCTGAGCAATAATCTAGAGCGATTATTGCTCAGCACACAACAAGGGCTTGCTAAAATCCAATGAAATAGGAAAATATTGTAAAAGGCAACACTTTGGCTTAAGAGAATACAGTATGAACTTTTTGTAACTGGGATGATCCAGCTCACAGCCCTGAAATACGCCTCAACAGAACACATTTACCTCGAGTACATCACACTGACACAAAAACATTAAACTCATTAAACTCTTCCGTCACTTGACGCAGACAAATCGGCGCGAAACCATTCATCCGTCACTTGACCTATTTTACGTATGAGCGACAAACTTTTTGAGCATCGGATCGACAAAGGGGTGAGAAATATGGTCTTTTTATGATAATGTCTCATTGAAGATATTGGTCTCGCTTTAATCACGTCTCAAATTCACCTTTTGGTTCGGATAGGAGAGATAAATGAAATTTTATAGCCCATACTTTTTTGTCTTCTATAATAATCCAATGCAATACTGCTGTATTAAAATAAATAATAAATAATTAATTAAAATAATATCTTTAATATTGCTATAATAAAGATATTATTTTATGCGATTGAGAGTACGATATTTGAGAGGTCTATGTCTTAAAATTGTTGGCCGTCAGATCAGTGAATTAATCTCTGACTATTCCAAAGAAAACAGTTGTTTTACGCTATCAATATTTGACCAACTGTAGATGTTGCGTAACCAGGAGTTCTTTCTTCTTCAAACGCATCGTTTTCAAATCAATGTGTAATTTAATTTAATAGAATATCACTACAATTGCACCAAGCGTGGTGGCGGCCAGCGCGACTTTTATGCTTCGCCCTGCGGTTTCACCCGCGTGAGAGATGATGATGATGATGATTATGATGATGAAATGTATTGTATGTGCTACTCTAAGATATAAGCTATCTTTATTCCAAATTTAATCAAAATCCATTTAGCTGTTATCGCGTGAAAGTTCCCCAAACAAAAAAACAAACAGATGTTTCACTTTTATATATTGGTGTACTACTGCAAAGCAAGGGTCAGATTTTGACAAACGAGATATCAATCGATTTGTCTTCATCGCAAGAGGTCTAAGGTAAGGCAAGAGGTAAGGTATTTTTGACCCGAACGTAGTCGGGTTTTTGGTTTTTGAACTTATGTTTTGTGTATTCAAATATCAAATTCAGAATTCAAAATATTCTACTACAGAGAATAGCTTAAAAACTCATCATCATGATCATGTCAGCCTTTAGAAGTCCACTGCTGAACATAGGCTTCCCCCAAAGAGTGCCATGACGAGCGATCTTGTGCCACCTCCATCCATCGACTTCCTGCGGTGGCTACAATGTCATCGGTTCATCGTGTGGGTGGTCTCCCTACACTTCGCTCGCTTGTTCATGGTCGCCATTCGAGAATCTTTATTCCCTAGCGGTTGACGGTTCTGCAAACTATATGGCCTGCCCACTGCCAAATCAACTTGCAAACTCTAAGCTATGTCAGTAACCTTAGTTCTTCTACGAATTT
This sequence comes from Alsophila aescularia, assembly GCA_946251855.1. NCBI lineage: Eukaryota > Metazoa > Arthropoda > Insecta > Lepidoptera > Geometridae > Alsophila > Alsophila aescularia. Next base: position 55,472,419 of record OX276377.1, on the reverse strand, counting down.
CCTCGTTTTGGATTTTTTCGTAGTGAAACACCGAGCATAGCTGTCTCTATTGCACGCTGAGCGACTTTGAGCTTGTGCATGAGGCCAATAGTTAGCGACCGCGATTTAAAAAAGTTTATGTGAATCTCGCGTTTCATAGACAGATTCGTAGCAACGTAGCAATTTGTAGGGACTTCTACGACATGCTATTGCAATATAATATAAGTTTAGATTATTTTATGAATGAAAACTTGTTGGTACTGCTATAGACGTTCTCAAGATGTGGGAAAATGAAAAAAGTACAAAAACTTGCTCAGAATCATTTTGATTTATGGAATGTTTTTTTTTACAGACGACAAAATACGTACGTAAAAATTACCATACTTCAGTAAATTAATACTGAACTGTTTTATGAACTTTTTAGGCTTCCTACTAGCAAGCAAACTTAAAGTGGCCCTCACCCTTGAGATCTTACAAGGCGATCGGATACAGCGGTGTAGGGTCACGATGCTCCAACCAGATAGCGCACGCCCGACTCATTCAGCCGGCCAGTTGGATCCATGCCACGGCTATCTTTGCTTGCGACTCACTATAAGTCCATATTTGGCTGAGTTCCCATTAAGCGCAGTTTCTATTAGATAAATCAATAAGGCTTGGTTATTTTAGCTGGTCGGTTGTAAAATTTTGAATAAACTATATGTTATGGGCAACTGCAAAAATCAACTAGACTGTTTGTACTGTGGACTCCGTGCTTCGGAGGGGCACGTTAACCGGTCGGTCCCAGCTGTTATTGATTAATAGCAGACGGTAAGCCATATCAGGGGCCCTCGGGCGGCCTGACAAACTCTGACACCAGAGGCCAGCACTACCTCATACGACAAACAATCAAACTGATGACTTATCTTTTTCTCAGTTTTTCATCACACCTTTTCATCAATTATTCATTCCAAGGCAAAAATTTCACAAACTAAAAGTCAAGTGCAAGTTTCTATCATAAAAAGCTTGCCATATTTTGATAAGCTTTATGCTGTGGGGAAATATACGAGTAAAATAGCTACTTTTATTGTGAACCTACAATTTTCACTGTTATTTCTTTATCAATAGCCTTCACTGCATAAGTAATTTTCGCCATATTTTCTTTATTTATTCACTAACGTAGAATTTGTATTCTCTTTAGTCACTCATCCATATGCGATATATAAAAGTGAAATGTGTAACGTATTAGAATTTAGGTCGTGAAAAGATTGAGGTTTAAAAATAAAAAATATGATTTTAATAATAAGGTTGATATTAAAATTTAAATTAATGTTTCAAAAAGAGGTCCTCGAATCCAGGAGTGATAGGCTAGGTGCCCTGAGAAGCAGGAGCAACTTTTCGGACCAGGTGGGACAAATGGGAAAATTTCCCAATTGGGGGCAGATGGGCAATTTGGTTTTATTGGATGGGGAATAACGCGAAGACGCACTATGTTGATTTCAAGCTATCTGAAAGATGAATACACGTTACTAAGTGTAATATTTTAATGGTTTACCAAGATAGACACAGCGGCCAAGCAAATGAACGCTTTGTTTCAAGGACCGTGTTTTTGTAGCTAGCAGTTAGATTCAAGGCTGGAAATAAATGAAACGACTGTATTATAATTTCTAGTTTATTACTGGGGTATGCATAAGAATATACATATAACTGTGACTTAAAGTACATATAATCAACGATTAACCTTATCCGGTTATCGCAAACTTAAGCTGGATCGCCTTTATAATTTAACTTTACTTACATAAGCGTCCACATAACTGAAAGGCTTGACGTCTCACTCCTCGGTGCAAAGTGCAGTAGAAACCTACACTACCAATTTTGATGCAGCAATATTGCAATATAGCAATATTGCAATATTGTTGTCTGTCTTCGGCTTTATATCTAATTACGAATATAATGATTATCGTGCTCGTGAAGTGGCCTTACAATAGTATTAAATTATTTTATATGCGTCTCCAGTTCTAAAGTTCGCAGCTCCAGGAATCACAATGTGACAGGGGTAACTATCCCGCCAAAAGAAAAAATGTCCAACCCACTGAGCTAGTAGGAAAATAACGTTCAACAAAAATGGGGCTATAATGATACCCTGATCCCGTGCGAAGCGATGCCTTGGTCGCGACGTCAGTGAGGTCCCACGCGTGGACAGACTCGACCTATGTTCACACCGCCTAGCGCCAGGAAGCAATGACATGTCGCTCGACAATATACTTGACGCGTTGTGAATCAGCTGACCGGGTCAATTGCCGGCCAATCATCGTCGTCGGGGCGCTATGGGGATCGAGTTTGTCCCAAGGTTAAACCCTCTAAAACATCAGAAGAAAATCGTCAAACTCGAATTCAATACGACGCACATTGCAATGCCTGCAATGACGTCACGATATTTGTCCAAGCTCAAACTGGCAACGGAGCGATCAGCCCGAGCGACACATATACACATATTCAAAACTCACCTATTCCGAGTTTTAAAATAGCCGGCGATATGCCGACTTGGCGCCATGATTGAACGCTAATAAAATATTATTTCTTCGAAATTCCTATCTAGGTACAAATGGTGTCTCTTCTACGACGATCACCCAAGAGAAAAAGTCAAATCATTCATTCATCACACACAAATATCTCGTGAGCAGGCGTCGTTCATTCATACGTGCGAGTTGAAACGAATGGCAAAACAAACCTTCTCCGACATATCAAACCAACGAATCCAACATTTACTGTTATTTATTTATCGCGGTTTGTTGTCTATAAACCTTCTGTGTTTGTATCAGCTGCTCACGTTATTCATTAAAAACTATATGATGAATTGAGATGCTAATTGGCCTTCCTTTGTTAAAATATAAATTTATCATTTATAATGACACATCTTCGCGGCATACGGTACGCGAAGTGCAAATCGAACAAGCTATTTCTATATGGTCGTTGCATCACACTCTGTCAAGTCAGTGACAGTTTGTGGTTTGCTTACCAAATTATATACATTTTTATATTGCTACGTGCTTTTGGTATATAAAAGTAAAACGTTGTGTGTTTCTTTGTTTGTTTGTTTGGGGGAGCCTTCACCCGATAACGGCTGGAAGGATTTTGATGAAATTTAGAATGGAGGTAGCTTAAATCCTGGAATAAAACATAGAATACTTTTATCCCGGAAAATTGAAAGTTTCCACGCGAAAACTGGAAAATATTGATTACTCACTGTAAGGAACGATTGCCATCACAGAATGGTCTGTAGTAGCTACGAAAATGAAATAACAAATCCGTCAAAAACATCAATAGCATTAGTGCTATACCTACTTTTGTATTGGTTTTTAATATCCTACAATAAAATATGATGCTTTTTTTCGCGATAAGCAGTAGTTTGCGCGTACAAAGTCGCGAGTGGGAAAACTAGTAAATTATATTCACAAAAACTAGAGATTGCTACAGATCTTTCCCCTTTTTTTTCTCGGGTCGTTTTTGTATCGGGGCTTACTATTTAAATTTAAAAATTTATTCAAACCCTGAACTCAAAAAGAGGATAAGTTTGGGGTGTGTGCATATGTATGTATCCATGTGTCTGTCTGTGGCATCGTAGCCCAGTAAAGCTCTTTATTGAGAGAACATAAATCTTTTAATGCTTTTTATCAAGTCGATCTATAGAGAGATCTAACATACAGAGCTTTATAGAGCTTAGCCTGACAGACCAGCAAACTTTTCTAGAGATGAAGGATATAAATAGTTAGTATCATTTTACGAGAATGAATATATATATAATAAATATATGTGATCTAATAAATATAAAGCTGGAGTTTCCAAATTGATGGTTAATATTGAAAAAACTGTATACTTTTATTTGCTTGCTTATGTAGGTAATTGAATAGTTGTTTTTTATTCCAGATAAGTAAGTATTTGACCACGATCTTATGCGGTCGGCCGTAATAAGGTCAGCAGTATTATGCAGTTGGAGATTAACAATTATCGCCACATCGAATGGTACACGTTAGGAACCTAAATATTACACTGACTCAAGTCGTGTTGTATGCTTGTCTATTCCATTATCCGAATGCAATGTCTAGATCATACTGCTCGCATAATAGACTATTATTGCATGCCATAACGTTATTGATATTGCTGTGCTTGTATTGAAAACAATTGTATATAGATAATGATTGGATTTGGTAGTTTTGCAATAAAAGTATGCTTACTTTTACGACCAAACAATACGAAGTCGTGGCAACTATCATTTTATTTGGTTACAAAAATGTTTAATGATATAGATTTCACACATTTAAAGCTTAATATTTAGTACGATAATGCAAACTAATAATGAGGTATAAGCTTATCAAAATAAAAACCCTTAAAATATTCATGCGTTGCGCAACTTTTCATGAATTGTGTACGTACTTTCAGTAATAAGTATATATTTTTTATGTTTTTTTTCTACCATCAAACTAATATTGAACTAAGCATTAATTAAATTTTAAAATTTTATGATAAATGTCTGGCGTAGTAGGACGCCCTCCAGCTAGGTGGAGCGGCAACATATGCAAGTTGGCTGGCGGCGTTTGAAGAAGAAGAGCCGAAGATCGGGCACAATGAAGTACTTTGGGAGAGGCCTTTGTCCAGCAGTGGACTGATGCAGGCTAATAATGATGATGACAATGTCTGAAAAATAAACAAAATAAACTAATACAAAAATTGCTTGCTTGTCGTATGAGGTAGTGCTGGCATCTGGTTTCAGAGTTTGTCAGGCCACCCAAGAGTCTCTGACATAGCTTAACGACTGCTAATAGGCAATATCAGCCAAGACCAACAGCTTAATGTGACATGTGAAGCAAGCGGCGATGGAAAACCGCAAATTACTCAGAAAAGTCATTAATGCAGGCGGAGCCTAGGAACGACAACGGCATATTTCTAAGTAGCGATAGAATACGGCTTGGCTACCATCGCTCTAATACAGTTCTATTATCATAAGTCTTATTCTTGTTACAAAGTAGTCTTCGATCTATTATCATAAGTCTTATTCTTGTTACAAAGTAGTCTTCGATTTTATACATATTTCTAAGTAGCGATAGAATACGGCTTGGCTACCATCGCTCTAATACAGTTCTATTATCATAAGTCTTATTCTTGTTACAAAGTAGTCTTCGATTTTATACGATGTCTTCATTTTCTCCAACATTTTTCACTTTCGCACTTACGAAAATGATATTGAGCTGGAACTCTTTTTGTCGTACATTTTTCTCAGTATATTCCGTTAGCATAAATTGACTTAATGTAATGCGACAGACTATACAAGAAGTATTCGTGTATTATATCTATTTTACAAAATTGGTATCTTAGCTGGTCTAAAATACCAAATTAATTATGAGGGTTCTAAGGAGACCTTTTGAACCCTAATCAGTCAGTAACCAAGGGTTTATTCTATTTTGGTAGTGTATAAAGTACCTATTGTTTGTCTTGTTTGTATATCTAAGTCTGAAGTCAGACCTCTGCTGATTTATTCCACTAATTCCTTATGAACTTTCCTTTTATTCTTTTATGCATATATTTCGTTGTCTTGTCACTCAAAAGAATTGTTTAATTTTTAATGTTGTTCCTTTCTTGTGCAATGAAGAGTTATCTATCTATCTCTCTTTAATAGTGCTTCATGTATCCACTTAATTTTCTTGTTTAATAGCTTTAGACCATTAAGTGGAGAAATTTTCCTTGCAAATGGTGGTGTAGTAATGATTTTTACATATGTTGTTTAGGTCTAGACTCTGATGAAAAATCCAAATTTTCGACCTTGGGTTGGGGGGCAAAATAAAACTAAAAGATAATTTGAAATTGTCCAAAAACTAAAATAGACGATAACGCGAGCGCGGAAATTTTGAGATATATTTTTCAGTGTACAATGTAAATATGATAACAAAACATAAATGAAAATAACAAATGGACATAAAAACTGATTGACATAGGCCCAGTGGGGAGGTCATAACCCCCATGACCCCCTCTGGATCCGCGCTTGGATGCAACTAGTAATACAGCAAAATAGTGAATAGAAAGAAAACTAATTTAAATCATAAATATAGTTATTTGACGTCTATTTTTAGATTAAAAACACACACTTTTTTTATTGCCCTTTAAAAAGGGTAAGCTTATTGTTCAGCTTTTTAGTTTCCTTTACATTAGATTTGCGCACTATATACTTAACCTGTATCACTACATATTTTTGTACGACTGCCCTCAACAAATGTACTAGTTGATTATTGCACGGTACTTATTTAAAAAGATGTCTTTTCCATACATAGAGAGCAGATGTGTGAGAATGTTTGAAATATTAAGGCCCGGTTCTAGCACTTCTAGCAATTTTCGATCATTTTTGAACGTCTGTATCTTGTTTTATAATTAACCTAGAACTATAAAAATGGTATCACATCAAAATTTTACATATTATCTCGTACTTTGTGAACACAGATACATGATGAGTATGAATTCACTCGATAGAAAATAAAATCAAAGGTACTTATAATAATACTTTATGCTTAGAACATTGATTGGAAAGAGACCCCGTCACTAAATGATATGAAAGATAAACCAAAAGAAATAACTTATTATGATTGGGAAAATGGCTAGACACTTTTTAATTCAAAGCTTTAGTTTTTCTACAAATAAATAAAAACTTTAAATTTTACTCCCGAGATGTATCATCTTTCCCACTCTACTTGATCATAGATGAGAGGGACAAAAATTCACTGACACCCGGCTAAAATCTCAAGATACGATATTTTCGTTATATTATCCGTTTTTTTTTTTTATTGTTAACTGTATATCTTGAACGCGCCAGCGAGATAGTTTCAATGTACTGTTCTCTTAAGATCATTTAAAGGAATATTATTGGTTTGATGTTATAATATTAGTGTGATATGTAGTTACAACAAGATCAAATTAAAACATTTTAATGTAATCAGAGAAAAAAAAACTATTTTCATAACATTCCGTTTTTTACTCTATTTGTATAACATAACTAACATTAGGCTACTCAAACAAAAATCTCGACATCATCATTTTAGAGAATCAGAATAATTTCTAACTTTGACCTCGCTTGAACGTAAAAATGCCACGCCATAATATAGACGGCGCGCACATCACTACTCAATGCACCAGGGGCGAAGCGGCGAGCGGTGGCAGTGAGACGCAGCACGCAACCGCACGTCTCGCGCGATCTTCACCCCCAGTATAACTTAATATTAAATCCGTCTAAAAGTATATAAAACTGACGTACCTGTGAAATGTAATGTTACATTTTTATTTCTTGTGTTTTCTAGTGTCGTTTAGACAAGTTTTCACCGCACATTTCACCATCTTTTCAGCACAAAACAAAAATATTTCGAACTAACACACTCCGCTCGAACGCAGATCGAGGACTGTTCGCGCTTACCGGTTGATAGCGACGTTGTTCTGACCTGTGCCTACTGTTTGCACCCGAGTAAACGCGCTCCATAGTAATGTAGGTGTCTTAGGCTGGCTAATTATTCTACCACAATGGCTCTACCCAATGACTCTAACCGGAGTCACACTACCCAACATTCATCGGCTCCAACTTTGACAAATCAAAACCAGCATTGACAGTTGTTTCCATCAACATTGAAGGCTTTTCGACTGACAAGTCGCAGCTCCTTGCAAATTTGTGTCAAACATCATAATGTGACGTTCTTTGCGTACAGGAAACACATCGTGACACCGAACACCAACGACCGGGAATACCTGGAATGATCCTTATCGCAGAAATCCCACATGCAAAGCATGGCAGTGCTGTTTTTGCTAGCCCAAGTATTGCTATACAATCGACGGCTTGTTGATCTGACAATACAATCGAAATAATAACTATAGATACTGGTAGCTGCACAATGACATCCGTATACAAACCGCCAAAGCAACCATTTCAGTTTACCAACACCTCAAATTTTTACGACAGACCCATCAAAATTATTGTAGGAGACTTTAACAGTCATAACACCTCCTGGGGATACAGAACTACAAATACTGATGGCAATGCAGTGGAGGAATGGGCAGAAGCCGAAAATCTTACCTTGGTACACAGTGCGAAATTGCCTGCGTCCTTCAATAGTGGCCGCTGGCAACGAGGTTACAACCCAGATTTAATTTTTGTCAGCGAAAATATTGGTCCTCTAAGCAGAAAGATTGTGCTCCCACCCATCCCCAGAACGCAGCACAGGCCGATTGCTTGCAGCATCGAATGTGCCGTAAAGCCCATGACCGTACCGTTTAGACGTCGATTTAATTTCTCAAAGGCCAACTGGGAATTATACTCCGAGGGGATCGACTCAAGATTGCACAATTTAGAACCTGTGCCAGGCAATTATGAGAAGTTTGTCGATATCATTTGGAGGGTTTCGCGGCAGCATATTCCACGGGGTTGCCGCATTTTTTATGTTCCAGGTCTGAGTAAGGTCACTGCCACTTTCCTCGCGGAATACCAAACAATACGACCATGACCCATTCTCAGAGGAAACCATTGAAACTGGCGTAAAGCTCATGTGAGAAATTGGAGAAAGCCGAAAGCAGAAATGGCTGCCTCTTGTAACGGGCATAGACTTGACACACAATAGCAAAAAGGCATGGCACAATATCAAAAAGCTTACAGACGAGCCTTCAAATCCTGGCCAAGTCACTGCAAACCAGGTAGCACATCAACTTCTGGTAAATAGCAAATCACCCCACCACCTTCCTAAAGCTAATAAACTAGTTGCACATAACCCGTGTAGCAATCACATAAGCAAGCCTTTCACACTTACAGATATCATTATGGGAATTAAAGGCATGAAAAATGGTAAAGCGGCTGGTTTCGACGATTTAACTACCGAACAAATAAAACATCTTGGACCAATTGCCGTATCTTGGCTTCTAGCTCTGTTTAACGTCTGCCTCAAAGATGCTTTAATCCCAAAACTCTGGAGGAGAGCTAAAGTAATTGCTTTGCTAAACCTTGGAAAATGCCCGAAAGACCCCAAAAGCTATCGCCCCATATCCTTGCTGTGCCACACAAATTGAACCGTTTGATGCCCATAATTGACCCAGACCTTATCTCTGAGAAAGCTGGATTTAGGCCAGGAAAGTCATGCACAAATCAAACACTCAAATTAACTCAACTTATAGAAGATGGTTTTGAGTTGAAAAATATCACTGGTGTTGTGTTCGTAGACCCTACAGCTGCTTATGACACTGTCAATATCAGACGACTTCAATATCTGAAAACTAACGCTTTGACTTGCGATATACGGTTTGTGCGTATTCTGAGCGAGATCCTACTTAACGGGTGCTTCCAAGTAGATCGCCGTTACTTATACGCAGACGATCTTGCGTTAGCGGCTCAAACGTACAGTTTTGCGGAGGCCGAAGAAAGGTTGATGGATGGCTGGAGATACTCGACTCTTACTACAACAAAAACGCTCTCCGACCAAACCCAAACAAGACGCAGTCGTATGTCTTCCATCTTCGAAACAGGCAAGCTGAAAAGGCCCTCAACCTCTCTTGGCGTGGCGTCGACATCGAACATTGCGATCACCCACGGTACCTGGTTATAACTTTAGATCGAGCACTTACATACAGAGCTCACTGTCAGTAAGCAAAAATGAAGGTTGCCTCGAGGAACAACTTGCTTCGCCGTCTGACGTCTACCAGCTGGGGAGCCACACCTCATGTACTACGCAAAACTGGGCTTTCTGTGGCATCGGTCCGCTCAGGCTAAGGAGGTTGATGTAGCGCTGAACGATACCTGCCGCATCGTTACTAGGTGCTTAAAACCCACACCGCTTAAGATTCTGTACCCTCTAGCAGGTATAGCTCCACCAGATGTCAGACGCAAAGTTGCTTGCTGCATGGAAAAACACAAACAGGAAACAGACAGCCGGCACCCACTATTCGAATACCGGCCACCACCTGCTCGTCTCAAGAGCCGCAGAAGCTTTATTACACACACCGCTTCCTTAAAAATAGGTACAGCGGAAGCAAAATGCGAGTTGTGGAAGACTAAACACCCCCCTCCGGAAGACTTTATTACCGCGGCAGAACATCTGCCTCCTGGACATGAGCTGCAGTGGCCAATTTGGAAGTCGCTTAACAGACTCCGCACCCAAGTTGGTCGTTGCAGAAGTAACTTAAGCCAAATGGGGAATAATCAAGGTATCTGAAAAACAGTGTGAGTGCGGTGCTCCCACACAAAATATGAGACGATCTAATTGAGGCATCCGATAGGGCCATGGAGATGGCTACATACTGGAGCAAAGAAATTTAACAATATTATAAAAGAGCTTATTGACACGATGAATGAATAGTAATGTATCCTCCTAGGGTACGGGGGTAACGCCGACGCTTGGCGCGGCGATGCGGCAACGCCCGCACGCTCGTAGCTCCTTGGCTCTTTCCGCCTCAACTTGGTCATATTCGATGTTTACACATCTGCCAGGTGAACCGCGACGGCTCATTTTTTTTATCGATTGCTTGGCATCTAAACATCGGATTGAGATACCAAATACCCCAGTTTTTGACTCGAACTAAACTATCCAACAGTGAAAACCGCATCGCAATCGCACTTTTTACGTGATGCACGAACAAACATACAGACACACAGACATTTACGATTTTTAATAATGTTATATTCTTTTAGAGTAGTCTATTTAAGTTAGACAATTTTTCCTTAAATTATCTTCATTGTACAGATTTTTTGATCATACTGCTTTATTTTAAGTTCAGATTAGAATTCCGGTGCAGTGAAACGATGTGTGTAAAGGTGTAGTTTTAAAATTAATCTCTTTGCGTCGTAGTTTACGTAGTTGTCGTAGTTTACGAGTTAGGAGTCAGATCATATGTTGCGATTTCGAGTCAACACCCGACTCGAGAGATTAAATGTACAACAAGATTTTAGATTATTTATTCTTTAGTGACAAATAAAATACAAAAGTAAACAATTTTTCCACGGGTAATGAGGTTCATTATTTTGACCATAATATTATTTAAACACGAGAATAGATTTTTCAAATTCTATATAGCTCTATATTATCATTAAACACTCAACTAAATTACTATTCCACTGGTTTAGCGTGTATTACTAACGGACTACTCAAACTATTTGTTCCATAAATATATTACTTAATTGTTTATGTATTTGCTAGTTTCGTGGACACTTTTCATTCATAAATACGAACAAAATACTGACAAGCGCTAGTTTTAATTACACGGTTGGATACCGTAATTAATCAAAAGAATAGCTTTCCCGCCCCCGACTTCGTCCGGGCGGACTACTGCTTATCGTGAAAAATAGCATCCTTTGTTCTTCTAGGATATTAAAAACCAATGCAAAAGTAGGTATAGCACAAGTGCTCTTGATGTTTTTTGACATACTTGCTATTTCGTTTCCATGGCAACCGTTTCTTACAGCGAGTAATGAACATTTTTTCCAGTTTCCCGTGGAAACTTACAATTATCCGGGATAAAAATTATCCTATGTTTTATTCCAGGGTATAAGCTATCTCCATTTCAAATTTTATCAAAATCCATCCCGCTGTTATCGCGTGAAATCTCCCCAAACAAACAAAGAAACAAATAAACAAACGAACAGACAACGTTTCACTTTTATATATTGGTATGGTATAGTTGATAGATTCAGGAGTTACTTTGCGGAAATCTATATTTAAAATGAACATAATTAAAATATGTAGCTTACTTCCGCCAAAACTGTAAGTCAGACAAATTATAAATGGTAAAATTAAATTATAACAAAAGTAAAACCCCACGCTAAACAAACCATCACTGTAAGTCAGACATTACAGTTTTGGCGGAAGTAAGCTACATATTTTTTATTTTGTTCATATTTTATATTGGTATGGATAATTTTTTTGGATTTTTGACTGGGATATTTTTGTGAGGGAGAATAAAGGCACATAGGGCGAGCCGCGCCGCAACGCAGTGCATTGCAAAAATCCTCCTATATCACTTTTGTATGATTAATGAGTCACTACAGGCGGGCCGCACATTTCTTATGAAAATGGGACGCGCTGCGGCCCGCCGCGTCTGTAGTCTGAGCGAGCTTTATAAGTTTGATATAACGTCAAATCTAGAGTCACAGCCGCCTAAACACACAGATCAATGAACAAATAACACTTATATTATAAAGGCAACAATATGTATATATATGTGTGTGTGTATGTTTGTTACTCCTTCACGCTCAAACGGCTGATCTGAGATGGATGAAATTTGGTACCAAGATAGCTTATATCCTGGATTAGCACAAGGGCTATATGATTCATCATCATCATGCATGTGAGTAAAACCGCGGCCATAGCTAGTGCAAAGATAAATTATGGAATGTACTCATCAAGGCCTTCAATTAGATACCCATATTGTAAAAGACGAAGTTATTGTTTTGCATTTTAAAATGGAGCCATACTGCCTCCATATTGAACTAATTCAAAACAAATTATACCCTATGTTATTCGGGGGATTTAAGGATTTTAACAATACCCCATAAATCTAAATATGTTCAGGCATTTAAAAATTATAGTGGAATAAATAAACTCACATTTATACATACATACATAAGATCTGAAAACATTACACCCTTTTTTTGCGCAGTCGTGCTGTAATAAAAGAGCTGTTGAAATTCATCAATACATTCCGTACATACGCAGCGTCATTTTATGTATCGCGCCCCGTCCCAACCACTGCAACGCGTATAAGTTTTTATAGTAATATGAAGTTGGTTAGCGGAGACGCGAGCTGCACACCGCCAGCCATCACACATACCTGATATCTTGCAGACTTGGGTCCCTGGCGTGCCTCGCTCTTTTATGGCAGTGAACAGGCTATATACTTGACGATAATGCTTTTGCTACCTTTGTATGTTCCGGTTCCATTCATAATAATGATATAAAACTCCCACTCTTCCTAACACGTGGTCGTAGGTCAGCTTTTCTTACCTTTTCTCTCCAAGATGTTTGGATGCAAGTTTACATACCCTTGATCCATGATTATAAAATAAGCTGTCCAAATCTAAACTACTTCAGCGGATGCATCATCTGTACAAGTTAGAAAAGTAAAAACAATAGTAAGACGTAAACAAAATACGCGATGCAACTGTTCTAAGTTTAAAAAAAATGAGTATGTCCTACCGCCTACTTTGTAGTTTATGTTTTTGGGATACCTCGTTAATAAAAGCATTCAAATTGCAGACTACGTTTTAATCATGTTAGATTAGTATCTAATAATTTTCTAAGCAAAATATTTGGGACACAGATTGGATTCGAACCCACCTCATCTATGACGCTGCACGGCACGTGCTTTTAACCAATTACGCTACCGTGACTCGTTTTAAAAGAGGCATGGATGATGCAGGTTCGAATCCCACCCGTGATCCAAATGTTTCCCATAAAAAATATTTGAAACGATCACTTTTTTATTATTTTGCTTTAGCTCCCTAAGCGGGCGTTAATGCATAATCTTAAAAATATATGACTAATTAGCATTGTTTCATTTAACTTTAGTTAATTTAAATATTTATTTAACTGCAACTAAATTAACGAAAGCCTATTAACAACTAGAAGTGTCAACTTTCAGCTGTCATACGATGAAAATGTGTCAGTTTGGCATTATGGCATCACTGTGGTAAGACCATGAATCTGTAATACTTCGGTAATACTGTCTGTGGTTGGTTGACGAGAGATTTAAGAATATTATCTGTGAAATGTGGTCGATGGTAAGGATTGTTACCGAAATCCCCACCAGAACGTCCCCACCAGTGGGGATTTCAGGAAAAAGCTAAAAAGTTTTCCCGAAATCCCCACCAGGATAAGCAGTGGAGATTTCGGTAACAAGCAAAAAAATATTTTTACCGTTTTCCCCACCACGGCTAAGATGGCAGATAGAGCTGAATTTTAGGGCTAACTTCGGATGGCACGCAAAGAGTATATAAATACTACGTAAGAAGAGACGGGATAAAACTCTATATCGAGCATGTTAGACAACGTGAGAAACAGAAAAGGATGTCTGCAAATATAGCACATTTTTAGCGATATTGATATTTTGAAAAAAATACTTATTAGGACTATATTCATTTATATGGAGTTTATAATAATAATATGTTTTTTCTAAGCATGTGGTTTTTATTACATTGTTGTTGTGTATGATATAGTACACAACACAATTTATGTCTTTTTCCCTGAAAATAATCTCTAATCTTCCTTACTCCTTACTTAATATTACAAACTAGCAGTGGTCCGTGATTAATAGCAGTTAAGGAGTAGCCATTTTTTTTAAATAGGGTTGTTTTTTTGTAGTCGGTGTTTCGAAAATCTTTGTCACAGAAATATTGAATTCATGCAGCTTTTCGATCGGTATGTATGTCAAGTCCTTTTTACCGGTCACTTGTATCCAGTTTTTGCACCTGAAAATAAGATTTTTAATGAAAATTGGAAGATTAAGCGGTTTTAGGCTACGCAACATTAGTTATTCTAAATGTATAATTTTACTACGTTTACTATTATATAGCGTGGAATGCAGGAGGACTTAGAATAAGATGAGGAACCAAATGTCAGAAAACGGGTTAGAAAAGAAATCGATAACACCGGCACCACACTAGTGCTAGCAAGGCTATGTTATTTTGTTGAATATTAAGAATGTAAAATCATTATTTTCTTGTACTTAGTAGATACCGATTCTATTTTAATTATAATATTCCATGTTTTATTTTCGTTTACCGATATGTTAGTAATATTTTAATTTCAAACTGTAATATTTTACTCAATGTTTATAGCTCTAGCAATTTGCAGTTATGCTTAGTTATTGTCATAATAGGGCATCACTTTGCTGTGGCTACGAGTTTGGGTGCTACGTGCTTTGGTGTGGAGAGATTGCGATGAGATACTGAACTAGGTGGAGATCGAGGAAGATAAATAATCGTAACAAAGAATTCGGTGAGACCTATCCAGTGCTAAATATAGATAATAGTGATCACCATTAGGTATTTTAGTCGATGACGAGGTGAGATTATAATAAAATTAAGGTATTTAGCCCGGAGGCTAATACCAGAGGCACCGTCCCAGGCAGGCGCCCGGGCATGGAATATTATAAGTTAAGTAATGAGAACCGCTGAAAGTAAAGTGGCATAGTACATAAGATAATGAAAAATAAACATCATTTCACCCAAGTAACCTCGTGTTAGTCTACATCTCACAGAGCCACTAGTTAACAAATTGAATTAAATTGTCGTGCTCATGATCGGCGCACTATAGACAATAGACCCGATATCACTGTATCGTGACCCAAAAGTTTTATTTTTATATTCCACTTCAAAACACTACTCTCAGATTTTATCGCTTTACTTGTGTAGATACCGACACAATAATTATGATCAGTCAGAGTGCGACAACAAATGCTATCGTGAAGTTTGTTTGAGTTTTGGTAGCATTGCCTCGGCTTTTGTTCTATGACGTTGCTATTTGAGACCTTTTTATAAGTCAGTCCGTAGACGGCATACCGTGTAGTCTTGTTTATCGCAACCTGCGTGCAGCTAACATTCGTTCCTAAAGTAATAAGTACGCTACAAGCGTGCAACGGCGGATCGCAAATTTTTCTTATTTTTACTGCGTTCTATTTATTTTTTGCGGGTCGCGATGTTCCGGTGCAAGCGCTGTAATTCCGATTTCCGTGATGGAGTGCAGTGTACTGCGTGTCAGACTCACTTTGACTTCTCCTATGTTGGTATAACGGAGGGCGGTTACCGGAAGCTTGGGGATAGAAGAAACGTATGGAAGTGCTCTTTTTGTAAGAACTCTGGAGCATCTAGCCCGCTTAATGTTCCATCTACTAAATCCGTCTCAGCCACCTCACCAACACCTGCAGACATAGAGAGTATCGCGCTGGATCTGAAGCGCCTCTCAGCCTAGGTCTCTTTGCAAGCCCTGACGGCAAGTGTACAAGTGATCCAAGTTGACATTGCGGCTCTGAAGACCATGAAAGCTGATATTGCGGACCTGAAGCTCATTAAGCCCGATGTTGCTGACATGAAGGTGTCCATGGAATTCATGCAGCATTCTGTTGAGGCACTTACTGGTAGGATTTCAAAAGTTGACCAGCAAGTCCAGGACCTTTTAAAGACGAAGGATGAGGTGCAACTTCTTAAGCAACGCTTTGATCAATTGGAATGTCCTTTTCGCGAGAATGACCAGAGGTCCCGTTTGAATAATGTTGAGATCAAAGAAGTTCCCTTCACCAATACTGAGAACTTGTGTTTGTTGATTTCAAAGACCTCGTGAAGTGCCCCATAGCAAAAGAGCAGGTTAACTACATTGCTAAAGTACCTATGAGGAATGATAAGCAAAATAAGTCTATTATAGTCTCTATTCATAATAGATATCTTAAAGAAGATTTTGTTGCGGCTGCTAAGAAAAGCACCTTCGTACCGACTGACCTAGGCCTCCAGGGTACCAGCAGGATTTATGTAAACGACCACCTGGAGAACAAAATCCTGCTTAACAAAACTAAGGCCTAGGCGAAGGAGCGGAATTTTGCGTACACCTGGGTAAAAGAGTGCAAAATATTTATTTGCAAGAATCCAACTTCACCTGTCGTCGCCATCAAGTTGGAATCGGATTTGCTAAAACTGTCGCGCTGATATTCAGTTTAGTTGTAATATTATTTATTCAACTTATATAAAATTATTTTCTGGTAATTGCATCTTCTGGTTGCAAAGTTTGAGAGCCATTAGTTTGTTATGTTATACCTGCGCATACGCGCCTACCATGCGCTGTTCGTATGATGTCTCGTTCTCGCTCGTGCGGCCTACCTTTTACTATTACTTACTAAGATTGGTGCATAATATTTTCATGAATAATCCCTACTTCTCATATACTTTCCATAAAATTGGAGTCAGACTTAAAATAGTAGTAGTTTTTGTTATATTTTTAGTACTGCTAATGTATCCGTTCAACATTGATTGTAACTTTGGTTTCTTAAATACCTGCTTGCTTGCACTCCAATATGCCTACTCGGGCGCTGCGCTTGCGCGTGTCTTTTTCTACCTTTTGTTTTTGCCATCACTTCGTCTCTTTCGATCAGCCATTTGCTATTGTTCATGTGTGGTTTTTGTCAACGCTAATTATTATCTTATTGACTTACTATTTTTCTTTCAAATTTTTTATGACTTATGCGTAGATTTTATTGCTTTATTCAATATGCTATTATATTCCCCTGCATTTCTATTTGTTTGTATGCCTAATCAACTGCAATTTTTTTGTTTTAAAAATGATGGTTAACGTTTATTATCAAAAAGTTCAGGGTTTAAGAACTAAAACTTCTGCCTTCTATAGAAACATTTGCTTAAATTATTACGTCATCTCTTTGGTCAAAACACTTAGTTCGATACTCCCCAACTTAGTTCGATACTCCCCAAGTAATCAATGGCAACTGTCCAAGCCGAGGTTCGTACCCCCTGGGTGCCCTTGAGCAAGTGGCCAAAAACTTAACTTTGGCGTGCGCCTTCTGGGTCACGCATTGCGGCGGAGCGCTTTTGCGCCCGCCCCACCGTCCGGTGACGCTGTAGAGGTCAGTTATAGACCAACAGCACATATCCTTTCTAAAAAAAAAAAAAAATGTCAAAGCATGGTTAATTGGAGTTGTAAATGACAACGAATTGTTCAATGATCGGTATATAGTATGGAGACGTGACCGAGATTACAAAAAGACTCAGAAGAAAAGAGAAAGAAAAACAAAAAATGGGGGTGGGGTGTTGATTGCTGTTCGCCGGAAACTCATCACTGATGCTTGCAATTGGTGCTCGAGTGCCGAAGATTTATGGGTAACGTTGACACTTCAACGGCTTAAACCGAAGGTAGTTTACAAATTACACTTATGAATAGTTTATATATGTAACCAGAATTTTGGCAGTTCATTGCCTGCTCAGTTGACTAATTTTTCCGAAAATATATCGGATATTGTTTTAGCTAATCCCTGTGATTGGCGACTTTAACATGCCCAATCTGACCTGGAAAGCGACTGATGACAGCTGTTCTTATCATGCTGAAAATGTTCAAGGCTCAAGTCAATTTGATTTGTTTGATAATGACAGTTTGTGCAATTTATCGCAATAAAATTTTGTAAATAATAAAAATCATAAGATTCTGGATTTGATTTTCTCAAATAGTGAAGTACCAGTCACCCGTTGCCTCAATCCTCTAATAATGGAAGACTTGCATCACCCTGCTCTTTGTGTTTCTGCTGACTTCGTCCAGCTGCATGCTCTTAGGGGTCTACCCTAATGATTCGGGTGATTATGATTCAATTTCTCTAAATATTGAGTTAGTCGATTGGAAGCATGAGTTGTACGTGAGGCCATTAGAAAATGCTGTAGCGTTCTTCTATGATGAATTGGATGATTTGCGAAAGACTTATATACCTACAAAAATTGTCACCTCTTCACAGCAATATCCTCCATGGTTTAGAAAACCGCTTATTAAGGTATTAAAAGAGAAATATAAATATCACTTGAAATATAAAATTTATGGTAACCGTTCTGAATTTCATTATTTTGTCATTTTAAGAGATCATTCCAGAGCCTTGGAAAAGAATATGTTTGATGATTATATTACTAACATTGAGCAAAATATTTCTAAAAACCCGAAAGCATTTTGGTCTTATGTTAAATCAAAAAAACAAAATAGCTCGTAGATAGATAAGAGAGATAAGGGATGTCGAGGTTATATATACCTCAGGAAGCTTATAAACTGTTTGTATCTCTGAACCTTAACAAGTCTGCTGGCACAGATAATATACCTGCTGTCTTTATTGTCAAGTGGCCAAGTGCATTGTTGAGCCATTCACTCTTTTGTTTAAGCGTTCCTTTTCTGAGTGTTTCGTTCCTACGATTTGGAAATCAGCTTATATCACTCCTGTATATAAGAAAGGACAGAAGGATTTGGTGGAAAATTATAGGCTTATTTCCAAACTATGCCTTTTTCCAAGGTTCTTGAAACGGTTGTCTACATACAGTTGTATTCTTCCTTGAAACATACTCTTAGCCTGTTTCAGCATGGATTTTTGAAGGGTAGGTCTACAACGTCAAACCTCATATTGTGCAGCGACTACCTATCTGAGCATATGTATGAGCCCTCTCAAGTAGATATCATGTATCCTGACTACAGTAAATGCTTCGATAGAATAGATTATCAGTTGCTATTGCGTAAGCTACAATCGGTAGGTATAAGACCTAACCTGTACAGATGGTTTACTCGTACGTCATATGTTCGGAATAGGTGTCAAACTGTTGCATTCAATGGTTACACGTCATTAACTATGCAAATACCATCTGGTGTACCGCAAAGATCATTGTTGGGTCCGTTACTTTTTAATATTTTCATTAATGATATTTCTTCATGTTTTATTAATTCAAAAATCATTATATACGCCGATAATATGAAGATACTTTGTTCGATTAAGTTTCTTCATTGCACGCAACGGCTCCAAAGTGATCTGTGTAGATTCGAAATTTATTGCTTCTTAAATGAGTTAGATTTAAATGTTTCGATATGCTATATTAGTTCTTATACCCGTAAATCCGACCCCGTCATTTTCGATTAAGAACTTAAAAACTTGAGTATAACCAGGGTTAACATTATTCGAGAACATGGAATTATTTTTGATGCTAAGTTGCTTTTTGAAGACCACATAAATAATATCATTAAAAAAGCGTCTAAAGCGCTTGGCTTTATTTTGCGTATTTCATCCGATTTCAACTCTATTAAAACTTTTAAAATCCTCTACTGCGCCTTTGTTCCTAATCATTTAGAATACGCCTCTCAAGTCTGAAATTCTTTTAATGACATTTATTCTATGCGTATTGAACGAATACAGAAACGTTTTCTTCGCTATATTCAATTTAGAATTAAAACACTAAGCGTTGTAAGGGGACGCCATTCCCCCATTCCGCCATTTCCCATTAACAGTATTCTAAACTGACCAAACGAACACGGCTAAACTTGTTAGTGTAAGTGCTTTTATATACTTAATAATGTTTAATCTTGTGTGTCCGTTTATTTTGTAATGATTCTATTCTTTCTATATACTTATTTGTGGAAACTTTTAATTGGCCTTCTATACATTTTCGCATACTTTATTACGATGTTGTTTTAGCTGTAAGTTTTTATAAAGTTTATAAATAAAATAAAAAAATAAAAACGAAAAATTTGGATCATGGACGGGATTCAAACCCGCATACATCCATGCCTCTGCGAGGCACATGTCTCTAACCATTTCGGCTGCCGTGACCACTGCATCATAATTCAAATTTGTCCATTAGTATCTCAACCTGTCTCAAGGGGACGCCATCCATTAACAGTATTCTAAACTGACCAAACGAACACGGCTAAACTAAGGGACAAAATTTGGATTATGATGCAATGGTCACGGTAGCCGAATAGGTTAGAGGCATGGATGCATTCGGGTTCAAATCCCGTCCGTGATCCAAACTTATTCTTCATAACATTATTAGATATATACGCTAAGAAGGCGTTAACAGCAATAATAATTAAAAAATAAATAGTATACATTTTGCAGTTTTTATTTATGGCTTCTGTGGTGGCAAAAGAAATCATTATATCTTTAAGTTTGCAGGGCTGTGCCAAAAGAAACCGTCAGCTCTGACAGACGTTTAGGAATGACGCGCACCGTTGCAAGCCACCTTTTTCATGGTTGAAATACCTCGCACAACAACGAAGCGTTACGCTTCTTCATTTATTATAAGAACTGCAAAGGAGTGGAATGCCCTGCCCTCGTCAGTGTTTCCGGTAAATTATAACCCCGGTGTGTTCAAGTCATGAGTGAATAGGTATCTACTAGGCGAGCGTGCTACACCTTCGACCACATCATCGCTTTCCATCAGGTGAGATCGTGGTCAAACGATTGCCTAGTCCGTAATAAAAAAAAAACAGCACGTGTCACATTTTGTTGCATTCTGAAATCCAGCTTAAACTAATCCCTTTAAAACTACCTTATATCCCAACCCTACCACAAAATTTCGACTTCCTACACAAGTAGCATTCACCGTACTTCCGGAACATATTAATATTCCGGTTTCGTACCCCGACGGAATAAATAAAACATACCAACGAGGGGTTTCACGCCGACATTGTGGATTAACCAACCCGCAAATTGAATATTTGTAAACAAACTACATCATTAATCATCATGTTTTAGATGAAGAGGATTAACTTTGAGCGTGCTCAAACCTCAAATATATTTTATGTTTAGTTATCATTTACCCTCTAATTAATGCACCAATTTCTTTATGCATTTCTTACTTATATTGATTTCTTCTCTTTATCCTTTTTCCATTTTCATAGTAGTGGCTGCAGGGTAAGGCTGTGCTTGAATTCTTATTCTCGATTTCCGAGAGATGTTTTACCAAGATAATAAAAACCAGCCAAGTGCATGTCAGACACGTATAGACTTAAGGTTAACCCTAGATAACCGTGATTATTTTGTAAGTAAATCTGGCCACGATAAACAGATTACAAGTAGACACATAGACAGATATACATATAGACAGATAGACAGGTAGACAGATATACATATAGACAGATATACAGATATACAGATAGACATATAAACAGATTGACAGATATACCGATATACAGATAGACAGATAAATAGATATACAGATAGACAGATAGACAGATAGATAGATAGATAGATAAATAGAGAGATAGACAGATAGACCAATAGACATATATACAGATATACAGGTATACAGATATACAGATATACCGATATAAAGTTCGACAGATAGACAGATAGACCAATAGATCGATAGACATATAGAACGATAGACAGATAGGCCGATAGACAGATAAACAGGTAAACAGGTAAACAGGTAGACAGATAGACTGATAGACAGATAGTCCGATAGTGACGCGTGCCAATGTGCGAGCGCAACGGCAATATAAATTTATGCGCGAGCGATAGAGATTAGTAGTTTATAAGTAGTTTAGGTCATTGTACATTGTATCTTAATATCGTGGCCGTGCTTTTAGTACCCTAGATTTTTACAATTTGTTTAGTTTTGTATTACCTATAGGTATAGGATTATCATAAGTTTTTGGGTGGAATGGCAATTATAATTAAAAAATTGCTAAGAAGGGGTACAAAAAAAATATCTTTACATTACATGTATGGGAGGCACACAAATATAATTATGTAGCGCGTAGCAGTTATATGAGTAATTATCGTTACATGAGTCAATTTTCAACTTTGTAGTGTTAGAAGTTTTTGAGCAAAATTACTGTGACATACAGACGGACAAAAGGACGGACAGACGGAATGGCGAAACTATAGGGGTTCCTTGTTTGATTACAGAACCCTTAAAGTACTATAATATAGTGATCTCTGTAGTTGTGCTCCATAACTTAATGTAGAAAGCCACAAAATGTTATCTCCTGTAAATATTTTAAATACCATATTCTACTAATTATCTATACCCAACCATCAGTGAAAAACTTTATTTTTTATACCGAGAACTTTTCGGCATAAGATTTATTGAAAATCACCTTATCTAACAACATTCCCAAACGAAGTTTCTATTTCCTTATCGGATAATTCTCACAAATGTCGACGACTGTTTCAACCCTTCGCTCATTCCTTGCGGCGTCTTAGGGGATATGAATCCCCGTCGGACGTGCTTCACCGAATCACCCCGAAAATTGGGTCTCAGCAGACTGCCTACATATCATGTGCATTATTTATGTGAGACCGCGAGTCCTGCACGACACTTGCAGGAGGTGGGCGTGGTTTGCGGTCAGTATTGAAGAATACAGACTGTTTCTTTGTCTTGTGTGGAGTTAGTGTCTCAGAAGAGAACAAGAGAAGGTACTTATTTATTGGAATTTAAATCGTATGCTTCACAAGTGGCATCTGTGGGAATAATAGGCCTTTTTGAATTGGGCTACTTGGTTTAGGTCAGTCAAGTATTCTAATGCAATATCGATTAAAACTCAAAAATTACACCTGAAACTCATACATCCTATAAAAGATTTTGCAGTTTTTGCTTATGAGTAGGTACGTAAGGTTTGTTTCAAAAGTTCACTTTTTGCTCAAGTAGATATTAAAAGTAAATGCCATAAATTAATTTGGAAGGTGGGAACAAGCCCCTAGAGAATTATTAAAACCATTTACTCATATTTCACGACAAGTAATATTTCAATAAACGTCTTGAGAAAATCCTCCCCGGATATATTTCATCGCTGCGATAACTTATTTTTTTAACGGCCATTTTAAATCAGATCCGGCGAATATTGTCCGACAATTTTTTATTAAAAATCTTGAGAGTTTTATGATGGCAAATAATAAAAGTAGAGTTACTGGTACTATGGAGGAAAAAGTAAAAGTAATCCAATTTATTACGAAAAGGTTCTGAAAGTAGCGCGTAATATTACTAAAATGAAATAGTCCTTTCATGTATTTTTATAAAGATAATTTACATTACAACGGGTAGTATAATTCAAATAAAACATAAAAACTTTTGATGAAAAAAATGCCCTTTTCCATCTTAAATACTGATTGCACAGCACAATACTTACCTAAAAACATTATTATCTAAGCAAAGATTTAAGTTCGCGACGCATCGCCTCAAAGCCCAGCTTTTTTCTGAACGCACATTAAATGGCTATGTTAACCTAGAATCATCATGTTCTACCTAACTAACCTGCAAAATGTTTAGGCACAATGCGTTTTTGAGGCGCAAATTAAACAGTAAATTTGATTTGCAATCAGTATTTTATCACTTTTTTATTAAGTCAGTTTCTTGTTTGTCTCTCTGTCTTTATGTCTGTAGTTCCGGGTGGAATCTTACAACTCAAATTTCGAGCACTTTCCCATTAGCTATCCGGCTGAATCTTTCAGGATTGCTCACATCTCGATGACAATACAGACAGTGTATTGTCAGTGACAGTGAGGTTGGTTATATTCTTCAGACTTCTGTATAACCTGCCTGACAGTGATTTCGTGGTCTACGGTGCTAAATCCTCCACGACACCCGTCTTGTTCAGGAGGCTGGAATTTACAATCTATACTTATAATATAACTGTAATAGGTCGAATTCTGTAGTCAATGTACAGAATTTGGTGGTATGAGGTGCGGCGCAGTGCGGTTGGGTCACGAAAGTCACTGGAGCAAAAGGCTAATTAATAATTATTTAAAACAATAGGCTAAGTACTTTTGTGCGCTAATGTACCCATGCGCAAACGCACCCCCTCCACTTTCTACGTTACTACGTCGTAGTATGAACTCAAATCATACCAAGTTTAATTTGAATTCATTAAGTCGTTTACGCGTTAAGATACAGACAGACAGACAGACAGACAGACAGATAAAAAAGAAAAAATACCGTTTTGGCTTCAGTATCGAATATAGAGTATTCTGCAAAAAAAAAAAATATCACTTCAAAATAACTTTGGACCCCTATCCCACAGAAACTATTGATTTTTCCGGGATAAAAAGTATTCTCAATTTTAAATTATGATATAAACTATGACTGTGCTACGTTGCATCAAAATCTGTCCAGTAGTTTCAGCGTGGTACGTGTTCTTTTGAATAACTTTCAACCCCTATCCTGCGGGAACGTTTTAATTGTTCGGTATGAAAAGTATCCTTTGTACCCTCGTCTGCAGGAACCCTTTAATTTTTCGGGATGAAAAGTATCCTATGTCCTACCTCGTAGTATGAACTCTAATCGTACCAAGTTTCATTTAAATTCATTCAGTAGTTTCGGCGTGATGCCTAGCCAAGATACAGACAGACCGCCTTCCTATTTTCATTTTCACATTACGAAGTTTCACTTCTTCCGCGCGGAGGGACTCCACGATCGTTTTTTATTTATTATCTTATAAGAAAAAAATAACAAAGCAACAGTTAGACGTTTTAAGAAGTGTAGATACACTCAGACTCAGACACTACAGATATATGATTAGATATGGAATTTAAGTTATATATAGAACTTTTTTTTTTCCTTGTTAGTAATTATATCCTTACGAAAATTATCCTTTCATATAATATACGAGTACTTGTTTTTAAAAGGCAATAGTGAAATCTAATTGTTGCCTATTATTCTAAAGAAAAATCAAACCGAAGGGTAAGTACAATTTATGAGATACCCTCGGGGTATGCAAATACATAATGAAAACATAAAACAATATATTTTTCAGCGGGTCGTCGCTACTTGCATATTTCTTTGTTCTCAGTATTGTTTTGGTCACAGTTCTGGTATAAATAGTAAAAATATTTTTACTTACTGTGAAAAAGACTGTGTGTCAAAAGCATGGCCCACATCGAGACCACTGCAGATAACTTGAATAAAATAATACTGTGGAAGTAAGTGTAGAGCTTGAGATCGGAGCTTGGA
Source organism: Alsophila aescularia (assembly GCA_946251855.1). Classification (NCBI taxonomy): domain Eukaryota; kingdom Metazoa; phylum Arthropoda; class Insecta; order Lepidoptera; family Geometridae; genus Alsophila; species Alsophila aescularia. The sequence goes on along the minus strand of OX276377.1, from coordinate 55,446,990 downwards.
AAGGTGAAAAAATAATGATGAATTTGTGATGAAGTCAACCTTTTCCTTCAACATTACAACCTTATTCATAGTTGATCATTGAGCACTGTCCACAAACATATTCCATACTCATACTTTATTTTTTTAATTCAAATTTAATCTTTGCAGCGTTCATCGAACCTGTCATCCATAGATACTTCTGACTCATTCACTTAGTACGTGCTTAGTACGCTCGGTTTGGTAAAGACCTCTTTCTTGTCAGCCTACAGAAACTAAACTTACTATAGCAATTTTTATTGATTCATAAATACAAATAAATAAACAGTTTAAATGTGTCATATAATAACTTTTATAATAATGTACCTTTATGTTTAAATGCATGATCTTCTCCTAGTGTACTGTTTTATTTTTAGTTGCTAAAAGCTCAATACTATCCTAAAATATCAAATTTAAAGCGTATCAAGTTCTCCGGCATCGAATTATTCCTGAATCCTTCGTTCCTGTTTTTTTTCCTGGATGTGTGTGTCCTCATGGATATCTTTCGGTTATGTCAGAGATGATAATCAAAAACTAAGTAATCGCGCTTATACGACGTAATATAAGTCATACTCAGTAGGTAGGTAACCCGCGAAACTAGTCAACACTCTATAATTTGATGAGATATTTCTTGCCGGCGGCCGCTGCCCGCTTTACTTTGGGTGTGGGGGCTGCCACCACGTCCTTAGCTGGTGCAGGCTTCGCTGTCACCGGCAGTTTGATGTTATCAACTTGTTTGAGACTGGTCACACGGTATCGAACGCTGTCGGCGCCAATAATATACACAATTCCTTCTCTAGTTTCGCTCTTTGATAAGCCAAACCGCAAACGGGCTGCCTTAAATATCTCGGGACGTGATTTAGTAAGGAACTCTGACGGAGTAATTCCTGTTCCTTTAAGGCTAGATTTGGAAGCCCAAATTTTGTTTCACAGTGCGATAACATTAATTTTAAATAGTATAGGTTGCCGTCTGTCGGATGTAGAACGGCCTATTCTATGACATCGTTTGATGTCACTAACACTAAAGCCTGCAAGTTTCAACTTCTCTGTGAGCGTTCCAGTGACCAGCACAGCCGTGTTCTCATTATTCTCTTCAGTTACACCATGAATTAATAGAATCTTACGCCGACTACGCATCTCCAGGTGATCCATTTGCAAGAAAATCGGCTTGAGCCTGCAATGACCGTAGCGCATTCATGACGAAAGTTTGAAGGTTGTAAACTCCACTGCTAAATTAGTTGGTGTGGCTGCATTTGTTCAGTTCTTCAGCTCACTGTCAAACAGGTCCATACGTTGATGAAAGGTAGCTGCCACTTGTGTTAGTGAATCTTGAATAGCCTCCATGATGTCAAAGATAACATATTTATGCAAAGAAAAACTTGATGTGTTCCGAAGATGAAATCACACACTCCCAGGCAGGAAATGTATATCACACTTTACAAAATCTTAATAATCTACTCCAAACTAATGAAATATTATAATTTAAAGCAAATAAATACTTTGAGCTCGAGATAAGTTGTGTAACTTCACAACTACCCCCGAGAGAAAAAATATGTTACTGCTGCTACTATTAAAAGTTGTTACTGTTGCTGTTGCTCCAGACTTGTACCTCCTATTCCACTTAATTCCATACGAATATGTCGCTTGACAAATGAAATCGCGTTCCTGTTACCAACGCCCTGTTGTTCCTGATTATTGTCCACTGCGAGCTGTCCCCTTGAGCTGGGGACCAACCGTTGGGGGACCTCCGGCGATAAATTTATTACCAAGAATCATTGATGTTTATGTTACTATACAAGAATGTTTAAAAAAATATAGATGAAATTGAATTGTGCAACTGTTTGCTGTGTTTTTTTATCGTGAACTTTTTCAAATTATACATTTATACATAACTTGTTTTCCCACCCATGATTTCGTAAGCGCGTTGTACTGTTTATCGCGAAAAAAAGCATCCTACGTTCATCTAGGATATTAAAAACCAATGCAAAAGAGTAGCACCAACGTTCTTGATGCTTTTTGATAGACTTGTTATTAATTAGTTTCCATGGCAACCGTTCCTTACAGCGGGTAACCGATATTTTCCAGTCCCATGGATACTTACCATTTCCCGGGATAAATAGTAGGTATCTTATGTTGGTGTCTATATTATTGTACAGTACCTATTTACAAAGTTTCATTAAAACCCGTCCAGCCGTTATCGCGTTAAAACTCCCGAAACAAACAAACAAACAGAAAAACAGACAACGTTTCACGTTTATCGTTAAGCTCATAGCGTCGACCTCGAAGAGCAAAATGGTTATAGCAATAACTCAATTTATTTGGAAAAACAAAATAGCGTTTTTAGACAATTGCAGGCTAATTAATAAACATAGGTAGAAGGAATGAGGTGAAAATAAAAGCTAAGTTTTACTAAGTTTTAAAGCTTTCATATAGTTTAAGATATATTTTTTTTAATTCGATTCATCAAACAGGATATATTAAAGGAAATAAAATAATAATAAAAAAATCGCTCAAACTTATGATTGTACACTTGGCACTTTATTCACGTTACGACCAGACGACAATAATTAATATTGCAACATTGTCTTACAATTTTATTTTGTATATAATACACCAAAAAATTAAAAGTGAGAACAAAATGAGAACTGCGCTTAGAAATATGTACTTTTTGACTTATTTTTACGAGAACACACACTTGGTTTATGATTTACCGGAATCACTGACGAGGACCGATCATTCCACTCCTTTACATAAATAAATGACGAATTGTCACAATTCGTTTTTGTGCGTAGTACTTGCACCAAGGCTGAATTGGGATCCACAGATCTTAAATATTGAATAATACTAAAATTGTAACGAAAAGAGCGAGCTATGGAGAGAGCTATGCCAGGCTAGGAGTTTCTCTGAAGGACAAAATTTGTTAAGATATCCGACGGAAAACCAAGGTAACCGACATAGCTCTAGGATACGCAAACTAAAGTGACAGTAGGGTGGTCACATTTCCGAAAGAACCGATAACCGTTGGGGTTGACGAGTTCTCGAGTGGAGGCTACGTTTAGGCAAACGTAGTGTAGGACGCTCTGTGGCTAGGTGAAGTGAAGATCTGCGAAAAGCGCCTGGAAGAAAATGTATGAAGACAGCTGAAGATCAGTGGAGTGCATAGAGGTCTACATCCAGCAGTGGACAAATGTAGGCTGATGATGATGACTAAAATATAGTCATCATTCTTCTTCTACGGGGACAGGGAGTTCATCTATAGCCGTTTTCATAGATATCTTGTTTATCTCTACTAAAGATAAAGTAATATACATGCTATCTCCATTTTAACAATGTGTGTAGTGATCACCTATATATCGCAAAGTATATATATATATATATTTATATATATAGATATAGAGGTATCGCTATTTTATAAAGTATATATATTTATATATATACTTTATAAAATAGCGATACCTCTATAAAATAATATACGAAAGTAACAATAATCAATAATTTAAACTTCATAATATATATATATCATATATATATATATATATATATGATATATATATATATATATGAGATATATATATTATGAAGTTTTATATATATATGATCACTACTCACACTTTGTTATTATGAAGTTTAAATTATTGATTATTGTTACTTTCATATATTATTTTATAGAGGTATCACTATTTTTATTTCATAGAAAGTCTCATTCGTATAATGTAAATCGGTTATTAGCTGTAAGTTAAGTTATAAGTTTTACATGTATTAGAATTAACGGCCGTGGATATTGATGAATAAATAAATAAATTTACAAGCAAAAATTAAAAATATATATACCCCTGACTTCCCAAACTCCATTATAGCTAAGAAGCATCTCGATCATAACAGTTTTCAAACATAAAAAAACGTTCCATCCATTTAAGAGCTACGATTGTCACCCCTATCCCCCCCCCTCCACATTATAGCTAAGAACAAGGTCCATTCGTTTGAAAGAAGCGACCCTCACCACCCTATTGTCTACCCCCCCCCCCCCCCCATCCCCTCCCAAATAGCTATGTAGCTCGTTGCTCGTTTACCCCAGCTTTCAAACATAAAAAACCACAGCTAAATCGGTCCGTTCGATTGGAAGTTACGATTTTCACCCCCCTTTTCTCACCCCCCCCCTCCCCTTGCCACTCCTCATATATCTAAGAACCATCTTGATCACATCAGCTTCCAAAAAAAAAACCGCATCTAAATCAGTTTATTCGTATGGGCGCTACGATGCCACATACACACACCCACACAAAGTTATTAAAGGTTAAAAAGAAACATAATTACCAAAACTGGAATCCTTTTGACCTGTAAAGTACTGGAAAATGAATACAAACTTAAGCAACTATTATTTATTCTGTGACTGAAGTCAGTTTTACTTAAGCTATTTTTGTTATATATATTTTTTAAGTACCTAGTTAATAATTATTCTGAATTGTCCACCACCGTCTATTTCTACTTCCTCTGATACTGTCAATCCAAAGGTTGTCTGGAAGAGATCGCTTTAAGCGATAAGACCGCCAATTGTATAACCTTATTTAAGTTTTTATATTGTTTGTTCTTTGTTTTTGGTAAACAATAAAGTATTTCGTATCGTCTCGTATCGTATCTAATAAGTTTATTTCTACATATTTTGAATATTTTGTGTTTTTTTTTCTATTTCTAGGAAACGTATCCACAGTTATCTAATCTATACTTATAATAAAGCTGTAACAGGATCAATTCTGTACATTGAAGATATGTAGTTTTTTTTTTTGGAAGCTTTTTTTTATTCCATACTGAAGCCAAAACTGTTTTTTTTTTTTCATTTTTGCTGTCTGTCTGTCTGTCTGTATGTATCTTGGCTAGGCATCACACTGAAACTACTGAATGAATTTAAATGAAACATAGTATGATTTGAGATCATATTACGAGATAGGTCATAAGATACTTTTTATCCCAAAAAAATTAAACGGTTCTGCAGGATAGGGGTTGAAAGTTATTTAAAAAAGCACTTTCTTCTTTAAAACTACTGAACGGATTTTGATGCATCTTAGCACAGTCATAGTTTATTAAATGGGTGAAAATTGGGGATACTCATTATCCCGAAAAAATGAATGGTTCTTGCGGGTTAGGAGTTCAAATGCGGAACAGTGAAGATATTTAAAAAAAATATGTATGTCCTTCTATATTCGTACTGTTGTTTTTGTTTGTCGTATGAGGTAGTGCTGGCCTCTGGTGTCAGAGTTTATCAAGCCGCCCGAGGGCCTCTGACATGGCTTAACGACTGCTATTAATTAATAACAGCCGGAACCGACAGCTTAACGTGCCCTCCGAAGCACGGAACGATGGAAAAGCGCACATAACTCAGAAAAGTCATTAGTGCGGAGCCTAGGTTTTGAACCCGTTTTGAATCGTTGGATTCTAAATTGCACTATAGAACCGTTAGGCCACCATCGCTCTATTCTATCTATTAGTACTGAAGCCAATACTGTTTTATTTCTATTTTTTCTGTTGTCTGTCTGTCTGTCTGTCTGTTTGTATCTTGGACGCGCATCACGTCAAAACTACTGAATGAATTCAAATGAAACTTGGCATGATTTGAGCTCAAACTACAAAATAGGACATGGGATACTTTTCATTAAAAAAAAAGGTTAAAGGTTTCCCGCAGGATAGGTGTTAAAAGTTATTTTAGCGAATATTACGCTGAACCTACAGGGACCGATTTTGATGCAACTTAGCACAGTCATAGTTTATATGATGGGTAAAAATTTAAGATACTTTTCATCCGGAAAAAGTAAAGTGTTTCTGCAGGATAGGGGTCCAAATCCTGCACATTGAAGATTTTTTTTGTATTTTTTTTTTGGAGTCTGTTATTTATTCAATACTGAAGCCAAAACTGTTCTTTTTTTCATTTTTGACTTTCTTTCTGTCCATCTGTATCCTGGCCACGCATCACGCTGAATTTACTGAATTAATTCAAATGAAACTTGGTATAATTTGAGTTCATACTACGTTTTTTTTAATACATTAAAAAATACATGACAGCATCGCTTGTAACGTTGTAAAGTTACTTAACTATTATACATTAAAAAAAACGAAACAAATAAACATAAGTATAGGCATTATAGGTACCGATCAGTGCATGTGAGCCGGCCGGCGGCCAACGGGCCGTGAGTGCAGCCCTCCGCCCGCTGCCGCAGCCGCCAGACTGATTTTGATATCAAAGCGAGAGCACATTCGCTGACAACAAATTTAAAAGCATCTTCTCACGTTGCCCGTTTGTTTGTTATCGATATAATTTATAAAACTACCTACTAGTGTTGTGATCACCCCATATTGGGTAAGTGTTGAACATAATACGTACCTAAGTAACCATTTCTTTCAAATCGTTGTAGGTAGTGGTTTTAATTTTATGTAAAGTCTTCAACCATATATCCATTTTTTAATTATTGTAAACGTCTTCCGATTTCCTTTACTGCCACCACACTTACTGCTCATTTGGTACCCCTGTAGGCATGTACTTCGTGTGTGGTGGCCATCTGAAATTGCAGATGTGAACTGCCACTAATCTGGACGTATATACCAGGATCCTACAAAAAATTAAAAATTATTATATTAAATTATTTACCTTCCTATGATCACAAAGATCGAGGGTCCGCTCAATAGGAAAAGCTGCACCACCATCATCCTACATACACATCATCATCACTACGGGCCGTATATCCTGACGGCATTACCACTTGCCACGAGTACTGGACCTGGGCGACTCGACGGTCGAACATTCTTCGGCTGGAGACATCACCGTCCTAGCTCCACATATGCTACAGGATAGTACCAAAGCCGTCGAAGCATAAATTAGGCGGGCTATTCCTACCCACTACCCACGAACGTTATTTAACTACTTTCGTAAATAAATTATTTAATGTGTTGACTTGTGGGTTGTCATTAATTCCACCCATAAACGCTTCACGCTACTACATAAACCAACGGCGAGGACGTCAATCAGTGACGTCACCTACCCAACCGCCTGCTACAAATTTTCGACGCGGTGAACTGGAAGCAAGATAAAACTCGACTTCCGTAGATTCGAGATTACTACGCTTGTGTGAACGCCGGCTGTTCCGTGTGATCGACTGTGGGGGGGTTTCGTTCTTATTATTTCACTGCAGTGAATCCGAAGAATCGATTATATTTAAAAGCACAAATAAATAAGAAAATAATCCCCGATCCCTCACCCTTCCCCCATTATAGCTAAGAATCTTCTCAATCACATCAGCTTTCAAACATAAAAAAACACATCATTATCGGTTCATTCGTTTGGCAGCTATGATGCCACAGCCAAACACACACACACACACACACACACACACACACACACACACACGCACACACCCTCCCACACACACACACAAGCACACACACACACACTTACACACACACACACACACACACACACACGAACACACACACACACACACACACACACACAGTGATACAAACCCTAAACTTATAACATCCGTCTCTTTGTCGTACTACTCCACGATATATTATCTGGGAAAATGGACAGCTGTGAACTATTGTCTAATATAATGCTGCGAGTACCATCTTACCGAACACGACATACTTCTCTCCTCCATGTTCCCTATGTCAACACTAATTATGCTAAAAAATCTGTCCGATGTCGCGCTGCCCGAACTTATAACAAACATTATTCTGACTAGGACCTGTTCTATTTATCCAAAAATATCCTTAAATATAAAATTAAGAAAGTTGCACCATCTCACTCAAGTGATTTCATTTTATAATCTTCATATAATAAAACTTGCTAATTTATCATTAATATTTATTATATTATAATTCATTATGATATAATATAATAGAGTGAATAATATATAATAAACCTATTTTTTATATCCATGAATTATTTATTTATTATTATATATCTCTCTCTCTCTCTCTCTCTCTCTCTCTCTCTCACACACACACACACACACGCACACACACACACACACACGCACGCACACGCCACGCACACACACACACACACACACACACACACACACACACACACACACACACACGAATACACAGTCACCCCCTCCCCTTCAAAGCCTCACAAAATTTTAATGCATAAATATTAAAATATATAGCCTCGTATTTCACTTTTTGTATTTCTTTTATTTTGTTATTGTTAACATCTAAAACTTATTCTGTAATCCTGTTTTGGCCTAATTTTAAGTCAATTTATGTTTACTATTTCTGTTACATCGCTGTTGGATTACTAAATAAATAAAATAAAATAAAACCTTCATTTACTTTTCAACCGGTTACTTTTGAGATACAATTCCATTTTTATAACCTCAACAAGAATCTTGTATAATAGTTACAAAAAGATTATCACAAATTTATTAAATCTAAGGCCATGTTTTATAAATAGATCCCACGGTCTTAACTGGGGGATCCAGTTAAATTATCATAAATTTGTGACGTTGCGTTCTTGTGGCCCAGAAATTTGTAAAAAGCTTTTACAAATTCTTAACAAATTAGTAAAAAGAAAATTGTGCATATATATATAATGTTCTGAGATTACATTTTTCACGCACCTGAATTAAGGGATTCAGTCATTCAGCCATAGCTTTTTTGACTCGCATTTTACAAATTTTTGGGCAACTCCATCAAATTTTTACAATTTTTTACTTAACCTGCCTTTTTGTGTGTCTCAAGGATTTAAGGATGTGATCCCTCAATCCAGATGCACATCCTCGCTCCACATCGGTACAGGCGGGTCGCTTAACTGGACAGAATATCTAATTATGTCCGGGAAATCTATTTTGCGTCATAATGCACTTTGTCTCGAAACATAATTGGATGTTCTTTGTTTGTCGCATGAGGTAGTGTAGGAATCTGGTGTCAGAGTTTGTCAGGCCTTCCTAGGGCCTCTTTTTCGTAAATTTTTTGTTCGATATTTATTTGAGTTTTGTTTTGTTTGACAATTAAAGAAATAATGAGAGCACCGTTTGTGTAATCACTATGGTTTAGGTGAGAGCACTAGGTACTGAGCTAGCGAGAGAATGTTGAACTAACTATGTTGATCACAGTGTGTGTTTTTTTGGGTTATTTGAATAATCAGTGCGTGAAGAGAAGTACCATACATATCCAGCAGTTCTTCATATCATAATATCAGTACAACTCATGTTACACAAAGGTTAGCTAGAAGAAAATGCAAATTAGCATTCAGTCCACCTAAGTACTTTTAGTTTCTAGTGTAAGAACGAATTATTTTTTTCATCTATTCCTTGCTTCCCTATGCAGTATAGCAAACCTAATCTCTGACTCAAGTGAAAAAGTTTGTTAAATTTAAAACTGAAATGTAAAATTACCAATTTGTGACCGTATCAAATGTCAATAATTTTCTGTAAAGATATTGTATAAAGTATAACTCTTAATTAACGTCGGTACCCTTTGTCGGCGGCAGCTAATTTTGGTCCGTAGCTCTGAGCAGTTTGGTAAATAAACATTTTATTACCCGACTATGACCAAGCCAGACAGGTCTGATAGTAATTATTCCACGAAATCATAGTCTGAGGAAGCTTGCAAAAACATGTTGTTGCACGCTTAAAGATGCCGCGTTATTGAACAATTATACAATCGAATGAGGCCAATTCATTCAATCAATGAGGAGGAATGAGGTCCTACATACGACGAGTATGTAGGACCTATACATACTTGTCGTGTAGAATATTATGCAAATGAGATTAAATAGGTATCGCGTTAAGTTCCATATAAGTTAATGATGTAAGGTAACGTTACCTACATTTAGCTGCACCGACACCATGTGGATGAAGTGTTGAGATATTAATGCAGTGGACTCTACTAGCGACGCAGACATGTAATAAAATAGTACTGCATATTTTATGCTGGTGCAGATGCAGAGTGAAGCCATCTACTTTAATCTGCAGTCAGTGTAATGCAAAAGTTAACAAATGTGTCACTCATCCACATCCTATGCGCTGGTCCACCACCGCCTTCACAGAAAAAAGAGATTTTCACGGAACGAGTTTCTAATGACATTACGGCAATCGTGTATCCATATAGTGACCAATCTCGGCGGTTCAGTCTGCTCGTGACAAGCAACGCGCCTGGTAGTCTTATCTTTGGACACTTATTTGTTTTTTTCCCACAAACATACTTTGCTTTCTACAACTTCTATCAGTGTAAGCGTCGTATTTGTATTTCTTGGCTATTTTTATTATAATTTCGACCCAATGCAAACAGCAATCTCGGCAGCAGTGGACAAGGCTAGACGTTTTTGGTATTGCCGGCATGTGGGCCCGTTTATATCTCAAATCAAGTTCTAGCGGACAGCACTGAACTACTTCCAATCTCGGTGGCTGGAAAGTCGGCGCATGGATAACGGCCGTGCGGTAAACAAGCGGCCATATAATATTAATGTATACTGGTCACTTACATTCTACTTTACATTCGTAGTAAGAAACTTCATATAAAGATACATGTATTTCCACTGGTCACTTACATTCTACTTTACAGTTGACTTCTTCGTTCCGATGCTCAACAAGAATTGAATAAGCTGCCTCCTCACAATCTTTTTCCTTCAAGAAAAAATAGCGCCATCGTCGTGAGACTATGTTTCCGGTAGAATCATGGTACGGGTAACGATTTCCAGGTGGCGCCACCTTCGTGTGACGTTCTGGTAGCCAAGCTTTTTAAATATTCCTGAAGTATTAGTGAAATTGAATTCTAAATCTACTGCAAAAACCCTTCATATAAACATAAAAATTGGAAATCATGACAATCACTACTTCGATACATACATTACTGTGGCCGTCATCTACATCATCTCGTCTTCTTTGACGGCCCGGTGACGTTGGCGGTGGACACGCGCACCGTGCTCTCAGCGAGACGGGTAGGCTACGTGTGAAATGGCCAAATATTGCACTATTCATCGAAAGTGCCTGTAATTGGCTTTTAGTTAACTGACTGACATTTAAGTTTATAAGTAAGCAGTACTAGACAATACGTGTACGAGTGCAAGATAAGAAGTGCACGTAAGCATATGAAATTTTACTGGCGACATCCAGTTACATATATACATATTATTTTATTCGCGTTGCTGTGTGCGAGATATCACACAAAGCGACGCTCGTGCGTTTCTAGCTTAACAAAGTTTAAGACAAACTCACTAACACTGCACCTAACCTTATCGTTCTTTCACTCTCTCACTTTTAGCGGGCATTTTTTTCATTTTAATGCATTAGATAACCGTATCTATTCACCAAAGCGGATATCTCCAGTTCCTATGCTAATATCTTGCGATTACTTAAGCGAAAAGTTTCGTTCCATTATCCATTTGCACACTTTTGAATAAACAATATGTTGTACAAGTATAACAATTTATCGCTACTTCCTGTTGGGCATGCTTGCTTAGATTAATTTCCTTAGAGACACGTGAAGTTTTGTTCAAAACAGTGGCGCTAATCATTAAAAAATACATTTTGATATTACTCTTAGACATCTTTTGGAAAAGCCAGTTATCCAGTTAATCTTTGAAGATGTAAACCACTTTACTGCATCACCATGAGCGGTAATCGTCATGTTTTGACATCTGCGGGACACTGTCGATGTGTTGTGCACTCTAATAGAATTCATATCTGTTTCAACTCCATCGTGTAACTCTGCGGGAAGACCGTGAAAGGCATCACGGTGTAAGTTAAAAATATCAGTCATCATCACCGTAATTATCTTCAGCAGCATCCGGCAGACGTTCACTGCTGAACATATGCCTTCCCCGTATCACGCAAAAAGGCAATTTGAAAATCAATACTGTGGTAAAATCAAAGGTTACTACTACACTATGCTTAGCATAGCGTTCTTTACACCAAAATGACTGCAATACAATATTATTATACAATCTTACAATTTGGTAGATTTAACATGACTCATAAGCTGTGCAACGCCCTTACTTGTAATTATATGTTTATTATGCTAGTAAAATACATTTTAAAATAGTATGGTGTAATATGATGTAAGTTAGAAATACATTAATAAATGATATATGACATATGATCATTGTATTTAATTTTTATTATTAACTTCCTCAGTACTGCACTATTCCAAGTCAAATATCGTGCCAAAAATGCACTCACTCTAGTTGCAATTTAAAGCCAATAAGTTATAACATAGCTGTCCAAAAACTGCAACAGTTTAATCGTTAACTCTAGACCAATTATGCAGTCATGCATTTGCATAATGTTTCCAGAAATGTGATATATTCGTATCTCTGTTGTATCCCAATGTTGGCTTAGTTATTACTACTAGGAGTATAATATGAGCTTACTCCGTATTTTCTCTGCTAGTTCTGCACTGTTAACCGAATAAATTGTTTAAGAAGTAAGCCAGGAGGACTACTAGACGATATTTCTTTGTTTGGGTACTAACCGACTGTAGAAATTCTTAAGTTGTAAATATTTGTATTCAATGTTTTCACTGCCTTGATCAGGGACTAGCCCTTACATGCATTAAAGTGAACCGCAGCAGCCACCAGACGGAATTAGTGACATGAAACTTTCCAGAAGGCTAAAAGAATTTTGTACGGACAGTCCATACAAAACGTCTTAAAATGTATTAAAACCGGTTAGCGCCATCTATCTTTTATCTTTCGAAGTGTGTGTTGTATGTTTACAACACACACTCCTTCACGCTGAAACGCTTGAACGGATTTGGATAAAATTGGGTACAGGATAGTTTATATCCTAGATTAACGCATAGGCGTTTCATCATCATCATCATCATCATCATCCGTCATCATAATCCACGCGGGTAAAACCGCGGGGCAGAGCTCGTAGTGTCATAAGTCAATTTTTTTACCCGACTACGGCGAAGGAAATGAAGGATTAGTATGTGTTTAAACAAAAAATTGGTACGATTTTGACAAGCGAGGTTTCAATCGATTTGTCTTCATAGCGAGACAGCCATAAGCTAGTTTTTACCCGACCGTAGTCGGTTTTTAGTTTTTGAACTTATTAAAATTATTTCGGTAAGCAAAAGCTAATTATTCTATAATATATTTTATTGGTGTAGGTAAGTAATTGAAACTTAATTTTGATTGATCTTCATGCAGTTTATCAAAATTACGCCAAAATACCTAAAGATAAAATCTCGTCAGTTTAATAAATGAACAGTTTCAAAATTATGTGAATAAGCGTCCTCTAATGTAAAGTTACCACCATAATAATAACAATGTTTCCTGAAGGTCGGATGGTGCAAGTACCCCATGGAACAAAATGTAGTCCCACCTTAATTTCTCCCCTGACGACGTGGAAAAGTAGGGCGCGGTCCTCGTCCGCACGTTAACTGATCATACAAACATAATTTCACAACATTAATTATTGATGCAAATGTTACTGTAACGAAACTCAGCTACCCACGCACGCACTTGTCTTCTTGCTACTTTGTAAATTATGAAAATTTAATGAAAATTCTGGAATTAAACCTGAGCGTGTACTTATTACAAGTAATTTGAATACGAGTTAAGCACAGTAAATTTGCAGATTTTGAAGTGAAACTTTGAATACAAGTGACTAAACGCTGTCTATACCATAGTATAATGACAATATCTATTATCCATACCACTAAATAAAAGTGAAACTATGTCTGTTTGTTTGTTTGTTTGGGGAGCTTTCACGTGATAACGGCTGGACGGATTTTGTTGAAATTTAGAATGGAGATAGCTTATACCCTGGATTAAAACATAGGATACTTTTTATCCCGGAAAATTGTAAGTTTCCACGGGAAAATTGGAAAATGTTGATTACTCACTGTAAGGAACGGTTGTCAACAAGTGAAGCTAATATAAAGCGTATAAAAGATAGATGGCGCTAACCGGTTTTAATGCATTTTATGATATTTTGGACTGTCAGAACAAAATTCTTTTAGCCTTCTGGAAAATTTCATGTCACTAATTCCATCTGGTGGCTGCTGCGTTCACTTTAATGCATGTAGTAAGCTAGACTAGAACATTGAATACAAATATTTACAACGTATTGGTTCGATGGGATGACATTTTAGCAGATATACACAATTATCTGAACTAAACATAAAAAATGTATTAATCGACATTGATCACATAATTTCAATAAACCGTGGAAGGTACTGATGAATTACATGAAAAAACAAAAGACCGAACTAGACTAATGAATAAGGTTGCTAGACTCAACGTGACAGAACAAAATACAAAGCCTGTTCTACTCTCAAGGCCAACGCTGTCTCAGTGCAGGTAAACTTCCTACCTATTTATTGAGGCACACTTATGTTGTATGCAAAAATATTTAAAAAAGGCAGATTCCACACCGACAAATTGAAAGTGAAGCTCCCAAGATTTGGCTATCGGCTCGTACATACAAGCTCACGCTCACGCACACATTTACTCCATGCTATACCATGACCGGCCGCTATATCGCAGCAAGACGTCATCCGTGTAAGTCCTTGTTAGTCGTGTTTATTCTGACAAATGTTCACGAAAAATAAAAAACATTGCAGTATTTTTTGATGAAATTGTGTATGAACCACAAAACTCCACAAATTATCTACTCACGCAGGCAGCCGCCATTTTGCTATGCTTTACTAGTTTGTTTGGCGGTGTGGTATCAATCTCTTTTTAAACATTCTTGTTCGTAAGTAATATTATCGTAATAATCTATAGTAGGTAACTTTACTTTATACTGAATACTCTACCAAGAGTTAAGTACTTAATTCCAGCTTAGTACCCATGGAAACAGAGATAAAGGGAATTGAATAAATTGTGGCTCGCCGCAGATTTCCAAGTCAGAGATCTGGCAAGTAAATATTTGAATGTTGGACTGTCGACGCCTATGGCATACCTGCCGTGGAGTGTTGACAAACGTCAGCCGTGTGGTGCCAGCACAGTAATAGGACTGCGAGAACCAGCAAAGAGAGTTCAGAAACTGGTCAGCAGCAATTTACAAATGCGGTGATTAGGGCGAACCCCCTCGTGATAGGCAGCTCGTTGTGGCGTTCCAGGGGGAGGCCTATATTCAGCGGCCGTCTGCCAGCTGAGGATGATTCAAAAGCAGTACCAGTTTTGCAAAACAAAAAACGGCCAGATGCGAGTTGAACAAGCGCATCGAGGTTTCCGTACAAACTTGTAGGTATGTAAATAGTTGTTTATTTTTTTTTTGAGATTGAACTACAAATTTACGGTTTTTGGATATTTCCCATTAAGTACTTGTGCTATAAAATATTGCTCCTTGCTAAATTTCATTATTCTAGGTCAACGGAAGTACCCTATATGTTTTGATTCACTTGCGAGTGTCAAAATATGCGGCATAAACCAGAAACGGCCTTTTCTTTTGATTTCGTTTACCTAGAACAATGTTTTTTTAGCAGCTTCAAGGCCTGATTACAGACCTGAGTATTTGATATTAATTTCAACTTGATACCTCCTCCACGCTTTCCTGAGAAAAAGGGTCTTGATAAACAGACAGACGGACAACAAAGTGATCCTATAAGGGTTATTTTTCTTTTGGGGTAAGGAACTCTAAAAATACAAGCTTATTTGCTATGTCACACGAAATTCCTTGCAGAAAACGTGTGACGTCACTACGAGAAATCACGAACATACAAGAACAATCCCATGAAGTATCCGCGTCGCGTTACGTGGCTGAATAGTCATAGCGAATAAAGGCCCGGATCAAAACTAAACTTTTTCATATGTATACTGAGTTTTATCAAGCAAAGTTCCGCACCACGTAATGGTACTAAGTCTTAAATAGTTATTTGTTATGCAAGGCTGCAAAGTGATTTTTTGGCGAGAGTACTTGCATTGAAACTTGAGCAAGCGAAGGATTCTAGGATTGAACAACGAGCGTAGCGAGTGGTTCAAATATAGAATCCTGAGCGTAGCGAGGGTTTCAAAAGTCACTACAGCGAGGAAAATGCTAGATGCAATAAAAACAGCTAAATTAATATATTATATTAGTATTTATAATAATAATAAAAAATGAGCCGTTGCGGGATGCCTGGCAGATGTGTAAACATAATAGAATAGAGTCGAACAGAATCGAATGGAATGGATTCGAAAAGAGTCGAATACAGTCAAATTGACACGAAAAGAGTCGATTAGAGACGAGAAGAGTCGAGTAGAGAAGAGTAGAGTCGAGTAAAGCTGAATAGAATATTGTAGAGTCGAGTAGAGTAGAATAGAGTAGAATAGAGTAGAATAAAGTAGAATAAAGTAGAACAGATTAGAACAGAGTAGAACAGAGTAGAACAGAGTAGAACAGAGTAGAACAGAGTAGAACAGAGTAGAACAGAGTAGAACAGAGTAGAACAGAGTAGAACAGAGTAGAACAGAGTAGAACAGAGTAGAACAGAGTAGAACAGAGTAGAACAGAGTAGAACAGAGTAGAACAGAGTAGAACAGAGTAGAACAGAGTAGAACAGAGTAGAGTAGAACAGAGTAGAACAGAGTAGAACAGAGTAGAACAGAGTAGAACAGAGTAGAACAGAGTAGAACAGAGTAGAACAGAGTAGAACAGAGTAGAACAGAGTAGAACAGAGTAGAACAGAGTAGAACAGAGTAGAGTAGAACAGAGTAGAACAGAGTAGAACAGAGTAGAACAGAGTAGAACAGAGTAGAACAGAGTAGAACAGAGTAGAACAGAGTAGAACAGAGTAGAACAGAGTAGAACAGAGTAGAACAGAGTAGAACAGAGTAGAACAGAGTAGAACAGAGTAGAACAGAGTAGAACAGAGTAGAACAGAGTAGAACAGAGTAGAACAGAGTAGAACAGAGTAGAACAGAGTAGAACAGAGTAGAACAGAGTAGAACAGAGTAGAACAGAGTAGAACAGAGCAGAACAGAGCAGAACAGAACATAGCAGATCATAGCAGAACATAGCAGAACATAGCAGAAAAGAGCAGGACAGGGCAGAACAGGGCAGAACAGGGTAGAACAGAGTAGAACAGAGTAGAACAGAGTAGAACAGAGTATAACAGAGTAGAACAGAGTAGAACAGAGTAGAACAGAGTAGAACAGAGTAGAACAGAGTAGAACAGAGTAGAACAGAGTAGAACAGAGTAGAACAGAGTAGAACAGAGTAGAACAGAGTAGAACAGAGTAGAACAGAGTAGAACAGAGTAGAACAGTAGAACAGAGTAGAATAGAGTAGAACAGAGTAGAATAGAATTGAAAATGAATAGATTCGAGTAGAGTGGAGTAGACTCGAGTAGTCGCGTAGAGTCAAGTAGAGTCACATAGAGTCGAGTAGAGTCGAGTAGAGTCGAGTAGAGTCGAGTAGAGTCGAGTAGAGTCGAGTAGAGTCGAGTAGAGTCGAGTAGAGTCTAGTAGAGTCGAGTAGAGTCGAGTAGAGTCGAGTAGAGTCGAGTAGAGACTATTAGAGTCGAGTAGAGTAGTTAAAAAACTCTTTCCACGCTATCGGGTAAAGTGCAATTTTGCACTCAGATTTCGAATGACTAACAAAATCTTTCCGAGCTTGTGAGGTGAAAACCATAGTGTTTTGACTAATATCCTATTATGGGAATTTAGCTATGTTTTTGATGGATTTGTATCAACTTAATATACATCTATCTAAATCTATCCTCTTATATATAATCAGTAAGTAATAAAAAGTCTGTACATATTTTTTTAATAAAAACTCGTTGTTGGGAAATTATAATAGGCTATACTGAACAAAAATATACTATAAAAAATGGTGTCTGTATGACTGTTTGATTGTCTGGTATTTCGTTCGTAAAAACTACGGACAGATTGCAAAAAGGTTACCACTGTTAGATAGTTTATGGTTTGGCTTAAAAACTGTGTGTACACTTGGTATCTCAATCCGGTGAGTAGAAGTCAAGCAATCGATGAAAAACCATTCGATGTCTGAACGAAGTTACATGATATTGGTTCTTATGGTTCAAGAAAAACACATGATCCTTCTATCTCAGAAAATTACCAAGCAGGCAAAGCCGCGGGTAAAGATAGTATTATATAAAGTCTTCTTTAGAAATTGCCCCTACTTTTCCCTATATCAAACTAAAAACTATAATGCAATGCCGGGGATACTATGTCGCAGATACTTCGGGTTAACAACTACAAGTTTATGGCACATGAAATGTGTTACAGAGTTCGCAGTCACTAGAACTAACTCGTTAACTCAATCTGACCTGGCAGTAAAACAAGGGACGGATTGGAAGTGACTGCTGGCCTGAAGGACCACGCGTGGATGGGGTTCATGCACATGAACAACATCCTGACAATAGATAAATACACTGACGAGCTAAGAATCTGGATAATGTCACCGTTGTATCGGTTATTCAACTTCTGACCACTTGAGAAGTAGTGTCCTACTTGAAAAGTGCTACAGGCTGATGAGCGCACTGTAGTGCCACTAAAAGCGTTTCAATCCAAAGTTATGTTTAGCACTGCAGTCATGCAAAATTTTCATTTTCAAATTTTCATTAGAAAATAACATATTAATAAAAATAATTTAATAAATTAGTTAAATGATCGGACTCAATGACGATTACAAGGCTCACGTTGAATTCGGGTTGAGACTTCGGTTTTTTAAGTTATGTGTGGATTTCAATTGCTCCGTGTTTCTGGGGGCACATTTAGTTGTCGTTGCTGGCTGTTATTGATTGATAGCAGTAGTTAAGGTATATCGAAGGCCCTCAGTTTGACAAACTCTGACATCAAAAGCCAGCACTACTTCATATGGCAAACAAGCAATTAGAATATATTGATATGAAAATGAATAAGTTTATATTAGGATAAATCATTGTAGTTCAAAAACTGACAATGTTGTAGTAGCACTCCGCTATGAGCAGGATAGATGTTTTACTGCGATGATTGCTTCAACGTTTCCGTAATAAAATGCTTCGAGCACGACTGAACTTTTAGTGGTACCAGTTCAGGATCAGTTCAGATCAGGATACATCACTAGCATGCAGTATATTTTATTTTTATTTTTTAATGACTTACTAATAATTATTTGATTATTATTATTGTTTCTTTTATAATTGATTATTTTTAAAATTGAATGTACATATGTGAACTTATGACATTATTATTTTTAATGAATTGTCTTAGTGCCGTTGTATACATCTTGTATACATATCATGTACCTGCAATTAAATTGTTGCTTATATTTTACTCACTAAAAATTGAGACGTGTAAACCTGGTTTATTAATAAATGAGTATTTGAGTATAAAACTTTACGGAGGTTGTGGCAAGTGGTGGCAGAGAAGGTGTGATTTGTACAGTTTGTACTGCACAATGTTCCCCGATGAATTCTGAAAAGTACTTCCACTGAATTTAGAAAAAAAAAGTCCGTGTTTGTTGTCTGTTTGTTCACTTAAAAAGGAAAATGTATTCTCATACTAAATCACTTCAAAGCAACCCACATGTTTTCAACGTTTGTTGAAAACATGTTGAACACATTAATTGCGAATGTCACGATTTCCAATCACGTTTCCAATAAAAAAACTTGCTGTAAATAGAGTTATTTGGCAGGTCCAGCCGTTAGCGTTGACACACGGCTCCTTTGATTGTAGTCCGAAGGGAATTCTGGTACTACTTATTGTGTTTATTTTAAGGAAATACGAAGTAATTTACTGAATTGCTCCTGTAGGACTTTGTCCTACTAGACGAGTGCTTAGTGGCAACAAAGCATATTTTTTTTAATTTTTATTCATTTTTTTCTGTTGTTCGTCATATAATGTTGTGAGTTGTCATGAATTCATGTATTTTCTTTTCAACGATATATAAAATTGGATTTTTTAACAGGGATCTATGTGGCAGCTACAATAGCCGTTAAAGATGTGTTCTAGAACACATCTTTAACAAATCGTTCTAGAGGTAAACTTATTAAATCTGCATTTAAGGATTTCGTAAAATCTACTTGGTCTACCTTATATCTATTAAATGCGCATATATATATTTTGTGTTTTCGTTCATATCCGCCATTTCTAGTCTTTTCAATGACACATTTGTCGTTGTTAGTTTTGTAAAACTTGAAAAAAGTTAAGTTATGAAAATCCATCATAACTATAGAAACGTATTCACGCGTTTATTTTCAACTCCACAGAAATAAAGTTCCTTGTTTTAGAACAACAAGCCCTTTATGAATTCATTCTGCGTCTTACCCAAAATATGTGTTAAAATTTATTTCTCGGTTTATGAAATTTCAAAAGCAATGTTACGTGACATCATGCCTTTGATTGTTCCCATGTGGGAATCCAAGACAAAATATTGCGCAGTATATGCCACCAAGCTCTGAGGGATCTTTGAGAAATTCTACGTCGAGATATTTTAGATGTCTTCTTGCCTCTATTTGAACAAATATTTGCGTGACTGGCGAGGACAGCGTACGTGTCCTGCCAAGCCGTACCTTTGTTTTGTAAAATGGTGTGTTTAAGCGGAAATCTGTGTTATTGATGGATAGCTGCATTGCTGATGCATATGTACACAATAAATTTATTTTAAAGTTCCTATATCGTAACTTCGTGAAACGATTAGTAGAAAAACTCTACGTCTAGTATTTGTGCGGAAAAATTCGTTAATCGCACTAAATCACTTCAAAACTGACTATACGCATAGATAATTTAAGTTACTCCTTATCTTAAACACTTTTTGCTTAGATATCTTCGTATTTTGTACCTGCAATCTCTTAAAACCTACGTAGCAGTGGATTAGATATATCCTTAGAGGTACAAATCTTATCCGCAAAAACGATGCAACACTGAGATAAGCACTATATTCACACGCTGTTATAATAACCAGGGGAGAAATAAATACCTATAAAGCTTACATAAGGGTCGAAACCGCGGTCCCTTTACTATCTAAACCAGAAGCTAGACCTTCGGGTTTCTTGCAGTTTAGCATTAAAGTGGTATCTCACTCCACAGGGTATGCCGTATTATGTGGCGCACCTTCATAACTTACACTAACTTTTCTGATTTATATGAGGCAATAAATAGAGCTGACGTTGCATTAGTTGCTGACTTCTGACTATCGTCGGCACTACGATATGAATGCCATTGTTATTTGGTTTTATTTATTGAGGATATCTTATTGATAATTGTCATTGTCATTTCTCGTGGTTAAAAGTACTCTATATGCTTTTCCAGGACCTAAAATACAAATATATTTATATATCAGTAACTGGCCTTACTAGTTAAGCCACGAGGTAACGCCCTTCAAGTCTTGAATAGATCATAAGTACATAAATGTAGCATGTGTTAGCAGTGAGTCTCACGCTACAGTCTGCGCATGTCTCTCTATTTTTGTTGTTGTGATCCACATGAAGCACGACGCGGTGTAAATGTAACTGTGGATTTGTTTGCCTGTTGTATCTAGTTCAGTTCTTGTTTACGTGATATTAAAGCATAACGTATCTACCCACCTTTAACTATATCTAGATAGATAAATTCTTTATTGTACACGATGTAAGGTTCTAATCGCCTAGCCTAAGTAAAAATGCTATTGAATAATTCCTATTTTACTACGGAAGTAAAGTTCCGTGAAACGCTGCTATTAAAATTGCTGATTTAAAGAATAGATGTAAAGTTTTTATGTGATTGTCTAGATTACTCATAAATTGAAGTTTATTGAAATGTTATAATCATAATTGCTTATAGAAGTTTAATATTTAATTGGCTTATGTGATCGTCTAAGTTAAATGAACAGTTTGCTGAAAATTAACGTATTTGGTTAAAGGTAGTTCTGTTATATTTTTGGTTGAGCTGTTTTAAAGGAGAAAACATGTAAAATAAACATTTAGGAAAATATAGAAATTGTGTAAGAAAATGTGAACAGCGACTAACTTGGATGTTGTCTTCACACGATGTTTGAAGACGCGTTGTAACTCTCTCTTGCAGGGTGAATGATTAGACCTCCGACTTCTGTTGGAATATGAAAAATTGCTGAGCGAATTCTAAATAAATTCCCTATCCTAATAAAATAGATTATTGTTTATATAAATGGTAATAGTTTTGTATTTTAGCTTCTTAAGATGGTTTGAGAAATATGAATATATGGTTTGTAGTATTTGAGTATAAAACATGTTGTCATAATATTTATTAGTGTTTATAATTCACTTCCTTGGTCAATGTTAATTATTTGTAAATGAGTAACTTTATTTTATGTATTTAACATTCATATGAAAGACAAACTTGAAGGTTAAATAAAGCGTTATTTATGATTTGTTTTGGTGTAATGACGTATTTTGTCTGTTTCGGGAAATTCACAAGATTTTGTCGGTAATGTCTGTCTTGGAACTGTATGTCCAGTTCCGGTTAGATTCATGAACCATTCTCAACCCAACAAGTAAGTACCAGACTTGATTCCATTCGGTACGGCCACTTGACGGCCATTACTGGGCTGAAATATCGGTAAACTGAATATTCGGTATCACTGTCTAGCCCAAAGCCTGCCGGCTGGACATACTTTTATGTAATTCTTCAGGGTGAAGTTAAATCATTAGTTTTATTTACTGGAATGCCAAGAGTAACAAAGGAAGATAATTTCTTCCTAATTAAATCATTATTTATATTTACAAGGCTGCCAAGAGTCCATAAAGAAGATAATTTCTTCCTAACATAAATAAGAACCAAATCTTTCAGAATTCTCAAGCATTTTAAATGTTGCTTTAATGTAAATCCCACGTTGCGTGTTTTCCACGATAATATGTATATGATGTAATGCTTGCATGGGCTATTTAGTGTGTCTCAGGATGAAAAAATCTCCCTTCTCTCAGCTATTTCATTAAATTATGCAATAATAACAATAGCCTCCTTAGTAATTGATTATAAATACGTGTATTTATACATCTTTGTACCAAAACAAAAGGGGTTATGCATTCGTAATGTCTCTCATATGAACATAGTATTTTAATCAATTTATTTGTCATTAAAAGTAGGTATATAACCTTCCTCTTTAATGTATCTGAACAAACAAAGACGAAAAAAGTAATACCTTAGCATAATATATGTCATTGTCAGTAATCAGCAACTTTGTCTAATCATGTAATGTCATGTAATGTAATATGTCATGTAATATAATATAATATGTGTCATCGTCTGTAAATTCGCAAATAATCACTTCGTCAAAACTTGTAATATATAAGGTTTTGTCAATTTATAACACATAAGAGTTTCACTGTATGTAAATAACTTGTCATTTACATTATAATAAGATCCACATCAATAAATAGATATAAACATAATCAACAATTTCCACTAGAATTCCCCTCCCAGTATTCACAACTGTTATATTTCAATAATATACGAAATCAGTTCAGGTTATCCGTACTCTATAAAACATATGGAATCCACTCGTTCAATAATGAATCAACTCTTCTTAGATCTGTTCTTCTTATAAATAAGCAACTTGAAAATTATTTACTTAGTTATAGTTACATAAAATCAGTTCATAAGTTTTTAGTTCTATTAGTATATAAGCAATGTTATGGCTTATATACTTAATAGCGATAGAAGTTTAAAATATGGTACAATGTCCAGATCCATCAACGGTAAGATTTATACTCTTAGTTAAATTAGTTCAGTTGAAAATTGTATATCCTGAGTATAAAACAGTCATCGATTATAGACTTAGTTGTTATTGAATTTTAATTAGCGATTCATTTAAAATCATCATACACAAAGTAACATAGCCTTAAGCTTAGATACTTAGGTTAAATCAGTTATGTTTGTAACATGTTAAATCATGACTCCAAGTGAGATTTTTGTTATAGATCCCGATTAAATAGAATGTATTGGGTACAACGCCATCTGGCGAGGAGCAGCGTCTTCTCTATTAGATGAAGATGTGTTTTCTCCGTATCTGAAAGCCAAACGCCGAGTTTGTAAAAAACGCCGAACTCCACCACGCGCGCGCCACTTTCTTCGTTGAAGGAATAATGAAAGCATTTCTTTGTTGAAGACAGATTGATGATTTCGCCTATCTAAGAATCAATAAATAATGGTTGAATTTGCCTCTGCGAGTGAAAGGGAAAAGTTTTCATCTCATGTCTCAAAATAGATAAAATGGTTAATCCACGCAGCGACAGCTAGCGACAAGAGGCGTGAACTAGAAGGAAGGTGTAAACGAGGCGGAGGCCTCTGACGGAAGGTAGCGGGGCTTTTGGAGTGTTGCTATTATAATTGGCGTTACAGGAATATTTCGGGCTCTGGATAGCTTTGGACGAGGAGCGGTATATTTAAAAATCCGGAATAGGTCGCATCTTTAAGTTGGCTAACAAATCGGAAATTCAGGCAGCGATTCATATGTCGAAAATAATTTACATCTACAAATCGCTTGCGATGGTCACACATGGAATGTTTTGACGTAATGGCTAAATCACATCAAAGTTCCAGAGAGACACTTTTTTTTGTATGAAGTTTTTACAAGTAAACAACGGAAGCTGATTGGAATGTCAAAATTGGACCAATAGGGTCGACGCTTTGGTGGGACATCCACATAACCACATACATAGATACATAGACTGTTCAATTCATTACACTTCCCTTAGTTCGCTGTAGTTGGGTAATAAGCTACTGAACAAGAACGTATTGTATTGAAAAATTGTGTATGTATGTATGTTCTGGCATTACGTAAAAACTAGTAGACTGATTGAGATGTGGTTTTTACTGTTAGATAGCTTAGTATGTCACAAATATTTGGTGTTCTTCGAATCTATTTGACGGATCAACGAATTTTCAAGTTTTTGGTATATTACCTACCTAATTTTGGTATTACGCGGAGAAAGCTGCTGGGCACATTTAGTAATACATAAATACTAGTTTTCCCACCCGCGACTTTGTGTGCGCGTAAATATGTAACTACTGTTTATCGCGAAAAAAAGCATCCTATTTTTTTCTAGGATATTAATAACCAATGCAAAAGTAAGTGCTCCAGTGCTCTTGATGTTTTTTGATAGACTTGTTATTTCGTTTCCATGGTAATCACAGACCATTCTGTGATGACAACCGTTCCTTACAGCAAGTTATCAACATTTTCCAGTTTTCCCGTGGAAACTTTCAATTTTTCGGGATTAAAAGTATTCTATGTTTTATTGCACGGTATAAGCTATCACCATTCTAAATTTCATCATAATCCGTCCAGCCGTTATTGCGTGAAAGCTCCCCAAACAAACAAACAAACAAACAAACAACTCAGGTTGACAGACAACTCAGGTTGCAAACTGACGTCGGCAACGTATAGAGCGTCAAGAGCGGACGTTATCGTTACATCATTTTAGGGTCAGGGTTTAGGGCAAAAAGTAGACGTCATATAGACGTCAATTATATATAAATATATTCGGGACAATTCCACACCAATTACCTAGCCCCAAACTAGGATACCCTGTAATATGGGCACTAGATAACGGATAAACATACATAAATACGAATATCAACATCCATGACTCGGAAACAAACATTTCTGCTCATCACACAAATGATTGCCCCTTGCAGGATTCGAACCCGCGACCGTTTGATTTCGTTCCTAGGGTTACTAGCCACTAGACCAACCTGCCGTCAAAATTATGCGATCAATTATGCGTCAATTATGCGACGTACTATATTGGTCGCAAAGGGGATGTTTTATAAACGACAATTTATGGTTAGCGCCAAGACGTACTAAAATCGTGGCAAAGTAGACGTTTTACAGACGTCAATTATGTGTCAGCGTGTGGACGTATTACATTGGTCGCAAAGAGGATGTTTCACTAACGTCAACTTAAGGTCAGAATCAGGACGTACCATATTTATTGTATAGTGGATGTTTTAATAACGTCAATTTTGGGTCATCATATGGACGTACTATATTGATCGCAAAGGGGACGTTTCACTAACGTCAACATAAGGTCAGGACCAGGACGTACCATATTTAAGGCAAAGTGGACGTTTTGCTGACGTCTATTTTGGGTCAGCATATAGACGCACTGTATTGGTCGCAAAAGGGACGTTTTAATTACGTCAACTTGTGGTCAGCAACGGAACGTACCATATGTATCGTATAGTGGACGTTTTAACAACGTAAATTTTCGGTCAGCATAAGAACGTACTAAATTGGTCACGAAGGGGACGTTTTACTAACTTCAATATGAGGTCAGCGCCAGAATGTACCATATTTGTGGCAAAGTGGACGTTTTGCTGACGTCTATTTTAGGTCAGCATATAGACGCACTGTATTGGTCACAAAGGGACGTTTTAATAACGTCAACTTGTGGTCAGAACGGAACGTACCATATTTATTGTATAGTGGACGTTTTACCAACGTAAATTTTGGGTCAGCATAAGGACGTACTATATTGGTCGCAAAGGGGACATTTCACTAACTTCAACTTAAGTTCAGCATCGGGACGTATCATATTTATCGAATAGTGGACGTTTTACCAACTTCAATTTTGGTTCAGCATACCACTGTACGAGTACTATAATGGATGGATGTTTTAATAACGGCAACTTATGGTCAGCAACGAGACAAACCATAATTATCGTATAGTAGACTTTTTACCAACGTCACTTTTAGGTCAGCATATGAATTTATTATATAACACTTGTAATCACATAAACTTACGGCATATTTGCAGAATTTGCAAAATATCTAAATTGGTCGCCAAGGGTACGTTTCAACAACGTCAACTTAAGGTCAGCATCGGGTCATACCATACTTATCGTATACTGGACGTTTTATCAACGTAAATTTTGGGGCAGCATATAAATTTATTATATAACACTTGTAATCACATAAAATTACGGCATATTTGCAGAATTTGCAAAATATTTCAGAGTTAACATTTTTTTCTCCCGATAGAGAGCGTAAAGTAATAAAAATAAATAAAATGGAATGACTCTTGTTTGTTGGACTTTGGCATTTAATTGACTTGCCACACCAAATCAAATAAAGAGCCTTTACACGACCCAAATGTAAAATACATCGAAAATATTGCAAATGTTTCAAAAACGCTTCTCCAAAAGCATGCCACACGTTAGGATTTCAATACTCGCAACTAGAGAAGTACGCCACACATTACCGGGTATGTAAGAAGATTTGTCCGCCTCAAACTGAATCCTTAATCTCCAAATAGTAAGCTTCAACATGGACACAAGCAGTAATTAAAAGCCAGTTTACGCCAGTTTTAGTAGTATTTGTTTAGTAAGAGGAAACAATGTGAAAAATTCAATTGGTTAACTCAAGTCATCGTGGCTGAGTTGGTCGTGCAACAGATTTAAATACCAAAGCAAGTCGCGGAACCCCAGGTTCGATCCGCGTCACCAGCTACTTAGTGCATTTTTTTTTTTTTTTTTTTTAAATAAACTTAGAGAGCCTCTGTACAGCTAGTTAGAACACATCCGCTCGCTACGAAAATACCCCAAATAAAAAAAAACACAAAAAGAAACATGTCAACCAATTGTGAAAAAGCACAAAATAAATAACCAATAGACCAATCTGTGACGTCCAGGTGACGTCGCATGTTGGTCATTTTCTACATTAGAAGACGGCAGTATGACGCATCTGTAAGAAGTCCTACTTACGTCTTTAGAAGACGTCCATGTCATGTTTTGGGAAGACGGCCATTTACGTATCTATAATACGTCCTACTTACGCTTTAAAAGACTTCCATATTACGTTTCGGCAAGACGTTCTTTCAATGACTTCAGAAGACGTCCAGATTACGTTTTGGTAAGACGTTCTTCCGACTTCAGAAGAAGTCCTTCTAACGTCATCAGAAGATGCCCATATCACGTTTAGGTAAGACGTCCTATCAACATCTTTTCCAAGACGTACTATTAACGTCGTCAGAGACATCGTGAGGCTATGACATATTAGGTCGTCATTTTGTACGTCCATGCGACGGCGGTAACGACGTCATTTACGCCGGAAATGACTGTTAATGGACGTCGTCATGACGTAAAATTGCTACCTCGTTTCACTTTTATATATTGGTATGGATAATGCAATAAAGTTGAAAAAGTGTTGCACGCTTCATTCATTTTTCTCTGGAAAAATAGCGGTGGTCGTTGCGAAATCCTGATGAATTGATTTTAAGCGGAAGACTTTTTAATTAAGGCATTAACAGTCCATTAATGAAATTAAAATCCAGCTGAAACTTCACCGAGAATATTTCAAATTATTCATCGACAGTTTGAACAAAGGGTTGCCCCACAGAAGACATTTCGTAAATTAATATTTTAGTATTTCATTGTGAAAAGGCGCTGCTAGATATTATTTTATTTTATTTTAATAATGTGCGATTGAATGTGCGGCTCCTTCATCAAAAGGTACCATAAAATGAAGTAAATCAAGGTATATTTAGGAAATGGGTACAAAACTCAATTTTATAAAATGAGCTTCCTTCAGCTCCACATGTTGTATCTCAAATAATAAGTTGAGATACAACCTAAGTATCTTCGAAGAAGGGAGTACTTTCTGAAAAAAACGAAAAACGCATCGGATATGTCCCTTGTGTTGTAGGTGGCATGATGTATGCGACACTTTTTATCGGTGCTTTTTTATGCGGTCCTAACACTCATTTTTATTTTAAAAATACAGGCAGAGTGCTACCAAAATACCTATAGAGCTTACAAGAAAGGAACTAATGAGTCCATAATATTAAAATTACTTCGTAGTCAATATCTGGACGGTGGCGCCCGAAGTACATTACAGATAAGTTGGTGTCGCAGTACAAACATCGTAACAATCTTTGTGTATAATGTACAATCAGGAAAGAAGTTAACAATAGGCAGAGACGCGTTTCTTAACTCAATTAATTCTACATGAGGTTATATTTCAACTAAATCTTACTGTCCCAAGCTTAGCTTCAGAACTTTGACAGACACGACGGGGTGACGACAAAGATATCTAGGAGTCCTGAATTTACGAAAATAAGACGTTTTATTCCAATTTTACACTCCCTGATAATTAGTCGGCGGGAAAAGGATCAAATAAATTAATGCCAAAATTTAAAAGCTGATAATAATTTTTAATCCTCTCTCTTACAAAACGATTTATATACGGTATTATACTTTATACGAATAGCGTACTAGGGTTAAAGACCAGGGATAATGACCGGGGTTTTACAATGGTAGGATTAGTGAGGGGTTCATTTTTCTTATTAAGCCTTGCACCCACTAGGCTTTAAATGTTGCGCGTCTTGTTACGTAACATGACGCGCAATAACGTCTATAACTTGTTAATAAACATGTCTATCCATATCTGATCATTCATCAACAATACGCCGCAATTACATATTTAATTTCATTAAAATTTCACGTTTTAATTAATTCATCGATTAATTAAAACGTGAAATTTTACAGTATTCTCCAACTTTTCTTCGAGTCTTTCGTCTCAAATGTGTTACACGGTATAGACTTGACACCTCACTATGTTGCACGTGTTTATCTACGCGTTAACGAGTCTAGAAGTGTCGGCAGGGTTATCAACTTTGTGTGTAGACTCCTTTCCGGCAACGATGCGCGTTGTTGCGCAATTTTGTACAACATGTTGCGAGTAAATTGTTCCGTGCCATATTTTGCCTAGTGGATACAAGGCTTTAAACGTCGGTTTTCACGGATGTTTAGGAACGGACTAAATATAAAATCCGGCTTCATCTGTATTGCGTTTCATTAAATAATGGGCACATTTAATTTTAAAACTTGCTCTTCTCGTAACTCATTTGAACTAAAACAATATTCACTTATAGAATACAATTTAATATATTATTTCCAGATTATATAACATTAACGCATAAGATCAGGTACATAGCATCCCTTCGGACTCATTCGAAACCAGTTTCACGAAAAGAATAATTATTATGTTTTCGAAATTGGTTTCCAAATGAAAAAATGTCATTTGTCTACATTTGACATAGTTAATATGTATTATTTAGGTACGAAAGATCTTTTACTATATCAGCCCTCATTTGCTTTTTAATCGACTTCACAAAAGGACAAAAGGAGACGGTTATATGTTCGGCTGTATGTATGTTTTTTTTTATGTATGTCGGTCCATATCTCCGTCAATTGCGGACCGATTTATTAAACATTCTTTTTTTGTTTGATAGGGTATACTCTCCAGGTGGTCCCATATAAGTTGTATCAAAATTGGTTCAGCAATTTTTCGAGAATAAATAGTTTTGTTGAGTAAATCCATTCGATTTTGTGTTTATATTGTCTTTGTTTTGTGTTTATCTCTAAGATTTCTGAACCGATTTAGATGGTTGTTTCTTTATTCAAAAGGGTAATCTTTGTGTGTAGTCCCACATAAACTTCATAAAAATTAGTTCAGGAATTTTATTAGAAAATAAATTTGTTTCCTAGTTTCTGTTCTCTAATATCTTAGGATTTCTGAAACTAATTTGATGATTGTTTTTACTTGAGTAAGAAGACCTCTAGTGTGGTACTGTATAAATTTCATCAAAATTGGTTTAGTAGCTTTAAACAAGCTTTAATGTAGTTCACTGTGTTATAATGTTTAGGACTGGATTACAAGTCACTTTTGAACAATTTAAGGACGTCCAAAGATGCTGAAGTTTTGCACATGGGTGTAGTTCTGATGACAACTGAAAACTACAGTAGTAGTAGTAGTAGTAGTAGTAGTAGTAGTAGTAGTAGTAGTAGTAGTAGTAGTAGTAGTAGTAGTAGTAGTAGTAGACAAAGGGACTACACAATCGGATGATGGAATCCCTTCGAGTTTGGGCTCATTTGGTTTGTCTTGATGAGATCATGTCTGGTTTTATGTGATATCAAGGGTCTGATGATGGAGCCGAAAGGTAGTCACAGGAACTCGACAACAAAATGATGGAACCCCTTCGAGTTTGGGCTCATTTGGTTTGTCTTGGTGAGTTTTCTGGTTTTATGTGGTATCCAGGGTCTGATGATGTAGCCGGAAGGAATTCACAGAAAATCAACAAAAAATGATAGAACCCCCTTCGTGTTTGGGCTCATTTGGTTTGTCTTGATGAATTCTCTGGTGTTATGTGGTATTCAGGGTCTGATGATGGGCCCGGAAGGTAGTCACAGGAACTCAGCAACAACATGATGGAACCCCTTCGAGTTTGGGCTCATTTGGTTTGTCTTGATGAGTTCTCTGGTGTTATGTGGTTTTCAGGGTCTGATGATGGAGCTGGAAGGTAGTTACAAGAACGCAACAACAAAATGATGGAAAATGGTCAAAACTAATTCAGTTGTTATATATGTAGGTTTTATTCATCCTTGGTAAACGCTTACCAACGCTTTGAGTCTAAAGTGAGTGAGTGTCTACTTTTTTCTTTGGCATATATTCTTTCCAATGTTTGCTTGGCATAAGCAAACATTGGAAAGATAAACTCTTTCTTAACTTATGTTGTCTTTATGCATTATTACGTAGGTATTTATAAAAAGTAATCTTTATAAAGAATACAACATTTGCTATAATTTGAGCCTATCTGAAGCTTTTTTATTATTGAAAAACCTGAGATGCAGTACTTCAAACATTGGCCATTTTCCCTAAGAAGTTAAAAATTGTAATTTGAGC
The DNA here is from genome assembly GCA_946251855.1 of Alsophila aescularia. Lineage (NCBI taxonomy): Eukaryota > Metazoa > Arthropoda > Insecta > Lepidoptera > Geometridae > Alsophila > Alsophila aescularia. Next base: position 55,415,404 of record OX276377.1, on the reverse strand, counting down.
CGCTTTCCGAGTAAACTGCATATCGGCTTTTATACGAGAAAAATCATGATAAAATATTGTAGAACATTTATTTAACTTTAATATTTGCACAAGTGAAACTTCGTAGGAACAACAGTTCCTCTGTAATCTGGACAAAACGAAAAATTAAGGAAACTGGATTTTTCAATAAAATGAATATTGCTATTAATATTGCACAGTAATCTATAGTAATGTTATTAAAATAGCATCACATTTATATATGAGATTTATTTTCAGTGTATCATATCTACAAATTCAGCGTGGAGTCAAACAGGGCCACCCGCTGTCTCCTAAACCTTTCACAGCCACACTTGAAGAGCTCTTTAAGACAGTGATAGCTAGCTGGGAGGATATGAGCATCCTTGTTGGCAACAAGAGATTTAGAAATCTCAGGTTTGCCGATGACATCGTCCTTTTTTCCTCCACAGCTCAAGAAATAGGTCTCACAGTTTAGTAGCTCAACAGTGCCAGTTGCTAGACGCACCAAAAACGCCTGGAAGAGCTATGAGCTATGCCTGGATGAATATGATTGTATGATGATGAAAGAGCTCATCAAAGGTAAATTACCATTGTTTCTCAAAAATAAACTCTTGGATATGTGCATTCTCCCCATTTTCATCTACGGATGTCAGACTTGATCCCTGAAGCAACATCAAAAGTCCAATTTCAGAGTTTGCCAACAAGCTATGGAACACAGTATCTTGGGAGTTACACTTACAGATCCCGTTCGAAATACGATACTGCGTTCCAAAACGCAAATCATAGACGCTGGTGAAAAAGCTGCCAGCTTGAAGTGGAACTGGGCAGGACATATCTGCTGCAAGTCTGACGAGATGTGAGCTAAAATGAACAAAGGAAAATTGCAGTGTATCGTGGATGGTCCAGAAGGAGATGGCGGGACGAACTAGATGACTGTTGTAAAGACTGGCATTCAAAAGAAAAAATCACGAAAAATGAAAAGAAGGAAGGGAGGCCTATTGCCCTGCAGTGGGTCAGGCATGGCTGAAAATGTAAGTATAGGCTAAACTATGAGATTATAACCTGTCTTGTTTTAAAGTTATCCCCTTGTTTTCTCAATATACAAACCTACAAGTAACGAGCAATATACTCGTACATGCAAAGGTTATTTGCATATTACACCATAAATGTGAGTATAGTCAAGTATTTTATAATTCTTCTCGTCAGGGAAAAATCGATGAAAGATAATAGTTTCGTTACTTACTAGTGAGAAGAAATCTTTGCATCAATGTTAGTAGCGTAATACTACTGTGTGGTTTTCCTATCCTACATTTACAATACAAACAAAAACAATACTACAATACTACAACAACATTTACAATACTTTTTTCCTTTGTTTATTTTTCTGCAATATACAGCCAGGCTATGTACATATTGCATCTTGTGCCAACAGTTCTATCCACTTGTACCCATAATGGCACAACATGGGGCTTCTAAAGTGCCTGTTACATATCATTATTTTTGCCCCAATTTTCTTTATAGAGTTAACACAATGAATGATTCCGTGATTTTTGTTCGTTGTAGCTGAAGAAAACACCAAAAACTTAAGAAATTACAATTTTATGTAACACTTGCAACTAACTGATCACAAATCTAAATACCTGTTATGGCATTTCAATATGATCGGACTGTCTCGAGCCTGCCACGGGGGACGTGTCGGCGTAGCTATGACGGAACTTATTCGGCTGCCCCTCGGCTACCTCTGGTACGAGGGAGTACCGCTTGGGGTACTCCCGGTAGGTACTCCCTCTCGCAGTCATACAATCTCTCTCTCTCTGTCACCTTCTGAGAACTCCAAAAGCCTCGAGCGACTGAACGCCCGCTGCCTGTCGCTCAAATGCCTCCTCATCTCTTTAATCAGATGTCATCCTTGACGGGCTCTTAGATGTCATCCTTGACGATACGACGATCCAAACCTCGTCGGTCGCAAAAGTTCGGTACAGCGAGTGTACCGAGCGTGAACTCGCCTATTACTTCGGCTCTATCCTGTTCAAGTTATCTCCCGCGCCATAGTCGAATTTCTTCACTTCATCCCGTTTTCACCCGACTCGTAGAAAAAAAGATTCACAACAAAATAATAAAGAAAACTCTATTCGACGTATTTTGACTATGACATTCGACTACCACTGCGCAATGCGCAAGTTCTGTCAATCAGAGTTGTCGACCAGCATAATAGCGTGCCAAATTCAACGTTTCTTGCGTTTTTTGACAATCACAGCTCTATTAATCAATTATTTAGCGACAATAAATAAGTTGTGTCAAGAAATTATGGTTAAAATTATCACCTTGCACCTTCAGTCACTTTCTTATTTGTCCTTCCGGGTGGAATCTAGCAACTCAAATTTTGAGCACTTCCTGATTAGCTATCCGACTGAATCTTTCAGGTTAGCTCACAAACTAATGAGAAAGGAATTTGAAAATAAAAATACTCAATATAAAAAGCATTAGAAGAGGCCTACGTCCAGCAGTGGACATATATAGGCTGATGATGCTCAAGTGACTTCCTACCGCAGTCGTGTTTTAGAGCCCTAACACTCGGTGCAGCAAGCAGTAACTTTCTGCTAGATGCCGTAATCTACTATTACATTCAATGCGAATTGATACGACTCGCATGCGACTCGCTCGAATAATACCGCCTCGAGTATAATGACCAACAAACACAGCATACTTGTATCATAATTTACTATTATAAAACAACAATTTAGTCCTCGTTGTTTACAGGCACAGCTGAATTCTAAAATAATAAGGTAATAAGGCTTCCTGCTGAATTTATTTTTAGGACGTTACCTTACATCGTGCTTTTACGATTGATTGACATGACGAGCAGGATAATGTCCTGATGTCAGCGCCACGCCAGCCATAAACGTTGGACCAATAACTCAGGTAAACCCAGTCAATATCGATATTTAATCGTGTCGAACAGTTGGGAACAATTCTTGACTGCTCGACCGGTAAGCAATTAAGTATTCAATATATCTGTTACGTCTATTTTAATCGTTTTTATTTCATCGTTTCGAAGCGTTTTTACTTCTAAATGTCTTCTTATGTATTAAAGATGGATAGATAGATAGAAAATAACAAACTTTAAAATAAGTACAATGGACGATCTTATCGCTAAGAGCGATCTCTTCCAGACAACCGTATAGAAGTTTCATGCTAAAGGTTCATTCAATTTTAAAACGCTATGGCTATGATGTATTCTTTATTCTCGCACTTGCTAGTTTTAATCTCGACAGACACGCGGTACCTGTCGAGACGTTTTCACGAAATCTAATTTACTTCTTGACTTGCCACAGACAGCAAAATGACAAGATGAGACAAACGTGTGATGTGCCCCTTATGTGTTGTGAAGGCGGCTAAGCCAGCCTCCTTCGCAACACACTTGGTCGATTCTAGAGAGAAGACGGTTTTCGTGCAGTGACAAATTGTAGAAAAGGGGAAAGCAGACATTTTAATTTTAATTTTACAGGTGGCTTACAATCTTCCTACATATTTTATGAATGCGAAAGTTTGTTTATGTGTAGGTTTGTTACCACCACCCAGCGCTGAAACAGCAGAGCGGATTTTATGAAATTTTGTAGTTTATGTAGGTAATAATACATATAACGGAGTTGGTTGTTTCCTCGACGATAGGTTCTTTTTCGAAGCTTTGGATAGTTGTTATCTCGGAAAGTTGTACGGTTCCTGTGAGATAAAAACAAAAGGTAACTCAGCAACGGCTGAATGTATTTTGATGAAACAAAATCATTATCCACGCTGGTGAAACCGTGGGGCGCAGGTAGCTTTGAAGTGATTTTAAACCACCAACATTTTAATCCATGGTTAAACCGCGCAGTTACATTGAAATTTGTCATACATATAAATGAAAATAAGCTGTAATTAAGCTTAAGATAATAATACCCTGCAAAACAATTGCAATCTTTTTGTTACATTATTTTTTGAAGCAGGGTTTTTTATTTGGTTTTATTTACATTTATTTATTATTATTTTTATTTAATTTTTACCTTTTTAAAAATATTGGGAAAGTGATAAGATTACAAAGATCATAAGTTAGGCCTTAGTCAATAAATCGACCAATTAATATAAAAAAACGCATAAAATTAAGGTATAGACAGAGAAGCTCTAATTTTCATCTCGCTTTCGGTAGTTTTAATCTCAGCTGTGCCTGCGTTGTGGGCAATCTTACGGAACATAATTTACTTTTTGGCTTTCTTCAAACGAATTTCGAGTAACAAGACAAGTCGTGTTATGGCTCGCAGCGAGGCCGAATTCAGCCTGAAACAAGAATTAACCCGAAAGCTTGATTTATGTCGGACGGTGGGACCATTAATGACTTACGTCTAACCGGTGTAAAAGTTACTTTAAACCGTAGGCCTCTTTTTCCTAAAGGTACTGAATAAATTGTGTCTATTTAGCGCAATGACTTTCAGAACTAATTCGTAAGTACATGTTGAATTCTGAATGAAGTTTATAAACCTGGCTTACTTTATAAAATGTGTCGTATAATTTTTAAGGTTCCTCAAACAAGGAAGGAATCCCTAAAAGATCGTTCAGTTCTTATTTATGTTTGTCCGTCCGTCCCAGTCTGTTAACATACTCGTACACATCTAAATTCTATAAAAAAACGTCATTGTAAAGTGCGATCTATTTTTTGTTTTTTAGGCCCCTCTCCCTCTGTTTTGTGTCGATAAGTACGTTATCTATACTTATAGTAAAGCAGTAGCAAAATGTGTTTAGAATTAACTTATTAAAAATTATGTTTTGGGGTACTTAAAATAAGGTAATGAACAATAATTTAACATTTTTAAAAACGTGTCTGTTTGTTTGTCTGTGCATCACGTAAAAACTACTTGACCGACTGCGATGTGTTCTTCACTCTTGGATAGCCTAGTTCCCTGGGGTACCTGGTATCTCAATTCGATGAATCTGAGCCATCGATAAAAAACTATTTGATGGCTGAACGAAATTTGGTATAGTGTACTTTATAGTTATGGGTACTTTTATCACAGAAAAATTACCCCGCGGGCTAAGCCGCGGCCACAGCTAGTTTAAAATAAAGTTTAGACGTAAAATTAGAAGAAACAACAATTTTATTGGTAAAATACAAACTCATCAAAATGGCTAACCACTCAATTATTAATTGTTGGTATTAGCAACAATGTAAGCTCAAACATTTATAACACTGCTTTTACTGACAAAAAACGATGCTTCAAAGCATTACCTTAGTTTAAGTAAAGGATAGTAATTCTATCCGTGATCCATGTTCCGATCCTTGGAAACATTCTTCCAAGGGAGAATCTTAAAAGAGCATGTAGGTAGTTAGCATATGTAAGCTGAGTAAGCTAAAAAGCTTCAAACTCTAGCGCATCGACGTGAAGTAGCAAGCCTGTCGGTATTCTACAGATTGCACTATGGAGAGTCTGCACAAGAACTGCACAACCTGATTCCCCCATCACCTTTCCATCACCGTACAACTAGACGATTAGCAAAGCACCACCCTTTTATGCTTGAAAGACCTCACACAAGGACGAAGTGTTACGCTTATTCATTTATTATAAGAGCGCAAAGGATTGGAATGTCCTGCCCTCGTCAGTGTTTCCGGTAAATTATAACCCAGGTGTGTTCAAGTCAAGAGTGAATAGGTATGTACTAGGCAAACGTGCTACACCTTCGACAACATCATCGCTTTCCATCAGGTGAGATCGTGGTCAAACGATTGTCTAATACATTATAAAAAAATAAAAATAAAAACTTTCAATGAGTTAAATTTATTATTCCTCAGAAACTGAGGTGCGTTTAATCCTGGTTTGTTGTCTGAACTAAGTATTCTGTAGCTGAAGCTGCTTTATTGTACCAGTTGGGTTGTAAAAATAACAAAAAAACTGTTATTTAATCTAAACATATATCTTCCATCTAAACTTATAATCTATCTATATCTATCTATGCTAGTAATAAAGAAATTACACTATCATGACTTGAATTTCGTCACCTTTTCGGCACAGTTGCTGAAGCGCCATTTTGGCTAAATTGAGCTATATTTCTCGTCGGAATCAACATTTTTTTCTGGGTCGAACTGTCTAAGTTTTAAAGCAATTGGAACATATTTTGGCACTTTAGCAACACAAATATTATTAAGATTTTGGATACCTATTATCTAAAACGACGACTTTTTTGCACCTGTACTTTTACAGTAGGTTCTTACCTATGTTCCTATAATCAGTTTTCCGCCACTAACTTGAACCATAATAATATATTATCGGATATTCTATTTGCTTGTTTAATAACCTGTGGCGCTTTAGCAATTCCACCTTACTCTGAAACAAGAAACCTTATTATTCAATATGGCACTTTGTCTTATTATAGGCAGGTGTAGTTTGGTCAAAATAACGGGGTGATAAGATTAAAAAAAACTATTTGAGTCATTTTTGTTTGTCCCATTATTTTAATTTGGGGTGTAAAAGACATTAAAAAAAGTGGCACACCAAAAAAGTCACCACTTTTTGTGGTGACCATCAAAAGTGTCACTCAATTCTTACGATTCAATTTACTGAGTATTTATACTCAGTAAATTGAATTGTAAGAATTGAGTGACACTTTAGGATCTTAGTCAAATTTTAAGAGCAAATTGATGCTTTTGTTGTTGCATGATTGCCCTCCTTGCCATGGCTTCATGCTGGACTGGAAGACCAACGAAAGCATAGACTGACTGTGTCAGCGGCTTCTCTTCCCGGATATAAGTAAGAACCTACTGTAAAAGTCAGTAGGTACCTACAGGTAAATAAGAGTTTTATATTCTTCGTTTTATTATTTTGAGTTTTGTATATAGGTGCGTATGTATGCATAATACCAATCACGAGGTACTTAGTACATAAGTGTATAACTAAAATATCGAAATTAGGTAAGTGGCTAATCTAATAATCAAATTTCACCATTATTTTAATCTTATCCCACTATCCAATATAAGTATAAAATATTATAAATCTAAAAGATTGTGAATATGTTTGTATATTTGGATGTTTGGTACTGTAACGATAACCTATGTATTTATGCTCTGATACGTTCCTCGAAAATAATATAACGTAGTTTAGTAATTATGGGGATGTAACAAAGCGATCAACAAGGAAAACCAACTCGTAGCTTCAAGACAACCTCACCTGCTCGTGTTACATCCTGCTGGTTTACTAACAAGGCTCTGGCGACTGACAGATGACAGTATACTCATGTAAAAACGAGTGTAGCAAAATGGCAAGACTGGTGACGGGCAGCAGCATCACCGGTGCATGCGACTGCATCCTGCGACCGCCAACCCGCATGCTCAGCGTCGCGTTACACGCTCAAAATGGAATGCACAAACAAAAAAAAACCCCTAGTTCCCGGTCGCCCTTTTAGTCTGGATGTCATGGTGGTGGTCCTGGAATTAGCAGGGTAGGGGGTGTGAAGAGACAAATCAACATTTAAAAAAAAAGTTTCAGTAGGGCACCAAAAACAAAATCAAATTGACTTGGCTACGTATATATTTCGTGGTTTTATTTTTGTTATAAAATTAGGTAGTCCTTTGACCTAAAAGGCAACACTCGCACGGTTTAGAAGTAGTCGTTTTTTTTTTAAACTCGATTAGAAGTACAGATTTTCCCCTCCCTACACTAAGCAGCCATCCCTAGTAATCTCATTATTTTTCCGTGCGAGGCAACGAGTGCACGTGTTTCTCCCGTCGCTCGTTACTTTTTTTTTTAGGATTTAGGACAAGTTTGCTAGGATCATTACATGTGGAAGATGGAAAAAATAAGGGAAAGACACCATCGTAAAAAAAGACGCCAAAAAGATTCCCTTTCATCCTTAGACCAGGATGACCAACTAAATAACAGCCAAGGTTAGTATACTTTTATTGTTTAGTCCCTACCGTACAAGTACTATTCAAAGTGAAAGTCATAATACGGTAACTTGCCATAGATTCCTATTTGAACGCGACAAATATCTACCTACCCGCCATAGGTTCCTAAAAGAACCAGGCGTTTGTTTTTTAAACACATGATTCATAGCTATAATTTGAAGATGGAGGGGGGGGGGGGGTGGTGCGAATCGTAGCTTTCGAACGAATGGACCGATTGTGCTGCGGTTTTTTATGTTTGAAAGCTGAGGTAAACGAGATGGTTTTTAGCATACTGCAAGTCGTTGTTCTGTGTTCTGTACAAATGCTCTCGCGCATGTTCGTATTTTGTTTCACTAAATCTTCCTTTAGTCAAATTATGAATTTCGAGAAAGTTTCCTTCGACATATTAAAATAAGTTTTTTTTTTGTAGAAACATCTGCGTAAATATTAAATTCATCGCGGCTTTTTCTAAATGTAATGTGATTTTCTATCCAAATTGATCACCTTTTACAGTGCACTAATGCAATTTGCATATTAAATTCAAAATCAAAATCGAGCTATCTAATAAATCTAATAGTGAAACCGTACTACTCATATTTTATCACTCTGTATATAGAAAGCGGTGAAGAAATACGTATGGCACCTAGGACGGCCTGCGAGCGAATGAATAATTTCAATATATTATCGTATCTTAGCCGTGTGTGATGCTATAATATTTTATATGCAGATATCGTTACATCAAATATTATAGTATCTTAATCGTCTGTGACACCCTTTAAAGACGGTAATTAATTTCTGCCCACCCGCCTAGATATCTAGGAGAACGCGCCGTGTATTTTTTAAACACGGAAAATAATATCTGCCTTTTTTTAATGTCATGGATTCGAATTCAGAACCATTACTGATTCACGTATTGATTTACGTTACACAAACATCATGTATTGTCCTTTATGAGGCGAAATAGATACGTGGGATCTAATGGAGCTGCTGACCGGTCCCGATGAATCGGTGGCACTACCCAGCTCCTATAAACCTTAGGTTGAAATTTTGTTACGTCCCAACAAAACAATCCGCTGCCGCCTCCACCACCATGATGCAATCGTCATTGACTGTACTGGGAGCACTCAAGCTAGTCTCAGTGTCAGATGACTTGAGTTTTTCACCATTAGGCCAAGAAGAGGTGATTGATCAATGATCAACATGGGGTCAAGAGATTTATAATAACTTAACCTAACTATGGCAGTCATTACTTAAAAAATTAATGGCCAAGAAAACTAAAGACAAAGCCTTAAAACGGTACCGCATACCCAGTAACGGTACGATATTGCAAGCCCCAAAGCTAAATTTCGAGATTTCAGCGGGTATTGTTGTAATAACAAGTGACAATAAAGTTGAAGCGATTAGGACCCTCAGTGATAGTTTTCGCATATTATGTGACTTACATTATACAGAAACACAGACAAGTTAAAAAATGATTACACTAGGTTTGGCCAAGCCATTCTTAAACGTTATTCAGGATTGCCAGCGCGACGAAACAATATTTGGTGCAAGTTTGACAAAAAAAAGCTGTTCATCCGGCAAGGTCTAACCCAGCCGTGGCTCACAAGTTTGTCTTGTGAGCCCAAACTTAAAGGGGTTCCATAATCTGGTTATTGAGTTTCTTTGACTACCTTCCGGCTGCATCATCAGGTCAGCTCAATTTTCTACCGTAATTGTCATCAGAACTACACCCATGTGCAAAACTTCAGCATTTTTGGAAGTTTATATGGGACTACATTGAAAATCTACCCTTTTGAATAAAAAAACAATCACCTAAATCAGCTTAGAAATCTTAGAGATTTGAGGCAATATAAACATAAAATCAAGTCAATATAAACAAAAAAATCGAATGGATTCACTAAAAAAACTATTTATTCTGGAAAAACTGCTGAACTAATTTTGATACAATTTATATGGGCCAACTTGGAGAGGATAACATTTCAAACAAAAATAGAATTTTCAATATCGAAAATCGGCGAAGAAATCGACCGACATTACTAAAAAAAACATACATACAATCGAACATATAACCGTCTCCTTCTGTGAAGTCGCTTATAAACTTTTGTGAAGTCGCTTATAAACTCCCATAACTCAATACATGTTTCATTTGATTTTTAACCGTTACTTATAAATCAACACTCAAACGCTCAAAATAAACTAACAAGTGTAACCCGACACATCCAGAGTAAACTAATTCGTTAGCTTTTTAACACTTTGCTTCATCACTCGGAATAATGCGCGCGGACAGGCTTTCAGCGCTCGCGTGTGGACGGCTTGTTTGTCGAGCGCTTAATTATGCAGATATGGAGAATGGAGAGTTTTTAATTATAAACTGGGATATCGTTATGTGATTTATATGACGAATTAAAACAACAAAGGAGCAAAAAGTACGTGTGTAATCAAGTTTTGTAGTGGTAGCTGCCTGTTGACGAGCGCAACAAATATGTTAATAAGCAGAATAACAACGTAGCTATAGCTATCAGTAGATATATGTATAGCTATAAATAGTCATGTATAAAATCTTAGAAATTAAGATTGTAAAAGTGCGCACTGAAACCTACAAATGCACGTGAACAGGTGGGTGGAAAGTAGCAACACAGAATAATGGGCTTGGGTGTTGCGAACACTTTGGGCCATTCGACATATGGGTAGGTTAACGCATAAGCGAGATATTAATTGTTTTGTATGGGCTTAGGAAGCAGGCAAACGTAGTGTAGAATCTACGTGCCATCACGTATGACGTCTATAGCATACGGGATGACCGCGTACCTCTATATGAAGTAGCTGGGAACATGCAGCCACAGAGAGGCTGAAACTCTCTGTGGGTGCATGGGTGGAGGTACAAGTTGGCTCAGGAAAGCCACGCTTTGTAAAAGATATGAGTTTGCAACGCGAGGCGATCCTGAGCCGACCTAAAAGGTAACTTAAATAAGATATTGGTAAAATGTAGATGGTAAGAGCGAGAGGAGGCTCAATGGAAGAAGTTTCTATAAAATCGGTCAAGTGTGTTAACTAGCGATTAGTCACACACAGGAATGTCTTGAAATGGGACAACTTTTGGCTACATACCTAAAGTTCGGATACCGTCTCCACACGGATGCGAGGAGATCACCAGATTGGAAGTTCTCCTCGCACCCGTAGCAAAGCCATAAAACTTGGGCTTTCTTTGGGGAGAAGAGTCGAATTACGACCGTAGCAAACTTCTGAGTCTGTTTTTTGTTCCTGTTTTCGAGAGTGGGAAAGTTAGGACAGAGAACAATACTAACGTATGGCATGAATAAAATATAACAAATCGCCCAATAGGAGAGCTTTGAGTGTTTTGCGTTTACTATAAATACGCATACTTCGAAAAATCTGGGTGCATTTCGTCAAAAGTTCCCGTTTGCCGTCGACACAAGAAGCTCTCTACCAACCAACAATAACTAGTAGCACCAAAGTATATCAGGGCTCCGATAGCCACACTCTGTAACCGGGATAACAAAACTGAATTCTATTTACTATCCTTGTTTACAAAATATGTGAAGAATAAATCAACTATAAGGTGTAAACAAACTGCGTTTATCTTCAAATGACCCCTGAACGAACGTCTTGTGCTCAAATAAGTCTCATTATCTCTCAACTGGTACCCTGCACCTACGTGAGAGTCTGCAACACTACCTCTCCTGCAAGAGTCCGACTGGAGAAGTTCGAGATGGTTTTAGAGTAGCCCCCTATACACTATACAGAATGAGTTATTATTGTAGTGTATGATTAAATCTTAATCTATAGCACATAGAGAAAAATACTGTACGGAACTGTGGGCTCAATTTTAAAGAAAACTTTTTTTTAATCATACTTGCATTAAGCAAACAAAAAATTGTAAAATTCTCTTTTTCTCAAGTTGCTACATGTTCATGAAACCCGATTTTTATTTTTATACATTATATGTTAAAAAAAAACAGAAATCGTATTTTACTGACTAAAATCTAAAACATATATTATTTTAAAAATAGTATGTGGTAAATTAACAAAGAGGTGTATGACCACATTTTTCTTAAGTTGCTACAACTTCATGAAAACCAACGTTGTATACTGGTGGCAGTACTAGAACCTGTCGCATCAGGCTTGGTGTCTTGCGTCGTCGTCGTAGCTCATAGAAATCGGAATAACAAGAGCAATATTATTCCGGTTTCCGTGTCGTAGCTGTTACTAGATGTTGATCGTGTTATGTGCTGATAATATTTGTGCATGGACGTTTTACGAGGAACTTTTACTATTAGGTCATTCTTAGGGACATTGAGATGGACCTTCTACTACGGGCCAGCTTATTCCATGTCTGATCAATCATGACGTAATCCTTGCAGTTAATGATACCCGATATACTAACTTTGCTAGGCAATAATCAGACCAATATACAAAAATGTTAATGTTTTAATATTTATAGTTGCACAAAAGTCTAGGCAGGGGACCACACAATACTTGAGTGATAACAAAAATAGAGAACATTTCAAATTGTGAGACTGTTTACATTTACGTAGCCTGAATATAAACATGGCGAATATAACAACGTCTAAGTAAATGTCACAGGTGACTAATTCTCATCGCTGCGATTCTCATCGTCACTTTCGTGGAAAATTTTGATTTTTACTTATTTGAGCTATTTTTGTAAAAAAACTTATAGCGCTTGATAAGACGAGTAAATTCATTTGTAAATTAATCGAATCGTGAGTTTTGTATGGAAGAATAATGGTTTTGAAGTTCTAGATGCCACGAAAGTGACGCGATGATCCACGAAAGTGCCTCATTAACTTAACAGACATTATTTTCTCACAATTTATTACAGTTGATGAGACTAAATATTCAAGAAATAACAACTTAATCTTTTTTCATAATTGAACAGGCAAATATATGATAGGTGTCAGTAATTAAAAGACATTTATTATCAGTTCGGTTCTAAGGTCAGTCATCCAACGAAATAGGTATACTGATATGCTTCGTCAATTAAAACTACACAATTTTAGTGAAAAGTTTTTAATATAAACATTATTAAAGTAGGTGACAAATAGGAACTTTACTGTGATTTTATTAACCAGGTACTTATATACAGTATATTTTTACTTCAAAATTTGTTCAGCAGTCAAGTAGTATTTTATCGATTGCTTGGCATCTAATCATTGGATTATGATACCCCAGTTTTTAAGTCAAACCCCAAGATATCCAACAGTGAAAACCGCATAGCTATGCGTTCAGTAGTTATTACGTAATGCGCGAACAAATACACAAACACAAACAGACAGACACTTTTTTTTTTTTTGTTCTTATTCAGTAGCTTATTTTAAGTCACCTAGACCTTTTTTTTTATTACTGACTTTTTCGTTCATATTGCTGTATTATAAGTATAGATATAGAATATAAGTAGGTATAGATATATATATAAGATAGATAGATTATGAGTATAGATAGACCTTCATATTTACTTTTTGGGAAATGTATAAATATATTATACCAAAGATTTTAAATAATTATACTATATTATTTGAGCTTAATTCAATATTGTGTCTATTTGTGACAGTGTACTGAACTGAAACCATATAAAGCATTACATTCATCTAGTTTAGTGATGGACATTAAAAACAGTTTCATTGATGCTTCACGTAGATAGGACCACGGTCACACCTTTACACCACACATAGGATGCGGTCGAACATTCCAATAAATCTGGAAGTTATCTGTTTATCATCATCATCATCATCATCCAGGAGATGGTAAAACACTGCAAAAGAGCGAACCTTCGCTATATGTATCCAGCAGCTTCCTCTTCCACTTGACCTGCCCTGGCGAGTCATCTGTTCACTCTGATGCTAACAGAGAGCATTGTTGCATTGTTACTCACAAAAATATTTATGCATAATTATATGCAGAGCCACTGTCATTATAAGTTCCATACTTACAATACAAAGCAGATAGAGCGAGTCTACACAAAGCAGCAAAGTGTGTAGATCCATTAACATTAGAGAATAACACCTGAGTCGAGAAGTTAGCGCAAGTGACGCCAAACTTTTGTCCGTTCCAGTTTAGCCGTGATAAATTCATGGGATATCATCGTTTTATACACAAGCAAAGATGTGTGGGCTGTCTTTGAAGACCTTTCCTTACAAAATCAACTCTATCCCATAAAGCAAAGGTATGGAATTCCCTGGGGAGTAAGGACCGCATTCTCCAAAAACCGTACTATGCACAAATGGTGTAAGGCAACCGCAAATTGCTCGTAAACCCTAGAAGCTTTATGGATTCATAGGGAACAATGTGACAGACTTTAATATTTTGATCAACTACCTGCCGTTATACGTTGACGGAATATTGAAGGACGACTCCTTGCGGTGCGATCGTGTGATGGTTTTCAATGAAAATCAGATCGAGGCGCCTTAATTTTTTTTCTTCTCTTGAAGCTTTCATTTGACCCTTTTGGTTGATTTTCTCGAATCTTCACTGAGCGTCATTTGATATGCCATTTTATAGATCAAGCTTTTTAGTAAAAAAGTATTTTTCCAATGTAGTTTATAACCTTATGGTCAATAATTTCGATATTTCTTGATTCCTCAGGTTCCTTCAATCCAGGTCTTCATGTGACTTTTCAGATCCACATATATAACTGCCAGAATTTGGTTTTGTAAAAAAACACAGCTTACTCACCCACCGCACTTTTATTGATTATTAGCGGTCGTTATCGAGAAACTTAGACTATTTATACAGTTAACTAAATAGTTTGTATATTAATTTCTAAATAATACAAAGATTTTGCAGGTCACAAAAACTTTTTTATCCATAATTGCAAGGCTGAACGTCGACGTAAAGATTTTCGGGTTAAAGTCTATTTAAACACGGAGCACCGTCATTTAAGCTAATTAATCATATTCAAAAATAGGCAAAAAATTATAACACTCCTTGCGTATAGGCATAGTGTCATGAATCATGACGACATTTACATAAAGGCATATTAATGTCAGTGTGAGTGACTGCATTAACCATCTAGAATCTAGATCATGTGTCGTAAGTGCCGTCAATAAGTTGATCGGGATGTTAAGTGGATATAATAAGGTTCCACATAAGGGTTGTTTTGCTACATACGTGACGGGATATAAGCTGGACGAGATGGACGCCTGTCCCGTTTCGTCTCAATCCATGTATATGTTTGCATACTCTTATGCGGCACTATACCACATTACATATATATTGTAGGACTAAAATCTATACTCTGCCCATACTCTTTTTGATCGTTGAAAATAACAAACAAAAAAAACAAACGTTAACCTTTAAAAGAGTCTCAAAAATGTATATTATAACCTTGGCATGTGTCGATGGCAGAATTGTTTCACACCAGCACTCCTGAACAATGCGCCGGAACATGATTGCTCTCTAGTGCACGCTACACGCTTCCGAAACATTCCAATTTCGCTGCTTGGGACGACAAAGACCTGTAAAAAAAAAACTACGGCAATGTCAAAATTTTTTAGCAGAATGTAGCTAGTGAGAATATAACAAAATGGAAAATGTTAATTCTTGTTGTTGGTCTTTTAATTCTTGTTTTCATTTAAAAATAAGACACACACTATTTTATAAAAATTAACAATTACTATGCTTACCGAAAATGTGTCTATAGTACACCGTCTAACAAAAAGCTACCAGTACAGCAACGTTCTCAAAAAGCATTGCCACGTTGTAGGACAAATGTTTTTCGATGGGCAAAATAAAGACTAGCATCTTGGTCACGTGTTGCTTGAGATCAGGCTCCTGGATAAGTCTTTAATTATATACCTACATTCGATGGGATCCTTGTCCCTGCAGACAAAAAATCTAGATCCCAAAATCTCAAGTATATCCAGCATTTGGCCAGCGAGATTGATTGTGCCGTATACTCAAAGAGCCAGCAGTGCGAGAAAGGTGGAAGTGATGATGTAGTGACGATGCAGAAACATATAGGATTTGAATGGCCATTATGGCTCAGATAGGAAAAAAAATATTTTAAGCACTTCTCCGAGCACTATGGTTACAATTGCTTAAGCTTCTCAGCCCCGCCAGAATGGTGCATTAGCGCACAGCACGCGTAGCAACTTTGAGCTCCCAGTTGCGGCAACCGGCAACTCGTAACTAGCTGTTTTTACGATTTGCATATAATTTTGTAAACTGCGCAGACGTAGCAATTCTAGTTGCGACACTGGTCGCAATAGTTTTCGGTTGCTGCAATCGGTGACAAAACCATTTCTAAATTGCCGCAACTAGCAATTGAAATATTTTTAATTTTTTGTACGTTTTGTCAAGTTGTTTGTTTCCGCCACCGGCAACTGCAACGCGTAGAGCGACTTCAACCCCTCACCATCCCCCGCAGCGCAGCATCATTCTTGTTCTTCGTATCTCTGTGTCCACATGTTTGACTCTCCAGAAAATTTTATTTAAAATCGCGGCAACCGTAAACTGGGCCTTTTGTTCCTGCATTTGGCAACCTTTAATGAAAACTTGTAAGTAGTTAATAGTTACCTGAACTCAAATTGCTATGTATGCTGAGCGCCTTAGAGTTGCCATATTATTTTAACAAGATTAAAGACCTGGTTTAGAATAGAATAATTAGGTAGCTCAAAGTTTTTTCCTGATATCCTCAGATGTAACAGCCCTACGCACAATAGTTAAATATTTAGACGGTACTTAATCACGTATGCACAATGTTGTTACGGAACACACACGGTAACATGACGGACTATAACAACAAATCCAAGGCCCATGGCCCTGTTATCTGGACGCGCCTTAGGCTGAACCTTCTAAGGTTTACTGGTGACTGAACTAAAAGCTCTTATATTATGTTCCAAACATCTAACTGAGAGTACATTAAGTTGAGTATACACGCGGGTTCTGGAGAGTTAGTTGCTTGTAAAGTAGTTTGGGATTTAATGTTGTGGTTAATGGTTAATATGATCAAGTAAAATATTATTTAGTTGAATTTCTATAAAACACCTTTTCAACATAGTGTAGTGAAAAACTATTAATAGTGATTTATATACTTCCACAAAATGTTGCCGAAATGGATTATGTATACAGAAAGTTGTTAATAAAAGCAATAATTAATAATTGTAGCATTTTCACATAATGGGAATGAAACATGCCATTTTAATTAAATCAATTACTCATACACAGCTCTAATCCAATTAGTGATCTATAGAATGAAAGTAAATTTTAGTAACGTTAAAAATAGTCAAAAAAGCCAGTTTAAAAATAATAATTAATAGACTATATCTTTAATAAAACTGGTAATATATATCGCAGGTTTCCCGGCAAATTGGTGCACGATGCGTTCCATTAAAAGTAATTATACAAAATCAAACCCGCGTCGGAGCGGTCGCAGATGTCGCTGCAGTCGATCAGACGACTGCGGTCGGTAGGTCGACTGCGGTCGATCGTGCACGTCGTTCGTAATGACAATTTGCCGAGTCGCATTGTCGCTTCCTTTTGTCGTGCGATCAACAAAGGGAACGGATGTTGTGTTGTACGGATTTAAAATTCGAAAGCTCCGATTACAATATGAATAATTTTGTTGTGAACGCAAGCCATGGCCCATAGGCCTCGTGTGATAAATACATGTATGATGAATTGAATTGGTAGATACTGGTATACTGTTAACACGTCAGCAGTTTCTTTGAATGTGAATAGAACTTGATTATAAATAAATATATTCGGGACAATTCCACACCAATTACCTAGCCCCAAACTAAGATACCCTGTACTATGGGTGCTAGATAACGGATAAAAATACATAGATACGAATATTATAACATCCATGACTGGGAAACAAACATTTCTGCTCATCACACAAATGATTACACCTTGATTATTCGAACCCGCGACAGTTTGATTACGTACCTAGGATTACTAGCCACGAGATCAACCGGGTGTCTGTATTTACTGTACTTTCATTTCGGAAAAACTCAGCTGAGTTTGCCAAATTGGTTGGAGGTTTGACTCTTGGATAAATATAAAACTTAAACCACCACAATATTATACTAAGGCCTAAAACTAAGGCTTTAGGAGGACAGAGTACAAATATCCGTGGCAAAAGCTGTAGTAAGGGACCTATAATGTGACGTGCGATGAAGTACCCACCTACTACATTCATAATGGTTGCAATGCAATGAGGGAACAATGTAACGAGACCTCCCTATTCCTCTCATTTGCAAACTTTCTGTAGCCTGTCCCTGTGTCTATTATATTTTGCCATTTCTAGCTATACCAGGACTGTCATACGTTAATGTCCTAAGTCTAATATAATACTAGCTGTGCCCGTGGCTTTGCCCGCATGATCATTTCATTTAAAAGTAGTCCATACGTATTATTCTAGGACCAAAAGTATCTATAAAGTTCAATACAATATACTACATTTCTTCAAAATTCGTAATGTATCAAATAGTTTTTATCATTATTTAACTATTGAATTAAAAAACCAAGTACTTCAGTTTTTAAGTCAAACCTAAGCTATTCAAAAATGAAAACCGCATCGCAATCGGTTAAGAAGTTTTTAAGTGATATGCGAACAAACATACAGACAGAAAGACAGACCGATTAAAAAAAAGTTATATTCTTGTTCAGACGCCTATTATGAGTAACCTACACCATTTATAAAAAACTATGACCTTCATTTTACAGTTTTTTTGGTACTTACTGCTTTATTACAAGTACCTAAAGATTTGCATTATCTTTGCTTTACTGAGCCACTAACTTACATCTGTCTAGTTGACACAGTTGTCAAAATGGATATACTTAAAGTGAGAAAGCGTCGAGCCCGCACCGCGCACATCACCATGACAGAACAGAACACATCTAAGAACAGAACAACTTATGATTAACGTAGGTACATAAAATAAGCGACTTTACAGTCAGTGTCTGTACCTACTTGTCAAGATCGGGGTTCAAATGACATTAATTAATTATTTATTTCTGAAGTATTTTCTGTATTAAAAGTTCCATTTGTGTAGATAGACGTTAAATTGTGCAATATTATTCGATAGTGACGCCCCTAGTTGGCTCAACAGATAAGTGGTGGCATTTTAAATCTATCGGTTTGACGGACAGCACCATATAAATAACAAAGTTAGTGTATACTTCAACATTGATCGTGGTCACAAGATGACTAAGTAGCGGGAGCAGCGTCAAGAAGGGCGAGCGATGTCTCCCCGTATTTGGTTTTATAAAAATTCTGAATTGTCACGACACAACACTAACATCTGCAGATTTCTTCTGACATAAACCGTGACGAGAACACTTGCTTATCACGGGAATCCAGGACGCAGCCAACTTCAAATCATCCTCCCTGTTGAAATTGGGATACTGTTTAGTTTCAATCGCTTCACGTACAATCCTGAATTCGGGTCGTGGAGATCAATCCATTCGAGCAAATGCTCAACGACTGCAGATTTATTTATCTGGCGGTTCTTTACTGCTGCAATGTGTTTTTTGACCCTTTCCGCTACAGTACGCTTGGTTTGTCCAATGTAGGAGGTACTCAAGCGAAAAGGATACGAGGTGACCAGACGTTGGCGTCCTAGACGCAGATATAAAAAGAGAAGGACTGATGTCGATAGATAGCCGGCTTTCATGCCATATGTAAAAGGAGTGACGGATAAAGTCGGTGCATAATTAAAGGACTTTTCTAACAAGACCGTTTATACTCTTTTATCCAAGTTAGCAAGGCATGCTGAATAGCAAGGCATGCTGGAATAGCTCCTCAAAATGTAGTATATTGCTCACCTTTAGGCTTCTACCAGTGAAATCAGCCCTTTATGTACTAGGTAAGGATTGATGGATCACCTTAGTAATTAATGTAGGTTTTACAATAAGGTGGACTGTGCTCCGCTAGATTATTTGCAAAAAAAAGTTTGTGCTGCGAGGTATACAGCTCACAGAGCCACCAGTTATATTTTGGTCAATTATTAATATCTCTATTATTATTTTTACTGTGCGCTATAGAACAATTAATAATAATGGACTGAATACATGCATTTAAGAATAATATCGAATTTAATTTCACCGTGTATAAAAGAAGTTTCAATTAATGACAAGGTTAACCTACATCCATTATTAAATTGTAGATGGCATAGAATCACATTTCAATAAATCCCAGACACAAAGAAAAATAAATAAACTAAACTCAAAAGGAGGTAAAATTACATTCAATCAGCGCTAATGAAAGAACGCCCATAACCCATTAATATCATTTGATAGGGTTTTAAGCAACTTGCACTTGCCGTGTGGATCCGGCTAAATAATAGGCCCATCTTTTCATCCCGTGGGTGCTGTAAGCAACAGGGAATTCAAGAAAGGATAATTGTGTATTTAAATCACTTATCAAATTTATATACTGTGATCACTAAGCTGCCTGCCAGGCGTGGTGATTCCGGTAAAATCGTCCCCTTTTATGGGGGAGGCCCGTGTTCAGCAGCGGATGTCTTCAGGATGAGATGTGCTGTGGTATGAATGTGATGAAGCTAAGAAAAATAAGCCAAAACATGGTAAACCAGCACATTAAAAGTCTCACCAGTCCGCTGATTGAACTAAGTAACCGAACTACTGAGAACATCCGTCAAAGACCAGAATAGGAACTTCTCTCAGGAGTTACTGGAATATTGAAATATTGCATAGTCATTGATTCTGTAAATATTGTGCACCTACAACATTTCAGCTTGTTAGGTCGTAGGAAGTCGTACATTATTAGTTCGCAACATTTGGACTAAGCGTTGGTACTAAACGCTAACAATACAAGTAAAATGTTAAAACTACCATACAAAGATTAAATACCTATTATTAGTCAATTTATCTACCTATTCTGTTCTCAATCAGTTAATTAATCAAGGTCTGCCTAGCTACCTAACATTTATCATTCTACTGCTTCTTAACTACTAGAATAAAGAGATCAGCTGCTATATTCAAACTGTTTATTTTTGAATGCTTATTTTACCAGCGGATTCGGAATACACCATCATAGAGAACTGGCAAGAAACTACGTGGCGTATAATGTATCATCATTCATTTACAACATGTAACATTATTCAGAAATATTTTACTCATATCAGGTTTTCTAAAGATTACGTTTGTCATAATTCGTGGCACAGTAAAATGTTGGAACACCTTAAGAATTTATAAGATTCATTAATCACATCTTAACAATCGATTATGCCAATTAATATTAATTAAATACGAATTACTTAACATTTAATTGATGGCTTAATGAATGATAGTCTCCCCAAATACCAGGCTACAGTCAACGATTTATAGTTAAAATAACACCTTTTTCCATTTGACTGTAATTCCCAGTAATCTTTGAAATATTTACTCCAAGAAAACTTAAATGAACCCCCAACACCACAATAACGTTTTAAGCGAATAAATTGATTTTATTATTATTCTTCTTCTTCTTCTTCACAAATGCATATAAAATTAGTTTGAGGTAGTCACAATATGGCTCCCTGTTTTTTTCTTTATTGTGTTGCTATAACTGGATAAAGCTCATATTAGGTGTTATAAGTTAAATCCCAATGTTTTTTATTTTATTTTTTTATTACGGACTAGGCAATCGTTTGACCACGATCTCACCTGATGGAAAGCGATGATGTGGTCGAAGGTGTAGCACGCTTGCCTAGTAGATACCTATTCACTCTTGACTTGAACACACCGGGGTTATAATTTACCGGAAACACTGACGAGGGCAGGGCATTCCACGCCTTTGCAGTTCTTATAATAAATGAAGAAGCGTAACGCTTCGTTCTTGTGCGAGGTATTTCAACCATGAAAGGGTGGCGCTTTGCTGATCGTCTAGTCGTACGGTGATGGAAAGGTGATGGGGGAATCAGGTTGTGCAGTTCTTGTGCACACTCTCCATAGTACAATCTGTAGAATACCGCCAGGCTTGCTACCTCACGTCGATTATTCTTTTTATGTTGCATGTACGTAAACTAAGGTTGAAATTCTATGAACCTATTTTTTATATTGTCTGCGTAAACTATTTTCTAATGTGTATTATGGTTCCTGACATCTGAAATAAAGATTTATTATTATTATTAGGTATATAACGTAATATTGAATTTTCAATTATGTAGAATATTTTGAGGATTCTCTGATTAATACAATACATCGTGTTATCTATGTATTGTAAAGGTACCATACATAGAATAATTGGCACCCCCACAAGTATGCCTTTGTCAAACGATACATGCTCAGCTATTGAAGGTGACTTCGTCCTTTTAGTATAGTGTCAAGTTTCAAGAACATAATGCTACGTTCTTATATTAATTCTTAGGTCCTTTTGTCATTTATTACTCATGTTTTAGGGTTTCGTACTAATAACCACGCTAAAGAATAAGACAGAGGTTAAAATGAGTTCTAGTTAAAAAAAAACAGATGTTTACAGAACACAGAACAAATAGTTTGATATGCCTAAGTACCGCAAAATTTAAAAATCTCACCCTAAAAAATACTCATAATTGATGAGAATTGATTTAAAACCCAATTAGAATTGACGTTGGGTCAACAGAATTAAAATCTGTAACCACCACGTCAACATTTCTTAATTTTTACCGACTGCTTAAAAAGGAGGTTATTAAATTCACGCGTATTGTACCTATATACTATTGTTGAAAATGCGTAATATTCATATATGTTAGTATATACCTACGCATAATATGTACCTAAAATATGGTAAAGAATTACTATCTCTCCAATCTAAGGACTGCTACATAAAAGTATGTATTTAAACCTAATTAGTAATATAAATATGTATTAATTTATTTTAATAACATTTAATAGTATATCGTATAAATAGTTATTGATTTAAAGTATTTAAAAAAGTATCTACTCGTATGTAATAGAATGTTATTTAAATGCACCGTCGTCCACTTCTTGTTCTTCCATTACTGTCCATCCAAAAGACCGCCTACCCATTGTACTTATTTTAAAGTTTTTGTTATGTGTAATAATGTATTTTTAGGTACAATAAAGGATTATCTATCTATCTAAGTAATATTATTGAAAATGCATAATATTATTCATATGTTAGTCTATATGGGTATCTAAAAATACTAAATTTCGTGTATGAATACATACTACTACTAATTTTCGTGTATGTGTATAATTATGTATCTCCATTTATTTCTCAAAAAGTAAAAGTCATTACAATAATTGTTTGAGTAAAAATAAAACGACTTTAAATAGTATAAAACTTAAAAGATTTTTTTTTTTTTTTTGTGTGATCTGTTCCAGGTAACTCGCAAATTTCGCACAGACCTCAAAAAATAATGATTTTATACTTTTAAGTGTTACTGTTTGAAGTGGGTTTTCTAATATATTTTTACATCGCGTCATATCTCTCATTATATACTATTATAACTCCTTACACCTATGTTAAATTAAATTCACGTCTCGAAAATGATTCTCAATAATACTTTTGAACGTCTGCAACTCACGTGTATTTCAGTAATGTTGGGCAAACGCGAAGCCGGTAAAAGAGTCGTACGAGTTCCGAATAGGGAAAATGTATTTATTTGTTTGAAAAGTTAAGAATTAGGATACGCAAAGCCAAGTGTTGGAGAGTTTATTTTGTCAAAGTTTAATAAGTACTTACTTTTCGAGTTACCACTTCCTTTTGATATGATTATATTTTGGAACAGATACGTCGAGTGCGTCACCTCTCATTTGAAAGTGCTTGTTGTTAGTACAGCGATTCTTGTTTTATATGGTATCCCTGAAGAAATTTTATTAGAGGTAATTTTTTATCATAAGAACTTATTTTTAAGCAGAATACAAATATTTATTGTTTACTAGCTGTACACGCAAATTTTGCCCACGTGTTTATTTTTCTGACATATGATGTGTTATTCACATAACCAAAAGTACCCAATATATCAAATTTCATAAAACTTGGATTGGATACCAAGTACATCAAATTTTAAGTTAAAACTTAAGGTAACCTACAGTTAAAACCGTATTTTAATAGTTCAAGTTTAATAAAATCAATTTTTACGTGATTCGCGAACATACAGCCAGACATACACCATTTAAAAAAATGTTATATTCTTGCCCCGCTTATTTTAAGTCCCCTAGACCAATTTTTTTTATTATCTACTTTGAACATACTTTAATGTTACTTACTGTTTGTTAGTTTGTCGTATGAGGTGTCATGTCACCTGAGGACCTCTGACATGGCTTAACGGTTACTATTAATCAATAACAGCCGGGACCGACAGCTTAACGTGCCCTCCGAAGTCCGATGGAAAACCGCACATAACTTAGAAAAGTCATTGGTGCGGAGCCTAGCATTGAATCTGGTATCGTTGGATTCTAAGTTGCACTGTTGATCCGTTAGGCTACCATCGATGCACATTAAACAGTTATCTATCTATCTACATTTGTAAAAGGCAACATTTTGGCTTAAGAGGATACAGTAGGAACTTGTTGCAGCTAGAATGATCCAGTTCACAGCCCTGAAACATGGCTCAACAGAACACATTTACCTCGAGTACATCACTCTCACACCTACTACATTAAACTCTTCCGTCACTCGACGCAGACAAATCGGCGCGAAACCGTTCATCCGTCACTTGACCTATTTTACGTATGAGCGACAAACCCTTTGAGCATCGGATCGACAAAAGGGTGAGAAATATGGACCTTTTATGATAATGTCTCGTGGAAGACATTGGACTCGCTTTGATCACGTCTCAAAATCACCTTTTGATTTTTCTGAAAAAAAAAAAAACTACAGAGCCCATACTTTTCGTCTTTTATATGAATCCAATTCAATACAATAATATTTAAGTTATAAGTGATGGAGAAAGTGATATTTGCGAGATCTACTTCTTAAAGTGGTTGGCCATCAGCACAGCGAATTTATGTCTGCCCTTTGCCAAACGAAATAGCTGTTCTACGCTGGCAATATGGTCCAACCGCAAATATTGCGTAACCAGGAATTCTTTCTCTTTCAAACGCGTCGTTTTCTCTCTATTTTGCCCTTCATGATGAGTCGAAGGTTTGCAAGATAACATCCTGGATTAGGAAATTCTCGAACGAATTAAAGTTACCAGATTTCGGGAATAGTAAGTTGATTTGGCAATCCACATAGCTCTTAGAACCGTTGGGAAAGAAAGGTTATTATGGACTTTGTGACGGACAAGATAGATAGATAAATAGATAATACTTTATTGTACACCAGTTTCCAAAAAAAAATACAACAAATAGGAACAATCTTATAACTAAAGTAAAACGGGTGGACTTATCGCTAAAAGCGATCTCTTCCAGTCAACCTTGAAATAAATAATTGAGTGAGTGAGACAAGCAACAGCCTCATAGGTGAACAGATGGTGAGCATGCCCCAGGATGCTTATGAAAATGATGAAATTAAACTGAATTTGTTGTAGTTATATTACTTAGATGATGTTGCTATGATAATTACTATCATCATCATCATCATCATCAATGTCAGCTTCAAATGCAGGGCATAAACCATCTCCCTCTGACACTATCATCTCTGCCTTCAGCCAATCTTTGCAAGGTCATATCAAATTTAGCTCGACTCTTCGTTGTTCCACTGGTCTTCTACGGCTGCGATTTTCCACGCGGGGCCACCAATCTATCAGTGACCTACTTACTTCACCTGCCATCAATGCATCTTGCCAAGAGTCCTTCTCATCGCCACTTGAGGTTTATGTACTGATATCTTCCACCTTGGTTTTTCTTTGAATCTCCGTCTTTCGCACTCAGTCGCTCAATGTGAGCTTAGAAACATATCTACTTAAATAAAATAAAAAATCACATGGTGCAGTATTAGACCTACTTACCTAGAGCAAATAGAATTCTGTTCAAAATTGAAACAGTGATATCACTTTCAGATATCGTCACAAAAAAGAGCAGCTGGAAATTATTTAATTGTTCAATTGGTTTTGCCGTAACAGTTCCAATGTGTTCTTTTTAAATACCTCATTAACTGTTATTTTGGTCTGTTTCTATAAATATTCCTCAATCTTACATTTTAGTAGTAGGTACCACATCACTGCTTAGCAAGGTGGTGCGGTATGAATTTTAAAGAGCTAATGTAAGGCCGGCTTAACGCATAAAATAGTATAAAGCGCTACTGTCCTGGCTTGAGCCGCCATATAAACAACAGAGTAACTACAGCATTTGTTGAAAATTGAGAGGTCACTTACTTGTTATTCACTAAAATATAACACAGTCTTAATTTTTGTTGTTGTTGTTATTGCTGAGGCTCTGATACCGTGATTGCACTTGATTGTCTTGCTCCAAGCAAGGAATCTCCAATCGATTCATTCTTCAATAATTGTTTCTGCTTGTGAGGTTCGGTGAAGACTTCTGCTTCCTGTAGGCATGGGTGCGGAGGCAATAATAATAATAATAATAACCGCTCTATCATCACGGACAGGACTATTGTTGCCAATAAGCCTGACATTGTGCAGGTAGACCAGTCCCAACGCCGGGCAGTGCTCGTCGACATAACCATTCCACATGATGAGAACCTCGTGAAGGCCGAGAAAGACAAGCTCAGCAAGTAGCTTGACTTGGCTCATGAGGTGACCGCCATGTGGAATGTTGACTCGACGATCATTGTCCCGATAGTTGTTTCGGCGAACGGCCTTATAGCGAAGAGCCTCGACCAACATCTTAAGAGGCTCTCGCTAGATGGTTGGATTAAGGGTCAGATGCAGAAGGCAGTACTTCTTGACACGGCGCGTATAGTCAGGAGGTTCCTCACTCTGCAGCCCTAGCCACCGGTAGTTTGGGCCCTGCTCCGCTACCGTTATCCTATCACTAGTACATTCTATTACCGTCACCTGTCTGAACTTAGATCTTCTCCAAAGCAATGAAACTCCACCATACGGTCGCCCCTGAATATGCCTGCAGAAGTGTCAACGGAAGATTTAGCAAAACAGTCAAAATCACTGTCTATTTCATGAACAAAATCTAGCTCATGTGGCAAAAGCCATGTTTCCTGAAGACACAAGATATCCGCAGACTTACATAACTCTCTTACATGTTGTACACTTCTCTTAATTGATTTACAATTAAAAAATATAATAGATAAATAAAAGATATAAGGCTGCTACATTGGCTCACCACATCGCCACCGAATAGAACAACAAGAAAAGATATGAATTAGTATATAAATAAAATTGCATAAAATAGATTTAAGCTTTCAAATTTAACTCTAAGGAAAACCATTAATTTATATTATCATTAAAGAGCACTCATGTTTTCTCTTGATCATAATAAGAAATCATTATATTTTTCTGATACTGCTATTTATTATATCTTATTCTATTTCCATAAAAAGAGAAACAGTAACTGTAGTAAAGTAAGTTGGCTGGGAAAATAATGAGCCAAACGATAGCAGCAAAATAATGTTGGCGGGAAAATAACCAACCAAACGATAGCAGCACAATAATTTAGTGGGAAAATAACGAACCTAGAAATAATAGCAAAATATTCAACAGGGAAAATTACCAGCCAACTGACAACAGCAAAACAATTCAGCGGAAAATACTAATTTTATTCTAATTTGAGACAGATTTAAGGGTTGGGTCTGGAATCAAGGAGCAAGTTTACAAAAAAAAACCAAGGAGTTGGGGGGAGGGTGGGGGTAATGAAGGTAAAGGAAATGGAGGAATAACCCCTGGTACCCTTTCCAACTCGCGGAGACGCGTAGTTTTTTTAAATCGTATTTTAGTGTACACTACATCCATCTATCCATCCGCACTAACTTTCGCATTTATAATATTAGTATGAAATGTGATGATAGATGGCGCTAATCGGATTTTATGCATTTAATGTCGTTTTGTATGGACTGTCAGTTCTAATGTACGGAGTTCTGCATCGCACATACGAAGTTTTCCACTCGATATGAGAGTATTATTTTTTAAAGATCTAAGCTCTCATTGACCTGTTTACAACAGTGACTGCACTTCTCAAATTTATAATATTGAGTAGTTAAGGCGGTAAAAGCATAGATAACCATTATCTATGCGTGAAAGCGAACAAACAAACAAACACACTTTCGCATTTAATAGCAATCTGTCCAGTACCGGTCTTTTTTATAAACAATAGAATAACGATGTCACTTTACTCTATAATATGGAGTGGTCGGTACTGGACGAGGCGGAAATCTTTTGAGTACGTATTCATCTTATTTTTTTTGGACGGAATTTATTTGTCAGTAATATTTTCCAAAGAAAAAGGTGATTTTACTGCTACAATGTATTTTTAAACCTTACCTTGTTATAATTTAACCTCGCTAGAGGATATTATTCCTATCATACAAGCATCAGTATTCGTACTAGTATGCAGTCTCTTAGAAGTTTCGCTGGCACACGACCCAAACTGAATCTTGAACACAAGGTTATTTTATTATATTCAATTAATATAAGCATTTGGCATTATGAAAAATAAATAAGTTATTAAACGTTGCGAATAAGACAATAATTATTAATCGATTGAAAAGTCAGAAACTTTATGTTTACATTACATTCACAAAAACTCGAGATTGCTACAGATCCTTCCACTTATTTTTATCTCGTGTCGATTGTTGTATCAGGGCTTACTGTTTCAATTTTAAAATATACGTTAACCTGCGAACTCGAAAAGAAAGGGGTGTTAAAAGTTTGGGGTGTGTGCCTATTTATGTATCCATGTGTCAGTCTGTGGCATCGTAGCTTCCAAACGAGTGGACCGATTTGGATCTTCACAAAATAATCCCTCACAGTAAAGCTCTTTATTGAGAGAACATAAATCTTTTAATGCTTCTTATCAAGTCGATCTACTAACGTACAGAGCTTTTTAGAGCTTAGCCTGAGAGAGCAGTGAACTTTTCTAGAGATAAAGGATACAAATTGTTATTAACATTTTACGAGTGTGAGTGATCTAATCAACATAAAGCTGAAGTATCCAAATTGATGATTGTTATTGAAGAAACTGTATACTTTTATTTGCTTGCTAATGTAGTCTTGTTTTATTCCAGATGGGCAAGTATTTGACCACGATCTTATGCGGTCGACGGCAATAAAGTCTTATGCGGTATTATGAGGTTGGTAATAAACATCTATAGCCACATCGCACGGTACGCTATAGGGACCTAAATATGACACGGCAATTACACAACACAGTCATGTTGTTTGTATGATACAGTATGCTCGTCTATTCCATTAGCAGAATGCAATGTCTACAATAACTATTATTGCATGGCATAATGTTATCGTTATTGCTATTTTTGTATTGAAAACAATTGGATATTGAAAACAATTGGATATTGAAAACAATTGGATATTGAAAACAAGCACAAATTAAAAACAAATATTAACCCCAACCCCCTCCCCCCCTACCTCCCATTATAGCTAAGAAACATCTCGATCACATTAGTTTTAAAACATAAAAACCACATCAAAATTGGTCCATTCGTTTGGGAGCAGCGATCCTCACCCCCATTCCCCCCCCCCCCCCATTATAGTTGAGAACCATCTCGTTTACCTCAGCTTTGAAACATTAAAAACCGCAGCTAAATTGGACCACTCGTTTTCTCACCTCAACTCACCCCCAATATAGCTAAGAATCGTCTCAATCACATCAGTTTTCAAACATAAAAAACCACATCAAAATCGGTCCATTTATTTGGAGGCTACGATTCTCACCCCCTCTTCCTTCCTTCCCCCCATTATAGCTAAGAACCATCTCGTTTACCCCAGCTTTCAAACAGAAAAAACTGCATCAAAATCCGTCCATTTGTTTGGGAGCTACGATGCCACAGACACACACACGCACACACACACACACACACACACACACACACACACACACACACACACACACACACACAGATACACACCCTAATCTTATAACACCGGACCAGTCTCTTTGTTCGGTGGTTAATAATTGGATTTGGTAGTTTTTCAATAAAAGTAAGCACTTTTGCCGAGCAAGCAATACGAAGTCATTTTAGTTAACTATAATTTTAGTTGGTTATAAAAATGTTTGATGATATAGATTTCACATATTCAAAACATAATATTAATACGATCATGTAAACAAATAATGAAGTATAAGCTTATCAAAATAAAAACCGTAGAAATATTCATGCGGTTCGCATATTTATATGAATTTTGTAAAGGAGACCTTTTGAATCTTCATAGTACAAGCAAGCAAGGAGTTATTCTATTTTGGTAGTGTATAAAGTATTGTTTGTCTTGTTTGTATATCTGAGTCTGAACTGACCTCTGTTATTTTATTCCACATATAACTTATGAACTTTCCTTTTATTCTTTTATGTATATATTTCCTTGTCTTGCCACTCACAAAGTTAAGACTTGCATAATTTATAATGTAATTTCTTTCTTTTTTAATAAAGAGTTATCTATCTCTCTATGTTAGTTTATCCCTTCATGTATCTATTAGCTTCTATTATCATAACATGGATTAAATAACTTGTCACAGTTGGATTTGGTTGTTTTCCCAAAAGCAAAAAATATAATAACACCTCATTTGTCGAAAGTGTGACAAGATTCACTTTTTATTATAGACATTAAAACTAGTAGATATTTCTTACAGCAGCGCTGCGATTCAGCTTACAAACCGCTTTCTTTCAATCGTTACCTTTCGGTGTGTCCATAGTTCCAATAATAAACTGGGGAGGTGTGGGGGAAGGTTTGGGGAAGTGAGTGAAGGTGCGGGAAAGTGAGGGGAGGGTAGGGGGAAATGAACGAATGATGGGGATTTCAGGGAAGGGTGCGGGAAGTGGTGAAGGTGGTGCGAAGAGGGGGAATACGGAAAGGAAGGGTGGGGGCAGAGCAGGGAAAGGGGGAAGGATGGGTGGAAAGTGAATTTCGGCTAAGATACGAATGCGATCGAAGTGATTCGAATTGAATATACAGTGCTATAGTTGTCATAAGTGTATACAGTTTACTTCAAAAGCGATTTAGTGTTATTTGTTGGTTTAATTTCTTTTTGTGGTTTATGTGAATGAAAGAGTTAATTTTTGGTTTAATTGATTTAAATTAATTTTATCAGAATCCCAGGTCGTAAAAATAATATAATTTGCGTGTTAAACCTACAATTGATAAAATCTATAACTATGCTAATTCACAAATTCCCTTAAGTTGACTTTTTAGCAACCGCTGTAAAAGTGCCTACCTGGTAGGTAAGAAAGATCTCCGTGATAGTTTGAGGATAAGTTCCCTTTATAAAATTTGTGGAAATCTTGGAGATTTAATTGAGAGATGAGAGACTGTTCCTCCATTTCAGATCATATAAATCGTTAAGTAAATAGGTCTTCTCCCAAAAAGTAGTGAGATTTTCTCATTGAATCAATTGTGTGCTTAATTCCTTTTACGCTATAAAATACTTGGTTTGAAAACTTGGTTCAGGAGTTTATGAAAGATAAATGAATTATAAAAAAGATTAGTACCAAAAACATTCCATCTAATGAGTTCATGATCCTGATATGTCGATATCTCGATCCAAACTGTTGCCCAGTTCACAATATTTGGCTTTGGAACCAGCGCGTTTTTAAAACAAGCATTTACATTGAGTGCATAATTGGAATAATCACATGCTACAACGTATAATATTATTATAAATGACAAGTATAATTTAAAAAAACTTTATATATTTTTTATGCTCTGTCATTTTTTTCTTCTTTTTTAATTGCATTGTCATCGATTTGTGAGCTCCCCTGAAAATTTCAGATGGTGAGCTAATCGGGAAGTACTCGAAATTGAATTACAAGATTCCGGGATAAACAGAAATACATAGATACGAGATAGATAGATTAACTCTTTATTGAACACCACAAGTACAACGAGACATTATATCTAAAAATACAGTATAATAATGAGTGTCACAAGGTTCGGATAGACAGATGCATAGATAGATACAAAAATACTTACACAAGTGAAGTTAAATAAAAGCTTTTAAAAGAGTTTGTGTGAGTGTAAGTATGTTTGTACACTCAGCTCAGTAATCAAAACTTGGAATATAGGTACACTAGTTAACTTTGCCTATTCACCCCCAAAGGGATAAAATTTCAAAAAAACCTTTCTTATTGCCCAAAGTATATTTCATCCAAATTTCAAATCCTTAAATCCACTGGTTTCGGCTGAGCGTTGTCTTTCAGCCAGCAGTCAGTAGGTAGGTGACGGTACTGTTATCAAGGTATAGAGTAGATCCTAAAATAATATATGGGATACTTTTATCATTTCCTACGTGTTCAAAGCCACTCGTCGTAGCAGGTAACGTAATATTTTACGTTACGTATATTTCATCCAGATTTCAAATCCTTAAATCCACCGGTTTAGGCTGTGCGTTGTCTTTCAGCCAGCAGTCAGTAGGTAGGTGACGGTACTGTTATCAAGGTATAGAGTAGGTCCTGAAATAATATATGGGATACTTTTATCAAAGCCACTCGTCGTAGCTGGTAACGTAATATTTTACGTTACGTTACGTTTATGTTACGTTACGACCCGCGCACAAAACAATGTTACAATATTGTTTCCAAACATCGTTAGTCTCGCAGCATCAACCGCAAGTCATCGCACTACGTATAGTCACAAATTTGGCAATGTTAAGTAAAAATTCGTTGTGTGAATGCGTGCAAGAACTCTAGTCCATCAGTCATAGCTGCGTGCAAGGGACGCGTCGTTTATCAAGCGGATCTGAATGACTGGTCCGTCTGGGCTCTGCGCCTATGAGCCTTGCTGACCTCTGCTCATATATTATCAACCAGCTGCGCCCGCGACTTTGCCCACGTGGTCATTTCAATTAAAAGTGGCCCATATGTGTTATTCCAGGACCAAAAGTACTTATGAAGTACAATACATGTATTCAAAATTCGTTCGGCCGTCTAATAGTTTTTGATGTGTAAACATCTAATGGCGTGGTACGGGGGTAACGCTGACTCTTGGAGCGGCGACGTGGCATCGCCTGCACGTTCGTGGCTCCTCGGCTCTTTCCGCCTCAGCTCGGTCATATTCGATGTTTACAATATCTGCCTGGCGTCCCGCGTCCGCTCATTTTTTTATCGATTGCTTGGCATCTAAAGATCGGATTGAGAAACCAAGTACCCAAGTTTTTAAGTCGAATCCTAAACTATCCAACAGTGGAAACCGCATCACAATCGCAGTTTTTACATGATGCGCGAACAAATATACAGACAAACAGACATTTACGATTTATAATAATGTTATATTCTTGTTCAGTAGTGTATTTCAAGTAACTTAGACAATTTTTCTTTAAATTATCTTCATTGTACAGATTTTATGATACTTACTGCTTTATAATCGTTCAGATAAGGATTCCGGTGCAGTGAAACGATGTGTGTTTATGTGTAGTTGTAAAATTAATCTTTCCGCGTCGTAGTTTACGAGTTGAAGTTTACGAGTTAGAAGTCAGATCACATGTTGCGAGTTAGCACCGGACTCGAGAGATTAAATGTGGGATTAGTACACCAAGGTTTCAGGTTATTTATTCTTCAGTGACAAATAAAATACAAAAGTAAAAAAAAACCACAGGTAATGAGGTTCATTATTTTGACCATAATATATTTAAATACGAGAATAGATTTTTTAATTTATATATACCTCTATAATATCATTAAACACTCAACTAAGTTACTATTCCATTGGTTTGGTGTTTATTACTAACGGACTGCTCAAACTATTTGTTTCGAAAATATAATTTATTTAATTGATTAAGTATTCGCTAGTCTCGTGGACACTTTTCATGAATAACTCACAAGCGCTGGTTTGAATTACATAGTTGGATAACGTAATTTATCAAAAGATTACTATTTTGAATTTTGGCTGGGATATTTTTGTGAGGGAGAATAAAGGAACACAGGGCGAGCCATGCCGCAACGCATTGCATTGCAAAAATCCTCCTATATCACTTTTGTACATTTTGTATGATTTATCATTCACTACAGGCGGTATGCACTTTTTTTATGAAAATGGGTCGGACTGCGGCTCGCCGCGTCTGTAGTCTGAGCAAGCCTTATAAGTTTGATATGACGTCAAATCCAGAGTCACAGGCCGCCTAAACACACAGATCAGTGAAAAAAGTATTACTTATATTATAAAGGCGACAGTTTGTATGTATGTGTGTATGTTTGTTACTCCTTCACGCTCAAACGGCTGATCTGATATGGATTAAACTTGGTACCAGGATAGCTTATATCCTGGATACAAAAGCTATATGTTTCATCGTCATCATCGACACGAGTAAAACCGCGGGCGCAGCTAGTGCACAGATAAAATAATCATGATTGCGTTCAAAGATGTGCGATACATTCTAGTGCCGGTAAAGATTATGTAGCTTCACACTTTACCTGTCAGTAAAAAGATTATACTTACTGTACTGTATCTGAATACTTTACCTGTAAGTAAAAAAAAATATACTTACTATACTGTATCTGAACACTTTAGCTGCCAGTAAAAAGAGTTCCTTAAATTAATCAATAAACAAAATTTTCCTCTTTCAATCGGAAATGGTGTATTCCTTCTTTATTTTATGTTGGAAAAATTCAAAATTATATTATCAAGATATTTTTTCCTTGATTGATCTGCGTCTATTTTTAATTGCAAATTGGAAATCTGACCATAGTTTTTGTGGAACTCAATATTGATCATTTTGTTTGGACAACAATTTTCGGTATTAAAACGGGATTTTTATTATGTTATCAATAGAATGCTTTTGTTAATTTATTGAATAGATCTAGTTAACAAACTTTATTGCATTGTTTTCTCAACTCCATACCAACTAACCAACAACATTTACATATTTCGCCTCACACCAGTTACTTACTCTTACGCTCTCGCACACATCACAGCATCTAATACATTATTTGTTCACGTCGACTGCCAAAACACATAAGTTATAGGCATAATTCGGCAGATGAGATACTGAAGTTGTATAACAATTCATTCGGGAAAACGACCGTTCGGCGAAGCGATATACGATCAGGTGTTCTGCGACGCGGCAAAGAGGCTGTACGTTTGATTAACAAGCGCTAACCCTTATGTGGATTAGGCACCAGTTATTCCGTATTTTTGTGGTAAAAATAGATAACGAAGTGATGGAAAAGGAAGATTCCATCGAATTGTTGCATGGTTTGTGAACAACTAGAGCCACGCGGGGACTGAACTAGAGTAGGAAGATAACGGAAGGCAGGGGAGTTAATTGTTATGTACCGGTTTCACTATCCATACTAAAGACAACGTGGGCGGAATTGACAAACGAAAGTTTAACCCTTTCACAGTTTTTAAACAAGGGTACCGAATAAGGTACTAGAGACCCTGGACTGACATTATTAATATAGTAGAAGATTCATATGCATTTATCAATTTTATGATTAGCACCGTTACATCTTCCTGAGACACAGAGTAGGGCTGGCACCGCAGCTACTCCGGCAGAGCAGCTCAAGCGGCGAAAGTATGCTGACCTGCAGGTCGACCGCGGATGAGCGATCGTTATGGTTTTATTTACGTTTACGTTTACCATTGACGATTACTATCGAATAAAAATTAGTACCGCGATGAGTAATCGTATTGTAATGGTTTATTGAACGAATGAATAGTTTTCAATCGTCTGCAGGGCGACCGCCGATACGCAAAGTAAACGTAAACGTTATCAATTTGTCATTTTAAAACCATAAACCTCTATATTACTTGTACTATTATTTGTTCTGTGATATTAGTACTGACTTTCGGCGGGAAACGAAATCAAAACTGGTGTTTTGCTTTGTTTTATTTCTCAAACTGCAGGGCGACAGGCGACAGCGGATACGCAAAGTAAACATAAACGTATTCAATTTGTCATTTTAAAACCACAAATTATTAAACGATTATACCATTAGCAAGGCCATAACCAAGAAAGTTTATAACATTAAGTAATACCTACTTTCGGCGGGAAACGAAATCGAAACGGGTGTTTAACTTTTTATTATTTTCTAAACTTGTGTATCTTCGAGTGTTAATGTGTAATATTGGTGGAATATTAACCGTAAGATATTCGGTAACGTGCACTAGTGTGGGTAAATGATACAAGCGTGCCATTTCGTGTTCTTTCCGGAACTCCCTAGGAAGTTTTAGTAAAGCTCCACCACTTTACTGAATCGTGACATGACTAGACTTTTGACTATCTGACTGACTGAGACTAGACATTTTAAAAATCTGTTGAAAAAAACATACAATTTGCTATATCTCTTTACCAGGCACTGGCTAAATGCACTGGTCGTGCAGAACCAAATAATAAATATACAATAATAATTTAGTACAGCTAAACTGTCGCCGGTAGCAGTTGGGGAATTATTTTCTCGAACAACCATTGAAATAAACCCTTGCTCAGTCTGTAATTGGCCCTATAATGTTCTTTCGGCAAATACAATGGGTTGTTGAGATCACGTAAGACATACACGCCTCTTTCTATGAGCTGCCTTCTGACGCTCCTCCTCTGCAGCCCCAAGCAAATAGACACTTGCCGCCACTTACGTAGGTAGATAAACTAAAATTGATTTATAGATCACTTTTCATTTAGGTAGTAGATACTAATACTACTAGGTACTTTATTTAATAACTGGGTCTATGTTTAGACTTAACATACCGATTCTAAAACCAATAACATAATCTAAAATGAAAACATTGACTTCGAATATAAATCACAATCAATGTGTATATTCAAAGTATTAACTTGATAGTATGTAGCATAAAAGGTTGCTCATTAGTCACCGTTTTCAACAATCACCATTACGATCGTTTTCAAAGCCGCGAAAGCGTTCGCGGTACCCTTTTTTTGTAACAACTGTCATTTCGTAGGAAATCATTCGTTCAATAGTTTTCCACCAAAAGTTTTTTTCTTAATCGTTTTTCAATGGTAAACGCGACAGTTTGGCGGTACTAAATTAATGGTTTATTGTTTTAAAATGTCAAATTGAAAACGTTTACGTTAACTTTGCGTATCCGCGGTCGCCCTCCTGGTATGGTTACATATTTAAGCCGTTTGGTTTTGAGACATTGGGGACAGGGAGCTCGCCGTATTTTCTAAAATCTATCTCATCTCTATCAAACTGTTCTACTACAGAAC
This sequence comes from Alsophila aescularia, assembly GCA_946251855.1. NCBI lineage: Eukaryota > Metazoa > Arthropoda > Insecta > Lepidoptera > Geometridae > Alsophila > Alsophila aescularia. The sequence continues at coordinate 55,378,320 of OX276377.1, read as the reverse complement.
AGATTGCACGAAAAAAAACAAATCTGTGCTACAGAAATTACAATTTGTTCTACTGTGTAGGTAGTAAGACATTTAGTGACAGATGCCAAAGTGACAGGTGTCAAAGTGACCGGTGTCAATGTGACAGATGTCAAAGTGACAGTTTTTATAAACGTGATTTGAGGTGGGAGTGGGGAGGGGGGAGTGGGAGTGGAGTAAGAGAGGGAGTGGGAGTGGAGTAAGAGAGCGGAAGGGAGTGCAGGAAGGGGAGGGGAAGTTAAGAGAGGGTGGAGTGGGAGGTGTGCGAGGAGGGAGGAATATTGGGGGAAGGAGAGCGGGGGAAGTGAGGGGAGTGGGAAAGTGTTAGTGAGGGGAGGAAGTGTGGGAAGCGAGAAGGGAGTGGGGGAGTGAGGAAATAGTTGCATTGACGCTTAAAGGCATTTAGCTAAAGGTTATTCTGTCGTTGTAAATTACGGATGCAGGTTGTGTCCGTTTGTACAATGAGTTGACGAATCACGTATTTAATGAATTGTGGTTTTGACGAATAACTGATGTGATGAATTAAGGGTTTTGACGAATAACTGTTTTGACGAATTGCGAAATTGACAAATTAAGTTTTTGACTTGTGTAGCATTTGACCAACCAAGTATTTGACAAGTCTCTGCGAAAATATGGCCGCCTATTATACATCCTTCTTAGTTTTATATTAGCTGTCTAACTAATTAAAAACTTTAATTAGTGTAATGATACGTTATTTATACGTACGTACATATGTACATTTATTGTATACTAGCTATACCCGCGGCTTCGCACGCGTGGTCTTTTCTTTAGGGTCAATATACCATAATTGCTATTCCAGGACCAATATACCAACATTTGAACAGTCAAACCCTGGAAGACCTAAGAACAATGCTCAGTGACCTCAATATTGTTTCCCAATAGGTGGGTCTTAAAATAAACATGCGTAAGACGAACATCATGTCAAATGCCCATGTCGTACCCATGCCGGTTTATGTTGGGAATGATATTATCGAAGCTGTTGATCACTATGTCTACTTAGGTCAGACGATCCAACTCGGTAGATCCAACTTTGATAAAGAGGTCAACCGATGAATCCAACTCAGATGGACAGTGTTCGGGAAATTACGCCATATCTTCTCGTCGCAGATACCGCAGAGCCTCAAGACGAAAGTTCATAATGAGTGCGTGTTGCCAGTGATGACATACGGCACTGAGACGTGGTCGCTAACTATTGGTCTCATACACAAGCTCAGAGTTGCGCAGCGTGCAATGGAGAGAACTATGCTCGGTGTTTCACTACGTGATAGAATCCGAAATGAGGAAACCCGTAGAAGAAGCAAGGTAGCTCGCAGAGTTTGCAAGTTGAAGTGGCAATGGGCACGCCATATAGTTCGCAGAACTGACAACCACTAAGGAATAAAGGTTCTCGAATGGCGGCCAAGAACAAGCAAGTGAAGTGTGGGAAGACCCCCCCCCCCCCCTTCTACACGATGGACTAACGACATTGTAGCCATCGCAGGAAGACGGTGGATGAACAAGATCGCTTGTCATGGCGCTCTTTTGGGGAGGCCTATGTTTAGCAGTGGACTTCAAAAGGCTGAAATGATTTATGATTCTTGGTTAGTATTACCAAATCATAAATACCAATATATGTAATATTACTTAGGCGTGGTGAAATACAGTAGTGGTGAACAGTTACGTACAGTTTGGTACGTACAGTTACTGGTGAGTTTAACCCGATCGGCCTACTTGAAACATTACTTGAAGGTCGTGAAATAGTCTCTACATGAAAAGTACAGGTTCTGATATTTTACCAACGAATTTTTGTGAACTTTCTTAATAAATTATCAATCTAGTATAATTTAATTCTTGTATTTCTCTAGTTAATCAGTTGACAAGGTATGAGTTTAGCAAATGCGATGATTGCAAAAATTTCATCGTGCAAAATAGTAATATTAGAATATTTTCTTTAAAAAATACACAAGTTAAAAAAGATCTGTCCCAAAAAAAATATTTTATTCCTCGTAACAAAAATTAGATAACAATGGATACGTTTCCAAGTAACAGAAAAACTCACAGAAAATATACAGAAACTTATTAGATAGCTACTTTCTATTTATATATGTGGCAGTCGCTTATGCAAAACTGACTTCAGTCACAGAATAAACAGTAGTTGCAAAAATATGCATATATTTTTCCAGTACTTTACAGGTCAATAATGGTGTTTATTTCAAATTTATTTATTTACTCCACAATCTGAAACATGTAAAACTTATAACTTACTTGTAACTTACAGCTTATAAAGGATTTACATTCTACGAATGAGACTTTCTATGAATTAAATATATCGATACCTCTATAAAATAATATATGAAAAATAATAATTAGCAATAAATTCAATTAATAATAACAAAGTGTTCCCAAAATGTGTTGTTAGTGATACTTTGCGATACATAGGTGATCACTTCACATCTTGTTAAAATGGATAAAGAATGTATAGTACTTTATCTTTAGTTGAGAGAAATATGATATCTATAAAGAACGGCTATAGGTGAACTTCCTGTCCCCGGAGAAAAATAATGATGACTAATATTACCGTAATTTTAGTCATCATCTTCATCATCACCATCAACCTATAATTGTCCACTGCTGGATGTAGGCCTCTATGCACGCCACTGAGCTCAATCTTCAGCTCTCTTTATTCATTTTCTTCTAGCCGCTTTTAGCAGATCTCACTCTACCTGCCTACAGAGCATCCTGCACTATGTTTGCCTAAACGTGGTCTCCACTCGAGAACTCATCTACTCCAACGGTTATCGATTCTTCGGGAAATGTGACCAGCCCACTGTCACCTTGGTTTTCCGTCGGATATCTTTATTACGAATCTTGTCCTTCAGAGAAACTCCTAGCCCAGCATAGCTCTCTCCGAAGCTAGCTGAGCGACCTTAAATTTATGGACTAGTTTGACCGTGAGTGTTCACGTTAATGAAATAATAACGTTTCGTTTAATTTAAGTGTTATTTTATATTTAAGATCTGTGGATCCCAATTCATCTTTGGTACAAATACTACGCACAAGAACGAGGCGTTACAATTTGTCATTTATTTTATGAACTGCAAGGGTGTGGAATGATCGGCCCTTGTCAGTTATTCCAGTAAATCATTAGCCAAGTGTGTTGTTCTCGTAAAAAGAAGTCAAAAAAGTACTTATTTCTAAACGCAGATCTCATTTTATCCTCACTTATAATTTTTTGTTGACTGGAGCTATTACTCGTATCTACAGAATAAAATTATAAGACAATGTTACAATATTAATTGTCAACTGGACATAATGTGAATCAAATGGTAAGTGTACAGTAATAAGTTTATTATGTGATGTTTTTTTATTAATTTCTTAATATCTTGAGCATTATGAAAGCTTTAAAAAATAGCTCTTATTTTAGCCTCAATTCTTCTATGTCTATTAATCAGCAAGCAATTGTCTAAAATGCTATTTTATTATTCCTAATAAATTGAGATATTGCTTTTACCATTTTGTTCTCCGACGTCGACGACATGAGCTTAACAAATCCACAACAATATATTAAAGTGAAAATTAGTCTGTTTTTGTTTGTTTGCTTAGGGAATTTTAACGTGATAAGCGGTGGACGGATTTTGATGAAACTTTGTAAATAGGTACTGTCCAATATAGAGATCAATATAGAATACCTACTATTTATCCCGGGAAATGGTAAGTTTCCACGAGAAAACTGGAAAATGACAATTACTCACTGTAAAATTACGGTTGCCATGGAGACGAAATAATAACAAGTCTATAAAAAAGCATCAAGAGTGTTGGTGCTATTCTTTCGCATTTGTTTTTAATATCCTAGATGAACGTAAGATGTTTTTTTTGCGATAAACTGTAGTTCGCGTGGATGAAGGCGCGGGCTGAAGCTAGTAATTAAATATGGCCAAAGTATGTGTATGTATGTATAAAAATCTATCGAATAGTATTCAATGTGTTATTCCAGGGCCAAAAGTAAGCATAAAGTACAAAATTTTAAATTTTAAATTTTTCCTTCAGCCGCCAAAAAGTTTTTTTAACGATAGATAATAGAAGCCGTGCCTAGCCGTGATCTCCTTATCAAGATCAGATTTTAAGTCCAGACTTATGATATCCAATATTGAAAAACGCATATGAATCAAAAATAATGTACTCATCAAAGCCTTCAATTTGATACTCCTATTGTAAAAGTCGGAAGTTTTTTTTTCTCATATCAAAATGGAGCCACACTGCCTCCATATTGTCGGCTTATTTGAAACTATTCGAATTACTCTACCCCATGTTACTCGGAGATTTAAGGATTCTAACGATACCCCATACATCTAAATATGTTCAAACATTTAAAAGTTATGGTGGAATAAATAAACTCACATACACATACATACAACCCTGAAAACATTATACTCCTTTTTTGGGCAGTCGTGCAATAAAAGAGCTGTTGAAATTCATAAATACGTTCCATATATTCGCAGCGTCATTTTATGTACCGTACCCCGACCCGACCACTGCAGCGCATATTAATTAGCAGTTATAAGTTCTTGTAGTAATAAGATGTTGGTTAGCTGAGACACGAGCAGCCATCATACATACCTGATATCTTTCAAATCGAGCGTACGATATAATTTAATCGGTTCCTGCTACGAATGTCAACTTGATGGAATAATCACTGATTTCGTATCCGTCCCTATACGTTCATCGAGACCTTGGTATTTTGTATATTTCACCCCGGAACTTGGGTACACATTTGTAGGGTAGCTAGTGTGACTTTTCGTGTGTTATTTCATTGTTTGGGAATGTTTTAGGTAATCATCATCATGTTATTTATACTTAGAATTCATAATTTCGATCAATGTAAACAGATATCTCTGAAACTGGCATATTTAATAATTTATTATTATTTCATTTCCACTCTTGCAATTTTACAAAGTAGATTCATATTAAAATCACTGTAATCTCCGTATTTGATTTTGAACATCCCCCGGCAGCACAACTACTACTTAGTACTTCCCTGCTGCCTCTTGCCGTTGCCGTGGGTGCTCATGAGTTTCCAATTAGACCATGACGCTATTCCTTGATGCGCGTTCAAGGGTCCTTCGTCTGGCTTGTCAGATTGACAACCATCACACCTAGCCGGCTACATCCTAAAAAGCTGGTCATTCCACGAGCGCTCAGTCCCATCTGCGGCCTCCGGAGAGAACAAGTCCAGAGGAAGAATAGAATCAGCCATACTGTGTCAGGCCAAATACCACCATAGTTTCTGTAATACCAACGATAACTGAGTAATGTGTGCTAATTAATTATTTTTAGCACAAACATTTTTTGGATGCCAATAATTTATTCTTTAATCTTTTTGCAATATACGTTTTCATCATGCCCTAATACTAACTCCTCATCCTGAGGGATAGCAAGGTAAGAAGGTTTATTGTAAACGGGACATTAGTAATTTCTTAGAACATGAGGAACAAATTATCCATCAGGGAACGCTCGATCCATACTTAAGATAGGACCTATACATATAAATAAATAAATAAATATATTCGGGACAATTCCACACCAATTACCTAGCCCCAAACTAGGATACCCTGTAATATGGGCACTAGATAACGGATAAACATACATAAATACGAATATCACATCCATGACTCGAAAATAGACAGGAAAAGAAGAATCGGATAAAAAGAAATATAGTCTTATATGTGCAAAGTAACATACCTACTCGTTCTAGGAAAGTCGTTAATTCCAATGACAACAATTCAGTCAAAAGCAGATTACGGAAATAAAAAAAATAAAATGAGTAGAATTTTCCGAATGCAAAAATTACAAATCGCATCTATTATATTAGACTTTGTTTATATGCCAACCTTCAATGAAGATGCCAACCAATCATGTATTTTTTATCAAATGGCAAATCGTTTGGTGGAGGTGACATGTGAACAGAATGCTGGGTCCAAGTAGAGGCATAAATCAGAATTTTTTACACCTTCCTGTCCGCCAATGGTACTTTAAATTGTTTGAATTTATTTACTATATATTTCTAACCGTATTTGAAGTGTCCTTATTATCTAATTACAACAAAATAAAATTACTATAACATGTCTATATGTACCTTTATTTGTATATAATGAAGACTGTGTTCTACTTTTTCGATCAATCTATCTGAAAGCACACTAATCGTATTTATTCGCCAAAAGCATGCTCATTTTGACAGCTTTTATGTAAACTGGCTTTCCCGCCCGCGACATCGTACGCGCGGACTACTGTTTATCGCGAAAAAAACATCGTATTTACTTCTAGGATATTAAATATCAATGCAAAAGTAAGTATAGCACCAATGCTCTTGATGTTTTTTGACATACTTGATATTTTGTTTCCATAGCAACCACATATCATTATGTGATGGCAACCGTTCCTTTCAGTGAGTATTGAACATTTTCCAGTTTTCCCGTGAAATCTTACAATTTTCCAGTATAAAAAGAATTCTATGCTTATTCCAGGGTATAAGCTATCTCCATTCTAAATTTCATTAAAATGCGTCCAGCGTCACGTGAAAGCTCCCCAAAAAAACAATCAGACAACGTTTCACTTTTATATATTGGTATGGATGGTCTACTAACTACAATAAAATTGGTACTAAACATGATTGAACGTAACACAAACACTCAGGTGTGCCTCGCCCTGTTATGGCAGTGAAAAGGCTATACACAGGCTGGATTTTTTAGACGAGACAGTAAGGGCAGGTACCTTAACCATTATAATTACAGGAAAACGTTCCTAGGAAACCAACCATAACTTTTTGAGATATTCTGAACTGCATACAAAGATTTTGAAAAAAATGTACAGTCAGCAAGAAAATGGTAATTTTATACAAAAACTATTTATGATGCCTATTGATCCTTTTTCTCATAAAGATCAAAATTCTCTATTGGACCGACTGAAGTGTGAGTACTAGAAATCTGAGTATAGAGTCAGAAATTGCGAAAATCTTTTCATATACCTTTTTTACGAAATTACCTTAACCGTAACAGCTACAGGAAAACGTTCTTAGTTAAGAGATTCTCCTTAACTTTTAGAGATATTTTGACCTGCATTCCCAGACTTAAAAAAAATACAGTCAACAAGAAAAAGGGCATTTGATAAAAAAAAGGCTTTCTGTCCTGTTTGTTATAAGGATCAAAAGTCTCTATTGGACCAAATGAGGTTAGAGCCAGCAGTATTTTTGAAAACTTTGTATTCGGACAATGTTAGAATTTTAATTTATTCATTTCGTACAAAATGTATGAAAGTAGTTATAGCACCAATGCTCTTGATATTTTTTGTCAAATTTGTTATTTCGTTTCCATGGCAACCGTTCCTTACAGCGAGTCCATACCTATATATAAAAGTGAAACGTTGTCTGTTTGTTTGTTTGTTTGTTTGTTTGTTTGGGGAAGCTTTCACGCGATAACGGCGGGACGGATTTTGATGAAATTTAGAATGGAAATAGCTTATACCCTGGAATTAAACATAGAAAAAAGATAAGAAATAAATAAAAATCGTTTATTCAACACTTATAAAAAAAGTAGTAAAATTAACATAATATTTTCCAGTTTCCCGTGGAAACTTACAGTTTTACGGGATAAAATGTCTCATTTTATTTATTCCAGGGGTTAAGCTATTTTTATTCTAAATTCAATCAAAATCAATCCAGCTGTTATCACGTTAAAACTCCAAACAAACAAACAGAAAACGTTTCACTTTTATGTATTGGTATGGATTAAGCATTTACAATATGTCTGGACTGAACACAAGACTCGGAGAATTAAGCAGTGTGTTAAACACATACTTTTATCAAATTAGAAAATAGAAGAGGGGAGCGCAACCCCACCCCCTATTAATGGAAGCCATTTTACTTTTTTAAGGGTAAACATTATATGATTGTCTTTAATAATTAATATCTATGGAAGTAGTGGCCTTCTATACATAAAAATACAGCTTTTCATAAAAAGACAATCTAATAATGTTTACACTTGAAAAAATAAAAAATACTAAGTGCTTAACACACTGTTAAGTCTACGAGTCTTTTGTCCCATTGTATATTCGCGGTACCCAACATCATAGAAAACGTCGCGACTGTGAGTGTCCCGTCCCTACAATCATAGATCCATATTGAAAATTATTACAACCTAAGGCCAAAAATAAAATTGTCTACCTTTAGAAATAACTATCAGTGACATTTTCCACAAATTATTTTTCCTTTAAATACTCGTATTACAGCATCAAACCCAGTTTCCAAGAACCAATCTGTTACGTCACAGATAACGACACCAACAGATTTTCGGTGAAATCAACTGTGAACCAGATAAAAGTTAGCGATTAATTCACAATTTTTATGTAAAGGTTGTAGGTACACGATGTAAAAAAGAAGTTGAACGTGCGAGACAAATTTCACAACTAGTAAGTCAAAGTTCATCAAGTTTTTAGAAGAAAAGTTGTAGATTGGAAAATGTTGCGTTGCTAATGAACTTAAGTGTTGGAAGTAATTAAACTCCAGATACTTTAGAAACGATTATTAATAAAAGGCAACATAATAATCTCATGAACTAGGAGAAAATATTTCTTTACCCACTTTTAATTAGTAAAAAGTCTGTATACATGAAATATTGTTCAAAAAATAGCCTCGAGTGCTTAAAATTAGCTACAGAATATAAATATAACGTAGTTAAATATTTAAAACGGGACTTAAGCGCGCTGAAAACTTAATTTTGAACAGTTTTCATAGTTGAATAGCTTAGATTTTGAATTAAATATGGTGTATACGATGCGTAAAAGTCGAGCGATATTTAGTTCAAAATCTTTTTTACTACTAAAGGCAATTATGATCATATGAAAAATATTAGTACTCGTATTTTATTTCCATTTTAATCACTTATAGTAAATTGGTATTTTGGAGTAGCAAATAATATAGTTCTTTTAACCTAGAAAATCACGCTTGCACAGCTGCGGGCACACTAAGGGTCCCCCAGACCCTAGTGGGGAGAAAGAAAAAAAAATGCCCTTCTCCCCACTATGGAATATATTATTTGACAGTGGGGAGAAAGATAATAATCGAAAAAGTATTCTCATTCTCTCCACTACGCAATCCTTGATATATCAATAATTTCCCTTACTAAAAATAATGTTTGCTTCATATCAAGTCTAGTGGGACATTATACTATAGTAAATTTGGCTACTCGCTTTCTCCCCACTACTATGATAGGTATATTTTTTGATTCCATTGGGGACAAAGAGAATAATTATTCGATTATTACCTTTCTCCCCACTGTCAAATGATATATTCCAGAGTGGAGAGAAAGGCTATACATTTTTTCGCTTTCTCCCCACTAGTGGAACAAAGCTGGTGATGAGAAAGAGAATAACCCTACAGTATGTATGTAATAAATATGAAAATAATAAATTTTAGGAAAATCTTGGTTTATTAATATTTTCTATTCTTATGCTTGTAACAGGATCCTTATATCACATGTCTGTTTATCCGTTATCTAGTGCCCATAGTTCAGGGTATCCTTGTTTGGGCCTAGGTAAATGGTGTGGAATTGTCCCGAATATATTTATTTAATTCATAACATGTCTGTTTATATCTATTGCCCATAGTTCAGGGTATCCTAGTTTGGGCTAGGCAATTGGTGTGGAATTGTCCCGTATATTTTTATTACATGTCTGTTTATCCGTTATCTAGTGCCTATAGTTTAGAATATCCTAGTTTGGGGCTAAGTAATTGGTGTGGAATTGTCCCGAATATGTTTATTTATTTACCCTCGAACAAAGAAACAGTTGTTAGTTTAGGGTGTGTATCACTGTGTCACTGTGTGTGGACATGGAGCGATTTTGATGCTTTTTTTTCGGTTTGATACGTGATGTGATTGAGATGGTTCATAGCTAAGTGGGGGAAGGGGGAAAGTGGGTGGGGGGAGGGTGAGAATAGCTTCCAAACAAATGAACCGATTTAGCTGCGGTTTTTACGTTAGAAAATAAATGAGATCGAGATGGTATTTATGAATGTGGGGGAGGGGGAGTTGAGAAAAGGGGGGTGAGAACAAAGAGACGGGTGTTATAAGTTTAGGGTGTGTATCACTGTGTGTGTGTGTGTGTGTGTGCGTGCGTGCGTGCGTGCGTGCGTGCGTGCGTGCGTGCGTGTGTGTGCGTGTGTGCGTGTGTGTGTGCGCGTGTGCGTGTGTGTGTGTGTGTGTGTGTGTGTGTGTGTGTGTGTGTGTGTGTGTGTGTGTGTGTTTGTTTGGCTGTGTCATTGTAGCTGCCAAACGAATGAACTGATAATGATGCGGTTTTTTATGTTTGAAAGCTGATGTGATCGAGAAGATTCTTAGCTTCTTTTCTTAGCTATAATTGGGTGGCGGGCCGCAGTTTTTTTTTTATTTGGGCTTGTAATTATTACCAAACCCCCCCCCCCCCCCCCCCCCACAGTCGATATCACATGGAACAGCCTGCGTTCACACAAGGGTAGTAATCTGGAATCTACGCAAGTCGAGTTTTAACTTGCTTCCAGTTCACCGCGTCGAAAATATGTAGTAGGCGGTAGGGTAGGTGACGTCACTGATTGACGTCTTCGCCGTTGACTTGTGAAGTAGCGATACTGTCAGTTAGAAATTAATGCAAACTACAGATAAAACCTTGTGCTGAAAACGATGTGTTAAACAATTTTCAGCACAAGGTTTTATCTGTAGTGTGTATTTTAATAAGACTATGTGTAAAGTAGGTACAGGTACTGAAATTTTATCAACGTATTTATGGAAAAGTTTCTCAATAACGGTTCTAGCGATTTTCATTACACTTAGAATCTCATTTAATTTAATTCCCATGTTTTCCTAGTAAATCGGATGACAAGGTATGAATTTTGCAATTGTGATGATTGCAAGCATTTCACTTTGCAAGATAGTAACATTACAATATTTTCTTTAACAAATTCACAAAAAAATATACGAAAACTTATTAGATACGATACGAGACGATACTAAATACTTTATTGTACACTAAAAACAAAGAAAAAGCAATATAAAACTTAAATATAGGTACAATAGGTGGTGTTATCGCTTAAAGTGATCTTTTCTAGACAACATTTGGATGGACAGTATCAGAGGAAGCAAAAATAGACGGTATTGTAAAATTCGGAATAAGTAAAAATAGGGGCGTTTCCTCGTGGCCTAACTAGGCGGCCTAACTGATTCGGCCACGAGGAATTATTTTTCCTCGTGTCCTAACTGCTTGTCATTCATCTATTGTCATTCATATATAAAGTACGTCATGGGTTATGTACGTATGTGTATGTATGTAGTCATACGCACAAATACAGGGAATGGACTCGTGGTCACTGATGTGACCACGTTAAAATAATTTTTACTTGTGATCTCACTGCATTGTGTGACAAATAGTAAGCTATAAAATATTAGACTCGTAGCAGTGTGAGAAACCAAAACACCAATTACTTATTAACTTATTTCTATGCAACAATTAATTAATTAATTAAAAAACGGCTATAACTCGAAAACTATTGATCCAAGACTAGTAGTTTATAGTTGATAGATTCAGGCGTTACTTTGCGGAAATCTATATTTAAAATGAACAAAATAAAAAATATGTAGCTTACTTCCGCCAAAACTGTAAGTCAGACAAATTATAAATGGTAAAATTAACAAAAGTAAAACCCCCTGCTAAACAAACTCTACCCAAATTGAACTATTGTAAAAAATATTGAAATGAAAGCTAAGGCCTGGAGGCCAGAAAAAAATAAATAATAATCGTCGAGTGCTGGACTGAGAGTAAGTTACTCTCAGTCCAGCACTCGTACACTCAAAGCCAGAGATTTTGAGTGAGCTCAGCTTAAGAGCAACAAGGCACCAGCTCAAACACAAGCTCAGAGTTGCGCAGCGTGCAATGGAGAGAGCTATGCTCGGTGTTTCACTACGTGATATAATCCAAAATGAGGAAATCCGTAGATGTGATGCTTTTGCCATTGATATGAATACCATATCCGATCCAGTTCAGAAGCTTGAATATAGTGCAGAGGTGAACAGTTTCTCGTAGTCCACAAACGTAAGACATAGTGGTCGATTATACTCTTCGGTCTTCTACAGTATAATCTTCCGGAGCGTATGGATGTGGTCTACGGCCCATAGTTAAATATTTAAACGGGACTTCATCGCGCTGAAAACTTAATATTTATTTACCTCATCGTTTAGATCAAGTTGCATGGATCGTGGTCACGAGAAGAATGAAATAGCGGGTGTCAGCGTCGAGAAGGGCGAGCGTTGTCTCCAACTACCCGCATTTGGTTTTGTAAAAATTCAGATTTGTCACAACATGACACTTACGACATCTGCAGATATCTTCTGACATAAACCGCGACGCGAACACTTTCTTATCACGGGATTCCAGGACGCAGCCAACTTGAAACCATCCTCTCGGTTGAAATTGGGATACTTTTTAATTTCACCCGCTTCACGTATAATCCTGGAGTAGTAGTGACGTTCCGTGTAAAGGACATTCGGGTCATGGAGTTCTATCCAGTGATTAGGGCCCGATTCGAGCAAATGCTCAGCGATTGCAGATTTATTTATCTTTACAGCTGCAATGTGTTCTTTGACCCTTTCCACTATAGTACGCTTGGTTTGTCCAATGTAGGAACTACCGCAGCTGCAATCTCTCTTATATACGCCAGGAGTTTGAAAAGGAATGACATCTTTCGGTGTTCTAACATGCCTTGCTAACTTGGATAAAGAAGTATAAACGGTCTTGATAGAATATTCATTTAATAAAGCACTGACTTTATCCGTCACTCCTTTTACATAAGGCATGAAAGCCGGCTGTCTATCGACATCAGTCCTACTCTTTTTATATCTGCGTCTAGGACGCCAACGTCCTGTCACTACATATCCGTTTTGCTTGAGTACCTCCTGTACATGCGACACTTTGGCATGCAAATGTTCAGGGACACAGAGGGTTAAGTCCCGTTTAAATATTTAACTATGTGTTCGAATCGCGAAAGTTTAAAAGTTACAGGTGCTAGAGCCCTTCCCCAGAATCCAGCTTGTTCGAGAGGCTGAAAGTCGTTGAACCTACGCGCCCCACAGTTTGTAACTACTCTCGAAAACAGTTTATAGACGTGGTTCTGCAGCGAAATGGGCCTATAATTCTTCAAGAGGGTGTTGTCACCTTTCTTAAATTATAACAACACCACTATGCTCCAGTGCCATGCCTCTGGCGTAGTACCCTCGAGGATGACCGAGTTAAACAGCATCTGAAGGACTTTAAGTGCCGGTGTTCCATCCGCTTTCAGTAGCTCTGTCATTATTCCGTCCTCTCCTGGTGCCTAGTTGCTCTTAAGCTGTTTGAGAGCCATTCTTATCACGTATAGGCTGATGTTCGGGATATTTTCGGTATAATGGCGGGTGAAACAGGCTCTTGCATCGCTAGTCATGCTAAGAGGCCTACGCACTGAGGTGTATAATTGCTCATAGGACTTCTCGAGCTCACTTAAAATCTCTGGCTTCGACAAACGATGATGCCAAAGACGGTCTTCAGCTGCGTCAATAGGCTTTGACCATTAGACAGATATGTTGCGAACACTTTGGAGCCCTTGTTCCGCTCTATTACGTTTTGAATACAATTAGTATTATAAAAACGCAAATATTGTCGCATCGACTTGGATATTTGTTTATTAAGCAAGCTGTAATATGTGCATATAAGTTATGTTGGAATAGAGAAACTCACATAAAAAAAATAGTAGTAAATAGTAGTAATATATTTTTTTGATCAGTCGTGAAAAAATAAGCATTTTATTTGGTTCAGAAATCCCGGAAATTTGAGAATATAAAAACAATTTGATTTGCTAATAAATAAAACTAAAACATTTTTGATGAAACTTATATGAAACTACAATGAAATTCTTCCCTTTTAAATCAAACTGGTTCAGATATCCTGCATCCCTATTCTCCTAATAAAAAGTACATAAACAATTTAGATTAAAAAAATGGGACCTAATTGGAATCATACTCTTTCAAACAAAAAAATAAGTATCAAAATTGGTTCAGAAGTTTTAGAGATATGAGATAACAAAAATACAAAAAATAAAATATAGATGCAGATGAATTGAGAACCTCCTCCTATTAGAAGTCGATAACAAGACATAAGTTCAAATACTAAAACCCAAATAAGGTCAGGTATAAATAGCCTGTGACACTCTTGTGATGAAGACAAATCGATTGATACTTCGCTTGTTAAGTTTTCAGTTTGAACATATAGACCTTCCTTTGCTTCACCCTAGTCGGGAAAAATAATTGCTTATGACACTGTGTAAATGAAGACGAATCGATTGATATCTTGCTGGTCAAAATCAGATAAAGCTTTAAGTTTGAAAACATAACCATTCTTTTGCTTCGCCGTATTCGGGTAAAAAAAGACTGTGACTCTATACCAGAAGACAAATCGATAGAAACCTCGTTTGTCAAAATCGGACCAATAGGGGTGACGCTGTAGTGGAAAATCTAAATACCCACATACTTGCATACATACATAGACTGTTAAACTCATTACCCATCGCTTGTTTTGCCGTACTCGGGTAATAGACATTACCTACGCCATTTTAAAATCTGGATGACGTACACATATATTTAAATTACTTTGCAAAATATTGATGCTCAAAATCATAATCATAAACACGAGATTAACATCGTTTTCATGAAGACACGTTGTTATCGATTAAAAATATTCTAACATGCAAGTCAAGTGTAGTGTAGGTACACTACACTACAAGTAGAGCATCTTAAGTTAATCGGTGAGAGCGAGAAGCACGTACTATGATAGTGCGATCAGTAGGATCGTGAAAAAATTGACACGGATCACACGTCTGAACGCTTTGACCGTTGAGCCAGGAGTAATAGTTTCCTGTGCGCTGAGCGGTCACTGAAAAATGTTGTCGGTGTTTTTTGTATAAAAATGCATTATTTATGGATTGTAATAATTATTTTTAGTATTCTTCTGTATACATACAATTCATTTAATTCAGTCATTCATTACTTGATCTTTATGAAATTCAATTGATTGCCTCAATACGCTGACTTAATATATGATAAAATAAGTATAAAAACTGTGAAAATTGACAATATTGTGGGTTCAAATTAAGAAAAATATAAAGTTTTGAAATAACTGTTCAGCGCATATTCAAGAAGAGAATTTCGTGTTAAGGTACACACGCAACGATATATCGTAGCGATTTCAGACTGTGTAGTTAAATCGAACGCCCCTAGTGTCTCCACACGCCACCGATATCAGCGTCGATCGTCCAGTTCTCCGCAGAAGGTCGCGCAAGAAACTTGTCATCCACGATGGAAGATGATGACGCACCTTTATTGATATTGAATATTGGGCCTGATTATGTGTTTAAAGAAAAAAAATAGTGGAGTGTGTGGTGTAAAGACTAACTGCCGAACTGAGCGGCTGCCATCCACACGCGACAGTAAACCTTTGCAAACGCAATCGACAACGATATATCTAATAAAAATTGCAACTGCCACCGATGAACGATTATCTGCAACGATTTGTCATACACACGATCTATAAATCTGCGCAGATCGGTTTGTACAGATAAATCGCTACGATAAATCGATGTGTGTGTAGCAGGCATTACTTATGCGCTAAATTCAATTTTTAATTTATTGTTTTAATGCTCTATTTTTGAGCGCAAACATAGCTCTAAAAGCTGCACGGCGCGAGAGAGGTAAATAAATATATATAAATAAATATATTCAGGACATTTCCACACCAATTACCTAGCCCCAAACTAGGATACCCTGTGCTATGGGCACTAGATAACGGATAAACATACATAGATAAGATTATTACTTCCATGACTCGGAAACAAACATTTCTGCTCATCACACAAATGATTGCACCTTGCAGGATTCGAACCCGCGACCGTTCGATTTCGTACCTAGGATCTCTAGCCACTAGACCAACCGGTCGTCGGTGTTTTTAACGTTTAATTTACTTATCAATAACTATCCAAATGAACGTAAAAAATACTCAGTTTTAGCACATATTACATGCAGTAAACATATTTGATGTAGTTACATTACTTTCTTATATTAATGCACGTAAAATCGTCGATATTTAATTTTGACCCCGACCTAAGCCTTAAGTGATGGTCAAATCTTCCAAGCCAAATTAGAATAACTTCCTCTTATCCTATAGAGTTGAATTTGTACATGTTGGTTCAGTTCCAATGACATTTCATTTTTATGGTATGTTTAACTTAAATAGACATCGAGGATTAGCTCCAGATAAAGGAACTCTTTAACGGTCTACACGAAATTTTGTGTACGTATTCTATAATGATAGCTGGGTTTAAGTTTTACCATGACATGTTCTGCACTGAAGGATGTGTCCTGACTAGAGAACTCCTCAACGGTTTACAGCACAGATGCAAAATTTTGCATACGCATTTAACAGTGATAGCCCCTTCTAAGTTTAACTACGACATGGCTACTGCTCTAAAAGATAATGTATTAAAAAAAACAAATGTCATTATGTATTTCACTACTAACTGTGCCCGCGGCTTTGCCCACGTGGTTATTTCATTTAAAAGTAGACTATACGTGTTATTCCAGGACCAAAAATTCCTATACAATACAAATCTTAGATATTTTATGTAAAAAAGGAGATAACAGTGCAAAAAAACTGCCTACAAATCGTGCAATCAATAACTTGAGATTGAAATTTGTTTTACTTATTTTGAAAGAATAATATGACATTCTTGAATTATTGAATAATATTTAGCTTTTACTTTGCATAATAGTCATTTAAAAAAAATGTAGAATGAGCAAAAAAAATCGTGCAATTATTTTTCTTAGACTGGGAACACTGCAGGAATTCAAAACATTTCTACCATTTTGTTATTCGTAGGAGTGAGTCATAACGTCTTTTGTCCGTAATTGGTAATACGCAGTTTCATGTGTACGCGTTACTAGTTTCAAAACTCCTTATTTTTGTTTGCACATTTGTTACTTTGAGTTATGATTTTGATTGAAAGAATGAAGTATTTTTTACTGTATTATGTTCAATGATGAATCAAATTGACTTTTCCGTCATACTTTTTGCAGGCTTATGACTGGCAACTAAATTTAATCATAAAAAATTACTTTGCTGTCAGAATTTTTGTATAGATGGAATGCAGGCGTTGTTTTATGTTCTTTTTAAAGTTCGATACATTTGTTATTATTCTTGTCCAATAGAGACAGGACCCTCAACATCAAAGCATCATTTTTCACCGCAATTTGTCAATTTGTTATTAAAGTTACCGAGATGCCAATTTTGACTGGGCGAATATAATAAAAGGTTCCCTAAATGGGAGTAACATCTACTTTTGGAACATCAAAGCATAATTTGTAATAATTATATACATAGAAATTATATGTATTATGTTATTATATGTATTAGATTATTTTATTCAATATATATATGCATATTTTTTGTATGTTGTATTTTTATTAATATTTTGCAATTTTTATTAACTAATTTTTTATTTTTTGCTCGCCCACAACCTCTCTCTCATTGCATTGTTTGGTCGACTGGTAGATAATGCTTTTAGTATTAAGTCCGCAATTTGTACTCATTTTAATTGTGCAATAAAGTATAAATTAATTAATTTGTCAAAAAAACGTGTTGGCAAAAGTATGAGTGTATTGGAAAAGTAATGGTGATGAATGCCTATAAGCAGACATATAAGTCGGGTTCTAAAGACAAATATTGACCATTAACAGACTGTACCTAGAAAATAGCAGCTTTTTTTTGGGTATATCTGCAGTGACTGTTCGAAAGATTGTTACTGAGAATAAAACCAGCGATGAATTCAGTAAGTATGCCTCTGAAGACTGGGCCAATAATAAACATTATGGAAAATTTTGACGACCTTGACTTCTATAAGACAGATTGACCATCGCTTTTTTCAAGACAATGAGGCTCCTACTACAGCAAAGGTGCCGCGTAGAGCAAAGCCGTAGGAAATAGAAACAAAAATATTTTTCACAAGTGAAAAATGTTTTGGGCAACTGGCATGTCACTGTGATAGTGACTTATACGTGACATTTCTTTGTTTACATAAAATATCTAAGGTATGGAACAGGATATAGAAACATTTCTTCAGATTTCGTTCAGCCATTAAATAGTTTTTGCTTGGCATCTAATCGGATTAAGATACCAAATACCGCAGTTTTTAAGTCGAACCCTAAGCTATCCAACAGTGAAAACTGCATCACCATCGGTCCATAAGTTTTTAAATTATGCACAAAAAAAAATTTAGACAAACAGACAGACACGCCATTTAAAAATGTTACATTCTTGCTTAGTCTATTTTAAGTGTTCCATTGTTTTATTATATTAATTGTATAGTTTTTTTGTACTAACTGCTTTATTATGAGTATAGAAGTATAAGATAGATTTCACATTAAAGTAAAACATAGTAACTTGGTGAGGAGTGTAACAAAACACCAGGTACTTATTCAGCAACTTTGAAATATCTCTTGACATCTTTTCGTTTACAGTGTCACCGAGAAATAACGATCCAAAATGTTGCTCAGAGTGAAATTCAACCCTGTTGGTGTAATTTTGTGTACAATTTATCTCCTGTCAAATAAGAGAAGCACAATTAAAAAGGGTCGATGTTTATTTTATACCTTAGCTTCTTTCGTGCTCTTTTGCTTGGAGCTAAATTTCCTTTGTGACGGTAGTTTTTTTGATAGTTAATAGGTAGTGACATCAAACACAAATAAAAAAAAATATAACCCTCGCATTCCCACCCCCCATTATAGCTCAGAAGCATCTCGATCGCATTAGTTTTCAAACATAAAAATCATTCCTTCCGTGTGAGAGCTACGGTCGTTACCAATTATGGCTAAGAACCACCTCGTTTACCGCAACTGTGAAACATGAAAAACCGCAGCTAAATTAGTCCATTTGTTTGGAAAATACGATTCCCACCCCCTGTTCTCACCTCCCCCTCCCCCTTCCCCCTCTCCCCCCCATATAGCCAAGAACCATTTCGATCACATCAGTTTTCAAACATAAAAAACCGCATCAAAATCGGTCCATTCATTTCATCCCCTGCACCTTCCCCCCCTCCACCTTCCCCCCCTGCACCTTCCCTCTGCCCCTTTCCCCCTGCCCCTTCCATCCCTGCCCCTTCCCCCCTGCCCCATCCATTCCTGCCCCTTCCCCCCTGCTCCTTCCCCCTGCCCCTTTCCCCCCTCCACCATTAAAGCTAAGATCAATTTTGTTTATCGCAGCTTTGAAACAATAAAAATACGCACGTGATGATCGTAGCTCCCAAACGGATGGAACGATTTTTATGTTTGACAACTGATATGATCGAGTTGCTCCTTAGCTATAATGGAGGGTGGGGAGTCGAGGGCTATATCAATTTTTAATTTGTGCTTGTGTAACCAACTGCACGAAGGGTTATGTGATTGGGTTATTGACGGATTTTGATAAAAGAAGTATCATTACATTCGTCTTTATCACGAAAATCCTATAGAATATATGAAGTGTCAAGAAAATAATAAGGCAGTGTACAGTTGCCATATTTTATATCCGACGGAACAAAAAATTACCAAAACCTATCGAGTGAGGTATCAAAATGAAATTCTTTAAGATACCGTTTTAAATATATGTATAATTCTTATAAATAAATATTAGGAGTTGTCTAATAAGCTTCATACAAAATTAGCAATTTTAGATTATTCAAGTTAATATAAATAATGCTGCAATTGAACTATTAAAGTAAAGTTAATAAAGTAAGCAAATAAGAAACTTTTTTTTTATAAATACTTGCTGCGCCCCGTGGTTTTACCTTCATACCAAATTTCATCCAAATCCGAAAAGTAGTTGAATCGTACAAACTTCGTCTGTACAATTACTGTGATTATTTTTGCGGGCGGTCAGCTCGTATTCAATCATTTTGTGCGCCGTCGGTTTTTTTTTGTTTTTTTATAATAATTTTACATGTTAATATTGTTCAAAACTATATGAATGTAATGTTATAAACAGTTTCAGTGCAGTACACTGTCACGAATAGACACAATATGGCATTGAGCTCAAATAATACAGTCGAATTATTTAAAATCTTTAATATAATATGTTCTATAGATTACACAAAAAGTAAATATGTAGGTACTATGTATAAGTTTGATAACATTTACTTTATTCACCCAAAAATCAATCTATCCAACGTATGACATTAACTTTCAATAGATAGAAATTGTTATATTTGCCCTGTTTATAAACCAATTGAAATTTGACTAGGTAAATGTAAACAGTCTCTATTTTCAACCTACTTCAAGAGGAGGTACTCAATTCGACCGTATGTTTTTTTTAATGTATTTTTTTGTATGTATGTTACGCGATATCTCCGGCAATTATGGAACGATTTCAAAAATTGTAATATAAATTATTGAATACGAGCTGGACGCCCGTCAGCTCGTATTCAGTAATTAAGTTCGCAGTCGGGTTTTTTGTATAAATTTACTTGTGTAGTTGTAATGGGAATATTTTTATTTGCACATCAGAAAACATCTCATTCTAAAATTTATAATTTATCAATTAAATAATGTTTAAAACAATATATGATTTACATGTCAAAAATACTGATTGCACATCAATTTAACTTTCATTTCCATTTACTTTGTATGGTTTGCACCTAAAAGCGCAATGTGCCTAAAAAACTAGTATGTAAGATAGGTTGAATAAACATGATGATGTTAGGTTAAATTGGCCATTTGATTTGTGTTCAGAAAAATGCTACGCTTTGAGATAAATAGCGATGCATCAAAAACTTAAATCGTTGATTTGATAATAATATTGTTCAGCAGTGGACTTCTAAAGGCTGACATGATTATGATGATGATGATGATGATGAAGATATTACTCTTTTAACTAAACTAGACTAAATTTCTAGTTGAAAAATTTCTAGCCAAAAGCCTTCGCCACGTCTAGGAAGATGGCCATCGTAGTTTGGGGTTTTGGTTTCCTATTGAAACCCTTAAGGATGTGTTCCGTGATGCGGTGCACTTGTTGAGGGCAAGAGTGTCTCGCTCTAAAGCCGAACTGCTCCTCGGGTATGAGCTTTTTGATTTTCGCGATGGTTCGGAGTCGATTCAGAAGGATTCGCTCGTAGATCTTCCCCAGAGAGCTGAGGAGACTGATAGGACGGTAGTTGGAGGGCTCGGATGCCTTATTGCCTGGTTTGTGATTGCCCATGACGTCGGCACTCTTCCAGGCGTCGAAGAAGGAACAATTGCTCAAGGCTGCGTTGAAGATGCTGACTAAGACATAAACTAACGGGACAGAAAAGTGCTTGAGGACCCTGTTGCTGACGCCGTCAGCACCGGGGGCCTTTCGCACTTTGAGGCCCTTGATGATCGACTCAACCTCTGCGGCTTTAACGGGCTGGAGGGGGGGATGGGGGAGGACGGTCGGAAGTAGGGAATTCCTACGTTCTAATTCGCGTTCCACCGCGGTGATGTGGACAGGATCAACGTGATCGTTAGCGGGAGTGCACTGGGCTGCGAGGTTCTCTGCCAAGCATTCGGTCTTCTCCTGTCTTTGAATGCTGGCGGGAGATCGATTCTATTGAGAGGGGGCATTTCGGTGATGGTGTCGGATTTGAGCTTTCTTGCCAACCTCCAGTAGGCCTGGTGGGTCGGTGAGATTTCGGATAATAGGTCTTCTCAACGCTGTGCGCGCAGCTTGCTAATGCGCGTCCTGACCAAGCGGAGGTAAATGCTCAAGGTGGCTTTGCGTTCAGCATTGGGGAATGCATCGCTCTAATGGCAGTTTCGTCTCGTCATCAGCCTCTTCACGTCCTCAGGCAGGACCCAGCGGCATATATCCTCCGCTGGGACCTCCCTAGAGCACTCACCGATAACGGTGTTGAGGTGGCTGGTGAGGGCATCGATCGAGCGAGCAACGTCGTCGGGGGTGATTATGTCTTCGGGGATACGGTCGAGGTCGGGTGAACTGATAGCTTTTAGGGCTTCCCCCAAACGCTTCCAGTCCACTATCATCTTGGTCGGTGGATGGGAGGATGTGTCTGTCGGGTCGGGGCCTAGGCGCATAACGACTGGACGGTGGTCGGATTCTATTTCTTAGAAAACTTCGATTGAGCGGTAACTAAGATTTATGTTCTTTAGGAGAGGTATGATAATGAGTCCACTCCGAGAGTGGGATTATATCAAAGACGAGAGATTTGCTAAAATCGAATAGTCAAGTGCCGTTTGTGTTGAGTGTTCGGCACCCCCAGATGAGGTTTTTGCTATTGAAGTCGCCAGCCAGAATGACTGCGCTTCCCATGGAGAGGAGTGTCTCTAGATCACTCTTTAGTAAGCTTTTACTGGGGGAGAGCTAGCAGGAGGCTATAACGATTGATTAATGACCGGTCAAGTTGGCAGCAGGAGGCTTCTAAATTGGTCAGAGTAGGGGTGTCAATCGGCATACAGTGGAGTGAGTTTTTGTAACAAATTAGAGTACCGCCAAATTTGGTGACTCTATCGTTACAATGGACGCGGTAGTTGGCCATCCCGGGATTGCTTTTACAAGTTTTGAGAAAGGTCTCTTGTATTAACATGATATCGACCTGATGAGTATTACAGAACTCGTGCACTGGTACACGCTGTTCTCTTAGGTCGTCAGCGTTGAAGAACGCTAACACTACGGAGCGGGGTTTAAAACGTTTTGGTGTACTATACATATTTATTCGTTAATTAAGGTTACGGAGGGCAGTAAGGAGCGTTCGGTGCTCATATAAAAAGTGTACTTTTTCTAGGTCGGTTTTACACGAACGAAGTTTGGCAGCGAGTACGTCCACTTCGTTCAAGTCAACCGCATTTAGGTAACCAAGTGAGTGTTACAAAGCGGTTATAACCGGTATTCCAGTACAAGTTACGTTGCTTTGGCGCACAGGATGATCAAGTGGTTATGACCTCAAAAAGCCACAAAAGCTGCAATCGCAGATAAGGCCGCTTGGGCCACAAACTCAAAGTCCAATCTTAAAGTCCGATCTCAAAGTCCGGACTCCCCGGCCAGCCCCGATCCACCTCAGGTCTCCGAACCCGATATGGAGGTCGAATCTTTACCCGCGAGCAAGGACAACGACTTCATCCTCGTCTCTAGGAAAGCGAAAGGAAAGCGTCCACATGACGATTCCTCTAGCTTGGATGCCCTTTCGGCCAAAGCGGCCCACCCTGCCTCCAGGGCGACGCCCCCTCCCACTCCGATAGCCGCCTACTCTGTGGCAAACGAGCCCGCGAGGACCAAACTCCCACCTCCCTTTTTCATTACTGAAAAAAAGAAGTGGGACGCGGTCATGCGGCTCCTAGCCTCAAAGGGGGCGGCCTTCACATCTGCACATAATACCCAACTGGGCATTAAATTGCAAGTCCCTACCGCGAACGACCACCGCCAGATAACTAAGAGCCTTCGCGACGAGGACGTGCGTTTTTACACGTACGCCCGCGAAGAACAAAAACCCCTCCGTGTAGTATTGCGCGGTGTCCCCAGCGAACTTGAGACAGCGTTCATTTGCAAGGACCTTCAGTCTCAGGGATACCCCGTAGTGGAGGTACATCGACTATACAGGGGAAACCCCAAAACACCCCTTCCTCTTGTCCTTGTCGTTCTTGAACGTACCTCGGAGGGGAAGGCCATCTTTAACATAAAGACGGTCTGCCACCTATCTGAGATCTACGTAGAGCCCCCGAACCGTAACGGAGCACCCAGCCAGTGCCATAAATGTCAACTTTATGGCCACGTCGCGCGCTTTTGTTTTGGCCATCCTAGGTGCGTAAAGTGCCTGGGCGACCACGGCACATCCACGTGTACCCGCTCCCGCGATTCTCCCGACTCACCCAGTTGCGTTCTTTGCAAGTCCGAAGGACACACCGCGAACTATCGCGGCTGTCCGAAGGCTCCAAGGAGTCCGTGCTTACAGTACAAGACTACCTCACCAGCCGGAGCTTCCGCTATCGTGTCGAGGGAAACCGATCATCCCCCTATCCCATCAGAGCCGGAGTCCCTCAGGGCTCCGTGCTATCTCCACTTCTGTTCACGCTTTACACAAGCGATTTCCCCCGCATTCCCAAAGTAGAGATCGCTCTCTTTGCGGACGACACCGCTATTTATACCACCGGATGGAATCCAATTATTCTACAAAGTAACATCCAACGAACGCTCCGAGCGCTCGATGGATGGTTCCGTAAGTGGCGAATAACGATTAATCCCGAGAAGAGCGTTTTTACTCACGGGGTTAAAACCTATTTCCCAATTAAAAAGTCACGATTAATGACCGACCTATACCGTCACCCTTGACTATAGACTCAACTTCAATGATCACATCAGCTCCGTCCACAAAAGGGCGGCATTCAACCTATACCACCTCGCGTTACTTCTAGGCAGGCACAGTAAAATATCTCTTAGAAATAAGTTGACACTCTACAAAACCTACGTCCAACCGACAATGAAATACTCGTCCGTAGTATTCGCTCACGCCTCCCGCATTTCCCTAGAGAAACTTCAGATTTTACAAAATAAAGTCGTTCGCAGTGCATTAGATGCCCCCTGGTACCAGAGGAACATCGACCTGCACAACGAACTCGACCATCCCTCGATAGTTCAAAATATAAAAAATGCCTCTCGCCGCTACTTTGACGCGGCACCCCATCACCCCGACCCCCTAGTAGTTCAGGCCTCTGACTACACGACAGACGCGACAACAGACGCACGGCCCCTTCGTAGACGCCCTAGAGACATCTTGAGCGATTCGGACGATGATCGCTGCCGCAGTGCAGGCAGCGATAGATTCGCCCAATCCGTCATCTTCACCATCTTTCAACAAAATTAGACACAGACACCGACCTCGCCGGATGCGAGGTCGAAGGTCCCGTAATTAACGTCGATTTTATTCGCCTTCGAGTTTCTTGCCAATTCTTCTCGAAGGTGTATTCCGAATCGGTGGTCAGTTATGCAATTCATTTAAAGGGATCCAGCCATTTCATCAGGGCCCCCTCGATCACTACCTAACAGTAGAGATCCAGGGGTATTTAGTTCGATACTCCCCAAGTAATCAATGGCAACTGTTCAAGCCGAGGTTCGTACCCCCTGGGTGCCCTTGAGCAAGTGGCCAAAAACTTAATTTTGGCGTGTAGAGGTCAGTTATAGACCAACAGCAAATATCCTTTCTAAAAAAAAAAAAAAACGTGATCGAGTTCAGTACAAGTTTAGACGGCAAACAGTGAACAACTAGAAGTAAGAAAAATAGAATAAGAAGCCCAATAAATAACGAAGAAATACAGTCCATTTAATAAAGAAGAAAGTGTTTGTTCGATTGAAATCCTGTTAGGAACCCCACAATGAATATGCTGAGTATGCTTGTTTGTGTATATGTATGTGAGTTTCTTTATTCCACCGTAGCTTTTAAATATCTGAACAGAATTAGATGGATGGGGTATCTTTAAAATCCTTACATCCCCCGAGTAACTTAGGCAATTTTTTTTTTATTCTTTGTGGTGACAATAAGGCCTTGATTAGCACATCATCAGCCCGTATTCGTCCACTGCTGGACGTAGGCCTCTCCTTGTGAACGCCACTGAGCCCGATCTTTGGCTCTCCTCATCCAGTCGCTACCAACCGCCTTTCGCAAGTTGTCACTCCACATGGCCGGCGACCTGGCTCGCTTAAAAATCGGACTTGAAATTTGTGGACAAGCACCACCATGAGGGGCCTCGTTTCGGCCCCGTAGCTCATAACTGGCAGAACTCAAGTGTTGAAGACTTTCGTCTTTAGGTACTGTGGTATGGACGATGAAAAGACTTGACGTAGTTTACCAAACGCTGCCCATCCCAGCTGAAGCCTCTTATCGGCTCCCTTTCGAATTTGTTCCTACCCAATTGTATAGCCCAAGGTAAACATATTTCTAAACAACTTCAAGGGAGCCACCGCTAACGACGATCGGTTGCTGGGTAATAAAGTCGTTAAACATAACTTTGGTTTTATCTATGTTCATCCCGACACCGATACGATTAGAGGCGTGAACTAGGTTTTATTTATATTTAATGTGAACTAGGTTGGTCAAAATTTGCTTGAGATCCTGCAGTGACTTCGCCATAAAGACAATATCATCAGCGAAACGGAGGTGTAAGATGTAATCGCCTTTTATTTTAATGCCCTTTCCTGCCTAGTTCAGTCCTAAACATATCTTCCAGTGCATAAGTGAACTGTTTCGGGGATATGATATCCCCTGTCTCACTCCCCGGCGCAGCTGGATAGGTTAAGTCTGCCGGTTCTGTACATAAACAGACATAGTCGCGGCATCATACAAGTAAGCCTGGATATACTCTTCAGTCTTTTGTATAACCTTCCACACTGAATGGATGTGGTTCATGGTCCCGTAACCCCCTCGCAACCCAGCCTGCTCCGGAGGCTTAAACCTATCAAGTCTTCTCACTAAACGATTTGAGACTACCCTCGAAAACAGCTAATAGACGTGGCTCAGAAGCGAGATGAGCCTGTAGTTTTTAAGGAGCGTTTTAACTCTTTTTTTGAAATAAACTATCATGCTTCATTTTCAGTGCAATTATGTTTTTTCTCTTTTTTGTTGATGCACTTGTTTATTCATCAACAAGACAAAAACTAAAACACGAATACAGTCGGCTAAAAACTAGCCTATGTCGCTCTTGTGATGAAGAGGAATCGATAGATACCTCGTTTGTCAAAATTGGACCAAGTTTTTAGTTTGGACACATAACTCTTCCTTTGCCTTGCCGTAGTTGGGTAAAAAAATAGTATGACACTCTATACCTGAAGACGAATCGATTGACACCTCATTTGTAAAAATCGAACCAACGAGGGGTGACGCTATGGTTGAATATCTACATACCCACATACATAGATACATACATAGACTGTTAAACTTATTACCCTTCCTTTGCTTTACCGCAGTCAGGTAAATAAAGAGAAAAGTTTTTTTTTCCCCGTTTCAATATTAGTTGGTCGGACTGTAGTCTGTAGTCTGTAGTGACACCTCGCTTGTAAAAATCGGACCAATAGGGGCGACGCTATCGTGAAACATCCGCATAACCACATACATAGTACATACATACATAGACTGTTAAACTCATTTCCCTTCCCTTGCTTTGCTGTGGTCGGGTAAAAACAAGATTTTTGGTATGCAGTTAAAAAATGCTACCCGTTATTATGTAACTTATCTTTATAAAAATTAATGAAAGGATTTTTTGATATTAGTAATATTACACGCTACTTTCAGAAACTTTTCGTAATAAATTGAATTACTTTCACTTTTTCCACGTTGCTAACTCATATTAAAAGGATTTCTTGAACCTACTCTTTTATTATAGGCCATCATAAAACTCTCAAGTTTTTTAATAAAAAAAATATCGGACAATATTCGCCGGATATGATTTAAAATGGCCGACATTAAAAAATAAGTTATCCAAGCGATGAAATATATCCGGGGAGGATTTTCTCAAGACTTTTATTGAAATACTAGCTGTACCCGCGGCTTCGCACGCGTGTTCTTTTCTTTAGGTTCAAAGTACCATAATTTGCTATTCCAGGACCAATATACCAACACTTGAAAAAAAAAAATTCAGCCGTCAAAAATACTTTATGAATTGCTCGGCTTCTAACTCAATGGATTGAGATACCAATCACACCAGATTTAAATCAAACCCTAAGCTATCTAACAATGGAAACCGCATTGCAATCGGTCGCTTATTTTTTACGTGATGCGTGAACAAACAAACAGAAAAAAAAAACACGATTAATAAAAAAATAATTGTTCAATACCTTTTTTAAGCACCCAAGAGCATTTTTTTTTTCATTTGAATTCATTTATAGTTTGGGTGCGATGCGGGGTCAAGATACGGACAAACAGACAGACAACAGTTTGGCTTCAGTATCGAATATACAGAACCATCCAAAAAATATTTCTTATTACTGAAATATTAACTTAACTTTGGACCCATATCCCGCAGAAACCCTTTACTTTTTCGGGATAAAACGTGTCCTCAATTTTAACCCATCATATAACTTAAGATAGTTCCAAGTTGCATCAAAACCCGTTCTAGTATGTATCCTGTATGTACTTAGTAAAACTATGTGTAACATACATATTATGTAATGTTTGTGTTTTAATTGATATTGAATTAGAATCCTTGACTAACCTAATATAAGCCAAGTAGCCCCATGCTTTAGGGCTAATGCATAATATACATGCTTGGTGATTGGTTTAAATTCAGAACGAAAGCAGGGATTGGTTCACGCGCGTAATGCAATGTCTGCTATGACAGCTGAGTCATAGCGGCGTGGACGATGTTATGCAATAAGTGGACCGGACCAAGTCAGTAATAAAACAATATTACTGTACAATGTATTTTTTTTGCTCACTTTTTACAATTCATTAAATTCTTTGTCCCACGAAATATAATTAATTTATTAAGATTTTGTCCAGAAGACATTAAAAGAGAATCTTTCTTCGCAATGTAGTGAAGACGGATTCTGAGAAATTTAAAACGGAATGTCCTCCTGTCAGCCTGTGAATTTAGAGCTGAGGTTCAAGTTCGGTAAATTATTTTTATATATTTCCATAAACTGTCAGGCGTTTGGGTTATTGTTGCAACGGCCGTGGTTGCGGATCACTCCAAAAACAACTCAATATTATCTTGGCTTTATATGGTTAAATAAATTTCTATATTTGTAACTCTAAAGTAATTAAGTCTGCAAAAAGTAATTTAAAACTTGAAATACATATGAGGAGTCCTAGAAGTCCAGTTTTGGACTGAGTTTTGGTCACTGGTTTCAAAGAGTTAGTATATGTTGTTACTCTTTGTCCATTTACTGTTCGAGTTTTTTGACTGCATATTGATTTAGAGACCTTTAATATATTTTTCGCTTTGATCCAAAACGTCATGCAGTTTTTCTTTTTCTACCACTGAAAAAGAAAATCGGTCTTGAATTTAGTATGTCGAAAAGGTTGTTAAACGTTTCTAAAAAGCTAAGAGTTGCATCTGTTTCTTGACAATCAGGCATGTTTAACAGTTGCGAACCAAACTTAATCGCATCAGCTACACTGTGACTTAAGGTTTCAATTGCTAGTTTCACGTTCATAATATTATTTCGGAAGTATAGATGCCGATTTGTCAATTTATTCCCAAAATGCAATCCAACGATATCTTGAACATTTTTCAGTTTCTGCAAATGTGCCCACTCAATTTTTTTTCTTGTTTTTATCTACCAGTGTCTTTTTCCTCTAATGTGTTACGCACAAGTTTTACCATATGAAATGGATCTAATATTACAACTACTGGGTCTCCGGTAGATGGGTGGTCAAAAAAAGATTTTGAATTGTTTGTGTCTTCAAAATTGCAACCCAACATCTTAGCCGTAGCGATGTTAGATGCACAGCCATCAAAGATCAAAGTAACTTTTGACTTTTTCCTTTTAAGGGCTAAAACTATATCGTCCAAAAAATCATTCAATGCAGTATTTTCTGTAGTATCGCCAAATCCATTTTTCTTCAATTGGGATAAAATATTTTAAGTGAAATATTCTTCATAGTTAATCTTTTATTTGGGCGTTGTAGATTTCTGATCTGTGATAGTCGTTATACTGCCAAAATAGTTTTTTTCTTAGTTTTTGCTTTAAAATGTGTGTTTTAGGAGTATTCAGAGCAGATTCAATATCTGACGATGGTATATTTATCGGCGTAACGCATGATTCTCTTTCTTCAAAACTTAAGACTTTGGTTGAAATAAGATTATTTTTTAATTTTGTTTTTTTTGGTTCTTTTTCTTGGTTGGTAAGGTTATTTTCAGGAGAAAAATATCAACACTAAATGTAATGACGGTGTTGTTTTCAGGAGAATAATATCAACACTGAATGTAATGACGGTGTTGAAGACAACACCGTCATTACATTCAGTGTTGATATTATTCTCCTGAAAATAACCTTATTGAAGATCAGTTTCAAATCTATGAAAGACTGTCTCTAATTGAAATAGATACACTTATACAGCTAAAATAAAAATTCCTATCAAACCTAAATATTAAGTGCAAAAAATAATAGTGAAATCTTACAAGTTTTTGTGCCTTATTCCTTGAGGGTTTGCATTATTTGTTTTTTTGAGCAACTCAGGTAAATCAAACACTTCAAAATTTCCAGAAGGTGAATTTTTTTTAGCCTGAAAAATTAAACGTGCTTTAATTCGATCAAACTATGAACTGTTTTTTTAATGCTATTGTTATTCCCATGAGTCGAAAAAGCCGAACCTATATTACATACCAACTGTAATCGTTCATTACTGTTTATTTGCTCATTTTGTTTAGTATTCTCCTAAATCTGTTGACGTTTCTTAGGTATGAATCATCTGCGTGAAAAAAATAACAGGTTAATTTCAAAATTTCATCGAGTAGAAATTAAACTTTAGTGCAAAAATTGACTGACTTCATTTTGCATAGTATTGATCATCGCGGTTTGATAATGTATTTGAACGTCTTTGAAAATAATTATAATTTTGCAATTACTACTAGTGAAAAGTGATCCCTGGACATTTTAATCTTGTATGGCTCCTGCACCACTTCACAACACATGCTGGCATGATGATTCACAGCTGTAGTTCACAATGATAAAATTAAAACGTACGCGAAGATATGACGTGTGCTCGCTTGCATGAAAAATGTACGACTGCTGACGCGCTGGACACGACTTTTAAGCCCCACCTACTTGGGCACGACTTTTGTTGGGTCATTTTATTAACGCTGTTACGTTTCCTGACTTATTACTTATTCCTAGGAAACTCCACACAAGACAAACAGACAGTCTGTAAGCATCAGTCCTGACCGCAAGCCACGCCCACCTCCTGCAAGTGTCAGTACCGGACTTGCGGTCTCACATAAATAATGCACATGATATGTAGGCAGTCTGCTGAGACCCAATATTCAGGGTGATTTGGGGAAGCACGTCCAACGGGGATATATGTTTCATCCCCTAGGACGCCGCAAGGGATGAGCGAAGGCACAGAATAAATAATAGTACAAGTACAGAATGATAACTGAGTGAAGTCTTATAAATACATAGCGACTCTCGCTACAACGCAATAAAGTGTAATTTAACTCGCACAGCGCTTTACCTAGAAGGCACTCGCCCATCGCGTGCAGGCTAGAATGCACCGTATCACAACGCGCGAGAACTTCCATTGCTCTAACCGTTTCAGAATCGGTCTGTCGCTTTTTCGCTCGGTAGGGTTGTATTAAGATATGACTAGGTACTTGTACTAATAATTATACTGTGATATGTTATGACTTATATGTTGTAACAAAATTAATAAGTAATAATGTATCATGTTATTACTTATTATTATAAATTAAAATAGTTCTATTACATGCAATGACATTCTTATCAGAATATACCTACTACCTCATTTTTACTACCTACCTATCCCGTTTTCAGAACGCCGATAAGTTTAGTGAGATACCTACCTACGTATAAGTGTCGTTGGTTGATTATGATTATATCCTGTAGATATTCCACTTTGATTAATAAAGGTGTCTGAATTCCTTGCTTTATAATGAGTGAAAGTCGTCATTTCTATCACTATTCAAACAGCCGAATACTATGCTAGCTATTTAGGTTACTTCTTGGTACTCATAATTAAAACACGAATAAAATTTGTCAATAACTTTACGTAAGTAAAGTAAGTATAAGTAAGTATAAGTAAGTATAAGTAAGTATAAGTAAGTATGTGCTTACTTTATCGCTAAGCACATGGCGCGCGACTCATCGAGCGCACGCTTGACACTCTACTGAACTGACCTGAATATTGCGCCCTCGAAGTGTAGGTATAATATTTGTACTTGTTGCGGAGTGCGACCGGCCTGGCGAAGGGTTGAAACAGTCGTAGAGATATGTGAGAATTATCGGATAAGGAAATAGAAACAAGCTTCGTTTGAGAGTTGTTAAGATAAGGTGATTTTCAACAAATCTTATGCCAATATGTTCTCGGATAAAAAAGTTTTTCACTCATGGTTGGGCATAGATAATTAGATATGGTATTTAAAATATTGACAGGACTTAACAGTTTGTGGCTTGCTACATTATGATAGGGAGCACAACTACAGTGATCACCATAATATAGGAAATTTTAGGGTTCCGTAGTCAAACAAGGACCCCGTATAGTTTTGCCATTCCGTCAGTCCATCCGCCTGTCCGTCTGTATGTCACTTTTTTTTAAACTTTAAACTCTGTATCTGCTACACACTACATATATTTTTTCAAGTAGCTCGCGTACATGTATTGTAACGTGAAGAAACATTATTTTTGTACCCTTTCCATTGGGGTGTAGTTGAATAGCTATTTTTATGTTATAATTGCAAGTCGAACAAAACAAAACAAATGTAGGGTACTAGCGAATAATACAAGCTTACTAACAACATTATCACCTCTATCTAGGGTTTACGTAGTTTACGAGATACAGCCGACCAAGATAACGCATTTTATGCCCGCGTCAACTCTGAACAAATCCATTGTGAGAGATATAATCCAACCGTAAAAAAAACTTTGTTTGCGTATAACGTAAAAACTACTGGACCGATTGACTGGTTTTCACAGATCCTGGCTACGGAACCTTAAGTCTATGCGTGTCTGACACGCACTTGGCCGCTTTTTATTATCTTGGTAAAACTTCTGTCAGAAATCTAGAAAAGAATACGAGCACAGCCTTAGCATGCTTCCAGTATTATAAAAATGGAAAATAGATGAAGAGAAGAAACCAAATTAAAAAAGCAATGCATAAAGAAATACATGCATTTATTCAGAGGGTAAATATTAAGGAAATATAATGACTAAACATAAATGATATTTGAGGCTTGACTACGCTCAAAACTAATTCACTTCATCTAAATCATTGATGATGTAGTTTGTTTACAAATATTCAATTTGCGGGATGGTTGATCTACAACGCCGGCGTGAAACCCCTCGTTGGTATGGTTTATTTATTCCGTCGGGTACGAAACCGGAATATTAATTTGATCCGGAAGTACGGTGAATGCCACTTGGGTTCAAATTGTATCGGTGTATTGTGTGGGAATTTTGTGGGATGTGAGGTAGTTTTACAGGGATTCGTTTAAGCTGGACAGAAGCTGGTCACATTTTGATGCATTCTGAAAATGCATCAAAATTTGACACGTGCTTACAATAATAGGCGTCATTCATAAACGTCTGTCAGCGCTGATGGTTTATTTTGGCACAGCCCTGCAAACTCAGAGAAATGATTTATTTTGCCGCCGCAGAAGCCATAAATAAAAACTGCAAAGTTTATAACTTACTAGTGTAGCAACATCACAGAACAATAGCCGAGGCAAGGAAGACAAAAAAAAAGTTACCAAATCACAAACAAACTTGCCGATAATGCTATAATGTTGTTGCACAGATTTATTTGATGTTAAACATCTAATAGTAGTACCAGTACCTCTTGGCGTGCCGATCGATTGCCACGGGGCGTTGCGGTCGATCGCCACGGGGCATTGCGACGCGCTACTCGTGGCTTAATTATCAGATCCTTCCGTTTCAGGTCGGCAATATTCGATGTTTCACATCTGCCATGTGCCGCATCTGCCACGACTGCTCATTTTTGAAACGTTTTTATAAGTTCACTTTATTGCTTGTATGTCTCTTTCGTTCCAGGTGGAATTTTGCACCATCAATTTCGAGCACTTTCTGATTTGCTGTCTGGCTGAAACTTTTAGGGTAGCTCACAACTCGATGACAAAGCATTGTTTTTTTTAAATTATCTTACTTATAATAACATTGTAACGGGTCCAATTCTGTACATTAGAGATATGTCCATTTTTTTGGAGGGTACTCTATATTCGATACTGAAGCCAAAACTGTTTTGTTTTTTTTTGTTTTTTGTCTGTCTGTCTGTCTGTCTGTCTGTCTGTCTGTCTGTCTGTCTGTCTGTCGGTCGGTCTGTCTGTCTGTCTGTCTGTCTGTCTGTCTGTATCTTGGTTAGGCAGCACGCAGAAACTACTGAATGAATTTAAATGAAACTTGGTATGATTTGAGTTCATACTACAAGTTAGGACAACGGATACTTTTAATCCCGAAAAATTAAAGGGTTCCCGCAGGATAGGGGTTAAAATTTATTCAAAAGAACACGTATCACGCTGCAATTACTTGACGGATTTTGATGCAACTTGGCACAGTCATAGTTTGTATAATGGGTAAAAATTAGGAATACTTTTTATCCCGAAAAAACAAAGAGTTCTTGCAGGATAATGTCCCAAATTCTGTAAATTGAAGATGTTTTGTAATTTTTTTTAAGGCAGTTTATATTCAAACCTGACGCCAAAACTGTGTTTTTTTTTATTTTTGTTTTACTGTCTGTCCGTCTGTCTTTCTGTATCTTGGCAGTGCATCACGCCGAAAATACTCAATGAATTCAAATGAAACTTGGTATGATTTCAGTTCATACTTCGAGGTAGGACATTGGATTATTTTCATCCCGAAAAATTAAAGGGTTCCTGCAGGATAGGGGTGAAAAATTATTTTAAAGAACACGTAGCACGCTGAAACTATTGAACGGATGTTGATGCAACTTCCCAACGAGCACAAAGTAGTGGTATAAGAGCTCTGTAGCGTATAGAATTATAACTAAAGGTTGCCAGTGCTAGCTCTATAGCTCGCTATGCAGACCTTTTGCAGCTGTTAAAACTCTAAAGGGGCGCCTTATAGCACCATTATAACTGATCCAGTAGAGTTGCTAAATAGTGCTTGTCAGGTGCTTATACGGTGAAAATAGCAGTTAAAAGCTGATTTTGGCGCTAACTGAATGAATGAACGTCACTCGAATCAGCTAATCATTCACTCGATTTGGTACACAACGCAGTGTGATATTGGTGTTTTTAAATGGTGAATATAACCTTGCAGTTTTTAGTTAATAGCTGCGGTATCGTGTATTAAAATAACAAAATGGTGGATTTATTGTGTAAATTTAAGATTTGGTTTACATGATTCATTCAAGTGAAAAACATCGGCATATTTAATTTACTGTGATACATGTTTGGTGTTTCTGGCATTAAATGAAAGGAGCCTCAATTTATTGAAGATATCATATTATAACTAATATGAATATGAAGCGTGGTATAACATATTTATCAAAATTTTGAGTAGACAATCGCTGAAATAAGTTAATTCATGGCTAACTAACAAAAACATGATGATCGAGATCATATTTGAGTGTGCTGTGTGTTTAATAAAACTAAAAATATAAGAACAAATATCTTTTTATACAAATATCATATAGATTTTATCTCAGAAAATGGCGTTCCTACAATTGCAGCTTTGGATTCTAATTTTCACTACAAAAGCCCTCTTTTATAGAAATTAGTGCTAAAATTCATTGCTAAGAAGCTCTTAGTTCCACTTTAGTTGCAAAATTATTAGCTCTAGAACCATCACCTCCACATAATGTCCAATAGAGTTAATATAATAACCTGAAGTGTGAATTTGATATCATATAAAGCTCACACCTGCATCGCAGCACACGTAAAACAGAAAGTAAACATAATTTAGGGTTCAGCAAAACTAATACTAATAACCCTTGCTTGTAAAGCTGAAGTAGTATAGGTACTTATACATTCTTTAAACATTTGTTTATGGATTTATAAAGTGTGTGACGTTTCTTTCTTTACATATAAATGATAAATAACCACTGTAAATTTGTGGCGAGTATCCTTTACTATAATAAATAAATATATAGATAAAATTCGTGAATTATTTATTTGAGCCGTAAGTAGTTCTACAACAAGGAATTTTACGAGCCAAAGTGGTAATTTTAACTAAAATGCATAACAATAGCTGTAAGAAGTATATCAGTTGCATATTTATATCCTATGCAGCACTGCGTTGCATAGTACGCCACCGGGGGACCGTAATGCAGCTGAAAGTTCTAAAAGATTCTAACTATTGTGCAGTTAATGGTAGTATAAAATAATTCAAATAGCTTTCAGGAATTGGGATTTGTATAAATATACGTTGTTACCAAAAACTACAAAACATTTATGGTCGGTTAAAACAACGTCCCAATTAGAAAAACCAAGGTATATTATCTTTGGATTACAAACTAAAAAAAAAATAACAACACCAAGGATAGTTTCCTGTTTGATCATTGCAAAATAACTAACGTAACGCTATTTTTAAATTTATTTTATTATCACTTTATTTTGTTATTTTTTAGAATCACTTAATCTTAAATTTGATGAAGATAAATATGGTATATTATATGAAATGAACACACAATTTCGTCAGTCTTACTTACAATCTTCCGGCGGACCCGTTGTTTAATTTTGTAGAATTCAAGGAAAAAGCTCCTTTGTTTATTATTGACTGTTCAAGACAAAACGATAATTTAAAGACTGGTCCAGTAGATTTACGTTTAGAAATCGAATGTTCTCAAGATATACCTGAGAATACCAGCGCATACTGCCTTATTATAAATGATCGCATTATTGAATACAAACCTTTAACCAACATTATACGTAAATTATCATGAATGTAGTTGTGGATGTGCAAGGATTTAAAACGGAAGCTAATGAGTTTATTGTGAAAGAAATAGCAGTCCAGTGCAAAAGCAACGTATTAGTTCTACTTGTCAAACCGTTGTCCTTATTATAATTTAATAAAATCAGAGAGAAGACAAGTGTCCTGAATTGAAATAAATAGAAATATATATTGGAATGATGGATTTATATCATACCAGAATTATAAGAAAGATATAATTAAGTAATTAAAAAACAAATATGTGTGTGTGAAGGGTTTGGAAAAAGCCATCTGGATACGTAAGATTTTGTCTAATAATAACTATGCTAATGAAAATAATGATGTAACAAACGTTTTTAATTTAGAAGATTATGGTTGCCCTAGTTTGATAAAATTGTATGAAAACTATTCGCTAAGTTTAGGAATATATTCTTGTATTTATCAATCAACATATTGTGCACTAAAGAACGTTAATTGTCTACTGAAATGGAGTCATGAAAATAAAAAAAAACCTTAAACTTTGTTTTTATTTTAAGTATATAACCTACCTACTTACCTTTAGAAGTTCTTTTTAAACAATTATTCTGTTTAAAAAATAAGTAATAACCTGGTTAGAAAATCATATATCAATCCTTAAGCAGCTCCAACTTTTTCTGCTATTAGATAGCTGATTATTTTAACAATACAGATTAACACAGG
Organism: Alsophila aescularia; assembly: GCA_946251855.1. Classification (NCBI taxonomy): domain Eukaryota; kingdom Metazoa; phylum Arthropoda; class Insecta; order Lepidoptera; family Geometridae; genus Alsophila; species Alsophila aescularia. The sequence goes on along the minus strand of OX276377.1, from coordinate 55,340,931 downwards.
AGATATGTATGGAGTTTTATTGGATGAATAATGAATTAGATCACAATTTTGCAAGAATGAAAATGTAAATGTATATGTTCTTTGAATAGATAAAAACTAAGTAAAACTCGAATATTAACTTCAATAATATTTATTTGAATTGGATTTTGTTTTCAATATTTAATATTACCTTCTGGAATAAATGAAAACTAATTGAAAAATAGATGAAAAATAGTTGAAAAATAATTGAATGGTAAATGAATAATGGTTTAAAATCGGTTGATAATTACTTCTCGGATAAATGAAAACTAATTGAAAAATAGATGAAAGATTGTTGAATAATTGCTGTAAGATAATTGAATGACAATAACTAATTGAAAAGTAGATGAAAGATTGTTGAAAAATAATTGAATGATACATGAATTATGGTTGATAATTACTTCTCGAATAAATGAAAACTGATTGAAAAATAGACGAAAGATTGTTGAAAGATAATTGAATGATACATGAATGATGAAATTGGGTTGTCTGGATCTCTGGTGATCCAGAGAACCCAATTTCATACTACTCACGCGGGCACAGCTAGTTGTAAATATTTACTTGTTTCTCGCTTATCCAATTCTTATTATTGTGATTCATTTAAAAAAATACCTGTTTGCCTAGATTTTTGTGGCAATATCTGCTGAACATCTTTTATTTTGCGTTTCTTTCCATTAAAAGCACATTCATGTCTCTCCTATTTATTATTTTGTGTTCACTTCATCTCATATTTAACTTTCAGTAATAATGTAAATTTAAATAACCAGACATTTAAATTTTAATACTGCCAAGACAAGATGCTCGAGACGATGACGAGATGAGAGAGCTTCTATCCCGACATTTTGTTCAAACTTTGTACATTAAACTTTAGGCTCGGGTCGGAGACCATAAGGAAGTAAACATTTGTGTGTTAGTGCATACACTTGTATGTTTTTTTTGTTTTTGCTAGGTGTAAGCGGACTAAAACAGATTTAGTCCGGTGAGCATAAAATGAAGTTTTAGTCCGCTTGCACCTAGTAAAAACAAAAACTTTACGATTATGAGTAATAAGAAAGTAATTAAAGGTGAAGGCCTTATTAAAATACTGCGCACAAAGTTACACAGTTGAAATTTAAAGTATAAAATCACATGGAAAATTGAAACACGGCAACCGAGGAAGGTTCAGCTCCTTTCCTGACTGCCACAAGCACCTGACATCCTGACTATACGTCCTGGTTCATGCAGAGTGCCAATGTCTAGGAGCTACAGCTTCTCTTGTTCCACGCCAGAATGTTGTTCTGCCCTTTCTATTCAAGTTGGGGCCTTTATGAACAGCTTCAGCAGCCGGAGCAGCTCCCTGCTTTCCGTTTTCTTGTACTTGTTTATTAATGGCAGCTCTAGTCCCATCTTATGAGTTGTATTATAGTGAAACTTCAGATTTGGATCAGTCTGATGACAATTCGTTTAATCGATACCAAAACTGGGTTACGAACAATATTGGAATTAACGTTGAGGGCGACTTCGTTCCACATCGATATTGGCAGGTCGCTTATTAACTGGACAGAATATCTAATTAGGTCTGGGAAATATATTTTGCGTCTTAATGCACATTGTCTGGAAATATAATTGGATATTGTTTGTTTGTCGCATGAGGTAGTGTTGGCCTCTGGTGTCAGAGTTTGTCAGGCCTTCTGAGGGCCTTTTACATGGCTTAACGACTGCTATTAATCTATAACAGCCAAAAGCAACATCTCAACGTGCGCTCCGAAGCACGGGGCGATGAAAATTGTTAGATGGCCTCTGCAGAATCCAATGAACTAGTTCTCAGAATTTTCTGTAATTGCTTGTTCGATATTTATTTGAGTTTTGTTTTGTTTGACAATGAAAGGAATAATAAGAGCACGGCTTATGTTATCACTACATTAAGGTGAGAGCACCCGATACTGAAGCTAGCAAGAGATCTGAACAAGATCCATTTATGTTGATCAGTGTGCTGTTTTTTTGGGTTATTTGAGTAATCAATGCGTGAAAAGCAGTACCATACTTTCCCGTTACATAAACTCTTTTTTCATATAAAAATATCAGTACAATCCATGTCACACAAAGGCTAACTGGAAGAAAATGCTAATTAGCAATTCGCCGAAGTACTTTTATTTTATTGTGCAATATATCCATATATTCCATGCTTCTCATTGCAGTGTAGTAACTCAAGTTAACTTAAGTGAAAAACTTTGTACTAATACTTAAATTTAGAAGCCTATTAAAATATGTAAGACCAATTTCTGAAAGTATTAAATGTCTCTACAAATTTCTGTAAGGATATAGTTTATAGTATGACCTGATTAACATCGCACCCTTTGTAAGCGACAGCTAATTTTGGTCCGTAACAAAGGGCAGCTTGGTAGGTCTCTGTATATAAATATTTTAGTACCCGACTATGGCGAAGCCAGACAGATCTGATTCGTCTGATTGTACTTATTCCACGAAATCTTAGAATGTGGAAGCATACAAAAAAACGCTCCTGCAAGCTTTAAGATACCTCGTTTAACAATTATTTTCAATAGCATTTAGTATTTAATCATACTTTTTTATATTTTATCGCTTTTTAGCGATAAGACCGCCCATGGTACAATAATATTTCTTAGTTTTAGTTCATTTGTATTTGTAAATTTTTGGGGTTATCTAATCTATCTATCTATCTAAACTAGTCGTGCAGAATTTCAATGTGAATATCCATCCTCATGGACAAATTTAGAGGAAAGCTTAATAAAAGGTTTTCACTCCTCTTGCTCAAAAAGACCGTAATTGTAGCGGGGATGAAATGGCGCATTTTCCTACAAAAAAGAAAAAGCCTTTATTTATAAGATAAGATCCTAAACAATTGCACATTACTTCGTATTCTAGACAGGCTGTTGACGAATGTCACAATGAGCGCATTTGATTATAGCCATTTTGATACTGATAGCAGTAGTTTGGCAGAAGTGAGCATCCACGGAACTAACGCGGCTTACGTCAGGAGATGAAACAATGTCAATTTTAGTACCATGGATGCTCGGTGGGGCGCTTAGTATCAGCACAAACGAAAGTGCGGCAGAGCCTATCCAGTGTTAGTAGTAGAGAATCAGTGGATAGGATCAATGTTCATATGTACAATAGTCATTAATAAAGACTCGACTTATTAATGTTTCATTAAAAAGGCGAACATTTTATTTTTGAAAATGGAACTAAAAGCGGCGATCTCTTTGCATTGCGTTGCGGCTACAGAAGAAATTAAAAAAAGGTATTTGCGCGAAATCTTTAGAATTTTTCTCTAATTACAAATTGAATTGGTGACCGTAATTTATTTTTAAGTTTGTATTGGTTTATTTTATTTTCTCGCATTTGTAGTGAAAAGTAGAGTGTACACAGACACACGACGCTAAATAGTCATCATCATCATCATCATGTCAGCCTTTAGAAGTCCACTGCTGAACATAGGCCTCCCCCAAAGAGCGCCATGACGAGCAATCCTGTGCCACCTCCATCCACCGACTTCCTGTTATGGCTACAATGTCGTCGGTCCATCGTGTGGGGGGTCTCCCCACACTTCGCTTGCTTGTTCGTGGTCGCCATTCAAGAACCTTAATTCACCAGCGATTGACGGTTCTGCGAACTATATGGCCTGCCCATTGCCACTTCAACTTGCAAACTCTGAGAGCTATGTCGGTAACCTTCGTTCTTCTACGGATTTCCTCATTTCTGATTCTATCACGTAGTGAAACACCGAGTATAGCTCTCTCCATTGCACGCTGCGCAACTCTGAGCTTTTGTATGAGACCAATAGTTAGCGACTACGTCTCAGTGCCGTATGTCAACACTGGCAACACGCACTGATTATAAACTTTCTTCTTGCGGCTCTGCGGTATCTGCGATGAGAAGATATGGCGTAATTTCCCGAAAGCTGCTCATCCGAGTTGGATTCGTCGGTTGACCTCTTTGTCGAAGTTGGATCTACCCAATTGGATCGTCTGACCCAAGTAGACATAGTGATCAACAGCTTCGATAATATCGTTCACAACATAAACCGGCATGGGTACGACATTGGCATTTGACATGATGTTCGTCTTACCCATGTTAATTTTAAGACCCACCAGTTGGGAAACAATATTGAGGTCACTGAGCATTGTGCTTAGGTCTTCCAGGGTTTCTGCCATGATGACTATATCATCGGCAAATCGAAGGTGAATGATGTGTTCGCCATTGATATTAACACCATATCCGTTCCAGTTCAGAAGCTTGAATATATCTTCCAGCGCAGAGGTGAACAGTTTCGGAGAAATAACGTCTCCCTTTCTCACACCTTTTTGCACCTGGATAGAATTTGTGCTCTGATTCTGAAGACGGACTGCCATGGAGTCCTTGCTGTGCAAACACTTCAACACTTCGATGTACAGGTAGTCAATCTGGCATCGCCGTTATGACTGTAGCACTGCCCAGCAGGTCGACCGCGGATGAGCGATCGTTATGGTTTTATTCACGTTTACTTTACGTTTACCATTGACGATTATTATCGAATAAAAATTAGTACCGCGATGAGTAATCGTATTGTAATGGTTTATTGAACGAATGAATAGTTTTCAATCGTCTGCAGGGCGACCGCCGATACACAAAGTAAACGTAATCGTTATCAATTTGTCATTTTAAAACCATAAACCTCTATATTAGTACTGACTTTCAGCGGGAAACGAAATCGAAACGGGTGTTTTGCTTTGTTTTATTTCTCAAACTGCAGGGCGACAGGCGACAGCGGATACGCAAAGTAAACGTAAACGTTTTCGATTTGTCATTTTAAAACTACAAATTATTAAACGATTATACCTTTAGCAAGGCCATAACCAAGAAAGTTTATAACATTAAGTAGTACCTACTTTCGGCGGGAAACGAAATCGAAACGGGTGTTTAACTTTTTATTATTTTCTAAACTTGTGTATCTTCGAGTGTTACTGTGTAATATTGGTGGAATATTAGCCGTAAGGTATTCGGTAACGTGCACTATTGTAGGTTAATGATACAAGCGTGCCATTTCGTGTTCTTTCCGGAACTCCCTAGGAAGTTTTAGTAAAGCTCCACCACTTTACTGAATCGTGACATGACTAGACTTTTGACTATCTGACTGACTGAGACTAGACATTTTAAAAATCTGTTGAAAAAAACATACAATTTGCTATATCTCTTAACCTGGCATTGGAACTTGTCGAACAACCATTGAAATAAACCCTTGATCAGTCTGTAATTGGCCCTATAATGTTCTTTCGGCAGTTACAATGGGTTATGTTATGGGTTGTTGAGATCACCTAAGACATACACGCCTCTTTCTATGAGCTGCCTTCTGACGCTTCTCCTCTGCAGCCCAAAGCAAATAGGCTCTTGCCGCCACTTACGTAGGTAGATAAACTAAAATTGATTTATAGATCACTTTCATTTAGGTAGTAGATACTAATACTACTAGGTACTTTATTTAACAACTGGGTCTATGTTTAGACTTAACGTAATCTAAAACCAATAACATAATCTAAAATGAATACATTGACTTCGAATATAAATCACAATCAATGTGTATATTCAAAGTATTAACTTGATAGTATGTAGCATAAAAGGTTGTTCATTTAGTCACCGTTTTCAACAATCACCATTACGATCATTTTCAAAGCCGCGAAAGCGTTCGCGGTACCCTTTTTTTGTAACAACTGTCATTTCGTAGGTAATCATTCGTTCAATAGTTTTCCACCAAAAGTTTTTTTTCGTAATCGTTTTTCAATGGTAAACGCGACAGTTTGGCGGTACAAAATTAATGGTTTATGGTTTTAAAATGGCAAATTGAAAACGTTTACGTTAACTTTGCGTATCCGCGGTCGCCCTGCTGGCCTCGACAGAATCAAAGGCTTTCTCGTAATCCACAAACAAAGAGTATCATTGGCCACTATGTCAGCCGATTATACTCTTCGGTCTTCTGTATAATCTGCTGGAGCGTATGGATGTGGTCTACGGTGCTAAAGCTTTTCCGGAATCCAGCTTGTTCGGAAGGCTAAAAGTCGTCAAACCTACGAGCTAGATGGTTTTTAACTACTCTCGAAAACAGCTCATAGATGTCTTCATATATATTGGGTCATTTTAACTTCTTGTATAACAATCTATGATTAATTTCTCCTGTTGTAATTATCGTGCGTACTGACCACAAACATTTAAAAAAACTATTAAACAAAAAGTGTAGGTATGATTTATTTCGAATTTAGTTTGTTTTTATTATGTAATTATTGCATTCTTTCACACTGCATATTTTTGCCAACTTTGGATCTGAGTTTAAATTTAGACTTTCTTCTCTAGTTTGTTTGTTTGTTTACCATGTTAATTGTGAATTTTTACTGCAAATAAACTAAGAATGCCGAATCTAAACGATATTCAAGTTGTTAGGGCTGTTACTTTAATTTAAACTGGGCACACCTAAACATGTGGCCCAAACATTACGAGTGTCAAAATCTGTGGTACAACGAGTTTTCAAAAGGTATCGGCAGACCGGAGAGTATACGAGACTCGTAGGAAAGGGACGTAAGTGGAAAACTGCCAGAGATGACCGGTTCATCATAACCAGCATGCTTACAAACTGGACCTTCATTTGTTCTGAGGTAAGACCCCTTTCTCGCCACATGCCATTGAGTAGCTCTAGTTAATTTTGCTCGCAATCATGAAAATTGGATTTCAAGGTTGGAGTCAAGTTATACTCACATGTGAGTACAGTTTTTGCCTGAATCCAGATAATGGAGATGCCGAGGAGAGAGGTACGCTAAGTGCAACATCATTGGAAAAGAGGCATATGGTGGAAAGTCAGTTATGGTATGGTATGGAGATATTTGTATAGGGACATGTAAGGAACTCCGCGTCATGGAAAATGGGTAACTATCAGTAACACAATATTTAACTGTGATTTTAGAAGAAATTATAGTGCCATTTGGCCCTATCATTGAGGGGAGTGATTTGTTTTTATGCATGATAATGCACGCCCTCATACTGCAGCCGTTGTTGTCGAATACCTTCGAGATGAAATCAATGCTATGGGGTGGCCAGCGCACTCGCCTGACTTAAACCCCATAGAGCATATCGATACTTTGGCGAAGGAAGGTCGTAAACGCCAAAATATAAAGTTTACAGGACAAGCAAAAAACGTGAACAAAAATAATATTTTATTCATAACATTTTTTATTGTAGTCTTATCATCTGGTATAGTGAAAAAGCTTTGTGTTCAAATGTATTTTAACTCTGAAAACTTATAGTCTAAATAAACCTTTTATTTTAAAAGTAAGTGTGGAATTACGACCTAAAAGTTATAATGAATTGGTGGATACGCCCTTTAAAACATAGTGTAAAAAGGGTATAACTACGTATATCTTACTATACTCAAGCAAGTATTGGGCTTAAAAGCCTATGTTAACTAAATATAAAACGATTAAAAGGATGAACTAAAGGCGTAGGTGATTAAATTATGGGGTTGTGTGCATAGCAATTTAATTAAATTATGTCCAGAGAACTTTTTTATGGTCGAAGTATTTTATTAGATATAAGAAGGGTATTTTACGAATATATACCATAACAGACAACGCAGAGCCTCTTAAAGTTAAAACGTACATAACGTACATAATAGTTTATGATCGTACATAATAATAAAACATGGGCTGTGATCATCGTATCATTGCACTTGATCTTTTAGAATGAAAAGACCTAAATTTAGGCTTCTATTTATAGTTTTTATTTAAACAAAATCGAAAAAATACTTTAGTCAAGTCTACAACTTTTTAACAATTCAAATTATAACTAATAACAATTATCAACTTTGTAGTCGGCTTCGTCTTCTTCATCATTCTCATTAAATGCGTCTTCAATCAATTTGTTATGAGGCAACTGCAGAAATGATGATACGGTCTAGGTATAACATCGCTTTTACAAAGGTATTTCAAGTTTTTATATTGAGCAGTTAAATTGATAATCGATTGTTATATAATTTCCACAATACGAATTCTTTCGTCTGACTTCCTACATCATCTGTTTTATCGCTTATAGACCTATTCCCTTTCCCTTTCTTTTTCATTTCATCTTCCGTTCATTGTCAGATTCGTCGAATAATGTTAGGTACCTTTTCTGCAAGACCTGGTAATTTTTGTTAATGTTGCAATTCGAATATTTTTGAATTGGATTTTTTTGAGAGTTCCTTTTCTAAATCTTTTAGTGCAAGCTTTTTCCAATTCATGAAATCACTGTTGTCCATGACTTCATAAAGTCAAGGTGATTTTCGTGCCAAAACATTGTAAGGGGGCCATTGAGGCCATTGAGCCATTGAGAGGGTCTCCAAACCGTCATTTTTTTGAATTTTGCGTTCTGTTGTGGCATGAACAGAATCAACTAGCGTGTAAGTATGCCCTGGTAACAGAAAATTTATCTGTTTCGTCTGCACGTCATATAATGTATTCAGAAAAAAAATGACTGCCGAAATGCTTTTGGTCTTATATTATTTACCAGCATCTTTTATTTTTTTCATTTCCTTGCGTCTGTTGATTTCTTCTTCTTTTTGGCTTATTGCTACTGTCGTCTTTTTTACCTAACTTTTTTAATTTAGCTTTTTCTTCTGAGGACACCCACTGGACTTGGATTCGTTGCAAGTCTAATCATCCAAACTACCAGTAGAAAAAACAAGTGCTTCTTCTTCTAACAGAAAGTCAATACATGACTTCTTAAATGATGAAATTTGACGTGCTTTTTTGTTCTGAATTTAGGATTTTTCTTCGTAACACCTAAACTTTTGGCCGGTGGTGATCTTTAACACGTATCTGAAGATCCAGGTTACATTTCTTCAGGTGGTGAAGAAGATGGTTTAACGTCACAAAAATCTCATGTGACTAAAAATGATGTCTCAACAGTTGGCACAGAGCTAGTGGGTTTTGGTAGTGTAGTGCAAGAATCTGCATTAATAGAGTCGAGTACCAATTCCAAAGAAGATAATTTGGTAGGTGACATAAGAAGGTAAGAAGCATAAGTCTGAGAGGGATAGAAATCTCCAGGTAAATAGTTAAGATGTAAAGGCGGCTATCCGGTGGGTGCCACAGGGCACAATGTTTCAGGTTGATCGGTACAGATTATCTGCAGGCAGTGTGGTGTAGTTGCATCGCATGGTGCTAACGGAGTGCCAACTGCCAGTTCATACCTGTGTTTATCTCACTGTAATATTATACCTCATAAAAATGTTTGTGAGGGGGCGCTGTTTTGTATGGGTTGTCTCAAGTAAAATTAGTCATGGATAAAGAATACTATATTACCATGATTATATTCATCAAAATCGAAAATTATCTTTCTTTTCTAATAATAGTGAAAAGATAATCTGTTTAATTAACATGGTACTAGTAGGTGAGATTGAAGCTCCTTCAAGCCAGGCGTCTTTTTTACTTATACGAATAATAAATTAACGGTGTAACTCATACCTTTGAACACAGGTAGGAACTTAGATGTACAGAAATGACAGGGTTTAAAAATAATTATTGTATTTTTAGCGAAGTAAAAACGGCGTAAATGAAAGTTGATTATAACTATTACTTTTATGGCCAAAGTTTTTGATCACAATAGTGATATACGCCTTACGCCTTATGAGGTACGATTAAATTAGCATTTTTATTAAAAAAATGGGTTAGGTATTAAAAATAAATGGGTGGTAAAAACCTTTTTTTCTGGAATTTTGAAACGAATTTTGAAACTTAAAATATACAGATCGATAGAGCGTAAAATTCTGAACAAAAGTGCATCATTAAGTCATTTTCACCAAAAGTGACTTTTACGACCTTTCTTACCCAAAGTATCGATATATAGAGAAGGTTAGAAAGTAAGTTAAGAAAAAAAAACAGCCCCCGCTAATTTGAGAGATCTTAAGAACGCAATACAGGCAGAATGGAACGCAATCTCTAAACCTTTTATTGATAACTTGATTAGGGCTTTATTACAGTATAAAAAACACACATATGTTATCAAAGCTTGGTTCTCTCCCCTTTAATGAGGAATTCAAAAATAAATATTTTTTCACTTAACAATGTTTGTTCTGCATCAAAAATATGATCTACGAGTACACAGGTAATTTTTATCATAAGATTTAAATACTCAAATATGATAACAAGATTTTTCTTACATTTATTTCGTTATTGGTCACAACGCAACGGAATACTGTCTATGCCTAGCACGTTCTAAATTAAAAGAGTACTTGTGCAAACAAACGTGTGTGTAAGGTTGTGTTTCCCAGAGGGATGTAAAACTTTAAAACAGAAAGTATCTTTCAAACTGTATCCTAACACGCAATAAGGCGAAGGCTTCCCTCACTACTGCAGCTCGCTGACTCGAAATGATTTGGAACGGACCAACCTGGAATCTTCCCGGGTCGCCGTACTGTCGACTCGCGTGCCGCCGCGGATCGCCTCCTTTACTCTACTCGTTCAGCTCCTCCTGCTCTCCACGAACGGTGCCTTCCGCTCCTCTCGAACGGTTTCTGGGTCTCCCACAGTCGGTGTCTGGTGTCTCTCACTATCAGTGTCTTCCGCGGGACAGATGGTACGTCCCACGGGACAGATGGTGGCAACGGCCGTCACTACTGCGAGCGTCGATGCTCAATGCTCGACTACTTCCTGAAACCCACGTTCCTCTGTGTTTTAATTTAATTTAAATTCATTTATTTCAGGTAAATAACACCCATAATAGAAAATATACATTAAAATTACAATTAAGTCACATTTATAATACAATTCAAATTAAAATTACAATTAAATTAAATAAAAAATGTTACAAATATTAAAATCATAGACATACTTATTATTATGTACTGTGTGCAATGTGCAGATTACAGCAGTGATTAATATAGAGACAGTCCAGCCTATCCGCGAACGCTGCCAGCATGCTGTTGGGGCTCCCCCGCACTCGCCGCACCAGCGATGTGCCTCTCTTGCGCATTGTTGCGTAAAAACAATCTACGCGCGCGCGCGCGCGCCAACATTGTTGATGCACTGCAATAGCGGGGGAGCCCCAACATCATCCTGAACGCATTGTTAAACTGGACGCGAAGGGCACCGTATGATTTTTGCGTGTAGTCTGTCCACAAGCTGCACGTGTAGAATTTAATGGTGTTTTAATGGTGTCTCGAGGTGCCCGCCTTAGATGGTCGCGGCACAAAATCAAAACATATATTTCGTTAGAACAATCCTTGAATCACGGGATATCTCACTAACCTGGCTTTTGTTCTCGTATACTTATTTCGCCGGTTACCAAGTAGTCACGGTTTCCGCGCTTCTTCTGGATGTTCCGCACTGCGTATCTCAGTCGCTCTGTTCACACAAAAGACTGCGTGCCCGCTGCTACTTGCAAATTAAAACCCGTAAGACAATGTCAATTTTGCACAGAATCTACTGGAACCCAGGAACAAACAAATTTCCTCACCTGCGCTGATCTCAATCACGTACCAACTATGTGAAACAAACTAATTCACTGTCCGTATTGGAAATGCTCTCAGCAGGACTTCCTTTTTACGATGACTAGCAAAACTGCAGCCCGAAACTACATCCGGTTTTCCAGAAGCCTCTGGAAACAACACTGCAGCTTGCATGGCAATCCAGACCCTGTCGGCCTAGCTATCCAGGTTACAGTCCTTCGGCAAGCTCCGGTGCAATCCAGTCAAGTTCCGCCGAGATTAACTTGTTTATTATCTCAACTTCATATAAAAAAAATAAACGAACTGGAAGTTTCTTGTGTTCTACTCGAGCTATCAAAATATTCCATGGTGTGACCATCGCAAGCGATTTGTATGTGTAAATTATTTTTGGCATATGAATCGCTGCCCTCTGAATTTTTGATTTGTTCGCCAACTCAAAGATACGGCTTATGCCGGATTTTCCAAATATTTTGCCCTTTGTTTGAAGCTATCTAGGGCCTGAAAATAATCCTGAAACGTTCATTATAATGGTATCACCCAAAAGTTGCGCTACTTCCCGACAGAGGCTTCTGCATCGTTTACACCTTCCTTCTAGTTCATGTCTCTCAACACTGCGTCGCTGCGTGGATTTACCATATCAACCATTTTGAGTCATGAGATGAAAACCTTGCCTTTTTCACTTGCGGAGCCAGATTCCTCCATTATTCATGGATTTTTACGAAGGCCAAATTATCATTCAGACTTAAGTAAACGTCGGTCAGAACAGACGGTCGTTCGGCGTTGCTTATCAAACTTGGAGACTAATTCCACTTAAGGAGAAAACGCACCTCGATCCAATAGATGGCGCTTCTACCAATAGATCTTGCTAACGCCGGCATTATTTGCGATCTCGAAGAGAAGACGCCCCTCCTCGCCAGATTGCGTTGTACCCAATATATTCTGTTTGATCGGGATTATAATAAAACTCCCTCGGAGTCATGATTTAACACGCTACACAATGGTTAATTTTTGACAAATAGATCGTTTGTTTTTACGTCTTTTGCAGTTACAAATTAAATAATAATAAGCAAAATCCAAATTAATGAACTTAATTTGCACAAGTATCCATGATATATTGTTTTATACATACTTTTTTTATACGCTTTATATTAGCTTCACTTGTATGTTTGTATGTTTGTAACCGAATCCTTTGGACGCTATTTTGACCCACTTTAAACAGTCAGATTTCATTCAAAATTTGCACACCTGTCAAAGACCGATGTTTTTTTATTGAAAATAAATAATAGTTTAAAAAAACTAAAAAATACGCTTTATATAGAAAACCAAACTATGAAAAAGAAAATAAATTTTAATAGTGTAAATTAAAAAAAAAGCGTGGGGTGCTTCTCATATCTGTCAATGAAATATTTATAACTATTGACCCATGCACCCTACGATTTTTTTGATATAAATCATTTTTTTCTTATTTACACTAATACAATTTATTTTCTATTTTTTAGTTTGGTTTTCTATATAAAGCGTGTTTTTTAGCTTTTTTAAACTATTATTTTTTTCCTCTAGATTTGTACATGAGGTATGTTCCATAAAAATTAATGATGTAAGTGAACGTTACTTACATTTTGCTATGACGACACCATGTTGATGAAGTGTTGAGATATTTATGCCGTCGACTCTGCTAGCGACGCAGACATAGTACCTAAGTATTGGATATTTTATGCTGGCGCAGATGCAGAGTAAAGCCATCTACTTTATTCTGTAGTCAGTGTAATGCAGATGTTAATAAATGTGTCACTCACCCTGTGCACTCACCCACACCCTGTGCGCTGGTCCACCGCCGCCTTCACAGAGAAACGAGATTTTCACGGAACGAGTTTGGAATGACGTTACGGCGATTGTGTATCCTTGCGAGTATAGCGATACATCTCGGTGGTCCAGTCTGCTCTCGCCGACACTTTGCCGATCTTTGGACACTTCTTATTTGTGTTTTTCCCACAAACATACCTTGTTTTCTACAACTTCTATCAGTGTTAACGTTGTATTCGAATTTCTTGGCCATTTTTAATCGACTTCAGAAAAGGGGACGGTTATACTTTCGGCTGTGTCTATGTTTTTTTTTAAATGTTTTTTGGTCTATATCTCAGTCAATTGCTGACCGATTTTAAAATATTCTTTTGTTTAAAAGGGTATAATGGTATACTCTTCAGATGGTTTCATATAAATTGTATCAAAATTGGTTCAGCAGTTTTTCGAGAATAAATAGTTTTGTTGAGGAAATCCATTCGATTTTGTATTTATATTGCCTTTATTTTGTGTTTATCTCATTTGGTTTGTCTTGATGAATTCTCTGGTGTTATGTGGGATTCAGGGTCTGATGATGGAGCTGGAAGCTAGTCACAGGAACTCAACACCAAAATGATGGAACCCTTTCGAGTTTGGGCTCATTTGGTTTGTCTTGATGAGTTCTCTGGTGTCATGTGGTTTTCAGGGTCTGATGATGGAGCCGGAAGGTAGTCACAAGAACGCAACAACGAAATGATGGAATATGGTTAAAACTAATTCAGTTGTTATTAAGGTTTTATTCATCCTTGGATTTAATTTACCAACGCTTCGAGTCTAAAGTGAATGAGTGTCTACTATTTTCTTTGGAATATATTCTTTCCGATGTTTGCTTAGACCACAATAAATAAAAATAAAAAATATTTTTGCCAAATAATTAAATCGACTTCATAATAAAAATGTTATTTTGTAAACAACCATTAAAAGAATAAAATAATTACAATTAAGCCATAACAGTATCACTTTTTCAAAATTACCAATGTAATAATAATGCATAAACACAACATAAGATAAGAAAGAGTTTTTTGAAGGCGGTGCCAAACCCAGGCATCATTTAAATCTAATATCTTTACAAAATTAATACATACTTAACTACGTACGAAGTAATATGCAGTTGTCTATGACGCACCCTCATACAAAATACGAAACGCAGAAGAGACAAAACAAGAGATTCACTCGAGCAGATTTTGACTTTCACACGTTCACAAACCGATTGACACGAATACAGCAATCTAGTAAATGATAAAGTTTTTGCATATAATTACTCTAAAAGCTTATTATATTATATTCGTATAGCACGTTAAGCCGTTTAAGTCATTATATTTTTGAATAAGCTCAACCATATTAATAATTATGGCTCGACTTGGCACCGCCTTCAAAAAACTTTTCCTTATCTTATGTTTTATATATGTATTATTATAACATTGGTAATTTCGAAAAAGTGATACTGTTATGGCTCAATTGTTATTATTTTATTCTTTTAAATGGTTGTTTACAAAATATCATTTTTATTATAAAGTCGTTTTTTTTTTTGGGACAAATATTTTATTACTTTAAATTCAACCCTATATAAACAGCAATCTCGGCAGCAGTGAACAAGGCCAGACGTGTTTGGTATTGCCGGCATATCGACGGCCCGTCAAAATCTCAGATCGAGCTCTAGCGGACGACGCCGAACTACTCCCAATTTCAGGGAGGGGCCGGGATGACGACGCCCGGAAAACGGCCGTGCGGTGGACAAGCGACTATTGTAATGTATGTATCACTACTTTAATACAAACATTACTGTGACCGTCAGCTACGTCTTCTCATTTTCGTTAACGGCCCGCGTGACGGCGGCAGTAGACATTCGCACCGTGCTCTCAGCGAGACCAGCAAGATACGTTGATCTGGCCAAATATTGCACTTTTCATAACAGTGCCTGTAATTGGCTTTTAGTTAACGTTGTATTTGAATTTCTTGGCCATTTTTACTATAATTAAAATAATTATAATTACGTTGCTTTGTGCGAGATATCACACGCAGCAACGCTAGTGCATTCCTAGTGTAACAAAGTTGAAGAAAAACACATTATAATGCACCTAAAGTGTTACCTAAGTCTTAGTAGAGATCTTCTTTCATTCACTGTCTCATTTTCAGCAGCCTTATGCATTACAAGTAACGTATCTATTCCCCAAAGTGGTAATCTCCAGTTCCTATGCGAGCGATTAATTTAACAAAATGTTTCGTTCCATAAGCTATTTGTACCGCTTTTGAATAAATAATAAGTTGTATAACAATTTATCGCTACTTCCTGTTGGGTATGATTGCTTAGATTAATTTCCTTATAGCCATATGAAGGTTTTAGACATAAAGCAACGACTAATGACATTAAAAAATAATGGCAATAAAAAGTGCACCTTCTGTTTCCGTGCAAAAATTTCGATATTAGTCGTAGATGTCTTTTGGACAAGCAAGTTATCCAGTTTATATTTTGTAGAAATAAACCGCTGTACTGCCGCACTATAAGCGGTAGCCGTCATGTTTTGACATCTGCAGGGACGCAGTCAATGTGTTGTCCACTCGAATATAATTCATATCATTTTTAATTCCATCGTGTAACTCTGAGGGAAGACCTTGAAAGGCAGTCATTGTAAATTAAAAAATATCAATCAAAAATCAATCAATATATTTCTCACCGTCATTATCGTTATGACCAGAAGAATCCTTGAGACGTTTACTGCTGAACCTCCCCCATATCACGCCAAAAAGCAATTTAAAAAAGCAATAGTGCGGTAAAGTCAAATACACTATGCTTAGCGTACCGTTCTTTACGCCAATATGATTTTACACAACAATATTATTAAACAATCCTATCGTTTGGTATATTTAGCATCACTGTCCTGTGCGTACAACGCCCTTACAGGGCCCTAAACCTATTAACTATTGAACAGCTATAAAACAAGTTGATAGCATGTATTTTTTTGCGAAAGTTCCTCTTTTACTGCTTGAATGTGTTCGAAGCTTCGCTTTTTGTTTATTATGTTATTTTGAAAATTACCCTAAAAATTTCGCTTCTAGCGCTTTTAAGCGGTAAAAGAAAAAAAAACGCAAAGAAATAATATTGTAGCAATTTACTTAGCGCGGTTCAATAGCGAGTATCAGACATGATATGATATAATGAGGAAGTATCAGACATTAAATTTTAAGGAATATATTTTGATTATTTATGTAATTGGAAAGTTCAAGATAATGTGTGTAAGAAAATGAATAAATTCGTCTTTGCACTTCGGAAAATAAAAAATCTGACAAACAGCAATTGTTTACGTGTGTTCTATACTAAGGTATGGAATAACTAAATGGAGAAATTCCACAGATGCCCAGAGAGCATTCATCGCTCAAAAAAAATATGTTTAAGCTCAAATTTTTTATTTAAGTTGGTTAGATTCTTGTAGACCTAAATTTAAGGATGAAGTTGCTTACACTTCCATCTTTATATATCTTTGAAATGTGTAAGTTTGTTAGATAAAACTCCTCAATTTTTGAAAACGACGAAAAAGCTCATTTGGAAAGGAAAATTGTACAGAAACCTCTAGTGATGCCACAAAAACGACTTAGAATGTGCGATAAATACTGCTTACACCGTGGCAGTTAAAATATATAATACAATACCAAAAGATTGTCAAGAAATGAGAGATGTAGCATTTAAAAGGAAACTTTATAAATGGCTATGTGACAGATGATTCTATTCTATTGATGAATATTTTAAAATAAAAAAAAAATTAGCTAATGACATTAAATTTTCTATTTAATTTTGTTAACATTGTGATTGAATGTGCAATATATGTTTTTAAAAAAAAAATAGATTATTTATCATAATTTAAATATTTGCACGACTAAAAAGTTGAATATAGTGAATCCCTTATCTAATATCAATCCAATGACCTATATTCTGGCAAATAAAGATTTCATTTCATTTCAACAAAATTACACGTAATTGTCTGTTTATTATGCTAGGAAAATACAATATTAAAATAGTCTGGTGTAATATATGTAATGTACTCGTAAGTCAGAAATACATAAATAAATTATAAATATATCATATGATTATCACATGTAGTTTTCATTATTAACTTACTTCAGTACTGTACTGTGCCAAGTCAAATATCGTGCCAAAAATGCACTCACACTAGTTGGAAATTAATGCCAATAACGCAACAGCTTAAAAACTATAGCAGTTATAACATAAAATATAAAAATAAATAAATAAACAGTAATAACATAGCTGTCCAAAAAATACAACGGTTTAATCGTTAAGACCAGGCTCTGCTTTTTAAGGGTTTTTTGCATAAATATGCTGGGTCAACCACAAACCTGATAAATGTGAAACTTAACATATATGTTTTTGAGATCTTTATCTCTCTAAGACTAAGACAAAAACATGATTAACAAAATTTCATTCGATACATTTTCTTATCAAAAATTACGTTATTTTCGGTAATGTTTACATTTTTCTACTCAACGGGTTAAGTTTTATCTCTAAAATAAATCTCACAGCAAGAAAATATAGTTTATTATCTAAAGCTAAGATAAAATTTACCTAACTAAATTATTAGCCTGCCAATAAAATAAATAACTTTTGAGACATACGTCATTTAGTTCCGAGCTAAATTGTGTGTTCAAACAGCGCTCGCGATATTCAACCTTCTTACGTAGGCACTTCAGTGCTTATTGCGGGTAGCGGGTTTCAGAGTGTAGGGTAGGTGGCACGGGAGTGGAGAGTGGGAAAATGTAACCTTGGAGCCTGGCCTTAACACCAACCAATTATGCAGTCAGGCATTTGCATAATGTTGCCAGTAAAGTGATATATTCGGAACCGGTCAAAATAAACTGTAGGCCCTGTATGAAGATGTACGAGTACGTAGTTGTTTTATGCCGGCCGGTGAATGTTTGCTGCGCCATTTTACTTTATAGATGCAGTAAGGAAAACAATGAATGGAGGCGACTAAGGATTCATGCAAGTATTTATTTATATGTAAACCCTTACGGCGTTAAATAGAGTACTAGCCGCGCCCTACAGCTTCACCTGTGTGCAAACTAAAATATATTTTTAATGCACCCTTACGGTACTCAAGGAATATTTGCTCTAAAATTCAATGTCTAGGTCTGGCTTAGGCTGCGCGTTGTCTGTCGGTCAGTTAGTCAGTCAATCAGTTAATCGGTATGTCACGGTAATGTTTTGTAGGTTTACTAGCTGCACCCAGCAGATTTGCCCGCGTGCACACTTTGCCATTTACTTTCATCTCCTTTGTGAATAGAATTTCAAAAATTCGTCCTTTTAGTACTCAAACAATATTTCCTCCAAAAAAAACTTTAGGTTCACCAGTTTTGGTGACGCATTATTTGTCAGTCATTCAGTCTGTAAATCACGGTACTGTTTCATAGTTTATATGTAGGTATAGATAAGATTATAATATAATAATAAAGGATCATTGGTAAACTCCCTTTCATTTTACCAAATATTTCGTCTCAAATATTCAATCTCTGTCTGAATCTAGGATGACTTGCCAAGTACATACCAAACTGATAGTTAAGTGTAAAGCTTCGGTCACATGAAGCGAATTCTCGCTGCGAATGCGATCACTGCAAGCAAACTCGCTTGACGTGACAGCCTCGCTGAGACTAAGAATCATTCGGCGTGATTGAAATCGCTGCAAGTTGAATTGAGCATGTTTTATTATTATCTCCGCGAGCACGTTTGTCGCTACGATTGCAGCGATATGCGTAGAATATCTCTGTAATCTGTTGGTTCTTCTTCAGCCAATTCCTTTAAATGAATATTCAAAGGTCCAAACTTTT
This sequence comes from Alsophila aescularia, assembly GCA_946251855.1. NCBI lineage: Eukaryota > Metazoa > Arthropoda > Insecta > Lepidoptera > Geometridae > Alsophila > Alsophila aescularia. The sequence continues at coordinate 55,321,775 of OX276377.1, read as the reverse complement.
CTCTGCGGACGATCCATTCCATTTTCGAATCTATTTCATTTTCTTGCAAGTTCTAAGCTGATTCCGCATTATTAGCTTGGCACTTGCCAACGGAATCAACTGTTTATAAGTGAGCCATTTGGTCCACTAGACATTTCTTTGCTTGGGTACTTACCTACTGTAGAAATTCTCGGGAAACGCGTGAATTGCAGTCGCTTCAAAAAAAAAACAAAAAAAAAACAGAGGGCTAGCAACGATCTATTCACAACGAACAGATCGCAGCGAGCAAACTCGCATCGTGTGATAGAAAAAAGTTACAAACTTCGTAAAATCTATTATAATTTAATTTTTTAATTGACTTGTCTCTTTGAGGTTCTCAATTTGATGCGTTTTTATTTTATTTTATGTATGAACACCGTTTTTTCTAAGTTTTCTGGACGAAGATTATTCAATTTAAACGGTTGCTTCAGAATAGTTCGACCAAATTTAATTCAAAATTTGTTCATCACTTTTTTCGGTTGTTTGGTTCAAGCGATTATTATCTGGCTCAATTTGTGCATTGACTTAAAACATTCTCAGAGGCACTGAACATGGCAACAAAATAAATGAAATAATATAAATGAATAATAACGTTATTTACATTCACAGCGCACAGAGAGACTATTTCAGGATTTATTCATGCTAGCTCAAATATATCGCCTACAAATAATTGACTTTCAAGATAAACCCATTTCTTAATCGCCCCAAATGAAACTGATTCGTTTTGTTTAGGAGCCAAATTAACGAACTTGTATATGCACATTTTGGCTTGAGTTCAATTTTCGTTGGGATATTAAGAGGTACAGAAATTCAGCGCATCAATTGTTTTCAACGTGAATCAGTATAGGCTATAGCATAAGTTTATGGGTGATACATTATTATTAGCCGCATGCCTATACGCAGAGTTCCAAATCGGCTTGAAAAAATAAGTTTGTTAACAATTAAAATTATTATAAAAATACAAAAAACCCAAACAAGACTGCGACCAAAATTGTTGAATACGAGCTGATCACCCACACAAAAAATCACACTAATATTATAGAGGCGAAAGTTTGTATGTATGGGAGGGTATGAGTGTGTGTTTGTTTGTTACTTTTTCACGCATAAACGGAAGAAAGATGTATTTGTAACTTAGTACAGGGGTAGCTTATATCTATTTGGTGCCCATAGCGTCTGAAAAGGACTAATTCAACAAATGCCCAATTCTACAAAATGGCTAGTTCTCATAATGGCAACTTCTACAAATGGCAGGTTCTCATTATCCCACTTAAAACTAAATCACAGCGCGTCACACATTCTTAGTTAAAACACATCTCTTTAAAAACCGTAATATTTTACCTTTTTTATTCCATACAAGTAAGCTGTGAAGTCGAACCAGCCTCATGGAATCCTAAAGTACTTGAAAACCATTTGATGAAATTAAAATAGGGAACCCATAATTTAGAAAAACAAGTAGGTATTTAAGTACATAGTTGAGGTGCTCAACTGCTCAACATTATATCAACAAAAACTTATCTTATTGCCAAAAGTTGTATCTAACTGTAAACCCTCTACAACACCCTTCCAATCAGCAATTATTGCACTTTGAAACGTGCAATAACTTACACGGCCCTGCAAACGCACAAACTATAAAATTGCACGCTATTTCTAACGTTCTATTAAAAAGCGCTGCGTCTCTCAAAGCTCCTCTTCATTCCACCGGCATAAACTGGAGATTCATCCGAAAAATGCCAATAATTACGTGGGGGAGGAGAAATACATAATTCTTTTTCACCCCAACCCTCTGATATTGTGCCCGGATACCTTGTATCACTGTTTCTGTCGTCGCCTCACTTTGTTAGAAGTGAATATTGGTTGTGGGGTGGCACAGGTGAAGTTAAGTGTTACCTACATGTTTGCTAGATCGTGGTGTTATATTTTGCAAGATATAGCTATCGTTTAGACAAAGTATTTCATTTAAAATTTTCAATGTATGAGTTTCCATTTGAGGATAAGGGAAGGGATAGAAATAGAGTTTTCACGGGTATTTACCTACTATGTGACACCGTATGACACGCTCGTGCTAATAAACCCTTACTATCCACGGATACGGAGTCCTCAAACCTAGGTACAACCATAACAGAAGCAGCCTTCATTTTGGTGGTGTCACAGGGAATGAACCCAAAAGAAAGGCCAAGTGCAGATGGATGCATACAGCAAAAAGTCTTGTAAATTGTATTAGTAATAAGCACATACCCTGACAGATTTAAAAAATACCCTAATTACAGGAAGTCAGAAGAAGAATATTAAACAAAAACTTTCTCTCGATCTTTGTTTTTATATTTAGTTAGCGATGTGAGTTCTGTTTTTCCAGTATCAGTCTCTTTAGACATCAAATCGGGCGGAAATTTCGTAAAAACCCCTCGAATCCGAAGTCTTTGGTAATTCACTAGGTTAGTGAATAACCAAGGTTAGTTAGTTCGACCTAGTGAAACTGAATCATTTTACATGATGTCATTGTGAGTGTGTAGTGGTCAGGGAAATAAGTAGAACTAACAAATCTTTCGCACTGACCCAACCAAAGGGGTTAGTTCGATCTCTTTGGAACCAGCCCTCTGCAAGTTTGCCAACCTCCAGAAATGTAACGAACATGTGAAACAATAATCCAATTCCTTTTTTTAAAATAAATATAGTAGTGTTCATTGCTTAGTAGACCCCTCAAATAATTTCCTTAATATTTCTCCTACTTGGGTATGTGACAACTCTTGTTACGAAGCCCAGACATTTCACGGACTTGACAGCAACTTTGTTGTGCGCGACTTGAAGAAAGAAATATTGTGTGTGACAACCAGTCTCTTAGAACTTCGTTTTCCTTGAATATATCGGATCGGTAGACAGGCTGTTTTCCCCAACGTCAAGGGCAAATTTTTGTGTAATTAATAAATAGAAAGAACCTGTCACGTAAATGCTCAGTGATAAATCAATAGGTCCAAGATCAGAAGTAAAATAATAATCCTAGGTAGGTGAGGTTTTCCATCGCTCCGTGCTTCGAAGGGCACGTTAAGCTGTCGGTCCCGGCTGTTATTGATTAATAGCAGTCGTTAACTTATATCAGAGGTCCTCGGGTGGTCTGAAAAACTCTGACACCAAAAGCCAGCACTACCTCATACGACAAACAAACAAACAAAATCCTAGGTAATAACATAAAGCAGGAAATTTGTAATTGGTACAATTTTAATTAATTATCTAGGATAAATAATCAAAGGTTCTTAATCTTCTCCTTTAATAAAATATTTATTTATACAAATGTTTTGCACAAAAAAAAGTGTACATGGAAGGACTTAATGCTAAACAGCATTATCTAGTCATCTATGTCAGTAACATTATATAATGTTTTTTTTTTCAAATTTGTTCCGTGTATTTTTCTTGAACAGTTTTCTTAGAAACAATATTTTTCCTCTTTCGGCTCCCCTTGTATCTCATGAAGCAACAGATGTCTGTTCTCGTATAACTTTAAATTAATTTCGTTTAAACGGTAAACATCATATTTAAAATTATGAAAACATTACAAGGCACGTAGCTTTGTACCTCAAAAAAAATGCGGGCTTTCCTTAATTTAATTTATTACTTAACAACCATTACGACATCTGCCAGTATCAAGCAGTGCGTGTGTATTTGTGTATCTATATCTATCTATCTTATATATATCTAAAGCAATAAGAACGAAAAAAATATGTACAAATAAGTTAATTTAAAAAAAAATGGTATATAGTACTTGAAATAATATACTGAACAAAAAGGTTTTTTTTTTAAAGTCGTGTCTTTCTGTTTGTCTATTTGTTAGTTTGTCTGTATGTTTGTTCGCGCATCACGTAAAAACTAAGAGACCAATTGCGATGCGGTTTATACTGTTGAATAAAAAACTGGTGTACTTGGTATCTCAATCTGATCAGTAAAAGCTGAGCAATCGATAAAAACTTTTTGACGGCTGAAGGAATTTTGATCAAATGTTGGTATATTGGTATTTAGGTCTTGGAATAGAACATATAGTACTTTTAATCTATAAAAATGACCATGCATCCGAAGCCGCGGGCATCAGCTAGTCTATCTATACTTATAATAAAGAAATATGAACGAGAAAGTCTCTACAAAGAAGATAATAAAAAGAAAATGGTCTAGGGTACTTAAAATAAGCTACTGAACAAGAATATAACTTATTTTTGAATAGTGTCTGTCTGTTTGTCTGTATGTTTGTTCGCGCATCACGTAAAAACCACTGGACCGATTGCAATACGGTTTTCACTGTTGGATAGCATAAGATTTTAATTAAAAACTGGTGTACTTGGTATGTACAATACAACGAGTAGAAGCTGAGCAACCGATAAAAAACTTACTGACGGTTGAAGAAATTTTGATGAAATGTTGGTATATTGGTATTTTAGGTCTTGGTATAGCAAAAGCCGAGGGTACAGCTCAATTGGGATTCTGAGAAGAACATTCAATAAACTTCATACCTAGTCACTTAATAAATAATGTGCTCAGTAATTCAATTCAGTGTTCACGTATGTTGGCAAGTCCGTCTGGGGTGTGATTGTATGACATATTATACTCGTAGGGAGTGTTAATATTATATTCTTAGTGTGACAGCAGAGACTTTCACACGAAAGTATCTGCTGTCACACTACTGCAATCATCAATATAAATACATCATCAATACATAGTAAAGTCAAAGTATTTTATTGTAAACTAGCTGTACCCGCGGCTTCGCACGCGGTCTTTTCTTTAGGTTCAAAGTACCATAATGTGCTATTCCAGGATCAAAATACCAACATTTGATCAAAATTTCTTTAGCCGTCGAAAATACTTTTATCAATTTCTCGGCTTCTAACTCACCAGATTGAGATACCAATTACACCAGTTTTAAAAACCCTAAGCAATCTAACAATGAAAACCGCATAGCAATCGGTCCAATAGTTTTTACGTGATGCGTGAACAAACAAACATACAGACAAACAGACAGAGCGACACGATTAAAAAAAAACGTGTTCAATACCCTTTTTAAGCACCCAAGAGCATTTTTTTATTTATCTTCTTTTACAGCCTTTTTCTTACCTATTGCTTTATTATAAGTATAAATACGAGTATATTACTGTGGTAATTTACATCAAAAATCCATCCAGTAGTTTCAGCGTAATACGTGTTCTTTTTAATAACTTTCAACCCCTACATTGCGGAAACCCTTTATTTTTGGGGATAAAAAGTATCCAATGTCCTACCTCGTAGTATGAACTCAAATCATACCCAGTATCATTTGAATTCATTCAGTTTCTGTGCGATGAGCGGTCAAGATACGGACAAACAGACAGACAAAAATAAAAAGTAAAACAGTTTTGGCTTCAGTATCGAATATAGAGAACCATCCAAAAATATTATTTATCACTTAAATACTAACTCAACTTTGGACCCATATCCCGCAGAAGCCCTTTAATTTTTCGGGGTAAAACGTATCCTCAATTTTAAACCATAATATAAATTAGGACGCTGCCAATTTGCATCAAAACCCGTCCATTAGTTTCAGCGTGGTACGTGTTCATTTAAATAAGTATCAACCCCTATCCTGCGAGTACCCATTAATTTTTCGGGATGTAAAGTATCCTATGTCCTACCTCGTAGTATGAACTCAAATCATACCAAGTTTCATTCTAATTCAGCCATTAGTTCCGGGAGCGTGATGCGCGTCCAAGATACAGACAGACAGACATATATACAACATGAAAAAACATACAGTTTAGGCATCATCTATACATTTAATAGTTTTTTCTATCGATGACACAAACCTTGCATAATACTTTCCACGAGATTGGCACTTTTCTTTAACTTATGCTTTCCTATTTTCAATAAAATAATATCAAGTAAACCCAAGAAAGCTGCTTGGCTATCTAAAGGCATAAACGAAGCAGCAGTCACGAAACGAAATCTCAGATTTAAATATTACAAAGACAGAACTAACAGTAGCACAACGAATTATTTAAATTATAATAAAATCTTCAAAAAATGTGTCATTTCAGCGCATAAAGTAACGAATCAACGCATCATTAAGTTTTCCCGAAATGTTTGTAGTGCATCTTTGAGAATAATTAAGGACAGCACAAATTTTAATCAACCTAATAGGGATAAAATTCTAAATTTAATATATAAAAATCAAATTATACGTGAACCTGACCAAATTGCTAATATTTTCAATTAATATTTTATAAACTTGACCCACAAAAATGACATTCATTTCGACATTAATAAATTTAATTCATATAAATCTAATATCAAAGAAAATAATAATAATATGTTTTTATTCCCTACAGATTGCAATGAGGTACTTAGAATGATTAAGTCATTAAAAATACCTCATCGGTTGGATATGATGATATTCCCACAAACGTTATCAAAGCCTGTTGTGATATTTTTACGCCTATTTTGGCTCTTTTGATAAACTTGTCATTCCAACAAGGTATTTTCCCAGAATCCACCAGAATTCACATGAGTTGCTATTGTATAAAGTAGAAGCTTATGGAATGAGAGGTCGTGTTCATGACTGGCTCAAAAGCTACCTAGGTGATACGAAGCAATATGTAGAAATAAATGCAATTAATTTGGATAATATAACTGAAATTAAATCCAAATCTTCTATTAAGGAAAATAAAGTTGGTGTACCACAAGGTAGTATCTTAGGTCCCTTATTATTTCTCTTATATATTAATGACCTGCCTCAAGTAACGAATCATCATTGTACCCTCTTCGCTGATGATATCTCGGTAGTAGTTCCAGGTAACATGAACGGTAATTATAACCTACATATCAACGAAACAGTAAAAAATGTTATGGAATGGCTGAATGCAAATAATCTGCGAGTAAATATTAATAAAACAAAATTAATCCAATTTAAAAATAAACGAGCAAAAAAGTAGACCTTTATGTAATTTATAATAACCAGCCTGTTGCAGAAACAAACGAAACTACTTTTTTACTAATTATACTAGATGACAATTGCTATTGGGAGTCGCACATTGATAAAGTCTGCAAAAAGATAAACCGTTTCGCATACGCGCTCTATAGACTATCAGAAGTGTCTAACAAAGAAACTGCACTAAAGGCATATCACGGGTATGTAGGGTCTATTTTAAGGTATGGTATCTTGCTGTAGGGAAATTCAGTTCAAATTAATACAGTATTTATAGCACAAAAACAATGTGTGCGTGCCATTTTTTATGTGTGTCCTATGACGACCAGCCGGCCTCTGTTTAAACAGCTAAACTTGTTAACGGTACCTAGCCTATACATTTATGAAATTTGTAATTTTGTTAAAGCTAACTGGACACTCTTTACAAAGAATTGCGAAAAATGTAACTTTAACACTCGTTATCCTTAAAAACTAGTCCTGCCTAGTATAAAAACGAGTCTATGTAGCAAAATCTCCTATAATATGTGCATTAGAGTTTATAATCGCCTACCACAAGGTATGAAAAACATGAATGCTTATCAATTTAAAAGTAGTTTGCAATCATGGCTAGTGGATAAATGTTATATTCTGTGAATGATTTCCTAAATACTAAACACTAGCTTGACATTCTGAGTTTGACTCCTGTGTTTGATAATTCAAAATTGTATTATTGTATTACTTATTTTTCCCAGTTCTTATTTGTGTCCAGTTAATTTTTTTTGGAGAACCTTTTGTGTTCAATACTAAAGCCAAAAATGTATTTTAGTAATTTTTGTCTGTCTGTCTGTCTGTCTGTCCGTCTGTCTGTCTGTACCTTGGCAGCGCATCATGCCGAAAATACTCACTGAATTCAATGAAATTTGGTATTATTTGAGTTCCTGCTTCGAGGTAGGACATTGGATACTTTTTATTCCGAAAAATTAAATAGTTCCTGCAGGATAGGGATAGAAAATTCTTTAAAAGAACACGTAGCACGCTGAAACTATTGGACGGATGTTGATGCAACTGGGCACAGACATAGTTTATAAGATGGGTGAAAATTATGGATACTTTTTGTTCCGAAAAAATAAAGGAATCCTGCGGGATAAGGGTCCATATTCTGTACATTAAAGATATTCTTGTTGTTATATATTTATACATGTAAGAACAGCTAAGTAGAAACACGTAAAAAGAAGATTTTTAAAACTAACAGAAATATTAAAAAAAAAAAAAAAAAAACTCCTGTTGTTTACAATGCACACCAATATGTGAGCATTGATAAATGCATAGATATATGTAATCATCATATTATCTAAAAAAAAATACTTTAAAGAGAGTTCTATAAGTTTCACAGAGTGTGTAGTGACTGGTGGCAATGTAGTGTGTTCTGTGTGTTTGACGAAGATGATTCACTCCAGAACGCGACGACACGCGGCAGACAACCCCTCGCCCCCTGCACCAGTTGCTGTTAACGCGCGCGCACTTTGGCAAGCATTCCGCACTCATCTTGAGAAATACCACCGGATTCAACTACGTCAGTAACTCCACTTTTTGCCTTTTAAAATACTTAATAAACTCTACGAAAATTGTCGTTACCCTCATAACCATAACTATGGCCACGAATATGACAAACATGTCCTACAACCTCCGTTTTCCCACAAAAAGAGCTTTCAAATAGAGCCAGCAGCCTATATCGTTACACTAACAACGTTGATAAACGTTAACAGCTACTAAGCGCCTAGTTTGTCCTCTCCATTATGGCCAGCTTCCTATAACATAGCAGCCTCCTGTCATAAACCTTTTTATGAACACTGTGCCTTTTATACAGTAGCAAAAAAGGAAGCAGGACCATCCAATTTCATGTTATCACGAGAACTAAAGTTTCGGGGTTGAACGTAGATATTTTCATAAGGTATTGTTACGTACTTACATTTTGTATGTAGGCCGTCGTCTGATAAACGTTTTATGAAAAACTAGTTGCGATCCTCGGCTCCATATACTCATACACATTTTCTCGATTTCTAGTAAGTATTTGGCTTTCATCTGGTTCCCAAAACTTCTAGCTATATCTTTGTTCATGTAACAAAAATCGGTCTTTCAACTTAAAGCGAATAAAATAATTGAAAACACTTAAAAAGGTTTTAGGAACGATTGCTTAGGTCAGGATAAACAATATGTTTGGTATGAAAAATATACGCGAGGCTATTTAAATAAAAAAGTCCGTCATTTTTTTACTAGCTAGCAAGTCTCTGCTGCAGCGCAAACCTGCAAGACATATTTTGACCACTGTGACCAACTACTGTGTGCATATGAAAAGGTTCGATTAAAATCTTAGGCTTTTAAAGCAAAGTACTCAAATAGTCAGGACTTGCTTGTCGTGTGAGGTAGTGCTGGCTTTTGGTCATGGAATAACCAGATCAGAGTATGTCAGGCTGCCCGAAGGCCTATGACATGGCTTAACGACTGATATTAATCAATAACAATCGGGACCGAGCCCCTGAAGCGCGGAGCGATAGAAAACAGCACATGACTTAAAAAAAGTGATTGGTGCGGAGCCCAGGACCGAGCCCGGTATCATTGTATTCTAATTCGTAAGAGCATACCGCTAGGCTACTATCGCTCACGCCATGAATTAAAATATTTAAAAAGAGAAAAAATAGAACCATATCTAGACTTTAAATTCAATAATCGGTACAAACAAATAGAGAGACCAACTTTCGAAATATTATTAGTATATTTTTGCACAAAAGGCTACTTACAGCTATTTTAAGGCGGGTGCTCGCTAAGCTTCGCTCCCGCCTTCGTCTTCTAACCTATCACGGCCATGTCAGATCGCCACTGAAGGTTGTTGACAGAAATCTGTGTTACGGTAGCGTTGTATGGAGGTATATTTTCAAAATACGCTACGTGAAATCCTAAATTCGAAAGTATACCGGATGTCAGCTCGGCCATAAACGTTCAGGTTTCGCTTTTTCTAAACCACGCTCGAAGCTAACACAGTCTCTGTGTTATAGTATATTATCAATATCCTAAGATATAATAAACGCGCAGTCAGCTGTATATGTTTATCTGCTTATTTTAAAATAAAACTTGAAGATTCACTTTAGAAAATTACAACAGCCTTAAAAATATCAAGGGTAAGCACAAATTAAAAATGTATGAAACCATCGGCTCCCCACCCACTACTACAGCTAAGAAGCATCTCGATCACATCAATTTTCACACATAAAATCCGCATTGAAATTGGTCCATTCGTTTGGGAGCTACGATCCCCCCCCCCCCCCTTAAAACCATCTCTTTTTTTTTCTTTTTTTTTATTTAGTAATGCAACAGCGATGTTACAGAAATATTAAACATAAATATTAAACATAATTAAACATCTCGATCACATCAGCTTTCAAACAAAACAAAGCACATCAATATTGGTCAATTCAATAAGAAGCTATGATTCTCACCCCGACCCCCCATCCTTCCCCCCATTATAGCTAAGAACCATTTCGTTTTCCCCAGCTTTCGAACATAAATCTGCAGCTAAATCAGTCCATTCGTTTGGAAGCTACGATTCTCACCATCCTTTTTCTCACCTCCTCCCCCCTTTTGCCTATATATCTAAAAAAACATCTCAAGCACATCAGCTTTCAAACAGAAAAAACCGCATCAAAATCGGTTCATTCGTTTGGGAACTACGATTTCACCGCCCCCCTTTTCCTCATTATAGCTAACAACTAACACGGCTAATTGATTAACTTCGTGTCTGAAAGATGACCCAAATTTTTCCATTAGAAAATTATTATAAATATAAACTTTGATTACGCCCAGTTACATCAAAATCCATCCAGTAGTTTCAACGTGAAACGTGTTCTTTTAAATAACTTTCAACCCTTATCCTACGATAACACTATATTTTTCGGGATAAAAAGTATTCTAAATGTTAATCCATAACATCAGCTGTGATTGTGCCAAGTTGTACCACATCCGTCTCTTAGTTTCAGTGTGATGCGTGTTCAAAGAGACAGATAGATAGACAGACAGACAGAAAGACAAAAATAAAAAAATATCCTTTTTGCACTCCATATCGATTTTAAAGTTTATCACAATTAAAATTTAAAAAATATATTTAATGTACAGATTTATCCGTTACAGTTTTAGTATAGTAACAATAGATATAGATAGATGATAGTACTATATAAACTGGCTGGGTTGAGTAAACAGTTTAGCCTTATCACTGATACGTGGCTAAGTAGTTAAATCATGATCACGATTGCGTGCGCATTCATTATTATGTCATGCGGGCTCAGGTTGAAAGAAAATACATTTATCGTTAATTTGTAGACAGAAATACGAGTACTAATCTCCTAAAATTACTGCTGGTATAGGAAAATTTTAATAATTGTTTACAAATTGTATGTAAGACTTTTATTACAAACGCGTTGCACGACCTCTAGTATGTTAACTAAAATTAGAACTTTGATCAAAGAAACCAAAACATAAAAATGAAAAGAAATAAAAAAAACATTTATATTTCTTTAAATTCGTACCACGACGGAAGAGAGTACAGAAAACCCATCACAATAGATCACAATAGATCTTCATTTCTGTCTCCATTCATAAAAAAAACGTATATTTGTGTTGTAAAAACAAAGAGTGCTTTAAAGGCTTTGTATCTCTTTATTTTATTTTATTGACAACGTTGTATTTTAATATTGGGTATGAAAATATGGTATTATGGATATTGCTTTATGCCTTACAGTGTAAGCTGATGATACATGCTGGATACATCACACGTTATTCGCTATTTCATTAATCTTATAATATAAACTGCAAACGAACTTCGTCAGTGTTTTCGGTTGAATACTTCGCAGGTGTGTTCAAGTCAAGAAGGAATTCATCATCATCATCAGATCAGATCAGCCCGTGTCAGTCCACTGCTGAACATAGGCCTCTCCCAAAGCATGCCACTGAGCTCGATCTTCTTCAAATTGCTGCCAATAACTGCGTATATCGTTGCTACACCTAACCGGAGGGCTTCCTACACTACGTTTGCCAATTCAAGGTCTCCACTAAAGAGCACGTCTATCCCAATGGATATCAGTCCTTCGACAGATATGACCAGCTCACTGCAACTTCAGCTTATGCTAAAGGGCTATGCTAAAGGGCTTACTTAAGAGCTTTGTCGACAACTTTGGTTCTCCCTGGATACGATCTTTCCGAGAATATCCGAAAAAATATGATTAGAAAATTCAAGAATGAATTGGTTATTAGGTATTAGATAAACGTTGAACGTGTAGCTCTTCTGCCATAGACCTCATCTCTTTCTATCGGGTGATCACTTACATTGTTAAAATGAAAATCTATAATTAATCAATAAGTACAATAAAAGTCTGTACAAAGAAGATAATATAAAAAATAATAGTAGTACTTAAAATGGTTTAGTCGACATTGGACCTATTCGCAAAATGGCTTACTATTAAAATGAAGAACTATTCGCCGAATGACTTATTCTTAAAAAGCCCTGTTCGCCGAATGACTTCTTCTTAAAAATAACTGTTCTCTGAATGACTTATTCTTAAAAATCCCTATTCGCTGAATGACTTCTTCTTAAAAAGACCTGTAAACAACTGAACAAGAATAAAACATTTTTAAATATCACGTCTGTCTGTCTGTCTGTATTTTTATTTGCTCGCACTTCACGTAAAAATTACTGGATCGATTGCGGTGTGGTTTTCATTGTTGGATAGCTTATGATTTGACTTAGAAATTGGTGTAATTGGTATCTCAATCCGATGAGTAGAATCCGAGCAATCGATAAAAAATAGTACTTCATATAGGTAGTAGCTGTACCCGCGGCTTCAAACGCGTGGTCATTTCGCTAGGTTAAAAGTAAGTACTCTATGTAGTTATTCCAAGGTCTAAAATACCAATCCCCCAATCCAATTGTCCATCCCCCGACACCGCACAGCAAACTTCAGAGGCGCTTTCCGCTATGCCGCGTCCAAGTGCTGAATCTCCCACCACCGATCAGAGGGCTGAAAAATTTAATTTATTTTTATACGCTTTATATTAGCTTCACTTGTATGTTCGTATGTTTGTATGTTTGTAACCGACTCCTTTGGACGCTATTTTGACCCACTTTAAACGTTCAGTTTTTTTTTTTCAAATTTTGCACAACTGTCAAAGACCGATGACAATGCAATAATTCGAATAATTTTTTATTTTTTTAAATAAAACCTTTTTTGCTTATTTTCACTATTAAAATTTATTTTCTATTTTGTATTTTGGTTCTCTATGTAAAGCGTGTTTTTTAGTTTTTTAAAACTATTATTTATTTTCGACGAGCAGATAAAGCACGAATATGTATATATTGATATGTCATCATATATATATATATATATTTAAAATAAATTCGCACCTATTTTTATTTTAACATCACCCGCGCGTGGCCTTTCTGAAAACCAGCGTCCAGTGTCTAGCACTCGACATTTTTGCTGAGCACTGGCCCTTTTGGTACACTCGCATACCTTGTAATGTTTATGTTAATTTGTATTTCAAGGTGTTAATTATATTTTCGTATATTTTATTTGTTGTACCAATAAAAACATTTTTCTTGATTTTTCTTATTTCAATTATATTTGATCAAAATTACTTCCACCGTAGTTTTAATTAACGACTTCTCGGCTTCTGCTCATCGTTATATACTTATATAAACAGGACTTAATCGCGCTGAAAACTTAATATTTATTTATTTCGACGTTTCGATCAAGTTGCATTGATCGTGGTTACGAGAAGATTGAAGTAGCGGGTGTCAGCGTCGAGAAGGGCGAGCGTTGTCTCCAACTACCCGCATTTGGTTTGGAAAAATTCTGAATTGTCACGACAAACAAAACTAACGACATCTGCAGATTTCTTCAGACATAAACTATGACATAGTTATAAATTTTGTATATAGCTATGTGTACGATTCGCGCAAAATTAAAAGTTACAGTTCTACTCATCGGATTGAGATACCGTTTTTAACACTAAGCTATCCAATAGAGAAAACCGCATCAAAATCGGTCCAGTAATTTTTACGTGATACGTGAACTAACAAACATACAGACAAACAGGCAGAAACATACAATTTAAAAAAAAAATTGTTCAATAGCTTATTTTAAGTACCCTAGACCATTTCTTTTTTCTTTGTAGACTTTTTCGTACTTACTGCTTATAGTAGAAGTATAGATTTATTAAAGAATCAGTATTGTAATTCTACAGTTTAAGACAGTGCCTCCCCATTGCCTATTTTAAAACGACTGAGAACTATTTGTATAAGTGATTATCCAAACCAATTACGCTTCCAATATTTCCTGAACTTTGAACCATTTTCGTTTATTAGGGCGCTGCTGGCTGTGTAGGTATACTTACTTTACATTTTCTTATCAGTTTTTGCTTCAGTGAGCAGAGTTCGCGAGGTAAAATATGAAGGTGCTCTTCAAATGAACTCCTACCAAAAGTACCACTTCCTTACCTTATAGTTTGTTCATAATGTTCCGGTCGCAGTTAATAATGGAACTACTATGTGGCTGTTTTGTCATTTTAAGTTATTTTGAAAGTTTGTTCATTAAATATGAATTATATGACTGTTAATAATATGGTAAAAGTTTCCCTTGTGGCACCTTTACGGTGGTGCGAGCATGTATAAGCCCTGTTTTGAGTTATATACCAGGTAGCAAGCGGGTATGTAGGATAGAGCTTACTAATATTAATCTTGGTTAACTTGAAACCAATTTGTCTTGATTTTTTGTTAGCCATGGAAAGCCTTATCCACGTAAAAAAAAGATCAGTCTGAAACATGATCGACATCTTATCAGTAACAATATACCAATATACTTAAGGGTCGGCGGACGAAGAATGGTCCATACTAACGTAATACCAAAATCTGTTGTTATTGAATCATATTTCTACTATTGCCTTTATTTTAAAAGCTTTTATTTTACTTCACTAGTATGTACATATGTATGTATGTACTAGTACACTAGTATGTATGTATGTATGTATCTATATATTTCTGTCTGTCCTGGAATCTTACAATTCAAATTTTGAGCACTTCCTGATTAGCTATCCTGCTGAAACTATCAGGGTAGCTAAGAAATCGACGACAAAGCAAAAAAAAGATTTGAAAAATGAAAGAAAAAAATTATGACAATGTATTAAAAAAACTCATAAAAGCTTTTTTCTTTAATTTAATTTTTCAAATTATACATATTCAGATATTAATTAACTAGGCTAAAAAAAAAATATTGATCTAACTCGAAATTTAAGCAAATTGTAGTAATTATTAACACTGTGCAAATTCAAAATTCACTTTTATAAGCATGAAACATACAGAGAGTCCATAAATTCCTTTCGAATTTAAATTACACGCATGGCAAAGCCTTCACGAAAAATGTGTTTTTCTCTGATAAAATATAGAGCCCGGAAAATGGATGTGTTGACAAATTCCCCCTTATAAAACGGCCCCTTAGTTTAAGCTTCTCTTTTTAAGAGTGGCAAATAACGATTCTTGAGGACGAGTCGTTATCAATGCCAATATATAAAAGTGAAACGTTGTCGGTTTGTTTGTTTGGGGAACTTTCACGCTATAACGGCTGGACAAATTTTGATAGAGAATAGAGATAGCTTATACCCTGGAATAAAACATAGAATACTTTTTATTGCGGAAAAAACTGGAAAAACTGGATGAATATTGATTACTCGATGTGAGAAAAGTTTACAATGGAAACCAAATAAAAAGTATGTCAAAAAACATCAAGAGTGGTGCTATACAAACTTTTGCAAAGGTTTTGGTTGTTAATATCAAAATGTTAGAAGATTCAAACTCAAAGAATACTTAGTGTACCTAAATTTTTATTGATTTGATTTTTTCACAATATTTTATGTATTTCTCCTTGTTCATGAGATGTTAATTTTGACTTGTAAAAGTGCTATTATTTTGCCTATTTACAATAAAATACTTTGACTTTGACTTTGAGAAGAACATAGCATGATGAAGTTGCGGCGGGAAAACTAGTAAAATAATAGAATCCTACAACATACGAGTAGGTACCGTAACTATGATATACAATTACTTTTTAAAGAAACGCATGTTGAAATGATGAATATGGCCTCTGATGTCAGAGTTTGTCAGCCGCCCGAACGCCTCTGACATGGCTGCGACTGCTATTAATTAATAACAGCCGGCAACGACAATTTAACGTGCCCTCCGAAGCACGGAGCGATGGAAAACCGCACATAACTCAGAAAAGTCAATGGTGCGGAGCCTAGGTTTTTAACCCGGTATCGTTGGATTCTAAATTGCACTATAGAACCTTTAGGCCACCATCGCTCACAATCACTACACTATGAAATCGCTAGTATTGTATTATATGCTTATGTATGTAGTAAAATAGGTACAATAGGCGCTCGGTAATTCGGCACCCGTTTTTTTCCTCTATGCCGGATTGCTGGAAGTCCCGGATTATTGGATTTGTATGGGAAATAAATTTCGATGGCTAAGTTTATTTCGAGTTTCGAAGACGCTTCGATGCACGAAAAAAATTAAAAGGCACGTGGCACCACTGACAAAGTTAGGGCCGGAAAGAAAATTTACACGAACAATACATATTCTCCTGCTCGGTAATCCGGCATTCGGCTGTGTAAGCTGCTGGATTATAGATCGGGTCACTTGAGTCGCTAAGTGCCGGACTACTGGAGGTGACATCCTGCACTGTTAATGAGTGTAAGATTACGGAGCGCCTAATGCATTTATATATATAATCACTATCAATGCCCACGGCTTAACCCGCGTGGATATTTTCCTTTTACAAAAGTACGTCTATAGTACAAAATACCGAATTTCATGAAAATTCCTTTCAAAAGATTTTTAACGATTGCTCGGCTTCTACTCGTAGGATTGAGGTACGAAGAACACCAGATTTTAGGATTGTAAGCTATCCAACAGCGAAAAACGCATCTCGATCGGTCCCAGTACGTAATGCGCGATTAAATATCCAGACAGTTAGAGAAGATGAAAAACGTTATATTCTTCTTCAGTTGCTTATTTAAGGAGCATTTTAGAAAAAAAAATAACTTTGTACATACTTTTTGTTACTTACCGCTATATTATATGTATAGATGATCTGATCTTGCTGGCCGAAGTTTTTTTCATTTCTTAATGCACTCTAGTATCCATACCTCCATACCAATATATTAAAGTGAAACGTTGTCTGTTTTTTTTGGTTGTTTGTTTGTTTGTTTGTCTGTTTGTTTACTTGTTTGCTTGTTTGTTTGTTTAGGGAGCTTTCACACGCGATAACAGATGGATGGATTTTCATGAAATTTGGAATGGAATATGAAAGACAATAGATACTGTTTACCCCGGAAAATTGTAAGTTTCCACGGAAAACTAAAAAACTGGAAAAATATTGATTACTCGCTGTAGGAAACGGTTGCCATGCCACAAAATAACAAGTATGTCAAAAAACAACAAGAACATTGGTGCTATACCTACTTTTACATTGGTTTTTAATATCCTTATAACAAAGGATGCTTTTTTCGCGATAAACAGTACTCCGCGCGGATGAAGTCACGAGTGGCAAAGCTAGTACCTACTCGTAATAAGTGCTTAGATGCCGAGTTTTTCGATACAATAAGTCCAGGTGGTGCTATTTTCTGTTCAAGTAAGTATACACGACTAATAAAACCTATTAAAAACGAAATAGCATGCATATTTCATTTCTACTCAGGGCTTAGGGTGGAAATAATGTTTTTTGCACGGTAACCAATAAAACATCAATTTTTTTAATCGATAAGTAATTTGATGAAAATACAAATCTACAGATATAAATCAAAATGCCGGAGATTTAAAAAAAACATTATCAATTACTTTACTACAATGGACCACATACACACAGTGAGGCAAATTATACAGAAGTCGGAAGAGTAAAATAAGCCCTTGTGTCTTGCTTTTGTGGACTATGAAAAGGCCTTTGATTCCGTTGAGACCTGGGCTGTTTTAGAGTGACTGCAGCGATGCCAAGTGGGCTGGCGGTATATTGAAGTGCTGAGATGTCTTTATGACGCCGCGATTATGAGTGTTCAAGTACAGAACCAGCAGTCTAAACATATCCAGTTGCGCAGGGGAGTGAGACAGGGGGACGTTATATCCCTAAAACTGTTCACCAACGCCTTGGAAGATATGTTTAAGACTGTGGACCGGAAAGGGAAGGGTATATAAACGGCGAGTACATCTCACACTTTGCTGATGACATAGTCCTTATGGCGGAATCGGTGCAAGAACTTGAGCAGATGCTAAACAGCCTGGCTGATGCTTATAGACAGATCGGTCTCGGGATGAACTTAGATAACCTGGCCACAGGGCGTCCTTCACTACGTTTGCCTAAACGTGGTCTCCACTCGAGAACTCGTCTACCCCAACGGTTATCGGTTCTTCGGGAAATGTGACCAGCCACTGCCACTTTAGCTTGCTTATCATCTGAGCTATGTCGGTTACCTTCGTTCACCGTCGGATATCTTCATCACGAATCTTGTCCTTCAAAGAAACTCCAAGCATAGCTCTCTCCTTAGCTCGCTGAGCGACCTTAAATTTGTGGACTAGTTTGACCGTGAGTGCCCACGTTTCGGCCCCGTAGGTCATTACTGGTAGGACGCACCGATTGAAGACTTTTGTCTTCAGGCACTGTGATATGGATGACGAGAAGACTTAACGAAGCTTGCCGAGTGCTACCCAACCCAGCTGAAATTTTCTGTTGGCTTCCTTCTCAAAGTTGTTCTTACCCAATTGCAATATTTGCCCAAGGTAAAAATATTGTTGGACAACTTCTAGAACCAGACCATTAACTACAATTCCATTTGCAATTAATGGAAACATAATTTATTTCAATCCACGTTTGGCCATATCATTAATGTAGAGTTTTCATGGTACCAAAGGTGTTAAAACAGATAGGTATTCAAAGCCAAAAAAACACAAAGACAAAGGCGGGAGCTCGGTACGCTTCACTCGTATTCTAACCTATAACGGCCAAGTCGGGCGAGGCCAAGACGCATGGCTTCTTCATGGTATGGTTAAACATTAATGATCATAATTTCGTGAAATAGTTACATTATCCACTGCTAGAGGCGCTATGTGGAGGCCCGACTTGGCCGTTATAGGTTAGAAGACGAGTGAAGCGTTGAGAGCTGTTCATATCGTCAAATGCTAATCATTCATTGATCTGGTCAAACCATTTCATGATGTCAACGATAATTTCATGAAATAAAAAGTTATTTTGATGTGACCAACCATTTCATGAAACGATCAATTTTACGATATCGCCACGATATAGTTATTATCTTACAAAGATGACCCGCTAAACAAATAAATGGTATGTCGTATGACGTCACACGTCACAAACACAGTACATATATTAGTCTTTCCAGATAGTAGTGTATTGAAGCATTGATTTCGAGATTGAAGTCTACTGTCAGTCGGAGACAAAAAAGGAAGGTTATGATTTTATCAGAATACCTATGTATGCATGCATGAATGTATGTATGTATGTATGTATGTTCGTCTGCTTGTACATGACCACAATTTACAGCCAACCTTTTAAAATTGTAGGAATCTTCTATTAGTAAAACCAGGGTTTTTACAATAACTTACTTACAAAAAAGGAGGCTATCGATTTCACGCGTATGTCACACATTATAATAAGAAAAGATTTGTTTTTTTGTATGTTTGTATATTTGTATCATTGTTTGTAATGGACAAACGAAAAAATTACTGTACCAATTTAAAAAATATATTTCACGTATTAGAAAGCTACATTATCAGCGAGTAACATGGAAACTATTTTATTTTTCAAGAAAGTAGAGATCCCTACGAAAAAATACAATTTAAAATAGAAAGAGTTATAATAGTTTCTTACCCCAAACCCCTCTATATCGCTAAGTTCACATCACCAGTGTAAACAATCAAACAAAAAAACAAAGTAATCGGGCTACATCAATAAAAAAATAAAAAACATGCAGTCGAACATATAACCGTCTCCGAACTCTGTGAAGTCGATTAAAAATATACAACGGAATGACACGTTGCCACGTAAATGAAATAATAACAAGTCTATTACGTGAGTAATGATTAGACATTTCTTACTGTCGTTGGAGTAATGATGCAATTATTGTCTATAGGTAAAAAAACACCATGATCGTTGCTACAAAAGATTTTGAATTACGCTTACTGGCGTATTTTTTTTAGAAGTTACAATGCGTATAAAAAATCTAAAAGTAAGAATAATGCCGCGGTGTGAGCGCTACCCGTACGAAACCAGGGCGAATCACTAGAATTTAATATTTTTAATAATTGGTACTTATTAGCAGTATTCATATTATGTTAGTCAATATGGGTAGGTATCTAAACGAATGTTACTACTTTGTATCTCAATGCGATGAGTAGAGAAGCCCGTCAATCGATGAAATAATATTTGTCGACTGAACGAAATTTGGTAATTTGTACTTTTGATCCTGGAATACATAGGCTACATTTTCCCCAGAAAAATTTCGACGCGGGCAAAGTCGCGGAGGATAATATAAAACTACTCTATACTTATATTACTCGTATTCTAGTTTATTCTTATCTTACTTTTTTTTTTTTGCCAGATGAAGTTATATATATTTATAAACGATATACTTTGTGAGGGTTTAGAGTTATTCAAACATTTTCCTTTCCGTCGGAAATAAAATATGGCAGTTGTAAGCCGCTTTACACTTCATATTTCCAATAGCACTCTCGCCGTTAAGACGAATCCAATGATACCTCATTTAACAAAATCCATTTAGCCGTTTAGTCTGTAGGACGTGCCAAAGAAACGTAGAAACAAACAAACATACATACATACAACCCAACACATGACCCTCCGCAATCGGGTGTTTGTTGACAAAACAAATGAAGTTTTTTTTTTTTGGATCCCTATATTGGTTCGAAAAGATTGAACTAAAGAGTCCAATCTTGATATATACTTAGGTATATTACTATACTCTTTGTTCCAATATATTTGTGGTACTGGCATCCTACTCGCAGAAAACAATCTTTCTTTCTTGTTTTTTTTTACGTGAAGATACTTCATGCGCGAAACTCGCTCGTAGCGTTCTTTTCAAAACCACGCTGAGACCCCTGCCTCCAGGCACCCGCACCGCGTTCGTCAAATCGGCCGTTTACTCCTCGATACACTACTGTCTGTAAAGACTAATATATGTACTGTAACACAAATATGTGTGAAACGGAAGTGTCATATTGACTAAGGATACGACCCACTGATCTCTAACTACTAACACTATAGGTTAGTAGTTAGATAGGCTCTGCCGTACTTTCGTTTATGCCGAGTCAAAGCTCCCCACTGAGCATCTATGGTACTAAAATTGACATTGTTTCATCTCCTGACGTTAGTCACCGTTAGTTCCGCGGATTTTCACTACTGCCAAACTACTGCTATCAGCGCCAAATGCTCTCGTTATGACGTTTGTCAAAAGCCTGTCTAGAGTACGGAGTAAGCAGTTGTCTATAATACGGCCTCATTAAGTTGGGCTGCCTGAAACAAATTATGGTAGGTACGAATTTTCTGAGATATATGTATCCTATGACCTATTCTAAGACCAAAGTATCTATTACGTAAAATAGTACAAAATTTCATCAAAATTAGTGGTGCAATCAAATAGTTTTTATTCGATTAATCGGCTTTTACTCATTACAACGAGATTCTGAATTCATCAAATTAACAGTGAACAACCACATTTCAATTGGTACAGTAGTTTTGAATTGCGTGAACATACATCCAGAGAATCACTTATATTTTATCTTATTTAAGTCTTCGAGACCATATTTTTATATTATCTTATTTGTACAGACTTGTTGTTATCTATTCTGTACTAGCACAACTGACACATTTAAAAGTTCATCCCTGTAGGTATTAGGTGTCTGGCGAGGCTCTCTAGTCTTTAGTTAGAATAAAGTTGAGCGAACGAACTCCCCGTTATGGTCTAGCCGTAGATTAATTTTAGACTGATTGCTGAACTAACTACAATACGCTTAGGTACCAACTTAAACCAGACCCCAATTGTTGTCTCATTATTTTTGAGCAAGTTGTATGGACAATGCCCGTCTACTCATTTTATGCATTTTATATTGATTGAAGCAGTAGACGCCCTCGAAGTTTTATTTTTGAAAGTATGATAGAGTTTTTTATTATAACGTCCAAGGCACATTGAGGAACCTTGTTTGAATATTCCGTGTCTATCAGTGAATTTTCATAATTTGTGGTATATGTTTTCAGTAATTTGTTAGAAGATTTCACACTTTGATTACAACGAAAATCAAGAACCTATTTATTTGCACTAAACAAATCAAACTTATAATAAAGAAAATTTCAAATCAAACAGAGTCGCTTGAGTTGCAGCTTGACGGAAATGTACGAAAATTGAATCCCGAGTGCACAAAAGTTAAGGCAATTACGTCTCACATTATTCGAGCATTTTCTATATTTTTAAGGAAACTTTCGGTAAAACAAGTGACGCTAATTGACTCTGAGCGAAAACTCTGGTTATTTAATACAAAAGCTCTGGCGTGTCCTAAAATTTCAGCCGGTCGAGAGTTCCGTACACAATTGGGGACGCACCACAGAATTTTAATTGAGTTCCCTTTTGTTAGTTTACTTTCATTTTTAGTTAATGGATTGCCTGCTGTATTGATTGTATGGAGATTAATGGTAATTCTAGATAGTTGAACTTTTGGGGGCTTTTGGTCGTTGGATCGATGGACGAAGGCGTGTGGTCCAAACAAAAGAAAAGAGTATTCAAATACGTGTGAGTTTATTGAACGCTACTGCGAGACTGGCGGTATTTGATACAATTATAAGAAGTACTTAATACCAACCTTAATATAATTTTTACAACTGACAATAAGCAGTGAGCTACTTATTTTATGGACTATGGTTGAACATAATTCACTATATACGTGCCCATCTTCTATTTATCTATATCTATTCTATACTTATAATAAAGCAGTAAGTAAACAATGAGCCGTCGCTAAACACCTGGCAGGTGTGTAAACATAAAAAAGGAAATAATTAAAACAACGTGCAACATTATGCACTACGCACTCTCCCTGGTCAACTGTGAATCTTCAAAGTCAAAGTCAAAGTATTTTATTGTAAAGCAGCTGTACTCACGGTTTTGCCTGCGTGATCATTTAAAAATAGCTCATACGTGTTATTACAGGACCAAAAGTGCCATTAAAACTACTACATTTCTTCAAAATTCGTTCAGCCGTCAAATAGTTTTTTTTATCGATTGCTCGGCATCTAATCATCGGATTAAGTTACCAAGTACCCCAATTTTTAGGGTAAACCCTAAGCTATCCAAGTTCAGTATTTTTAACGTGATGCTCGAACCAATATACAGCCAAACAGACAAACAAACAGACAGACACGATTAAACATTTGTTATATGCTTATTCAGTAGCTTATTTTAAGTACAAAAGACAATTTTTTCTAAATTATCTTCTATGTACAGACTTTTTCGTTCGTATTGCTTTATTATAAGTATAGATAGTTTAAATAATAGCACTGTTACAAGTCAAACTTCAAGATTAGATAGAACAGATTAACGTCAAGTTAGTTCATCTGATATATACTAACTTTTCGGCCTAAAACCTTAAGTCTGGTTGGCGCAATGGGAGACCGTTCGACTGCCGGTCTTTAGTACCGGAGTTCAATTCCCAACTGTAACTGGAGCGTTTAAATTATACAAATTAAAAAAATGAGATGACTTCAATAGGGCTGAGCTAAGGCGGAAAGAGACGAAATGAGCGGCGTGGCGACGCGTCGCTGCATCACTCGATCGCCACGCCTAGAGTCGGTGTTACCCCCGTAAAGCAACGAGGTTTTAAAACTAGCTACATAACCAGAATATGACGTTATTAAAATTCGTGTCTTACTATCTGTCATTCTGTCTGGATGTTTGTTTACGCATCATGTAAAAACTACTGAGCCGATTGAAATGCGTCTGATGAGTAGAAGCCGAGCATAAATGTTTTTGACGTCTAAAGGCGTTCTGATCTAATGTGGTACATTGGTATTTCAGGCCCTGGAAAATAGAATAGGTACTTTAGGAAGATGGGTAGCAGCGTCCTCCGAGCACATATTTGCCACACTGCGGTTACCAATCCACCTGCCAAGCGTGGTGGCTATTTCTCGTCCACAAGTCCCTCGTCAACAACATTGTGAAGATCGAAAGCGTTTCGAGCAGGGTGGTATACCTTATACTCAGAACTATTGAACGGTATTCCTTGAAGGTCTTACAGGTGTACGCCCCACACGCGAAACGCCGGGACGATGAAGTGGATATGTATGACATTTCTAATGCCATACATGCCCCGAAAACGCACTTCACAGTGGTGATGGGGGACTTCAACGCACGGCTGGGCATGAGGAATGGCGTTGAACTGAGAGTGGGGCAGTTTGGATTTTGACAGCGGAACCAAAGGGGTCAGCGATTGGCCGACTTCATGGAGAAGGAGGGACTCTTTATGATGAACTTTTTCAAGAAGCGTCCGTCCAGGAACTGGACATGGCTGCACCCCGGCGGTCATAAGCACGAGATAGATTTAATTTTGCCGACCAATACGAATATATTCAATAATGTCCTTGTGATCAACAGGGTTCAGACCGGCAGTGATCACCATATGGTAAGAGGCTCATTGAATATCAACGTAAAGCTGGAGAGGTCTCGTTTGATGAGATCTACTCTTCGCCCAAATCCTGCCCAAATCCAAAACCCCGAGAGCTTTCAGTTGGAGCTCCAAAATCGCTTCCAAATCCTTACCGAATGCGATACAGTGGACGAACTTAATAACGGGCTGGTGAAAATTGTCCACGCGGTCAGGTCGGAGTTCTTTAAGACCCCCCGCAAAAAAGAAAACAACTGGCTAATTTGGCTCGGTTTAATGTTTATAGTACACTCTGTACGAAACCAGATGTGTTAGCAACTCCACTGCGCGCCTGCAGGTGGCTGGCTAACTTGGCTTGGTGTAATGTTTATAGTACACTCAGTTTGAAAGCAAATGTGTTAGCGGCTCCACTACGCGCCTGCAGGTTGCTGGCTAACGTGGATCGGTGCAATATCTATAGTACACTCAGTACAAAACCAGATGTGTTAGCGGCTCCACTGCGCGCCTGCAGGTGGCTGGCTAACTTGGCTCGGTGTAATGTTTATAGTACACTCAGTACAAAACCAGGTGTGTTAGCAACTCCACTGCGCGCCTGCAGGTGGCTGGCTAACTTGGCTTGGTGTAATGTTTATAGTACACTCAGCACGAAAGCAGATGTGTTAGCGGCTCCACTACGCGCCTGCAGGTTGCTGGCTAACGTGGATCGGTGCAATATCTATAGTATACTCAGTACAAAACCAGATGTGTTAGCGGCTCTACTGCGCGCCTGCAAGTGGCTGGCTAACTTGGCTCGGTGTAATATTTATAGTACACTCAGTACAAAACCAGATGTGTTAGCGGCTCCACCGCACCTGCAGGCGGTTGGCTAACGTGGCTAGGTGCAACATATATATATATATTCCCTTTTTTTAATTCGTAGTCTCATTTTTAAGTACATTAACATAGAATTGTGAGCTACCCTGAAAGTTTCAGCTGGATAACTAATCGGGAAGTGCTCGAAATTTGTGTCGCAAGATTCCAGGACAGACAGAAATACAAAGATAGATAGATACTTAAATATATACAAGTGAAGATACATAAAAGCTTTTAAAAAACATTAAGGTACAAACAAACTAACGGACTCCGTCGGAACCATCGTAAATACAATATGGCAGCTGTAAGCCTGTACTATGTGAGTTTTTTGACACTTCATATTTCCTAAAGCAAACTCGTGATTAAGACGAATCCAATGATACCTCAATTATCAAAATCCGTCAAACCGTTTAGGCTGTAGGACGGGCCCCATAAATGTACAAAGAAAACATACAACCCAAGCACATCACCTTCCGCAGTCGTGTAATAAAAATATCTAAAGTATCTATGTGTAAATAGATATGTATAAACCTGCACCACAATATGTAGAGTAAAACGAGCACCACCAACTAAACTTGTTTCGTCACCTTGCAGTTTTACGAGTGTATGCAGTGTGCACTCTGTTCTAAATGAAATCAGGTTTACTGTCTACTTTGGATGCGATGACGTCTACTCTTTACAAAAGCCACATGATAGTGTAAATATGCAAAGCAGGAGCTCCGTGTGTTTAGTGAGGATGTAAGGGAGTTAACAATAATAATAATAATATATTCCGGATATTTTACACCAATTACTTATCCCCAAATGGTATACCCTACCTACGAGACAACAGATAAACATACTTAGATACGAATTTAACATCCATGACTCGGAAACAAACATTTCTGCTCATCACACAAATGATTGCTCTTGCGGGATTCGAACCCGTGACCGTTGACTATGCAGTCAGGGTCACTAACCATGCGGCCAATCGGTCGTCGAAAACATGAGATTAGATGAGATGGTTAAAACATGAGCAATGTTGAAACTTTTCTTCTAAATATTTATTTTTGAATATTTTTTGTACGCGTATAATATTTAAATGATGCATAATGAATGGCTGATGATGATGAAGAAAAAAATGTTTGCTAGGTACTCAATTAATACATTAAAATATTTTTCTTTTGTTTTCCACATTAAGATTTTACTTTTGACTGTACTCACCAGGAAGACAAAAACTGAGTCGCTTTATTCTTAATAATGTTAAGGCGAAATGGGCTCCACATTTGACGATTCGAACTTACGAATATTTAAAACTAGACTTTTGAAACCGGTTAATTGACTTTATTTTTTTTATGTGTAGTAAATGGTAACGAAATACTTTATCTGGATGTGGTCACCGAAACACGATAGGATGAATATGGAACAACCCGATTAAATAAATTTGGCTCGATAGAAATTAACGTAAAGTTTACTAAAAATCACCCGTTTTTACGGTCCCGTCGATGAAATGAATCAACTTCATTCAGTATCCATCGCAGATAATTTTATAAAAAAAATATGTCTAATCCCAATAAACATTCAAATACTTTTCTGAAAAAACGCATGATTATTAAAAAAATGAAAAATTAAATTGAGAATCCATACCAATATATAAAAGTGAAACGTTGTCTGTTTGTTTGTTTGGGGAGCTTTCACGCGATAACCGCTGGACGGATTTTGATGAAATTTGGAATGGAGATAGCTTATACCCTAGAATAAAACATAGAATACTTTTCCGTGGAAGTTTCCACGGGAAAACTGGAACATGTTGAATACTCGCTGTAATGAACGGTTGGCATGGAAACGAAATAACAAGTCTTTCAAAAATCATCAAGAGCGTTGTTGCCACAGATTAAGTAGTTTATGCTATACCAACAACAAGCCACAGAGGCTATAACCAAGAAGTCTAAGTCTACTTTTGCATTGGCTCTTAACATCCTAGAACAACGTAGGATGCTTTTTTCGCGATAAACTGTAGTCCGCGTGGACGAAGTCGCGGGCGGGTAAGTTAGTATTAACTAAAATCGTCTCCTGAGACCTACCTGTCATGCTTACCCTTCAGGTAAGGTGCAGGACCTTGAAGAAGTACTTATTCGCTTCAAGAAATGAACAAAATGTCTGTTTTAATCATTTGTGTCTAATGTATTCACACCTGTAAGATGTTTGCTTAACTTTTGAGTATTAACTCAGTCAGTAGGAACATAATTCATCAAAAGAAAAGCATTTACTTCAAATAACTGATGCAAAGGGTCATAATATTTTTTATTGAAATGGCCCAATCTTTTTCACGCGCAAAACCACGGTCTGAGTATTAAATTTAATAAATTTATAAGTATAAGTTTTATAAGTGCATACATACAAAGTTAAAATATACATGTACAAAGTGAAAGTTACAGTCAATTCAGAAGTACTACTATATAAGTAGGTACCTTCCCTTGTAACACTCATTGTTATACTTTATTTTTAGATATAATTTCTTGTTGTGCTTGTGGTGTCCAATAAAGAGTTAATCTATCTATCTACCTTCTATAAGTCTATAAGTTTTATTATGTAATTGTATGTAATTTACATGGTGTCTTAGAATCCGGACAAGATAATCTGTATCCCGGGTAGTATTGATGCATGAACAAGATAAACTAATAAACCAGACTTTACTACCTGCCTGGTTTATTAAAATGCACGTGCATATTCTCACTTCCCACCTAGTCTCGACACGTCAGTGCAGTTTACGACCGACGGGGTGCGAAGAGACTAGGTTTAATGCTTTTGATTTGAGCACGTTTCACTCGTATTCCTGCACCTATTCGTTGTAATTGTGTAAGAAAGAAGACGTTTTTTTTAATGAAATGTGTGATTTTTATGCGCCTACAGTCTGTTATTTATGCCAAAATGAAAGTTACAAAACAATACAGTTCTATTGCTAGCAGTTATACCCTACTCCCTTGCGCATCTGCATACCTGTACAAAAATAACAATAACCATAGATATCATTTTCATACTGTTTCACCTCCGTTCATAACTACTCATCTTCGTTCGACTCCATCCAGTTCATTCTTAACCCCCAAACAAAGAGACGGGTGTTATAAGTTTAGGGTGTGTATCACTGTGTGTGTGTGTGTGTGTGTGTGTGTGGCATCGTAGCTCCCAAACGAATGGACCGATTTTGATGCAGTTTTTTCTGTTCGAAAGCTGATGTGACCGAGATAGTTCTTAGATATATGGAGAGGGGGAGGGGGAAGGGAGAGGTGAGAAAAGGGGGTGAAATACGTAGCTTCCAAACAAATGGACCGATTTAGCTGTGGTTTTTTATGTTTGAAAGCTAGGGTAAACGAGATGGTTCATAGCTATAAAAGAGCAATGAAGGGGGGATTGTGTAGATGTAGATGTTTTATTAGGTATATGTTTGTTAGTTTTGATTTTAAATTACCTTAGTTTTTATAAGCTAGTGTAAGTTTTATCCGACGTGTAAGGACCGCCAGTAGCGGAATAAGTCTCATTCAATTGGTTCCATTCGATCTTTATCTGGAAACTCTGAACTACAGTTTCCCGGCAACTTTCACTATATCGTCGCTCCATCTTTTAAAGGGTCTGCTATTATATAAATCTCTCGGAACCTAGTTTGTCACAATCTGAACCCACCTTTCTGCTTCTACTCTCTGAATGACCAGCCAACTTCCACACTTCACTTTAGTTTTAAAAATTGTTTAATAACATCTTTAGCTTTCGTTTTCTTCCTGATACTAGTATTTCTGACCCTGTCTTTGAGTTCGATGTTCATGCAGTTGCGTTTCATTCCTCATTTTCAAATTCTGTTTTTGTATTTGCTTTTTGGTTAGTGGTTTGGTTATTTAACAATAATTTAATACAATTCATAAATCTACAAGGAACTATCCAAATAACGTCTAGTAGGTTGACCACAACAGATACATAATCATTAAAAATAGTGTTAATAACAATTAACTAGATAATTATTTCGTTTTATATAAACTAAAAAGCTTATACTTTTTAACAAACTTAATTTCACAAATCTGACAGGTGTAGAAGGTAAGACATGTTATTAGGCAGATTTTTCTTGCTTTTGTAGTTTACAAAAGGCAGATCTGAGATTAGATCAAAAAGCTAGAAGCAAAAACTTTACTTCCAGATATTTTTCACAGTTCTAAGCATCAATTTTTTTTTTTTAGTAATTTGGAAGAGCTAAAAAAATGTATCTATCGATCTAACGGGTGGGACATTTACCTTCGGCATTAGGCAACCCTATAACTTTGTCATCTGTTGTCAGATTGGCTGATCCTAGCTCGCGTTCCAAGCGTCAGTCCAAGCGTATTTGTGCTATGGAACGGGACACTACCACTTAATGTTCATTTGAACAGTTTTTTGATGCCAATTCTGACTGTCTGATGTATTTGATTCGATCAAGATGGCGTTACATATAGAGTTGTAGAGTTCTAAAACGTAATTTCGAAAAAATTAGACTGACTGACCTCCATCTATACCTCTGCAATCTCGTGACTTAACGCCTCCAGACTTTCCTGTAGAGTTATTCGAAGTCCAAAATGTACCTCAATAAGCCTTGGACCCTCAAAGCTTTGAAAGACAATATCCAACAGGAAAAAGCAGCTATTAAGCCCGAAGCATTTCGAAAAGGGATGGGAAATTACGAAACATGAGCACATTACGCTATTTGCTCTGATGGCGACATTTGCGCGATATCGTAGACGATGTAGTAAAAGTTATTTAAAAATGATCAAATATACAAGGACCAAAATACTCAAAAAAACAGTTCGTTTTATTAAATTGTTACCATAAAACAACCCGAAGGTTTAAATGGCCCAGCCTGTACTTGCGGATGGGCTAAAATGTAAATCTTAAAACTTAACGCTTTAGGATACAAGCAAAACAGGTAAAATTTTAATATCTACGAAAGCACACATCAAATTCATCAGCCCATGTTACAATGGGCTGGTCACATCTCTCGCAGAATCGACAACCGTTGGGGAAAACGAGTTTTAGAGTGGAGACCACGTTTAGGACGTCCACGTTGGGACGCCGGGGCCAGCCGGAGAGGCGACTTACGAAAGACAGTTGACAGCAAGTGGATGAGAAGAGCCGAAGATCGAGCTCAGTGGCGTTCATTAGGAGAGGCCTAAGTCCAGCAGTGGATTAATATAGTGGATGATGATGACGATGATGATGATGAAAGCACACATAGAAAATTCAAATTTGGTAAATAAATTTGAATTTCTACTAGAGCTTTTTTATTTAATTGGAACTAGATCCCATCCCAAACGTGAACTTGAATTCTAAAAACAAATAGGCGAGTTGGTATAACTAAGTCATTTGGCCAGAGATGGGACCCGATTGAAAATTTCCAACAAAGACCAATAGGGAGCTCCCGTGACAATAGCACTTTAGTGTCAAAAGTGAACAACTAGTAACTGGTGTTCGCAACTCAATTAAAAAGTTAATATCACCTGGGTAAAGTTGGGCTATGTGCTAGTACTGTTGTACTAATATTTATTCTGTGACTAGTACAATGAATGTAAAAGAGATTTAAGGTATGCAGGCAGTCGACAGACTAAATCGGCGATGTAGTAGTGCTCTTGTGCGGACATCCAATTAGGCTAGAAAAATTATGCGAAGCGATGGATTTTCTATAAGGCATGGCGATATACCTATTCACAGATTCTGCGGCCACCCAGATTCAGTTCATGTAATGAATGATAATTGATAACATTGCATCAAACCATCAGCTCTATCCCCTTAGCTTAGTTCACAAAACACTCGGTGCGACAACTTCTGCACATTGTTTATAAGGGTCGATTTTTTAATAATTATGTCGTCGTAGAGATCTCTTTAATCCATACCATAACATTGTCTGTTTGTTTGATTGTTTGGGAAGTCTAAACATGATAACGGCCGGACGGATTTTCATGAAATTTGAAATGGAGATAGCTTATACCCTGGAATAAAACATAGGATACTCTTTATCATCATCATCATCATCATGTTTCACTCTCTAAAGGGCTGAGCTGATTTTGACCAAAAATTTAATGGAAATTGCTTATACCCCGGAATAGCACATATGATACTTTTAATCATCATCATCATCATCATCCATAGGCGGGTGAAACCGCGGGGCGCAGCCAGTTGTTGACAGTACACACGCGAATGCTGCTACCAATTTCATTATATCCTTTAGCTGGTTCTCACAGCACTCGCGGGATGAGAAGAGGTGGTCCTATTACTACGCCGGGCACTAAATGGCTCAACAACGTCTCTTAAATTAATATCAAAATCATTAGTTCAGCCACACGTTAACCTATCTTACCTCTGTTTCCATAAATATGACTGTCACATAGAAAGATAAACCACATCCTTTTCTACAAAAACCGCAAGCTCCCTAAAATAACATCCTCGTTCATTCACCACACACGACTTTCATAAAAACTTGAAGATGATTTATTTGGTGAGTTGCTGAGCAAATAAGGATATTTCTGCTCACTTATTGCGTCTGTCACAAGATTTTGAAGAAAGCACTTACACGAGGAAGGAAACGTGATTTTTGTGCGTGTTACCATTATTTGGATGGATATTAAAATGTCAGTTTGGATCTTGAACTTTTGTAAACACTGTACATTAAGTGACATTTCCAGTTATGCAGTGAAAAGCTCTTGGCACGCAGAATTCAGTGCAAAGCCCCTCGAAAGAGTATTGAACTAATTAATCTTAAATATTATATAAATTTTCATTGTAAGATACGAAACATAGTAGTTTTTTTTTAGTTCTGGAGCTGGAGCAACCTACAAACGAAGATGACAATGATGATACGTTTGAACAATTATGGTATGCAAAAAACGTGTGACGTCATAACGACAACGCCCGAACAATTCTTCCGCGGGTTCAATTAGTAGAAAATAAGGGCCTAGTCATTAGATCCTTGACTATTCAAATGATGAATGTAGAAGCAAAGCATGAAGGAAAATAAACAGTTTTTTAGTGTTCCTACAGGTGCTCTACTATTTCCGAACATTGAGATTCCAAGCCGAAAAACTGTGTCATTATTGAAACAGTACTAGAAAACGCTATAAAGGGTAAAACATCAACTATTAACATAGCAAAGTGCTCTCTCCTGATTACAAAATGAAAAGGTTTGTTCAACTATTCCGTATAGTCAGGGAACATAAAATCTCCTGTTTTACGCTCTCCTATTCAGTATACGAGTTGTACGTTGCAACGGATACACACTACTTAAATAGACAGTATATCTTAAGCCCAAGTCTACGCATTTCAGTCACGTTCCCGCAAAGCGAAAGGGCTAAGGAAAATAGTAAGGTACATGGATGTACAAGGAAGATACGTTACGCCTTTAACTTTACACAAAACTGGCTTGAATACCACTCACATCCATACTCATATTTATCAAAACCATAAGAACACCTGTTACACTTAGTTTCGTTAGGAATAGTTTTGAAATGAAATGAACAATAATAAATATTTAAGCAGCTCAGTAAATCCATACCAATATATAAAAGTGTGTTATGTATGGCAGCTCCACGTAAATTGCTACCCTGCATTATACTTCCGCTGAACCAGTGACCTCAATGCAGACCACGAGGCGCTGATGCAACATGCGCTGCTCGGCGGCGCATCTCCCAATTCTGTCACTTCGGTACTTGGGCCGCAAGTACATATTATTTTAGGTTAGACTTAAAATGTAGTTTAAATATATTAATAAACCTAGCTATAGCACATTTGGGTTTCTTTGCATCCTCCGGCTGCGGCCTCCGTAATTGGCGCATTCGTAAGATGTTCAAAGATAGGGTCGCTAAACAGGGCCTCTTCGAGCATCCAGAACCTACAGGAGACGCATACCGGAGGAGCATCCAAAAATCAACGCAGCAAAGATACCAAAAATGTAAATGTGAGTACTATAGATGAATACTATCGTTGCTCTCCTCTATTTTAAGTCCATTACATTTTAACCTTCAGTGTTATAATGTAATTCCTAATTTAATTCGAAGATTTACCAATCGAGGCAATCGCGGATTCTTAGATATAGATTAGATAGATATATTTCTCCCCTACTATACGAGTATAAGTCTTCTTACATTTAACATTCTATGTTAATATGTAAAAGTCTAAGATTTACCAATCGAGGCAATCGCGGATCCTTAGATATAGATTAGACACGAATAGATATAGTTTTCCCCTTGTTACATTTAACCTTCTGTGTTAATATGTCAGAATCCAAGATTTTCCAATCAAGGCAATCGCGGACACCTAGATTAGATAGATATAGTTATGACTATAAAATGCTATATTTAAAACGTATTCATATTTTCTACAAACAAATTAGTATTTTTAATAGATTATCAGACCAGTTATACAAAAGAACATCAGTAGTTCCAACTATTCCAAAGTATTTTAATGGCTATATATACCAGCATCTAATTATCAATCCAATATAATATTGTACTATTTTTTTAAATTTCATATCTGTGTCATGTTTCCTAGACTGTCGTAGGTAAACTTAGTAACACGACGCCACTGACGATGCTCTTTCTGTAACTATTAATTATTCTGTTACTAAATCTAGTAGCAAAGTCATCGTTTTTATGAGTGACTGTGGTATTGAAAGCATTTTTAATAACCGTTACAATCCAAAAAATCATAAATTAAAGTGATTCATCCAGTTAACGCTTGCTACATAATCATAATATAGCATCACAAGATATTCGAGATTTCCGTCATGTTTTTTGTGTTAAAACTATAGTAGAGAATGAAACTTTTTATTAATTAAAAAAAAATGGTATAAAAATAGATTTCAAAAATGTAATTCCTGATTTAATTTAAATTTTATACTGATAAATCTTCATAGATTATAGTATGTCCATACAAGAAAATTTTGTAAAAAAAAGAAGTTTCTTATGCTCTCTTTTAATATGTTAACACATATTCATTTGTAAGATGAGTTTTGCAATAAGTTGAGTTCAGGCTCTACTTTAGATTTTCACTCTGAATAGCACAGTTTCGACCTTGACTACTAACAGTTCATAAAATAGTTATTCTTAGTCTTCATACCTCATTACACTAGACTTCTCATATGAAATATTTTAAACCTGACTTTTTAAATTCAAATTAAGTAGATTTTTGCTAAAATGTTATAATGATATTTAACTTACCCAAGACCTCAAATTACATTATTCTAATAGTTCTATTACTCAGTGATTCATTCACATATTGATATAAAGATAGTTTAGTCAGTACCTACCATTATAGTACTTACTTGTAATTTATTCTGTGAGTATAGATAGAGATATAGAGTCGTCAAATTGCTGATTTCCTTCTTGTCCTTAATATAAAATTTATACAAATTGACAGTATTCTATAATAAGAATCAATCTTTAAGCCTATACCTACCTATCCCACCCTTTGTAGCATGAGCAACCTATAGTACTGATTCTTCGTACACTATATAGAGACAGAATATCCGAAGTTCAATCCACCCGGTATCTCTACGAGAAGAAATTAACTTCGAGATTCATTACCATCAAGCACGTGTGAAGTATGAACCAGCTGATCACAAAGCAAAAATTTGATTCGTCTTGCCCACCGATCCTGCCACCAAAGGAACAAGGAAGACCATAACTACTATAAACTGTCCAGGAATATTGAGTTCAAGATCGCCTCGCTGAACAAACCATCAAGACGCACCGGTTATCAATCTCGTCAAACTTTTGTTAACTTACAGTTTTATAAACTACGTCAAGCCTACTAAAAATCGCCACTGAGTCTACACTAAAACTTCATCAAACCAGCGTTCAAACCTTATGAAGCCCGTCAAACTTTATCAAGCCCTCAGTCAAACTTCATCAAGAACGCTATCAAACTTCATCAAGCTCGCCATTAAAGTTACAATACAATTAAAGAAACCCTTCAACATTATATTCAGTAGATGCGCAAATGAACATAAGAGCTATCGGATTACAGCACTGTCCACTGCCTTTGAAAAACCTGATCTCCAGAGAACACTTGCTGCAGATGTATGCTGTTCCGATCCTCGTGCAAGAAGGGTTGGCACGAGTCAACCGCCAGCTTCGTTCACGAAGAACTCCTTCACTCACAGTTCTACGGGGGGAGGTGTTATGTATGGCAGCTCCACGTAAATTGCTACCCTGCATTATACTTCCGCTGAACCAGTGACCTCAATGCAGACCACGAGGCGCTGATGCAACACGCGCTGCTCGGCGGCGCATCTCCCAATTCTGCCACTTCGGTACCTAGCATTGGGCCGCAAGTACATATTATTTTAGGTTAGACTTAAAATGTAGTTTAAATATATTAATAAACCTAGTTATAGCACATTTGGGTTTCTTTGCATCCTCCGGCTGCGGCCTCCGTAATTAATGAAACGTAGTCTGTTTGTTAGTTTATTTGTTTGTCTGTTTGTTTGTTTGTTTATTTGTTTATTTGGGGAGCTTTCACGCAATAACGACTGGATGGATTTTGATGAAATTTGTTATGGAGATAGCTTACACCCTGGAATAAAACATAGGTCAGTTTTTAACCCGAAAAATGTTCCTCGAGAAAACTAGGAAATTTGATTACTCGCTATAAAAACGGTTTCCATGGAAACGAAATAACAAGTCTGTCAATAAACATCAAGAGCGTAGGTGCTATACCTACTTTGGCATTAGTTTTTAATAAACGAACACAGGATGCTTTTTTTCGCGTTAAACTGTAGTCCGCGCGGACGAAGTCGCGGACGGGGAGATAGTAAAATATATAGTCTTTGCGGACAGTAGTGTATCAAGGAGTGAACGGGTGAATTGAAGCTCGCAGTGCGGGGGGTAGGGGAGTAGGGTCTCAGAGTGGTTTTGAAAAGATGGCTACGAGCAAGTACCGCGAATGAAGTATCTTAACGTAAAAATGCGAGAAAGAAAGAGAGTGCTTTGCAAATAAGAACCAGTACCACAAATACACCACTATTTTTAAATTACCAAAAAAACCAGCTGTATCTACTGCTGGTACTCAGTACATCCATGCTGAAAAATAATAAAAGAAGCTTTGATTATTATACTTGTCTAGATACCGAATCGGCCGATCAAAAACGGAAAATATAATATCTAGTATATTTTTTAGATATGCTTGTCCACTACTTCAGTGTCACTTGAATCACTACGCGTTGTTGTGCTCATGAAAAATAAATACTATGCCAACCATGCAGGAAAACGTGATAATAGGACAAAGATCACTTTTCATCGGTAATTTAGTAAATTCTGTTAGTATATATTTTATTGAAACACAATTTTGTTTCGATATTTTGTAGGTTAGCTGAATTGAACGGAGTTGCCAGTCGAGTACTAAACGGTGGGACCGATTTCACGCGGACTTTTTTGTTTGACAACTTGGTACTCGTAAATCGGAGTAGTTATTGTCTCATCACCGATATCATCATTATAGGTTGTACTTTATGTACTTTTATAAAAAAAAAAGTGTTAAGTAGGTAAGAATTATACTTTAAATAGAATATTTGTATGCCATATAAGACCAGAGAACTCATCAAGACTATCCAAATGAGCCCAAACTTGAAGGGGTTCCATCATCCAATTGTTGAGTTCTTTTGACTACCTTCCGGCTACATCATCAGGTCAGTTCAGTGAAAGTTGCAACACTATTGATTTCATTATGTTGGCATTATGCCACTTGACAGATTGACATGAGTTTTTAACTTATATAATATTGGTACCTTAAAAAAGACTATCCCCATCCATTTGGGATGGGGTTGGGATTTGGGATTGATGGGGATCCATTTGATTTTACTATGGAACCCCCGCCTCTTCTTACGTAGTATTTGTCTACGCTTTGACACTAAGCTAATAGCATTTTCACCAATGACAAGTTTAGTTTATTATAAGTACTAGCTTTCCCGCCCGCAACTTCGTCCGTGCGGAAAATAGTTTATCGCGAAAAAATGCATTCCATGTTCTTCTAGGATCTTAAAAACCAATACGAAAGTAGGTATAGCACCAATGCTCTTGATGTTCATTGACAGACTTGTTATTTTGTTTCCATGGAAACCGTTCCTTACAGCGAGTAATCAACATTTCCTAGGTTTCCAGTGAAAACTTGCAATTTTCCGGTATAATAAGTATCCCATATTTTATTCCAGGGTAAATGCTATCTCCAATCCAAATTTTATCTAAATCCGTCCAGCCGTTGTCGCGTGAAAGCTCTCCAAACAAACAAAAAAACAGACGTTTAATTTTTATATATTTGTATATGGATAGTCACGTTACAGTCAATTGTCAAAGTCACGAATCATTAAAATTGTCTTAAAGACGTTTCTTACTGTCGTTGGAAATTTATTGAACTCATTAGCTTTTGTCCGCGAATAAGTCCGCAAGGAGTTTATCGTGAAAAAAGTATCATATGTTCATCTTGGATATTAAAAACCAATGCAAAAGTATAGCACCAACGCTCTTGATGCTTTTTGACAGACTTGTTATTATTTCGTTTCCACGGCAACATGTCATTCCGTTCCTTACAGTGAGTAATCGTCTTTTCTAGTTCCCCGCGGCAACTTACCATTTTCCAGGACAAAAAGTATCCCATGTTGGTATCTATATTGTACAGTATCTATGTACAAAGTTTCATCACAATCGGATTAGCCGTTTTGGCGTGAAAGCTCCCCAAACAAAGGAACAAAGAGAGTGACACGCTTTTATATATTGGTGTGGATTAACACTCGAAATTACGTAAACGTACACTGGGGATGCGCCTGCATTTTTCTCTTTTTATCACGGAGTATGAGTATCTGGATTATCTGGATTGTACCTACTTTCACGGAGTAAAATTACTTTTACTATTATTTATTCTGTGGTACTATTTAACACAAGCGTAGCCGTTCCAGCATCTGATATTGTGATATTAACTTGTGCACGAGTGTACTCGAATTAGTCTTATAAAATAGAGCGATGTTAGCTGAGCGGTATATACTATTATTATTTGATAGTCTTTCGTATGACTCGAATGTCAGTGTTAATGTCACTAATTTGAATAGTCTGTGGTAGGTTATATCTCTTACTTTTCTCGTTTTCGATCGATATGTGCTGATGCCATAACCAGTGAATTAATTAAGTTTATAATTATCTATATCCAAACCATTAACATTTCAGTTAAAATAAAATCGACGATTCTTTTATGTGTGTGTATTAATTGGTAATACAAACCGAAAATGAGCTCTGCAGTTTAATTTCAAGAATATCTTCTGTAACCTGACATGTGCTGATATTTGACGACGGTTGGTCTCGTGGCTAGTGATTCTAGGTACGTAATCAAACAGTCGCAGGTTCGAATCCTGCAAGGTGCAATCATTTGTGTGATGAGCAGAAATGTTTGTTTCCGAGTCATGAATGTTATAATATTCGTATATATGTATGTTTATCCGTTATCTAGTACCCATAGTACAGGGTATCCTAGTTTGGGGCTAGGTAATTGGTGTAGTATTGTCCCGAATTTATTTATTTATTTATTTATCTATCTTCATCCACTGTGGTACCTAATCGATACTGCATGTATGTATCAATGGAAAAAAAACTAAATCGGTACATCTTTTATTTAAACGCCTAATTTTCAACCCTAAAGGTAGAAGTTATACAAAAAATTAAATCGGGGTTAATTTTGAGGCACCTATTTCCTATCTAATAAAAAAATATGGGTGTTCAATTGATCATACATATAAAAATATATACACGTCTAATTGAGAACCTCCTCCTTTTTGTTTTCATCAGTTAAAAAGACTAAATATAATACCTATTCGTTATTTCTCTAGGGCCTCGATGGCCAAACAGTTTTATACACAATAATAACAATAATAAGAACATAATTGCCAGCTATTTTGGGGTAAAACAGTAACGACTGCGATTTATTTAATGAATAGGTCTCCCACTTCAACTTTGGTCTGGCCTGACTCCATATAAGAAATGGTCTCGATCTAAGCCTGATCTCAGTCATATCCACGTGTTTGTCTGAATTTCAAATTCACTCATATCTTAGCAAATAAGGAAAAAGTTAGATGCTAAGAGCAGTAAGCAACAAGTGAAGCGTATATACTAGAACAGGTGCAGAGGTCACGTATATTGTAATACTAGGCGGCACCTAGTCATATTGCATATGCATGTAGCCTACTAAGCCAGTTTAACAATAATTTTAGTAAGATTAATTGGATAGCCTGGAAACGCATCCTAAGATGTTTAGCTACAATAAATTATTGTCTATATTTATAATATAGGTCTGATAATGTAGACATAACTGATTTTTGTGATGCCAGCTGGGGAAATAATGTTAATCGCACCTCATATTCTGGATTCATAGTTAAAATTGGTACTAGTACCATCAGCTGGGAAGTACGCAAGCAGCGTTGCGTATCGTTATCAAGCACTGAGTCAGAATACGTCACAATTTCAGAAGTTTGTAAGGATCTCTGTTTTATTAAAAACATTCTATCAGAGATTGTAAATGTAAACATCAAAATAACATTGTTTAACGACAATAAAAGTGCACATAAGCTATTGTAATGTAAAGAAAACTGTCATAAGAAGAGTAAACACATATTTTACTAACTATATATTATACTAGCTGATGCCCTCTGCTTTGCACGCGTTGTCATTTTAATATATAGCCTATGACATTCACAAATAACGTGGCTTTATTTTGGTTAAAGAATTTTCAAAATCGGTTCATTAAATCCAGAGATTACCCCCTACAACCTTACAAATTCACAAACATGTAATATTAGTATAGAGTATAGATATACTATTATACTATTAAGAAATATATAAAGAAACTAAAGGGGAACCTGGAATCCTAGTAGACTCCTCATTCGGCGGATTATTCATACACCAACCTTCAATGTCTGACTCCGAACCCTCTGGATCAAACTTGATTAGATGCGCCGGTTTAGGTCTTGCACGTGGTGTCTGCGTTGAGACAAGAAGACAAAAGAAAAGCGCTTCCATATTAACGAGTAGGTCTCCAGGATTTTCTGCGACAGATTTACTTGGTTGATTATTGGTAACGTCCTGGTTTTCAAGCCCTTTGAATCCCACTTCTGATGAAAGAACTAAAGGGGAACCTGGAGTCCCCATTCGGCCCATATTAGGCATGGGCAGCGGGCAAGGAGCTGAAGACTCAAGTAAAACCACGGTCGGTATCGTAATCACAATATAATTCTGGATATCTGCGTACAGTACACACTCCCAAACTATAACACTTCCAATCAACACATTCCACCGAGCACGTGGAGTGCGCGCGCGAACTCTCAACGGCGCGGGCGGTACGAATCAGACTGACTCAAAAATGGTCACCTCTCCAGAGGCTGTACGTCAAAGGTATAGGTGTTACGTCAAAGTGATATTTCGTTCGGAAACTTAACAATAATTCTTCAAATTATACAAGGCGCCGTCATATATATTATTTAAAGATTCGTTATCATTTTGTAAAAGATTAGATTAAGGAAAAAATGTATGTACAGTCTGAACGAATTACAGCTGATGTTCTAACGAAAGCTTTGAGTGTATGTATACATAAGTGCTTTACAAATGAGATAAATGTGATTCCTAAGTATTTTTTTTAGGTATTATTTTTTGTAAAAAAATAACATCGACGATACTTTTACGTATGTATTAATGTAATACAAACATTAAAGAGGCTCTCCAGTTTAATTTCAAGTATATCTTCTGTATCCTGACACGCGCTGATATTAAGCTATATTTATCTACTGTGGTACATCGATACTGCACAACATATACTGTGAG
This sequence comes from Alsophila aescularia, assembly GCA_946251855.1. Classification (NCBI taxonomy): domain Eukaryota; kingdom Metazoa; phylum Arthropoda; class Insecta; order Lepidoptera; family Geometridae; genus Alsophila; species Alsophila aescularia. The sequence goes on along the minus strand of OX276377.1, from coordinate 55,280,377 downwards.
TTAGAATCCATCGACATTGGCTTCGTTCCTCGGCTTCGCACCATTGTCATGATTTCTCAATATGTCGTGAAAATCAGTTTAGTAGTTTCTTTAATAATAATAATAATAATAATAGCCTTTTATTTCCCAAAATATAACACATAATTAACATAATCTTATATATCTAAAAATAATAATAATAATACAAGCAATTCAAATATAAAATTCATTTTATCATGCAGTTGAATATTCAATATTTATGTTATTCAATTTTAAAAGATACCAATTTAACAAGCTATTCCATGTATTAATAACAAAATTCAGAATTGTTCAGAATACTCTTATCAATATATCTACACAATAAATTAATGATAATAATTCTTTAACAATATGTTAGTAACTAGATTATGTCTAATTTTGTTATTCTAATTTAATTAACTAATACAGATATCATATCACATATCTATGCAGTATCTTGCCTTAAGTATAGATCTTTATTATATTTTTAATTAAAATTCTCATTACTACTTGTATGATAATATGTGTGTAACTTAATATTTAATTTTGATTGAATTAATTAAAACATATAATTTTATATAGATAACGTTATTGCATTTAACATTTCAGTACATATTTATCATGCATAGTATTTTTTTCTTAATTTTGGGATATCCACTTTTGGACAAAGGCCTCCTCCATCTCATTGTGAAGATATAAGTGCGTTGCGAGTTCTTTCATTTTGAGAGATAGAGGGTGATAGTAGTATTAGTTTCTTTATTAAATTAATTTGTCGGTGCTTTTGATTGAAGAGTCCATCAAGCCGTTTAGAATGTAGGACGCGCTTAAGAAACGTACAAATATACAAACATACATGCAACCCAAACACAACCCTTAGTCGGGTAAAAATACATACTCGTTAGATAGATATTTTTAAATTCCTCTTATTTATCGTGAGGGTGAACCACGGGCAAGAGAAAGTGCCCGTGGTCCACCCAGGTGAACTAAGCAGGTGGACCACCACCAATGCCCGATGATTATGATAGTATCTGATATACCTTATCGCTGCTTAGCGATAAGGCCGCCGATTGTACAATATATTTAAGTTTATTTTTGTTTGTAGGTGTTTCATTTGGTGCAATAAAGAGTTATCTCTCTATATATCTATAGTTTACAAAATGAAATAAATAAAAGGGAATTACATATTAAACTTTCATACGAATCCCGACACAAATGTTATATTAAATCAACGCAACTGCTACGCTAACATTACATATTAATATCTCAGTAATATTTACGCTTCATAAACAAGGTCAAATATCTATAAAGACACCTGCAGCAAACTTATTATTACCCCCCCCCCCCTCACCTCACCCCTCCCCCCCCGCTCCCGCACATATGAGCCTTTTTCCATTGATTTATTATCGTCAATATCTGCAACGTTCCTTTGTTGGACGACGACGTACCATAATTCCAGGACCAATATACCAACATTTGAACAAAATTTCTTCAGCCGTCAAAAATACTTTATCACTTGCTCAGCTTCTAACTCACCGGATTGAGATACCAATAACACCAGATTTAAATCAAACCCTAAGCTATCTAAAAATGAAAACCACATTGCAATCGGTCGCGTAATTTTTACGTGATGCGTGAACAAACAAACATACAGACAATCAGAAAGAAAGACACGATTAACAAAAAAAAAATTGTTCAATACCTTTTTTAAGCACCCAAGAGCATTTTTTTCAATTGAATTCATTTAGTAGTTTGGGTGCAATGCGCTGTCAAGATACGGACAAACAGACAGACAAAATTAAAAAGTAAAACAGTTTGGCTTCAGTATCGAATATAGAGAACCATCCAAAAAATATTTTTTATTACTTAAATATTAACATAACTTTGGACCCATATCCCGCAGAAACCCTTTACTTATTTGGGATAAAACGTATCCTCAATTTTAACCCATCATATAACTTAAGACAGTGCCAAGTTGCATCAAAACCCGACCATTACTTTCAGCGTGGTACGTGTTCTTTTAAATAAGTTTCAACCCCTAAATAATAACCCATAATTTTTTCAATATGAAAAGTATCCTACGTCCTACCTCGTAGTACGAACTCAAATCATACCAAATTCCTTTTGAATTCATCCAGTAGTTCCGGCGGCGTGATGCGCGGCTGACAGACATACAGACAAAAATGAAAAAACGTACAGTTTAGGCTTTATAATAGAATATGGAGTAACATAAAAAAAACACTTTATCTTTAATGTACAGAATTTGGACCCATATCCCACAGGAACCCTTTATTTTTTCGGGACAAAATGTATGCATAATTTTTACCTATCTTATAAACTATGTATGTGCCAAGTTGCATCAACATCCGTCCAATAGTTTCAGCATGCTAAGTGTTCTTTTAAATAATTTTCCACCCCTATCCTGCAGGAACACTTAATTTTTTCGGGATGAAAAGTATCCAATGTCCTACCTCAAAGTGTGAAGTCAAATCATACCGAATTTCATTTGAATTCATTACGTATATTCGGCGTAGTGCGCTGCCAAGGTACAGACAGACAGACGGACAGACAGACACACAGACAAAAAAAAAACAGTTTTGGCTTTAGTATTGAACATAGAACGTCCTCCAAAAAAAATTACATAATATCTTCAATTTACAGAATTTTGGACATTATCCCGAAGGAACACTTTATTTTTTGGGATAAAAAGTATTCTCAATTTTAACCCATCATATAAACTATACTGTGCCAAGTTGCATCAAAAACCGTCTAGTAGTTTCTAGTAGTTTAAGTGTTTTTTGAAATAACTTTCAACCCCAATCCTGCGGGAACCCTTTCATTTTTCGGGATTAAAAGTAGCCTATGGTCCTACCTCGTAGTATGAACTCAAATCATACCAAGTTTCATTTAAATTCATTCAGTAGTTTTGGTGTGATGCCTAGCCAAGATACAGACAGACAGACAAAAATTAAAAAAATACAGTTTTGGCTTCAGCATCGAATATAGAGAAAGGTCCAAAAAAAATATTCAAAATATCTTCAATGTACAGAATTGAACCCGTTACAGTTTTATTATAAGTATAGATAGATAGATATTGGATCATTTTAGCATTTCAGCGCAATGTGCAATATCTAATACTTGTACAAGTAATTAGCAAAATAATTTCAGCATGCCGCATTATATGGTTCAATTTTTACAGTCTCCTGCTGGTTCCTAAATAAAACCTAATTTACTCGTACCATACTCTTGACTGACGAAGAGGATAATAGTACCAAATATCTACCGGTTTTTAACATTAGACCATACAATTGTTGCTGATGATTGCGTGTTGTTGCAAATGTATCGAGTGTGTGGCGCACAGCCTGATATTATTCGCTCACTAAAAATTTATTCGTCTCTTGATTGTCTTAAATTGAACAAGTCGTAAATGCCTTTCATAACTTAATTTTGTAGTCAGTTAACTGAATTTTCGGCTAATAAAGTTTATAGATAGGAAAATTAATTAACAAGAACGAGATATTCTAGGCTTTTAGTTTAGTTTTGATTCCAGACTTGTTACAAAACTAAGTTAATAATTCTTTGAGCGAATATTATGAACTTGAAAATAATAATATCAGTTTTAGCATCTCTTAACTTAGTATGTTTTTTCCACCGATAGCTATATGGGGTGTGGGTGTATTATGTGGGTGTTGGAGCTCCAACACCCACATAATACCCACGTAATTAAATTTTAACCAAAATAAAATTTATTCAAAATTGCAATTACACCACATCTCTGAATGTTGACTACATTCAGAGATATGGTGTCTCCACTAAAGAAACGAGCAAGAAACTTGAATCCCTTCATATTCAGTCATGACTCAAACCCTCCAAAAAGAGTCGTCACTATTGAAACTATATCAAAACAGGATATTCGACAGTGAGTAATAAAATTCAAATAGAATTTACTGGAAAACACACACCCACTTATCTGGATACACAATGAAAACACCGTAGGAACGCCTCGGGGCACGCCTGAATGTTGGGTAAAACAGAACTTAAGCTTTGACGAAATTATAAAATTCTTCGTGCTCACACGCATAAGTAAATACTTGATATACCTACCGCACGCGAAATTGTATAAAAAGTGTAAAAAACGGGTGTAGTAATACCACGCATACAAAAACTTACTTAGAATTAGATTATAATTACTGAATGCCAGAAATTAGATAAATCACGAGTTGTGTTAGGTTGAAATTTTCTGAAAACTTCCTTTTGGGCGGTTCCTGCGATCTCCGTAGGTACTGCAGCACACAGCTCTCACTCTGCTCTGTACTCGTAGCACGCGTAGCACGCGTAGCACACGTAGCACGTGGCGTGACTATAAATGCGGCTGGGTCATAAGTTCGCACGACCACATAATAAACACATACACGTTATAGTGGCGATGAGGCCATACAGACTTTTTCTCGTCATCAAATTGAAATAAAAACCTGTCACAAAATGTTGCTACTAAATCAACAAAATGCAGAAAGTAACGGTGTAGGTATTATGCTGTTAACCGTAGACCCTAGACTTTTGTCGGTTCTTCTCGGTAGTGGTTATTTTTCCGGAAACTGAATAATTTTTTTAATTTACAAACTGTTAATTTTACAGTTTAGAACAAAAATGGATGATAAACACAAAAAGTTTGTAACTTAGATAAAGCTGCTCTTACTCTAATTATTGCTATTAAATTGACCTTTGCTGAAATAGGAGCGGCAAGAGCTTAGATTCTGCTTAAATGAGCCAGTGATTTAACCAACCCGGGTTCTTGAGAGTATCATAAATTTTTAACTCAGGCAATGAAACCGAGATCGGATCAGCGATGTTACAGTGTACTTAGGTTTTGTTGAATGATATTTGTCACATCTACGGGGTTTGTTTAAAGTGACACTACTTCGGAATCAGTACTGTTTTTGAGTAGGGAAGTTAGACAACTTACTGTAACGGGTATATCTTTAGGTTGTGATTATTTATGTTCGCACACTTATTGTTTACGGATCCATTCTGAAAGGTATGAAATGAGTATGTAAAGGTGGAACAATCTAATATATTGCACATAAGGTTGACGTCAATACTGAATCTCCGGTTCCGTGGTAACCACAGTTACTGTTAGTATTGAGCACATAGCTGTTTGCATCCAGCGATCAGCAAGACGGATCCCCACGATTCCCACCAGATCGTTGATCTACCAAGTGGGGGGCCGTCAGGGGACGACCAACGCTACGTAGGGCTGTGGTCACTATTCGAGAACCATTCTTTCATTATATTATTCACTGATTAGTTTATGAGAATATTATTATTTTTATTACGAATTAAAAAAAAACAATTGAATTTGATTATATATTGAAACTAAACTTGTTTGTGAAATCAGACCTGAAAAGCTTTTAGCAATAACTACCATAACTAACTACCAAATTGAACGTCGTATGCGAAAATTCCCAGCAGAAATTAATAAATTACAAGGCAGCATTCTACGGTGTTGTTTACCGTAAGAAACTCGTTTAAAAAGTTGTTTTTATATATATTTACGGTGAAATCGCTTCATTATTTTGACATTATTTCGATCGTATTGCACAGATATTTTAAAATACTCATGTGTAGGTACAACTATAATATCAAATTTAAATTCATCAAGGGGTGATCTAGATTGAATCAAATGACTTATGAGATAGCGTAACATATATTGGATTATATTGGTAGAGCTGCGTTAAAGTATACAAAAATATTTTGCTCCAATTTTGCACGATTTCATTGCATAACATTTATAACAATGAGCTTATACTCGTAAACCGTTGCTTACAGTTTTAACTACAAATAAATTATTGTTATATTTAAACTTATCGAATTTATCGTTGCAAATACGTATGATGTGCGAAATGTGACATCTTGTTCGTGGTATATAGCAACAAAAGAAGACATAAGTTCAATAACTAAATCCCTTCTACAGTCGGGTAAAAAATAGCTTATGACACTGTCGCGAATACGAATCGATTGGTACCTCGCTTGTCGAAATCAGACCAAATTTTTAGTTTGAACACATAACTCTTAATTTTCTTCGCAGTAGTTGGGTTTAAAAAATATTGCCTATGACACTCTGTACCTGAAGACCGTTGTAGACGAATCGATTAACACCTCGCTTGTCAAAATCAGACCAAATGGGGCGACGCTATGGTGGAACATCCAGATAACCACATACATACATGCATACATACATACATACATACATACATACATACATACATACATACATACATACATACATACATACATACATACATACATACATACATACATACATACATACATACATACATACATACATACATACATACATAGACTGTTAAACTCATTACCCTTCCCTTGCTTTGCTGTAGTTCGGTAATAACAAACCTTTTCGTTCATTATGTTATTGTTGCACTGCCCGATATTTCAGCACGTAATTTTACCACTATCACGCTTGCAGCAGCGACGATTATTATAATACTTATGTATAATAATATAATACATAAAACATTATCGCTTTTTTTAATCGACTTCACAAAAGGAGATGGTTATACGTTCGGCTATATGTATGCTTTTTTTTTTTGTTTTTATGTATGTCGGTCGATATCTCCGTCAATTATGGACCGACTTTCAATAATTTTTTTTGGAAATGGTATACTCTTCAGGTGGTCCCATATAAATTGTATCAAAATTGGTGCAGCAGTTTTTCGAGAATAAATAGTTTTGTTGAGTAAATCCATTCGATTTTGTGTTTATATTGCTTTTATTTTGTGTTTATCTCTAAGATTTCTAAACCGATTTAGATGGTTGTTTTTTAATTCAAAAGACTAAACTTTCCGTGTAGTCTCATATAAAGAGAGAAAGAGTTTTTTGAAGGCGGTGCCAAACCCAGGCATCATTTAAATCTAATATCTTTCCAAAATTAATACATTTCTACCTACGTACGAAGTAATATGCAGTTGTCTATGACGCACCCTCATACAAAAAACAAAACTCAGAAGAGACAAAACAAGAGACTTACACGAGCAGATTTTGACTTTCACACGTTCACAAACCGATTGACACGAATACAGCAATCTAGTAAATGTTTTTTTTTTTTGTAGATAAGTATTTTAAATACTAATTATTTTATATAGAACGTCAAGCCATTTAAGACTTTATCTTTTTGAATAACCTCAACCATATTAATAATTATGGCTCGGCTTGGTACCGCCTTCAAAAAACTCTTTCATATCTTATGTTATATATATCCATTATTATTACGTTGGTAATTGCGAAAAGTGATCTTTTCTGACTTTACAATTTAACTGCTTTCAATTTCCGAGCACCTAGTTCCATATAAACGCTTTATCAGGTAACATTGTTCTCATCTCATTTATCCGCGCTCTCAATATGGGTTTTTGTTAAACCACGACATAAGCTGTTAAACCCGAACCTTGTTCTCACTGTTCGCAAGTTTTTTCTTCATGTCGACTCAGTGAATAAGCGATTTTCGGTACATTTTTTTCGGTAATCTTTGGGAATGGAACCATTTCCCAAAAAAAATAAACTAAAAGTGAGATATCATTATGAAAACTAACGTGGTTTTACACATTTAAGATACGAAAACGTGAGTTACTCACGTATACGTATGTGGGCGAGGCTAGACACGTTCGCGAGCAATGTCACAACTACAGCTACGCCCAGGAAATTGCATTGCATTGCAATCTGCATTGGCAAATCTGTACTTATGTATGTGCTACATGCAGTTTTTTTGTACTGTTCTATATTGTAATCACGGTAAATAGTACTGTAGTTTAAGTCAATTTAAATTAAACAACTTCGTTTTCAGTATACCTGCGGTATGCGGAAGTAGCAAAGAGGAGCAGAGGAGCCAGTAGAGTACAGATGCCAATCTCACGAGCTACCTTGCATGCTCTATGTGTATTTCCGTATAAAACCGTCTTCATCATCATCAGCAGCCTATATTTGTCTACTGCTGGACGTAGGCCTTTCCTAATGCACACTCTGAGCCTCGGTCTTTAGCTCTCCTCATCAATTTTCTTCCAGACACTTTTCGCAGGTCGTCACTCCACCGTGTCGTGTAACGCAGGATTTAAAGTTAGTACCTACGTGTTACGCCGTTGGGTGACGTAACGATTAGGTAGATAGGAGGTTTTACCTCTTTGCGTTATATTATGACGTAACGCTTCGAGGCAAAATCAAAGCTTATCTAGAGTGAGATAGGTCTTACCTCTATGCTCTACGCTAATACGTAATAGGCGCGTTCCACTTAGAGCAAAATGCTAGCAATGTTAACTTTTTTAGCCCCAATGACGTTCCACAAGCCCTCCGATGCTAGCACAATTAACAAACGTCAAACGTTCCACAATGCGAAATGTTAACATTTCTAGCTACGGAAACTAGCATCTTCAGACCCCATGTTGTTTTGTGGGTTCGAATGCTACTTTTTGACAAGTGTCAAAATTTAGCGGCAGAGCATGTAATTTTAAATTAAAAAAATATTGTTTTGCTTGGTTTTGCGCTGTAGGTGTAATTCGATAATTCTTTTCATTTCCTTGTTTTAAATTACTTGGGGTATGCAAGGGAATGGTGCTACAAAAGTAAATAGTATATAATAATTCATTTGCTTTTTAAATGGAAAAGCCACAGGAAAAGCATAATTACGTACTTACATTACGATCTGGAGAAACGCATGAAATATCTCTAGATGAATACGAAGCTAATCGTTTTAACACATGTTTATCATAATTACAAAATGATCACACTAATGGGAATTTTGCATTTTAATGTTATGTAAACTTTTTCCAGATCCTGAGTTCCAAAATCAACTTTTGGCTTATGCAAGGAGCCAGCAATCAAATGGTAAGTATATAATACAAAATATATGAAAACTAGGTAGGTACTAATCCGCCCAAACTTTTTCATACAAACATGTATCTCTCAGAAAATGATGTAGGTAAGTACCTAAGTAGAAGAGGAATTTCATCTCCAGATATCATCACTGCTGAATTTGTAGAATCACTACAGCAATGTGTTTTTAGTGATCATTACTACCTAAGGTCATAACATTCGAGTATGCTTGGTAAATTACCTATCCCAGATTGTTCATTTATACTTACCTAGATTACATTACATTTACAGTGCATACCAATACCCAAACTGTTGCCTCCACAACAGATGGCCATGGCTTTGTTCCACAAAAAGAAACAAACATTACAAGTATGTATGCAAAATGAGTTTTATGGATTTATAAACATTGAGTACACAGGTAGTGTACAAGGACTTATTTCTGTTGATCCCTTTGAGTTTTCTTTCAATACCTATAAATCCCTCTATTAACAAGTTAACTGTCCCCATACATAATTTTTCGATAACCCCAAATGTCCAAATCAATTTTTGTAATATTCTGTCTCAAATCAGTACAAAATAACTGGTTTTGGATAGATATGCATAATTAATAGCATATCACTCGGTTTATCACACCTTTTACCCGTGTACCGAATACGGTACACAGACTTGTCGAGTTGAAGGGTGTTATAAAAAACTTATTGACCTGGGAAGTCTTCCAAATAATGCGAGAGCTAAAGCTAAAAGAGTGACAACGCACTGTAATAAATGTAAAAAGGCGTACTGTCTTCAATGTTTTTCTGAAGTTGCTTTGCATAAATAAAGCCTTTTTACTAATAAACAGTTGTATTTTTTTTTAGAAAGAAAAAAATACATGTTTTCCGTTTTTTCTATTCATTGGTGTCCTGTTGACAAGTCCTGATAAATAGAGCAACATAACACACAAGTCCATGAAGTTAGAGCATATAGAAAGAGACAGGGGCGAGTGTACCGTTTACGGTACACGGACGTGATGGACCCACGCGGCGTGTACTGTATTCGGTACACTGGACAGATAACGTGTTAAATGATAAAAAAAAGAAGTTAATATCTAGTAAGTATAGCAGTAGATGCTTCGGATATTCAACAACAACAAACCCAGTCCACATTGACAAGCACTATTGTGATGCAGCAAAATATAGACAATAAAAGTAGGTGGATCTCTGTTTTTAACAGCCTCTTATTACTTCTTCTTCTCATGTCAATGAGATTTACAACTTGATTGTTAAATTAAATTACTTTGGCCCAGTAAGTGACAACTTCTATATCCTTTTCTGACACGTTTAGCAGGTCTTCTCTGTGGAGGCAGGTGCTTGGGCACAGTGGGAATGAGAGCAAATGAGACATGCTTTTTGTGGGAGTTCTGCAGTTACATTGCTTCTGAGATACCACAATATAGCCCCATTTAACCATGTTGTCTCTGGCCAACTTGAGTCTGGAGGTGGTAGGGACTTCCAAGTTGACCACTGTAACTCATGCCTGGGGAAAGGTTTTCAGCACGGGTGAGCATTGTGTCCATTGAACTGTTTTCCTGGGGGGCAGTATGCCTTAAAAAGCTCCTGTTTTTTTTTTGAACAGGAGGTGGTAGTTAGTATATAGGTAATGCCGACTATCAGACTCCTGTTTTTTCTCCACACTACATGCAAACACTCGAGGGATGTTTGGTGTTAAATACCTGCTAGTGGGAACATCAGTTGGAAAGGAGTGGGTTTCCGGCATGTTACTTTTCTATATGGTTGAAGAAGTGGTCAAAGCTATGCTCCAGATTAACTTCCAGCTTCTGCCTACTAACATGTTGTGATTATATTATACTCATTAGCCTACACTTAAAATAGTAAATCATTTTGCAGATCAGTATAGATGGAATAACGAGAGCATTTTATTACTTCTTACATTTTATGAAAGTAATGAAGAAAAATTTTGTAGCCCAAGTTATACCAATAAGAAGGCTTGGGAATTAGTAAGTCTGAATAAATTCAGTTGATTTCTTTTAATTTTCAATGACTAACTTCTTCTATTTCATAATTTTTATTTACCTACTTAATAAAATGTTTTAGATTGCACAAAAGATGCAGGAAGAAAATATAGCAGTGACAGGGGCCCAATGCAGTACAAGAATGAGACTATAAAAAAAAAACAAGGATATCAAAGACCACAATAGTAAGACAGGTGTTGAGCCAAGGAACTGGAATTATTTTGAGGTGAGCCAGAACCTAATTAGATAATTCATTGATACCTATAATATTAGGATTTGGTAATGATACTTTAGAAAAGAAAAGCAATAAACAGTACAATATTAATTCATTATTTTTTTTACAGAAAATGGATAGTATATTTAATAAGCATGCATGGGTCCATCCAGTTTCCCTTATATCCAGTGCACCAAATAATGTAGGTAAGTTAGATTATGTAAAAAAAACATAACCAGTTGCTTACCGCGAGGCGCGCGCGTGCGCCTCGCGGTAAGTATGCGCGTGGTCATGCGCAATGTTAGATATATCGCCACCCGATGATCAACTGGAGTCTCGGATTGGATTGGATTTATTTCAGGATCTGTCCCATACCCAAACTCACAGAGTGCACAGATGTGTTCACACACAATAAATACCTACTTTTTATTTGAATAGTGGCGAGTGAATATTGGTAATTTCATCTTGTGCGATCGTGATCTCTTTGCTGCTTGCTGACAGCGCCCACATTTTATGCCACACCCTTATTGCGAATGAGTTATCAAGGAACTTTAGTTAAAAAAATGAAAATGTCTCTGAAATCCAGCGGCTTAAGTGCCACCAGTTGTTAAGATAAAAATCCCAGGTTCAATGCCCAAGTCCAGGCCAAGATCAAATTAAAACCATTGTTTTTTAATCTTTACTGTCATTATGGTATTCTTTTTATCACACAGAAAATTCCGAGAACCAACCTCCACCTCAGACTGAAAACAGAAGAACTTCATTACAGCGACGTACGTCCGAAGAAAAACGGTCGACACAGGGAAAAAATTGACCTAATAAAACAATTAGATATTAATAGACAAAGGCGCCATGAAGAAAGAATGAATATGGATAAAAAAAAATATAAGTTTATTAGAAAATTATTTAGAAAGGAGAAATCCAAAGACTGATTAATTGTTCCTCTATTTATCATAGTTCCATTGTCAAACTACGAATCTCTGTGTCGTCATGTCTGTCCGTCCATCTACGCTGCACCATATGGACAGATGGACAAGATGGCTCTTAAGATTTGTAGTTTGACAACGGAACTAATTCCAAGTTTCAGTCGGATACCTCCCCTGAAACTTGAACAAATGAGAAACCATAGACATCTTATAGGTTTTCCTGTAATTTTTAAGTAAGCAACTATATGTTATTTTTCTTTCAAAATTTTTGACTTTGTTGTTTCGGAGATTATCGCCATATTTCATCTATTATCTTTTATGTATAAAACGTTTTTTTTATTTTTTTTTATTTTTTTTTATTCAGTATTACTTTTATGTGTTCCGGCACTTGACTGATTTTGCATGTTAAATAGTTTCCCTAATGTTATACATTTTATTTTGTTGATTGTGATGTTTTGTTATGTTTAATATTGTTTTGTTGATTCTATTGATGTTGAAAAATGTTTAGTTTGACAAATTCTCATTTTCAACCAGATTTGATACAGGTTGTCTCCTAATCGGGTGATTAAAATTATGGATTTGAGCCTATAAAATCTAAAACCACTGTACTCCTGGTACACTGTACTCCTGTTTGTACTCCTGGTTGCAGCAGTAACCCAGCAGTAAATTTTAGGTACCTACATGTTACATTTTATCAGTATAGTGACTAGCTATATATATATATATATACATATATATATATATACATATATATATATACATATATATATATACATATATTTATATATATTTCGTTGTATTTTATTTTTATGGTACCTAAATGTTGATAATTCTGTAATTGTTCAAATTGTCAATTTTTGTCACTTATTGTCAATTTGGTGATATTTGCAGTCCTTTACTTTTTCCATAACTAACTAGCTTAATCTGTGTGTACTAATAAAAGGTACCATGTATTATTATGGGGAATAAATACACTTTCATCCAAGTCCACTCAGCCCTTAAACAGTTGGTTTCTCTGTCTACGACTCAGCCATTACAGAGCTAACGCACACATATGTAGGGTACTACAAATGCAGCTATACATTTAATAACAATTATATTTTTTACTAGGTGTACCCGCGGCTTCGCACGCGTGGCCATTTCTCTAGGTTAAAATAACTCTATGTACTTCCAAGACCTAATACCAACATTTGATCAGAATTTCTTCATCCCTCAAAGTTTTTATCAATTGATCAGCTCCTGCTCATTGGATTGAGATATCAAATACACTATATATAATTGGATAGTTTTTACGTCTAATCTTAAGCTATCCAACAGTGAAAACTGCATCGCAACCGGTCCAGTTGTTTTTACGTGACTTGTGAACAAATATACAGACTAACATACAGACACGATTTAAAAAAAATGTTATATTCTTGTTCAGTAGCTTATTTTTAGTACCCTTTTTTTTAATATCTCCTTGGAAGTATAGATGCCCTTCACAATAGGACAGAATAATAAAAATATGTGTTTTATTAAATTATTTTAATCATGCCTATAAAACAGTACCGTGACATACCTACTGACTGACTGACTGACTGATTGGCAGACAACGCCCAGCCTAAACCGGTGGACCTAGGTATTTGAAATTTGGAGGAATATTCCTTGAGTATCCTAGAGGTGAACTACGGAAATACTATAAACCGTAAAACATGAATACCAACCAGTAGTTTCGGCATGATGCCTAACCAAGATACAGACAGAAAAAAAAACAGTTTTGGCTTCAGTAAGGAATAGAGAAGAGCTTTCAAAAAAAAACAAGTTACAGAATTGGACCTGTTACAGTTTTATTATAAGTATAGATGTTCCTGAGGTACCTAAATAAACATTGTATTTATGGCAAAGTGCCTTCCTAAGGTTGTATTGTTAAGAATTAATCTGTTAATAAATACTTGTCACTTTGTAATATAAAATAAAAATGCCTCTATTTTAATCCTTAACTATTTACAATTTTATACAATATTTTATTATTTTGGACCCCTCAGGTATAGGCCTCCTCCAGCTTTTCCAGCATTCCCGGTCATTAGCTTGCTCTGTCCAGTTCTTACTGCCTGTGGCTTTTCTTAGCTTATCTGCCCTTCTTGCAAGTGGTCTCCCTGTCTTTCTCTTTCCTATTGGTACTTTCCATACAGTTGTTGTAAAAAAGGATAGTGCATCTATCCTTTGGCATTCTGGCGACATGCCCCGCTCATAGCCATTTTAGTAGAGCATCTATAATCTTAGTTTTATTCCTGATATCTGTGTCTTGTCTATAAGTCTGATTTTAGGATTCTTCTTTCTATAGCTTGTTGACAGGTTTTGATCTTGTGTTTTGCTTCATTTGTGTATATGTCCAAGTTTGGCTTCCATATGCGAGTGTCGGAAGGAGACAGGCGTGAGTTTTTTCCTGTTTATATATAACCCCATGCTCTTCCAAGGTAGATTTTTCATTACGGAATGAAGTACAGTTATAAAGAGTGATGTGAGAGTGGGTCCTCTTGTCAGGCCCCTTTTGATCTTTGTATTAAATATATCTTTACTAAATTAATATTATTTTGTTCAAATACTCATGGGTAAATTATCAGAAATATTATTTCTTTTTATTACTCCTCCTTCACTACTTGCCTCTTCATTCATGACTGTTAATAGATTATCATTTATTGGCTCTTCTGCCAAAAAGTCAATAAAATCTTCTTGTTTTAAACATATGTTATGTAGAATACAGCATCCAGCAATGTATTTGGACATATATTCCACTTTATGCATTGGTACACAGTTGAGGAGGCTTCGCCATCTACTTTTAAGCAAACCAAATGCCCTTTCAATGTGTACTCGTGCTGTACTCAATGTTCGGTTGAAATTTTTTTGCCTCAAGGTTAGCCTTCCGTTGTCCTTGTATGGTACCATCATATTTTTGTTTATTGCATATGCTGTGTCAGCAACCAAGTGTGTATTCTCAGGGAATTTCTCATCATTTCCCAAGTAGTTCTTAAGATCGGAGCATCTGAACACTCTCATATCATGTGTTGATCCTGGGTATCCAATAAAAATATGTGTAAACACACCCTTAGCATCACAGACTGCCTGTAAAGGGAAATATCTATTATATACTAAGGAAAATTGTGTAAAATATATACACATATCATAATAGTTCACATCCATCTTTGAGTCTTTAAAAGTTCAGAGGTATTAGTGAGGTTGAATAGCCACTTTTAAAACAAGACAATTTAGCTAATTAGTCACTATTCAACATTTCTAAGACTGCTTAAGTTAAGGTGAAATAGTGAACATATGACTATGGGATATTTGCAGGCTTACCCACCAGGTTAAAATATTTAGGTTTCTGTAGCAAACATGATACATGATATGCATGATATGCTAAGAATAGCTTGGGTTTCAAATTGCCAGTAAGTTGTGGCAGGCTTGAAATTTAAGCATGTCCCTGATAAAAGAGGCTTTGCCTAGCAGTGGGATATTTATATGCTGATCGCTTGGAAAAATAATACAATATTTTAAAGTGATGGCAGCCCAGGGGCAATCAGATCTGATAACTGATCAAGCCGTCTTGGGTTCAAATCCATCCTCAGACATTGAGTTTCCAGTGAAGGAGACATTTTCAGGAAATCCAAAGCATGGTGGTATGGAATTTTCTAGTACTTCTAGCCTGGCTAGCTTTCACCCTCAAGTTTGTAAATCTCACCAAGCACCTAACAGTGCATTCTGCCAACTGCCCTTGAGAGTCAGTTTCTAGTGCCTAGCATGCCACCACCACATCATCTCTTACCAACAGGTGAGATAGTGGTTAAACACCAGCCAATTAGTTAAAAAAAAATTGAATACATTATATACCTGCATTTGTATAGATGCATAACCTTTTCTATTAAAGTAGTCTTTACTGTTTTCTTTAGGTGCTTCAATTTGAAAGTGGGTTCCTTCTAAAGCTCCTATTATGTCTGGGAATCCACTACACTCTTGAAAAGTGTTTTTAATCAGGATACATTGGTCATGTGTGGGCCATTTAATAAAATCTGATATTCTAGTCACTAGAGCTTGGGTGACTCTCCTTACAGCACGATATGCTGTGGCTTTGCCAACATCAAACCGGTCAGAGAGAGACCTGAAATAATATAAAAAAACAGGTTAGTAGGTAAAATTAATAAAACAGGGGTAGAATTTAACTGCAAATAAAAAAATACACCATTTTGTGCAAACAAAAATGCTCCAAGTAACAAAAAAAAAGAGTAGTAGCCTACTTTGATTTTTTTACACTACTATCGTATTATGTATGTGGCTTTACGATGTAAATTACATTTAACCAACATGTTATGTTATATGTATGATTGCGATTAAATAAACTCTAATAACTTAGTAAAATCTTGTGCTTGATAGCCGGGCAATTTACAGTTAACCTGCTGTAAAGATGGGCTATCTGCATTTGTGGTATGATGGCAAAGGATAGATCAAAACTTAACCATGACCCGAGATAGCTATCTATCTACTAGTAAGTAGTATGTAGTTTGAATATTGGGAATGGCCATTAAAAGCACCCAGCTGCCGCAGCACGCACCCTAGGCTCGCTTGCTCACTTCATGTTATGAGTGAACAACATCTTATCTTGAACCTAACCAATCCAAAGTTTTGTGTGGTTGCTTAATTTGATGTGCAATCAGTATTTTTGATATGCAAAGTTATTTAATTGATGAGTGGCTAGTTTTCTGATGTGTAATTTAATATCCCCTCTATAATAATATGCCTACATAAAAAAAACATGCATACCTATATGTTTCTGTAGTGGCCATTTTCCATAAGGCTAGCATCAGTTGTGATTCCGGTTGTATTGTGGGACAACCCTTGAGTGTTCGTTTCAAGTCATTGCCAATCACACTTAGAACCAATTCGAAAGTTCTTCGAGATAGTCTGAAAATTAAAATTTATATTAGAACTTTTAGCTTTTGTAACATGAAATTATCCAAATAAAACCATTAGACTGACCTAAAATGGGATTTAAATTCCTGTTCATTGTAGAGAGCCACCACCTTCTCAACATAAAGGGTGACTCTAGGACGCAAAGTCCGTTTACGTGGAACCTCTTCGTCGGAATCGGAGGATGAATTCAGCAATGTTTCAATTAATATTTCATCTTCCGAATCGCTGTCGCGGCCTTGTACAAGGTTAGCGAGTGTTATATCCACATGCATATCAGAGTCAATATTCGAAGCCGAAGTCATCATGAAAATCTTCGCCGGAGTCCGAAAGAATGCTGCGTCTAGGTGAAGAACTGAGCCGGATCCAAAATAATGCCGAAATTTAGGATTTTAACCGAGTAATTTAAATGCAAATCGAAGGAAAGAGTTTATTTTACCGAACGAATGCCAAACGAAATTCTCCTGGCAAGCATACAGTTACAAACAAATGGCCGTTAATTTTTCGATGTAAACAAAATGTCAAACTGACATTTCTTTTAGCAGCAACACGTTTCACTTGTAGATGTCAACCGTGCTAACATTGCTGGTTTTTCGTAAGAGAAACGCTGATTGAGCGCTAGTCATTCATGTTAACACAAATGGTATAGCATTCATAGGTGGAACGCGGCAAATGCTCAGAGAAAAGATCTATAACCATAGAAGAACGTTATATCCCTCAAGGAAGAACTGGCTGGTGGGGTAAGACAAGATTATGAATTACCTTACTTTCAGTTAAATCTTAGTCTACGACTAATGGACCGTAGAGGTAAGGCGCTATCTTACAGTTTGCAAGATCTTCATCCATCCCTCTAGATCCTCTAGAGGGGATGAAGTCGTTTCGTCCTATGTCAATGGTTTTGCCACTCTAGAGGAATAGCCGTAAAATTATGGATGGGAATTTATGCTTTTTAAGGCATAAAACCTCATGAACATGAGACATTAACCTGGCTATTGCATACGTTACGACGAACAAAAATTAAAATTAAAGAATAGATATTATGTATATCAATACTCTTTGATTTTAAATTTAATGACAAGACACGAGGGTCTTCAAGATATGTTGAAGACCTGTTTATTAAAAATGACAGAATTACTCCAAGATATCTTTATAGATTAACCAGAGGGAAAACGCGAGGTTTACCTCTAGGAGTTCTATTAATCAGAGACTATCTTGAATAAGCTATAGATAATTGAGGTAATCCATAGAACTATCCAAATCAGTCAAAGGAAATAAATTTTAAGACCAGACTCCTAAAGGTTAAAGAATTTGGACTCTAAAGCCTTCCTATCAGATTTCCATTAAGTTGAAGGCTTACCTATCCTATAAGGGGAGGCTTCCTATATTTAATTATTTTAAATAGGCAAGTGTTAATATGTTAGTGAAGTAAATTTTCTATCTTAGTAACAGGAACTGTTCGGGAGGAAGGCGGCAACACGGTGAGGAGGACTGCGACTCGGGGAGGAGATCAGCAACCCGGAGAGAAGTTCAGCAACCCGGAGAGGAGATCAGCAACCCGGAGAGGAAGGCAGCAATTCGTTCTCAACTGCCTCGAAGTAGGCTCACAGTCCGATGAGGAGTTTCGGTCTCCAACTTCAATTTTCGGCGATGTGGTAGAATTGGTCCTGCAGTCGTCTTAATTCTCGAAGATCTGTGGGATGAAGCAGGTGCCTGCAGATGCAGATGAAGGCAGTTTAACTCCCATACCAGATCAGACGAGCTCCCTTCGAACTGAATCCATCTGGATGTTCGGTAGACGTCTCTCCTTCGAAGATCTTCAGGGTACGGTGATGTCACCTCCCTGGCGAAGCCGTTGTAGCTGGTGGAGTGTGGTTGAGTCGCAGTCTGATAACTCTTCTAAAATCTATGTGTTTTAGGGAGAATAGTTCATTAACTAGAGAATTCTTCACTTTAATAAACGAATACTTTTAAAAATTTGACTCTGTTTATTTAATTAAAACACTATAAACATGAATTTTAGAAAAGGTCAAAATATCTTAAATGGAATTTCTTTTAAATATTATTTTTATAACTTCATTACTAGAAGTCTAGATCAAAGAGTATATAAATACTCTAGATCTACTCTGACCCCCAATCTGCTTTCATTTAAAAGGGAGACTTTCAAAGGCTTGAAAAAAGAACTTTGTAATAAAAGTCATATTTATCAATGAGCAGTAACTTGATGCAGAATTAAATGAGGTCAGTTAAGATTTACATACGAATTATAAAATTTAAGAGAACAAAGTTGACAACAGATGCCTATTTGACGACTTCTGTCAAAATGAAATAAACTAAAAATGCAATTTTGTCAGCCTGTAGCCGTCCTTCAACAATAATATTAAACTCTGAAGAATAAGAAAAATCAAGACTACATTTATGATTAAAAATATCATTTTCAAGAATTTTAACAAATTAACTTGTAAATCAGGATTTATGCAATAAACTAACAAGGTTAGTTAGGAATTACAGACAATAATACCTCATATAAATCTAAAATCTGACTCTGAACGTAACCAATTTTGGAAATTATTTTACCTACAAAAACTAATAGTATGAACAGATAATATGTTCTATGAAAATACATAATACCGAGGTACGTAACGTGTTTTAAGAGTATATCTGGAGGTAGTTATATATAATTTCGATAATTCTGATTCAATATTCATACTATTTCTAGTTAAAAATTATACATTACTAAAGTAGGTCAGACTATATTGTGGCAAAATACTTGAGGCCGATTATAGGACATTTACAAGAGTTATAAAGGATTATTCATCAGATAACTACTCCTATCATCTCACAATCGATTTTTTACTCTAAAATTATAATATTGTGTAAACATAAATGATATTTTTTACAGAGTTGAAGAAAGATGTAATATAAAACAATCATCGTATCAGATACAGCTTTAAACACTACCATCCACTCACAAAAGGTATAATTGGAGGTCAAGAAGTGTTAGATAGAAGGATATTTGATAAGATTATAGCTCCACCAAAAAAATCGTAAGTACTTAAGCATAAAACGAAATACTACAACCGTCCTTCACTACGTTTGCGTAAACGTGGTCTCCACTCGAGAACTCGTCTACTTGAGGTATCTCGGTTATCGGTTACCCATCTTAATTTAGCAAAATATTCTTAATTTTAAATATCACTAGCGTATCCGACGCTCTTTTTCAGGAATTCACGCCGCGAGATCCCGACGCGCACACAAAAAACAAGTTGTGTGCGCGTCAGGATCTCGCGGCGTGAACTCCTGAAGAAGAGCGTCGGATACGCTCGAAACCTAGGTCGATGTTTTCGACTATATACACGTGAGTCATAGCCGGTAGTGATATTTAAAATTATGTATCAGGTTCACGAAAACTTTAACACCAAAATATTCTTAGTCGAATTGCTTAAATTCTGCCTTTTGATTATTTATAATGCTCGTAGATTAAATAAGCTTTAACAAACCAATACCACAATCAATCCGTGTATATTTAGTTATATTTACTGTGCCAATCCAAAATCATCAAGCCAATAACGGTCCCAATTCGAACACTAAAGACAGATTTGCACACTTCAATTCCCGGAGGTTACCCAGCAGGCGTTTGCACTGCAAATAAGGATCATTGTTTAGTTGTACGAGTACCTACGCCACTGCATGGTCAGTCGGTGTTTGAATTTATATACAAGCTTGTGATCATCCGAGGTGTTGTTTGATAGTTTTAACAATTTTGCCTCTACATTTCGAAATAAAAAAAAATATATAAATTAAACTTAAGATAAGATAATAAACTTAGTTTCACCACAAGCGAAATCCTAACTTTATGGTGCAAATGCATTACTGGCAACTGTCATTGTGTATTGATACTTTTAATTATAAATCTTTCGTTTTTAGTGACGTAGACTTGAAAAAACGGAGAGCCAAGATATTCTACCTACTTATCTTCAAGAATTTTCCATCCGATGCGGCAGTGATTGGATTTTCTAAAAGTAGCTCAAGGTTTTTTATCAACATCCAGTATTGCTTGTGTGAATAAATCAATTTAGACTCAATGCTATATCAGGATTTGGATTGTTCGTAAAATCAACTATATCACAAACTATATTCATTTTAGACTTCCGGGAATCAGGAACACACGAAGCAATATTTATAGCTTCGAAAATGGTCTTAAAAAGGTTGCGTTGTGTCCTGAATTCAGTATTTTAATGTTATAAAAGGTTTTTCTAGTTACTAGCTTCCAATACTCACCACGCCACTTCGGCATATTTTCGACAAAGGAAAGTAATTAGGTAACTTGTGCAGAGCAAGCGATTTCTGTTTGAAGAACAACTAAAATAGTTCATTGATGGAGTCCAGTAAATAAAAGAACTAAAGTAGTTCCTTGTTGAGCTCCAGTAAGTAAAACTCTAATAATAGAACACTGTTGCATTAAAAAAGGCCAAAAACAACATCTCTCCTTCAAAACTCTCCATTAAACTGGCTCAAGCATTTAACTGCGCACGGACGACCAGTAAATTAACTTGAAAAACTTGATAGCCTCGGAAGCAGTAATAATGAATTGAATTAAAGGAAAGGAATATTATATACCCAAAGGAAATTAAGCGGCTGTCTTCCTTTATCTTATAGTAAATAAACAGTAGGGGATCTAACCATTATTCTATTCTAGGTAGCATGATGAATACACTAAATTGAAAAAAGTTCGCCAAGCATATTTCAATCTAAGAAGAGTGACAACTTCAGCAATAACAACTCTTTACAACCTAGGCATAGTAAGAACAATGGAAATCGCATTGTTAAAAATGAAAAAAAAGGTAAAAAAAATGAATCAAACTTATTCCGTCTTGTGTGAGCCAGCGATGACAAATCATCATAATTATTTCGCTACATTAATTCTGTGGTAGTAAGTACCCGTCAAAGATGTTGCTGGCTTCTTACACAATTAGACACCACTATTGTGTGCATGAACACTGCCTAATAGCTTTCAACATGTTTCCACTTGAATTAGATGTCTATTTAGTAGTTCCTTACATTGGGAAACGTGTGTAGAAACATTAAACCTACCTTAATATATGCTAAAACCGTAAGCTTTGTGTGGTCAAAAAAGTATTATTTGTCGCATGATGTACAAGCAAATGTCTTATTATAATACAAATCGAATAGAAAATCCTATGAATATCTTTACTAATATAACATTTACTAATATGAGTTTACTCATATACTTTTTTTGCTTACCAACATTTTTTATTACCGACCATTGTACCTAATTGTGCGTTCAGTTGGTCGGTGGGTAAAAAGTTAACCTTTGTGTCAAACATAAAAATAAAATCCTTCTTAAATACCTACAGATTACTACACGCAGAGAAAATCCGCTCATACATTTCCTACAAAATATGAGCGCGAGCTGAAACTCCCATCTTTTGGAGTTTATCCGACGGGCCCAATGCGACATCTGTCAAGGATTAGGCACGACTTATGACATCTCCGTGGAAGCACTTGTAGTCTGTCTGTCCTGATGGTCAACTGATATTGAGAGAAAAGGTGTTGTTTCAGTTGGTTATATAAGATCGTAAATTTTATTTTCCATGAATTTTGGCGAGTCCGTTGTATATGTGGCAACTGGAAACAGTAGGTCGACACTTGCATCTAGAGGAATGAAAAATTGCTGGGTTCCGAACGAGTCACACTGTCACAGTGTGACTCGTTGGGAATTTTTCCCCCATCGAGTGACACTGTTAATCGTTGCTACTTTTTTTTTTAAAAGACTACCCAGAAATTCTATAAAATACGACAATTCATGAATATTTTGTAGAATATCTTTGACACTAGCAAAAGTTACCATAAGTATCATATTGATTTTTCTAGCGGGGTAGCTTTGACATTACTCTCTAAGCAAATAGTTTCCGTTTGTAAACAGTAATTAATTGATATTTGATATAATTTGTACAATTTTTCAGTAACGATTCACGATGCCCACAAAGAAAAGACTGGTACACAAAAGTATGGTACAAATCAAACTACGAGCGGAGCAAGCAACGCGTGGTTGGTCACTCTGATAATAAACTACACCAGCCAGTTGAGTGTCAAAATCAAATGGAACTTTTTCCACCAATCGTAACTCCATCTGTCAGTAACGAAAATAGGAATGGCTACATAAAAACTGAGGAAAAGAAATTCAGTTTATTCCATACTCATTACAGATAAATGCACGTTTGAAATAAAATGATAAGTCTGTGACATAAGGCGTTGCAACCTATTTGAGATAACGAAATACGGCCTTTAAATATCTCATGTGACGCTTTAGTTACAAAATAAAACACGTGCTATTGGATTGTTTACCCACATATTGCGACTCGCTTTGTAACTACTTTGGCTTTATATTTTCTTAAATATTCGATTTTAATTTAGTAATCAATCATCATGTCAGCCCTTAGAAGTCCACTGCTGAACAAAGAACGAAAAAAAAACGCCATGACAAGCGATCTTGTGCCACCTCCATCCACCGACTTCCTGCGATGGCTACAATGTCGTCGGTCCATCGTGTTGGGGGGTTTCCCCACACTTCGCTTGCTTGTTCGTGGCCTCCAATCGAGAACCTTTATTCCCCAGCGGTTGTCGGTTCTGCAAATTATATGGCCTGCCCATTGCCACCTCAACTTGCAAAGTCTGAGAGCTATGTCGGTAACCTTGGTTCTTGGTTCTTCTACGGATTTCCTCATTTCGGATTCTATCACGTAGTGAAACACCGAGCATAGCTCTCTTCATTGCACTCTGCGAAACTCTGAGCTTATGTATGAGACCAATAGTTAGCGACCACGTCTTAGTGCACGT
Source organism: Alsophila aescularia (assembly GCA_946251855.1). Taxonomy (NCBI): domain Eukaryota; kingdom Metazoa; phylum Arthropoda; class Insecta; order Lepidoptera; family Geometridae; genus Alsophila; species Alsophila aescularia. Next base: position 55,256,553 of record OX276377.1, on the reverse strand, counting down.
ATGTCATCACTGGCAACACGCACTGATTATAAACTTTGGACTTGAGGCTCTGCGGTATCTGCGACGAGAAGATATGGCGTATTTATTTTAAGGCCCACCTGTTGGGAAACAATATTGAGGTCACTGAGCATTGTGCTTAGGTCTTCCAGGGTTTCAGCCGTGATGACTATATCATTGGCAAATCGAAGGTGAGTGATGTATTCACCATTAAAATTAACACCATACTGTTCCAGTTCAGAAGCTTGAATGTATCTTCCAGTGCAGAGGTGAACAGTTTCGGAGAAATAACGTCTCCCTGTCTCACCCATTTTTGCACCTGGATAGAATTCGTGCTCTGATCCTGAAGACGGACTGTAATGGTAACCTTGCTGTACAAACACTTCAACACTTCGATGTACCAGTAGTCAATCTGGCACCGCTGTAATGACTGTAGCACTGCCCAGGTCTCGACAAAATCAAAGGCTTTCTCGTAATCCACAAATGCTAGACATAGTGGCCGATTATACTCTCCGGTCTTCTGTATAATCTGCCAGAGCGTATGGATGTGGTCTACGGTGCTGAAGCCTTTCCGGAATCCAGCTTGTTTGGGAGGCTGAAAGTCGTCAAACCTACGAGCGAGACGGTTTCTAAACTACTCTTGAAAACAGATTATAGACGTGGCTTAGCAGCAAAATAGGCCTATAATTCTTCAAGAGGCTTTTATCACCTTTCTTAAAGAACAAAACCACTACGCTCCTATGCCACGCCTCTGGCGCAGTACCCTCGAGGATGACGGAGTTTAACAGCTTCTGAAGGACTTTAAGTACCCGTGTTCCACCCGCTTTCAGTAGCTATGTCGTTATTCTGTTCTCCCCTGGTGCCTTATTGCTCTTAAGCTGTTTGAGAGCCATTCTGATCTCGTATAGGCTGACGTCCGGGATATCTTCGGTATAATGTCGGGTCAAACGGGCTCTTGCATCGCTAGTCGTAATAGGAGGACTACGCGATGAGGTGTATAATTGTAACTTTTAAACTTTCGCGATTCGAACATATAGTTATATATTTAAACTGGACTTAATCGCGCTGAAAACTTAATATTTATTTACATCGACGTTTCGATCAAGTTGCATTGATCGTGGTCACGAGAAGAGCCTTTTAATATTAGGTTTTCAGCGCGATTAAGTCCCGTTTAAATATATAACTATGAGGTGTATAATTGTTAATATAATTTCTCGAGCTCACTCAATATCTCTGGCTTTAAATTAACAATATATTATCATTTGCAATAAATAGTAGTCAAAAAATTTAAATTGTTCCAGAAATAATCTTTAGGGTGCATACTGTAGACTGTCCATACCGTTTCATTTCTGATAAAAATATTTGTTATTTGACTACTATTTATTGCACATGAAAATATATTGTTAACATAGTCAACTTTAACAAGCCAATAAATTTCGCTAAATAAATTTATTCGTACACTGTACGCGAATACCAAATTAAGTAAATAGAAAGTTAATTATCTTGAAATGTTTGCCTTTTATAAGCTTCCCTTTCTTAAGTAGGTGTCTGGTACATGCATTTCAAACTAGGACATTAGATTTCGTTGCCTAGATCGGAACTTTATGGACCACACAAACTGAGTTCGCTACGATTTTCTAAGGTCGGAATTACCCCAGCAATAACATGAAAGATTGTGTCAGAGTGAGTAACCAAAGTTTATATGTAACCTTAGTTACGTTAAGAACTGTTTACCCTACTTCTGCTGATTCGATTTCAAGTACATAGATCGCTAACAATAAATACTGTATTTCAGGACTGATACGTATCTACGCGATGCGCAGGGAACAGTCATCATCATCATCAGCCTGTATTCATCCACTGCCAGACATTGGCCTCTTCCAATGAATGCCACAAAACTCAATCTTCGGCTATTCTCATCCAGTTTCTGCCGGGTGCCTTCCGCAGGTCATTGCGTTGTGATCGAACAGAGAACCAAAGTCGCCTACGTAGCTCAAAGGGTTAGTAAGCTAAAGTGGCAAAGGGCTGGTCACATTTGTCAGAGGACAGATAAACACTGGGGTAGCAATTCATGCAAATTGAAATTACACTTTATTTGAAGTGCGATAGTATCAATAGAGCTCCACTGCAAAACAATTTGTTTTAGAGCTGATCACCAGACCGCAAACCAATCGTTACGTGCTGATCAAAAGATCAAAGATAACATCGTGTCGGTCATAGTTAGTGAGAAGAGCCTTAGCGCTGACCCTCAGTTAAATTGAGAGCATTATCGGAGAGGAGACAATTCCCATTATTCGATACATTAGCTTTATTGGACAATAGAAGGGTGTTTACTTCGTTTCAAGACCGCTAAACGGTTATCGATTGCTGCGCCGTGATCTTGGATTGAATTAGTCTTTGTTTATGATTATTTTTTGCATTGATGCGATAGTATTACATAAGAGGACACGTACAATTAAATTAACAGCTTCATAATTAGGTAGCTATAAAAGAACATAACAGCCGCTGTATCGAAAAATAATATTTCCGCTGTATATCAAATCGAATATTGAATTAGACCTTTTATTTTGTAATAGGTATAATTTGTACAACTTACATTTTTAGATTTGATTTGTACTGTAAGAGTAATTTATGACAATGTTAAGATGCGAATAAATTTAGCTATGAGCAGATCATGAAGAACTATCGGTGCGTTATCTTGATCAGTAAAAGTTTATTTGCAATTGACGGCACGACGCACCGATCGTTTCCCGAATGCCATACATAACGTGTTGTTTTTAGTTCCGCGTGGCTTGCAGCATGTACCTAATACATGACTACTCTTACAAGCTTTAAGCTCATTCAGTAGGTAAATTTTTCAAAAAATTTTGGTTTATAAAAGTATGATAGTATGGTTTATAAAAGTATGATAGTAATTTTTCCAGAACCACACGAAAAATAATCTAACTTTACGGGAAAACTATGATATGTGCGCTAGTTTGAAAGAATAAAACGAGTAGCTCTTCCGGCATTCCGTGCTCACACGTCCTCCACAAAATAGTAGGAAATTCGTTAAAAGTTTTCAGTTTGCTCTCATTGAGTTTAGGAAGTCGCGTATATTGCATGAACTCATAGTTATTCAAATCAGCAGCGAGAGCAGAAGAGGACATGTAAGTGTCAAAAAAATAGGGTGGTGCGCCGAGTCCCAGGAGAACTACTCTTATGTTCTAAAGTAGTTTGTCAAATTTTGATATATTTGGTTATATGGAAAGCATGCGACCACTATTTTACCTTATGTGAAGGTAATAAGGTCGAAGATGATACATCTGCTGAGGAGTGGGAATGGGAAAAATTGGGTTCTTCATCCGATAATGAGATTCTACTCCATTTACACCACTCGGATGAATATAAAATAAAATGAAGCCGTCACACCATGTGAACATGTGTTATCAGAGCGTTCGTCAATACGAACGAGCGAGCACGGGCGGAAATAAGGCTTCGACACTTTCCAGGAGATACTGTGCTCATGTGATATCTAATATATAATCTGTGTGGGTGTTGTTAAATGTATGTATTTAGGTATTATTGTGCGTCTGATTTAACGTGGTGTGCGTATCTGCTTTTCTGAATGTATATATTTATTTATTAACTTCGATTATATAGCTTAAAAACTTACATGTACATTGTTACATTATATAACGAACATAAGCCAAAGTAAATTTACATTACGAGTACATAAGCTAAACAGGTAACTTTTGTTTTATGGTAGTCGCAAAAATAGGTAGGTAAGTAATTATTTAAGTATGTAGGTTTATTGAGACCTACGAGGACCATAGACGGTCAAACTGACGCGAAATTGTGGATGTCCTATCTAATCACATTAAAATAAAATGTAAAATGATTTCAGTTATTGTAAATAAACTATGATCAGATATGTGTCTATTGTTGTGGTCGAAGCATAAAATGTTGTGGTGTTATTTTGTTGAAAACCAGAAAATAGCCAAGGCGTTGTGGTATGATGATGGCGTTGTGGTTTCGCGCGTTCGTGTTCCCATGATGTTGAAGGTAACACGAACGGGCGCTGGAAAACTAGAACCTTCATTTGATTTTTTATTTTCGTATATTCGCTACACCCGCCGCTTTTACATGATTCCGCCATGACCACGACCGTCTGCATGTCCACAAATGGTTGACCACATATCGCACTTTTGGGAACAAAGGGTCACTTCTGCATGTTTTCCAACTTTAGAGGAAGAGCATGTTAAAGTATTTTTGTCGTTTTTTTTTATTACTCTGCATTGTTTTGGAGTAATAAAGCGATTCTCACAGTTTTAAATTCATTAATTCTTCACAGATAACCGTGACCATTTAAAAAGTAAAAACAAGATATTAACATAAACTACAAAACTTTCAAGCCTTGTATAAAATATTCTTGGATCCCCCAATAAAAAAAACTTAGACTAACAATCACAGGAAATGATGCTAAATTACTACCGATATTTTTTGTCTAAAGACGCCGTAAATATTACTGACATAAAAATATGTATGTGAGTTTGCCATTGTTCTTTCAGATCAATCGGTCAACAGAAAGAAGTTAAAATTTTAATTATGCACTATATTTGACCCAAAAAACAAACAGGGCAAGCTAAATAAAACTGTTTAATAAAACCGTTTAAAAACTGAACCCCTAAAGGAGCACTTGTGTGTCTGTCTTAATGTCCGCCTGTCACCGCCAATGTGCTCCGAATCTACTGAACTGATTAGGTTTAAATTTGGCACACATGTGAATTTATGTGACCCAAACCAACGTGTGTAACGTAAATAAATGAATCTTGAATATGGGATCACTTTTGGGGCTATATTACTAAAAAGACTACGGTTTTATGCTCGGGTTCTGAGGTCTTTTTATGTTTCCTTTTGTATTTTTTTTTTAGGTTTATCTATTCGTAAGCGCTATTGGCTCGATAAATTTTGAAACTGCGTTTCCGAGCAACGCAATGTAACCTGCATACCGTTTATTGTTTCCATAATTTATTTGAAGTTTCAGTTCGTGACAAAGTACATCAATTTTTAGGTTATTACATGCTATTATATTATTTTCAGGTAAATTGCAAGGTAAGTTAAATTTTAACGATGAATATATATACAAGCAGCTCATCAGAGTCTGATTTGGAAGTATTGGAGTTTATTTCTAATATATCAGTGCCAAGAAACTTAAGACGAAGGATAAATCCTTTTAAAATGTTCACGGATGAGGAATTTAAATCAGATATCACTTTGGTAAGAACACCGTGATACATCTAAGTGATATTAGCAGTCCGGATCTAGCTCCTGTTACGCATCGCAGGTATAAATTGACTGTGTAGGAACAAATTTTCATCGCATTACGATTTTACGCCAAAGGTACTTTCCAAGTAGTCATTAGTGATGTCATAAATGTTTAAAAAACTACTGTATTAGTGGTTCATAAAGTAGGCAAATAAATAGCAAAACTAGCTAAGAGTTACATACAAATGCTAAATTGTGAATAGCTGAGAGAAGTGAAAAAACATTTTTTTTATATTACCGTATTTCCAATTGTTATTGCTTGTGTAGATGGATCACACACCAATTGAATCTCCATGACCAAGCCATTTGTTAATTATTAGCTTTTGACCGTGCGCCGCGTTTACGCCATGGCGATGTCAGGATTACATTCCAAATGGCACACAAAGTCTCAGTCTTGTTTTTAAAGTAATATATGTACAAACTTTTTAGTAAGCTGTATATATAGTCTAAATTCCTCGATGAACTGTCCGAAAACTAGGTTTCAGTAATCAAAATCGATTAAAGTCCAAACTTCGCTTTACAACCGCAACAACCAATATCTCCCGTACCGGTCCCATTGTCCTTGACACTCGAATAAACCTCCCATCTAGGTATAATATCCCGAAACCACAGCGGAATCGAATCTCATTATATGCAGAATCTATAGCCCATTTACGTTACTACGTCAGTAATAAATTTGCTATTTGCTATTATTGTCACGTTTTGAACGAAAATATTAAAATATTTTCAAATAAATAAAAATATAATATAATTTTAATATATATTAAAATATTTTTAAAGGCAATAATGTCTATATGAATTGGGGTGAACTTTTGCTAGATCATTGGCACCTCAAGGCCTTCATAAATAATAAGTTTTATGTTCAGCTCCAGTTTCTTAAGACAAAGCAAAAGTGAGAAGGGTCGTATGGTTTGGTCTGCACGTACGGCAGACTTTAATTCGGATTGATGAATGTTCATGAAGTTCATGTGCTTATTCATAAGTTGTTGCGATTCATTTCATTTTTTGATCTGTATATTGTATGCAGTTGCTTGCTTGCTTGTCGTATAGGGAAGAGCTAGTCTCTGGTGTCAGTTTTCCAGGCCAAGGCCCCAAAGGCCTCTGAAATGGCTTAACGACTGCTATTTATCAATAACAATAATTTGAAAGATGCGGTGGGTGAGTTAGCTGTGATTTTTTAATCCCCGAACAATGAAACGGGTGTTTTAAGTTTAGGGTTGTATATGTCACTGTGTGTGTGTGTGTGTGTGTGTGTGTGTGTGTGTGTGTGTGTGTGTGTGTGTGTGTGTGTGTGTGTGTGTGTGTGCGCGCTTCCATTGCAGCTTCCAAACGAATGGATCGACTTTGATGTGGTTTTTTTATGTTTGAAAACTGATGTGATCGAGATGGTTCTCAGCTGCAGGGGGGTTGCAGCTGGAGTTGAGAAAAGGGGGTGAGAAAACGAATGGACCAATTATATTTTTCAATGTTTCAATACTGAGGTAAACGAGATGGTTCTTAGCTATATTATAGGGGTTGGGGGGATGGGGGTGAGGATCGTAGCAATTATTTTTTAATCATTTTATTATAGCATAGTTTTAAAATTATTTAAGGAAAAATATTAAAATTTACCATGCCTTCCCCCCTCGTCTGTGCTCAAATTATCAATTTCTATGGCATTTTTCGTACCCACATATATGTGGATATAAAAATTCACATGAAGACCTGGATTGAAGGAACCTGTTGAATACTAAGCTTAGTCACATTGTTCCTTCTGAATCCATAAAGCTTCTTACGAGCAATTTGCTGCTGAAGAAAGAATGCGGTCTTTACTCCCCAGGGAATTTCAAATTTTTGTTTTATGTTATAGAGTTGAGTTTGAGAGGAAATATTTTTAAATGTAGCGGACACATCTTCGCATGTGTATAAAACGACGATATCCCGTGAATAATTTATCATGGCTAAAGTACCCTGGAACGGACAAAAGTTTGGCTCACTTGCGCAAACTTCTCAACTCGGGTGTTATTTTCTAATGTTATTTAATATATCTATCCACTTTGCTGCTTTGTGTAGACTCACCCTATCTGCTTTGAATTGTAAGGATGGAAGTTACAAGGACAGTGGTTATGCACATAATTGAGCATAAATAAATATTTTGTGTGAGTTATAATACATCAGAGTGAATAGGTAACTCGCCAGGGCAAGTCATGTTGAAGGGCAGGGAAAGCTGCTGGATACATATAGCGAGCAACCGCTCTTTATGCAGCATTTTAACATCTCCTGTATGATGATCATTACAAACAGGTAACTTCCAAATTTGTGGGCATGTTCGACCGCATCCTCTACTTTAATTAGGTGTGACAGTGGTCCTTTCTACGTGAAGCATCAGTGAAGCTGTTTTTAATATCGATCACTAAACTAGATGAATGTAATGCTATATATGGTTTCAGTCCAGTTCATGTCACGAATAGGCACAGTATTGCATTAAGCTCAAATAATTAATACAGTATAATTATTTAAAATCTCAAAAAAACAAAAACATTTCTCAAAAAGTAAATATGAAGATATCTATTTATACTTTGTTTGTTTGTTTGTCGTATGAGGTAGTGCTGGCCTCTGATGTCAGAGTTTGTCAAGCCGCCCGAGGGCCTCTGACATAGCTTGACGACTGCTATTAATCAATAACAGCCGGGACCGACAGCTTAACGTGCCATCCGAAGCACGGAGCGATGGAAAACCGCACATAACTCAGAAAAGTCATCTATTTATACTTATAATCTATATCTATACATATAATAAAGCAATAAGAACGAAAAAGTCCGAACAAAGAAGATAATAAAAAAAGGGCCTAGAGTACTTAAAATAAGCTATTGAACAATAATATTACATTTTAAAAATTGGTGTCTGTCTGTTTGTTTGTCTATATGTTTGTTCACGCATCACGTAAAAACTAATGGACCAATTGCAATGTAGTTCTCACTGTTGGATAGCTTAGGCTTTGACTTAAAATTGGGGTATTTAGTATCTCAACTTGATATGTAGAAGCCGAGAAATCGATAAAATCTATTTGACAGCTGAAGGAATTTTAATCAAATGTTGGTATATTGGTATTTTAGGTCTTGGAATAGTACATGGAGATATTTTAACCTAGAGAAAGGATCACGCGTGCGAAGCTGCGGGTACTGCTAGTACTTACAATAAAGCAATAAAAACTAAAATATCTGTACAAAAAAGATCATAAAAAAATGGTTGGGTACTTAAAATAATCTACTGAACAAGTTTTTTTTATATTGTGCCTTTCTGCTTGTCTGTATGTTTGTTCGCGTATCACGTCAAAGCTTCTGAGCCTATTGCGATGTGGTTTTCATTGTTCGATAGCTTAGGGATTGAATTAAAAACTGGTGTAAGTAAATCGTATCTCAATCCTATGAGTAGAAACCAAACATTCGATAAAAAAAACTTGACGGCTGAAGAAATTTTGATCAAATGTTGGTATATTGGTATTTTAGGTCTTGGAATAGCACATAGAGTACTTACTATCTAAGACCACGCATGGGAAGCCGCGGGCACAGCTAGTTAATCAACGAACAAAAAAACTGTAAAAATGAAGACAAATTAAAAGTCTAGGTTACTTAAAATAAGCTACTGAACAAGAATATAACATTTTAAAAATTCATGTCTGTCTATTTGTTTGTTACTTTGTTTGTTTGTATATTTTTCACGCATCACATAAAAACTACTGGACCGATTGCGATGCGGTTTTCATTTTGGATAGCTTAGGGTTTCACTTAATAACTGGGGTACTTGGTATCTTAATCCGATGATAGATGCCGAGCAAACGATAAAAAAACAATTTTATGACCGAACGAATTTTGAGGAAATGTAGTATTTAGTACTTTATAGGTCCTAGAATTACTCGTATGGGATACTTTTAAATAGAATGTTCACGCGTGCAAAGTCACGGGCACAGCTAGTAAAATATACAGTTGATTACATTTACTTTATTCGTCCACGACACAATCCATTCAACGTACCTGTGACATTTACTTAGAGGTTGTTATATTCGCCATGTTTATATTCAGGCTAGGTGAATGTAAACAGTCTCACAATTTGAAATGTTCTCTATTTATGTTATCATTCAAGTATTGTGTGGTCCCCTGTCTAGACTTTTGTCATATGTGTAATAAATCCTAGTAGTGAGTCAACTCCTTTATAGCAGCGCAAAATGCCGACAAGCGACTAATAGCTAAAAATATGCTAGGGTCGGCACAAAAAATATAGAATATCTTTTTTTACAAAATAATATCATCTTACCTATGTCAAAGTTTGTATTCCTCATAATATATTTTTCTATACTTACTAGCTGCACCCCGTGGCTTCGTCCGATTCACCGTGATTGCATAATAAAGGAACATCTAAAGTTTTGCATTTAAAATGTGAGATAGTAGAATAGAATAAAATATCAGGATTCGAAAGGGTATCGATACATTTTGTACCTATTTTATTGAAAACTAGGTATCTATCATATCTTTACTAACTACGAGTAATTTTACTGATTTACTTACATCCCTATTCGAGATCCCACGGTCTTATATGTATGTACCTATCTAGATAGGTACTATTAAATAAGGGTGTTGGGCCCGTGTGCAGAGTTTTTTTTTCTTAAATGATATAGCTAATGTGAAGAATAATCTCTGATTGTGGCAAAAGTAATATCACGTATAATAGTTAGGTACCTGACCTAGCCACAAAAACAAAAATCCTGTATAAAATTTTGAATTTACCGCTGCAGGCCAATTAAACAGAAATTAACTTTCTTTAGGTATGATTTTATAGTTCAACTTCTAGAAGGTAGGCAGGTGGGACCTACCTACATAATTATTGCGAACAACATAGGTAGGTACATTGATTATAACCTAATGTTGTAGATAATGATAACAAACCATTTTATTTAGGTAAGTTCTCACATTTCCTCGTCCTTTGGAAATGTATGAAATCGCAATTCTCCACTATTATTATATGATATTGACGCACACCTAATTACCACATAGGTGGTGTGCATATTTAAAACTAATAAATAAATCACCTCGTTGCGTGAACACTAAACATATGATATATTATGTACTTTGGCAGACACGTGCGAGCGATTTCGTGTACTTGACGCACCTAATACGTTGTACCGATTTGCAATAGACGCTGGCTGGTACGCCCGCAGGCGTCGCGGGCAGGAGGGGGACTCCGCTCTCCTTCACACCGCCCGCACCTCATCGTTGCTCTGTCAAGCGGCCGAGTTGACTCACTATTAGGATTTATTACACATATGCTTTTGTTCAACTATATATATTGTATCATTTTTTTATTTGTGTCCGACTCTTGGCTAGGAAAGTCGGTATATCGGGTATCATTAACTGCGAGGATTACGTCATGATTGATCGGACATGGAATAAGCGGGTCCATATTAGAAGGTTTTTTATTTTATATTTTTTTATTTCGTCCCTAAGAGTGACCTAATAGTGAAGTTCCTACTAGTAAAGCGACCATGCACAAATATCTAGACAAATAAATAAAATTGAAGTGGCTGTTTGTAATGTCAAAATAACAGCTTTTTACTAAATGCATATGAAAGTATATACGGTACTTAATAAAAAACACGTTATTTAAAGTTTTTTTTTGTCTATCTCTCTGTCTGTTTGTTTCGGCTAATCTCCGAAACTGTTGGACTGATTTTGATGGGTATTTCAATGGAAGATAGCTGATGTTATAAGGAGTAACAAAGCGTACTTTTATTTTTGATAAAGTATTACGGTTCCGCGCAAAAAAATAAAACCCATGAATTTTGACCACGCGGGCAAAGCTAGTCAGCACATAAAACGATCAACATCTAGAGACAGCTGAGACACAGAAATCGGAATAATATTGCTTATATTATTCCGATTTCTGTGAGCTACGATAACGACGCACCACACCAAGCATGATGCGGCACGTTCTAATACTGCCCTACAGCAGTATTAGACCGGGAGATGGTGACACAAAATACTAGGGCATTTGTGCCAGTATGGCGGTTTTTCAGGAGTCTAAATACGTAATGACAACAAGGAATGGTCATAGCGCTGGTACCGGTGGCCCAATCGCGTGGGCGTTATCGAACGTGTCGGATAAATTACCAGTGTCGAAACATTTGTTCCACAAAAAATCTTGTATTTTCCGACAGTCGATAAAAAATTAAGTAGGCGGTAGTGTAAAGCCATACTTCTCCGGTGTGACTTACAGCCCGCCATACCGACGCAAACACATTAATTAAAAAAAACAATGCAACCATTTGTACCAGGCTAATTTTTGCACAGCTAATCATCGTCGAGTAGCCATTCACGAAAATCACCATGCCATACTTTTCTGACGGTTCCAAATGGCCACCACATAAACGCAAAGATGTGAAAAAAATATGACCTAGTATTTTGTGTCACCATCTCCTGGTATACTTTGTTGATTTTCATGAAGTTGAAGCAACTTAAGAATGAGTTCTTAAAACTTTTTGTTTATAACCCAGATACTACATTGAAACAAAAAATTTTTTTAGATTTTAGTCAGTAAAATACGATTTATGAAAAATATTTTTACTTGACATATAATCCATACCATTATATAAAAGTGAAACGTTATCTGTTTGTTTGTTTGGGGAGCTTTGACGCGATAACGGCTGGACGGATTTTGATAAAATTTAGAATGGAGATAGCTTATGCCCTGGAATAAAACATAGGATGCTTTTTATCCCGGAAAATTGTAAGTTTTCACGGGAAAACTGAAAAATGTTGAACTGAACTCGCTGTAAGGAAGAACGGTTGCCACGGAAACGAAATAACAAGTCTGTCAAACATCAAGAGCATTGGTGCTATACCTACTTTTGCATTCGTTATTAATATTCTAGAAGAACATAGGATGCTTTTTTTAATAGCAGTCCGCGCGGACAAATTAGCCGGCGGGTAAGCTAGTAATGTATAAAAATAAAATTCAGTTTTCATGAAGATGTAGCAACTTGAGAAAATAGAATTTTACAATTTTTTGTTCGCTATAAGCGCGTATCATTTAAAACAAAGTTTTATGTTAAATTGAGCCCATGCTTACTAACAGTATTTTTTTTTGTGTTTATTAGGATTTCCTCATACGCTACAAAAAATAACTCATTCTGTATAGTGTATAAAGGGCTACTATAAAACCATCTAGAACGATCTACGAGTGATATGACAATACCACGGTGTTGCCGGTTTATATGGTTAATAGAAAACTCAAATCATTAAAAAACTGAGAACTAAAATTAATAGGTTGGGTAAAAATTGAGCTTTTAAAAAGTCAAGAATATCAACTATGTGTATTTTAATTTGTAATTGGCATCAAGTAAAGTATTGAGAAGATTTTAATTTAAAAAGAAAACCACTATATAAATTCAGCATAAGGTTTTAAAGCAACCAATTCCCCCGTAGCCAAATCCCCCTTGGTCGCTGCAGCAACCAAAAAAAAACATGGAAGTTAAGTTTTAACGTTTGACCGATTTAAATCAATTTAAATATTTATAATCGAATCTGTGTGTTTCTCTCTTCAAAGGGCTACATATACTTTTATTATACTTTAAAACACCATACAAGTTATTATTTTGTTTAAAATAAAACCACGTCGTTTCTCCGCAAGCCGTAATTTTTTGTTTATTTTTGTTGGTTTTCACAAAAGTATTTTGGTCACTTTTTGTACTAAACTGTGTTGATGTTTTAATGTTAACGGAAAGGTAGGTTTAATTTGTATTTAAAATAAAAAAAAACAGTATGTCATTGCTTTTTTTCCAAAATACGTATTTTTTTCTGATACTACTCCCATTTTTGGCTTCAAAAATTTTCCGCGGTGCCCTCTCCTTACATAATAGTTTCATAACACTTTGGTTCAATTTGTCAGAGGCTACATATATTCAGCCAATCACAGGCCGAGTTTTGTACGGATCTGCCAAACCGTTGAGGAAGGGACGGAAAATAAATTTTACTCGGCAACAATATTTTCGCGCCATTTTGCCGTCTTGCCGCAGTGAGGTCACGTGGTCGGAGTGTATTTACAAGGTTGTTTTTTTTTATAGCGGGGGCACTGAGCCACGTTAGTGTATAAATTCTGTGACTGAGCGAGAACAATGAGGTCGATTACACTACACGGAGTACAGCACTCTGCCTTGGCCTTGCACATACATTCAGGAGATAACACGCTTATCTCTATGATGGAACAAAATTTTATTGTGATACAGAGTTAACCTAGTTTTTATAGACTGACCACATCATCGCTTTCCATCAGGTGAGATTGTGGTCCAACGATTGCCAAGTCCGTAATAAAAAAATAAAAAATGACTGAGCGGAGGGCATTGCGTTTATCAGCCTATACATAGCCTATACATAGGCTGATAAACACAATGCACACATGTCAATACAAAAAATGCACAATGTTCACATGTATATGTATGTATGTATGTATGTATGTATTTACGTACGTATGTATGCATGTATGTACGTATGTATGTATTTGTGTTCCTTTGTGGTATTATATAGACCAAACGCGTGGACCGATTTTGATTATTCTTATGTCAATCGATTTATCATAATCTTGCTACTAAAGACATGAAATTAATCAAAATTCTATATGACGACAGCTGGACACCATGATGCACTCATCATGCGAGAGTGATCAAGTATGCGAGAACTACATTTTTCACCTTTTTTTTCTAAATTACACCTGTGTGAAACCGGGGCGGCGCTTGTTGTTAGATAAATCCTTTCGACGCAATATACCAAAGACGTAAAATGGTACGGCATTATGCGTTGTAACGAGATACATTATTTTCTAATAAAAGATCTCCATCAATTTCCACTCTCCATAGAACTGCCGATATAATGTCTTGAACATTTCCGGGGAACTAGCAGTCCCCGGTGGCTTCGTTATTCTTGGTACCGGTAGCAGCCATGGTAACGGCGGAGCAGCGGGTGCTAAGAATCCCCGGCAGAGACCCAACTACCAACCCCCACGATCTCTGGACCTGGAAACTTATAACGCAGGCACCTCGAGGACCGATGAGAAGTTGGTAGAGCTGGAAGAAGTAGTAACTAAGTTGCGTATTATAGGGTAATCAGAAGTCCGAAAAGAGGGAGAGGATACGATGACCCTAAATTCCGGTAACGTTTTCTATTACCAAGAGGGCGACCAGCAATCCCAACATGGTATCAGGTTTCTCGTCCACAAATCCCTCGTCAACAACATTGTGAAGATCGAAAGCGTTTCGAGCAGAGTGCCATACCTTATACTCAGAATTACCAAACGGTATTCGTTGAAGGTCATACAGGTGTACGCCCCACACTCGAAACGCCTGGACGATGAAGTGGAGGCTATGTATGATGACATTTCTAATGCCATATATGCCCGAAAACACACTTCACAGTGGTGATGGGGAACTTGAACACACGGCTGAGCATGTGGAATGGCAATGAACTGAGAGTGGGGCAGTTTAGATTTGGACAGCGGAACCAAAGGGGTTAGCGATTGGCCGACTTCATGGAGAAAAAGGGACTCATTATAATGAACTCCTTTTTCAAGGAGCGCCCGTCCAGGAAATGGACGTGGTCATAAACACGAGATAGATTTCATTTTGAAGACCAATAAGCATAAATTGAATGATGTCTCTGTGATCAACAGGGTTAAGACCGGCAGTGATCACCGCATAGTAAGAAGCTCATTGAATATCTACGTAAAGCGACACGATTTGCGTTCCTATAATACTACTTGTATTAAGAACGCAATAGAGCGGAACAAGGGCTCCAAAGTGTTTGCAAGAGATCTGTCTATTGGGCAAAGCCGTCAGCCTATACGAGATCAGAATGTCAGCCTATACGAGATCAAACAGCTTACGAGCAACAAAGCACCAGGGGAGGACGGAATAACGACAGAGCTAATGAATGCGGGTGGAACACCGGTACTTAAAGTCCTTCAGAAACTGTTTAACTCCGACATCCTCGAGGGTACTACGCCAGAGGCGTGGCACAGGAGCGTAGTGGTTTTGTTCCTTAAGAAAAGTGATAAAACCCTCTTGCAGAATTATTAACCCATTTCGCTGCTGAGCCACGTGTATAAGCTGTTTTCGAGAGTAGTTTCAAACCGTCTCGCTCGTAGGTTTGACGACTTTCAGCCTCCAAAACAAGCTGGATTCCGGAAAAGCTTTAGCACCGTTGATCACATCCATACGCTCCGGAAGATTATACAGAAGACCGAAGAATATAATCATCCACTATGTCTAGCGTTTGTGGATTACGAGAAAGCCTTTGATTCAGTCGAGACCTGGGCAGTGCTACAATCATTACAGCGGTGCCAGATTCATTACAGGTACATCGAATTATTGAAGAGTTTGTACAGCAAGGCCACCATGACAGTTCGTCTTCAGGATCAGAGCACGAATTCTATCCACGTGCAAAAAGGGGTGAGACAGGGAGACGTTATTTCTCCGAAACTGTTCACCTCTACACTGGAAGATATATTCAAGCTTCTGAACTGGAACGGATATGGTGTTAACATCAATGGCGAATACATCACTCACCTTCAATTTGCTGATGATATAGTCATCATGGCAGAAACCCTGGAAGACCACAATGCACAATGCTCAGTAACCTCAATACTGTTTCCTAACAGGTGGATCTTAAAATGAACATGGGCAAGACGAACATTATATCAAATGCCCATGTCTTACCCATGCCGGTTTATGTTGGGATCGATATTATCGAAGCTGTTGATCACTTTGTCCACTAAGGTCAGAAGATCCAACTGGGAAGATCCAACTTCGACAAAGAGGTCAATCGAAGAATCCAACTCGAATGGGCAGTGTTCGGGAAATTGCGCCATATCTTCTCGTCGCAGATACCGCAGAGCCTCAAGCCGAAAGGTTATAATAATCAGCGCGTGTTGTCAGTGATGACATATGGCACTGAGACGTGGTCACTTACTATTGGTCTCATACACAAGCTCAAAGTCGCTCAGCGTACAATGAAGAGAGCTATGCTCGGTGTTTCACTACGCGATAAAATCCGAAACGTGGAAATTCGTAGAAGATCCAAGGTTACCGACTTAGCTGCATGTCAGTGAGTGCAAGTTGAAGTGGCAATGGGCAGGCCATATAGTTCGCAAAACTGACAACCGCTGAGGAATAAATATTCTCAAATGGCGAACACTAACAAGCAAGCGAAGTGTAGGGAGACCCCCCACACGATGGACCGACGATATTGTAGCCATCGTAGGAAGTCGATGGATGGAGTTGGCACAAATTCGCTTGTCATGGCGCTCTTTGGGGGAAGCCTCTGTTCAGCAGTGGACTTCTAAAGGCTGACATGGTGATGATTATGGTATAAAAGACTGAAGGTATAACCTTACAAATTAAACTTTAAAAAACTTATCATATGAAAACCTTTTTCTTATCTTATGTTGTATTTTTGCATTATTATAACGTTGTTTTTTTCTAAAAAGTGATACTGCTCTGGCTCAATTGTAATTATTTATTTTATTCTTTGTATTGGTTGTTTACATAATAACATTTTTATTATGAAGTTTTTTTTTTTTTTAAAATGATTAATTTTTTGATTTTCAGGGGCTTATGCAAACATCGGAAAGAATATATGCCAAAAAAATATAGAAGCACTCACTCATGTTAGACTCAAAGCATTGGTAAATTAAAACCAAGGGCGAATAAACCTACACATATAACAACTGAATCATTTTTGACGAAAATTATCTATGGTTTCACTTGAATGAAATGGAACTCTTTAAAAAAATGGTAACACATCTCGTAGATATCAGGAAATTTGAATCCAAAACAAATGGATTTATAAGTTCCATCATTTTGTTGTTGAGTCCCTTTGACTACCTTCCAGCTCCATCATCAGACCCTGGATAACACATAACACCAGATAACTCACCAAGACAAACCAAATGAGCCCAAACTCGAAAGGGTTCCATCATTTTGTTGTTGAGTTCCTGTGACTACCTTCCCGCTCCATCGTCAGACCCTGTATACTACATAACACCAGAGAACTCATCAAAACAAATCGCCCAAACTCGAAGGGGTTCCATAATTTTTTGTCGACTTCCTGTGACTACCTTCCGGCTCCATCATTAGACCCTGGATACCACATAACACAAGATAACTCATCAAAACAAACCAAATGAGCCCAAACTCGAAGGAGTTCTATCATTTTGTTGTTGAGTTCCTGTGACTACCTTTCGGCTCCATCATCATCTATACTTATAATAAAACTGTAACGGGTCCAATTCTGTACATTGAAGATATTTTGAATGTTTCTTTTGGAGGCCATCCTGTATTCAATAATAAAGCCTAAACTGTATTTATGTAATTTTTGTCTGTCTGTCTGTCTATCCGTCTGTCTGTCTGTATTTTGGCAGCGCATCACGCCGAAAATACTCACTGAAATAAAATGAAATTTGGTATGATTTGAGTTCATATTTTGAGGTAGGACACTGGATACTTTTCATCCCGAAAAATTAAAGAGTTCCTGCAGGATATGCATTGAAAGTTATTTATAAGAACACGTATCACGCTGAAACTACTGGACGGATTTTGTTGCAACTTGGCACAGCAATATAGTTTATATAATGGGTAAAAATGAAGGATAATTTTTATCCCAAAAAAATAAAGAGTTTTTGCTGGATAATGTCCCAAATTCTGTAAAATTTTTGGAGGCTGTTTTATGTTCAATACTAAAGCCAAAACTATATTTTTGAAATTTGTGTCTGTCTGTCTGTCTGTCTGTCTGTCTGTCCGTCTGTCTGTCTGTACTTTGGCAGCGCATTACGCTGAAAATACTCACTGAATTAAAATGAAATTTGGTATGATTTGAGTTCATACTTCGAGGTAGCACATGGGATAATTTTTGTCCCGAAAAATGAAAGAGTTCCTGCAGGAAACCTGTGGAAAATTATTTAAAAGAATACGTTGCACGCTGTAACTATTGGACGGATGTTGATGCAACTTGGCACAGACATAGTTTATAAGATGGGTGAAAATATGGATACTTTTTGTCCCGAAAAAATAAAGGAGTCCTGCGGGATATGGGTCCAAATTATGTTCATTAAAGATATTGTGTTTTTTTTTTTGGAGGTTACTCTATATTCAGTAATGAAGCCTAAGCTGTATGTTTTTTCATGTCTGTCTGTATGTCTGTCTGTATCTTGGCCGCGCATCACGCCGCCGGAACTACTGGATGAATTCAAATAAAAACTTGGTATGATGTGAGTTCATACTACGAGGTAGGACGTAGGATACTTTACATCCCGAAAAAAACATGGGTTTTCGAAGGATAGGGGTTGAAACTTGGCACCGTCTTAATTTATATGATGGGTTAAAATTGAGGACACGTTTTATCCCGAAAAATTAAAGGGCTTCTGCGGGATATGTGTCCAAAGTTATGTTAACATTTAAGTAATAAATAATATATTTTGGATGGTTCTCTGTATTTGATACTGAAGCCAAAACTGTTTTACTTTTTATTTTTGTTTGTCTGTCTGTTTCTCCGTACCTTGACCGCTCATCGCACAGAATCTACTAAATGAATTCAAATGATACATGGTATGATTTGAGTTCATATTACGAGGAAGGACATTGGATACTTTACATTCCCAAAAATAAAGGGTTTCCGCAATATAGGGGTTGAAAGTTATTTAAAAATCCTTATCACGCTGAAACTAATGAACGGTTTTTTTTAATGCAAATTGACATAGTCATATACCTAAACTTACAATAAAGCAATCGGTAAGAAAAGGGCTGTAAAAAGAAGATAAATAAAAAAATGCTCTTGGGTGGCACAGCGGCTTGGCGGCTTGGCTTAAAAAGCGTATTGAACAGGTTTTTTTTTTAATCGTTTCGCTCTGTCTGTTTGTCTGTATGTTCGTTTGTTCACGCATCACGTAAAAATTATAGGACCGATTTCAATGTGGTTTTCATTGTTAGATAGCTTAGGGTTTTTAAAACTGGTGTAATTGGTATCTCAATCTGGTGAGTTAGAAGCCGAGCAATTGATAAATGTATTTAGATGGCTAAATAAATTTTGACCAAATGTTGGTAAATTGGTCCTGGATAAGCACATTTTCGTACTTTGAACCTAAAGAAAAGACCACGTGTGCCAAGCCGCGGGTACAGCTAGTAACACATAAAACTAGAGATCTCATCAAGACAAAGCAAATGAGCCCAAACTCGAAGGGATCCCATCATACGATTGTGTAGTTCCTTTGACTACTACTACTACTGTAGTTTTTTTTATTGTCATCAGGACTACACCCATGTGCAAAACTTCAGCATCTTTGGACGTCCTTAAATTGTTCAAAATTGATTTGTAATCCAGTTCTAAAAGTTATAACACAGTGAATTAAATTAAAGCTTGTTTAAAGCTACTATACCAATTTTGATGAAATTTATACAGTACCACAATAGAGGTCTTCTTACTCAAGTAAAAACAATAATCGAATTCGGTTCAGAAATCCCAAGATTTTAGAGAACATAATCTATAAATCAAATAAACTTTCTAATAAAACTACTGAACTAATTTTGATTAAATTTATATGAGACTACACAGAAACTTTACCCTTTTGAATAAAATAACAACCATCTAAATCGGTTTAGAAATCTTAGAGGTAAACACAAAATAAGGGCAATATAAACTCAAAGACGAATGGATGTACTCAAAAAACTATTTATTTTCGAAAAACTGCTGAACCAATTTTGATACAATATACCTGGAGAGCCTTTCAGACAAAAAAAGAGTTTTCAAATTCGGTCCGCAATTTAGTCATACAATTTTAATGTAAATTCCTATGTTGAAATCCATTCGGCTGAAGAAAACAGGCACATGCTTTGCGATCACCATTGCATTTATGCTCATACAGGATGATAAACTAATTATAGTATTGAATCAATGTACATGTTGTGGCAATATCGTAGAATTGATCTGTTTATGGTATATGGTCGATAATTTTATGAAACGGTTCTATTTCATGAAATAGCCAAGTCTATCACATAGTGTTGTCCCGTCTAGCTAAAACTGACCATATCGTTAAAACATCAAAGTTTAATTATATATCTATCTAAGTTTGGCTATATCATTAATGTAGAGTTTTTATGGTACCAAAAGTGTTCAAACTGATAGGTTATCAAGGTTTAAAAACAAAACCACGAAGACAGAGGTGGGGGCTCGCTACGCTTCGCGCTCCCGCCTTCGTCTTCGAAACTATCACGATTAAGTTGGGCTTCCACCAAGCGCCTTTAGCTGTGGATAATGTAACTATTTTACGATATGATCACTGATGTTTGACCATATCATGAGGTATCTGTGTGTTTAGCTGTTTATATCGTCAAACGCTAATCATTTATTGATCTGTCCAAACCATTTCATGATAACAAAGATAATAATTTAATGAAATTAAAAATTATCATATCGCAAAAGGGTCACTTCTGCAAGTTTTTACAAAAACTATGCAGATAAAATGGCGATAATAGACTTTATATACACACTCTAGGTCTCTTCTGCAGTATAACAGTTAGCGATTTATAACAAAAAGTCACTTTTGGTACCCTTCCTCCAGTTTATGGCTTGTTTCTCAGATACGAGTACCCTATCTTGTTTTTATTTTTTAAATGGTCGCGGTGATCAGTGAAGAACTAATGAATTGAAAACTGTGAGAATTGCTTTATTTCTTCAAAACAATGCAGAGTTATTAAAAAGATAGGTCAAAAATATTTTAATATGCTCTTCTTCGAAAGTTGTAAAACATGCAGAAGTGACTCTTTGTTCCCAAAAGTGGGATATGTGGCCAACCATTTCATGAAATGATCAATTTTACGATAACACCACGACATACAGACAATGGTGGTCATGGCGAAATCATGTAAAAGCGGCGGGAGCAGCGAATACACGAATATAAAAAAACAAATGAGGGTTCTAGATTGCCAGCGCCCGTTCGTGTTCTCATTAACATCATACAATAACGCCTTGGCTATTTTCTGGTTTTCGAAGAAAATAACACCACAACATTGCTATGCTTCGAAAACAACAATAGACACATATCTGATTATAGTTTATTTACAATAACTGAAGTAATTAAATAACTTATTTAAATGTGATTAGATAGGGACATCCACAATTTCGCGAGAATCGCTATGGTCCTTGTCCTGAAGTCAATACATTCAGAACTTATATGAAATTAAAATGCTAAATCGATTTATGTTCATCCTTTACACGAAAAGCAGATACGCACACCACGTTAGACCAGATGCTCAATAATACCTAAATACATACATATAACTACACCTACACACATAATATATTAGATATCACATGAGCGCAGTATCTCCTGGAAAGCGTCGAATCCTTATTTCCGCCGGTGCTCGTTCGTATTGACGAACGTTCTGATAACACATGTGGATGTGACGGCTTCATTTTATTTAATATTCATCCGAGTGGTGTAAATGGAGTAGAATCTCATTATCGCATGAAAAACTCAATTTGGCAACTTTTGTGTGTATATGTTTAAAGAATTTTTGTTTGAGAATGGGATTTATTTATTTTTACTTCGTTTAGATATTGTTCAAATAGCTGATTACTCTACTCTCTACTCTCTTGCTCAACTCTATATTTAGATCAACTTGGGAAGACTGTATTTTCACAAAACCACATTAAATTGTTCAATTGACGACCGATTGGTCTAGTGGCTAGGTACGAAATCAAACGTAATTCGAATCCTACAAGGTGCAATCGTTTGTGTGATGAGCAGAATGTTTGTTTCAGAGTCATGGATGTAGTATTTGTATCTATGTATATTTATACGTTGTCCTTCTTATTGTACAGGGTACCCTAGTTTTGGGGTTAGGTAATTGGTGTGGAATTGTTATTTTTTTTTTACATATTTTTTGTTTAAATGATATGTAATTACTGTTCATGGGCTAATTTCATAATGGTTTCTCGCGTATTGATTACAACAATAAATTGTTGTTTCATTCAAAAAATTATCGTGTGACGCCCGTATGTCTACAATATACTTATAATGCAATTTACCTATAAAACAGTAGTAATCAACAAATCGTCTGTACACTGTCAACAAAAACTAGAGACTTAGACTTTAAATAAGCTAGGTACTGAACACGAATATAACATTTATATGCCAGTACCTGTATGTATGTCTATCTGTCTGTCAGTTTGCACATCACTTAGAAACTAATAGACCGATTGCGAAGATGTTGAATAGCTTTGGTTTTGACTTAAAAATTGTTATACTTTTTATCTCAGTCCGTTTAGTAGAAGCAGAGCAATCGATAAAAAAAACTATTTGATAGCTGACGGAAATGTGATATGGTGTACTATTTAGGTACTTTTTTACTTGATTAATAAATACCAAGTGATAAATGACCACGCGAGCCAAGCCACGTTGTGCAGCTAGTAACATAGTAAACATAGCAAACATAACAATATTCCCTGAAAACATTGACATAACAATCAAAGCAACGTAAAATACTTCAATTTGAACACATATTTGCATATATCGCTAATATCGAACAAAAACTACTTCCGGTTCAGTTAATATTCCCAGGTATCGCTTGTATGGAACTCGTGAACGGGAAACATTACTCAGAGTTGAGGCACTCTATTAACCTAATTGGCCATTAGTCAAAATGAACGGGTATCGTATGCACAAGTGAGTATAGGTGGAGAAATTTATTTTTTACTTGTTCGGCTGTTGAACTTTCTAACCAAGAAAAAGGTTACCGCTGCCCGGTATGAAATAAATACAAACTAAACGTTATAACTCAAGTTCAAAGCAGAAATTGATGCGCATCACGTGACGCTTGGCTGGACTGGGCAGCATTTTTGGAACTCCATCATGACTTCTCATCGCCCATCCCACAACGTCTAAACTAAAGACAAAATACTATTACCAGTGCGTCTTACCTGTTATGACATTCAAAGCCGAAATGTGGACACTGACTCTGAGGCTGGTCCACTAATTTAAAGTCACTCAGCGAGCCATGGAACGGGCTATGCTCGGGGTTTCTCTGAGGGATCGCATCCGTAACGAGGTGATACGGCAAAAAAATAAAGTCACCAACTTAACATTGGCAAACTGGGGCTGGTCACATTATGTCGAAGAACTGATAGTTGGTGGGACAGGCAAGACCTTAAGCGCAGACAGCGTATAGGCAAAATTAAAGTGTAGGACGTCCTCCGGGTAGATGAGGCAACGATTTACACTGCCAGTAATAACATGAGAAGAGTCGAAGATCGGACTCCGTGGAGAGCATTAGGGCAGGCCTATGTCCAGCATGGACTAAAGCAGGCTGTTGATGATGATGACGTGACGCTCAATATGTTGCGTAACGTTGCGCAACGACGAGCGACTTTGCCAGAAGACGCACACACTGTACATACACGCTGTACATAGCATACGCTGTACCAACACTATATGCGCTGTACCAACCAAGAAATGCTTTTATGGCCGTGCATTTTGTGTTTGAACTTTTTGTCACCGACCAACGTTAATGTGGCTATTTTTAACTGTCACTAAGTTCAATATTAGTAATGGGATATTTACAATGTACCTATTTTGAGTTTTTGATATTTCAGCACTGTTAAAAACGCCGAGATCACGAAGTAAATTAAGTAAATGTGGTGGGTGTTAATTTTTCACGTTCATGCATTCTCGTTTTTTGTTATATTCAATGTTACCACTGTTCAGAATACCACTTCCCACTCGATTCATATCTACACAAACGAAATTTACAGTACCTATCTGCTTGCACGTTGTTGTCGTAAACAATAGATGTACAATGTACATATTCCTTTTCTATGCTTGACTTTAGTGTTAGCATGTGTCAAGTCAGTTTAAAAAAAAAACTGTCACTGGTTAGTGAGTAACTTCCGGGGTTTTTTTTGCCAAAATTCAAAATGTTGTGTTGTAAAGTTTGATTTTATTCTCAATCTTGTGTTTCTTCGAGTATTGATGTGTAATATTGGTGGAATATTAACCATTAGATGTTCGTTAACGTGCACGAGTGTAGGCAAAAGAATCAAACGCAGATATAAATGGCATTTTGTGATTTTTCCAAATCTCCTACGGAAGTTTTAGTAAATGTCCACCATTTTACTGATTCGTGACTTTGACTTGAAAATTAATGACTGTGACGTGACATTACTATACACTATTAAACTTGACATTGGCGAAATTGCTAGTAGGCTAGTGCCTCCGCAGAAGCCATCAAATAAAAAAAGAAGAAGAAGAGTAACTTCCGCGACAGTACAATAAAAAACGCAAACCTAAAGTTTACCAGTCACTAAATTAAAGTCAATTTGAAAGATCGTTGCCCGGCTGAGGAAAACGGACCTTCTTCTCAGGAAAAGGCTAGGTAATTAAAACAAGATGGTTAATTCAATAACAAAGGGCTTTATTACAAAATAGAAAACAAAACACACATGAGTTATTAAAGCTTGGTACTCTCCCCTTTACTGAGGAATTCAAAAAGAAGTATTTTTCACTTAACTAAGTTTGTTCTGCATCAAAAATATTTCTACACAGCTAACTCTTATAATAGGATTTAAATACTCAAATATGATTACAAAATTTCTTACATTCATAGTACATAAATTCGGCCTGTACGATATGAATTTACATTAGAACTGCAGTATCCTGGGCTAGTAAAAATTTAGAGAGACAGTGGACAGCAGATCATCATATATTGGTCACAACGCAACGGAATAGTCTTGTCTATGCCTTAGAACGTTTTAAATCAAATGTATTTGTGCAAACAGGAGTGTGTGTGTGTGTGTGTGTGTTTGTGTGTGTGTGTGTGTGTAAGGTTGTGTTTCCCAGAGGGATGTAAAACTGTAAAACAGAAAGTATCTTCCAACAGTATTCTAACACGCAAGTAGGCGAAGGCTTCCATCACTACCGCAGCTCGCTGACTCGAAAATGATTTGGAGTGGACCAACCTGGAAGCTTCCCGGGACGCCGTACTGTCGACTCGCGTGCCGCCGCGGATCGCCTCCTTTACTCCACTCGTTTAGCTCCTCCTGCTCTCCACGAACAGTGCCTTTTGCTCCTCTCGAACGGTTTCTGCGTCTCCCACGGTCGGTGTCTGGTGTCTCTCTCGATCGGTGTCTTCTACGGGACCGATGGTACGTCGGAGACCGGCTGGTGACCCCGGAGATCGGCGCACAGCAGCTTGCAGTGCACAACAGATGCTCGACTACTTCCTGAACCCACGTTCCTCTGTGTTTAAATGGTGTCTCGAAGTGCCAGCCTTAGATAGTCGCGGCGCAAAATCAAAACATATATTTCGTTAGAACAATCCTTGAATCACGGGATATCTCACTAACCTGGCTTTTGCACTCGTATACTTATTTCGCCAGTTACCAAGTAGTCACGGTTTCCGCGCTTCGTTCTGGACTGCGTATCTCGGTCGCTCTGTTTACACAAAAGACTGCGTCCGCTGCTGCCTGCGAATTAAAAACCCGTAAGACAATGTCGATTTCGCACAGAATCTACTGGAATCCCAGAAACAAACAATTTTTTCACCAGCGCCGATCTCAATCACGTGCAACTATGTGAAACAAACTAATTCACTGTCCGTATTGGAAATGCTCACAGCAGGCCTTTCTTTTGTATATATACGGACTCTGGCTTTACGTTGAGTAGCAGGCTACTCCGAAATCTTACATCCGGTTGTCCAGAAACCTCTGGAAAGCAACAGTTTATCGCAAAATTAGCATTCTATGTGCTTCCAGGATATTAAAAACTAATGCAAAAGTAAAGCACCAACGTATTGTATTCTCTTTGAATCTACCAACGCTCTTGATGCTTTTTGACAGACTTGTTATTATTTCATTTTCATGGCAACCGTTCCTTACAGCGAGTCATTGTCATTTTCCACCTTTTCCGGGATAAAAGTATCCCATGTTTTCCACTTCCAGATTTTATCAAAATCCGTCCAGCCATTATCGCGTTAAAACTCCCCAAACAAACAAAAAAACGTTGTCTACGTTTCACTTTTATATATTGGTGTTGACTCATTTTCTGAAATCCATCGTTAAGTCATGTTCGTTTCAATAATACACCTTGCACCTAAGTTTCACCATTCAATAATCATATGATTGTATATAGCTATTACCAAAAATAGCCCTATGTTATCAGAATGCAGGTACGGCAAGCCCACTGCTAAAGTTCGACTGAGATCTCAGTCTCGGTCTGGAGGCCGAGATTCTCGGTGAAAAAACAGCCGAGTTATCGGTCTATTCCTCGGCCAAAAAGCACCGGGAATCTCGGTAATGCCGAGACAATGTGTTTTGAGCCGTATCACAGCGAGTGCGTTCGAGTTAGTCTCGCTCGGACGCGAGACGTAGGTTTAATATATTAATATCTACAAGTTTCAACCTGTGAATTGCTGTTTGTTTCGTTTTCAAATCTGATAATTCAAAGTATTCAGTTGACTTTGCTGCTTAGCTATTTTGATCGGTAAGTTCCATCGACATTTAATTTTGCAAGTCACTGGTGTTGTAATTTTTTTATTATCTTACATAAAAAAACATAATAAACATAATAAATCGCTATAAAGTTATGTTGGTTTTATGTTTTCAGTAGTTATCATGCATTTAACTTCATGCGTTTTTTGTGACGGTGATGATAGTAGAAGTAGTGTACATTGTCATGTCTCAGCTCCCCCCTCCCATAAAAAACCGCATAAAAATAGGTCTATTCGTTTGGGAGCTACGATCCTCACCCCAATCCCCCCCCCCCTCCCACCCTTCCCTACCCCATTATAGCTAAGAACAACCTTGTTTATCTCAGCTTTGAAACAGAAAAAAAACCGCACCTAAATTGCTACATTCGTTTGAAAGAAACGATCCCCCCCCCCCTTTTCTCAACATGTTGTACACTGCTCTGTAACTGCACTGTCTCGAATACTGGCTAACGGTTTTTACAGCTCCTACGAAATAACAGGTATGTAGTAAGGCCCAGACCCTCCTAGCTCCTTCCCCACTTCTCTATGACATACCTTTTGATGAGATTACATTTTTCGTAGGTCACTCAGGTATATAAGTTATCTTAAAATAGTAATAAATAGGCATCTACGCATATAATTTAATAATAATAATTTAATTGCAACTTTCTCAAAATATTGTACATGTCTTATTAAATATTAACTTTATTAACTTATTTGTTTGTTAATTGTAGGTGTATATTTCGATTTGCAACTTTTTCGTTTATCAACGTAACATGTATTTTACGTTTTTCTAATAATTAAAGTGTAAATTTTAATAAATAGCTCAAAATTGTACATTATGATTAAAAAAAAACGAGTATTTTTCGATTTTTTGCATTTTCTGAGAAGATTTACTATAGTAATTATATATATTTGTTTCTTTTATATATATTATATTATTCACTTTTCGAAAATAAGCTGATTTTTTAACGAATGAATTTTCGATTGAAAATTAGGGTGCTTTTTCGATATTACGTCAAAATAAGGTGAAAAATAAATGTAAGTTTTCAACAAATTTCGTAAAAAAATTTTTTTTTTGTAAAAGTTAAAAATAAATAACCAAAAACTTGGTTTTAAGTAACTGCTGTCTGAAGGACTAAGCGTGGATGGCATAGACGCACACGAACAACATCCTGACAATAGAAAAATATACTGACGAGAAAAGAGTCTGGGTAATTTCAATGTTTTATCGGTTACTCAACATCAGACCACTTGAACAGTGGTGTGGGAACAGTAGGTACCTACTTAAAAAGTGCTACAGGCTGATGAGCGAACTTTAGTGCCACTATAAACTTTTCAATCTAAAGTTATGGTTAGCACTGCAATCAGACACAATGGTCAATTTCATTTTCATATTTTTATTACAAAATGATAGAATTATAAAAGTAACTTAATAAATTAGTTTAATGATCGGACTTAGTGACATTTACAAGGCCTACGTCGATACCGGGTTTGGTCCTCAGCTTTCCTAAGTTATGTCACAGAATAAATAATAGTACAAACACAGAAGGATAACCGAGTAAAGACATTTTAATACATAGCAACTCTCGCCACAACGCAATAAAGTGCAATTTAACTCGCACGGCGCTGCGATCTTTCAATTATATTTACCTAGAAGGCGCTCACCCATTGCGTGCAGGCTAGAATGTACCGTTTCACAACGCGCGAGAGCTTCCATTGCTCTAACCGTTTCAGAATCGCTGTGTCACTTTTTCGCTCGGCAGGGTTGTATCAAGATAGTATGCACTAGTAATTATTCTGTGATATTTGACTCTACGAATAAATAATAAGTCAAGAACTCTAATTCAGAACAAATGTCACAATAAAAGTGCCCTTACTTCAAACCAAAACGACGTAAGATTCAAAGTACGAATCACTTCCGAGGTTACAAATAGACATGCTTGGTGATTGGTTTAAATTCAGAACGAAAGCAGGGATTGGTTCACGCGCGTAATGCAATGTCTGCTATGACAGCTGAGTCATAGCGGCGTGGACGATGTTATGCAATAAGTGGACCGGACCAAGTCAGTAATAAAACAATATTACTGTACAATGATTTTTTTGGCTCACTTTTTACAATTCATTAAATTCTTTGTCCCACGAAATATAATTAATTTATTAAGTTTTTGTCCAGAAGACATTAAAAGAGAATCTTTCTTCGCAATGGAGTGAAGACGGATTCTGAGAAATTTAAAACGGAATGTCCTCCTGTCAGCCTGTGAATTTAGAGCTGAGGTTCAAGTTCAGTAAATTAATTTTATATATTTCCATAAACTGTCAGGCTTTTGGGTTATTGTTGCAACGGCCGTGGTTGCGGATCACTCCAAAAACAACTCAATATGATCTTGGCTTAATATGGTTAAATAAATTTATATATTTGTAACTCTACTAGCCGTGCAAAAAGTAATTTAAAACTTGAAATACATATGAGGAGTCCTAGAAGTCCAGTTTTGGACTGAGTTTTGGTCACTGGTTTCAAAGAGTTAGTATATACTGTTACTCTTTGTCCATTTACTGTTCGAGTTTTTTTTGACTGCACATTGATTTAGAGACCTTTAATATATTTTTCGCTTTGATCCAAAACGTCATGCAGTTTTTCTTTTTCTACCACTGAAAAAGAGTGTTTAAACCCGTATCGGTCGGTCTTGAATTTAGTATGTCGAAAAGGTTGTTAAACGTTTCTAAAAAGCTAACAGTTGCATCTGTTTCTTGAAAATCAATCAGGCATGTTTAATTGTTGCGAACCAAACTTAATCGCTACACTTTGACTTAAGGTTTGAATCGCTAGTTTCACGTTCATGATATTATAGAGGCCGATTTGTCAATTTATTCCCAAAATGCAATCCAACGATATCTTGAACATTTTTCAGTTTCTGCAAATGTGCCCACTCAATTTTTTTTCTTGTTTTTATCTACCAGTGTCTTTTTCCTCTAATGTGTTACGCACAAGTTTCACCATATGAAATGGATCTAATATTACAACTACTGGGTCTCCGGTAGATGGGTGGTCAAAAAACGATTTTGAATTGTTTGTGTCTTCAAAATTGCAACCCAACATCTTAGCCGTAGCGATGTTAGATGCACAGCCATCAAAGATCAAAGTAACTTTTGACTTTTTCCTTTTAATTAAGGTCTAAAACTGTATCGTCCGAAAAATCATTCAATGCAGTATTTTCTGTAGTATCGCCAAATTCATTTTTCTTCAATTGGGATAAAATATTTTAAGTGAAATATTCTTCATAGTTAATATTTTATTTGGGCGTTGTAGATTTCTGATCTGTGATAGTCGTTATACTGCCAAAATAGTTTTTTTCTTAGTTTTTGCTTTAAAATGTGTGTTTTAGGAGCATATTCAATATCTGACGATGGTATATAATAGTTATAGTTAGGATAAATCGTTGTTGTTCAAAGACTTACAACATTGTTGTTGAACTCTGCTATGAGCAGGATACAATGATGTTTTAATTAATATAACATCAACGTCTGTTTGATGTAATATCATTGGCAGGATAGATGTTTAACTACATCAACGATTGCTACAACGTTTCCGTAATAAAATGCTCCAAGCATGACTGAGCTTTTACGAGCTCGTAGCTTAGTGGTACGGGCTTACTTTCAGGTTACATTAGTAGCGTGCAGTATTAGACTTTACGGAGGTTTTGGCAACTGGTGGCAGAAAACGGTGTGATTTGTACTGTCCAATGTTCACCGATGAGTTCAGAAGAGTACTGCCACTGAATTTAATAAATACATTTATTTCGCCCTTGATTCACTTATTTGTTTGTTCACATAAAAAAAACATATTCTTATACTAAATCACTTCAAAGCAACCAACCTACATATTTTCAACAAACATGCTTATGTTATCATCACACAATAATTGCGAAAGTCATGAATTCCAGTCACATTTCCAATAAAAAAACTTTTTGAAAATATAGTTATTTGGCAGGTCCAGCCAACAGTGTTGACACTCGGCTCCTTTGATTGTAGTCCGAAGGGAATTGTGTTACTGCTTATTGTGTTTATTTAAGGGAAATACGAGGTAATTTATTGAATCGCTTCTGAAGGACCTTGTGCTACTTACTGAAGCTATTTGCCATAGTCTCGTTTTGTGTGGAGTTTGGTGTTTGTTATAGTCTAATAATGTAAGGTTCCGGCTGATAAACATTGCTTTTGAGAAAAAAAAAAACAAATCCATCCAGCCGTTATCGCGTGAAAGCTCCCCAAACAAACAAACAAACAATCAAACAGACAACGTTTCACTTTTATATATTGGTATGGATAGACTCATCTATCTACTCATATACATATAATAAAGCAATCAAAACGATAAAATCTGTACAAAGAAGATAATTAGAAAAAAAATGGTCTTACTTAGGCTACTGAAAAGAACATAACATTATTAAAATTCGTGTCTGTCTGTAGACAAACAGATAAACAGACAAACAGACAAACAATTGTCTGTTGGTCTGTTTATCTGTTTGTCTATGTATACTACTGGGCCGATTGCAATGCGGTTTTCAATATTAGATAGTTTAGATTTACCTAAAAACTGGTGTACTTGGTATCTCAACCCGATCAGTAAAAACCGAGCAATCGATAAAAACTTTTTGACGGCTGAAGGAATTTGATCAAATGTTTGTATATTGGTATTTTAGGTCTTGGAATTGTAAATAGAATACTTTTAACCCAGATAAATGACCACGCGTGCGAAGCCGCGGGTACAGCTAGTACTAAAGCAATAGGAACGAAATAGATAGATAGATAGATAGATAGATAACACTTTATTGCACCAAATGAAACACAAATGTTGTGGACGCCGAGCCTGCCCGCGACAGCATGAACACAGACAACATATAAAATAGGCCACGCCCCTTTTAACTGCGGCGTGTATACCGCACTAGTTGTAAGATCGTAAAAATGTATATATAGAGAATAAGTTTGGTAAATAAATGTAGTCGAACTGAAGTAGTCAAAGTGATTGGATCCGACCATTCAATCAACGGAACTTGAACAAGCAACAGTGTTTAATTGAACTACAGTCCACATCGAACCAGGAACCTGAACTACTAGGAGCTACGAACCGAAGTCTCCAGTACATCGTGTAGACCTTGCGATCCATCGCCTACATTTTGGTCCATCGGAGCCGGATAGAAGAAGAACTTAAGCGACCAACAGCTTATCCAGTGAACGTCTGCCGCCCATCGAACATGGTGGTCACGAGGAGCCAAAGCGACCTGGCAGAGCTGGAAGAGCGGAAGCGGTTGGACGAAGAGCGCCTTCGAAGGCTATCCCTAGAGCCGCCGGCATCGCCATCTGTGCCGGCCGCTGGCACGGCTGCTGGCACGACCGCCGGCCCGTCCGGCAACATCGAACGAAGCAAGTCACCGGCGCACTCGCAACGAACTGCGAACTCCACCTCAAGGCTGGCGGAGTTAGAGGCGGCCGAGAAACTTGCTGAATTGAAGAAAAAGGAGTTGGAAATGGAAGCGGACCTAGTGAAGAAGCGATTGGCGGCTCAGATCGCGAATATTGAAGAAGATCAGAGCCTTCACGACGAGCCAACCGTGCGGAACAACGACAACCACCAGAAGGTGGATGATTGGTTGCAACGCACAAACCCCTCCACCCTACGGGGGGAGAGCGGGGATGTGCCGCGCCTCAACACCGAGAGGCAACAAGAAGAACCACGACGAGCACGCTTTGAGCGTTCTACAAGATCACCTACCCCGGGTCGATCTGACCGCAGATCCGGGATCGAACAACTCGCCGAGGCCATTGAACGAATGGCCAGACCTCGGGCCCGCTACAACTCCGACCTGCCCGTCTTCACTGGGGCACCAAACGAGTGGCTGCCATTCAAGGCAGCAGTACGGGACTCCACAGCCCTGTACCACATCTCAGCCGCTGAGAACTTACAGCGGCTGAGAAGTTGCCTCAAGGGCGACGCACGTGACGCCGTGGCTGCATTACTGCACACAGCCACTGATCCTGACGTCATCATCAAAACATTGGAACAGAGCTTTGGGAGACCGGAGCTCATCATCGACCGAGCATTAGAAGAGCTAAGAAGGTTCCCGAAGCCAGGGATGACAGCGACCGACCTCAACACGTTCGCTGTCAAACTTCAGAACGTCGTCTGCGTGCTACAGAACATCGACCGGCGGGGGTACCTGTATAACCCGATGCTGGCGCGTGAGGTGCTGGAGAAGCTAAGCCCGCACATCAAAACGCAGTGGTGCCACTACGCCAACGAACACCAGTCACCTTCGGAGCCAGAAATTGTCATGCTGTCTCGATTCCTCATGCGAGAAGCAGACATGGCACTGCGTTTTACATACGCACCGGCAGCGACCTCTGCCGCCCGTGAGACGAGACCAGCGGCATTTAAGAAGAAAGGGAACGCCGTGTACACTACCGACGAGGGCGCGGAACAAGAAACAAAGACTGACCTATGCCAGAGCTGCAACCAAGCCCATGCGCTACATCAGTGCCCAACCTACCGGGCACTGACCGTTGATAAGCGCTGGGAGCTGGTCAAAGAGAAAGGCGTTTGCTTCCGATGTGCCGACAAGAAACATCGCCGCTACCAATGCAAGGCGAAGCTGTGCGGCATTAACCAATGCCGCCGCCCGCACCACTCAACACTGCACGAAGACACGCGACATAATACGCGATCAGCTGCGCGACCTAACGAGCCATCTGCTGCGCAACCCAAACATTCACCGAGCCACAACGCAGCGGTCTTGTCGGTAGCACCCACCAATGCTACTGGCCTGAAGACCGTGATGCTTAAGATCTGCCCCGTGGTCGTCACCGGTCCACGGGGGGAGGTTGACACTTACGCGCTGCTGGACGAAGGCGCCACCATCACGCTCATCGACCATGAACTAGCGAAGAAGATCGGCGCAGAAGGCCCTACGCAGCCCCTACATCTGAACGGCGTGAACATGTCGCAGCGAGAGGGAGACAGCCAAACCGTCTCTCTCTCTATAAGGGGAGCTAAGGAGGCGACACGTCACGACATCAAAGCGCGCACGGTGCGCGATCTGAAGCTACACTGGCAGTCCGTCCCAAGCTCGCTTCTTCGACACAATCATCTGCGGGACTTGATGGAGGCAGAGGTGTGCTACGACCTGGCACACCCCCTCATCTTAGTAGGCGCCGACCACTGGGAGCTCATTGTATCCCGTGAGCTTCGTCTTGGCGGGCCAAATGAACCGGCCGCGTCGAGGACCCGACTTGGCTGGGTGATGCATGGAACCGCACCCCGCAGCCTGATCTACGAAAACGAGAGCGTGCTGCACGTATACGCGCCCGACCAGCGTACGAACGAGCACGACCAGCGCCTACACGAGCTTGTGGAGGCGCACTTTCGCATCGACGCGCTCGGCGTCGCTATCCATTCGAGAGTGAGCGACGCAGATCTACGAGCTACGAAGATCTTCGAAGAAACAATAAAGAAAACAGACAGCGGCTATGAAGTGGGCTTGCCTTGGCGGCGAGATGACGTCACCATGCCGTCGAACTACGGCGCGGCTCTACGGCGTCTACAAAGCATCGAACGAAAGATGGACGCCTACCCAGACTTCGCGGACCAATACGCCGCGCAAATAGAAAATCTGTTGGCTAAGAATTATGCGGTGCCATGCGACGGGACTGAACGACGGAGCCCCATCTGCTGGTACCTCCCGCACTTCGCAGTACAGAACCCGAACAAGCCTGGTAAACAACGGCTTGTTTTTGACGCAGCTCACCAATGTCACGGCGTGAGCTTGAACGACCAGCTGCTGGAGGGCCCGGACCTTCTACTATCACTACAAGGAATCGTCTTCAGATTCAGAGAACGGCCGATCGCCGTCACCGCCGACATACAAGAGATGTTTCTACGAGTGAAGATCCGACCTGAAGACCAGCCCGCACAGCAGTTCTTATGGCGAGGCCGGGTCCGAACTAACCCGCCTCGCCACTACAAGATGGCGAGCATGATTTTCGGCGCCGCCAGCTCACCGTTTATGGTGCACAGCGTGCGCAACCACAATGCGCGCGCACATGCACAGACTCACCCACGCGCTCTAGTGGCCATCACGAACAGCCACTATATGGATGATCTAGTAGACAGCTACGCCAATGAAGAGGAGGCCCGTAGCACCATACAAGAGCTACGCGAGGTGCACGCGGCCGCTGGCTTCACTCTGCGCAGTTGGAGTGCTAGCAACACGAACGTGCTACGAGACGTACCGCCAGAGCTACGAGCGACTACGCCCACTCAGTTGGGAGCAGGGAGCCCTGAGAGCAAGATACTCGGGCTCTGCTGGGACTCCAACAGAGACGAACTGGGGTTCAACACCGCAATGCACCGCGTACCGGCTGAGGTGCGCGCGCAGAGCCGCGCACCCACGAAGAGAGAGGCCCTCAGCGCGGTCATGTCCATTTATGACCCGCTTGGTCTCCTCAGTCAGTACACCATTCGAGCGAAGATCATCCTGCAGAGCCTGTGGCGTCTTCACATGCCATGGGACGAGCCGATACCTGCAGAAGAAGCCGAACATTTCGCAGAATGGCTACGCCAGCTGAGCGAGATAACTCGCTTGCGCCTACGCCGTAGCTACGCGCTAGAGGGACACAAGCGCGTAGACCTGCACATACTATGCGATGCGAGCGAGCAGGCATTTTCTACGGTGGCCTTTTGGAGGGCCATCCACCACGACGGCAGCGTGACCATTGCTTTGGTGGCTGCCAAAGCCAAGGTAGCGCTGCGACGCGCGCAGAGCATACCGCACCTAGAACTTCAGGCAGCGGTCATCGGCGCGAGGCTCGCGGACGTTATAAAAAAGGTGCATCGCGTTGAAGTAACGAAAACCACCTACTGGACCGACTCTGCGACCGTAGTCCATTGGGTGCACAACGATGCGAAGCGCTACACGCCCTTTGTAGCGCACCGGCTGGGCGAGATAGCGGAGTTAACTCACCGACGTGAGTGGAGATGGCTGCCTACCGAACATAACGTAGCCGACGACGCGACAAGACTGAGCCGCACGCCCATAGCCGCTAGCGATCGCTGGTTCCAGGGGCCCAGCTTCCTTCGCGAACCCGAAGAAGAATGGCCCACACACCAAGCGTTCGCCGACAAACAAGAGGTCCTACACAAGCAGGACGAACATATGGAGATCCCACACACGAGCGAGCGGGATGAACACAGCGACCGATGGCTGCCTGAACCCACCCGCTTCTCGAAACACGAGACGTTGATACGGGTGTCCGCGCGTGTGCTGGCATTGAACGACATATGCCAGCATCGAACAACGCACATGGAAACAGAGCAAAGCGAGCGTCGGCCACCTGACCCGGGCGGAGCGAGGGAGCAGCAAGTACGCTCCGTGAAGACTGCTCTGCACACAACGCTCCGTGAAAAGGTGCTATCTGAGGAGGTCCTGCAGACCCACCTGACCGAGGCCGAACATTCTATCAATGCTCGCCCCCTCACCTACGTCAGCGTGAGTGCACTCGACCCAGAAGCACTCACACCGAACCATTTCCTGCTGGGATCATCGATCGGCCTACCTACCACAGGCCCCTGCGATGAAGCTGACCGACGAACTTGGCGAGCAAGCCAAGCGCTCGCTGACCATTTCTGGAAGCGCTGGCTGCGGGAATACCTCCCCACGCTTGTACCACGGGGGGAGCCAGCTAACCTCCGACGACAACTGCAAGCCGGCGACATCGTGGTTGTGGTCGACCACACGCTGCCCCGGAACGTCTGGCCAATCGGGATTGTTGAGCGCACCTATCCCGGTCCAGATGGCGGCGTCCGAGTCGCCGACGTAAAAACTAAGAGCGGTACCTTCCGACGCCCTACCAGCAAACTCGCCGTCCTGCTTAGGGAAGAAGAGGCTACGCGAGCTGCGCCGGGGGGAGAGATGTTGTGGACGCCGAGCCTGCCCGCGACAGCATGAACACAGACAACATATAAAATAGGCCACGCCCCTTTTAACTGCGGCGTGTATACCGCACTAGTTGTAAGATCGTAAAAATGTATATATAGAGAATAAGTTTGGTAAATAAATGTAGTCGAACTGAAGTAGTCAAAGTGATTGGATCCGACCATTCAATCAACGGAACTTGAACAAGCAACAGTGTTTAATTGAACTACAGTCCACATCGAACCAGGAACCTGAACTACTAGGAGCTACGAACCGAAGTCTCCAGTACATCGTGTAGACCTTGCGATCCATCGCCTACAACAAACAAAACTAAACTTAAAAATATAGGCCAATTGGTGGCCTTATCGCTAAGCAGTGATCTATTCCAGGCAACCGTAGGCTATATTGAGACACATGACTATATAAAAAATGGATGGTCTGTATAGAGAAGATAATTTAAAAAAACTTGATCTAGGGTACTAAAAATAAGCTACTAAACATGTTTTTTTTTATTTGTGTCTGTCTGTTTGTTTGTCTGTTTGTCTGTTTGAATGTTTGTCTGTTTATCTGTTTGTCTGTTTGTCTGTGTGTTTGCTCGCGCATCACGTAAAAACCCCTGGACCGATTGCGATGCGGTTTTTCACTGCTGGTTAGCTTAGGGTTTGACTTAAAAATGGTGTACTTGGTATCTGAATCCGATGTGTAGAAGCCATTTTGACCGAAAGAATTTTGATCAAACGTTTTAATATTGTTACTCGTATTTTAGATTTTGGAATAGCACATATGAGTTCTTTTAACCTAGAGAATTGACCACGCATGCGAGGTCGCGGATACAGATAGTATTGCCATATTAGTATAGTAACCTCACAAAAGTATAGGTTATTAATTCTAAAATTGGATTTTAAGTTCAGTACTTTTAGACTAATCTGTTTACCGAACAACACTTAGGAAACGGCATTTGAAGGACTATTGAAAGATCATAAAGCGCTTAAAAAGAATTTGAATAATCACGCGGATAAATTTAATTTCTATTGTTTTTTGTCCTTAGCATAGATCTAATTAAAATTGGGAAAAATAAGTACTAGCTCCTCGGGCTTGGAATTCACACATCAGTTACTGGCACCCTTCAGCTACAGCGTGTTCTTTGGCTTTTCTTCTACTTTATTTTCTCCTTTTTTTCTTCTTCTACTTTATTTTCTCCTTTTTTTTCTTCTTCTTCTTCTTCTTCGTCTTTTTTTTATTTTTCTTCTTCTTAGTCTTGAAAAGATCTTAAGTACATAAATGTACCACGTGTTAGCAGCGAGTCTCGCGCTACAGTCTGCGCATGTCTCTCCATCTTTGTTGTTGTGATGCATGACACGGTGTGAATGTAACTGTGTGGATTTATTTGCCTGTTGTATCTAATTCAGTTTTTGTTTGTGTGTTTATTATAGCATAACGTATCTGCCCTCCTTTAACTAGATCTAAGTAGTTAAGATAGATAGAGAGACACATTCTTTATTGTACACATCACAAACAAAAATAAAGAAACAATATTAGAAGAAGTATTACAACGGGCGGCCTTATGACTAAAAGCGATCTCTTCCTGGCAACCTTTGGATGGAGAGTATTTGTTACAAGCGTGAAAGACGGAGTGCACTATGATATAAAAATACTAGAAGGTACAGTACTTGGAGTGACGACCTGCGAAAAGCGTCTGGAAGAAAATGGATGAGGAGAGCTGATGACCGAGCTCAGGGGCATGCATTAGAAGAGGCCTGCATCCAGCAGTGGACAGATATAGGCTGATGATGATGATGATGATGATGAACAGTACGTAAATAAAAAAAAATGTTTAAAATAAGTCTTAATTAAAGTCCTTAGACGGTATTTATTCAGAACTAGCTGTGCCCGTGGCTTTTCCCGCGTCATCATTTCATTTAAACGTAGCCCATTCGTGTTATTCTAGGACCAAAAGTACTTATTAAGTGTGTGTGTGTGTGTGTGAGAGTGTGAGTGTGAGTGTGAGTGTGAGTGTGAGTGTGAGTGTGAGTGTGAGTGTGAGTGTGTGTGTGTGTGTGTGTGTGTGTGTGTGTGTGTGTGCGTGCGTATTTGTATATTTGTACGTTTGTTGTCAATTGGCGCTGGACCGGCTTAACCGAAAGTACCTATTATACATACTTAGATCAAGGCAACATAAAAACTTTCAGTTTTAGGTCTTTCACATTATATGATTAGTACTAAAATGTAGGTCAACTGATACATAAATCTGTTGACCTTAGACTTGGCAACAAAATTGTATTCTCGTGTAGTCTTATTCAAAATAGTTGGAGCTAATTAGTTCAGTGAGAAAGTACCCAACAGCACTTTTACAATTGTTACATATTCGTTTAGTTAATAGGCAAATTAAGTCAGCTTCTAAATTAGTTTTTAAATTTGAAAATTCAATCATGAGTTGAATCCTAAAAGTTATATATTTATGGCACAAATATATGTAGGGTTGTGTACTCCACTGTAACCTGCTTTTCTCTGAGTCTGGGCGTTTACCATCAAACGACCAGACTCAGTTTCGATTCATCCACTTATGGTTATGCTGTATAGCATCTTGGTTCGGTGTCCATGCAGACTGCTAGCGTGGAATTTATAGCTAGAATTATGGTGTTAGTAATTTGAACGTGTTCCAACAAACTATACTCCAAATGCTGAGTCGAATACACAATGAATACATTATTTTGTCTGGTCAAGTCCAACATATTTATGTTTTTTTTTTTGCACTGTTATACCAAACCTAAGAATCAGACAATCTTTTTGACTTTAAATAGTTGTGTATAACCAAAGCGCATGCATGAAATACATTAATTTTCAACTTTAAAAACCGCCCGTTTGTGACACAGCCGTACAGACACAATGTTGTACAATAATATATTAGGTTGTGAAAATTTACCAATCGTAGGGATAATAGGTCCACCATTTACAACATTACACCGAAACAATTACAGCTTGTAGTTTGAAAAGGGTCTATTAATTAATAACTCGGTGCCTTGTACACAATGTAAGGGCTCGTTTATAAAAGACGTCAAGCAACGGAGCTTTGCAATGAAGTCTTGAAATTTGATGGTTTTGATGGAAAGCGCAAGAACACCGTAAGATTATCATCCGAAAGTTGGCCAATGCTGGAAGTAGACCACCGCCAAAAAAAGAACGCTACACTAAAAAAAAAACACAGAAAAAATCTCGACAGAATGGTTGCTAACCAACTTTAAATCGAGAAATGAAAATTCGAAATGAAAAATTATAACATAGACCTTAAAATGACTTTAAAATGGCGATGGTGGCCTAACAGGTGGCGCTGGTGGCCTAACTAAATTCTTTAAAAACTTCAACTTAAACTTAAACTTAAACTTAACTAACTACTTAGGCACTAACTTATTTCTTCAATGTTTTTATTTTGTGTACTTGTTTTTTGCCATAAATAAAGCTATGTCTATGTCAATGTATATGTCTATGTCTAACGGTTCTATAGTGCAATATAGAATCCAACGATACCGGGTTCAAAACCTAGGCTCCGCCACAATGTCTTTTCTGAGTTATGTGCAGTTTTCCATCGCTACGTGCTTCGGAGGGCAGGTTAAGCTGTCGGTCCCAGGTGTTATTGATAAATAGCAGTCATTAAGCCATGTCAAAGACCCTCGGGCGGCTTAATAAACTCTGAAATTAGAGGCCAGCACTACCTCATGCGACAAACAAACAAACAAACAAACAAAATGATTTTCAAATGAATACCTATTTAATGATACACACTTATCATAGTACGTCAACTATTTTTTTCTCATTATGGTGTTTTATTGTAGCCATATTGAATTTTGATTTGTCTTTAGTTACAAGATGAATACAAATCGCAAGATTAAGACAAATCGCAAGATTAAGACAAATAGCAAGATTAGGACAAATCGCAAGATTAAGACATATCGCAAGATTAAGACAAATCGGTTGTAGTAAGAATCAACAAAATTGGTCTACGTGTTTGGCCTATATAGTGCCACAAAAGAACAGACATACATACAAAGGCTAATAAACACAGTATCCTCCGCACAGTCGGATGAAAAGCGGTAACTTACTGTCTATTCTTAAGAAAGATGTTGCAATAATCACCGCGCTTGACAGGCGTCTTGACTGGATCACACGGTTGGTGACAATACACATGACAATGCAGTTGCACTGTTCCTGATTGCCTTTTGCTAATTTTTACAGCACCCGCGGGGTACGAAAGGATGGTGATTATTGAGTCTGGCTTACGGCAAATCAAACAAGTGAATAAATAGTACATTACTGCCGCGGTCTGTAATGACTGCGTTGCTGGCAGCGATGATGATGGTCGAGAGCGTAGCTAAGTTAAGTTCGAGGCCATCACAGCGCGGTCAGCATTGCGGCCCTTGATGGCCAAGCTCTTCGGTCGAGGCCTTTATAGCGCGGACAGCAATGATGGCCAAGCTTGAAGGCCGAACACTTAACTAAGCAGAGCTTGAGGCCATCATAGCGTGGCCAGCAGGGCAGTCATTGCGGACCAAGGCTTGTATAGTGCTTTACTCAAACAATGCGAGGTATTTAAATAAAACTAGCAAACTGATAAAAAAAAAATTTAACCCACTAAAACAACAACAACGTCAAAAACAACAAGATTAACAAAACAACAAGAACAAATAAAAACACCAAGAACAACAAAAACTACAAAAACACCAAGAACAACAAGGATAACAACAAAAACAACAAAAACAACAAGAACAACAACTAAAACAACAAGTACAACTAAAACAACAAGAAAAACAACAAGAACAACAACTAAAACAACAAGTACAACTAAAACAACAAGAAAAACAACAAGAACAACAAAAACAATTAGAACAACGAAAACAACAAGTACAACAATAAAAACAACAAGAACATCGAAAACAACAAGAACAACTAAAACAACAAGAACAATTAAATCAACAAGAACAACTAAAACAACAAGAAAAAAACAAAAACAACAAGAACAGGAACAGACACCACAACAACAATAACAAAAAAAATACATAATAATAAATAACAACAACAACAAAAAACATACTACAACATAACAATAACAACAACAAAAATAAATAACAACAACAAAATAACAAGAACAACAAAAAACAATGAAAACTAAAACAACAAAAATACAACAACAAAAACTACAACAACAATAATAATAGCTAAGAACCATCCCGATCATATCAGTACACACAGAAAAAAAAACATCAATATCGGTCCATACGTTTGGGAACTACGACGCCTCTCTTTTCGCGTTCGGTGGTTAACAAAACCACAGAATAAATAATAGTACTATAAACACGACAATAATGGATTTTCAAAGGAAATTGCTGGCCGCAAAACACGACAGTAATGAAATTCCATACAAACTTTCCTGGCGCCTATTCAAGAAGCGCGGCAAGGTCGACTTTGCCCAAAGAAGGTAGTCGAAATAATGACCACATTACAAGCTTGTTTGAGTAAATGTTCTTTGGGGCGGGAAAGGAAACGAAGTGGAGGCGGTTATTTTGCTTTGATTTTTTTATCTCAAACCTGGGTTTTTTCGAGTGCTAATGTGTAATATTGGTAGGATATTAACCAATATGTGTTTGTTAACGTAAACAAATGTGGGAAAATGAAACAAACGCGGAAAATCATGCCATTTTGTGTTCTCTCCGGATCTCCCTAGTAAGTCTCAGTAAAGCTCCATCACTTTACTGAATCATGACTTGATTAGACTTTTGACTACTTGACTATCTTTGACTCATATCTCGACCTTTTAACTATTAGTTGAAAAAACATACAACTTGTTATATTTACTTGACACGGGCTAAATGCACAAGCCGTGCGGAGCTAAACAATAAAAATAACATGTTTTTTTATTTCAAAATAAAAGATCATGTGTATTACGTGTGTAATAAAAAAGTTTGAAGCATTTTTAGTTCCATAGACAATTTCAAAACTTTTGAAGACTGCTTGAATCTTGCTGATGTTTCTAAGCAAACTGAATTAATTTGCATGACATGTGAATATGAATAAACCCTAAGGATTTGGTAAATTTAATTAAGAATACTTGTAATGTTTGTAAGGTCATGTTAGAAATAGGTCTATGATTTAAGTGACCTAGGTACAGAGACTTAAGTATGCTAAAACTATTAGGGCAGTGGCTTACTCAAGTTACTCTGACTTACTTAGTACTCGGAAACAGGCTAACTTTCAATGAAAAGTACAGTGATACGAATGTCGATTTTCATATGACATGTGGATTTTCTTTTTATTGATCGAAACAGAAATGTGTAGATGTAATTAGCTGTTGAAAAATTTGTTGCTAAAATAGCTGAGAAGAAATAAAAAGCAAGTATTATTTTATTTAAAATAAAGTAGTAAGTAACAAAAAGGCTCTACTAGGAAGGTAATTGAAAAATATGCTCTAAGGGATATTAAAACCAGATACTATAACCCGACTACGGTCTTGTAATAAAAAGCCTATGACACTCTAGCGATACAGAAGAATCGATTGATACCTTGTCAAAACTGGACCAAGTTTTTAGTTTTTACACATAACCCTTCATTTACTTTGCCGTAGTCGGATAAAAAATAGCCTTTGACACTCTATAAATGAAGACGAATCGATTGACATCTCGTTTGTCAAAATCGGACCAAGTTTTTAGTTTGAACACATAACCTTCTTTTGCTTCGACGTATTCGGGTAAAAAACACCCTAAAACACTATACCTAAAGACGAATAGATAGAAACCTCGTTTGTCAAAATCTAACCAATAGGGGCGACGCTTTGGTGGAAAATCCACATAACCACATACAAAGATACATACATACAAATTCACTCATTTTTAGACTTTTAAATTCATTACCCTTCCCTTTGCTTCGCTGTAGTCGGGTAATAAGCTACTGAACACGAACATAATATTTTGAAAAATTGTGTCTGTTTGTATGTTCTGGCATTACGTTAAGACTAGTAGACTGATTGAGATGTGGTTTTACTGTTAGATAACTTAGGGTTTGAAGTAAATCTGGAGTTATTTGTATCCATTCAACGGCTCAAAAAATTTTGATGATTTTGTTATACAGTACTTAAGAACCTACGTTTTTTTGTATTGTTTTTTTTTCCAAAAATATAAATAAAAACCAAGCAGGTAAAACTGCTGGGCACATTTAGTAATTTATAAATAAAATGCAATAAAGTGAAAAAAAGTGGTGCACATTGATTTTAAGCGGAAGACTTTTTAAATAAGGCATTATCAGTCTATTAATAAAATTAAAATCCAGCTGAAACTTCACCGGGAATATTGC
The DNA here is from genome assembly GCA_946251855.1 of Alsophila aescularia. Lineage (NCBI taxonomy): Eukaryota > Metazoa > Arthropoda > Insecta > Lepidoptera > Geometridae > Alsophila > Alsophila aescularia. Next base: position 55,212,411 of record OX276377.1, on the reverse strand, counting down.
AAATTATTCATCGACAGTTTGAACAAAGGCTTGCCCCGTCGAAGACATTTCGTAAATTAATATTGTAGTATTTCATTGAAAAAGCGCTGCTAGATATTATATTATTTTATTTTAATAATGGGAGATTGATTGTGCGACTTTTTCATCAAAAGGTACCATAAAATGAAGTTAATCAAGTATCTCTAGGAAATGGGTAGAAAACTCCATTTTGTAAAATGAGCTTCCTTCAGTTCCACGTGTTGTATATTGCAAAGCTCCGCATGTTGTATCTCAAATAAGAAATTGAAATACAACATGTGTAGCTTTGAAGAAGAGAGCACTTTCTGAAATGGATGAAAAACGCATCGGATATGTCCCTTGTGTTGTAGATGGCATGATGTTTATGACACTTTTCATCGGTGCCTCATGCTAACTTGACACTCATTTTTATTTATTGTAAAATATAGGCACAGTGCTACCATATTACCTGTAGAGCTAACAAAAAAGGAACTAATGAGTCCATTATGTTAACATTACTTCGGAGTCAATATCTGGACGGTGGCGCCCGACCTACTTTACAGATAGGTAGGTGTCGCAGTACAAGGGTCATAACAATCTTTGTGTATAATGTACAATCAGGAAAGACGGTAGCAATAGGCAGAGACGAGTATCTTAACTCCTTTAGTGCTACAGTAGGTCCTATTTCCACTAAATCTTACCGACCCAAGCTTAGTTTCAGAACTATGACAGACGGGACGGGTGATGACAAAAGATTTATGAGGTCCCAAATATACGAAAATAAGACTTTTCATTCCAATTTTACACTCTCTGATAATTGCCCGGCGATAAACGGATCAAATAAATTAATGCCAAAATTTAAAAGCTGAAAAGTATTTTTAATCCTCTCTCTTAAAACCGGTTTATATAAGGTATTATACTTGTACTTTATACGGATAGCGCAATAGGGTTAACGAACAGAGATAATGACCGGGGTTTAACAAGGGTAAGATTAGTGAGTGATTCATTTATTTCTTAAAAAAGCCTTGCATCCACTAGGCTTTAAATGACGCGCGTCTTGTTGCGCAACATGACGCGTAAAGGGCGTCACAGACGATTAAGATCCTATAATATTTCATGTTCATATAATATATAGATCATCTGCATATAAAATATTATAGCATCTTAGGGTATCACACGCGGTTAAGATGCATCATTCATTCGCTCGCAGGCCGTCCTAGGTGCCACACGTATTTCTTCACCGCTTTCTATATACAGGCTGATAAAATATGAGTAATATGGTTTCACTATAAGATTTATTAGATAGCTCATCAGACGATGATTCTGATTTCGAATTTGATATGCACACCCTTTGATAAATTATATGTCAACTCCTCAAAGTACACACTACACGTTTGTTATGTTATCTTTGTCTATACTTGTAATAAGCAGTAAATACCAAAAAGTCTGTACAATGAAGATAATGAAAAAAAAACAGTGCAACAGGGTACATTAAATAAACTACTGTAAGTACAATAATATACAAAAAAAAACGTGTCTTTCTTTCTGTTAATCTGTCTGTAATTAATATGTTTCTGAAATAACAAATAGATAACGTAACGTATAGAAAAGCCATGGGCACTACCAATGAAACCAATAAAAAAACCGTCACGAATAAAAAACAGAGCAACCTGTAGAGCATATTACGATATATTTTGTATCTTAAGTTAGTATATTAAAATACATTTTGTATATTAAGATAGTATGTTACGATATATTTCGTATCATAAGATGACATCTTTAAAAAAACATATCGCTCGATATCTTAAGATACTGTAAGATGCAAATATATATATTATCTTCGCCGTTTGTGAGGGTTCATATAAATAGTATGGCGAGCGATATTTTATCTTAAGATAAAATATTATACTCGTATCTTATTCGTCTGTGACGCGTTTAATAACGCCCATAACTTGTTGATATACGTTGTCTATCCATATCTGATCATTGATCAAAATTACGCCGCAATTACATATACGATTTATTTTTCTTTTTATTTTTTCTAACTAATTTTTAATCGACTTCTCAAAAGGATACAGTTATATGTTCGGCTGTATGTATGTTTTTTAAATCTGGCTACAACTGTAAAACTGTGTGTTGCGTGTCATTAAATAGCGGGCACATTTAATTTTAAAACTTGCTCGTCCCGTTACTTATTTGAACAAAAATAATATTTACTTATGGAATGCCATTTAATATAACATTTTGATAGATGACCTAACTTTCTAGATTAAATAGCATCCACGCAAAGGATTAGGTACATAGATAGTATACAATAAAGTCGCTTTCCGCGTCTCTGTCAGTATCTCTATCTCTCTATCTTTTTGGCCGCTAACTCCTCCTAAACCACGCAATGGATTTTGATGCGGTTTTCACCATCAGTTAGATAATTTATATCTACATCTGCAACGAAAGGTTTATATCTACATCTGCACTAAATTTATAATGAAGAAAGAATTTATTGGTTGTATTTTGTAACGTTATACGTGCATGTTTACATTAATTACATATTATTTATAAAAAATAGAAACTTAAAATCAATTACAAATAATTTTAATATACACATGTACCTTACCTTACCTACTAATCACACATTAAATATTAATTAAATAGCTGTTGAAATTCATCAATACGGTCCATATATTCGCAGCGTCATTTTATTTGCCGCTTGCACCTTGCCGCTGCAGCGCAGTTTAATCAGCAGTTACTGAGAGAGCTGAGACGCTACCGGCACACCGCCGCCAAAGCACACGCCGATACGTTTATGTAATCTAACGTACGTCAATTTTATTGGTCTCTGCTGTGGAGTGCTAATAACTTGTGAATCACAACCAGATAAAACTGTTCATCCCTGCACGTTCTCCGAGACCTTGGTGTTGTGATTTCACCCCTGGAATTTGGGGTCCTACGTCCGGCTTGCTGGCTTGACGGTAACCACTCCTAGCCGGCTTTACAATCATCCCGAGAACCTGGTCTTCCTCGAGCACACACTTCCACCTGCGGCCTCAGACAGGAGAGTACTGGACCAGGACCAGAGAAATAGAATCAGACATACTGTGTCAAGCCGAATACCACCACTTTTGTGTACTGTAGAGCGGCCCTTGGCAAATTAAATTTTACATGCCCGTATAATTCTGCCTTATTTCTTACTCCCCCATCCTGCAAAGCAAAATAAGCAGGTAAGAAGGCACACTCTCTCTTTATATATATATATATAAAGAGAGAGTGAGAGAGTATATATAATTTAATATTTAATATGTGATTAGTAGGTAAGGTAATACATGTGTAAATAGTGTTTTGTAGATATTAAAAATGTAATTAATGTAAACATGTACGTATAACGTTACAATGTTTGTTTGTTTGTAATGAACCGATTTTAAAAATTCTTTCACCTATGGATAGCTACATTATCAGCAAATAACATGTGCAGTTTTTTTTTTCATAAAATTTGAGGCCTTGACGAAAATTTCAATATTAAGGCCAAAAAGCCCAAGGTATCCAAAATAAAGAACGTAATGACATTGCCATGGAAACGAAATAATAACAAGTCTGTCAAGTAGGTAAATAATAATACAGTTATCTATGGTCAAAAAACACTGCTGCCAATGATTTTGAATTACGCTTACTGGCTTATCTTTTTTAGAAGTTACAACGGTTATTTGAAAATCCACACTAATATATAAAAGTGAAACGTTGTCTGTTTGTTTGTTTGGGGAGTTTTAACGCGATAACAGCTGGACGGATTTTGATGAAATTTGGAATAAATATGGCTTTTATCCTGGAATAAAACATAAAATACTTTTCATTATCATACTTCACTCTCAATCGTCTAAACGGCTTTTGATAAAAATTGGAATGGAGATAGCATATACTCTGGAATAACACATAAAATACTTTTCATCATCATCATCATCATCATACTTCACTCTCAAACATCTGAACGGATTATGATGAAATTTGGAATAGAGATAGATACCCTGTTATAATACAGGATACTTTAATCATCGTCATCATCATCATCATTCTTCATGTGGGTGAAACCGCGGGGCGCAGTTAGTATATCATCTATTATAGTATTAGTATTAGTATTTATTGTAGTAAATCATCTATTGTAAAGTAGATCAGCGATATTTTGATGGATATATAATTTTCTTAATGCGTTAGTTAACCTCTGAACTGAATACGTAGGTACTTGTAAATTGATCAAAGAGTGACGGCAAAATTCATCGTAAGATAATCGATTTTAGATAAGTTGTCAATAGGAAGGCAGGCGTATCGCAGGGACTCCGCTAAGTTTCTTAGGCATTGATAAATTTGCATCGAGTTTGTCTTAGTAACTGGTAGGACATACTGATAAGGGAACTAAATTTGTTATTAGTTCCTTCTTGAAATAACTTTTAAATTTGAAAACTTAAAATCCTTTTGCAAGACTGAAAAAAGTTATAAGTATCGGTTACTCTTAATTATTTCTAAATGTTGTTTTTTGATGTCTGATTTAGATGTTCAATCCGTGGTTTCATAAAAACGGCTCAGCTTGTTTTATAAAATCAGATAACATATCTAAGTTGTTATCAATAATATAATAAAGTATAATTTCCGAAAGGTAAATATATAAGCCAACCTATGAGATTATTACCTGTCTTGTTTTAAAGTTTTCCTCTTGTTTTCTCAATAAACAAACCTACAAGCAATAAGCTATATACAAAGGTTATTTGCATATTACACCTTGAATGTGAGTTGCAGTCAAGTATTTCATAATTCTTCTCGACTGTGGAAGAGTCCATGAAAGATAACATCGACTCAGTGACGTTACTTACTGGTCAGAAGAAATGTTAGCATCAATGTTTGATGTACAGCAGCTACTGTATGTGGTATTCCTATCCTACATCACTGTACTACTCAGCTAGGCTATGTACATATTGCATATTGTGCCAACAGTTGTAACCGCGTGTGCACATATTGGCACAACTCGGGGTGGCTTCTAAAAAAATCCTGTTACGTATCTGACATATTGATGGTTGCCCCAATTTTCTGTATAGAGAAAAATCTGATGATGATCAGATCATGATGATGATGTATCTGTATTTTGTGTTTTCTGTGTTAACGGAACCAATGATTCCGTGATTTTAAATCGTTCTTGGAGACTCATTTATACAAATGGGTTGAAGCGTTCAGTTAAATTGGTAGGTAGGTATATGCGTCAATTTTGCCTTTGATGTTGTACTACATAACTATTTGTAGATCAAGAATTTTTACCTCGTCGTTTATATGGCTTGCTTACATTGCTGATTTCTAGATCAATAAGGTTCTAGACCACTTCTTGCTGAATTTTATTTATATGACGTTATCATACATAGTTTTTACTATTATTTGACATGACGAGCAGGATGATGGCTCAGCGCCACGCCAGCCCATAAAGATGAAATAACAATTTAAATAAACGTCGAACCAATAACACAGTTAAACACAGTCAATATCAATGTAATTTAATCGCGTCGTGTCAATAATACTATCTTATTCTATAATAGCAGTGCCCACAGTTTATGCATGCGTGGTATTTTTTCTAGATGACACTACTTTATGTGCTATTCTAATAACATTTCATCAAAATTACTTCAGCTGTCAAAAAGTTTTTTACCGATTGTTCGGCTTTTACTCATTGGATTTAGATACCAAGTACCTCAGTTTTTAAGTAAAACCCTAAGCTATCCAGTCAAAACCGCGTCGAAATCGGTCTACTAGTGTTAACATGATGCGCGAACAAACATACATACAAACAAACAGACAGACAGACACGATTCTTAAAATTTTTATATTCTTATTCAGTAGCTTATTTTTAGTAGTGTTGTAGTTTTACCTAAGTATAGCATATAGATTACAGTTCCATAAGTTTTAATCGTTTATTATTTCATCATTTCTACGCTTTGCTACTTTTAAATTCCTACTAAAACATTAAAATTTAATGGATTGCAAGCTCATTCAATTTTAAAACGCTGTGATGTACAGTTCCTTATTCTCGGCACTTGCTAGTTTTAATTTCGACAGACACGCGGTCCCTGTCGAGACCTTTTCACTAAATCTAATTTGCTTGTAACATGCCGCAGAGAGCAAAATGACAAGGTGAGACGAACGTGTGATGTGCCCTTTAGAAGTGTTGCGAAGGCGGCCGGCTCGGCCGTCAATTCTACAGAGAAGACGGTTTTCGTGCAATATGGAGAAAAGGGGAAAGCAGACAATTTTAATTTGATCTTTACAGGAGGTTTACAATCTTCCTACATATCTTATAAATGCGAAAGTTTGTTTATGTGTATGTTTGTTACCACCCAGCGCTGAAACAGCAGAGCTGATTTTATGAAATTTGGTATTTTATGTCAGGATAGTTGGTATCTCAGAAAGTTGTACAGTTCCTGCGAGACAAAAGGTAACTCAGCAACGGATTTTAATGAAATATAATCATTGTCCATAGTGGGGCGTAGTTAATTTTGGAATAATTTTAAGGTGTTGATCACCAATATTTTAATTTATGATTAAACCACACAGTTAACTTGAAATTTGACATTAGTTTTATAAGTTAGCTGTGTATTAACTTAATCCGGTTAAAATATTGGCAAGGTAATAAAGTTATAACGACAAAACAATAAGTCAAACAATCAAGCAATTAAGTGCGTGAATGCTATACGTTTTTTGTGAGATTACTCTTACAAAATCGCATTAAACTAACAAATTGAAACAATATGGCTTGAGGCAAAGTATCTATAGAAGAGCTCTAATTTAGCTCGCTTTCAGTAGTTTTAATCTCAACTGTGCCTCAAGTGGGCAATCTTAGGGAATGTTATTTACTTTTCGGCTTCCTAAGACGAATTTAACAAAAACAAGAGTCGTGTCATGGCTCGCAGCGAGGCCGAACTCAGCCTGAAACTAGAATTAACCCGAAAGCTTGATATACATCTGACAGTGGGACTATTAGAGGCTTGCGCCTAACCTTTGTGGAAGTTACTTTAAATCGTAGGCCTCTGCTTCGTTAAAGTACTAATAAAAAAACTTTCTTGTGACTATTTAGTGCAACGGCATACCTACCAACTCGTGCATGTTGAATTCTGAAAGAAGTTTATAAATCTAGCGCACTTTATGAAATGTATCATATAAGTTGTAAGGCTCCGTAGTCAAATAAGGAGCTCATAAGGTCGCCCAGTTCTTTTGTCCAGTCTGTTAACATAAAAATCTTGATACCAACAAAAAACCTCCTTTACCCTCTTCGTAATAAAGTGTTTTTTTTGCTAGCATTCTCACGTGTTTTATGTCGTTAAATAAGTCGTCTATATTTATAACTATGTTTCACCCGTAACTTTATCCGCGCGGACTACTGTTTATCGCGAAAAAAGGCATCCTATATTATTCTAGGATATTAAAAACCAATACAAAAGCAGGTATAGAACCAACGCTCTTGATGTGTTTTGACAAACTTGTTAATTTCGTTTCCATGACATCCGATCCTTACAGAGAGTAATCAACATTTTTCAGTTGTCCCGTTTTTTAGTTTTCCCGTAGAAAATTACCATTTTTTCAGATTAAAAAGTATACCATGTTTTATTCCAGGGTATAAGCTATCTCCATTATAAATTTCATTAAAATCCGTCCAGCCGTTATCGCGTTAAAACTCCATAAACAAACAAACAATTGTATTCACTTCAATTTGTAATTGTTTAACTTTTATATATTGGTAAGCAACAAGAAGTCTATACAATGAAGATAATTTTAAAAATAAACTAGTCTGGGTACTTAAAATAAGCTACTGAACAAAACATTTCAAAAACAAATGTCTGTCTGTTTGTTTTATGTTCGCGCGTAAAATAAAAACCTCTAGACCGATTGTGATGCGGTTTTCACTGTTGGATAGAATAGAGTTTGACTTCAAAAGTGGAGTACTTGGTATCTCAATCCGATGAGCAAAAGATCTTCATTAGCAATCGATAACAAAAAAACGATTTTACTGCTACCGGAATTTGGTATATTGTACCTTATAGGTAGGTACTTTTGGTCTAGGAATGACATTATAGAGTACTTTTATCACAGAAAAATGACCACGCGGGCAAAATCGCGGGCACAGCTAGCATAAAACAAAGTATCATTGTAAAAATAATAAAAAAAAACAACAATTTTATTGCTAAAAATCAAACTGATCATATTTTGGCTTACAACTCAATTATTAATTGTTGTTTTTAGCAACAATGTGAGCTCAAACATTTTTCATAATGCTTTTACTGACACAAAAAGAAACTTCAAAGTATTTCTATATCTATCCGTGAACCATGTTCGGATCCTCGGAAACATTCTTCCAAGGGAGAATCTTAAAAGATCATGTAGGTAGATCTATCAATGAGTTACATTTATTGTTCCTCAAAAAGTGAAGTGTGTTTAACCTGGTTTATTGTCCGAACTAAGTATTTTGTAGCTGAAGCTGCTATAGGTACCAGATGGGTTGTAAAAATAAAAATGGAACTGTTAATGTAAAATAGGTACGTGTACACTATCGTAACTTGTTTACGTACGAATGAAGAATTTGTACGCAACAACAAAGGTCACTTTACGCCTCTGTACCTACTGGCACAGTACATATATATTCCTTTCCGTAAGCACTTTAGAATGTGCAGTGCTACTGGGTTGCCTTTATACTCACGTAACGTCATTTAAAAATAAAACTATAAAATTACATAAAATTGAAAAATATGACATTAATTTAGTATGAAAACTATGTACAAACCGTTGCGCTTATTGTATTTGTGAACCGGTGAATGTTTAGACCTTAGAAGAATTAAAAAAAAATGACCAGAACAAGCTTCTTAGTATCGCATGAAACAGTTTTGCACAAAAATCCTCTCTTTTAAGCGTGAGTCAAACCGCATGCAGCGCAGCGCAGCTTATGACGTTGTAATGTAGGGAATATTATGGGATATGACACACCAAACGCACACTGCTGTACAGCGCTGCGCAGCTACGCGCGTCACCGCATATCAAGCCACGCAGAGACAAACCGAATGCGTGAATGCAGCAGGCAGTCGTGCACGGTCTGGCAACGTCGCGCGAGTTTCGTGCCCCTATGATGTTGTATTATATGACTTTCTTTAGTGAATGTCTCCCCTAAGACGACTACGCGCGTAGACGCGCAGCGCTGTGCGTCACCTTGCTGCACGAAAACGATAATTTCTTATCAAATACAAAACTGGATGCGGAAATAAAGAAAAAAATATATTAATTTCTTCATTATATGAGATCATCATCTGAGTTTTCAGAAATGCTAACGCTGTGCTCACTGTATTCCATTTAAAACGAAAATGGCAGATATCCAGAACGTTGTAGCGCAGAGCGTTACAGCACCGCACATCACAATAAACTGGCCGGCGTGACATCCTACGCAATGCGCTGCGCTGCAACGCTCTGCTCTGCAATGCACGCGCATCCGGTTTGACCCACGCTTTATACTGACACTATCAATCCTTTGCGTATGTTTTAAACTGGGTGAATTCCGCACAGGTCAGCGAAGAGATTCATAAAACTAGGCCAGATATAGAATAGGGCATTACGTGAAGATCTATATCTTATCTTATTTTATGTATAACTCCAGGACCAGACCACAAAACCACAACATGGTCTACAAAACCATGTCATCATATCAAAATCGTTCAAGTACTTCAGTGCTGAGTGTTCACATTCATGCACACGACTTTCGCATTAATATTATTAGTAGGATTTATGACTATAAGCAGGTAAATTATAATAATGGTCCTTTATTCACGATGACCATTTGGCCACGTACCGCGCAGCAACGATTCCACAACGCGTCGCGTTACGTGTGTGAAGGTCAAAGCGAAAAAGGGGCCAGGTTGTGTTCTATGGAAACGTTGGAACTAAAACTTCCATAACTCAATACATATTTCATTTGACTTTTAACCGTGACTTATAAAATCAAAACTCAAACACTCAAAACAAACTAACAAGCATAACCCGTCACATCCAGAGCAAACTAATTCGTTAGCTTTTTAACACTTTGCTTCATCACTCGGAATAATGCGCGCGGACAGGTTTTCAGCGCTCGCGTGTGGACGGCTTGTTCGTCTAGCGCTTAATTATGCAGATATGGAGAATGGAGACTTTTTAATTTTAAACTGGGATATCGTTATGTGATTTACATGGGAATTAAAACAACAAAGGAGCTAAAAGTACGTTTGTAATCACGTTTTGTGGTGGTAGCTGCCTCTCCTGCTGGAGTCCGGCTGGAGAAGTATGACAAAGGTGGACCTTAGCCAGGTATTCAACCGCCAAGCAGTGTTGTGCAAACATGATTGTGAGGAGCGGTTAATAAATTCTTAATTTCCCGCTCGATTATATACAAACCATATAATTCTTATCTTCTTGAAACTTTACATCAAACCCATCGTATGCAGCTAGTTCCTGCCGTACGTGTATATTAGTTACTAAACGTCATTGAACTAACGAGCATTTCAAACAAGTTCAGCACGCCTCGCGCATCTTGTGGCTGGCATGCTCTCGACAGCAAACCGTCTCAGTAGGATTTAGCCTCTACCTAATTTTATGTATTTTCTTTTAGAAATCTTTTGATTGGTTTTGAAATATGAAAGTTAAAGAATGTTCACAAATAGAATTTAAAAAATAAACCTAGTTGTTTAAATTATATCCAAATAGCTTTCGCCCGCGACAACTACACAGACTACAGTTTATCACGAAAAAAGCATACTATGTTCTTCTAGGATATTAAAAACGAATGCAAAAATATAACATCAACCTATTGTATTCTCCTTGGCACCAATGCTCTAGATGCTTTTTTTCAGACTTGTTATTATTTCGTTTCCATGGCAACCGTTCCTTGCAGCGAAAAATCGACCTTTTCCAGTTTTACCGTAGGAACACATTATTTTCCGGGATAACAAGTATTCTATGTTTTATTCCAGGGTATAAGCTAACTCTATTCCAAATTTCATCAAAATCCATCCAGCCGTTATTGCGTTAAAACTCCCCAAACAAAACACAAAACAAACACGTAAACACGTTTTACTTTTATATACAGGGCGCTTATTCACTATGCCGCACGAAATTCCTTGCCGTGACGTCATTACGGCAATTGCCGTACGATTCCACGCAGATATCTTAACGCGGCGCGTTACGTGCGTGGATGGTCATAGCGAATAATGGCCCAGGTGTGGATTGCCAACGGTAGTGCTGGTAGGTTTTCCTGCCATGGCTCGATCATGATAATGATATCATAAAACGAGAAGGTACGTTGATGGTGGCAAGCGTTTGTTTTCTATTCAATCCTGAATAGTATGGAAAGTGGTTTTACTGTGGCGTTTTTTTTTTACTCTGCAGTTTCCTCAGCAGTTATTATAGTATCATCTTAGTTATTATAGTATCCATCTTTACTGATACTATAATTACTGCTGAGGTCCCTAAACATTTTTAGTTCCAGCACCATTCCGCTGCGATTTCCATTTTGAGATTCTTTGGGGTACCCCAATAAAGATTCCATATTCAGGCCAATTTTTTTCTTCTTATCTTTGTCAAACCCTATTCAAATTGCAAGGAGCGGTACAATATTTTATCAAAGGTGGCATTTTCGGAATAGTGGCCACCAAAAACCCTCGGATGCCTAACTGTAAGCCCCTGGGACCAATTCTAATATTGACCGCCATTTTGGTTTCATCTACCAGAACTCCATCAGATTTTTTATGAATAAGACAATACGAATAAGAATACTATAGATTTTTCTGAATCTAATGAATGTAATATTTTTAATGAAAAACGCATTTAAGCGGAGTATTTTGTGTTTACAAATTATTTTATTTTGACAGAAGTTTATTCGCTTAAATTTCATAGTTCGAATGTAAATTAAGATTTCGGTTAAGACCGACCTCACTTAATTCTGCACCAAAGTCAGTGCTCATTGATAATTATGTCATTTATTCCAAATTTATTTTTCCAAACCTTTGGAAGTCTTAATTTTAAATGTAAACAGATTGATGTCAGTTCCCGCCAGTTTTTCAACCCGATAAATTCTGGAAAATTCATCAAACTACTAGGTTATTTTAAGTGATCAATAGTTATTTAAATGGATAAGATTCAAAAGATCTTCAAAAAATGTATAAATGCAAAACCTTTTCTTTCCTAAATTCTCTCGATAAGTGATCACACACTGAAATTTACTGAACTATCTTTAAAGTAATTCCAATTAACTCGTAGATCGCCATATGGAGTGACCACGATACACTGACTTCTCACAACAACGACGACTTCGCCTGAAGAGTGACATCACCAGCCATCGAAGTTTTTCGGAGAAGGTGGACCAGTTGAAGATCAAGACTACTGATAATTGAAAGCAGAGCTCGACTTGTGTGATCTGGTATTGAAATCTATAGTGCCCCAAGGCACCTGATTAACCCACAGATCCCCTAGAAAAATTTGAAGGTGAATCCTACACTACTGACTGGCTACACTACATCACCGAGGACTAAATTTAGACGAACAATTGAAGATCGAAATTCTACATCAAGACCGAAAACCTACTTTGGGCCCCACGTTGGGTGTCGCGCAGCGCGAGTTCTATTATGGAATTCTGGAGATGCCAGCTGTCAACTGACACACGATTATGACGTCTCACATGACACCACTGAGGTAAGATTGTCCGTAGTAGTATTGTCTGTGGTAGTTGTGGGTGCACGTCTGGTGCCAGCTGTCAACTGACACACGATTATAACGTGTCAGTTTCACGTCATGACATCACTGTGGTAAGATTGTCTGTGGTGGTTGGTGAGTGCACGTCTTGACAGGGACTGAAAAGAGGGCACTTTCGGCGGGAACGTGGACGGAGCTAGTCGTGGATGGCGCGTGCGAGAACTTGACCTCGTGGAAAGCAAACGACGTTTTCTAGGAGCTCTGAAGGACCACATTTCAGTGTGGCTACTTGTTCTCGTGCAACGTGCTTCGGTGCGGAGAGGCTGCGATGACAGATACTCGACCAGGTGGTAAATTTCGAGGAAGGATTGCAACGAGGAATTGGGTGAGACTTATCCAGTGTTAAGATAGATAATAGAACATGCTTCGTTACGGAGAGGCTGCGACGAAAGTTTATCGACCAGGTGGTAAAGCTCGAGAAAGGATTGCAACGAAGATTTGGGTGAGACCTATACAGTGTTAAGATAAATAATAGAACGTGCTTCGTTGCGGAGAAGTTGCGATGTAAGTTTATTGACCAGGTGGTATAAAGTTCGAGAAAGGATTGCAACGAGAAATCGGGTGAGACCTATCCAGTGTTAATATAGATAATAGAACGTGCTGCTTCTTTGTGGAGAGGCTGCGATGAGAGTTTATCAACCAGGTGGTAAGGTTCGAGAAAGAATTGCAACGAGGATTCGGGTGATACTTTTCCATTGCTTAGATTAATAATAAAGATCACTATTAAATATAAGATAACGACGAGGGTGAAATGATAATGAGATTAGACTCAGTAAAGAGATAAGACCCAGTAAAGAGATAAGACCCAGATAGAGATTAGACCGATAAAAGCCGGTAAAGTTAACCTCCAATAAGACCCCAGCAGGGGGCTTAAGATGATCGCTGCTTGCTGATTCCTTGAGCAGTGGGCTCGGAGTCCTGTCGTATGGTTCTGGCGGCCTCAAAGAGTTCACGTGGACGGTTCCAATAAGTTGTGCTACGCCAACCGTATCGAACTGGCGAGATGGAGCAGATCCGAGAGGCAAGGAGACGGAAGGCGTCGTGGGTGAGCATGACTCATTCAGGGCCACGTGGAAGGCCCCGAGCATGAGTAGATCGCCGGATACTCGGGGTCTCTGCAGGTGGTCCATGGGTACCAATGATGGGATCAGTGTGCCCATGTTGGTACCAGTATACCACGGAGCAAGCGAGGTGTGATCGTTATTCAACGTAATAAAAAAATTAAAAAATTGGGCGCCATTTTGTCAGGTTACGTATTAAGAGGAGATAAGGAAGAGGAGAGGAGGATCTCTCTTAAAGAGGAGGAGGAGATATCTACGCGTTACGCCCTATGTGACGTAACGTCTAGGTAAGTAAGAGGTTTTACCTCTTTACGTTATATTATGACGTAACGCTTGGAGGTTAAATCAAAGGTTATCCAGAGTGAGAAAGGAGCTCTCACCTCTTTGCTCTACGCCGTGACGTAATGCTCAGAGGAAAGATCTATAGCCATAGAAGAACGTTTGTGACATAACCCTCCAAGAAGGACCGTAGAGGTAAGGTTTTATCTTACAGTTTGCAAGATTTTGAATTACCTTATTTCCGATTTAAAGTCCTTAGTCTGTGACTAGTGGACCGTAGAGGTTAGGTGTTATCTTACAGTTTGCAAGAATTACAACTACATTTGTGAATTACACTTACATTTGGTTTAAGGCCCTTATTAATATACTCTTTATAGGGTATGATGTCTTTTTGTACTATATCTGTGGCTTGCTACCCTAGAAGGATAACCATAAAATTATGGATGGGGAATTATGCTTTTTAGACATAAAACCTCATGAGCATGAGACGTTAACCTGGGCTATGGTAACAAAAATTTAAAGAATAGATATTATGCATATCAATATTCTTTGATTCCAAGAATAGCGACAAAGCACGAGGGCTTTTTAATATATTTTGAGGATTTTTCCGAGATATTCAAGTATAATATAACAAGCAACTGGATAATTACCTCAAGATATCTATACAGACAAAACTCCTTGTCCAGTTTGGACGATTCTTATTTAAATCAATTTGTCTTAATCTTGCGAGTAAAAACCATAAACAAAAAGACATGACATTAATCAAAATTTAATATGGCGACAACTACATGCCATATTGTGAAAAAGAGAAAAAAATTAATTGACGAACTATGTCTAGAATATGGGGTATCATTTAATAGGTATTAGAAAATTATCTATAAGTTTCTTTTATTATTTTTAATTTTAGCTCACCATTTAGGATCTATAACGATTTAATGTTGGTTAGCAGTCATTCTTACTAATTCTTATAATTATATACTAAAAAGTTTTAAATAAACTTAATTATTGTAAAATAAACGACTGCGAACAAAACTAAAAATAGGCAAACAAGCTTTAGATTTTTGATTTGGAAAGATGCAGTCGGAGGCATGAAGAATAGCTCAAGTTTGAGCTGATCCCGTCAAAGGAGAAATGAAATGCCAGATGCCTCCGACTGCATCTTTAATTTCAAAATAAAAAATCTAAAGCTTGTTGTTCTCTATTTAGTTTCAATCGTGAGTTTTTTTGTTGTTATATTATATATTTTTATTTATCTTTGTACTTTATGTATTGCGAAAACAAACACTACTACTGGAAATGCGGTTTTAGTTCGCCTTTTTCTCGTGGACCTACTAACTTGTTCTATTAGTTGAACCACGATAGCAACATATTTCTGTTGTAACTTTTAAACTTTCGCAATTCAAACACATTGTTATATATTTAAACGGGACTTTATCGCGCTGAAAACTTAATATTTATTTACCTCAACGTTTCGATCAAGTTGCATTGATCGTGGTCACGAGAAGACTGAAGTAGCGGGTGTCAGCGTCGAGAAGGGCGAGCGTTGTCTCCAACTACCCGCATTTGGTTTTGTAAAAATTCAGAATTGTCACGACCGCGACACACGACACTAACGACATCTGCAGATATCTTCTGACATAAACCGCGACGCGAACACTTGCTTATCACGGGATTCCAGGACGCAGCCAATTAAAAACCATCTTCTCGGTTGAAATTGGGATACTTTTTAATTTCAACCGCTTTACGTACAATCCTGGAGTAGTAGTGACGTTCCGTGGAGAGGATCTTCGGGTCATGGAGTTCAATCCAGTGATTAGGGCCTGATTCGAGCAAATGCTCATTATTTATTATGCGATTGCAGATTTATTTATCTGGCGGTTCTTTACAGCTGCAATGTGTTCTTTGACCCTTTCCGGTATAGAACGCTTGATTTGTCCAATGTAGGAACTACCGCAGCAGCAATCTATCTTATATACGCCAGGAGTTTGAAAAGGAATGACATCTTTCGGTGTTCTAACATGCCTTGCTAACTTGGAAAAAGGAGTATAAATGGTCTTGATAGAAAAGTCCTTTAATAAAGCACCGACTTTATCCGTAACTCCTTTTACATAAGGCATGAAAGCCGGCTGTCTATCGACATCAGACCTACTTTTTTATATCTGCGTCTAGGAAGCCAAATTGTTGGCGCGCCGTGAGTACTACAGCAATAAGGTTCAGTTTCCATTAGATGCATGTTTATCAACACAGAAAGATACTGTGATAAATTTATCGAGCCTTACTGTAGGTAATGTAACACAAAACGTACTGGCGAAGGGTATGAATTTTGCGCTTACCCCACAACGAATTCCATATGAAAACATAATCAGTAGTGTAGAAGAAGCTATAATACGAAACAAGGTGCCGTCTAATGCCGCAGAAACGCTTAGACAGGATGTTTCTATTATTTTGAGGAAAGCTAAGTTACCTAAGAGTAATGTTACCACGGAAGAGCGTGTAGCACTCAAAAATATTCGCGATAATGAGGACGATGAGCATTAATCTAACACAAATATGCATTCCATTTAGAATTTTGGTTTAATCGAGTCATTTGCTGTAAAATATATGCGGCGAGCGCGAGCACCGAATGCAGACCGCAACAAGCGGTGGCTCGCTATTACCTATGGATGTCTGCCCACATTATATACGAGTGACCTAGATTACTCAAATTATTTTTTGGTTCTGAGGATTTCCTGGTAACACCATAGTAACCTACGAAGGAGTATTTATAGTTGTGCCCATATCTACACTAATATTATAAAGAGGAAAGATTTGATTGTTTGTTTGTTTGTAATGGATTAATTCAAAAAATACAGAACCGATTTTAAAAATTATTTCGTCTATAGACAGCTATATTATCATTGAGTAACAAGGACAGCATTTTATTTTTCAAAAATTTAAGGTCTCTACGAAAATTGTAATAATGTAACCCAAGGTACCAAAATTAGGAACGGAAATTACGTTTAGTAAATAACTAAACGTAATTTCCGGTTATTTGAGACAACGCTCGCCCTTCTCGACGCTTACTCCCGCTACTTCAGTCTTCTCAAGACCACGATCAATGCAACTTGATCGAAACGTCGAGGTAAATAAAAGTTAAGTTTTCAGTGCGATTAAGTCCCGCTTAAATATATAAGTATGTGTTTGAATCGCGAAAGTTTAAAAGGAAATTACGTTGCCATGGAAACGAAATTATAACAACAAGTCTGTTAAGTAGGTGAGTATGCATGTTGTCTATCGTCGAGAAACACTGCTGCCAATGATTTTGAATTACGCTTACTGTTGTATTTTTTAAACCCAGAACAAAGAGACGGGTGTTATAAGGTGTGTATCACTGTGTGTGTGTCGGTCTGTGGCATCATAGCTCCCAAACGAAAGGACCAAATATGATGCGGTTTTTTTTAGTTTGAAAGCTGATGTAATCGAGATGGTTCTTAGCTATATGGGGGGGAGATGAGAGGGGGGGGGGATATGAGAGAGGGGGGGGGAGATGAGAGGGGGGGAGGTGAGAAAAGGGAGTTGAGAAAAGGGGGTTGAGAATCGTAGCTCCCAAACGAAATCTAATAATCAAATTTTGCGAAAATATCTCAATTACAATACATTTGCCCACGTACACAAGCTGCTACTAATATCCCCAGAAAACATTCAATGTTCACCGAACCGAGCGGTCACGTTAAAGCAATATTTAATTCCGCAGTAATAGAAGTCATTACAAAGGCTACGTGGACCAACATTGTAAAATTCAGTTAAAATATTCTCCTGGATTTGTAAACAAGTTTCTCGTTATTAATGTAGTAGGCTGGGAGGTGCAGAAACATATGACAACAAAGGTCATCTGACCATCAGAGCGATGGTAATTTAACGGTTTTATAGTGCAACTAAGAATCCAACAATCCCGGGTTCGGTCCTATTTAGTGACTTTTCTAAGTCATGTGTGGTTTTCCATCGCTCCGTGCTTCGAGGGGCACGTTAAATTGTCGGTAGTGTCTGTTATTAATTAATAGTAGTCGTTTAGCCATGTCAGAAGCCCTCAGGCGGCCTGACAAACTCTGCCACCAGCACTACCTCATATGACATACAAAAACATCTGACCATCTCAAAATATATACAAAAAAGGAGCTTTACCCGTTAAATCAAGTAAAGAACAAAGTGTGTATTTTAACCAGACTGCGAAACACAAAAGCCAGGTCATGTGTTTATCAGCCTATGTATGTATGCCTGTTCTTATATGGCAATATATTGACTAAAAGCGTGGATCAATTTTGTCGATTCTTACGTTAAACGATTTGTATTAATCTTGCGAGTGCTACTAAGGACATAACAGTAATCAAAATTAAATATGGCGAGAACCAGACGCCATAATTTGTGAAAAATATAAATAAAAAAGTCGACGAATTATGTCAAGATGGGTATAAATGAATACCAAAAAAAATTTACAATAAAAGTTTTTGGATACATTCTTAGTTAATACATTTAAGTTTAAGTTAACGTAAAACTGGTTATTGGCCTGATTCAAGGCTAGATTTTAATAACAATAGGAAAATTATTATGACGTACATGGAAAAAGAATAAAAAATGAGGTTTGCGTCAAACAATCTAAATGTGCTCGTATAAGGCTAATGCTATGTAAATCTCAAAACTTATTTGAGATTCACATTGCAGATTGATATTTTATTATGGGACGGTTATCCATGAGTAGCCATGATGAGTAATTTAACACTCCAATCCCTCCCAGCCTACGCGTGGCAGTAACTCCTTTTCCCGTAACCTTTATCTTACTTTTTTCATTACCTCTTACATTTCTTGAAAAAACTTTCGCAATGAAAGAAATAGCATTTGGTCTCTTCGTCTTTTGAGACACATAAGAAGTTGTTTTTGATGAAAATTCTTTGCGGGACTTTAACGGAAGTAAAACAGCGGGTGGTTTTGAAAAAGGTGTTGCAAAACGTAAAATTGAAAGTAATGTTATCTTCCTTGACGTTTGACATGATGAAACTCCGTTTATGGACGATGTTATCACAGCCAACCTACGATTAATAGCCAACGAACGAACAAAACGATATGTGCGGCTGACGCACGGCGGTAGTCGTTTCAAATTCAAGTTGTTTTTTTTTTGTTTGGCGAATGCCTCTGCATAATTTTGCCTAAATCTTAGATAATCTGCAACAGAGTATTGTGATTTTCCTGTTTGTTTTTTGTGTTCCACCATAGCGTCGCTCCTATAAGTTCGATTTTGACAAGCGAGGTGTGAATCGACTCGTCTTTATGTATAAATTGTCATAGGCTATATTTTTTACCCGACTACGGCAAGGCAAACTAAGGGTTAGCTGTTCAAACTAAAAACTAGGTCTGAATTTGACAAGCAAGGTAGAAATAGAAAATAGAAATATATTTATTTACTAAACACAGGAATGATTACATATGAACAAATATGATTAAACAATAAGTAGTTGACATAGACAAAAGAATAAGCAGCGGGCCCCAAACTCGGCCAGGCCTGTATCTTGGGACCCTTAAACAACAGTTAACTCTTATGAGATAGCGCGCAACGTGTCGAATTTAGAAAAGTAATAAAAATTTAATAAATATATATTACTAATTCAAACCGAGAGACTAAATATATATCAAAATAGGCAAACTTACATGCATATGAAAATTTATTTAAATATATTTAAATATATATATATATATATGTAAAAATATATGCAAAAACAAAGGTCAGTTCAATTAACTGATTATTTTTAATTAAGTATCAGGGATTAAATATAATTTCACATTATAAGTTTAATAATATTGTTTCGAATTCAATAATTATTATCAGATTTAAGCATTATTATAATATTAATTTTAATTTTAACACAAATAATTCAATAACTATAAAACAATCCACATTAAAGTTCAATAAAATTATTACGAATACAAATAAATGCAGTCTTCATACCATGAGGCTACCCTTTGCTTTGAGATTTGAGCTTGGGCTATTGCGTGTGTGTTAATGTATGTAATAAGGTGAGGTGAGGTGTACGAATATGAGTTCATGCATAGTTATACCTAAATAAGGACCCGAGATCTAGTGCTGGGTTCTTGAAATCGTAAGGAGCGAGCACACTAGGTAAACCGAAAAGTTATAATTATCATTATTATAATCAAAAGTTAAAATTATCATTATTATAACCAATCTACTCATTTATTTATTTATCTACAGGTGCAGCCTAGATGCTGAATATGTATATCTACAACACACATGAAGAAAGAAAAAGTCTCAGTGGAAGTTCTCAGTGAAAGAAAAAGTTTATAACAACTAGCACCAATGCTATTTGTTATAAACCTTGACTAAAGCTTCTGTTTCTTCATAAGAAAGTAACATAAGCCATTTCCTTACCTTTGCACGGGCTTTCCTATGCGAACACTTCTTCAGTTCGCAGGATTTGCACACCGCGTTGTAAGCAAAAGCGTGAGCGTATTTTGGTAGTCGATGTGCGAATATAGTTTTAACCTTAGGCAGAGGCACCCGTTTAGGCCGTGGTCTCTTCCGTGTTTGCTCTTTTAGCGGGTTATTGTGGGTTAAGGCTACAGCTCGCGAAACGAAAAGCCTTCTCACACTCAACACCTCTGCTTCTTGGTACAGCTTCTCAGTCGAGTATCGGCGCGGTTTTCCAAGCATTACCTTTAACACCGCGCGTTGGGCACGCTCTAACTCAATCATTAATGATTTAGCTGCACCTCCCCACACTCCGATACAGTACTGAAGCTGAGACTGGCACAAAGAGACATACACCAGTCTCCTTACCTCCAGGCTGGCAGCCGATCTAAGGGTCTTCGTGAGGAATATGAGCCTACGTATTCTCTTCGCAAGGGCAGTTATATGCATCTTAAAGGAGAGATTCTGATCCACTAGTATACCTAGATACTTTGTCGAGCTTACTCTGTTTATAGATTCACATGAGCAACTGAATCCCGTTTCAAACGTGGAAGTCAGAAACGGACATTGCTTTGAATGGAGTTGTAAGCGGTTGATTTTGGGCTCTGTGGCTTTGGTTATATGGAAACCGACAAAATTTGTTTTTTTTAATATTAAGCGTAAGTCGGTTAACGTCCAACCAGCGAGATATAGCGGTCATGCCCTTAGCAGCGGCAGTCGCCGCGCTTTGCCAGTTGCTACCATGAAAAAGTGCTACGCTGTCGTCCGCATAACATATTAGATTATCTCCAGGCATTTCCAATCCAAAGATGTCGTTCATATAAATGGTGAACAGAGTCGGAGAGAGAATACCACCTTGAGGAACCCCAAAGGTGACACTCAAATCCTCGCTTATTTGTTCTCCTATCCTGACACGCTGTCGTCTGTTGCTAAGGTAACTGCTAAACCAAGCCAGAGCATTTCCTCGAACGCCAAAGCATTCTAGTTTTTTTAACAGAATAGGAATTGAGACAGTATCAAATGCTTTGGCTAAGTCGAGGAAAACTCCCACACTCCTATTCCCTCTATCCATATTTGACGCCAGAGTTTCAGTCAGGAGTTGAACGGCATCCTCGGTAGATCTACCACGTCTGAAGCCAAACTGGCGATCAGATAAAAGATTATACTTCTCGATAAAGTCCACCAGTCTCTTATTTATTATTTTTTCAAGTACTTTAGATAGTATGCAAATCAGAGATATCGGACGGTAGTTATCCACCCTGTTCTTAGGACCACCTTTGATAATAGGACACACGACAGCAGTCTTCCAACAGTCGGGAAAGACACCAAAAGCCATGCTCAGGTTGCATATGTGAGTCAATGGCAATATAATGGCATCCTTAATGTATTTGAGCATTAGTGATGTAAAAGAGTCTATTCCCGGCGCGCTATCAGTTTTTAGGTCCATAATAATTCTACTAACCTCATAAGGGTCTGTAGGACTAAGAAATAGGGAGTTAGAGCAGTTTAATTCCAGTTTAAGACTTTCACATAGACTTTCTTGAGTGGCAGGAAGTTTCGTTAGAATATCGGAGGCTAATTTCGAACCCACCGCAGCAAAGTGTTCATTACAGTAATTGACGGCTTCATGTGGATTAGAGTTATTTGATAACAGCTCTTGGGGGTCATTTTTGCGGTGGGGGATGTCACAGATGTCTTTTATTGTTTTCCACAACTGTTTTGGGTTCTTGTTGCTTTTAGTTAATTCAGAGCTTTCGTGATTTAATTTGATTCTACGTAACAGGTTATTGCAAAAATTTTTATACCGAATATACGTTGTTTTTATGATTGTGTTATTTGGCTGTTCCCTTACTTGTAGGTGGAGCTTGTCGCGATGACGCATACATCGCAACAGACCGGGGGTGATCCAGGGCTTAAGTTGAAACTATTTCCTACTTGTTTTAAACCTACGCGTATATTTATTTTTGAGGTCTGTAATAATCTTATTTAAAAAGTTCATCGCATCGTTAACATTGTCTGTTTGTAAAATCTGACTCCAATCTACAGTCTTAATGTCACTAGTGACTGCTGAGTAGTCAGTCTTTGTTACAACTCTGTTTATTTTTTGTATCGATTTTACCCTGGTTAAATTGAGGCCTACCATTATTAGATCGTGATCTGTTATCGAGCATTTGCAAACCAGGCCCATTGCTTTACAGTTTGAATTAAGGAATGCATGATCAAGACACGCCTTGCCTCTCGTTGGATGGGTGATTGCAGGAAGCATGCCATGCTCTGCCAAGAGACATTGATAAATAGAACTTGTACTGTCAGGGGTGTCATCTAGAAGGTTAATATTCATATCTCCAGTGATAATGAGATTTTTAGTACTTTTTATGGACTCCAGAGATGAGTCTAGTGAGTTTATAAATCTTTCCCAGTTTACAAAAGACGGAGAGCGATATATACCTACTATCTTAGTACCGTTGGTTATATTAACTATCAAACAATTGGCATCATCAAAATTCGGTTCCTGTGCGCTAGCAGACCAGCAGTCTTTAACGTAGATTGTGACTCCACCACTTTTATTTATAATTTTGGTCGTGTTGAAGACATTGTACCCAGGAATTTGTGGTATATGTGAATTTTCTTGAATCCAGCACTCGGTAAGTACAAGAGCATCATAATAAATATCTAAGCGCTTTAAAACTGTATGGAAATTTCCAATATTGTGTTGAATACTTCTAAAATTGCATGTAAGGACTTTGAAATTATACTTCATAACAAGATCCTTACACACTTCTAGTCTGTCCACAGTGCGGCACTTTATCTTAAGAGTTTCGTCAATATCTACATAAATATCAGACTTATCCATTATTAATTAAAAAATAGAAAAGGAAAGACAAGCTCAAATTGATGTTAAGTGACGCATCGTAAAACAGACCAGGGAGTATATTCCTAATATTATTCAAAAGGCTTGTTTGTGCATTAGTCAGAGACGCTTCAGTTAGTTGCTTTAAATAATTACAGGGATTATTTGTTGTTTTGTTTTCTACAGTGTAACCTCTATAAGTAAGTAAAGCAAGTAAATGTGGCCCAACATTGACCATGACAAACGTATGCCTGAGTGTATGTGAGTTTTGAGTGTGATTTGTGTGTATTATTGGTAAAAAAGCGGATGCAACAATGGCAGTAAACAATTCAAAAATTATATAATTATATTTAACAGCGTTCATTATAAAATAAAAAATATAAAGGACAAAAACTGAAACATTTATTTTAAAACTAAGTTTGAAAAAACTAATTATTCGCAACGTTGAAAACTCGGACGAAATCCGCCGGGCCGCTAATAGTGATCGCTGGTCTTCCTTCACCTCTACGGACTTGTACCCTTCCATTACTGACCCAGCAAAATTTAAATCCGTGTTCCTTGGCTTGGGCTCTGGCATCTCGAAATAAAATTCGGTTGGACTTTGTGAGGTGTTCATTTACATAAATTTTCCGGTCGGGACCCTGGCCGTTAATGTCTACCGAGGACAGGTTGCGTATGTTCTTGGCGGCTCTTATCATATCGTCTCTCTTCACTTTCCTAATTAGTCTCACTATGACAGGTCGCGGAAACTTGGAGTCGTTTAATGGACGTGTGGTGTTGGAGTCAAATTTCGACTTGATTTTAGGGCCAGCGCGAATCACCCAGTCTATATCAGTTTCGGCTAGGCTAACATCGATCTTTGTGGCGGTAACCATAACAGTATGCACAAGATTCTCATTAGCACTTTCGTTTAAGCCCATGATTTCAATCTCATTTCTAATTGTATTTTGTGTTTGTTGGTTGAGTTGCTCTTGCAGTTGAGTTATAGTGCTTTGTAGCAATGAAACGATCATAGTGTCTGCTTCTAAGGTCTTGATCCTGTGCTCAAAATTATCTAGCCTTTCAAAGCATTTCGCCATGCCGTCAGTCAAAAATGATTTTACCTCTGCCATTTCCCGACGCAGCAGGCGCAGCTCAGTGGCTACCTCGGAACTCGACGAATCATCTTCATCTCCATTCTTATCTGCTAGCGGAGAACTTTTAGCGAAACGTTTCAAGGCACGAGACGATGTCGCATTAGTAGTCGAGGAATCAAGCGTGGTGATCATGCGCACCGGCGTGCTTGAGTTATCACTTCTCGGTCGTTTACCTCGACAGGCGGGACATTGCCAGTCAACTAATTTCGATGGATCCGTTGACGCTGCATTTACACATATGGGGTGGTAGTTTGCGTTGCATCCCGCACATTTAAGAAGGCGAGACGTGGTTATAGCCTGGTTGCAAGCTGCGCAGTCGACATCCATTTTAAAAACAGGAAATTAACTCAATTCAATGCAAAATTGAACTGTGAGAAAGATTAGGCGATTCCGTAACTATGGTTAGGTATAACAGCGACAGGTAGAATGTGCGAGAGAGCAGCACAGCAACACACAGAAGTCGGCAGAGTATAACAGAGACAGATATGTTATTATGCTTTCGTACGTTTGTTGACCGGTCGTCGATGCTTCACGTTCTCACAGCTGATATTTTGTAATATTAATTACGTATTTACTTCGAAGATAAGTGATTATTTATAAATCTGAGTGTCGTACCTTCTGACCCGTTTATCAGTTGATGTTGAAGCAACTTCCTAGCACTTTTGGGGGACACTTTGCACTATAAATTGAAATTAGCTCGTGGAGATTTACGTAAACATGTGCTGTCATACGCGTGCGCGCGAAATAGTTCAAATTGTGGTGTCAATCAACAAATGTGTGTGTGGGTGTCAATCGATTTGTCTTAATTTTTAGTGTCAAGGGCTATTTTCGTTTACCCGATTACGGCAAAGCAATGGAAGGATTATGTTTTCAAACTAAAAACTTGGTCCAATTTTGGCAAGCGAGATATCAATTGATTCGTCTTCATCACAAGAGTGTCATAGGCTATTATTTACCCGACCGCCGTCGGGTTTTAGTTTTTGAACATGTTTTGTTTCTATTTTAATTTGTTAGATATTGTAAAGTGCATGCATGTAAATGCAGATATGCATACTTGCAATTATTTCAATCCATGTTTGGCCATAAAATCAATGTAGAATTTTCATGATACCAAAGTTGTAGGTAGTTTTTCAAGGCTAAAAAATAACCACTAGCTACGCTTTGGGATGTGGGACTTTCGCCTTCTAACCTATCACGGTCAAGTCGGGCTTCCGCCCTCGCCTTCTAGTTTTCGATATGATCACTAATATTTGACCATATCATGAAATAGCCGTGCGTTTAGCTGTTTATATCGTCAAACGCTGATCGAATGTCATTTGGCCAAACCATTTCATGATATCAACGATAATTTTATGAAATAGCACTTTCTCATGATGTGGACAGCTATTAACTGAAATATAAATTCTAATATGATATCGCAGCGACACCTACATGTTTATTTTTTTTGGTTTCAATAAATATTTATCTATGTAACAGTCGCTATTGCAGAAATGTTTTGTGAATTTAAAACACTTTGTCGAATAGGTCAATGCAACATCGCTAGTTGAATGAACCTATAATACCTACACATTTTCCAGCCACCAATAATCTAGATAGCGCTTAATGCAACCACGTGTTTGGAACGTGGAATTGGGAATACTATTGCAAAGCTATGGTAAAGTACCTATACGTACCGATAATGCCTATTTGTACTGATAATAACATATCATGACACTTGTGCTAAATTGCTGGGATATACTCTATATAATTAAATCTTCATAGCAATATAAATAACAGACTTGAAACTTGACAGAAGTGTTTAAGAAAGGATTTTTGTAAATAGGAATGGAATTTTTAATAGGAATCAAGATATCCAGAATACTACTTTTGATAAACCAACCAACGCCAACGCTTGCCAACTTCGAAGAACTTATTTTTATCCACCGTCACCAATGAGATTTTATCAATAGACACGTCATACCCATTATAAAACACTAAAAAAATGCGGGTTACAAAATGGCAAAATTGTACTATAGCTACTTACATAGAACTTAAGCAACTATAAATGCATCACTGAAGAGGCTAAAAGATCACAAAGATTTACAGAACCGCGTCGTCAGAAAGAGATAAACATAGGTTCTCAGATCGCCAATCACTGCCGATGACGGCCTGTGAAGTGAAGTGCATCGGCTAGCATCTAGAGCAAATTCTAAAATCTGAGGCAAAATGGATAGAAGGATTTATTCAAGCCGAAAATATAATGAATTTTTTGAAAAACAAATTCATAATAAGTAATAGTTCTATATATGCCTGAGAACGCCCGTATGTTCGCTGGACACGTGCGAAAAAATATTTAAAAATATTACTTTCTCTTGCTCTTACACGTAACCCGCTACTTGTCTCGTTCGTGTAAGTGGCAGCATCGCAACAGTTGATTTTGAGTAAAATTAAAGAACAATGGCGAACTCCCATACATACTTTTATGTCAGTCAAATTCACGGCGTCTTTAGACAAAAAATATCGCTAGTAATTCAGCATAATTTCCTGAGACTATTAGTCTAAGATATTTTTTTGGGGAGGCCAGGAATAATTGTTATTAGGCTTTAAAGTTTTGTAGGTTATGTTACTGTTAATGAGCTTTGAAACAAGTCTCAGAGATTTTAATTTTTTTATCCGCCTAATTAGGTAGGCAAGTAAGTACTTATGCGTGATAAATATAATGTTTCAAGATATTGTAGGTACCTACCTATTCAATTAACTATCTAGTGTAACAAGAGTGTAACAGACTAGGCTTTTGAATAAGTTTTTTTTTTCAATCTGTTACTGCCTGGCGAGATTACGAAACAATATATTTAGATATGTTGCTGCTGTTTCACTGTACAGGGAAACAGTTGTCCCATATTACCACAAATATTTTGCAACAATTCCTTACACTAAATATTTTATTTACACAAACCTTTGTTTCTTTCGTATTTATTGTTCAATACTTTAACCAACAAGCCGTATTTACTATTATTTATTTCACGACCTAGATGATAATAATGCTGTTTAGTATTAAGTCTTTCCTTGTACCTACAGTATTTTTGTGCAAAAATAATTAAATAAATTAACGTACCCTATTACAACAATTATTTACACTTCTCCCTATAATGCATTGTATTTCCTTTACTGCGAGTATAATGTTTTGTATAGAGATTTTATATTGACGTACCATTTTGTCTATAGCACAATCTATATTATTATTCTGTTCATAGCAAGGAGGTTGAATTACACTTACTGTTAAAAGATTTAACATTGTATTATATATATTTTTTCACCCGTTGGACAGGCAACAAGGCCGGTTAATCATTGTAGGAAGGAAATGAAGTTACAATTTCATGATTTTTTAAATTGATTTGTTAACCTGGGTTTTTCTAGCTTGCAGGCTATGTTGAAAAAACGTAGAAAAATAATTACTTAAGTTCTGTAGAAATGATATTTCAAGACGCTGCAAGATTTAACGCATAAAATTCCGCCTATGTTCTTTATTATTTTCCATTTTCAATACCGTTAAATTTTTAAGTACTGTTTGTACTTAAAAATGAAAAGACATAGCCTTCCTGCTTTAACAGTTGTCCTAGTGTATGTAATGTGCTTTCTGAATACGCAAGATGGCATTTTTGATGAATTTTTCATGTTTCGGAAGTCGCGTGTATTTACGTGTTGCGTCGTTGCCACTCTGTTTGGGACTAAGTCGAGATTAGCTTGTGTTTGCTCTGCCATGCAGACCTGAGTACAACGTATCTACCTCAGTTTATGTATAACATCATTGACCGTCACTATATTTTTTAATCCACCCTATTTTGAATGTATAAAATTACTCCAAGACAAGCAATATAACTGAAACTTTGTACTCCGCTATTTATTTATTTACATTGAAGTAACAGGCAATTCAATCTATGTTCCGGGTTTTATTTAGTCGAGGAATATAACTCGCAGTATCTCCCAGCGTAGACAGTCTCCTCTATTACGGATTCAAAATTGAATTTTGGCTGGCTGATACAGTATTCTAAATACAAACTTAATTTTATTTTACAACATAATTCCGATAAAGTGTATTGACCTGATCCTGACTGGAGCAAAAAAGGAAATATTTTAAGTGCATGGTACGTTAGCATAACGAGAAGTCTGGCAGTATTTTTTTCCATTCCGATGTAGAGATCTGCGCTTCTCACGGCCAATAATAAAGTATCGCCTATAAACTTATGCTATAGCCTATACTGACTTACGCTGAAAACAGTTTATGTGCTGAATTTCTGTACCTCTCAATATCTCGACCAAAATTGAACTCAAGCCAAAATCTGCGAATACAGATTTGTTAATTTGGCTCGTAAACAAAACGAATCAGTTTAATTTGGAGCGAATAAATGGGTTAATCTTGAAAGTCAATAATTTGTGGGCGAGATATTTGAGCTAGCAAGAATTAATCCTGAAATAGTCTGCGTACTACGAATGTAAATACCGTTATTTCATCTATTTTGTTGCCATGTTCAGTGCCTTTGAGACTGTTTCAAGTCAATGCACAAATTGAGGCAGATAATAATTGCTTGAACCAAACAACTGACTTCAAATGAATAAAAAAGTGCTAAACCAATTTTAATTAAATTAGGTCGCACTATTCCGAAGCAAAATCTCAGACAAAATGTTCATACAAAACTTTAGAAAAAAAAGCGTTATTGAGCAGCCCGAAGAGACAAGCCAATTTTAAATATATTTTTTTAAGCAATTTCACTACGTTTCTAACGTCTTAAGCTTCGATCACACGATGGGAGTTTGCTCACTTGTGAATGAATAGATTGCTGCTAGCCATTCGTGTTTTCGCACGTTTTTCGATATTTTCTACAGTTGGTTAGTACCCAAGCAAAGAAATGTCGTCTAGTGGACCTTGTAACTCAAAATAGTTGATTCGGTGGGCAAGGAGCTGGCAAAGGAAATGCGGAGTCAGCTTACAACTCGCAAGAAAATAAAGTAGATTTTTAAATGAAAAGTTCGGGGCTTGTAATAATATTTTAAAATAATTGTCTGAAAAAGAACCAACAGATAACAAAGATATTTTTCGCATATTGCTGCAATCTTAGCGAAAAATGCTAGCAGCGATAATAATAAAACATGCTCAATTCAACTTGCGGCGATTACAATCGCGCCGAATGATTCGCCGATGATGATGAGTCGCAGCGAGGCTGTCACATCAAGTGAATTTACTCGCAGAAACGCAATCGCAGCGAGAATTTGCTTCGTATGACCAAAGCTTTATACTTAACTGTCAGTTAAAATAATAAGAACGCTATGCTTTGACTTTACCGCACTATTAATATTTCAAATTGCTTCTTGACGTTGTAACTAAACTCTCGCCCTCAAAATAAATAAATCGCTTGGCCAGTTGATCGTCTATACTACGTTGTGAATATAAGTAACCCGGAACTTTTAGAGTGCGTGACTGTACTGGGAAGGAATGAAAATTAATATGAAAGTACAAATACAGGTATTACAATAAATATGTTAACTTAGCATCTGAGATTTGGTTATTAACATAGTGTTAACAAGAGCGTGTTCTTTGATAATATAAATGTGTTATTATAATATTCAAATAATTACTGAAGTCATATCGTTCGCATCTCTCCATACAGACATCATAAAATATAAAACAGGAAATCAGAAGACTTATTTTTTACTTATTATTTAATTGTGAGATGGTGTTTGTTTGTTCTGCCTGATATTCTCCGACAATATGATCAGAGACCTTAAGGCATAACATGTTTATTCTCTTTTTATTTTAGAGTTTGGCTATGTAAAACCACTCATATGATAGTAGAACTTTCATCGTCTACTAAACGGAGTGGTATGAGGATGGAGTAGCGTAGGTATATTTTATGTGTATAGCAAAGCAAACCATTCAGTCTAACATAACTGGAGTTAGTTCAGGTTGACTTAGTTGAACATAATCGGTCTATGCCGTAACTTGTCTTTTACTGACTATGTCAGTTAGTTTTATTTAAATAAAGTCTGGATTATACCAGTAAATGGTTATAGTTGTCATTAGGAATAAATCCCTTTAGTTTATCGGCCTTGCCGTAATTCGTAGTTGAGTCTAAAGCCTCTGATATTCAATATGTTTCTTTAAAATATTTAAGGGTTTTATCTGGACTATGCCAGTGTGAATTATTTAGTATTCAGGAATAATCCTCAGTAAATTAATTATGAAATTATTACACTTTTGTAAGTACATTTCCATAATAATTGCTATTAATTCAAGGTTGTACCTTAATTAAAGATTTCGTAATCGATCAACAGTAAGCATGTCAATCCATCACTAGTGCCTGACAGAGCCAGAATTTACACGATAAGGGTCCCTTTGTTCAGCTTATAGCCTTCATCTTTTTTCGGAACATAAGATATTCTATCAGTGCTGGGTGCCAAAACAACAAAGTGAAAATTAACATCCCTTCCATATATTTCAACCAAGAAACCTATTAATTAGTTCGTGATTGATTATATAAATATAATTAAAGATTTCGTAATCGATCAACAGTAAGCATGTCAATCCATCACTAGTGCCTGACAGAGCCAGAATTTACACGATAAGGGTCCCTTTGTTCAGCTTATAGCCTTTATCTTTTTTCGGAACATAAGATATTCTATCAGTGCTGGGTGCCAAAACAACAAAGTGAAAATTAACATCCCTTCCATATATTTCAACCAAGAAACCTATTAATTAGTTCGTGGTTGATTATATAAATATAAAAGTTCTGCTAGACTGAAATAGTATTAAAATTCACCCTTAAGGCGTAATTCATCTTTAATCTTACATAAAGAAATTGGTTTGAAGGGTAGGAATATGACAGTTAGGAGGAAGCAATCGGAGTCAACCTCCGCTATCACCGATTACTAATCAAGCCATAATTTATCTGTATTTGATATTTATGTTTGAAGGTTGAGTCAGTAAGCAATGATCTGTTGGCCGAACAGAACAATACTCCACTTACTCATTGTATTGTGTGCGTAAGGGTATCTCCTCTTTGTGAAGTCCTTTTGATAGCAGCAGATATTATTTACAAGTCAGCAATGCATAGGAAAGATCACGTATATAGTAAAGGTTGTGAGGCTTTAAAATCGCATCTATCTCCATACAATATCACTCACTTGGTAATAATTCATACAGTATGTAAATGAATAAGCTATCACTCAATTAGTATATAATGTAAAACAAAAGTTCGTTATTTTTCTATTCTATGAGGATAAGGGTATGTTATACTTATTTCTAACGCTGTTGTATTTAGTGGTCATTCACCTGCGCCAACCAAGGGAAAGGGGGATCCTGCTTCTATCAGAAACAAAAAGCCGTTCCGAGACCTAACAGATTAATGACCCTTAAATAAACGATTTCGCCTTATTAGCTCTATAACCCTCCACCAATTTATTCTAAGATCAGGAAATCTCGTGCCGTTATCTAAAGGGAACATAATAATAAGATATAATGTGCAAGGTTAATAACTGGCATTGAAATTCAGGTAGCTGTAAATAAACATTATTATCATCCCTAATAACACTTCTCCAATCCATGATACAATCAGGAAATCTCGTACCATCATTAACTGAAAGTGACATGATATAAAATAATATGCAAGATTACTAATTATAGTAAAAGTCAGGTAGCTGTAAATAAACATCATTATAATTTTCTAATATCCCTCCACCAATACATGATACAATCAGGAAATCTCGTACCATCGTTAACTGAGAAAAACCCTGTATATATAAAAGTGAACCTTGATTTCAAAATTGTTCGTTAATTTCGATTAAACACACTAATTACATCAAACTAGATACCTTTAGTCCGTATTTTAGGTAAATTCCGACTAGAGATCAGTTATAATCGGCAAATTTGAGACTAGGTGCACCTGTTCCTAGTACGTTCAGATACTTGTTTAAAATATTTATTCCATCCAGTCCTCCTGGTAATTCAGGATATAAGCCATCCTAGTACCAAACCTCATCCAAATCGGTTCAGCCGTTTGAGTGTGGAGTTACGAATGATGATGATGATGAAAAGTTTACATGTGCCAATCCAGCATATAAGCTATCCTAGTATCTGTCTTCATCCAAATCAGTTCAGCCGTTTGAGCATAAAGGAGTAAGAACTGCGATGACGAAAAGTATTACATGTGCTAATCCAACAGATAAGCTATTCTAGTATCTGATTTCATCCAAATCAGTTCAGACGTTTGAGCGTAAAGGAGTAAGAACTGCGAGGATGATGAAAAGTATTATATGTGCTAATCCAGCATATAAGCTTTCCTAATACCTAATTTCATCCAAATCTGTTCAGCTGTTTGAGCGTAAAGGAGTAAAATAAAAATGGTGATGATGATGATGATGAAAATCATTCCATGTGCTAATCTAGTATATAGCTATCCCAGTACTTAATTTCATAGCAAATCAGGTTAGCCGTTTGAACGTAAAGGAGTAAAAAATATAGTGCACCTGTTCCTAGTACGTTCAGATACTTGTTTAAAATATTTATTCCATCCAGTCCTCCTGGTAATTCAGGATATAAGCCATCCTAGTACCAAACCTCATCCAAATCGGTTCAGCCGTTTGAGTGTGGAGTTACGAATGATGATGATGATGAAAAGTTTACATGTGCCAATCCAGCATATAAGCTATCCTAGTATCTGTCTTCATCCAAATCAGTTCAGCCGTTTGAGCATAAAGGAGTAAGAACTGCGATGACGAAAAGTATTACATGTGCTAATCCAACAGATAAGCTATCCTAGTATCTGATTTCATCCAAATCAGTTCAGACGTTTGAGCGTAAAGGAGTAAGAACTGCGAGGATGATGAAAAGTATTATATGTGCTAATCCAGCATATAAGCTTTCCTAATACCTAATTTCATCCAAATCTGTTCAGCTGTTTGAGCGTAAAGGAGTAAAATAAAAATGGTGATGATGATGATGATGAAAATCATTCCATGTGCTAATCTAGTATATAGCTATCCCAGTACTTAATTTCATAGCAAATCAGGTTAGCCGTTTGAACGTAAAGGAGTAAAAAATATACCCACATACTTCCGCCTTTACAATGTTAAACAGTGTAATCACTCAATAATCACCAGCATTCTTCAATACACAAAACCCGCTAGTGGCAACCATCATCTGATAAAGAAGAAAAGATTTCCCTAAAGTATTTATCTAGACTTCAACTTAATGCCCATTTTAAGGTTTAGAAATCACTCGAAGATTTCTATTTATCTAGTGTTTATATAGTCAATTTTCTATGAAATTTGCCGTTGAACATAAATGTCTTACTTAAACCGGTGAATTATTTTTATGGTTATTTTATGATATAACTAGCCGCCCCCACGTCTTCACCCGCGAGTGGCAAATTTCATCAGTTAAAGTGTTTCCTAAAATATTTATCTAGACTTCAAATTAATGCTCCATTTTAAAGGTTCAAAAATCAATCGAAGATTTCTATTTATCTAGCGTTTGCGTAGCCAATGGTATATGAAATTTGCAGCTGAAATTGTCTTACTTAAACCGGTGAATTATTTTTATGGTTATTTTATGATATAACTAGCCGCACCCACGTCTTCACCCGCGTGTGTCAAATTTCATCAGTTAAAAGAGTTCCCTAAAATATTTATCTAGACTTCAAATTAATGTTCCATTTTAAAGTTTCAGAAATCATCGAAGATTTCTATTTATCTAGCGTTTGCGTAGCCAATGGTATATGAAATTTGCAGCTGAAATTGTCTTACTTAAACCGGTGAATTCATTTTTATGGTAATTTTATGATATAACTAGCCGCACCCACGTCTTCACCCTAGCGGATGATGATGAAAAGGGGTTTCATTCCAGGGCATAAGCCACCTTAAATTCAAACCTCAACCAAATCCGTTCAGTTGTTTGATCATACATCTAGTCATGAAGTACATCGCGTACCATACCCAAACTAGGTACAAAGTACTTTACTAAAGAATGGAAGCAATATTCATATAAAAGGATTACCACTATTAGCGTGTTGCCTACCGTCCACGACTGACTGTACATGCGGCGAGCGGCGAGCGAAAGATCCGATTACGGGGAGTACTGTCTCGCTCACTCGATATACCTAGTTACCGCGCTACAATCTCACGATCTATGATTTCATGTGGACCAAGTTGGTAGGTACCTAAGACTAGGTACCGTCCACCGCCAAAGCACACATGATCCCTGCATCTGTCCCAGTGTCCTCCACTCGATGCGCGAACAAACATACAGACAGACAGACAAAATTCCCAAAGGTTATATTTCCGTTCAACAGCCATTCCAAGCACCACAGACCAATCCTTCCCAAACTACACTGTACAGAGACCCCCCGACACTCACGGCTCCATTATAAGTATTGATTAATATGATAGAATAATTATATCTCCGTGCGCACTGCTTACGTTTTTTTTTTCTATGTCGATCGTCCCTCGCATCGCTGCACAGAATAAATAATAGTACAAGATAGAACGTAGCCGATTATCTCTTTAAATGCTTTACGTTCACTACCACAATTATCGTATGTTCTCTGCTTGTTAGCTACTACCTTACCGCGTGCGCACGCGCAGTATGTGCGCAATGAGGCATGTTGGCGATATATCGTCACCGACTAGACAAAACATAACACAAAATTCTCTTTACGAGGGCTACGTCCCTCCAGCATGCCGGACGGAGCGGGCGCCGCACACCGAACATAAACACTACCCTAATTCATTAAAACAAACCCCAAGTAACCCTTCTCGAATCAGAAATAATTTTAGTATGCCTCTCATCCTGTTAGTGCACTATTTCGCTGAAACTCCAAGTATCTTCCAAGAGCGCCGCTCGGTGACTCTCCGGGCCCAGGCCGCCCCAATCACTTTAGGTACACTACGATTTTATTGAACTCCGGAGCCGATCGGCGCACGCACAACCACTCACTTATAGTGTTTCTTCTTGACTGGCCTCTCGACACGTCTTAATTTCTCAAGGTCTCGCAACGACTGCTTCGGACGCCCGGCCTCGCTTAACTGTTACGTACGTGTCTCGCGGAGACGCTCCGCACGCGACCTATCCTCGGAACGATCCCGCACTGACTGGCTCCCGCTCCCGGGGTTTTTCCATGCGCATGATTCAACGGACTACGTTCGTTGTTCTCCCCACCCTTTGGGCTGCAATGCCTACAACGCCGAGCCAAAACTTTCCACTCATAATACTAAATAATTCCAGTACCTACGAACTTTATGATTAGAATAACAATGCAATGTTCACGTTAAGCAAAGGGTTAACATGAACACACATTGACGATCGAATTATGGTTAGGTACAACGTGATACGGGTTCAGCAGTGAACGTCGTCTCCCGGATGCTGCTGGTGATGACGATAATGACGGTGATGATGATTGATATTTTTACTTACAGCGTCTTTAACGGTCTTCCCTCAGAAATACAACTTGGAGTTAAAAAAGGTCTGAACAGAGTCTAAAAGATGATGGTTACCGCTTATGGTGAGGCAGTACAGCGTAATACTTCTTTCAAAATAGTAGTTTATGAAACCGTTGCATAATGAAGGGAATTAAAACACGAGAGTGAGTTTAAAAAACGAGCCGTTGGTGAGTTTTTTAATAGTATCACTCGAGTGTTTTAATACCTAGTTATGTGCCGTTTCATACTTTGCTTTATCTACACTCATGCAATAGGAACTTACTATAAATAAAAAAAAACTCTTGATTTTGCTGGTAAAAACTCTTTCGGCATGTTCGTTGCTGTTTTGTGATATCAGGTGGAGTCAAATTTTCTTCACGAACACTGTTTTCACATGTTTAACACATTATTAATCAGGATAAAACATTTGATCAACATAATAAATCACATATAATTGGTTAGGTAAAGTAAATTATGGCGCCAAAATTCAGTCCACAGTCCAACACGCGCCGCCATAGACAATAAATGACGAAAACTCTCATAGGTGCGGATCCTTATAGTGCTTTAATGTTAAAATTATATATGAAAACATCGTTTAGTTCAAAAAACAATGCTATAATTTATTTATTTTCTTATTAGAGACGTGCCGTGCGTAATATATATTATTCACATAATCCAGATTTTACGATATGAGTGTAGATAAAATATATTATTAAACCGACTTCATCATCATCATCATCAGCCTATATTCGTCCACTGCTGGACGTAGGCCTGTCCTAGTGAACGCCACTGAGCCCAATCTTTGGCTCGTCTCATCTATTTTCTGTCAGACATTTTTCGCAAGTCGTCACTCCACCTGGCCGACGGGCGCCCTAAACTACGTTGGCATACACGCAGTCTCCACTCTAGAACTCGTTTACCCCAGGGTTGTCGGTTCTTTGAGAGATGTGACCGTAGGTCATGATTGGTAGGTAATACGTACGATTAGACTTTCGTCTTGAAGCACTGTGGTATGGAAGACGAAAAGACTGTAAGAAGTTTACCAAATGCCGCTTATCCGAGTTAAATTCTCCTGTCGGGTTTCTTCTCGAAGTTGTTTCTACATAATTGCACAGTTTGCCCGAAGAAGGCATATTGCTGAACAACTTCAAGAGGTACAACCATTAACACCAACAGGTCTCGGGGTAATACGGTCGTTGAATATAACCTTGGTTTTGTCCATGTTCATCCCAAAACCGATGTCTGGAGGAGTCAGCTAAGTTGGCCAGCATTCGTACGAGAGCCTGCAGCGACTCTGTCATAAGGACGATGTCATCGGCAAATCGTAGGTGTGAGATGTACCTGCCATTAACTTTTATGCCCATTCCTTTCCAATCCAACGTCTTAAGCATATCTTCTAAGGCTTTAGTGAAAAGATTCGGGGATATAACATCCCCCTACCTCACTCCCTTGCGCAGCTGGATATGCTTAGTCTGCTAATTCTTAACTTGAATTGAAGCGAAATTGACTGGGTTACTCGCGCAGGGCCTAAGAACGGTAGGAACTCAAACTTGCCGCGCCCAATCATTGTACGACTTACCAGAAAGTCAAAGAGAGACGAGATGATTAAAATTGTCAAACTTCGGCTTCACATTGTCATGACCTCAGCTGACCTGGACTTACTGCACTTATCTAAAGTTAACAGGATGTTATTTCACGACGCCAGACTACGTGCCAGGGAGCTTGGATTCCGGTTTTGCTGGATCAGTAATAGAAGAGTGCATCTGCGAAGGGAAGAAGGGAAGCCTGCGATCTCCATCAAATCTTTAGCTGTCCTGGATCACATTCTCCCAGCGGGGCCCAGACGGGTGTTTGGCTCGACTGTACTGCTTCAATAAT
This sequence comes from Alsophila aescularia, assembly GCA_946251855.1. NCBI lineage: Eukaryota > Metazoa > Arthropoda > Insecta > Lepidoptera > Geometridae > Alsophila > Alsophila aescularia. The sequence goes on along the minus strand of OX276377.1, from coordinate 55,174,521 downwards.
AATAAAACAAATATAATTTTAAGTTTAGATATTGTAATATCGTATAGTCTATATTATGTGATTCTGGGAAAGTTAAAAAGATGACATGTTTTTTCATTGCATTTAATTGCGTCATCAGATAGATTGTACGAGGAAGCTGTGGTTCTGAAAGTGCGTCAGCTCTTTGTTCTGTGGGCGGTAGCCAAGAAACACCACCCACAAAGTCACCTACAACTTAGAAAAAGGAGAAAGCGCCCACTTAGACAACCCTTACCATGGGTCAGTACATAATTTGCCTGTCGTCTCCCAAATTACGTACACATATTTAAATTCAAATTCAAATTCAAATTGTTTATTGCATTCCATAATGTACAAATAAGGTGGTAAACATAACTAATAAAGTAACAGATCATTATGGACCCTGTTGGGCACAGCAACCCGAAGAGAGCAGGAGTTACAAACCTACATTAGTTTTCTTTACCTATAACAGTTCAATTAAAATTAAAATAAATTTAGATTCGTACTTTAATTAAGTATATGTTTATATTGTTTGTTATCTTTGAAGAAATCGTGCAAAGAATAATAACATTTTTAATTAGAAAAAGATTTAATTTAGCGACAAATACATTTTCTTTTTCAATTTCTTGTATGCTTTTAGGGATTTGGTTATAAATTTTAATCGACATATGTTATATGTGCTTGAGCTGTGCATTTTTAGTTTGGAGTTAGGAAGCGCTAATCTTTCCTTGTGCCTCAGATTAAATGGGCAAGTAGATATGTCTTTAAGTTTTGTAAAAAAGTGTGGATACTTTTTTACAAATTTACAAAGTTCTAAGATGTATATCGAAGTAAATGTCAAAATTTTGTGCTCAATAAAGTATGGTCTGCAGCTATCAGTCGTAACAATATTCACCAAAATCCTAACGCATTTTTTTTGCAGCATAAAAAGATCGTCTATGTCTGTGCTATTTCCCCACAGTATAATGCCATACTGTAGCCAGGCATGAGCATAGGCATAGTATGCAGAAAGAGCTGTCGCAAGGTCTGTAGTTTTTTTCAATTCTCTTAAAGCATATGTAAAGCTACTAAGCTTTGATTTAACTCTTTGTATATGTGCTTTCCAATTAACGTTTGTATCTATGTCCAGTCAAAGTAATGTAAAAGAACTTACGCATTCTAAGCTATTGTTTTGGAAGTCGAAATGTATATCTAATTGTTTTCTTTGGTATGGTCGAAATTGCATAATTTTTGTTTTTGAAAAATTAATTTTTAAGTTATGGTCGTCAAGCCAGTTCAAAACTTTAATCAAAATACTATTTAACTCATTATTTAATTTAGTTAAATTGTCAGGACATGGTAGCAAAATTGAGATGTCATCAGCGAATAAGACACATAATTCATTTAACGTTTTTGGTAAGTCATTTATATACATAATAAATAATAAACATCCCAGGACACTTCCTTGAGGAATTGAGCTATTCATTTTTTTTATCAGGTCGATATTTTTTTATAATGCCGCTTTGATAATCGTAATTTTCAATTTCAACATATTGTTCACGATCGATCACGGTATGAAGAAAACCATTTATGAGCATGGCCCTTCACACCTATACCGTACAATTTGTTCAACAATATCTGATATAAAACTTTGTCATAGGCTTTGCTCATATCGAGTAATATACCGATCGCGTAGTTTTTTGTATTGAGAATATTAAGAACTTCTTGCATGTACTTATGCACTGCAAGTGTTGTAGATCGCTTCTTACGAAACCCGTTTTGGCTCTCATCAAAAATTGAATATTTTTCACAAAAAGAATATACCCGTTTACACATCGCAGTTTCAAATATTTTGGAAGATGTTGGAAGTAGCGCAATTGGTCTATACTGACCTGGGTCAGTCTTATCGCCTTTTTTGAAAATCGGGTTTATTATAGTTTTTTTAAGTACATCGGGAAACACTCGCTCATCAAACGATTGATTGATTAATAATGTGTAAAGTAAATTTAACTCCTCCGCACAGTTTTTAATTAGCGACGGCGGTAGCTCATCAAATCCGAAGCTTCGCTTATTCTTAAGATTTTTAATGATGTGATATACTTCGCGCTGGTCAACGGGGCGTAGGTAAAAAGTGTTATCTGTTGGGTTTAGCACAGGCCGGCCGCGCGGCTGCACCTTATTACCGTCTCCGTCCGTACTGGGCCCCCCAACTAAAGCAAAAAACTCATTGAATGAATTAGACACTTGAGTTGGGTCTTCCGTAATATTATCATGGATTTTAAGCTTTACGTTTTGTTTAGGTTTTTCAATGATTTTATTAGTACGTTCTTTTATTATTTGCCACATGGTTTTAACGAAGTTATTTAATTTTTTAATTTTATGTATATATTGTAATTTTATTGATGTATAGATTGTTTTTTTAAGAATTTTTTCTAAAGATTTATAGTAGTTTTTTAATATGTTGTTATCTATTTGCGATGTATTTTTTTTTATCAGACGTTTATTTTTACATGACTTTTTTATACCAGGTGTTAACCATAACTTTCGATAAACGTTCTTAACTATCATTCGCTTTTTTGGTATGCAGTTATTAAGTACTTTAATTAATGTAGAATTAAAAGAATTAATATTTTTGGTTTATATTATTTTCTAGTTTTATGATAGCAGACCAATCTATGGTTTGAATTCTTAACTTGAAGTTTTTAATATTCTGTTCGTTGAATATTCTCTTTTCAACGTACCATACTGGTCTCTCTTGTAATATAAATCCTGGCACAGTGAACTTAACACTATGGTGGTCCGAGAATCCGTAATCACGGACTTTAATTTGGTTAGGGAGGGAAAAATTTATAAAAATTAGATCCAAACAAGTAGAACTTGTTTTTGTTATTCTTGTTGGTTGTTTAACTAATTGTCTAAAGTTAAAACGTAACATAAAATCTGAAAGAATCTTTAATTTTTTTAAATCACCATTGAAAATAACATTCTTTTGTTTATCTTTTAAAATTATTCTTTGCATTACTCTCTCCAAAGTAGTATAAAATAATATAGTTTCTCTGTCACTGTTTGGCCAGTACAATAATATTAAAAGTGTATTTAAAGCAGGTATATCAACAGCACACATTTCCACAATATATTCAACGGACATGTCCACTATATCTTTGCGCTCAGTATATTCCAAGCCATCCTTTAACAAGATGCACACGCCGCCTCCCTCGTAGTTCTGCCGGCAGTATGATGACGCGAGGTTATATCTCGTTAATTGCAGTAATTCTATTTTTCCTTTTGATAGCCACGTTTCTGAGACACAAAGTGCTTGCAAATCGGTATCTTCTTCGACTAAATCTTCGACTAAGTGTAATTTATGGTTTAAGCTGTAAATGTTTATGTATAGCACAGTGAAGTTATTGACGAAATGTTTTTGTTGGCTTTGTGATTTGCGCACTTCGTTTCTGTTTTTGTGGATCATTGTTCATTACTTTAGAGCTGGATTTATGAGGTACGAAGACGTCTAATTCAATTTTTTTCAATTCTGTAACTTGTATAGTCTTTTCCGAGTTTGGCGTTGAATTACAGCTCGAACTCGGTGTCAGCTTTAAATGTTGCGAGTGTTCTTCGACAGTGTTATATTTTAGATCTTTTATGGTACTTAGCACCGCAGGTAAATCATGTTTTTGCTCTGATCCGTCTACAATCAGAGTCATATTGCGGATTATTGCATGATGGCCCAAACCACGCTCCTCACGCTGCTTATCTTTTAGAACACGCAGTTGTTGTTGTTGGGTCTCATTCATGTACGCTGTAATTCGCACCCCCTGGCTATATAGGAATTGACTATTGCTCAATACATATCTAGTCATTCGCTTGCTTATTAATTCTATTGCGAGTGGTCTTTGGTAGTTTTGGTTAAATCTACCTAGACGTGTGACCTCATCAATGTAGTCGTTTATGTCTGTGTCCAATAGATTTACGTGCAACGTTATTAGCAGATTGCTCGATCTGAAGTTAAGAAGGTGGTTACTATCTCTTTCCTATGATCAAACTGAGAGACTTGTGAGGACTAGTGATTTTTAGTGAAGAAAAAGGCGTTTTGCCATCAATGGAGTACTAAAGACCGCTGATAGTTCACATCTCCTTTGATAGTTCCATCACAAATTGTATGAATATTAGTCAAGCCCTCACTAAAACTTGTGCACGCTCTTTCCCAACTTTTTATATCTCTGCTATAGATCTGGTCACATCTCAAAGCTAATTTGATTTACAATCAGTATTTTTACCACGTCTTTGTTAAGTCACTTTCATGATTTTCTCTGTCTGTATGTCTGTCGTTCCTGGTGGAATCTTGCAACTCAAATTTCGAGCACTTCCCGATTAGCTATCCGGCTGAAACTTTCAGGGTAGCTCTCAACTCTTTGACAATACAGACATTAAAAAACCGAAACCTCCGCGAAACCCGGCCTGTTCAGGAGGCTGGAATTGACAATGCATTTAAAAAAACGTTAGTTTAAGATTACTTTTTTTTATCTACATTTGCTGCTTGTATGAATTAAAAGTAATATTTTATGCAAATGATTTTGAAAGTAAATTTGATGTGCAATCAGTATTTTTAATATGAAAATCATATTTAAGTTGTAAAAGTTATTTAATTGATGAATTATAAATTAATGAATGAGACGTTTACTTATATGCAATTAAAATAATTTTATTATAACTCATGAAAAAAAAACAACGAATCAATAAATTACCTTCACCTATTTTATTTTATTAGTTCGTTTAAGCAAATCTCGAAAAATATGAATTGACAATAGCTTATAAAAAATATTAAATACTTAGCCTATAAAAACAATATTGACAATACTATTACTTATCATTATTATTTATTATCACTATCATTGCGAGAAAAAAACAATAGTCGGAAAAAACCAACACATAAGTTCGAAAACTAAAACCCGACTACGGTCGGGTAAAAAATAGCATTATGACACAAATATATCTGAAGACAAATCGATTGATACGATCGATGAAAATCGGACCAATAGGGGCGTCGCTGTGTGGAACATCCACATACATACTTAAACAGTTAAACTCATTACAGAAGATATAATGTACAGAAAATAGCACCAAAAGGGTTGAATTTCACTTTGAGCAACATGATGAATCGTTATTTCTCTGTAACACCGTACACGAAAAGATAGTTAAGAGATATTTCAAAGTTACACTTCTCACCAAGTTACTATGTTTTACTACACTGTGAAATAGTGAAAGCCTTCGATGATAGAAACTTACTCCTGACTTTTACTTTGTGAGATTTTTGGTGGACTTGGAATGGATAATTGATGAAATGGGTCTGATGAAAAACTGAGAAAAATATAAGACTGCGGTAAAATGAGTCTAGTTGTTTTTAGCGGTTGCCCATAACATATAGTTGATCCAAATACACACACACACACACACACACACACACACACACACACACACACACACACACACACACACACACACACACACACACAACCAGCCAGCCAACCAGCTGAGATAACCAAGCCATATTGGAAACTCGGCCAAATATGGACTTATAGTGGAGTCGCAAGCAAAGATAGCCGTGGCATGGATCCAACTGGCCGGCTGAATAAGTTGGGCGTGCGCTATCTTGTTGGAGCATCGGGACCCTACACCGCTGTATCCGATCGCCTTGTAAGATCTCAAGGGTGAGGGCCACTTTAAGTTTGTTTGCTAGAAAGTTAGAAATATGTTATTAGAAATTGGTTATTAGTTGGTGTGTAGACAGGGTCTTGTGGAATATAAGGAAGTCTAAATAGATTAGTACCTATTTACTAAAATGCGGTACTTTTTTCGTATATAAAATATTTATATATGTTTCATAATGAATAAAAATATTTTATTAAGCATTTGTCGTCTGATAAAAACATTTCAAAAACGAAAATGAATGATTGTGAGCTAACTTTTGTACCTTTTTTTCATATTCTTATATCTTGAGAACGTCTATATCAGTACCTACGAAAAAGTGTTCATTCATAAAATAACCTAAATTCACAATAAGTTTTAACACCATTCGATTTTAACACCAGAGGCCAGCACTACCTCAAACGACAAACAAACAAACAACATAATAAGTATATTGCAATTCCTATAACTATCTACGAGATTACGTGCTGCGTAGCATGTCGTAGAAGTTGCTACAACTTGCTTCGTTGCTACGAATCTGTCAGACTTTGAAACACGAGATTCACATAACCTTTTAAAAATCTAGTGAGAGAGATATTCAGATCTGTGGATTTGTTTGCTTTCTTACAAAAACTTGAAATTATAGAGTTTTTTTTTTGTGTGTTGTTCTTCGGAGTTGTTGGTTTCAAGTCTTGTTGGTTTCAAGTCGGATGAGTTTTTTTAAGCTATTCTGAATAAATAAATATATTCCGCACCAATTTCCTAGATCCGAACAAAGATTTCAGTACTATGTACTCAGTACATTTATTATAGTAGAACATTTTGAATTCTAAACTTGATATTTGAAAACGCAAGATGAAAGTTCTAAAACTAAAACCCGACTACGGTTGGTTAAAAAATAGCTTGACGCTCTTGCGATGAAGACGAATCGATTAACACGTCATGATCAAAATCGTTGTCAAAATCGGACCAAGTTTTTAGTTTGAATACATAACCCTTCCTATGCCACGTAACATTAGCAAAGGTAAAGAACACACGTCATGTGATCATCATAAACAAAACACGTGATCTGTCAATTAAAATACAATAGAAATAACGATAATAATAACTTTTACACATGAATAATAATACCTTTCTATTTAATCTAGTGACTAGCCGACGAGTAAGGCTTAAAATAGCATACGCTATTCCGCGATACTTGACAACTTAATGTACATTAACTACATGCAATCAAAACAAAGAGAAGAAACAGAAGCAAAAGAGAAAGCGTTATTAAACCACCAATGCAGAACGAACATAACAATTTTACAATATAAATACCTAATTAAACTCAAAAAAGAGGCATTTTTATCTTGACTGCACTTTGTGCTGTAGGAAGAAAGTTGATAAATGTACCTATCCTGCATTGGTTATCTACTGTAAGAACTGATTTCGCAGTAAGTGCAGTTTAAAATGCCTAAGAAATGTTTTTATTGTTTTCAGGTCTCAAAATGGCGGTGGCAGATTATTCCAGCACTTGCTCGCTGCAAATCTAAAGCTACCACGAAATGATCAGATAGGCAGAAGCTCTAGTATGGTACCTGCGCTTCTCATGGGCCCAAGTCAACATACGCAGTAAGTATTCTGGTCTTTTGTCCTTAATCATTCCAAATAGCAAAGTAGCAAAGTGCAGCTGCCTACGGGCCTTCATTTTCATAAGCTTAGCTTCATTGAGGAAAGGAGTAATATGTGCACGAGCGGGAACATTGAAACTAAAACGAGCACAGGCGTTTTTTACTCTTTATATCAATCGTTCAGTTCTTGATAAAAGGCATGTTCCATAGACAACATCCGCATAATTAAGCTTAGACAGGATGAGAGATTCACATGTTATCCTGAGGTCCACACTGAGGTAAGGTCTGACTTTGTATAGCACCTTCAATCTGTAAAAACAATTACATTCAGCTTCTTATCGAGTCTTATCTTTTTTGTTCTTGTTTCAACTCCATTTTCCCAAAAGGTATATGCCGCTCCTACTTTTCCTTCCAACTTGCTTCCGTCCGTGTAGATATGCATTTTCGGGAGCGGATGTCGGTCAAGGGTATTATCATTGAGGCATGTATAGTCTATATCGACATCATTGGCCGGATGTGGAGCTAATTGAAAGCAGACGCGTCTTTAGATCAGAAAATCATACGCCTGCCCTGCCAAAAAACAGCTTTTGCTAATAAATTATTTACTGTAGGAATGTGCTTATCAAGGCCTTCAATTTGACCCATATTGTACAATTAGTATTATTTTTTTAATTTGAAATTAAATGTTTTCGAAAAAAAACTCGGGGGGATGGAAGGATTCTAATGATACCCCAAACGTCTAAATCTGTTCAGGCATTTAAAAGTTATGGTGAATTAAAGAAACTCACATAAATACATACATACATACATGTATGCTTAAAACAAAACACTCCTTTTTTTGGGCAGTCGTGTAAAAAGTGAAACGTTATCTGTTTGTTTGCTTGTTTGGGGAGCTTTCACGCGATAACGGCTAAGCAGATTTTAATGGAATTCGGTATGGAGATAGCTTATACCCTGGAATAGCACATATAATACATTTCACCATCATCATCATGTCCGAGGCCTTCGGGTGGCCTGACAAACTCTGACATCAGAGGCCAGCACTACCTCATACGACAAACAAACAACATCATCTTCATACTTCACTCTCAAATGGCAGAACGGATTTTGATGAAATTTGCAATGGAGATAGCTTATAAGCTATCTCCATTGCAAATTTCATTATTCCAGGGTATACCCTGGAATAACAAATAAAAAACTTTTCATAATCATCATCATCATCATCCTTCACGCGTGTGAAACCGCAGGGCGCTGCTAGTAAAACATAAAAGCCGCGGTGGCCACCGCCACGGCCGGTGCGATTGTAGTGCTAGTTTATTAGATTAAATTACACGTCGAGTAGAAACTGGTTTGTTTTGTAGTTGCATAAATAAGGAGAAAGATTTACTTCGTCAAATGTAGACTAGATCATCCCTACATATCATCATCTGCCAAAAGTCGTTCATTGCTGAACGTAGGCTTCCCTCATAGCACATCACAAGTTGTTTGCATTCAACGGCTCCCCGCAACTCTTGTCAGGTTGTCAGTCCAGAATGTCACTATATGCACGTCTTACAGTTCGTGGCTGCCATTCGAGAACCTTTCTTTCCCAACGGTTCTATGAGCTTTGCGGATTGCCAAATCAATTTACCAGTCCCGAAAGCTAGTAACTTCAGTTAAACAAACTTTAGTTAAACTTTAGTAACACAGGGCAGAGATTAACTATCTGAGCTGACGGCCAACCACTTTATGAAGTAGACCTCGAAAATATTGTCCTATCCATCACTTATATCTTTCATATTGTTTTATTGAATTTGAAACAGATAAAAGACAAAAAAGGATGGGCTCTGAAATTTCATTTCTTACACCTATCCGAACCCAAAGGTGATTTTGAGACGTGATCAAAGTGAGTCCAATATCTTCCACGAGGCATTACAATAAAAGGTTCATATTTCACACCCCATTGTCGAGCCAATGCTCAAAGGGTTTGTCGCTCATACGTAAAATAGGTCAAGTGACAGATGAACGATTTCGCGCTGATTTGTCTTAGTCGAGTGACGGAAGAGTTTAATGTAGTAGGTGTGAGAGTGATGTTCTCGAGGTAAATGTGTTCTGTTGAGGCGTGTTTCAGGGCTGTGAGCTGGTTCATTCCAGCTTCAAAAAGTTCGTACTGCCAAAGTGTTGCATTTTACAAATGTATTTTCCTATTTCCTTGGATTTAAGCAGTAGAGCGATTACTGCTTAACACACTATTGTCCAACTTGGGCTTGTCAAGACTGTTTCCCTGTCTTGCTTCTTTAACTTCGACACAAAAACAGCGGTGGTAAAATTGTAATGCCTTTGTCTGTCTGTTTATGTGTTTGTTTTTGGCTTTTGAGCTCCCAAACGGATGGCTTGATTTGTTTTATTTTTTTATTATTTTAAAGCTAAAGTTGTCGAGATGGTTCCCGAGATAATAAAGATAATTTAGCTCAAGGGGTTTTAAAATTTGACCAAATTAATTTATTGTCAATGTACATACATTACTCTATTTTGAGTGAACCTCCAATACCTAACCTTACTGTTTAGCATGGTTATTAGAACAAATACCCTAAAATATAAGTAGTTAATGTCAAAAAGACCCAATATTTGTTATAAAAATGTGGCATTATGTTCGTTAAACTTGATACTATACTAAAAGAACGAAGTCACCTTCAGTAGCTGAGCATGTATCGTTTGACAAAGGCATACTCGTGGGTGCCAATTATTCTATGTAGAAGTACCCTTACAATATAATAGATAACACGATGTATTGAATGATTCGGAGAATCCTCAAAATATTCTACATAATTGAATATTCAATATTACATTATACTCATTAGAGCAACACATTATATAAAAAAACAGGTAGCCATATTGTGACTGCCTCAATATAATTTGCAGTTTTCCATTAGGCATTGTCGGTTTAGTTCTTTCATCATCAAGAGATGGCACTCGCGTAACATTTGGTATTTACTCAACTGAACTTAGTAATCAAAAGCAGGTAAAAACAGCGTTTTACCGTCAAAATACACAAACCACGAGTGAATCTAACGGACAACAAGTTGTTTGTGTAGTGAAATTGAGTTATTTGATTTTTTATTATTATGACATTGGCAGTTTTGACATATTCAAGTTTTATTTACAGGTAAATTAAATCTAAATGAAACGGTTCATTTTCTTTGTATCATTAGCTGTAATTTATAATATAGAATATCAAGAAGGTAGAAAATACTATCAATATATACTGTAAGTAATGAATTTGTTACAAAACTGACGCACAACTTGCCATAAACAAGGGAACGCAGAATTTCATACCTGGCGGGTATGAAATACGGGTGCGTAATTCAAAATCTTTGGTTTGGTGTACTTATAGAATTTCCTTGGTCATACCAAACAACAGTACTGTTACCAAAACTGTTTCCAATGCCATCTAGCGAGAGTTAAATAATGCTAAAATGACTTGGAAAACCGCTCTTATTGTGATTATAGACAACTGCACATTACCCCGTACTCGTTGTGATAGACGCGCAGCGCCGAAACAACTTTTGTGAAGAGGATTTAATCTATTGAGTTTATTTTTAGGTAGGTAGTCAAGATTGACATTTTTGAACGGTGGTAAAAAAAAGTGAGAGAGATCGGAAAAGGCATACGTTGGAGTATAGCCTTGGGGGCACAGTTTTTCTTGAATTTTTCTCAGTGTTTTTTCGTTCAAATTTTCAGTCTTTTTTTCATAGCGCCCCTAAAGGTACACCCCAACCGATTTGTATTTTAGAGATCATAATTCATTAAGCTATTAATGAAATGATAGGTATTGCGTATTTTATTAATATTATTGGCATAATCGATTGTAAAAAAGTGATGAATGATTGGATCTTATAAATTCCTAAGGGGTTCTAACATTTTACTGTGCCACGAATTATAAACATCATAATTTGTTATCTTTTGGAGAATCGTAAAGAGTAAAACATTATTTAATAATGTTACATGTTGTAAATGAATGATTAAGAGATTATTCGCCACGTAGTTTCTTGCCGATTCTTCTATGATGATGATTTAAAAATTAACAGAATAAATATAGCAGCTGATTTCTTTATTCCAGTAGTTAAGTGGCAGTTGAATGATATCTTAGGTAACGAGGCAGACCTTGACTAATTAACTGATTTAGAACAGAACAAGTAGATAAAACTGACTGTATAATAGGTATTTAATCTGGGTCTATAATGTTGTAACTACCATTATTTAATCTAATGGTAGTTTTAACATTTTTCATGTATTGTTAGCATTTAGTACCAACGCTTAGTCCAAATCTTGTGAACTAATAATGTACGACTTCCTCTAATCTTGACCTATTAAGATGAAATGTCGTAAGTATACAATATTTACAGAATCAATGACAATGCAACATTTCGATATTCAAGTATCGCCCGACTGGAGTTCCCATTCTCGTCATCGACGGGCATTCTTAGTAGTTCGATTATATAGTTCAGTCACCGGATGGTGAGACTTTTGATGTGCTGGTTTACCATGTTCGGGCTTATTTTTCTGAGCTTCATCATACTCACACCACATACAATCTCAGCCTGAAGATATCCACAGCTGAATATGGGCCTTCCCCATAATAGGGGAGGATTTTACCGTAATCAACATGCTTGGAAGGCGGCTTGGTGATCGCAGTATATTAGTTGGTAATAAATGATTAAAATACATAATTATCCTTTCTTGAATTCCCATTGCTTGTTCTAACAGCACCGCGGGATGAGAAAAGGTGGGACTAATGTTTAGCCGGATCCACACGGCAAGTTCAAGTTGCTTAAAACCCCATCAAAACCAAACTCTTTAATGATAATAATGGCTCATGGGCGTCATTTAAAGAAAGAATATTAACCCCCTTAAATCGTTTCATTATTGACGTCTACTACCTATAAACTACTTACTTTGTACCTACCTGCCTAATTTCAGTTTCATAAGCTAAGTAGTTTTTTTTTAAGATTTCGTGTATAATCAGTGCATAGTATTTAGCTTTTATATTGTACTAGTTGCGTGCTTCAGCTTTGCCCGCAAGTACAATTTTCGGGGAATAAACGGATCTCTATGGTTAACATCTACACATAAATTCTCATTAAATTCGGCCAAGCCGTAATCGCGTGAAAGCTATCCAAACAAACAAACAAACAGACAACGTTTCACTTTTATGTATTGGTATGGATATAGTAGGTGGGTACTTCTTCGCACGTCACGTTATAGGTACCTTACTACAGCCTTTGCCATGGATATTTGTACTCTGTCCTCCTAAAGCCTTAGTTTTGGGTCTTAGTATAATATTGTGGTTTAAGTTTTATATTATCCAAGAGTCGAACCTCCAACCAATTAGACGCTGCAACGCTCTGCTCTGCAACGCACACGCATCCGGTTTGACCCACGCTTTAGGGGTTGAAGTCGCTCTACGCGTTGAAGTTGTCAGTTGCCGAAACCAACAACTTGACAAAACTGGTAAAATAAATTGCTTAAAATTTAGAATATTTCAGATGCTATTTGGGACAATTTAGAATTGGTTTTGTCACCGATTGCAGCAACAGAAAACTATTGTGACCAGTGAAACTTGCAACTAGAGCAACTTTTGTTTGGCTATGTCTGCGCAGTTTCTCAAAATTATATGAAAATCGTAAAAACTGCTATTTTCTAGTTGTCTGTTGCCGTAACCGGGATCTCAAAGTTGCTACTCATGCTGAGCGCCTAATGCACCATTCTAGCAGGTCTGAGAGGATTAAGAAATTGTAACCATAGTGCCTAAAATATTTTTTCTTCCTAACTGAGCCATAATGGCCATTCAAGTCTTATATGTTTTTGCATCGTCACTAAATCATCACTTATACATCTCTCGCACTGTTAGCTCTTTGAGTATACAGCATAATCAACCTCTCTGGCCAAATGCTGGATTTACTTGAGATTTTGGGATCGAGTTTTTTTTTCTTCGGGTACCAGGATCCCATCGAATGTAGGTAAATAATTAAATACTTATTCAGGAGTCTGATCCAAGCAACATGTGACCAAGATGCTAGCCTTTATTTTGGCCTTAGAATAACATTTGTCCTGCAACGTGGCAATGCTTTTTGGGAACGTTGCTCTACAGATAGCGTTTTTTTAGACAGTGTACTATAGATACATTTTCGGTAAGCATAGTAATTGATTTATTTTTTATAAAATAGTGTGTATCTTATTTTAAAATGAAAACAAAAATGAAAAGACCAACAACAGGAATTAACATTTTGCATTATGTTATATTCTCACTAGCTACATTTTTGCTTTGAATTTTTGACATTGTCGTAGATTTTTAGCGGCTTAGATTCTACAAGTCTTTGTCGTCACAAGCAGCGAAATTGGAATTCTTCAGAAGCGTGTAGCGTGCACTAGAGTGCAATCATGTTCCGGCGCATTGTTCCGGAGCGCCGGTGTGAAACAATTCTGCCATCGACACATGCCAAGGTTTGATATACATTTTTGAGACTTTTTCAAAGATTAACGTTTGTTGCTTATGTTTGTTATTTTCAACGATCAAAGAGTATATGCACAGTACATATATAGCCCTACACTATATATGTACTGTGGTATAGAGCCGCATAAGAGTATGCAAAAATATGGTTTGAGTCGAAATGGGACAGGCGTCCATCTCGCCCAGCTTATATCTCGTCACGTATGTAGCAAAACAACCCTTATGTGGCACCCTATTATATCCACTTAACATCCCGATCAACTTATTGACGGCGTTTACGACACAAGGTCTAGATGGTTAATGCAGTCACTCACATTGTAGTTAATATGCCTCTATCTAAATGACGTCATGATCCATGAAACTATGCTTATCAAAAGGAGTGTTATAATTTATACCTATTTATGAAATTAATTACTAGCTTAAACGACCGTGCGTAGTGTTCAAGTATATTTTTACCCCGAAAATCTTTACGGTGACGTTCAACCTAGCATTTATAGATTTAAAGGTATGTCATGATATGCAAAATCTACGTTTTGATTTTAAGTAATTTACAAACTAGTTTACTAAATAGCCTAAGTTCCTCGATAAAGTGCCCGATAGATAGGTTTCAGTAATCAAAACGATTAAAGTCCAAACTCCCCATTTGAACCGCAACAACCAATTTCTCCCGTACCATTCCCATTGTCCTTGACACTCGAATAAATTTCCCATCTAGGTATAATATCCCGAACCCACAGCGGAATCGAATCTCATTACATGCAGAATCTATAGCCCATTTACGTTACTATATCAGCAATGAAATTGCTATTTGCTATTATTGTCACGTTCTGAACGAAAATATTTTAATATGTCTCCGCCATAATGTCTATGAACTAGGGTGAACTTTTGCTAGATCATTCAAGGCATTTTTATATGATAAGTTTTATCTTCAGCTCCAGGTTCCTAAGACAAAACCATGAGAAGGGTCGTATGTTTTGATCTGCACGTAAGGCAGACCATTCGGAATGATGAATGTTGTGACGCCTGATTTAAAGCATTTTGTTGCAATTTATCTTTTTTCAATCATGTCGGATCATACACTTCCAATTTATCACATTTACAGGCATTAACTTAGTAAATATCCCGAAATCATACTCTTCAATAATATTTTGGTTTCGAAACTAACCTGCGTCAGTCATCTGTCAGTGCCAATGACTTTTGACGGTTCGTTGGTTACTTGTCAGTTGTCAGATGCGCTAGGATTGTTCGCGCATGCGTCGAAGTTGGTGCATCGAATTGTAGTCGATTTCATAGATTTCTACATCACTAATTGTCGGGATCATCCCTATTGACGCGGCCATTAAGGTCACATTGAAACTCTGTTTCTTGTCGACGACACGTCAAATCATATTACTTCGGTGAGTTTTTAGAAATTGTGAGGAATTTCATGGTGTTTCAGTGGATAGTATTGTGATGTGTTTTTGTTCGCTTGCAGACCGAAGTTTCAACCTCCAGCTGTGGGAATTTTTTGTGCCGGCGACCTACCATTAGTTGGGGTTTTTGGCTGGTACGAACGCCACGCCGGTTTTGGTTGGCTTCTTGTGTTTTGCAAGATTTTTGGACTTAATTGCCTCCAATAGGTACGTAACCTCACGTTTCTTTTCCTATTTTAGCGATCTATGCAATTTTCATAACATGTGATGGCGCTAATCGTGATACAATCTGCGTTAATTTATGACATCACTCATGCCCGGGCTGCTTTATAGTTTAGAAAGCATCCCACCGCATGCCGGTCTCTTATTGTATCGCGTATTTCCGCGGAATTATTATTCACGTAAATATTCAAGTATGGTGAGTAAATCCTTTAGATGTGAGAATAAGTCCATGGGCAAGTGGAATAATTATCAGTCCTGATTCCACCCTGTCGCAAAATGTGGGGAGTTTAAGTTTGAAGGTTTTGTCTGTATGTCTGTCTGTCTGTCTGTCTGTCTGTCTGTCTGTCTATCTGTCTGTCTGTCTGTCTGTCTGTCTGTCTGTCTGTCTGTCTGTCTGTTTGTCGGTATGTTTGTTCATGCATCACGTAAAAAATACTTAAAAACTACTTACTACTGATACTTAGTATTGTAGCGTTGACAAAACGCTACTTAAATAAAAAACAATAAACCTATAAAAACAACAATTCGACAAGTAAAAGTAGGAATAAACAAGACAAGCCATGTTATGGTTTGTTGTTAGAATCAGATGACGACATTGAAGTCGCACATAGTTGATTGAAACAGTACTATCGTTCGTATTTGGTGAATACCAGCGAAAGCAGTTAATAAAGTTCAATTGATGAACACGGAGACAGGTGGTGACATCTACCGGAAATTTTACTTATCTTTGCATCGATTAGCTGGCTAAGCAAAAGGGCGCGTTCCGTTGTTCGGCACGGCCCCGCGATGTCAGCAAATAGAAATAAATTAAACAAAGCAATTAAATGCAACAAATGCTAAATTTAGGAACGTACATTTTTTCCAAAGCAAACCCATACAATATCATAATTTAATAGTCACGATATATAGTTTTACGAGGATAGGACGGTGGCGGAGCAAAGAAACCGCGTTCCGTACCTTTCGTCTGAAACGGAACGCTTTTGTAGAATATATTTTATAACAATTCTTGACGTTTGACAGTTGTTTAGCTGTCAAAAGTAGTTGAAAAAAGGAAAAATAAACAAATGTTATTTCTAGGGTGAGAAATTTAAAAATAAAAATAAAACCCGATTATTTGTTCAAAGCCAATTTGTAAACGCCGATAGGCTTCCTGGTGAAACGAAATGTATCCCCGATAGATTTCGTAAAGAAAAAAAACTAGATCCGGCGAGACAGAAAGACACCGGCAATGGAGACGTGTCCTTCCCTTTCGGTGCCGAAGATCCTAACAGGACTGACAGGATTCTGCCCTGCAAATTATAAAACCCGTAAAAAAAGCGGTTTGCGTTTGCGGAGTCTCGAATTCTAAAAAACGTTGTGTCTATCCATTCACAGCGGGTTTTCCCCCCCCGGACTAGAGACACCCCACGAAGGAGGCTTCCCCGGGTTTGAGTAAAAAAAGGCGCCACCGTGTTGCAATCCGTAACGCCACGCCGACATACCCAACGATTCCTGCCACATACTTGGGATGCGGTATCGTATTTAATCCATATATTTCGTTAACCGGAGTGTTGAACTTTGGTTCCCCACCGACCTGCTGGACACCTACAACGCCTGAGGGGTCTAGCCTGGCTACCTCTCACGCGAATTGGACATTGCTGGAACGTCGAATGGAGAATTACCTTCACCAACATAACGGCTAACCCTATAGAAAAAGGTAAATAAGTAGACTGTACTGCTGGCCGGCAAATTCATCAATTTTCTGTTAGAGTAAATACTTAATTTTGTCAATTCTATATCGACCCTAATTATAGCAGGGTAATCTTAGATCTTGGTATTTCTTGGCTGCTGAGTTGGATCTGCAGGCTAGGATTATTTGCACCTTAAGGCAAGATTAAACCAAGCATAATAAATATTGTATTGGAGAATTTAAATTGCATGTTTTGTCTTCAACTTTACATGCTAGCTTGAGTAACCGTCTGACGTACCTACGGCACGGTTTCTTAGTTTTTAAGTAAGTAAGTAGAATTATAACCAAGGATAATAAATGTTGTATTGGTGAATTTAAATTGCATGTTTTGTCCTCAACTTTACATGCTAGCTTGGGTGTCCGTTTAACGTACTGACGGCACGGTTCCTTAGATTTTAAGTACATGAGCAAGGTTAAACCAAAGGTAATAAAGATTATATTGGTGAATTTGAGTTGTATATTTTATCTTCCACTATAGTACCCACTAGCTAGTACATTACCGAACGGTATTGATCCAATAGTTCTTGAAGCTCGTTCCGGTCTAAGTTTATCCAGGTAATTTTATTAATTTCAGAATAGTAACGAGTATTTTTAGTTTCGAGTGATTCTGAGGAAAGGTATAGCGTCCTCGCGTACAGAGCGACCGAATGGGGCAAGAATCCCGACTCACCCCACTTTTGGTCCGACTTGCCCCAATTTATTTTTGTTACCTTTACTTTCAGAAATCACCGTTACACCCTTTTATATCGTCACAATATGTTAATTATCGTTACAGTATCTAAATCAGATGAGGAGAAGCCAAACAATCTATAAAATCTTTTTGACGGCTGAAGGAATATTGATCATAAGTTGGTATATTGGTATTTTAGGTCTTGGAATAGTACATACTTTTAACCTAGAGAAATGACCACGTGTGCGACGCTGCGAGTACAGCTAGTAGGAAGTAGTAGTACTTTTTGCTGCTATTATCTTTTAAGCTATATTATTTTATTTTTTCAAATTATTTCTGTTTGTAAATAAACTTATTTCTTCTTCTTGTTCTTCTTCTTCTAGTAAATATAGTACTCTGATCGTCTAGTCGTACGGTGATGGAAAGGTGATGGGGTAATCAGGTTGTGCAGTTCTTGTGCACACTCACCATAGTGCAATCTGTAGAATACCGCCAGGCTTGCTACCTCACGTCGATGCGCCAGACTTTGAAGCTTACTCTTTACCAGAGTGTCATCCCCAATGAGCCTGAGAGCACGTCTCTCAATTGAATCCAAAGACTCGAGCTGATACTTGGCAGAACCGTCCCAGAGGTGGCAGCAGTACTCCATACAAGATCGGACCAGTGCTGTGATAAAGATTCAAAAGCTGTCCCGGTGTGAAGTACCGCCTAACCTTAGACAAAATACCAAGTTTTCTTGCAGCTACCTTGGCTTTGGATTCATTGTTGCTTAGCCTAGAGAAATGACCACGCGTGCAAAGCCGCGAGTACAGCTAGTAGTACATATAGTAGTTTAAGTCTAGAGAAATGACCACGCGTGCGAAGCCGCGGGTACAAGTGCTATATATGGTTTCAGTTCAGTACACTGTCACGAATAGACAATATTGCATTAAGCTCAGATAATACAGTACAATAATTTAAAATCTCTAAACAAAACTTTCCTATATTTCTCATAAAGTAACAATGAAGATATCTTATTTATGATTTTAATCTATCTATCTTCTACATCTATGATCTATATCTATACTTATAATCCATATCCATCCATATCAATATATAAAAGTGAAACGTTGTCTGTTTGTTTGTTTGTTTGGGGAGCTTTCACGCGATAACGGCTGGATTTTTATGAAATTAAGAATGGAGATAGCTTATACCCTGGATAAAATATAGCAATTTTTTTTATCCCGTAAAATTGTAAGTTTCCACGGGAAAATTCTATGGCATTGTTGCTATACCTACTTTTGCATTGGTTTTTAATATCCTAGAAGAAAATAGGATGCTTTTTTTCACGTTATACAGTAGCCCACGCGTACAAAGTTGCGGGCGGGAAAACTAGTAAAGCAATGAACGAAAAAGTCCGTTCAAAGAAGATAATTAAAAAAAATGGTCTAGTGTACTAAAAATAAGCTATATAAGACCCCATTGCAATGCGGTTTTCATCGTTGGATAGCTTAGGGTGTGACTTAAAAACTGGTGTACATGGTATCTCAATTCAATGAGCATAAGGCGAGCACTTGCTAAAAAAACTTTTTGACGGCTGAAGGAATTATGATCAAATGTTGGTATATTGGTATTTTAGGTCTTGGAATAACATTTAGAGTACTACTAACTATGACCACGCGTGGGAAGACGCGGGCACAGCTAGTAAAGCAATAGGAATGAAAAAGTCTGTAACAAGCACAAATAAAAAAATTATCGCGACCGACTAACCTTCACACTGCTCTGTCACACTGGTGTGATGGTTAGCAAGAAAATTTACTAACCATCACACTAGTGTTAAGGATTTATAAAACCCCGACCCAACACCCCCATTATATAGCTATAATGGGGGTGGAGGGTTGGAAAAACTAATAACTGGTAACTGATGTGATCGAAATAATAATAATAATATATTCGGGACAATTCCACACCAATTACCTAGCCCCTAACTAGGATACCCTGTACTATGGGCACTAGATAATGGATAAACATACATAGATACGAATATTACATCCATGACTCGGAAACAAACATATTTTCTGCTCATCACACATATGATTGCACCTTGCAGGATTCGAACCCGCGACTTTTCGATTTTGTACCTAGGGTCTCTAGCCACTAGACCAATTGGCCGCCGAAATGCTTCCGCATCAAAATCGGTCCATCCGGTTGGGAGCTACGATCCTCTCCCCCATTCCCCCCTTCCCCATTATAGCTAAAAACAATTTTCGTTTACCTCAATTTTGATACATAAAAGAACCACAGCTAAATTGGTCAATTCGTTTGGAAAATACGATTCTCACCCCCCGTTTCTCAACCCCCCATATAGCTAAGAAACATCTCGATCACATCAGTTTACAAACAAAAAACGCATCAAAATCGATTCATTCGTTTGGGAGCTACGACCCTCACTCCCATCTCTCCCCCTCCCTATTATATATATATATACCCCACTCTATTATAGCTAAGAACCATCTCGTTTACCCCAACTTTCAAACATAAAAAACCGCAGCTAAATCGGTCCATTCGTTTGGATGCTATGATTCCCCCCCCCCCCCTCTTTCCCTTTCCCATATAGCTAAGAACTATTTCGATCACATCAGCTTTCAAACAAAAAACCGCATCAAAATCGGTCCATTCGTTTGGAAGCTACGATGCCACAGCAGACATACGCACACACAGTGATACACACCCTAAACTTATAGCACCCGTCTCTTTATTCGGGGGTTAAAAACAAGATAATGTCAATAAAAGTCAAGTTTTCTTAAAATAAGCTACTGAACAAGAATATAACATTTTTTAAATTCATGTCAGTCTGTTACTCTGTTTCTTTGTCCGAATATTTTTTGACACATCACGTAGAAACTACTTGAACGATTGCGATGTGGTTTTCATTGTTGGATAGCTTAGGGTTTGACTTAAAAACTGGGGTACTTGGTATCTTAATCCGAAAAACAATTTGACGGCTGAATTAATTTTGATGAAATATAGTATATTGTATTTGATAGATACTTTTATAGCACATACGTGTTATTGCAGTACCACATACGTGGTACTGCAATAACACGTATGTGCTCCTTTTAAATGAAATGACCACACGGGCAAAGCCGCGGGTACAGCTAGTAAAGTATAAAGTGGATAACAATTACCTTTTTCGCCCACAACATAATCAATTCAACGTACCTGTGACTACTAAGAGGTGGTTATATTCGCCCTGTTTATATTCAGGCTAGGTGAATGTTAACAGTCTCACAATTTGAAATCTTCTCTATTTATGTTATCATTCAAGTATTGTGTGGTCCCCTGTCTGGAATTTTGTTCAACTATATATATTAAAACATTTTTGTATTTGTGTCCGACTCTTGGCTAGAAAAGTCGGTACATCGAGTATTATTTGCTATGGGAATTACGTCATGGTAGATCGGACATGGAATAAGCGGGTCCGTATTAGAAATCCATTTAAAAGTACCTAAGAATGACCTAATAGTGAAAGTTTTTTCGAGTAAAACGTCCATGCACAAATGTATGGCAGCACATAAAACGATCAACATCTAGAAACAGCCACGACACAGAAATCGGAATAATATTGCTCTTATTATTCTGATCTCTGTGAGCTACGAAAACGACGCACTACGCCAAGAATAATGTGACATGTTCTAATACTGCCCTCCCTACAGCAGTAAACAATGTTGATTTTCATAAAGTTGGAAAAATATGTTCATTCAACTTTTTGTTTAGTAACCAGATACTATTTTAAATAAAAACATATTTTAGATTTTAATCAGTAATATTCGATTTCTGAAAAAATAATTACTTATCATTATAACGTATTAAAAAAGTGGACACTAAGAGTGGGCCTTGTCCACAAATTTAAGGTCGCCCAGGGAGCTATGGAGAGAGCTAATCTCCAAGTTTCTCGAAAGGATAATATCCGAAACGAGATTATACGACAGATAACCAAAGTCACTGACATAGTTCAAAGGGTTAGCAAGCTGAAATACAAAAGGCTGGCCACCTTTCTCGAAGGACGGACAACCGTTCGGGTAGATGTGTCCTCAAGAGGAGACCGCGTTTTGGTAAATATAATGTAGGACGCCTACCGGCCAGGTGGAGTGTCGACCTGCGAAAGGCGGCCGTCAGAAACTGGATGAGAAGAGCCGAAGATCAGGCTCTTTGGCGTTCATTGGGAGAGGTCCATGTCCAGCAGTGGACGAACACAGGCTGATGATGAGAATGTGTATAAAAATAAAAATCGGTTTTCGTGAAGATGTACAAATTTGATAAAAAAAGAATTTTACTACTTTTTGTTTTGTTTTTGTTTATTGTTTAGTCATTTAAAATTGCTATGTTTTCTTTAAAATTGAACCCATGGTTCCTTTCAGAATTTTCCCCTATGTGCTATTGATTAGGATTTCCTCATACACGCTACAAAAATAACTCATTCTGTATAGTGTATAGGGGCTACTCTAAAACCATCTAAAGCGATCTACGAGTGATACGACTATTCCACGGTGTTGCCGGTTTATATGTTTAAGAATTTATTGACCGCTCCTCACAATCATATATGTACACCACTGCTTGGCGGTTGAATACCTGGCTAAGGTCCACCTTTGCCGTATTTCCCCAGTCGAACACTTGCATGAGAGGCAGCTATCACTACAAAACATGATTACAGACGTATTTTTTGCTCCTTTAGAGTTTTAATTCTCTTCACATGGAAATCACGTAACGATATCCGAGTTTAAAATTAAAAACTCTTCATTCTCCATATCTGCCTAATTAAGCGCTCGACAAACAAGCCGTCCACACGCGAGCGCTGAAAGCCTGTCCGCGCGCATTATTCCGAATGATGAAGCAAATTGTTAAAAAGCTAACGAATTAGTTTGCTCTGGCTGTGACGGGTTATGCTTGTTAGTTTATTTTCAGTGTTTGAGTGTTGATTTTTAAGTAACTTTCCCGCCCGCGACTTTGTCCGCGCGGACTACTGTTTATCGCGAAAAGAAGCATCCTATGTGCTTTCTATGTGCTAGGATATTAAAAACCAATCAAAAGTAGGTATAGCACCAATGCTCTTGATGTTTTTTGACGTAATTGTTATTTCGTTTCCATGACAACTGTTTCTTACAGCGAGTAATCATCATTTTTCCAGTTTTTCCTGTTTTCGCGCGGAAACTTACAATTTTCCGGGATAAAAGGTATCCTATGTTTTATTCTAGGGTATAAGCTATCTCCATTCCAAATTTCTTTAAAATCCGTCTGGCCGTTATCGCGTGAAAGCTCCCCAAACAAACAAACAAATAAACAAACAAACAAACAGACAACGTTTTACTTTTATACATTGGTATGGATGGTAAAGGTTATGGGAGTTTTAGTTCAACGTTTCCATAGAACACATCCTGGGCCCTTATGCGCTATGACCATTCACACATGTAACGCGTTGCGTTGTGAAATCATTGCGGTGCGTTACGTGGCCGAATGGTCATAGCATTATAGGCCCTTATTATAATTTACCTTATCGTTTATAGTCAGAAATCCTACATTAATGTAAAAGTTGTGTGAAGGTATCATTGTATGAATTTGAACACTCAGCACTGAAATAGTTGAACGATTTTGATATGATGACTTAGTTTTGTAGATACTAGGTCCTAGAGTAATACATAGGATAAGATAAGAAATAGACCTTCACGTAATGCCTCAGTCTATTTATGTAAATAATTTAATGAGCAAATACACTGAACTTCAAAACCTATTACCACATTTTTAAAATTAATTGTTTTTTTTATTAAATTGCTTGGCTATCCGGATTGAGATACCAAGTACACTAGTATTTAAGTCAAAACCTAAGCTATTTAACAGTAATTATCGCATCACATCAGTCCAGGTTTTAACGTGATGCGCCAACAGATAGACACCTATTTTAAAACAGTTTTATTAAGTTTTTAACTTTTTTTAAGTTAAAAACTTCACTTATTCTATAGGTTAGGAAAAATTGCAATTTTAAAAGTTAGTACTAAGTTTTGAAGGCCAGTGTATGTAGTTAGCTTAAAATACTCAGACACATTGGCAGCTCTGAATTTCTTCAGGGAAAAGTTCATCATCATCATCATCATTTCAGTCTTTCAAAGTCCACTGCTGAACATAGGCCCCCCCAAAGAGCGCTGTGACGAGCGATCTTGTGCCACCTCCATCCACCGACTTTCTGTGATGGCTACAATGTCGTCGGTCCATCGTGTGGGGGGTCTGCCTACATTTCGCTTCCTTGTTCGTGGTCGCCATTCGAGAACCTTTATTCCCCAGCGGTTACGGGTTATGCGAATTATATGGCCTGCCCATTGCCACTTCAACTTGCAAAATCTGAGAGCTAAGTCCATTCCTTGGTTGAGCGAAAAGTTAATTAAGCAAATTACATAGTCAGCAAATTAATTCAGCATATTAATTTACAAAAAAAAAACTGATGTAGGTGTAAGAATAATCAGCTCTGTGAAATGTCTTATTGCAATTTTAGTTTTTGTCTCGATTGTTGTGACCATGTTTAATTACATGATGGACTTTTTTTTACTTATTTTTTATAAATTAAATCATAAAAAATGTAACTTTATCTTGAGTATTGGAGCTAGAAAAAAAATGGCAGGCTAAGAATCTGTATAGAATGACGAAAAGTTCTTTAAAAGACAGTGACCATTTTATGATTAAAATTAAGACTAATATAAAAGGAACAAACACTATTTATTACAAAAGAAAAGACGTAAATTCAAAAAGGCAGATTGGATGCAATATAGATCATCATTAAAGAAATAATTTATTATCTTTTCATTGCTAGATTATTATCTATCATCAGTCGTCATACAGTGGTTTTATCAGTGTTCTAAACAAAGCAGCTAATGAGTCGATTCCATTCATAAGGACATGTAAAAAGCCACTACATCATCGTAAATTTACTCCTAGACCAAAGTGGAAAAAAAATATATCAAAAGCTGTTGCTGAGAGACGTAGAGCACTGGCTGAATTTAGGAAAAACCCTATTCCAAATAATTTAGAAGTAATACAACATAAAGTTAGTATAGCACAGAGCCATTCGTAATGGAAAGTCCAAATCAAGGCAAGGTTTTTGTGACAGTATTTCCGATGTGACAACTTCAAGTGAAATACCTATGTTTTTTATTGAGAATGTTAATTTGTCTTCATTGATCTCAGTACAGGAACTTAAAAACTCTATTAAGCAATCGGACTCCGCACCAGGCTTAGATGACATTTCATACTATATGATTCAAAATCTTCCCGAAGTAGCCAAAATTACACTGGTGTCATTGTATAATATGTTTTTATCATCAAAATTTGTACCAAATCAATGGAAAGATGTTAAGATAGTTCTCATACCAAAGCCAGGTGCGGACAGTAGCGCAGTTGCAAGTATTAGGCCCATTGCGCTATTATCATGCTCATACAAGATATTCCCCACGATTATTATTCTCGGCAACTAGAATGGTATTTCGAGAAGAACTTTAATTTTTCGGATGAAACAGTAGGCTTTAGGAGATCACGATCTTGTATGGACAATTTGACTAGACTGGTTTCAAGAATTCAAAGTGGTTACACGAAGGGATTTACTACTGTAGGATGTTTCATTCATATAGTGTTTACAACAATGTAAACCCTATATGTCTTTTAAATACGTTGCATAATCATAGGGTGGAATCTTTGGGGGCATGCCCCGTGCACCCACTGGCTTCACCCACTGGTGCGTGCACGGATAATTCGCATTTGGATACCTTTGGGAGTATTTGCACTTTAGACGTCTATCGATTGAAATACCAAACAACAAATCACTCGTGCGTATTACAGGAGTGAGAATAGCTCAAGGTGACCACTTATCCCCCTTATTATTCAATGTAGCTACTATTGATTTTTGTAAAAATATAAGGAATGTGTACCCGTCTTAATATGCAGATAATTTCGTAATCTACGCTAGTCGAAAAAACATGTTTGAGGCATTGAACATTACTCAAGATGCTTTGGGTACTTTGGATGACATGTCAGATAATATTGGCAATAAGTATCTCACACAGAAAAACAAAGTTATATAAAATTACTTGGGGAAATCCCAAAAATTTGGATAATGCTGATGGTTTAACGTTAAACATTAATAACCGTAACATTTAGAGAGTAGAAAGTGTAAAGTACTTAAATATGGGGCTTGACAAAAGATTAAAATGGGGTCGACATATAAATTACTCGTAAACATGTGAGAAAACACATAAGTTTCTCAACGTTTTTAAAGCTTTAGCAGGTTTAAGATGGGGTATTCACCCTAAGGATTTTAGGCGTTTTTATATTTCGATTATTCGTAATAGACTAGATTACGGTTGCTATTAGTATGATAATAGTATCAAAAACCATTTATACAAAGTAGAAAAAATACAAAATCAGGCCATGAGGATGATTGGTGGATTTATAAAAACTACTCTTATCCACGTTATGGAAAGCGAGTTGTGCCTTCAACCAATGAACATTCGTAGATGATATCTGGCTGCAATATTTTGGCTTAGCTCCATTGAACTAATATAACCGTTAAGGTTTTAGGAGAACTGAATAATCTGTGTCAAAACCAATACAGGAGACGGAAAAAATTGTCCTTACTATTAATATTAATATTTTAATCATCCTATACAGTCAAATGCCATACTTCCAAAATATTCCCTCAGCACATGGATTAGTAATGTTGATGTATACGAAAATATAAAGGTCGCTGACGATCCGACACAATTAGGTCACTCACCAGTGTTTGTTTCAATTAACTTATTATTACATGCCTCCTTTGTTCGTTGAAAGGAGAAAAAATAAATAAGCTACCTATAATTTTTACTGAACAATACATAACTTGCTTCTGGCGATGGCAATCACATTCAGGATAAAAAGAATTGCCGACAAGTAAATGATCAAAGAACGCCACGTAATTTTCTCATGACTGACATAGGACGAGCCTTTGAGCTATGATATAGTTCTTTCGCTCAGATGTATATCTTTGTATGTATCAAGGATTGCTCGCAAGTGGTTTATAACTTCCGACACGAGCGTCTTGTCCTGATTTATACGCTTATTTTAGTTATGATCTGTTAAACGAGCCGTGTGGTCTTTGGTTAGCTGGCTTTGGTAGTCATAAAAAAACTATGCGGCTGTCAACTTCTAACGGAGTCTGTCAGGGAAATGAGCTGACGTGGTAAAAGCGGAGTTTAATCACATCACAAGTTTGCCTAGGGTGGGAGGCTGAATCACATTTAATTTTGTGATTTCTTTCGGTTAAAATCTTAAAATTTAATATTCTTTCTATTTCTATTTATGTTCCGAAGCAAGCTCTCGCTAACTTTCAACGTTGCTATCAATTTCTATGATTCTTGATTCTAATAATGATAATTAATCATGATTAAAACTATTCTCTACAATAAGTTACTATTCTGGCCGTTCTGTTCTCTACAATAAGTTACTATTCTGATACCTAATGTTTGTATGAAGATGCATTTTATTTTTATTTGTTTGCTAGTATTCCTACAATCCATACCAATATTTAAAAGTGAAACGTTATCTGTTTGTTTGTTTGGGGAGCTTTCACGCTATCATAGCTGGATGGATTTCGATTAAATTTGGAATGGAGATAGCTTATACCCTGAAATAAAACATAGATAGATAGATAGATAGATAATACTTTATTGCACCTAAAAAGATATTATTACACATAAAATATTTCTTTAATATAAGTACAATGGGCGGTCTTATCGCTAAGAGCGATCTCTTCCATAGAATACTTTTATCCCGGAAATTTTTAAGTTTCCATGGGAAAACTGGGAAATGTTGATTACTCGCTGTAAATAACGGTTTCCATGGAAACGAAGTAACAAGTCTGTCATTAAACATCAAGAGCGTTGGTGCTATACCTACTTTTACATTGGTTTTTTATATCCTAGAAGAACATAAGATGTTTTTTTCGCGATAAACTGTAGTCCGCGCGTACGAAGTCGCGAGCGCGCAAACTAGTGAGTATTTACGAGTATATTGAGTTTTTTTTCTTCCATATTAAAATAAATCTTATCCTAATAAACTTACTAATCATTTCTCTTAATTAATTTAAAGTGATATCGAAACGAATTCTAACAAACGCGTACAATGTCATGCAGGTATTTCAAACTTCTCGACCATAATTATTCCTTCGGCTCCAAAATTTTAATAGAGTAATGACAAAGGTAGCCACATTCGAGTAATAAATATTAGTTATGATCTTTCGAACGAGTCGGAACTTTTGGTCCCCTGGGTGTCTTTTTTATAGTCCCAAAGTCCCCTTGAAAATGCGTTACGTAAAAATCTATGTAGTAGGTAATAAAATGAACGCACCTACACTGGCTTAGAAGCTTTAGAGGCTTTTTATTTGTGACGGTAAAAGCTACCTAACGTCTTAGTGCTGGTCGTAAACTGGGGGGATTTTAGTTAAACTCTTTTTGGATACCTACGTGTTTGAAAAAGCACTAAAAAAATGGTGTAAGTAGTTTAAACTTAAGTTCAAAGCCTTACTACAACGTTGGAGATTAGTTCGGTAGTTTTCTTAACCAGGTCGGTCTCACTCTAAAGGTTCGGCCAAACCAACGCGTCCAGCTTGCGATCGTGGTTGCGGGCTTAGTAGCGATCAGTCACTACAATTGAATAAAAATAATTAAAACTGACCAAACGCGTCCTGGGGGCCGATTCCGCTAATTTTAAATAAAATGCCATCAAAATGTCATTCCAGCGACTGTTCATGATCATCTATGACAAATTTGGTATTCTGCTAAAACTTTAGTGGCTTCCATGGCTGTTCACTTGCCTGTCGATTCAATGGATTGAAAAATATAATAATAAAATATATATCAAAAAAACATACATAATATATTCGAACATATAACCGTCTCCTTTTGTGAAGTCGATTAAAAAGTAACTTTTGTTCCATGACTAATCAATTGTAGTTCGATGAAAAAATGCCATTGAAACAAATGTCAAAGTAACGAGCAGACTACCGATTAAAAAACTATCGAGAGGTCACTGATTATCCATAGCCGAATACCAAATAAGCATCATTGCAATTCGATGGAAAATCACTGAACGATCATGTATATTATTTAGCTAGCAGACTACCAAATGTGTAAAACTAGGTCATCGACATGCCAGCGAGATTCCATGGAAGCGTTCTTATATTAACAGACTTGTGCCCCTGCGGTCCTGGACACGGCGATCGAAGCGTATGGTTTCATTGAACACATTGTTACTAGTACAATTGCTGTAACTGATCGTTACCGTGCACGCCAATTCAATTGCAAGCTGGACTTACTGGATTGGCTTAACCTTTAGGGTCTTATTACAAAAACAGACGAGAGTACCGGGTTTAGTCCATGGACTAAACATAAATCTTATAACAACACGAAATTTTTTCGCTTATTCAAGTGTAACATCTATGGTACATACACATACATCTATGGTACTAAAGATAATCCTCCGAGGACCCTCGTTTAACTATGGTACTAACTCAACATTTCAACCTCTCACATTTCACCCCTTTTTTAACCCCCGAACAAAAATACGGGTGTTATATGTGTTTCACTGTGTCACTGTGTGCGTGTGTGTGCGCGCGTGTGTCTGTCTATGGCATAGCTCCCAAACGAACGGACCGATTTTGAAGCGTTTTTTTCATTTGAAAGCTGATGTGATCAAGATGGTTCGTAGCTATAATTCGGGGAAGGGGGGAAGGGTGGGGGGAGGTGAGAAACGTAGCTTCCAAACGAATGGACTGATTTTGATGCGGTGTTTTATATTTGAAATCTGATGTTAATAAGATGGTTCTTAGCTATATGGGTGGGGTGGGGAGAGGAGTTGAGAAAAAGGGGGGATGGGTGAGAATCGTAGCTTCCAAACGAATAGACTGATTTTTATCCTTATTATGGACCGCTACAGACGATTATTTATTAAACAAAGTACTGTTTACTTGCAGCGTTATTTTGGTACATCTCTATTCAAAATATTTATAAAAACACGCTGACAGTTGAAGAAAAGTCAAAATCTATGAATTGTTATTTTCATAATTTTTTTGTTCGAGATCTTCAGCGATGACCTATAGTTTTTTATATGTATTTAGGACCGCTACAGATGTACCTTTTCAAAATATAAAAAATAAAAAGGACGTAGTCAAGGTTTTTTAAAAATATTTATGGAAAATCTAGAGCATAGAGGTGACATATAAAGTTAATATTGTGTTGCTACATGTTATTACTAGTAAGTTAGATTAAATAAAGAGCCTTAAATTCGATATCTTTAAAATAAATCGATAACATGTTCGGCTCGCAACTAGAGAAGAATGCCGCAATCGGGCTTTAATAATTTTGCAACTAAAGAAGCTTTATTCAAACGAATGATTTAATCGATAGAAGTTGAAACAACGATTAATTAAGTATATAACACTCGTAATCACATAAACTTACGGCATATTTGCAGAATTTGCAAAATATTTCAGAGTAATCTGTTCTCCCGAGCGTGTGCGTCACAGTTTTTTTTATTTAAAATTTGTAATGACTCTTTTTGTTGGATTTCGTCATTAAATTGGATTGCCACACGATGACATAAGTACCATAAATCTGATAAAGGGCCAAATTTTAAAAGAAACAAAAAGTTTGAATGTTGCGCTCTTGTGGCCGAAAACCAATACACAACTCATGTGTACCAAACGAAAGGTTATCATATAAACTTAAATTTTTAGTATAACAATACTTTTCCGAAACACCAGAGATAAAAGATATTGGTAGTTATTACTTGATAGTATTTCACCTACGCCATACTCCTTCAAAACTTAGTACCACACTGTTAATGTACGAGTATGTCTGTTCGAGCATCATGTTAAAACTACTAGACTGATTGCGATGTGATTTACATTGTTGGGTAGCTTAAGCTTTGACCTAAAAACTGGTGTATCTACTTAGTTATCTCAATCCGATGAGTAGGAGCTAAGCAATTTAATAAACAAATAATCTTTTAAATAATCTTTAAAAGTGCGGTACTAAGTTTTGAATAAAACTAATGGACCGATTGCGGTGCGATTTTCACTGTTAGATAGCTTAGGTTTTGAATTAAAAACTCTTGTACTTGGTATTGCAATCCGATAAGTAGGAGCCAAGTAATTTAATGAAAACTATTACTTTTAAAAGTGTGGTAAGTACTAAGTTTTAAAGGGCAGTCTATTTTTATCAATACTGTTGTTAACCCTGTCTCCTAGTACTAGTACCTGAGTGACCAGTCCTGCCTACGGCAGACCCAGGAACTTCATTAATGACTAGAGGATGACTCACGGTTGACACTGCTGAGTAGTAAGGAGATAGAATTTAATCTGTGACGCCACATATACACGGACTAGAAAAACAACCGAGGCGCAATCCTACTACAAAAAAATAATTGCAAATCAGCGATTACCTCAAACAGATTTCCAGTTCGTAAGAGTACTAATTTCTTTGAAAACAAAGGCACAAACTCGTTCGACAATTGAATTCAAAATGTCGTTCACGCGAAATTAAATCGAATATGAAAAGGTATACGCGACCACGCATACGCGTAAATAGCAAAGAGCGGTGGTGGCCGGGCGGTAATGTGCACCTTGCAATCCAGTGACACCGGCTTCGATGCTTGGTCCCGCACCAATGACTAGAGGATGACTTACAGTTGACAGTGCTGAGATACGTAGTAAATAGATAGAACTTAATCTGTGATGCCACATATACATGGACTAGAAAAAACAAGTGGTACAATTTGGCTAATTTTCTACTACAAAAAAATATTGCAAATCAACGATCACCTTAAACAGATTTCCAGTTCGTTAAATTACTAGTTTCTTTGAAAAACGCCCACACTTGTTCGAATATTTTAATTCAAAATGGCGGCATTGTGAAACCAAATCGAAGATGAAAACTTCTACGCGATCACACATGCGCGTAAATAGTAAAACATTATCTACAGTTTTTAACGTATTTATAATTGTTATAAGCTTTTTAACGTATTTACTATTATATGAGCGATGGTGGCCTAACGGTGGATAGATGGTGGATAGTGGTGTAATTTAGAATCCAACAATACCGGGTAAAAACCTAGGCTACGCACCAATGACTTGTTATGTGCGGTTTTCCATCGCTCCATGCTTCGGAGGGCACGTTAAGCTGTCGGTACCGGCTGTTATTAATTAATAGCTTGACAAACTCTGAAAACAGAGGCCATCACTACCTCATACGACAAACAAACAAACAATTATTATAAGTATATATTACCGTTATTTTGGTGTAATTAATATATTTTATGGTTGTTATTTATATCGGTACGTTATCTGTCTAATTAGTAGTTTAGGTATGTAGTAATTAGTAAAAAAAGCAAAGAATGCCGGTTTGTAACATGTACAGTTTCTTTTTCGAAATATTTGTATTCAGAATGGCAATCACGTTGACAAATTCAAAATAAGAAAAGGCCACCTATCTGTCATCAAATCAATATACAAATATTACTTATAGCCTTCTTGGCACTATCTAGGTACGAAACAATAGTATATTGTACTACTAGGGAGCAAAATTATATTTTGCCAGGCAGGGCGCTATTTTGAATCCACAGCGGAGTGAAGGATTATTTAGTAGAATCCTGAACGAAGCGAAGCAAAGTACGTCGCCGGAGCCAAAAATATATTTTGCGCCCGAGTAAAACACTCTACTTTTCATCATCCACTATGAGAAAATAAAAGGCGCCTCATATTTTATTGTAATATTATTATTTAATAAAACATAGAGTAACAACTAAATTGAAATTAAATAGTATCTAATAATAAAACAAATAAAAAAAAAATAAGTAGGTACTCCAAAGAGTGGAAGGTTGTTTAGTTTTGGCTAAGTACTGGAAGTAGGCCAAAAACACAGATTCTGACAAATTTTTGGCGCCTCTTGCATTTCTCCATTCAATAAAATTACCATAGGCTTTCATATATTTCTCCCGGGATTTTGCAGGTAATAGATTATCCATCACATTTCTTGCGTCAGTTCTAATACTTTCAGGAGTTAATTCTCTACTTTCACTGTCACTTGAAGAACTCATTTTTCAAAACAAAACCATAAATTTCTCACAATCCGTGAAAATTGACGAAAACGCGGGCTGTAGTTCGCGCGTTTTTAATTAGATTTCTTTTTTTTTTATTCAGTCGGCGGCGCAACTATGGGCCGTCGTACCAGCCAGTCTTTATTCAAACAATATTTGCGTTCAATTTTTTTGGCGCTGAACACTATGATGTTCCAAATTCAAAAAGTGCGCGGCAAAGGTAATTGTGGTGCACTTATAAAGAGGATTAAAAAGTTATTTCTGCCTGCTATAAGTTTCTTATAGAAAACACCACCTTTGGGTGCACTTAAAGGCGAACCAAGTCGTCCTTTTCGAATAGATGGGATGAAAAGAAATTGTATGTACCTACTATTCTAGTACATTACATAGGACTTCTTTGGTACGAACACAACTCCGCAGTAATAAAAAAGGACGATGCCAAAGTGCCCAAGGCACGCTTATTCAAAAGTAGAGCCTAGGACCTAAGTCACTCAAATCATAGACCTATTTCTAACATGACCTACGTCTTACAAACATAACAAGTAGGCATTCTTAATTAAATGTACCAAACTTAAGGTTTATACATATAAGTAAACCAAGTAAATTCGGTTTACATAAAGACATAAGGAGGTGTTAAAAATAAAGACTCATAGATTTTAAATTATCTATGTTACCAAATTGCTTCGAACTTTTTTGTTACAACATGAACATTAATTTTGGAAAAAAAGTTGTTATTGGCCTATTTTAATTAGCCGTGTGTTACTAGACCTAACAATAAGACTATCCATTCGTACGAACTAACGGGTGCTGTAAGAACTAACAATAGGAATTCAGGATCAGTGCAACTGCATTGTCACGTGTATGATCACCAACTGTGCGATCACCATGTCAAGTTAAGCGAGATGATTGCGGCAAAATCTCTCTTATAATAGACTACTGACTCGCCCCGGCTTCGCACGGTTAGAGCTCACACCGTGGCATTTATCTTACTTTTAGTATTTTTATGCCAGGCGAAACTTCTAAAAAAAGCCAGTAAGCGTTTATTTAAAATCTTAAGCATCAATGATCGTGGTGTTATTTGACCAAAGAAACTGCATTATTGCTCACATACAAAAAAAAAACCACTTGACAGACTTGTTATTATATCGTTTCCACGGTAACATGTCCGTTCCTTACAGCGAGTAACAGTAATTTTTTCAAATTTTTGATATCTTGGGTTACATGTTACATTATTACAATTTTCGCTAAATCTCAAATTTTTTGAAAAATTAATATTTTTTTTATGTTACTATACGATAATGTAGCTTTCTATAGATGAAATAATATTTAAAATCGGTTCCATATTTTTTGAGTTTATCCATTTTAAACAAACAAACACACAGAAAAACAAATCTTTCCTCTTCATAATATTAGTGTATAATGTAGATTAGTTTAGATGGAGTAGAAATGTAGATGTAGTCAAAGAGCAAGCAACCGATTGTTGTGGCGTTCTATGGCAGAGGTATGTGATCTTCCGGCTGATTATCTTACGGTATTCTTGCGCTTTTCATCAAAGCCATCAAGTTTAAAGTCTCCATTACATAGCTCCGTTGCTTGACGTCTTCTATAAACGAGCCCTTACAACGTGTACAAGGCACCGAGTTGTTAATTAATGGACCCGTTTTAAACTATAAGCTATAATTGCTTTGGTGTAGTGTTGTAAATGGCAAACTTATACACAAAATTGTGCTTGTAGGGTTGTGTCAGAGACGGGAGATTTTTATGTTGAAAAAAATTGTATTTGATGTATGCACTTTGGCTATCCACAAGTGTCAAATGTCCGTGCCGTAACACATATGGGTGTGTTATGCGTACGCGCGTGATGGTTACGTGTAATCAATAGAAAGGTTAAAGCCACAAAGGTTGCTTGCTTCTAAGCTGTTTGGTATGATATTGTGAAAAAGTCCGAACATGTTTGACTTAAACAGACCAAAACAATGTCTTCATAATTGGTTGACTCAGCATTCAGAGTATTTAAACTTTTAAACGCTTTCAAATTACTAACTAATGGAGACCGAACTAAAATGCTATGTAGACAGCATAACCATATTAGTGGATGACACAAAAGTGAGTCAGGTCGTTTGATGGTAAAGTGAAAAACAGGTAACAGAGTAATAGAAGGCAACCCTACATCAATTTGTGTCATAATTTTACATAATAACATTAGAATTCAATTAAAGATTGAGTTTTCAAGTTTTAGAACTAATTCTGTAGCCGAGTTAATTTGCTTGTTGCCTAAACGAATAGACAACCATTTGAAAATCCCTATTGGGAATTTTCTCATTGAACTAATCGATAAGCTCCATCTATTTTGTATAAAGCTAAACAAAAATACAATTTTGTAGCCAAGGTCAACAGATAATTAAGACTTGAGTATCAGTTGACCTAGATTTTAGTACAAAACATCTGATGTGAAAGAAAGCCGTATAATTGAAGTTGCTTTGATCTTCTAACTTAGAATTAGCAAAATATTGTAGACTTAGCAAAAAAGTTGTATTCTGGTTTGCTGATGACAGTACTGTAGTTGAGAGATACACTTCCAACGCTCAAGCCAGCTGTGACGCTGTCCAGTTTCAGAGAGAGGCTATGGTAGACCGTTTAAATTTAGCCTTAGAAGCCGTGTCCGATTGGGGCGATGCTAACCTGCTTAAGTTTAATGCTACTAAAACACAGGTGTGTTTGTTTTCTGCTAAGAAAAATCCTCTATACCGATCTTCGTCTTTCCAAAATGTAACAATACCAATAGGCGACCATCTGGAGCTTTTGGGTGTCAAGCTCACATCAAACCTGAATTTTGGCTCGTATATTGAATCCAAAGCTAAGATATCTGCAAAAAAAAATGGTGTTTTGTCTAAGGTTAGGCGGTACTTCACACCGGGACAGCTTTTGAAACTTCATCAAGCACAGGTCCGATCTTGTATAGAGTACTGCTGCCACCTCTGGGACGGTTCTGCCAAGTATCAGCTCGAGTCTTTGGTCTTTGGTCTGGCGCATCGACGTGAGGTAGCAAGCCTGGCGGTATTCTACAGATTGCACTATGGAGAGTGTGCATAAGAACTGCACAACCCTGACTGATTCCCACATCACCTTTCCATCAACGTACGACTAGACGATCAGCAAAGCGCCACCCATTCATGGTTGAAATACCTCGCACAAGAACGAAGCGTTACGCTTCTTCATTTATTATAAGAACTGCAAAGGAGTGGAATGCCCTGCCCTCGTCAGTGTTTCCGGTACATTATAACCCCGGTGTGTTCAAGTCAAGAGTGAATAGGTATCTACTAGGCAAGCGTGCTACACCTTCGACCACATCATCGCTTTCCATCAGGTGAGATCGTGGTCAAACGATTGCCTAGTCCGTAATAAAAAAAAAAAAAAAATTAGTGTGGACCTCTTGCAGCATCAGGACTCTAGAACGAAACCAGAGTTCAATGACAATTTTGATTGACATACACAATACTGTGGCGTGTGACAATCTGAAAAATAAAAGTATAAATATTAGTAAAATATTAAACACATTAATAATAATGAAACATACACATATAAGAAATAATAAGTACAAGGGACACAATATTACACAAATAAATAATACTCACCGGTAGTAAATATCAACATGCAGCAAGCAGACGAAGTGTGAATGCGGTGTTTGCCGCGCAATAACAATACCGTAGGAATGCGCCTGCGCCGATGCAACCGGACGGGAGGCGAAGCGCCACGCGCTCCAGCGCCTCCAGCCCGCCAGTCAGTTCACCTCTCCGCCGCGAAGCGCACGTCGCTCGAACGCAAAAATCAATTGCCGTTATTTACGTCGCGATATTATATTCCCCTGTTGTGTGTTGGTTCTTGACAATTGTTCTAAACATTATATAGTGTGTGCCTATGACTATTTTTACTTTGTAACACTTGGTGTGTGTGTGTGGATTATAAACCATTTGAACTTAATATTTGTTGTTATTCACAACACCCAAGGAGGCGCACACCAGTGGCCACCCCGGCCACAATACTACTTAAAAATTTGCAGATTCTCAAGTCTTATGGTCAAAACCCCCCTCCCCCTACTCTTGCAGCATCAGGATTTCTGGATCGAAGGCTGAAATTAACATAGAGTTATATTGTTACGGGGACTTAATATGTGAGCGAAGACTCATGAGAATTGGTTTCGTAGAAGTAGTTGAAAAATCTTTGAGCGAACAAACAAACAAGTAAACCTGAGTAAAACCGTTTTAAAACAACCAGTGCATATACTTATTATTATCATATTAAAAAAAGTAAGTCAACATATGAAAGGGAACAACTGCAAGTAGCTAGTAAAAGTAATAATCTTAAACAGACTTGGAAAATTATTAATGAAATATCTAATTTTAAATCTACCCCCAAATTATCTCAAAAACTATTAGAAATACAAGAATCCCCTAAAATGTCGGTAAATATGGTCAATCATTTTTTTGCTAATGTGGGAAAATCATTGGCGCAAAGTATTACCCCAGACATTACCCCACTTGTAAATGTTAGCACATCACCAACTAACTCTATTGTAATGCTGGAAACTGACGTGACTGAAGTATTAGCTATTATAAACTCCTTAAAAACTGAATGTTCTGTAGGATGGGATAACATTTCATCAAGTGTTATTTGTCAGAACAAGGAAATGCTAGCACCACTACTAGTTTACATAGCAAACCTTTCTCTTAATACTGGCTGTTTCCCAAAAGCACTCAAACATGCCATTATTATACCAATACACAAAAATGGTGATAATCAAGTGATTGGAAACTACCGCCCAATTTCACTATTAACGTCCCTATCAAAAATTTTTGAGAAAATTATAAATAAGCGAATAGTCGATTTTTTAGAAACGAATATCTTGTTATCTCCCAACCAGCATGGCTTTCGCAGAAACAAATCAACCACTAATGCAGTCCTTAAATTAACAGACTTTATAGCCAGTAAACTAGACACTAGAAAAAAATCACTAGCTATCTTTCTTGATTTGGCAAAGGCCTTTGATAGCGTATCTATTCCACTATTACTTAATAAACTAGAAAGGCTTGGAATAAGAGGAATTCAACATAAATTGATTCAGGATTATATGATGGACAGAACACAGAGTGTAAAAATAGGCAATCATGTTAGTGACCCTCTATCGGTGAATTTTGGAGTCCCACAGGGAAGTATACTCGGTCCAACCCTGTTTTTGGCATTTATTAATGAGCTTTGCAATCTTGCTATTGATCATGGCAGTATTCTGACATATGCAGATGATACGGCTATTATGATCCAGGGCGAAAATTGGGATGAGGTATTTCAGTTCGCACAAACTGCTTTTGATAAGGTTTCGACATGGCTGAAAAATAACCTTCTCACCCTTAACGTAGATAAAACAAAATACGTTACTTTTGTTATACGTGGTGAACCACCCAATGACTCTTTTTCAATAGTGGGTCATAAAGCCGCCTCGTGTTTAAAACCCCCACCTAATACATGTAATTGCCCCAATTTAGAACGTGTGAAAATAATTAAATATTTAGGAGTCATAATAGATGACAGACTCTCTTTTGCCCCCCACATAATTGCAATATCAAAACGTGTGAGAAAGCTTACAGCGGTGTTTAAATCATTACGTGACTGTGCAGATTGGGACATTATGAAGCTTCTTTATTATTCTCTTTGTCAGTCTATTATAACCTACTGCATAACCTCATGGGGAGGTACTTATAAAACGAATTTATTACCTCTCGAAAGGGCACAGAGAGGACTTCTTAAATGCACTACAAAACGACCCTTAAGATATCCCACAGCTGAACTATACAGAGAATGCCAACTCCTTACTGTCCGTCAGCTATTTATACAACAAGCTGTAATCTATCACCATTCGATTACCAAATACGATCACAATCGTGCAAAGAAGCGTGACTCTCACAATATTTGCCATGTCTCAGTTGTAAACACTTCGTTTGCTCGTAAATTTCTGTACTGCATTGGACCATTCCTTTACAATAAAATAAATAAAGATAGTAAAATTTACTCCATTACTAAGTATGAGCTTCAGAAAGTACTATTTGAGAAATTAGTTAAAATGAATTACAATGAAACAGAGAATCTCCTTGTTACACTTAAATAAAAATATAACCTAACAGTTAATAAAATACATAGCTTTCCCTCGTAATTTAACCTTGCACCCAAACACACCCTCACAATTATATTTAGTTAGTATAATCATAGACATACTCACAGCATTCAGGATTAAGAAAGGAAAACCTAATTTTCTTTTTCGAAATTTTATTATATAACTTCAAATTATTATTAAGTACTTATTAATGATTTTATATAATCTTTATTTAAGGCAAATTTTGTTCTCCGACGAATGAGGCCTGGTTCCTATCTCACGGGTTTCGAGCCTAGTTTAGGAACCAGGTGCTCCACTTTATTTTTTGTTGTTCATGCCTTGTTTCAATAAATTATTATTATTATTATTATTATTATATGAATTTGAGTAAACCATGAGCAAGCCCCCAAATGCGTTCTACCAAGATGAGTAGGATAAATTCTACGTACCTACGATGATATAAAAATGTATCCTATGTATTATTACAGCACTTAAAGTTTATATAATAGGTATTATCCGTTCCATTGTGTGTGTTAGTACTAATACACACAATGGGACGGATCATATAAACTTTAAGTCCTGTATTAGTACCTACTAATACACAAACACAGAAAAAATAAAACATTACCCTTAATAAAATTGAACAAGCTCGTAACGTTTTCTGATTACATCGTGATTCTGACCTTGCTCTCTTTTGTATCAATTATCGCCATAAATTTTCATTTTACTAAGTAAAGATTCTATAATTGTTCCTAGAATAAATTATCAGCCTCTTTCACTCAACTACTAGATCTTCAATATTCCAAGAATTAGTCTTAACATTTATGTGCGCTCCAAAGGATTTCCAGGAAAGTTGAAACTGATCATCGTTACAATTCTGAATAAATAACGTCTAAGAACCATAGATCTAATAAAAGGGGGAACATACGTTACGCTTTAATATCATGTATACAAGAACTCGAATAGATAAAACTACACACAAACAAACACAGCTAAATTCCCACCACCATGTTAGAATATTAAAGATAGAGAGAAATACACAGACTAAAGCGCGAGCAAGTCACTGCTAACATGGTCTACGTTTATGTAAGTACATATTATGTTTTCGTGACGAAGACCAAAGAAGGCCAGTAACTGTTTAGTGTGTTCCACGCCCGAGGAGCTAGTACTTATTATTTCCAATTTTAATTAGATCTATGCTAAGGACCAACCAATGTATCAAAATTAAATATCTCCACGTGATTATTCAAATTCTTTGTAAGTGCTTTATGATCTTTCATTAGACTTTCAAATTCTGTTTCCTAAGTGTTGTTTGGTAAATAAGTTAGTCCTAAAAGGACTGAACTTTAAAACATTTTTAGAATTGCCTACACTCCGGAAGTAAAAACTTGTCACACAATTTTTTCATTACATTTTTTTCTATGGTTACTATAATATTACAATAACATGTGTTCTATAACAGTTCTTGAGATTTGAAATTATTACTCGTATTACCTACGCTGGCTAAGATTGTCTTTCCAGCAATTTTGGTCAATATATTCACAATAATCAATATGTCTTCAATAACTAAAACCAAAAAAGAATGGTATTCTTGTCGTAGTGCCGACAGCAGTCAGAAGACAGAAGTCAGCAACTAATGCAACGTCAGCTCTATTTCTGGCCTCATAAAAAACAGAAAAGTTAGTGTAAGTTATGAAGGTACGGCACATAATCAGGTGAATTCTGGTTAATCATACCCTGTGGTGTGCGATAATGCTTTAATACTAAACTGCAAGAAACCCAAGGGATTAGCTTCTAGTTGAGATAGAAAAGGGACCACGGGTTTCGGTCCATAAGCGAGCGTCATAGGCCATTGTTACTCCCCTGGTTATCACTACTGCGAGAAATATAGTGCTTTTCTCAGTGTTGCATCGTTTATGCGGATAAAATTGTACCTCTGAGGAACAATCTAATCATCTAATACGTAGATTTTTGAGATTAGAGAAATGTGAAAATATGTAAACATAAAGTGTATAAGAGAAGGAGTAAGTTAAATTATCTATGCGTAAAGTCAGTTTTGAAGTGATTTAGTGCGATTCACGTAGTTTTCCGCACATATACAAGACGTAAAAAAAAACTAGTAATCGTTTCAGAATATTACGATCTAGGGACTTATCAATAAGTTTATTTTGTATGTATGCATTAGTAATGCAGATATCCATAAATAGCACAGCTTTACATCAGGCAAGTCACTTGGGCAAGTTTCTTAAACGCGCCATATAGCGTGGAATCGAAAACTGAATTCTGTATGCCACAAGAAAAGTTGTCTATGCCCGTTGTTTTTTTTATTTAATTTCACGTGGTGCCAGCGGGGTAATTATATAATAATATCTTGTTGTTGCAATTAGATTTTCATTATCACGTACACATAATGCGGCGCGTTAGAGTCGATATTGATTTGAAAATCTGATTGCAGCAAATTGCATTGGCTTATGTAATCGACCAGCAGGGCAATTATCTATCTTGTTTCAATAAGCAATAAGCAATATTTCATAGCAATATCGACTCTAACGCGCTGCA
This sequence comes from Alsophila aescularia, assembly GCA_946251855.1. NCBI lineage: Eukaryota > Metazoa > Arthropoda > Insecta > Lepidoptera > Geometridae > Alsophila > Alsophila aescularia. The sequence goes on along the minus strand of OX276377.1, from coordinate 55,132,873 downwards.
TTATGTGCACGTGATAGTGAAAATCTGGTTGAAACCAAGATCATATACAAATTTTCGTATAGTTTTTTATCGATTGCTCGGCATTTATTCATCGGATTTAGATACCAAGTACACCAGTTTTTAAATCAAAACCTATTTTTTTTGTGATACGCGAACATACAGACACGAATTAAAAAAACAATGCCCAAATTAGTACGCCATTCTATCTGAATCGCGGGTTATACTAAATTAAAGATCACAAGAACATCCATTTTGCTGATGTTGTTCTGTGAATCCTGCCCCCTTCCCCTCTGTCTTCTGACAAAAAAATAATATTACAAGAACGAGCTGACTAATACACCTAAATTAGATCTCTGGAGCTTATAGCAAGGAAGTTTTCCGCACATATACAAGACGTAAAAAAAAACTAGTAATCGTTTCAGAATATTACGATCTAGGGACTAGGGAGTTATATGTACTTACGTACAACGGGAACGATCTCTTCAAAGAAAAAGCGAGGTGTAGATTATTAGACCTTGAAAACGATTTAAAAATTAAAAAAAGACACGGAAGTTGAGCAATAGCTCTTGTTGTCTCTTTCTTATTTAAAGTGCCAATCTGAGATGGCAGCAAATATTTCGTGAGACAAACAGGACAAGAACTTCTTTAATTTCCAGAATAGTATTAAAAATCTCATCAGACACCAAAGAGGATGTACTATGTAAATATGTGTAGGTAACCTCTTTGGTACAGTTGTCTTTGCAATGATTATTTCGCAAGTTTATTTTAGTCTGTGCGAAAACTCTGAAACTTTGTACGAGAGAGAAAGAGACCTCCGATCTATCGTATACTTCCTTCTCACGCATTTTCTTGTTAAATTACGTTTTCGGTGAGACCACTATTTTATAAGAGATATCGTTCCAGTTGTACATAATTACATATAACTTCCTTGGCTTATAGTTACAGAGTTATAAAAGCGAGACCATTAAATACTCCTTTTCGTTACAGTCGGCACAGAATAAATAATAGTATTACAGTCAGTCTTTTAGCACGCCCCGGACACTTGCCTAGATTTCTATACAAAAGCCGCGTTCTAGCTCTCACTTTGACAGAGTAGACATAAACACTACACAGATGTTTTGTAAACGCCGACCCAAGAAGAACATACGCACGCGAGTGAGACAGTTGCGTAAAGTTTTTGGAAACGCAAATATTCTGTTTTAGTAGTTGTTTTTTTGATAAAGTACCTACTTATCTGAAGAATGACAATTACTTATTTTAGGCTACTAAGAATAACTTATCTTATTTATCCTTTCAGAACTGAACCAACATGCAAAAATTCAACTACGTAGGATAAGAGGAAGTATTTCTAATTCAGCTTGCAAGATTTAACCTAAACAAACATACATACAAACATTGCAAGTTAAACAACAGCTTTGAAAAAAATAACCGCCTTGCAGCGTCGTCGCGACGAGCGCGTGTGGTGTGCGTGTCCTGTCTCAAGTCAACTCCTCGACAGCTCAGAATCGGTGGCGGGGTGAGGAAGCCCCGATTGGTTGGGGGGAACAGAGAACAGAGTTCTATACGTAGTAATATTAGGTACTAGCTTTCCCGCCCGCGACTTCGTCCGCGCGGACTACTGTTTATCGCGAAGAAAAGCATCCTATGTTCTTCTAGGATATTAAAAACCAATGCACAAGTAGGTATAGCACCATGCTCTTGAAGTTTTTTGACAGACAAGTTATTTCGTTTCCTTGGCAACCGTTCCTTACAGAGCGTAATCACCATTTCCAGTTTTCCCGTGAAAACTTAAATGTTTCCGGGATTAAAAGTATCCTATGTTTTATTCTAGAGTATAAGCTATCTCCATTCTAAATTTCATCAAAATCCGTCCAGCCATTATTGCGTGAAAGGTTACGATATTAACATATACATCAATGCGTGAAAGCTCCCCAAACAAACAAATATAACGTTTCACTTTTATAATATATTGGTATGGATCCTGTGCTTTTAGTCATGGTACCCCGTGTGGTATTGGAGTGATTTTTATAGACGTTTCACGTCAAAAAATACTAGACTAGCGACCCACCCCGGCTTCGCACGGGTAGATATATTGAAAGATAAAATTAGTAGGTAGGTACTTTATTTGGACAAATAGAAAAACAACAATTTCTTACACATATATATGTTTACACTCACGTACCATTTCATCTATAGTATTATTCTGTTGAGTGCAGTGGCGGTCTCGGCTTAGAATAAGAATAAGACCCCTCCAAAGACTATGGCAACATCATTATCATCATGTCAGCCTTTAGAAGTCTACTGCTGAACTTAGGCGTCCCCCAAAAAGCGCCATGACAAGCGATCTTGTGCCACCTCCATCCACCGACTTCCTGCGATGGCTACAATGTCGTTGGTCCATCATTTACATTACCCTATTTACAATAAATTACTTTGACTTTGAATAAAAATTGTCTTATTAAAAATAATTAACATTTACTGGAGTACAGCGCGTTCTCGTTAGATGTATATGGTCAACCCACAGACTCCTAATGGTGGCTCAAGTAGCACAGGCATTGGACTAGTTTTTGAGTCCTAAGCTAAATGACAGAATAGTTTCTGTATCTTTTAGTGGTTGAAAAAACATACATCATTAATTTTAGACTGTGCATTGAATATTACAAAAAAGCCTTGTTTTTTTTATATAAATCAGTTGCATCTACATATTTAGGCCTTTTATTTTACATTATTTTTCAGACCCCGCCATGCCTAAAATGATAAATAACATAAGCCCATAATGCGGGTTGCAGACCGAAAACTAAGCTATGCCGAAGCTAAACTTTGCCAGCTAAGATAAACTAGAAATATGTCTCGTGCACACCAAGGACTACGCTAAAGCTTTGTGAAGGGGTGCCAGGGTAGGCGGGAGGGGAGTAGTTTGTGTAGCTGCGCATCGGCATACACGATTAGTTTTGCTAAGTTACCTTAGCTTGTTTTAGTTAGCTCACATAGCTTAGTTTGCAGTCTGCACACAAGTATAAAACACTGCATCAGCTATGCGAGCTGAGCTAAACTAAGTTAGTTTAGTTTTCAGTCTGCAATCCGCATACAGGTCTTCTAGATACTTAAAATTTACTTTTTAAAGACTGTGAGAATTAGATGTAAGTCGTCCTTTCCATCTTATTTAGAAATATAAAAAACACATGTTAATAAAACAATCCACGATCATAATGTAAATAATAAATTTATACCTTTTACACACTCATAGCCCTGGTCTAAGATTCTGTCGCAGGTGTAATGGCATGGACACAAACATCCACGACCCGAAGACAAACATTTATGCTCATCACACAAATATTTGCCCCGGCCAGGATTTGAACCTGGGACACTAAGCTCAGCAGGCAGAGGCACTACCAACTCTCAATAGGACAAAATCCAAAGTACATGCTTAGGTAGGGTCTAGGTACATAGACTTGATAATAATATGAAGAGCCGCAGTTATTTTAAGTGCTTCTTCGAAACACGTTTCATCTAATTTAATTTAATCTATGATGGCTCACCTAATACTTATTTTATCTATACATCAATTAGCACAATGTTTGATGCATCGAAGTACGTTTGTTACATGCATCATTGCTCACAAAAACTATAGATCCAAATAAATTTTACCCAAAAAGGATTCATCTAATTATCATACTCCGATGTTACTATTCATCCATTGCGCGTCAGGTAACGCGCATCATGCTGAATAACTTTTATTTTTCACTTTTCCAAAGCGTGTAGCTCAAAAAGGGTTGAGAATTCTGAAAAAAATATATGTATAAAATTTTATGAGCTTTCAATTAGTATACTATCAAGAAACCGTTTCCCTACAACGAACTGTTTTTGAGATATAAGTGAAAAACCTAAAAAGGGGAACTTTGTGCCCCCCTCCTCACTCCGGCTCACCTCCTAGACGTTAGGACTTTTAGTATGTGCACATGTGCACTCCCTAAGCACCCTTAACAATTTTCTGAAGGAATCACTTAGGTACCTGCTCACGCACTCTACAACTCCTTTATTGACTGGACTACATCGTCATTTCCCTAGGTGTGATTGTCAAACGATCCCAGTCCAACAGATCCCAATACGAACGGTAACTATGGTTACCAAAAGTTAGTAAATATACATTATATATACGGTTTCATATCGCGTGCACGCAATCTCTTATCTTCGAGGGTTCAAGCCCCCGAAAACAACCACTCGCAACGTCTACGCTGCGTCTGGGTTCATTAATAATTATTTACAACCCTTTGTTGCTTTATTGCTCTCAATTTTGGGCACGTTTTATGGACGCTACTTATTTACCGTGAAACAAAGGCGTGTCAAGTGTCATTCTGTCTGAAGTTGGAAGTATCGGTGAGCTATTATGGGCTTTCATGCTTTAGACCAGTGTCCGGAGGTTGATGAAGGTTGCACAGGTCTAGCGACACTTACGATCTTAACTATCAAATTATCAGCAAGAAAAAGTTTGTGAAGTAGGTACAAACAATGTTTATGGTGTGTAAAGGTGGAGTGGAATGAAATCGAACCGTTCTTAACGTAAAAGGTGTGAAATCTGTTAAAAAAAACTTTGGCTTAACAAATAGGTATGTCCTGAGATCTAAGCAAGACTCACTTGGTTAAGCCCTCTCCCCTGACCCCTAAGCATCTTAACATTGATCTTCTTATAATCAGCTCTTTTTTTAGGGTATCACGTCATGAAGCACTTTCTAAAGTGCCTAAAGATAGGGCACAACTGCTTAGTAGGCAACGACAATCAACCCGGTCTTGACGCCAATTAAAAGGACTTTTTATGTGTGTGTGTGTGTGTGTGTGTGGATATAGTGAATAAATAAGCTAAAGTTATAGACTTCGGTAGTAATAAGTGAACTTCCATACTGAATAGGGAACAGTGTAAAATAAAAATGAGGAGATATCTTCACTGGAGGACACACTGGACATGACAATCCATTCACACTTGCATCGGTCCTAGGAGCTATGTTGATATTATTATTTGTAGGGCTGGTACTTCAATTTGGTACGTCGGTGACTTTAGTTCTTTTGCGAATATCCCTCAGAGAAATTACTCTGAGTGATATCCGTAGGTATTTTGTATTTTATCTGGCAGAGATCCCAAGCATATCCGTAGCACGTTGAGTGAGATTGAGCCTTTGAATCAGACAAAAAGTTAGTGACCACTTAGAACTATAAAAATTCTGTGACCAAGTGTCAGTGCCGTAAGCCATCACTGGCAACACACAACAAGATCTAAGTAAATAAAAATTACAAGTATCTAGCTAGCTAGCTACTTCAAGGAAAAGTTGGGATATCTTTGGATCCGTCTTTTTGTTTGCCCTACATTTTCTTTTCCCGTTATATCAAAGAGTATAAAAATGCGAAGTACCCAATAAGCATCTTAAGTTAGTAGCCACTTGTCATCGGTGTCGAATCGCATCCCCTTACAGGAAGCAGAGAGGAGGTAGGTTTGTATATATATTTTCTAAGTAGGTCAATCAATATGCCATATTTCAGAAGATGATTATAATAACAATGTGGCCCAATTCAAACTTTTTCTATTTTCTCGTTATTAAGATAAGTCCCTTTTTTCATGAAACAGACTCTGTTTAGTTATCGATTTTTTCAGCCATGGGGCTTTTGCTAGGGTTCACGAATGACTAAATGACATGAATTCTAACGGCTGGACGGAGTTGGATGAAATTTGATTCGCAGATAGATAATATTCTGACTTTTTATTACGTGGATGAATCCACGGGGTGCAGCTATTTTTATATGAAATGCCTCAAGCATAAATAGGTACTTAGGTAGCTATCTCACGTTTTGTTGATACTTGAAAAATCTATGAAATCAAATCAAAAATCCGTTCTGTGGGCTGAACGGATAATGATGCTAATTTTGGCGCTTATATTTCATAGGTACCTATAGTGTAGGTAGTAGGTAGTCTAATCATAGCATACACAGTAATTGTCTTTGATAGAGAAGGACTATAATTTTGGTTTTTAATAAAGGCAAAGACATTATGACATTAGTTAGGTAAAAATGTTTTACTACCAGAAGGGTAATCAATATTTTCACATTCTTTGTCTAACGTTAGCGTAAATGCAAGCAATACGAAATTCATCGCTAGATGGTGTGGATATCAATCATGCCTAATATGCTCAAGGTCATTGGCGTACAGCCAATATTTAATTATTTAATTACAGCCTTAAAAATATATTTTTGTCGGAAATAATAAATCCACCCGTTGTTGAAGTACATAGAACAAGTTAATAATATAATTAATCAAATACAGACTTGAAGAAAAATTATAACATTCAAAAACAAGGAAAATCGTTTGGTTTCTTTGGCAATGAAGAGTTTCGTGTAAAATATTATCGATTTATATATGCGGTGTTAGGTATATTTTAAGACCAATAAGTTGCTAGCTCTTTCACCAACTCATAAAGTAATAGTAGATTATGCATCAAGCGTAAAGTGTCTCATTCTGCGCCAAGTGGTTAGACTGGAGCCTAAGATTTAGCGAAGGCTCTAAAAGAGTGCAAAAAGTCACTTGAGCGAGTGTCAGTAATCTGCTTTCCTTTCCACTACAAAGTAATATTAAATTTTCACCTAAATAAATAAATAAATATAAATTTATTCGGGACTAATCCACACCAATTACCTAGCCCCAAACTAGGATACCCTGTAATATGGGCACTAGATAATGGATAAATATATATAAATACGAATATCAACATCCATGACTCGGAAACCATCATTTCTGCTCATCACACAAATTATTGCACCTTGCAGGATTCGAACCCACGACTGTTTGATTTCGTTCCTAGGATCACTAGCCACTAGACCAACCGGTCGTCAAAATGTAAGCAGTATACAATTTTCAGTCACATTAACTTTTATATTCGCGCCAATTCCGTTACACTCATTATTTAAAAAATAATACATTCTATTTATAAATCTCTATGGGATGAATGCATTCATTCAATACTAAATGCGCCCCACGGTTTCACCTACTTGATGGGTGATGTTGATGATGGTGATGATAATGATGATGATGAAAAGTATCCAATATGTTATTCCAGGGCATAAGTTATCTCCATTCTCAATTTAATCAAAATCCGTTCAGCCGTTTAAGAGTGAAATTAAATGATGAAGATGATAATGAAAAGTATCCTGTATTATTCCAGAATATAAGCTATCTTCATTACAAATTTCATCAAAATCCGTTCAGCCGTTTGAGAGTGAAAGAATAACACACACACACACACACACACACACACACACACACACACACACACACACACACACACACACACACACACACGCATTCATTCAAACTGTTGCCTCTATAATATTAGTGTGATGAAACTATAAAAAAAGTGCAGTAATGGATTTCCATACTTACAGCACTGTAAAACTGTAAAGTAATGGATTTCAATACTTACATACCGCACTGTTTTTATGATGGCAGTAATGAGTTTCTGCTTAGGTTTGAGGTGAACAATGGTAATATTACTGTGTGGTGGGAAAAAAAGTTATTCTATGCTGCAGCCGTAGCTCCAACGCTTGTCGCAAATTTTTATCGAGTAGAAACGTCAAATTGATGGCAGACACAGCGCGACCATAGACGAAATTTCACTTTTTATTGAGCTTGTATTGCTAATCGTAGGAATAGTTATGACGAAGTTTATTTGTAAGAAACTTATTTCTAGGATAATCTAAGCATAGCTATTCCTAGTATAAGGCTCGAATAAAGATGATTCAAATATTTTTATTTCTAAAGCTTTATATAGAGTTACCTTATTAATGTTTAGATTATCTTAATAATAACATGTTTTGATAGCTAAGTATGTATCTATACTTATAATAAAACAATAACAATTCCAATTCTGTACATTGAAGATGTTTAGATTTTTTGGAGTGTTCTTTTTATTCTATACTGAAGCCAAAACTCCATATTTTTCATTTTTGTCTGTCTGTCTGTCCGTCTTTCTGTATCTTGGCAGTGCATCACGTCGAAACTAATGAATAATTTCAAATGAAATTTGGTATGAGTTGAGTTCATACTACGAGGTAGAGCATAGGATATTTTTCATGCTGAAAAATTAAGGGTTCCCGCGGGATAGGGGTTTAAAGTAATTTAAAAGAACACGTACCACGCTGAAACTACTGGACAGATTTTAATACAACTTGGCAAATTCATTAATTATATAACAGGTTAAAATTATGGATACTTTTAATCCCGATAAAATAAAGGATTCCTGCGGGATACGGGCCCATAGTTAAGTTTATTTTGAAGTAATTAATAATATTTTTTGGAGGGTACTCTATGGCTGTTTATTTTTTCATTTTTGTCTGCCTGTTTATCTGTCTGTCTGTACCTTAACCGCGCATGATGCTGAAACTACTGAATGAATTCAAATGAAACTTGGTACGATTTGAGTTCATACCAAGAGGTAGGACATTGGATTCTTTGCATCCCGAAAAATTAAAGGATTCTCGCAAGATAGCGGTTAAAATTATTTAAAAGAACACGTATCACGCTGAAACTAATGAATGAATTTTGATACAACATATCACAGTCATAGTTATACGATGGGTTAAAATTGAGGATACTTTTTATCCCAAAAAATATAAAGATTTCCTGCGGGGGTTCAAATTTATGTTAAATTAAATTAATAAATAATATTTTTTGGGACGGTACTCTATATTGTATAATGAAGCCAAAACAATTTTTTGTTCATATTTGTTTGTCTTTAACCTGATCGTGCATCACGCCGAAACTACTGAACCAATTCAAATGAAACTTGTTATGAGTTCACACGACAAGGTAGGAAACATTTCATCCCAAAAATTTTTTTTTTTTTATTAATTATTCGTTTTCTAATCTTGGAGACGAAAACATAACAGCAAGACGTTTTGTAACTATTCTCGGAAACGTGTCTCAGCAGTGAAATTTTTATAAATCTATTTTCTTTTTTATAATTTTATTTTATGTTTCTATTTTTTTTCTATTTTATTTATTCTATAGAATTATTTATATATAATACTGTTCTTTTTTTTTGCGGTGGGTCTTAAAGAACTCCGAGCCGATTGCGTGAAAAATTTTCACCAGCCCGTTGTTTAGTTCGTACACTGTATCGCATTCGGTAAGGATTTGAAAGCGATTTTGGAGTTCCAACTGAAAGCTCTCCGGGTTTTGGATTTGGGCAGGACTTGTGTGAAGATTTGATCTCATCAAACGAGACCTCTCCAGCTTTACGTTGATATTCAATGAGCCTCTTACCATGCGGTGCTCACTGCCGCTCTTAACCCTGTTGATCACAGAGACATCATTGCATATATGCCTATTGGTCATCAAAATGAAATTTATCTCATGCTTATGACCGCCGGCGTGCAGCCACGTCCATTTCCTGGACGTGCGCTTCTTGAAAAAGGAGTTCATCATAAAGAGCCTCTCCTTCTCAATGAAGTCAGCCATTCGCTGAATCCTTTGGTTCCGCTGTCCAAATTCAATTTGCCCCACTCTCAGTTCATCTTCATTCCTCATGCCTAGCCGTGCTTTGAAGTCCCCCATCACCACTGAAGTGTGACATTTAAGTACGTACCCATTATATCCGCTCAACGGTCACATCGTAACTAAAAAGCGTGCCAAGTTGTCGAGGCCACCACGTAACACTAGTGGCTGACGTCAATAAAACTTGAATTACTAGATAGTCAATTAGTTCTTCTAATTATAAGTAGTTGACTGTAATTAGCTTTTGAAACAAGGTACAAAGACTGGGGTGTTATTTTGATGAGTCTTGTTTCAATAATATTTATGACCACTTATATTTAAATTTGTTAACGACTGCTAAAAAACTGTTTATTGAAAAAGTAAGATCGATACGATAATATTTTTTGTGTTAATAGTCTGATAGATAGTTACTGTCAATGTATTTTATTCTGAATAAGCAAAATAATAGCACTTTATCGAGTCAAAATTAACATCTCATAAACAAAGAGAAATACAGTAAATATTATAAAAATATCATATCAAAAACTTTTTGTAACTGAGTATGCTTTGAGTTTGAAAAGGAAATTTACCAACAAAGTTAAATTTCACACTGGAAAAGGAAATACTCTTCTGACTCTAACGGTGCTTATAAAATACACATGTTTGAGAAGAAGGCACCAAGTAACTCTACGGGGATGTCATTTATTCCATATATGTTAATTCTTGATATATTTTTTTTAAATGTCAGAAATTATAATAAAACATTTCATAAATTACAAATATGAAAGTAACCGATTAAAAAAAAGCTATCTAATGAAACCAGTAGTGATTTTTAACATAAAACATGAAATCAGCACTCAATTGCGGCAAAATCGGCCCTCTCGCACTAATTGGTCGCTTCTCGAAAGTTTTTGTTCCATCAGGTTGTCAAAATCACTTATTCGTGTCAAGAATTTGTTTAGCTACGGCTTGCTACATATAAATAGAGTTTTATCATTTGTTATTTATTTACAATTAGCAACCTTGGTAAAGCAAAAATAACTTCCTCACAAAAAAAGTCATAGTTTTTTTATACATATTCTGTTTCTAAATACTTTTTTTTAGCATTGTTTTTTACATTACAAATGAAACTAGTAAAAAACCTGTTTCTTGGTTATCATTTCAGCTATATTCTGCTTAGTATACACTAGACCACTGTTATCTAAGAACACTATCAATCAAATATTATAAACTACCTGTGCCCTGCAGTTTTATCCACATGGACTATGTTAATAGATGATGATAATTATTTTTTATGCGAAGATAGGTTGAATCATGAATTAACACCCTAGGAACTAGGATACTTTTTTCCCCGTAAAAAAACTACGGTTCCTGCTGTAAGATATACATAGACATAGCCTATGCGGGTTATAATTACGTATAACGTTGAAGTAAATTTCAAAATGTAAATGTCTATATTATTTATCTGGTCCAACCATGAAGCTCATAAGAGGCCAAAAACCCATTTGTGGCGTTTGAGCATTCGAGAGTTTAGCAAATGGCTTCAACGTTGGGTATTTCAAAGATTTTGGATTAGTCCTAGGCTGAATTGGGCCTTCGAGCTGTCCAACGATCCAATGCTATACAGGTATTAGTGCAAAAAAATTGCTCGTGGTCTACACAAATGTGTTGCGGATCGTGTTTTGAGAAGCACTGCTCTCCTCAAATGACCTAAATAATTTTTATATACATTTTTAATGTATAAGTATGAGGGTGTGTGTGTGTTTCTCACACTTTTTACTACACGCTCATAAGGATAAGTCAGCGCTGTGTTGCAATTAATATGAGATTCCAAAATGTCCTGCTTCTCTTTGTTTGCGTTCAATATGAAATCTCGGAACTTTGATGTCATCATAATCATCACAATGCGAGTGAGAATATTTTTTAACCAAGCTCCGTATCTAACAGTGGTCTAGTGTATACTAGGCAGAATATAGCTGAAATAAGAACCAAGAAACAGGTTTTTTACTAGTTTCATTTGTAATGTTATATTACAATGCTAAAAAAAAGTAATTAGAAACAGAATATGTATAAAAAAAACATATTCTGTTTCTAATTACTGACTTTTTTTGTGAGGAAGTTATTTTTGCTTTACCAAGGTTGCTAATTGTAAATAAATAACAAATGATAAAACTCTATTTATATGTAGCAAGCCGTAGCTAAACAAATTCTTGACACGAATAAGTGATTTTGACAACCTGATGGAACAAAAACTTTCGAGAAGCGACCAATTAGTGCGAGAGGGCCAATTTTGCCGCAAATGAGTGCTGATTTCATGTTTTATGTTAAAAAAAACTACTGGTTTCATTAGATAGCTTTTTTTAATCGGTTACTTTCATATTTGTAATTTATGAAATGTTTTATTATAATTTCTGACATTTAAAAAAATATATCAAGAATTAACAAATATGGAATAAATTACATCCCCGTAGAGTTACTTGGTGCCTTCTTCTCAAACAGGTGTATTTCATAAGCACCGTTAGAGTCAGAAAAGTATTTCCTTTTCCAGTGTGAAATTTAACTTTGTTGGTAAATTTCCTTTTCAAACTCAAAGCATACTCAGTTTACCAAAAAATTTTTGATATGTTATTTTTATAATATTTACTGTATTTCTCTTTGTTTATGAGATGTTAATTTTGACTCGATAAAGTGCTATTATTTTGCTTATTCAGAATAAAATACATTGACAGTAACTATCTATCAGACTATTAACACAAAAAATATTATCGTATCGATCTTACTTTTTCAATAAACAGTTTTTTAGCAGTCGTTAACAAATTTCAATATAAGTGGTCATAAATATTATTGAAACAAGACTCATCAAAATAACACCCCAGTCTTTGTACCTTGTTTCAAAAGCTAATTACAGTCAACTACTTATAATTAGAAGAACTAATTGACTATCTAGTAATTCAAGTTTTATTGACGTCAGCCACTAGTGTTACGTGGTGGCCTCGACAACTTGGCACGCTTTTTAGTTACGATGTGACCGTTGAGCGGATATAATGGGTACGTACTTAAATGTCACACTTCAGTGGTGATGGGGGACTTCAACGCACGGCTAGGCATGAGGAATGAAGATGAACTGAGAGTGGGGCAAATTGAATTTGGACAGCGGAACCAAAGGATTCAGCGAATGGCTGACTTCATTGAGAAGGAGAGGCTCTTTATGATGAACTCCTTTTTCAAGAAGCGCACGTCCAGGAAATGGACGTGGCTGCACGCCGGCGGTCATAAGCATGAGATAAATTTCATTTTGATGACCAATAGGCATTTATGCAATGATGTCTCTGTGATCAACAGGGTTAAGAGCGGCAGTGAGCACCGCATGGTAAGAGGCTCATTGAATATCAACGTAAAGCTGGAGAGGTCTCGTTTGATGAGATCAAATCTGCACACAAGTCCTGCCCAAATCCAAAACCCGGAGAGCTTTCAGTTGGAACTCCAAAATCGCTTTCAAATCCTTACCGAATGCGATACAGTGTACGAACTAAACAACGGGCTGGTGAAAATTTTTCACGCAATCGGCTCGGAGTTCTTTAAGACCCACCGCAAAAAAAAGAACAGTATTATATATAAATAATTCTATAGAATAAATAAAATAGAAAAAAAATAGAAACATAAAATAAAATTATAAAAAAGAAAATAGATTTATAAAAATTTCACTGCTGAGACACGTTTCCGAGAATAGTTACAAAACGTCTTGCTGTTATGTTTTCGTCTCCAAGATTAGAAAACGAATAATTAATAAAAAAAAAAAAATTTTTGGGATGAAATGTTTCCTACCTTGTCGTGTGAACTCAACTCATAACAAGTTTCATTTGAATTGGTTCAGTAGTTTCGGCGTGATGCACGATCAGGTTAAAGACAAACAAATATGAACAAAAAATTGTTTTGGCTTCATTATACAATATAGAGTACCGTCCCAAAAAATATTATTTATTAATTTAATTTAACATAAATTTGAACCCCCGCAGGAAACCTTTATATTTTTTGGGATAAAAAGTATCCCTTAATTTTAACCCATCATATAACTATGACTGTGCTATGTTGTATCAAAATTCATTCATTAGTTTCAGCGTGATACGTGTTCTTTTAAATAATTTTAACCGCTATCTTGCGAGAATCCTTTAATTTTTCGGGTTGCAAAGAATCCAATGTCCTACCTCGTGGTATGAACTCAAATCGTACCAAGTTTCAATTGAATTCATTCAGTAGTTTCAGCATCATGCGCGGTTAAGGTACAGACAGACAGATACACAGTCAGACAAAAATGAAAAAATAGACAGCCATAGAGTACCCTCCAAAAAATATTATTAATTACTTCAAAATAAACATAACTATGGGCCCGTATCCCGCAGGAATCCTTTATTTTATCGGGATTAAAAGTATCCATAATTTTAACCTGTTATATAATTAATGAATTTGCCAAGTTGTATTAAAATCTGTCCAGTAGTTTCAGCGTGGTACGTGTTCTTTTAAATTACTTTAAACCCCTATCCCGCGGGAACCCTTAATTTTTCAGCATGAAAAATATCCTATGCTCTACCTCGTAGTATGAACTCAACTCATACCAAATTTCATTTGAAATTATTCATTAGTTTCGGCGTGATGCACTGCCAAGATACAGAAAGACGGACAGACAGACAAAAATGAAAAATATGGAGTTTTGGCTTCAGTATAGAATAAAAAGAACACTCCAAAAAATCTAAACATCTTCAATGTACAGAATTGGAATTGTTATTGTTTTATTATAAGTATAGATACATACTTAGCTATCAAAACATGTTATTATTAAGATAATCTAAACATTAATAAGGTAACTCTATATAAAGCTTTAGAAATAAAAATATTTGAATCATCTTTATTCGAGCCTTATACTATGAATAGCTATGCTTAGATTATCCTAGAAATAAGTTTCTTACAAATAAACTTCGTCATAACTATTCCTACGATTAGCAATACAAGCTCAATAAAAAGTGAAATTTCGTCTATGGTCGCGCTGTGTCTGCCATCAATTTGACGTTTCTACTCGATAAAAATTTGCGACAAGCGTTGGAGCTACGGCTGCAGCATAGAATAACTTTTTTTCCCACCACATAGTAATATTACCATTGTTCACCTCAAACCTAAGCAGAAACTCATTACTGCCATCATAAAAACAGTGCGGTATGTAAGTATTGAAATCCATTACTTTACAGTTTTACAGTGCTGTAAGTATGGAAATCCATTACTGCACTTTTTTTATAGTTTCATCACACTAATATTATAGAGGCAAAAGTTTGAATGAATGTGTGTGTGTGTGTGTGTGTGTGTGTGTGTGCGCGTGCGTGCGTGCGTGCGTGCGTGCGTGCGTGCGTGCGTGTGTGTGTGTGTGTGTGTGTGTGTGTGTGTGTGTGTGTGTGCGCGCGCGCGCGTGCGTGCGTGCGTGCGTGCGTGCGTGCGTGCGTGCGTGCGTGCGTGCGTGCGTGCGTGCGTGCGTGCGTGCGTGCGTGCGTGCGTGCGTGCGTGCGTGCGTGCGTGCGTGTGTGTGTGTGTGTGTGTGTGTGTGTGTGTGTGTTATTCTTTCTACACAAACGGCTGAACGGATTTTGATTAAATTGAGAATGGAGCTAAATTATGCCCTGGAATAACATATTGGATACTTTTCATCATCATCATTATCATCACCATCATCAACATCACCCATCAAGTAGGTGAAACCGTGGGGCCTATTTAGTATTGAATGAATGCATTCATCCCATAGAGATTTAAAAATAGAATGTACTATTTTTTATATAATGAGTGTAACGGAATTGGCGCGAATATAAAAGTTAATGTGACTGAAAATTGTATACTGCTTACATTTTGACGACCGGTTGGTCTAGTGGCTAGTGATCCTAGGAACGAAATCAAACGGTCGTGGGTTCGAATCCTGCAAGGTGCAATAATTTGTGTGATGAGCAGAAATGATGGTTTCCGAGTCATGGATGTTGATATTCGTATTTATATATATTTATCCATTATCTAGTGCCCATATTACAGGTTATCCTAGTTTGGGGCTAGGTAATTGGTGTGGATTAGTCCTGAATAAATTAATTTTATTTATTTATTTAGGTGACCAACTGTAATATTACTTTGTAGTGGAAAGGAAAGCAGATTACTGACACTCGCTCAAGTGACTTTTTGCACTCGTGTTTTTAGAGCCTTCGCTAAATCTTAGGCTCCAGTCTAACCACTTGGTGCAGAAATGAGACACTTTACGCTCGATGCAGTAGTCTACTATTACTCTACGAGTTGGTGAAAGAGCTAGCCATCTATTGGTCTTAAAATATACATAACACTGCATATATAAATCGATAATATTTTACATGAAACTCTTCATTGCCAAAGAAATCAAACGATTTTCCTTGTTTTTGAATGTTTTAATTTTTCTTCAAGTCTGTATTGATTAATTTTATCATTAAAGTTAATGATAAAATTAATCAATACAGATCTATGTACTTCAATTATTACTCTTAATGTAACTGTAGGTGTAGATTTTAAAATACTTATTAAACTGAGTTAATGAAGCTGTGTATGTAAATACCTACTTATATACAAATCACAAATGCTTTTTTGAGGATATTATGGACTTAAACTAGGGTAAAGGTAGTTATAAGGCTAGTAAGAAGAATTACGCCGACCTTATGCAAGATATAAATTATTCCAAGTTTATTTGTTGACAGT
The DNA here is from genome assembly GCA_946251855.1 of Alsophila aescularia. NCBI lineage: Eukaryota > Metazoa > Arthropoda > Insecta > Lepidoptera > Geometridae > Alsophila > Alsophila aescularia. The sequence continues at coordinate 55,116,612 of OX276377.1, read as the reverse complement.
TTGCTTATTCGGGACGTTTCCACACCAATTACCTAGCCTCAAACTAGGATACCCTGTACTATGGGCAAGTTAATTAAGTAAGTTAAAGTTAAGTAGTTTAAGTTTATTTGTAAGGCCCTTAGACTAAATGTATTAGAACATTATTTTGTTTTATGAACGTGCGACTGCACAATGCCCGGTGCATGGTGAATACTGTAATTTGCCAGCTTTGAATAATGTTGTTTTAACATTGTTGTTAAGTTTATAATGCTCTACAAGTCAGTGATACGATTAGACGGACGGAATGTCAAACAGCTTTGCCACAACTATAAGGTTCGGAATGACGTCACACGTTTTTTGCGAAGAATTTCGTGTAGCATAGCGAGCATAAGCACCCAGATGTAGTATATTCCTAAACATGCAAGGCCATTCTTCCATCACCCACATCTACGTATCACCTAAGTACAACAATAACAGCGCGGGAGAATAATGTCCAACGGAATTACTACTTGTAGCCGAAGTAATGGCACGACCTATCGGCCGGGCCACCGATCGGCGCTGATATATTCCGACCCAATTAGTACATCTATAGGCTTTGATGTATGAACTGCAATGCGGTGCAGAACGCTGCGATGTGTTACATACGTTACTGACGTGCTTACTTCGGTAGATCGCTTACTGGGTAACTGCGTTAATACGTCCTTTCCGGTCTTGTGCCGATCTGATCCAGTTACAAACCGCATGGGTGCTTGACGATCTTTAGGGTTAGGGTATTCTGTCAATTTTGTTTACATCCTACCGAAACCGACCTAATCAAAATTCTACCCGTTCAAATAAAAAACAATTATCTAAATTGGTTCATTAGTTTTAGAAAAATTAAGTAACAAAAAACAAAACTGACTACTTGAGAAACTCCTCCTTATGTGAAGTTGATTAAAAGGGCACAGTGATCATCACGTTATTCCATTATCTGCTCTCATGCAATTTCTTCCACAAAATTTCGCACCACGCTCGTTCTTCAGATATCTCATAATAAGAAACAAATTTATGAATCATTAAAACCGCAATTTTTCATTATAACTACATTCTACTTACTACACGACTTTTAAGTTAAAGCCTCTCACTTACCGCTGCTACTGAAAAGTTAAAGTGTAATTCTTAAATTATGGAAAATTGAAGCTCACATATCAATAACAACCCATCCACATTTATTACTGGGCAATATTCCGTACCAACCGAGATTATTATAATATACGATAAGGTGACGTGATGTCCGCTAGCGGTGACGTTATTTCCAGATGTCAGGTCTGGCCGTCAACGCTCCCGGAGTCACACGCGTCCTTTCGAAAGTGTCCAAACATTGGTTTTTATTTGGTCACGGATAAAAGTAAATTATTTTGGTTGCATAAATAATTTACCATTTATTGTAAATAGATAAAATAATAGCACATTAATAAGTCAATATCTAAAATGACAAATAATTAACATCCAGTTATGGCCAGGCTCCAAGGTTACATTTTCCCACTCCCCACTCCCCTGCCACCTCCCCTACACTCTGCCACCCGCTACCCACAATAAGCACTAAAGTGCCTGCGTAACAAGGTCGAATATCGCGAGCGCTGTTTGAACACACAATTTAGCTCGGAACTAAATGACGTATGTCTCAAAAGTTATTTATTTTATTGCCAGGCTAATAATGTAGTTAGGTAAATTTTGTGTAAGCCTTAGATAATTAACTATATTGTCTTGCTGTGAGATTTATTTTAGAGATAAAACTTCAGCCGTTTAGTAGAAAAATGTAAATATTACCGAAAATAACGTATTTTTTGTTAAGAAAATGTATCGAATGAAATTCAGTTAATTATGTTTTTGTCTGAGTCTTAGATAAATAAAGATCTCAACACACATATATGTTAAGTTTAAAATTTATCAGGTTTGTGGTTGATCCAGCATATTTATGGAAAAAACCCTTAAAAAGCAAAGCCTGGTTTTAATAATAGGTACTAAAACTAGTCTATCAAGGCATTTCCAATTGGCAACGTTTCCAAAATGCTGGCAGCATTGCCACATTGTATGGCATTGCTTTTTTTCTGGCCTTTACATTGCCCAAAGACTAAGCATTGCATAAAAGTATGGTAAAAATATTAGAGAATCCTAACAGACGTGAAATGCGAATAGTTATCGTTACCACCTCTATCTACCCCAAACAGAACTTTCTGTGATTGCAGGTAATATAGTAAATTATAAAGACTATGCCGTGCTTTACAAAAATATAAAACGGACATGAAAACAAGTAAACTGAGGTAAATATATTTCGTTCGAAAACTATAACCCGACCACCGTCTGTACCTACTTGTAAAAATAACCTATGACACTCTTGCGATGAAAAGGAATGGATTGATACCTCACTTGTCTAAATCGGACCAAGTTTTAGTTTGAAAACATAATTCTTCCCTTGCTTCGCTGTAGTCGGGTAAAAAAATTGGCTTTGACACTATATATCTGAAGACAAATGTATTGATACCTCGCTTGTCAACATTGAAACAAAGGGGGCGACGCTATGGTGAAACATCCACATATATACATAGATAGATGGCTAACCTCATTACCCTTACCTAGCTTCGCCGTACTCGGACACAAAGACATGACTTCAGAAAAAATAACGACGGACCCCAATAAGAGATAATAAGAGGACGGACTTCATATTCTATGCCCTTTTAATAAATATCTGGCTTCGAAGGGTGACATCACTTCCGGTGACCGTGGTGCTATTTCCGGGTGTCAGTTTCCACCGTTATTTCCGGCCATTCACACATCCGAGTGAGCAAAAATTGGCCATTGTCCATCCACCATTTCTCAAATAAAACCTGTGTTTGCATAAGCTACGTTACTCAGAGTAAATATTACTAAACCTACTTTATTAACACCTCACAATGTATCATGACAATGTGACGTTCCAACATTGTTTTTTGTAATAAAATAACATTAACATTATATATTTGGCAATATCATACGGTATTGGTTGACTTCTCACAAAGTTCATTACTATCTTACTCATCAACTTAAAAAGGAGCAAAATTGGGTCAGAATCGAAATTTCAAAGATAAATATAAAAAGATCTCAGAAACGGGTCTTTATTCTCGAACCCAACTATTCTTACATAAAATAATATATAGTTATAAATACCGACCTGTCCAAGTGCTACTCTGTGTAAAGATATCAGTTTGCAGAAGTTGCCCAACTTTGCCCAGATACGAGTAACTGTCAAACAAACTTTCTTATAAAATATCTAAGGGAATTGAAGCTGCCTACTTTTTTCTGATGTTTTTTTATATTATCAAAATCAAAATTGCAAGAGTTAATGTATATTTTTGCGCTGTGTAAAGTTTGTGCCTCTTAGAGATGCATGAGCTTATTTTAACATTTATTCTAGCTCTAATGGATGGCTATTGGACCCCAAGTCTGTTAGCTATTGAATCGCAATAACGCAAGTCGATTGCATGAAAATCGCTAATTTTGACAGTTAACGTAATTGGCTCGCTATTTAGGCTCGACCGCAAGCCGAGAGCTGCTATCTATAGATTTTGAGTATAATGTTATGACGCTGATGCTTCATTTTGAGTCTATATAGACGTAGACATAGACATAGCTTTATTTATGTCAAAAAACAAGTACACAAAATAAAAACATTAAAGAAATAATAACCTAAGTAGTTAGTTAAGTTTGTTGCCATAAGCCGGCCCCAACTCAGCATAATGCTGGTTAATAACAACCAGCGCTGGTCTTCCGTTGGGAACGGCAGGTGACGTCACGCACGGAAATGTCACATAAAATAAAAAATTAACAATAATAAAAATTAAACATTAGGTACAAAAATGCAATATAAAGTAAAGTAAATAGGAATTAGAACAAACGAATTAATATATAAATTGGCAACACTAATCCACACAAAAACTAGAAGTGAAGTGAGCACAGAATAAAATAATATGAAGTGAGCGTCTCCTATATAGTCTGTGGAAGTGAGGCATATTCCATATATCATAAATGGTCTGAGGTATTAATGTGCCCACAGACCAGACAGCAAAATAAAGTGAAGTTGGTAGACAAAAACTGATGGTTTACAGAACAAAACTTAAAAAAAATATTCTTACACGGAAAATACAAGTAAGTTTAAGGAGTTTAAAAATATATAAATATAAATATATGTCCACTGCTGGACGTAGGCCTCTCCTAATTCACGCCACTGAGCTCAGTCTTAATCTCCTCTCATTCTTTCTCTTCCGGCCGCCTTTCGCAGATCGTCACTCCAGCTGGCCACACAGGGCTTATTATTATTATTATTGAGATCAACACACCGTTGCTTCCTGAGTCTGCCTCGGCAACGAAGCCCCTGATACGACACGCATAATGACTCTTGACCAGCGATCTGGGCCCCAATTCTACTAAAACAATCGTAATGTCAATTATCAACAATTTTCCCAAAATTTTCGCTTTTTCCTCATAAAAGTAGTAGAAGTGAAAAATTTGTGTTTTTTTTTTAATTTTGAGTTTTACTTTTTTGAAAATATTTAATTTTGAAAATTTTCCAAAAAAAATCGCTTCTACCACTTTTAAGAGGTAAAAGCGAACATTTTGCGAAAATTGTTGATAATTGTCATTACAATGGTAGTAGAATTGGGGCCCTGGGTGCAGTCGGCTAACATGTCCCACCCACTTTCATTTTTAACCTAGCAGTCTATTTCCCCACATCAGTTAAATGTATATTAACAATTTCTCTAAATATAAGTATATACTCGTATTTTCTCTATTATAAGTATAAGTACGCGTGCAGCTAGTTGTTAATATTAGCCGCGTTTGGTTAGTTATTTCATCAAACTACCGATAGATGGCATTACCGTCTCTGTAAGACGGATTTAGAGATTAAAGGAGAAATTTGGTTGTTGGGGCCGGCACGGTAGCCGAATTTATTAAAGGCATGTGCTGCGCAGAGCCACGGATGGTGCGGGTTCCAGTCCCGTCCGTAATCCAAATTTTTTCTATAGAAAATTATTAGTTATGAATAGCCGGACCGCGATGGTAGAAATCCCTGGTAAGAGGGTGATTGCATTCATCTTTGGAATTTCAAAATTCAGAATACTCATGAAAATGCCACAAGACCGTCTCTTACTTATTATGTTTTCAGGCCAATTAAGTCAGCCAAATTATATAAAATAATAAATTACAGTAGTCGCAACCAATCTATATGTTTGTAATGTTAGGCTCTGTGAACGATTGCGCAGATACTGCAGTGGGGATAAAACAGAATCAAGAAAGAGCGAGATAGAATATGTGAAAAACGTAAGCGAGTGAGCGAGGTAGTTATAATACAATGCTGTCTTCACCTTCAACATTGGGATTGCGCCTGAAAAAAAAGCAGTTTGCGCAGCGACTCGCTGACAATTTCCGAGACAAATACTTGCGACTACTGTACAATGCTTCACAATTTCTGTCTATGTAACATTTGTTATACATAAGTATTGTTTGGATAAGAATACGTGAGAATAAAAAAAAATACCTGGTTGTGCTGTTTCGTGGCGCTCGGCCGTTTGTTTGTCGTGAAACGTTTACGCCACGAACAATTTGATCCTGTCCCGGAACCCTCCCGTTCGCTCTATGCTGGTGTTTAGGGCACCATTGTGAGCTTCAGAACTTCATCTTTCCAAATTTGTGCCTGATCTTAATTTTAATAGGGACTTTCCGTTCACTGCTGACACTATTGTGATTTTTCCACCCCTTTTTATTTATTTACTTATGTAGACTTTTTATAAACTTTTTCTTATTGAATCGAATGTTCTCAACGAAATCTTTACAAAAAAAAACAATACGCTACCTTATCTAAATCGCGAGTTAAAGATCACAAAAACATCCCTTATGCTGATTTTGCTCTGTGCGTCCTGCCCCTATGTCAAAAGACAGAGGGGTCTCTGTCTTTTGTCAAAAATTATATGTTACATTATTGAGCTGACTATATATTACTATAAGCTAAAAAATTATACCAAAAGAGCGAGTTATAAAAGCGAGACGATTATTACCCTTTTCGTGACGGTCCCTTTTTACTCGACTGAGGAGGGTTATGTATTTGGGTTGTATGTATGTATGTTTATTTTTGTTTTTTTTGTTTGTACGTTTCTTAGGCGCGTCCTACAGACTAAACGGCTTTATGGATTTTTATAAATAAGGTATCATTGGAGTCGTCTTGATCACGAGAATGCTATAGGAATATAATATGAAGTGTCAAGAAAACCAATATGGTGGCTTACGGCTGCTATATTGTATTTCCGACGGAACAAAAAATGACCAATGACCATGGTATCAAAATATAAGTATTTAAAAGGCTATTTCTAAAATATATAATGCTTATAACTTACGAGTAGCATTTTCTTTTAAGCTTCTTAACAAATTTTTTAATGTTAGATTATTCAAGTAAATGTAAATACTATAGTATAATGTTGCAATTTCATCTATTAAAGTAAAGTAAAATATGTTAGTAAAAAAGATAAGCTGCGCCCCGCGGTCTCAGGAACTATACATTTTTCCGAGATAAACAGTAGCCGATTTGTTAATCCAGGTTATAAGCTACTCCAGTACCAAATTTCACCCAAATCCGTTCAAGAAGTAATAAACATACACACATACACACAAACACACACACACACACACACACACATGCACACACACATACATTATTACATACATACAAACTTTCGCCTTTATAATATTAGTGTGATTATTTTTGAATACGAGCTGACCGCCCAGCTCTTATTCAATAATTTTGTTCACTGTCGGGTTTTTATATTTTAATAATAATTTTACTTGTTTAGTCGTGGTATTACGTTGTATCGGAGAGATTTTAAAGACGTTGCACGTCAACACAGTTAAGATAACCACGTGTTATTAAATACTTCAAAAACAATGAAAGACAACAGACACTGATAGTAGGTATTGCAAGTAATTGATATTAGTCCCAAAGATTTTACACAACTTGGCGTGGATTTTGATATTCCTGTTATTATTGTTCCTCGCGGGCAAAACCGTGGGCACAGCTAGTATTATATAAAGTCTTCTAAAGAAATACTTTTTCCTATGTCAACTAAAACCTGTAACGCAACTCCGGGGCTCATATGTCGTAGACCCTCCGGGTTGACAACTAAATACTTATTTTTTATAACAGATAAATACAGGTAATCTCTTTTTCTCAAGTATTAATTATATTCCTTTTGTCTTTTTTTATAACAAACTAGTTTTCCCGCCCGCGACTTTGTACGCGCAGACTACTGTTTATCGCAAAAAAAGTATCCTATTTTCGCCTAGAATATTAAAAACCAATGCAAAAGTAGGTATAGCACCTTTAATAGGATTGATGTATAGCACCAATGCTAAAGATATGTTATTTCATTTCCATGGCAACCACAAACCATTCTGTGATGGCAACCGTTCCTTACCGGTAAAATGTTGATTAGTGAGTAATCAACATTTTACCGGGATAAAAAGTATCCTACGTTTTATTCTAGGGTATAAACTGTCTCCACTCTAAATTTCATCAAAATCCGTCCAGCCGTTATTGCGTGAAAGCTCCCCAAAGTAACGCGTCCTTGTGGAACAATCAATAAAAGCTAATGTATTGGGCCCCTACGGCGAGGTAAATGCGCAACAAGGGCCATTATCGGGAAGTAAGATTTGTTTGGAGTTTTAGTTTGGAGAATAGTTATGGAAATAGTCGAAGCTTTAAGCACCTAACTTTTATTTCACGTGAGTTGATAACTTTTGTAAAAGTCACTTAACCTACGAAGATGAGTTTAGATACTCTGGTATTATCACATTTTACTGAGACACAGCGAAACTCTCAAGGCGCTGCTGGCTCCAGTTCCGCGACTTAAGGATGATTCACACCATGCTGGGAACGAACCGTGCCGTGCCGAGAAAGTGTATACCAGGACTATTGGTCGGATCTGGCAGGTGATCGAGATATATGGAAGAAAATGGGGGACATCTTTACCCAGCAGTGGGACAGTATAGGTAAAAAAAAAAGATCCGATAGGCTATCGAAATTAGTAGGCGTCAGGACTCACACAGAGACGGCGGATATTTTCTGCTACCTGCTTGGAGACCACATCTTTGTGGAGCGACGGATGTTACTGGTGGAGATGTACTGAGTTCTGTTTATTGTGCGACGAAGAAGATTCATTCCAGGATGCGATGGCACGCAGCAGACAATCCCTCGCCCCGCACCAGTTGCTCTCAATGCGCGCGCTGCGTGCAGTGGCCCGCAGTGCGAAGCAAGATACGTTCGCGAGTGTTCTGCACTCGCCTTCAGAAAGACCACCGGATTGAACTAATATACGTGAGTAACTCCCGTTTTTTGCCTTGTAAAATATTAAATAAACTCTACGAAAATTGTCGTTACCCTCGTAACCATAACTATGGTCACGACACACAAGCCCTACAACCTCTGTTTTCCCACAAAAAGAGCATTCAAAACGAGCCAGCAGCCTATATCATTACACTAACAACGTTGATAAGCGTTAAAAGCTACTAAGCGCCTAGTTTGTCCTCTCCATTATGGCCAGCTTCCTGTAACATAGCAGCCTCCTATCATAAACCTTTTTATGAACACTGAGCCTTTTATGGAGTAGCCAAAAAGGGAGCAGTACCATCCAATTTCATGTTATCACGAGAACTAAAGTTTTGGGGTTGTACGTAGGTATGGTGACGGACTCATGGTCACACCGTTTTGTCATACTGGTGATTTTCATATGGCAATTTTTTTTTTTTTTTTTTACTATGGACTTACAGTTTTTGTTTCGTTTTAGGTTCGATTGAAATCTTAGGCCTAAATTTAGATTAGTGCTAGAAAAACGGCACTTGTTTGCTTGTCGAGTGAGGTAGTGCTGACTCCTGGTCACAATATAACCATGTTAGAGTACGCCAGTCCGCCCTAAGGCCTATGACATGGCTTAACGACTGCTATTAATCAAAAACAGCCGCTACCGACAGCTTAAAGGGCCCTCCGAAGCTCGGAGCAATAGCAAAACCGCACATGATTTAAAAAAAAGTAATTGTTGCGGAGGTACCTGGAATCATTGGATTATATTTTGTACTGGAATATCGCTGGCTACCATCGCTCACGCCAGGAAATAAACTTTTTAAAAGGCGAAACTGAACCATTCCACCAGGCCTGCAGTCTCAACATTGACAGCAATTGCTTTACAACCGAAATTGGTTGCAAATACTATATTTGGTAGCCTCTGTGAAATATCGACGTCAGACATGATCAATTTCAGTACAAATACCAATGAAAATCGATACCTTTTGACAATAACTGTCAAACCTACAGTTGTCATCGGTACAAGTATATACTGATTTCGGTTGTAAAGAAATCAATATCAATATGTCGAGACTGCAGGCCCTGTTCTAACTAGTTGTAAAAGGATTAGTTACAAAAAGATGGAAAGACAAACTTTCGAAATATTATTAGTAAATTTTGGCACAAAAGCTGATTTACAGTAACGTGGTTGTTTACCGTGGGGTCTATGTGTTTATTCTTGATGACAAAACTATGTAAACTGGCTGGTTTGCATAAACCGTTTAGATCTGATCACTGACACGTGGCTAAGTAGTTAATTTCTAACAATAGCTCTTCCAGGCATTTCGGTGTGTCTAGCAATTTTTTTTACTGTCTCGCCTGGAAATAGGCTAATTGGCCCAGATAAATGTACTCATGGATGTATTCGATTTCTGCGCCATCGACTTCTAACCTACGTTTCGTGCTATTTGTCATCAGCTTGGTCTTCGACATGTTCATCTTCAGTCCGACCTTGAGGCTTGCTCGGTTGAGTTCAGTGATCATGGTGCCTAACTCTGATGCTGAGGATGAAAAAAGAACTATAACGTCGGCGAAGCGCAGGTTTGTTAAGCTTTTTTCTCCGACAACAATGCCCTTCTCATCCCAGCAATGTTCAAGATTCCTAAAAACCTCTTCTAATGTTGCTGTGAAGAGTTTTGGTGATAGCGGGTCTCCTTGCTTAACTCCTTTGTGGATGGGGAAAGGATGGCCGAGCTTGTGTAGTTTTATGGCTGCGGTACTATTGCTATAGATGTTTTTTAGTAAATTAATGTATGTGGTCTCTATTCCTTGGTTATGTAAAGATTCAAATATTGATGAATGTTTGAGGCTGTCTAAAGCTGTGGTATAATCGATGAATGATATGTAAAGTGGAAGTTTGAATTCAAGATATTTCTCGATGATTTTGAGTGTGAAGGTGGTCAGTTGTAGAGAGGCTGTGTCGGAAACCTGCTTGTACCGCACGTTGGTGTAGGGCCAGCTTTCCTGAAATTCTGTTTTCTAGTACCTTGATAAAAGCTTTATAAAGGTATGAAACGAGGCTTATGGGGTGGCTAGGTCTGCCTTGTCTCCTTTTTTGTGAAGTAGAATTATATTAGAATGGCAAAAATTATCTGGAAAAGTACCTGTTTTTAAAATTGAATTGAATAGATTTGTAATTTAAATTATCACTACTCACGTGAATATAGTCGAAAATATCGACCTAGGTTTCGAGCGTATCGCTCTTCTTCAGGAGATCACGCCGCGAGATCCCGATGCGCACTGCGGGCTGCGGCCCGCTGCGAGCGGCGCGTGAGATGCGGCGGCGACTGGGAACGGGGACGCTCGGTGCTCGTACTGCTTTGCACCGCCGTCGACGGAGATTGAACTCCTGCTGGCGGTGGCGATGGAACTCCATCGCTATCCATTGCATCATCGCCAAATGTGCTGCCACATACAATGCTGACCGTACAATGCTCACACTCTAGACTGCCTACCACTTGCTGCGTCGAGGAAACATTAAGCACGGTTTTCCAAGCTGGAAGCACGTCCACCCACGGTCCCGGTTGAAATTAGGCAGTGCGCGTCGGGAACTCCCGAAGAAGAGCGTCGGATACGCTTGAAACCTAGGTCGATGTTTTCGACTATATACACGTGAGTCATAGCCGGTAGTGATATTTTAAATTATGTATCAGGTTCACGAAAACTTCAACACTAAAATGGATATGTAATTTTTGGCAGAAGTACACTTAAACTTTTAAGGCTTAGGTGGTAATGCCGTCTTCGCCAAAACTTCTGCTATAACTCATGTTTACCAATGCCCGATGAACCTCGTATCCGGTTATTGGCGGAATGTTTTCAGAACATGAGTAAGCTTCTGTGGCTTGTTGGAGATCCTCATCGTTATTGGCATACAGAGATTTGTAATATTGCGTGCAAATATTGAGTTTTTTTTCCCTGTCACCCTGTTTCACACCCTTATTATCCCTTAAGCTACCTATAGCTGCTTTTCCTGCTTCTCTGCCTCTCATTGCGATTCTAAGGCACTGGTTTTTCCCTAAAGCTACTTTAAGTAGTTCTACGTTGGCGTATATCTTTACGGATCCTTCTTTTAACTTCTTTGTCCTTTGCGCTGCGCTCTGGTGTATGGACGGTCAATGTTTGACGTTCTTCAATTAATTTAAGGGCGGGAGCGCTGAGCTTTTTAATTTTGTTTTTAAATGTTTTGATTTTTCGACTTGCTGCATTGATATTCTGTGAAGCATTATTGTATTGTACTTCAATTTCATCTGAATATGCATCAAGTATGCTAAAACTATTTTTTAGTTCAAGTTTAAATCATCTTTATTAGCTATCAAGATAGATTTGTCAATTCGTTTGATTGTATTTTTGATCATGCGGATTCGGTGTATCTTTAAATTAAATTTAACTGTCATTCGGAGAGGGCGATGGTCAGAGCTAAATTTTAAGGTGTTCTGGTGGTTGTGGTTTTTTACATTAGTTATTATCTGTTCGGATAAAGAGAGGCTAAAATCTATTTTATTTTTCGTAACACCGTCCGGAGAACGCCAGGTCCAACGACGCTGAGGTTTCTTGAAAAAGAAACTGTTGTTATTTTTTAAAATTCGTACCTCGACGGAAGCGAGTACAGAAAAGCCATCGTACTAATGGAAAACAAATACGAGTATATTACACAATAGATCTTCATTTCTGTTTCGATTCATAAAAAAAGTATATTTGTATTGTAAAACAAAGAATGCTATAAAGGCTTTGTATCTCTTTGTTTTCATATTTTTTTCAATGTTGTATTATCATTTCGGGTATAAAATGGTAGTATGGATATCGCTATAAGGCTTACAGTGTAAGCTGATAATACACGCCGAACATTTCACACATTTATTTTTTCATCACTTAATATGAACAGCTGCAAACGATTTTTGTCGGAGTTTCAGGTAAAATACATCGCAGTTAAAGTCAGGAATTAATTGCTAATTAAGTATTAGACAAACGTGCTCTTCAGCCATATACATTTTTTTATTCCTTTAAGTGACGAGACTGGCAGGTCGCTCCCCTAATGGTAAGCGTCACGTCTGTCTATAACAGTTGCAGCGCCACCCAGAACTTTGGTTGCAAAATATTGCGCGTCAATGCACTGCGCACGTCACCCTGAGACATTGGTTGTTAAGTCTCATTGCCCAGTAATTTTGCTGGAAATATTGCCCTTCAAACCGAAACACAGAAATCTTGACACACTACTGCTTGGCGGATGAATATCTGACAAAGGTGTGGTACTACCCCAGGTGGCCTCTTGCGTAAGAAGCCTACCACTACAGACCATGCACCTACCATACACCTCATCGCTTTCTATCGGGCAAAAACTAGCTTAGTACTTAAATTTTATGTAAGTAAATACTGTATATAGGTATTTATTAAAGTATCAGCATTATCATTCAACAGGCTAAGACAGTGCGCCTCCTCTATGTTAATATGACTTGGAAATTTTGTATAATTATCCAAACCAATTTACGCTTCGAATATTTCCTGAACTTTGATCCATTTTTGTTTATTAAGATGCTGCTGGCTGTGAGCTACGTTAGGTATACTTTCTTTACATTTTCTTATCAGTTTTTGCTTCAGTAGGCAGGGTTCGCGGGGTAAAATATGAAGGTGCTCTCCAAATGAACTCCTACCAAAAGTACCACTTCTTTACCTTAAAGTTTGTTCATAATGTTCCGGCCACAGCCGCAGTTAATAATGAAACTAAAATTGGGCTGTTTTGTTATTTTAAGCGGTTTTGAAAGTTGGTTCATTAAAAATGAATTATATGACCATTAATAATATGGTTTTCCTTGTGGCACCTTTAAGGTGGGGTTGTGGTGTATAAGCCCTGTTTTGAGTTAAATACCAGGTAGCAAGTGGGTATGCAGGATAGAGCTAAACAATATTAGAGGTTTGGTAAACTTGAAATCATATGGTCTTGTTTTTTGGTTAGATATGGATAAGCAGAGCTACAAACGTTGCTGAGCCTAAGCCCAGTTAAAAACAATATGAGACTGAAACATGATCGACATCTAATCAGTAACAATATACCAAATACTTAAGAAGTCGGCGAAGGAAGAATTGTCCATACTAACGAAATACCAAAATCTGTTGTAATTGAAGCATATTTCCACCATTGTCATGCTTTTAATCAGTTTTTTTTTTTCTTTAAAATACTTATTAGCTAATGGCGCTGTGAGCTGTATAGACCTCGCGAGTCTGTTTTTTTGATCATTATTTTCCAACCCCACACTCACGACCCCTTCTAGTTTATACTTCTTATTAACAAAAATGGTAACAAACACGTTTTGAAGGAATTTGATCTAGTATGGTATAATGGTATTTTAGGACCTGGAATAGCACATAGGTTAGGCACTTTTAACCTAGATAAATAACCACGCGTGCAAAGCCGCGGGAACAGCTAGTACATTACCATCTGTTGGAGATACCTAATTTGTTCATGGTTTATTTGAAGATTCACATATTATGTTGACAAATCGATTCAGTCTTTGAAAAAGCTGTAATAGATTACAGATATTATTGCAGCGTATAGAAGACAATTATAAATATGAACCTAAGTTGATAATAAAAACACTGTATTTTGCGAGTAGTAATTACATTTACGATACTTAGGCACTTACCGGTCATAAAATGGAATAACCATTTACGAGCCGAAACTTCGTAAACATAAAATCTATACTTATAATAAAGCCGTAAGAAAAAGTCTGTACAACGATCATAATTTAAAAAAATGGTCTAGTTGACTTCATATAAGCTTTGAACAAGAATGTAACATTTTAAACAAGTGGCACTAGTGTGAGCTGTAGATCTCGAGAGTACACACTTGTTTGACACTTAACGGTACGATCGTACGTTGCTAGATTGATTTTCCTTATTTTAAATTGCGAACAGGAGCCAATGTTAAATAGCACCGCTGTTAGAACCAAAATTTGAAATCCTCAAATAATACAAAGTGGACATAATTAGAACAGCAATGTTAAAAGTTACGCAAATCCAAACTTTAAGGCTGCTTTTGTGGCAAAATAAACGTTCCTAGAAACAAAGGTAGGAACGCAAAAAAAAAAAAAAAAAAAATGACCTCAGAGTAAATCTGTGAAAATATGCGTTTGTAAAATTCGCTATGTAAATACTTTCACATTGTCATATTCGCAATAATTTTTCACAAAATTCAGGTTACTGCTCCAACAAAACAACTATGACGGCTCCTATTTCGCGAATTTTCCCTGTTGATTTCAAAATAGTTTTGTGTGAGTGTACTTATACTATAGCAATTAGAACGAAAAAGTCTGTATAAAGAAGAAATTTAAAAAAAATGGTCTAGGATACTTCAAATAACGAGAATATATATTATTTGTTTAAATCGTGTCTCTCTGTTTGCCTGTTTGTTTGTTTATTTGTCTGTATGTTTGTTCACGTAAAAAGTACTGGACCTGGTTGGATAACTTAGATTTTGATTTAAAAGCTGAGGTACTTAGGTACTATCTTAATCCGATGAGTAGAAGCCGAGCAATCGAGAAAAAACTTTTTGACGGCAGAACGAATTTTGAAGATCACGTACGATCTCGTATCTCCTGGAATAACCACTATTAAATGAAATGACTACGTGGGCAAAGCCGCGGGCACAGCTAGTATAACATATAAAATGTGCCTGTGTGTCGAAAGGGGCTTATTCTCAGCATAAATGTCCATTGCATTAAATTAGACGCTGAAAAATAACTAGTTAAGCAGTTTGATTTGGAAACCTATCTGGGGGTGCATTCCGATTCACGATAATATCGCTGTGAGCGATCACAGTGCTAATTTGCGTTCCGATTCAGATATCGCGCTCACGGCAGTTTAGTGCTGCAGTTGATTCGGAACGCTCGTGAGCGTGATTATAAGATCACAACAACATAACCTAAAAATTTGCTCAAAATACAAAGTATTACTCGTGGGCAAAGTAGTCTGTCAAAAAATTGGTCAATTGTCTGTAATAATATTTGGAAAACTGTACGAAAATCACACACAACTGAATTCAAACAACAGTTTTCTTTGTAAACAACCGTCAGTCTGTCACTTTGACAGTAGCGCTCACGGTGATATTGGTTTGGGGCATGGTCGGTGTAATCGCAAAATGGTGGATGTAATGACGTAATCCGTGACGTCACAAGGGATATCGTTGTTGCGCTCACGATGATTCGGTACGCGTTTTAGCGCGATAATAACGATTTTATCGATATTTGCGCGTCTCGGAATGCACCCTGGGTTGTACCAGGCATCTGTCACTCTACCTAATTATGCGAGTTAATAACCTACAGCGCGCGACACCGCGCGTGTTGCAATATTGTTGAAAATGCGTAATATTCATATACTAGCTGTACCTGCGGCTATGCCCGCGTGTTTAATTAATATACCAGGTAACCTATACGTGTTATTCTATGACTAAAGTACCTATAAAAAAACAAAGGATTAAAGTTCAAAGTACCTATACAGTACAATATTTTTTCTCGGGGGTAGTTGTGAAGTTATCACAACTTATCTCGAGCTCGAAGTATTTATTTGCTTTAAAATAGAATATTTCATTAGTTTGGAGTAGATTATTAAGATTTTGTAAAGTGTGATATACATTGCCTGCCTGGGAGTGTGTGATTTCATCTTCGGAACACATCAAGTTTTTCTTTGCATAAATATGTTATCTTTGACATCATGGAGGCTATTCAAGATTCACTAACACAAGTGGCAGCTACCTTTAATCAACGTATGGACCTCTTTGACAGTGAGCTGAAGAACTCAACAAATGCAGCCACACCAACTAATTTAGCAGTGGAGTTTACAACCTTCAAGACTTTCGTCATGAATGCGCTACGGTCATTGCAGGCTTAAGCCGATTTTTGCAATGGATCACCTGGAGATGCGTAGTCGGCGTAAGATTCTATTAATTCATGGTGTAACTGAAGAGAATAATGAGAACACGGCTGTGGTGGTCACTGGAACGCTCACAGAGAAGTTGAAACTTGCAGGTTTTAGTGTTAGTGACATCATACGATGTCATAGAATAAGCCGTTCTACATCCGACAGACGGCGACCTATACTATTTAAAATTAATGTTATCGCACTGTGAAACAAAATTTGGGCTTCTAAATCTAGCCTTAAATGAACAGGAATTACTCTGTCAGAGTTCCTTACTAAATCACGTCACGAGATCTTTAAGGTAGCCCGTTTGCGGTTTGGCTTATGAAAGAGCTGTACTAGAGAAGGAATTGTGTATATTCTTGGCGCCGACAGCGTTCGACACCGTGTGACCAGTCTCAATCAACTTGATAATATCAAACTGCTGGTGACAGCGAAGCCAGCACTAGCTAAGGACGTGTTGGCAGCCTTCGCACCCAAAGTAAAGCGGGCAGCGGCCGCCAGCAAGAAATAGCTCATCAAATTATGGAGTGTTGACTAGTTTCGCGGGTTACCTACCTACTTAGTATGACTTATATTACGTCGTATAAGCGCGGTTACTTAGGTTTTGCTTATCATCCATTTAAAAAAATAAAAATATGATTATTTTGTTGTCTTATGTTAGGTATATTATTTACTAACTACATATTGGTAGTAATTTTTCAGTTTTGGAGAATTGAAAGAAAAGCGTTTTTTTCATTACTATTATTTTTCTTTTATTGTGATAATTATTTGCGTTTGAGTGATCAAATAGGTAGCAAATGCTTTCTGTTTCTCAAAATGTCAAGTTCTACTTGTTATTGATATTATATTCTTTGGTAATTTCCTCCATGTCAGCGCTGCTGTCAATATATAAATTCCTTGGTAATTTCCTCTATTGCAGCGCTGCTGTCATTAAAAAAACAAATTTGTAATTGCGTTCCTTTATACGTACAATTTGTATGATACTATAAAAGTAAAAGTGGAGTGCTAGGTGGATTGGGGTTATTTGAAAAACTAGTGTGACCAGAGTAATTTGCTCTATAGTGTATGAAAATGGAATTTCAAAAAGAAAAGGAACTTTTTGGGTATTCTGTAAAATTTTAGTTGTCATCCCTATAATTAAAAACTGGTCAGTCTATAGATTAATGCCGATTTTCGTTTCTAATAAGTATATTAAAAAATAAAAGAAGAAGCATTAGTTTTTTTTTATTTATTTTTTGTTGTTATTACTGTTTAATCTTTATTTTTTACTGTTATTATTTTTCTTGCAGTATTGTGTTGTTGTGTTTCTTATTTAATATTTTGTTTCCTTCTAACAGCACAACCGGCAGGTGGTATTGATACACTTAATAAGTAGTTATTATCTAAATAAGCTTATAGATTTATTATATTATATATATAGATATAGCATAATTATATATTATTTTATAAAGAATATTTTAAAATAATATATAATTATGAACCAAAAAAAGAGGGTAGGACACCTCGCAACAGTTTCTAGCTCCGTATATTATTTATTTTTTAATTAGTTTTTCGGCGTTTCCTGTCTGTAATTTCAAATTAGGACGAAGATTTTATCACAACTAAAGTGCTCCGGTGTTATTTCGACATTCCGGGCAGAAACAAGTACAACAATCTTCAAAGTACGGAAGAGGTTAGCGATCACAACATAGTGATTGTTTTGACTGGATTTTTCAAAAGTCTACGTTTCTGTGATCAAGATATTTTGCTGCGAAAAGTGCCAGTGTGACAGTGTGGGAATATTATGAAAACGAGGAGGAATTTGGGTTTTTGAAAATAAACTCTGCTTCCTAGTACAAGTGGCGCCATCTATCAACCTGACGCCGTACCACTTTGGATTGTAGTTTCTACAAATCAAACTCTGCAATTCTACTCGACCGTAGATCGCGTCGTGTGGTCGAAGATTTGAGGCATCTAAGTTCGATCGAGTTCGCCCGAGCTCCGACAGGAATACACACACGTCACGTCGCGTCGGATCTAGCCCAGTCGGTAAACGATACGAGGACCGCGTACTCTGTGATGAAGAACGAACAAGATGATTAGAAGTAATTTTAAATTATTTTAGGTTTATTTTATTGATTGAACGTCGACGTTTACGTTCGGTTTCCATGTAAAATTAAAAGAATTTTACACTATTTGACATTTTAACTAGATAGGTACATACTTGTTTTTAAATTTAATTGATTCACATTTCTTTTAAGTATTAATTGGATTGATGAATTTTAACTATTTTGATATTTATCATTTTATTGAATTTGATTAATTTGTTATTTATTTATTTTGTGGTGTGATTATTATTTTATATAATAATAACGTTAGTGTATTGGTTTAAATTTTTAGTTTCGGGTGTGAATATTGTTTTTATATATTTATATGCAATAGGTTGGATAGCTGATCGATATGAGTTTAACGCCTACACATTTAAATTGTCCTCATTGTGCAGGGTCTTCCCGTATTTTCGCCGCACAAGGGTTAAAGGTTAATTGGGCGCATGCACAAGGATGTGATGCGTTCAGATGCAGCCTCGCAGGTTTCTCCAACTGACACAAGTAGCGCATCATCAGCGGGACAGGGGACGCCAGCACCGCCGCCTGCTCAGGATTCTCTGGACAGACTTGCTTCTTTTAAGGGAAGTATACCAGTTCTCCGGCACATTCCTAAAGGTGCCCGGAATCAGGCGGCCGGTAAGCTGTGTGACATCATAGACGCATGTGTTACTAACAATGAGGTAGATGAGTGGGGGTCTCTTCTTTCTTTCGCGTATACAGCTCTGAGAGTGCCCGCGAGGGAGTCGCCCGGGAACGTGACATCAAAAGTTAAAGCTAATGTTTTGTCGTCGGGGGTTTGTGATGAACTTGAGACAGCTGCGTCGACGGTGACTACCAGTTCTCGCTCTATTCGGAAGAATATTGAGTCGAAGGTCTTTGAGGGCGATTTGAGAGGTACTGTTCGCCTTTTGTTGTCAGATGATTATTTTGCAAGGCTCCCGGATCCCGATACACTGGCCGCTTTAGAACTGAGCATTCAGGTCCTACGCGTCCGCTCAGTTTCCCTCCTTATCCGGGTTTAACGTTTACTGCGGCGACAGTCACTGTAGATGACGTGATTTCGGCGCTTGGTTCATTCTATGCAGGTTCAGCGGCGGGTTTGGACGGGATCCGACCGGCTCATCTTAAAGAGTTGACCTCTGTGTCGCCGGGAGAGAACGGTAGGCGCCTCGTTGGGAGTTTGACCAGGCTAGCGAACTTTCTGCTCAGTGGTCAATTGAACCCTCTTGTGTATCCGTATCTGTACGGGGCCTCCCTTTTGCTTTGATTAAAAAAGATGGCGGTTTAAGACCGATAGCAGTGGGCAGTGTTTTTCGCCGCTTGACTGCCAAACTGGCTTGCCGCTCCGTCAAGGAGGATATGGTAAGTTACTTGCAGCCACATCAATTGGGATTCGGCACACGCCTGGGTTGCAAGGCGGCCATCCACGCCATGCGAATGTTTGTGATGAACCCGGGGAACAAAGACTCTATTTTGCTGAAACTTGATATTCGCAACGCGTTCAACACTTTGGAAAGAGACGTTCTTTTGAGCGAGGTTATGGATAAAATACCGTCACTCTACTCTTTCCTTCATCAAGTTTATAGACTTCCTTCCAACCTCTTTTTCGACACAAATCTAATTCTTTCAAAAGTGGGAGCTCAGCAGGTAGATACACTCGGGCCGCTTTTGTTTTGCCTGGCTATTCACAAAGCGATTCGTGATCTCAAATCTGTTTTTAACGTCTGGTACCTGGACGATGGCACTATCGGGGGCAAACCGGAAGACGTGTTACAGGATCTAGAGGCATTAATTCTCTGCCTTAGAGACCTGGGTCTGGAGGTGAACCCCTCGAAGTGCGAGTTCTTCCCTTGTGGTACCGAGACTCGAAAACACTTTTCGTGTTTTCATTCTCTTCTTCCTGGCCTCAAGGAAATATCTACTTCAGACCTAAATCTTTTAGGTTCCCCAATCTTTCTTTCTGGTGTCCATGAGGCCATTTATTCAAGAAAACATCTTCTTCTCTCCGCTCACGAACGTCTAAAAGACCTTTCCGCACACGTGGCGATTATCTTGTTGCGCATGTGCTTAGCTCTCCTGAAAGTCACCTATTTATTGCGGACCACTCCAACCTGGCTCGGTCCTGAGGAAGTATCCTCTTTCGACGATGCTATGAAGATGGTGGTAGAGTCAGTCCTTAATGTCTCCCTAGATGAAACCCAGTGGAGTCAGGCAGCTCTACCAATCCGATGTGGGGGGCTCGGGGTGCGATGTATACGTGATATGGGTCTGCCAGCTTTTCTGGCGTCAGCGCATGGGGTGGCAAACCTTGTTACTATGTTAATCAATTTTAATGGTGACGGGGGAGCATTCCCTTTGTGTCTGATGCTGTGTCAGCTTGGTCGGCTCTCAACGCGGTTGCATCAATACCTTATGCAACGCACCTTCAGCGGGCGTGGGATGATGTCGGGTTAAAACGGCTTCAAGATGAATTATTAGAGGGTGCTACGGGAGCCGATAAGGCTGTGTGTGTGTGTTGCAACCTGAATCTGGGGCGTGGTTGCAGGCATTACCTTCGCCCCACCTAGGCACATTGCTCGATAATGACTCTCTGCGGGTGGCGGTGGCTCTCCGCCTGGGCTGTAAGGTGTGTGGGCCTCATATATGCACCTGCGGTTCCATGGTGGAGGCCAATGGCCATCATGCGAGGAGTTGTCATCGCTGCGCAGGAAGGTTCTCGCGTCACCACGCCTTGAACGACATAGTCCGTAGGGCTTATATCAGCGAACGTCCCCTGCGTACTTGAACCCCCCGGCCTGAGCAGATCGGATGGAAAGAGGCCGGACGGGCTGAATTTGGTGCCCTGGAAAAACGGCAAGTGCCTGATTTGGGACGGTACTTGCGTCAGCACTGTAGCTGCCAGCCACCTTAGTCGCACCGTGCACTTTTCATCTGCCGCAGCGGAGGACGCCGGCTGTAAAAAAAGGGTGAAGTATGCATCCTTGGAGCTGCTTCAAGAGTTTGTGCCTTTAGCCGTGGAGACCCTGGGTAGCTAGAGCAGTGAGGCTGAGAGTTTCGTTAAGGACTTGAGGTGTAGGCTCAGTGGTGACTCCCGCTCCGGGTCGTTGTTGGTGCAAAGGTTAGCCATCGCTATTCAGCGTGATAATGCAGCGAGCTTGATGGGCACTTTTGCATCGGGAGCGAGCAGGGCGGGTTATTTGATTGACTTTTTAATATTTTTTTGACATTAACGAATACTATTTTAGTATTTTATTTTATTTAATTGATGACAATATTAATGTAAATTTGTAACTTTAGTATTCTAATTCAACTAATTTATTCACAGTAAAGTGCCAATGAATATTTTTATTCAGGTACTTTAAAATATAATGATAAATATATTCGACAGCAGCAATAGTGACAGCGATAGTGATGAATTTCTGTCATTCTCTTCATCTAGCTTTGAAACTAGCGAAAATAGCTTCACATTCTGATACCTTGTACTCTCAATTTTCTGATGTACCAGATAACTTTAATGCCATCTTATTAATGCACAAAGTATTCCGGCGCATTTCTCTGAGATTTTGGCGTCATTTGACAATAACAATATTCATGCAATAGTAGTCTCCGAATCATGGTTAAAACCTTGTCTCCCCTCTAACTCTTATTCATTACCCGGTTTCATTTTAATTCATAATGATTGAACTGGCAGTGGTGGTGGTGATGTAGCCATCTATCTCCGTGCCCATATCCCTCACTCAATTGTTAGTATGTCTTCACAGCGTCCACCTCCTAATGGCGGTGAACATTTGTTTATAGAAATACTTCTTTCTCATACCAAAATTCTACTCGGAGGCTACTATTGTCCTTCTCTGCGCATTAACTTATTTTCTTCTTTCAAACAAATCCTTGAAAATCTCACTCCTCTATATAGTCACCCCATTATAATGGGTGACTTCAATACTTGCCTTCTGAGACGTGACTGTCGCTCGTCTTCTTTACAGTCTATCATTAAGTCCAGCAACATGCATATTCTTCCTTTAAATGCTACTCACAATTTCCCGAATTCTCCCTCTCTTCTTGATTTAGCTATCGTCTCCTCTCCAATTCATGTACCCAGGCATGGCCAGTGTCCAGCTGATGAGTTTTCCTATCACGATTTAATATTCATATCTTACAAAATACGTCCTCCAAAACCGAAACCTACCATTCTTCTGCATCGCAACTTCAGTGCAATGAAATTGGATAATCTGTGTAAAGATTCTCTGTATAAACATTGACTGGAAACCAGTATTGAACGCAGATTCTATTGATGATAAAGTATCGATCTTTAACTCGACCTTGACACTCCTTTACGATGGCCATGCACCTATTCGATCAATAAAGATAAAACATCTCCCTGCACCTTGGCTTACAGAAGATATCAAATAAGCAATGCATAGAAAAACTGTCGCTAAATCTAAGTTTAAATCTCTTCCAAATGATACTAACAAATCTAAATATGTAAAATCTCGGAATCGTTGTAATATGGTATGTAGAGATGCACAATGTCGCCACATTCACGAGGCTGTAAAAAATGGAGATCCGGCAAAGGTCTGGAGATTTCTTAGATCAATGGGTGTTGGTGACGCAGAAGGGGCACACTAAAGTTAAGTTTTGGCCACTTGCTCAAGGGCACCCAGGGGGTACGAACCTCTGCTTGGACAGTTTGTTGGATTTGCCTTGGCTTGGACAGTTGAGCAGCCCCGATTGTAGCTGCGTTGGGCCTAATATACTGATCGCCGCGAGGTGGGACACGGCGCGTGTCGTAGAACCTATTGCCTCTTCTGTGATTCATTTCCACGCGCCTGCTGCGTGCTCGCTGCATTGGTGTGCATCGTAGTCACTGTCGCTTATTCTGTGACCCCGTTGTCATGCGCCGACCGCGTGATCGGTCGACGTTGCTCGTGCATGCTTGTGTGGCGAAATGCTTCGTTACAAGCTTAATATATATATACATATATATATATATATACAAGTATGTATATTATTATTATTACATATTATTATAATTTATAACAATAAATATAATTATAAATAATGAGGATACAAAAAACGAATGACATATAAAAAACTTCACACTTTATTTTTCTAAACAACCTACAATATGTTAACAAAATCGCTAAGAATTAAACTGTGAAATATAATGAATGATCAAACAAACTTACCTGTACGTGAAATTCGATCATAATTATATGATCACCTTCATTTTTAGCAATTTATACTTACCCTCCCTAAATTTATCTATAGCTATACTCCCGACCCAAAAATGAAAAATTTGATTTTATGTTTTATATCTTTATACAAATTGAGAATAAGATGGCGGTACCTGAGATTGGCAGGGACGGGTTGCCATGCCATAATAAAAATACTCTTTAAACAAACTGTACGAGGGCTGAGACGTGGGGAGATGACTACAATATGTAAACAAAATCGCTATGAATGAAGCTGATCATATAATTATGATCGAACTTCACGTACAGGTAAGTTCGTTTGATCATTAAGTATCTCATATTGTGCGCTTAAGGTCAACATCCATACTGACATTCTTTCCGGTCCTGTGCAAATGTTTTGGTAACTTCCGTTACCGCTCGTATTGAGTATTTGGTCCATTATCATCATCATCATCATCTTCATCATCATCATCAGACGGAAGTTGTCCACTGCTGAACAAAGACTTCTCCTATAAAGCACACCAAAACGTAATACAAACTACCGGCTAGATGGCTCCCCACGTTCCCCACCAGATCGTCAATCCACCAACTGGGGGGCCATCAGGGGGTGTTGTTCCACGGTGTAAGCTATTTCTATTCCAAATTTTCATCAAAACTCTTTCAACCGTTTAAGGGTGAAGGATGATGATGATGAAAATTATCCTTTAAGTTATTCCAGGGTTGCTATCTCCATTCCAAATTTCATCAAAATTCGTACAGCTGTTTGAGCGTGAAGGGGTAACAAACATACACACACATACAAACTTTCGCCTTTATAATATTAATGTGATTAATAAATGTGGGCAAATTTCTTTATTATGAATTAAACGAAAAAAAGTTGATTTTAATTATATCCTAATCTTGTATACGAAATCAAGCCTGAAACAAACTAACAACCAGATTCAAAATTGTTACTGAAAATTCCCAACAGAAATTAATAACAAGGTGCTTTTTACCCTTCCAGCATTCTACGGTTTGTTCTAAGAAAATCGAACAAAAAGTGTTTTTTTTTTTATTTACGGTAAAACCGTTCAAGTTCAAGTTCAAGCATTATTTTGACGTTATTTCGATCGTATTGTACACAGATTTAAAAATGCTCACGTGTGCAGGTACAAATATAATTTCAAATGTAAATTCACCACCGAGCGATCTAGTTTTCGATCGATCAAATGGCTTAAGAGATGGCGTAAAATAAATTGGATTATAATGGCAGAGCTGCGTAAAAGTATATAAAAATTTTTTGCTCCTATTTTGCACGATTTCAAAAGATTTTTATAACAATGAGTTTATAAGTTATTGTAGTTCATTAATTAAACTGATCAACAAATAAGTATGATGTGCGAAATGTGACAACTTGCTCGTGGTAATTTTAGCAATAATGAAACAAACCTTTTCGTTCATTATTTTATTGTATCACTGTCCACTCCCGATATTTAAGCACGTAATTTTACCACGGTTACGCTTGCAGCAGCGACGATTGTTATAATATTAAGTTAATGTGCATTTAAATACATAATCGCGAACAATAAATATTTAAAAAAAATACATAACCGATTTTTATATCACTTTATATTAATGTTTGCAGAACTCAAAATCCATTTCAGAAACTGCATTTTAATCTATTCATATACCTTTATTTTTAAAACTAAATAAACCAGGAAGATAAGTTTAAAGCATTCAAGCATGGCAGATACAATTTGAGAACGGTTAATCTTAAAAATACCGTTTTATTTCGTACTTGCTAAATTTGGGTTTCAGGAAAATCAAAGATCAGGCTCAGATCTGGTTAGAAAGGCCTATCCAGAAGTGGCTTTATATGATAAACTCCCTACAAAATCCCACACGTTTAAGTTGCTAACTTGACTTTACAATTTAACTGCGTTCAATTTCCGAGCGCCTAGTTCCATATAAACGCTTTATCCTCGAACATTGTTCCCACCTCGTTTATCCGCGCTCTCAATATGGTTAAGCCACGACATAAGCTGTTAAACCTGAACCTTGTTCTCACTGTTCGCAAGTTTTTGCTTTGTGTCGACTCAGTGAAAATGAGATTCTCGGCTCAATTTTTCTGGTAATCTTTGGTGGCATATCATTATGGAAACAAACGTGGTTTTATACATTTAAAAGGCGAAAACGTGAGTTACGTAAACATATGTGTGCGAAGCTGGACACGTTCGTGAGTTTTCCGCACTCACCTTGAGAAAGAGCACCGGATCTGGTCGAAACTATAGCAAGAACAATTCAACTAATATACGTGAGTAACTCCCGTTTTTTGCCTTTTAAAAGTGGGATGCTGTAAATTATAAAATTCTTTCAATTTCTTACAATTGCAATTATATTCGTCCCATTTGAACTGACTGTCACAACTGCACATTTATGCGCAGGAAATTGCATCTGCATTGCCAAATCTATACTTATGTATAGGATACATGCAGGTTTATATACTGTTCTATATTATAATCACGGTGAATTGTACTGTATTGTAAGTCTATTTAAATTAAACAGCTTCGTTTTCAGTAAACCTGCGGTATGTGGATATGGGAGTGAGGGGCAGAGGAGCCAGTAGAGTACAGATGACAATCTCACGCGGTACCATGCATGCCCTATGTGTATTTCCATATCCACCCGTCTTCGTCAACATCATCAGCCTATATTTGTCCACTGCTAGATGTAGGCCTCTCCTAATGCACGCCACTGAACCTCGGTCTCCAACTTTCCTCATTCCTTTTCTTCATTACTTTATGGTAGGTACAAATGCATTACTACGAGTAGCAACTGTCATTCTGTATTGATACTTATTATTATCTATAAATCTAAAAAACGGAGAGCCAAGATATACTATCTACTTATCTTCAAGAATTTTCCATCCGGTACGGCAAAGATTGGATTTTCTAAAATTAGCTCAAGGTTTTTTTATCAGCATCCGGTGTTGCCAGTGTGAATAAATCAATTTAGACTTTCATATCACAAACGATATTCATTTTAGACTTCCGGGAATCAGGAACACAGAAAGCTGAAATATTTCTAGCTACAAAAATGGTCTCGAAAAGGTTGCGTTGAGGAAGCGATTGTCAGAAATGCTAGCTAAGCATATTTCGCGTGTGGCATCGACACTGCCCCTAGCACCGACAGTTTCCTCCCAGCCACCACATATGGCACTCTTGTAATAGAGACGTCTCCCAACTCCCGCGCATAACACTTGTAATAGTCGTTGTGACCATATTTATTTCATGTGAACCTAATGAAAGGTATTATAGCATAACCTTATGCGTTTCTAATGTGCACCCCCACTTGTAAACACCCCCTACTATAACTATCAACTTTCTGATAATAGATACAAATGGTAACGAGACCATTTTCCACACGTTGTGTCCTGAATTCAGTATTTTAATTTTATAAAAGGTTTATCTGGTTACTAGCTTCCAATACTCACCACGACACTCCGGCAATTTTTCGACAATGGAAAGTAATTAGGTAACTTGTGCAGAGCAAGCGATTTCTGTTTGAAGAACAACTAGAATAGTTCTTTGTTAGACTCCAGTAAATAAAAGAACTAAAGTAGTTTCTTGGTGAACTCCATAAAGTAAAACTCTAGTAATAGAACGCTCTGGCAGAAAAAATACCAAAAACAACATATTTCGCTCAAACCCTCCATTAAACTGGCTCAAGCATTTAACTGCGCAAGGACGCCAGTAAATTAACTTGAAAAACTTGATAGCCTCGGAAGCGGTAATAATTAATTGAATTAAAGGAAAGGAATATTATACACCCAGAGAAAATTAAGCGGCTGTCTTCTTTTATCTTACAGTAACCAAATAGTAGGGGATCTAACAATTATTCTATTCTAGCTAGCATAATGAATACACAAAACTGAAAAAGTTCGACAAGCGTGAAGAGTCAAATTCAATCTAGGGAGCGTCACAAATTCAGCAATAACACTCTTTACAACCTAGGCATACTGAGAACAATGTTAATCACATTGATAAAAAAAACAAAAACAAAATTATTCCGTCTTGTTAGTGAGCTAGCGTAGGTGAGAGGAATTAGGGCTACTCTTACTTATTATACTGTGTCAAGTCCAAAGAAGGTATGAACAAAGAGCGTAAGAGGGTGACAACATCACGGCTGAGAAGTGTGGAACCACAGATTATTATACAATCAGACGGAATCTTAATGCAATTCATATTAGGAAACAAAAACTAGCCAAGTGCGTGTGGGATACGCATAGACATAGAGGTTCCGTATCCTGGATCCAAAAATACCTAACTATAAAAACCACATTATAATCAGTCTAGTATTTTTTATGTGATACGAGTAACTGCCAAAACTTCTCTTTCAGTTTCCCTTCCGTCTAACGAGCCGTTAACAATAGTGGGACATTAGTATTTAACATTATTTTATTACTTTAGTAGTCTTTAGTATTTAGTATTTCTATTATTTTAGCCTTACAAAACCATTTATAATAATAATATTTGTTTGTATAACGATAAAAGAGATTTGTATATTTTTAAAAGTAACGTCATATTCTACAAAAGCTTTTCTGTATAATTCATTTTTTGTAATAAATAATGTGATACAAAACATTAAGCGGAAGTAACAGCGCTTCTCCAGACGCTTGCTATCACGAAATCTACAGAAAATGCAGCCAACGGCGTACAAATCAAATCCTTGCCTTCAGGTTCAGGTCATCGGTCGCCAACGCGGCGCCAAAATACAAGGAAGGGTCCCACCGGTGACTTACACGGCGATTAACATGCTAAGCAGGCTTTACTTCTCAAATTACAAAACAGTAGATTTGGGATGTGTTATTTTTATGAATTCCAAGCTTCTTTCGCGATTGAGATTGGATTATAGGACGTGTAAGATTTTAATCAAAACTATTTCGCTACATTCATTCTGTGGTAGTAAGTACCTCTCAAAGATGTTGCTGGCTTCTTAGACAATTAGACACCACTTTAGTATGCATGAACATTGCATTAGCTTTTAGTTCCAACTTGTACGACATGTTTCCACTTGAATAAGATGTCTATTCAGTGGTTCCTTACATCGGGAAACATGTGTGGAAACGTTAAACCTGCCTAAATATACGCTATATACGTAAGCTTTGTGTACTCAAGAAAGTATTATTTTTCGCATGATTTACAAGCAAAAGTCTTATTATAATACAAATCGAATTGGAAATCCAATGAATATCATTACTAGAATGACAAAGCTTTGAACGTTATCTTATATACTCGTATAAGTAGTTTTTCCCACATAAGTAACCCCAAATACCTCTTTTGCTTATCTACATATCTATGTATGTATGTGTGTATGCCGGTCTGCATGCTGAAGCGGCATAATGGATTTTGATGAAATTTGGTTTGCAAATCTTTTAGGTCCTGGACTAACGCACAAGATATTTTTCGTTATCATTGAAGTGTATGCGCTATAGCATAACATACGCTGTCTCGTGTGTTCCTGTGTTGGTAAAGCATTTAAAAAAGTATATAAAGACATGGATCCCAGGATGTAATCGCTTAATTTATACACATTTCAGTACAATAAATTAGGGATAAAATAGAAAAAAAAAGTTTTATAGTGCCAAATGTTAGACTGAACCAAACAGACGGCGTGTTTTTGATCAAATTTTGGGGTTTAGTTGTATATATGTCATTATTTAAAAAAATGTACATCTACATGTATTTTAAAAATGCTTTGTAGTGTTTAAGAAATGAATAACCTAATTATAAAACTTTCATAACAATTTACAAAGTACTTTGTTTCTTATACGCAGTCAAATGATAGGCCTTTTTTTTACAAAAAGTGGCAAAATCTACGGCCTTGCCCACGTATGGGCTACTTTTAAATGAAAAGACGCGGGCAAAGCCTCAGGCACAGCTGGTTTAATATAAGTGAAAAGTAGATAAAAAAAAACATTTGATCACCCTCCCGTGACTTTGTTTACGAGTTTTATTGTTTAGAACAACAGAACAATTCAATTGTGCGATGTGAGATATTGAGCCAGTGGAACGCCGTTCTTGAGGAATCAAATAAAGTGTTTTTAACATACAAACAAAACATATATAAAAATTGTTTTTAATATGTGTTTTTATATTATAGAAAAAAAACACATGTTTTAAAAGTATTTTTGAGTTATTTCAATACACGGTTTAATTAAGGAAAAAATAAACAAGCGAGTGAAGCCGCGGGAAAAAGCAGGTTATTCTTTAAAAATGTAACACTTCCATCGTCACAGTACATATATTAGTCTTTACAGACAGTAGTGTATCGAAGCATTGTTTTCGAGTTTGATGTCTACTGTCAGTCGGAGACCGATGGTTGCCACCTGTGGGTCTGTACCCGCCTACAAAAATGGAGGGTTATGATTTAATCAGAATACCTATGTATGCATGAATAAATGTGTATGTATGTTCGTCTGTTTGTACATGACCACAATTTACAGCCAACCGTTTAAATTTGTAGAAATCTTCTATTAGTAAAACCAGAGTTTTTAAGTTACTTACAAAAACTTACTTACAAAAAGGAGGCTATCGATTTCACGCGTATGTCCACACTCATATTATAAAGAAGGAAGATTTGATTTTTTGTATGTTTGTTTGTAATGGACAAACGAAAAATATACAGAACCGATTTAAAAAAAAAACACGTATTAGAAAGCTACGTTATCAGCGAGTAACATGGGCACTATTTTGTTTTTCAAGAACCCAAGGAATCAATAAAAATATTTTTCCTTATAGAAATAGAAGAAATAGAAATAGAATAGAATTCTTAGTAGAACCAGAACACTATAAGAAAAGTAAATAAATAATACCGATTCAAAAATACAATTTAAAATAGAAAGAGTTATACCAGTTTCTTACCCCCCTTTTCTCAATTCTCACCCCCACCCCTACCCCCTCCCTGTGTATAGCTAAGTTCACATCACCAGTATACACAAAAAAAAACAGGGAAGTCGGACTTCATCAATAAAAAAAACATGCAGTCGAACATATAACCGTCTCTTATAGTGAAGTCGATTAAAAATATACAACGGAATGACACGTTGCCATGGAAACGAAATAATAACAAGTCTGTGAAGTACGTGAGTAATGATTAGACATTTCTTGCTGTCATTGGAGTAATGATGCAATTATTGTCCATGGGTAAAAAAACACCATGATCGTTGCTGCAAAAGATTTTGAATTACGCTTACTGGCGTATTTTTTTTAGAAGTTATAATGCGTATAAAATTCTAAAAGTAAGAACAATGCCACGGTGTGAGCGCTACCCGTGTGAAACCGGGCTAGTAAGTAATGTTGTAAAAAATTGGTACTTATTAGTAGTATTCATATTATGTTAGTCTGTCTATGTAGGTAGGTAATAGGTATATAAACGAATGTTACTACTTTGTATCTCAATCCGATGAGTAGAGAAGACCGTCAATCGATGAAATAATATTTGACGACTGAACGAAATTTGGTAATTTGTACTTTTGGTTCTGGAATACATAGGCTACATTTTCCCCAGAAAAATGACCAAGCGGGCAAAGCCGCGGAGGATAATATAAAACTACTCTATACCTATATAATTCTAGTTTATTTTTATCTTTCGTTTTTTTTTTGCCAGAAAAGGTTCAGATATTTGTAAACGATATATTTTGTGAGTTTTTAGAGTTATTCAAATATTTTTCTTTCCGTCGGAAATAAAATATGGCAGTTGTAAGCCGCTTGATACTTCATATTTCCAATAGCACTCTCGCGGTTAAGACGATTCCAATGATACTTCATTTAAAACCGTTCAAAATCCATTTAGCTGTTTAGTCTGTAGGACGTGCCAAAGAAACGTAAAAACAAACAAACATACACACATACATACATACATACAACCCAACACATAACCCTCCGCAATCGGGTAATAAATGAAGTTATTTATTTTTCGGATCCCAATAGTGGTTCGAAAAGATTGAACTACTAAAGAGTCCAATCTTGATATAATATATACTTATATTACTATACTCTTTGGTCCAATCTATTTGTGGTACTGGCATCCTACTTGCAGAAAACAATCTCTCTTTCTCGTATTTTTACGTGAACATACTTCTGGCGCGATACTCGCTCGTAGCGTTCTGTTCAAAACCACGCTGAGATCACTGCCTCCCGGCCCCCGCAAAGAGTATATAAATACTACGTAAGAAGAGACGGGACTGACGTATATTGGAACGCATGTTGTGAATTTTTAAAACGAGCGCTGAGAATAAGTGCAACATAACAAAACGAATGACCATAGATAATAACACTCTATATCGAGCATGTTAGCCAACATGACAAACAGAAAAGGATGTCTGCAAACATAGCACATTTTTATCGATATCGATATTTTGAGAAAAAAAAACGTATTTGGACTATATTAATTTATATGGGGTTTATAATAATAATATGTTTTTTCTAAGCATGTGGTTTTTATTACATACAAAAATAATACATTATATAGTACACAACACAATTTGTGTCTTTTTCCCTTAAAATAATGTCTAATCTTCCTTACTCCTTACTTAATATTACAAACTAGCAGTGGTCCGTGATTAATAGCAGTTAAGGAGTAGCATTTTTTTTTTAAATTGGGTTGTTTCTTTTTGTTGTCGGTGTTTCGAAAATGTTTGCCACAGAAATATTTAATTCATGCAGCTTTTCGATCGGTATGTATGTCAAGTCCTCTTTATCGGTCACTTGTATCCAGTTTTTGCACCTGCAAATAAGTTTTTAAATTAAAATTAGATGATTAAGTGCTTTAAGGCTACGCGACATTAGGTATTCTAAATTTATACTTTTACTACGTTTACTATTATATAGTGTGGAATGCAGAAGGACTTAGAATAAGATTAGGAACCAAATATCCAATAACGGGTTAGAAAAATATCGATAACACCGGCACCGCACTAGTTCTAGCAAGGCTATGTTATTTTGTTGAATATTATGAAAGAAAATCATTAATTTCTTGTACCTAATAGATTACCGAATAGATTTACCACTTACCTATCTTTATTCAGTGGAAATTTAGGCATAAATGTTCGTTTTTGACCCATCGCTCTAACAGATCGCAAACCACAAATTTCGCAAGTTTATAGCTCATTGCATAGAAAACTTTCAAACTCAATCACACTATTATTTATTTAATGTAGAAACAAACACCTTCAAAGCATTAAATACATCAACAGACGGTAATTATCACAAAATCAACTTGCCTAATAATTTTGTAAACAAAGTTAAACCACAGAACACATATTCATAGCGAAGGCGTGCAAGAAGGTCATGCATATAGTGAAGTAGAAAAGATAGCCGCCATAGAAATTAGCTCACGTTTGATACAACAGTTATGAACAGTTTTTTACTATGCTGTTTCGCCTGACTGGGCCCCCGCACCGCGTGCGTCAAATCGGCCGTTTACTCCTCGTTACACTACTGTCTGGAAAGACTAATATATGTACTGTGGCAGCGTTTTCGCACAGTGCAATTGTACTCGTATGTACTGTGGTTTTGGTAGTGACCACAGATTTGAGAACAAAGTGAAATTTGGCAAGGGGGTGGCATATGCGAACGCATCTGGCCAAAAACAACCTTGTTATGAATTTCGGCCGTCAGTCGTATATCACCACGCGTCGTTTATACCATCGATTTTATCAAAATGCCACGTTGTTCGGAGGATATATGTGAATACACGAGCTCCAATGTGAATTACTCTAAAGATGGCACAAATTCCACACGTAAGTACTAGAATTTTATAGTTTTTTCTTTAAAATCAGTAATTCAAATATTTTTGCTTCAATACTTTGCAAACACAAAGTCAATATTTTCATTACGAACAAAAACCATTGCGTGCTTAGTACAAATCAATCGACGAATAAGCTATGGAACGCACAATGGGTGCCGGTATCTACCGATGCTGTGGCCTGACAAGGGTTCGCCGTGCATATTGTCTATATTCTATTCGACGCGATATAAAATAGTACAACTTATCCACTTAATGAACAATAAGAAATATATAATACTAACAAAATATGATATAGATTTGACATTCTGCATAATAAAATGTATGTAAGGTTATTATTTATCAGAAAGTATAGGTAAACATTCTTAAAAACATAGAATTTATTTCTGCTAATATTAATATCTACATATGTTGCATAAGTTACAGTTTGGTATTCTGCATTTATAAAGTCCAGACGTTTTGAGATTTTTCATTTTATGTTATTACCAACCACAAAAAAATGAGGTTTTCAATCAATTTGACACGTATGTATGTAATATTATTCGAACTGCAAAATATTCACATAGGATAATATATTAGGACTTTGACCATTTTGTTTTTACTGGCTTACATTTACTTAAACTTAGGGAACAGTGCAAGTTTCATCAAAATAGGTTTAGCAGTTTTTATTATATTAACTGTAACGGTTCAACTGCGTATTTCCTAGCTACTGAACAAGTGAGCGAAGCGACCAAAATAAGTGAAGCGTCTCTACTTCAAGTTCAATCAATTTGCTTTCATCTGTCAGTTTGCTGGTACTCCTCAGGTCCTCCTACAGGTCGTATTTTACAATCAATCTGAACGAAATTTGGTATACAGGTTTTACGACTTTATAATATATTTTTTGTCTTCGGAGATCTTTGATTAGATTCTTCCTCCAAACAGGGGGCTAATGAATATCTCCGCCTTATGAGATCTGATTTAGATGGTTCTTTTTTAAATACAAGGTTGCACAAGGTAGTTTAAGTTAAAAAAAATTGATGAAGATCAGCAGGCTGATTCCCTAAGGAGTGAGGTTGAGTGATTGCCACCGAGCACCCATTGCGGGTGCGCTTGAAGGTCGTGAAGGTTTTGGAATTTACTAAACAGTTAACACACACCCGTCAAGCACCCGCAATCAACACTAATACCGGGAAACCGGTAGGTAACTATGCGGCAGAATTAAGCTAAACCTAGCCTACAAATACTTCTAGCAGAAATAGGACTTTTCAAATTTTGCCGGGTTTTATGTTCGATTGATTATCTGTGGGTGGCGCGCCAGCGAACCAATGGCGGCAATCGCCCTCGGAAATCGGAAAATAAATTTTAATAGAGTAAATAAGAAATAAATGTTTTATTTCAAAAAATCGTGGGGTGCATGCGTCAATAGTTATAAATATTTCATTGACAGATATGAGAAGCACCCCACGCTTTTTTTAAATAAAACATTTTTTTCTTATTTATACTACTAAAATTTATTTTCTATTTTTTAGTTTGGTTTGCTATATAAAGCGTGTTTTTTTTAAACAATTATTAATTTCTACTTTTTTTTTTCGAATTATTGCATTATCATCGGTCTTTGACAGGTGTGCAAAATTTGAATGAAATCTGACCGTTTAAAGTGGGTCAAAAGTGCGTCCAAAGGAGTCGGTTACAAACATACAAACATACAAGTGCAGCTAATATAAAGCGTATAAAAAGCATCTTATGTACTTGTTATATCTATTAAAAATCAATGCAAAAGTAGGATAGCACCTTTCTTGATGTTTTTTGATATACTTGTTATTTTGTTTCCATGGCAACCGCTTCTTACAGCGAGTAATCAACATTTTTTCAGTTTTCGTAGAATCTTTAAATTTTCCGGGATAAAAAGTATCCTTTGTTTTATTCCAGTGTATAAGCTATCTCCATTCCAAGTTTCATCAAAATACGTCCAGCTGTAATCGCGTGAAAGCTCCCCAAACAAACAAACAAACCAATAGACAACTTTTCACGTTTTTATATTGGTATGGATTATTATGAAAGTATTTGTCTTTAAAAAAAAAACATTTTATTTTCATCTTGAATAAACCCTTCCATCCATTTTGCCCCACTTTACTCTAGCTCCTAGCCGACGCACGTGACGTCACAGGCCGTCATCGGCGGTGATTGACGATTGGCCGCTTACTGCAACTCTCTGTAACTGAGAACATATGTGTATCTCTTGCTGACGACGCGGTTCTGTATATCTCTGTGATCTTTTAGTCTCTTCAGTGATGCAAATATAGTTGCTTAAGTTCTATGTAAGTAGCTGTAGTACCATTTCGCCGTGTTTTTTAGTGTTTTATAATGGGTATGACGTCTCTATTGGTAAAAATCTCATTGATTGAGCCACAAAAAATAATTAAACGCGGAGCTAAACCGTACTCGACCACAGAGGGGAGACTATGACTATGACTGTGTTGGTGACTTTCGTTTTTTGCCTTGTCATCTCGTTACGGATGCGATCCCTCAGAGAAACCCCAAGCATAGCCCGTTCCATAGCTCGCTGAGCGACTTTAAATTTGTGGACTAGCCTCAGAGCACAGAATGAACTAGTACAAGTACGCAGAGTCAGTGTCCACGTTTCAGCTCCAAATGTCATAACAGGTAGGATGCACTGATTATAGTATTTTGTTTTTAGATATTGTGGGATGGGCGACGACAAGACACGACGAAGTTTCCGGAATGCTCCCAGTCCAGCAAGCGTCACGTGATGCACATCAATTCCTGCTTTGGACTTGAGTTATTACGTTTAGTTTGTACTAGGTTTCCCGCCCGCAACTTCGTACTGTTGTGTGGGCCTATTAGTTGATCTTAAAAAAAAAACAACTTTTCGGGCACACACTAACATTTATTTTTATTTTACTTCAACAAGTCTTAACAACTAACACAACAATTACGATACTGTAATTGTTGCTGCACTTCTGTCTATTTGGGCAGAGGTTCCACCTGACTATGCTTAGTCCAAGCTGACCGGCAGGCCTAAGACCGGGTCCGTAGTCAGGTGGCTTCAGAGAGCGATTAAGGAAAAAGCCTCGAATACTATAAACCACGGATTATATACCTTTGCATATTGCTGACAGTGAATTGAATGGTTATTGGGGGTTATCCCTTAGGTCAGCAATATGCGCAGTGTAACACCTTCCTCCTTTAAAACGGAACATCCAAAATAAAATAAGGATGTGAGTAGAAATGGAGGAGCTAGGTAGAAATTGAAAGGAAGTTGTAATTGACTTGAAATGGAAAACAAAATATAAAGACGACTGAAGTGCAGAAACCAGAACGTAGTACAATATAGAAAACAAAATAGAATACAATATACAGTAGTAGCAGTAATGGTTACAATAAACACAAGGATAAAATTAGACAAAACACAATAGCAGTGGAGTACACAGTTAAACATAACAATCAATATGAAAATTTTACATTGATTACTGAAACATGTAAAACAGGTTAGACAATTCATTTGATTACACTTAGAAAATAATTAATATTAGGACATTGTATAAAATGTGTAAAAAGAAATAGAACTTAGTAAATAAATCTTGAATAAGGATTTAGGATTAAGATTTAGTAATTAGGATTAAGGATTAGGAAATAAGTTTACGATCTAGAACTAAGTAATAGAAATTAAGATTAGGAATTAGTTAATTAAATTTACAAGTTTAGATTTCTTCTGAAAGATTTAGGAGATGGTGATGAATCTTCAGAACTGAGTTCAACATCTGTCATTTCAATACTAGTTTTACTTTTGACTCTAGTATTCGACTTAGTATTGCAACTGTTGAATATTTGAATGCAACAGTTAGCTTTCGCGTCGTTACTTGTACAAAAGCAACGATATAATTTGTACAGAATATAGGAAAATACAGAAATGGAAAGGAGAGTTGTAAGGAAACTAAAGTAATATCCATAAGTTATATGATATGGTTGCTTCTGAATTTTATCTAATTCGTCAACACTTTGATCAAGTTTATGGGAGGCGTACTGCAGTGAATCCAGATTGATATGCGATAATTTTACTGGAGTAAGAAATGGAATGTTCTTATTAAATTTTTGTCTAGAGCAGCAGTCATCCTCGATTATATTGAAGTTAGGAGAAGGTAAATGTATACTTAACGTAAATTCATTTGAAGGAAGAAATTGAAGTAGTTTATGATACGCCTTGCAGTTTTTAGGAACTGTAAGAATACCTGAACCAACTATATCGTAGTCGTGGATATACTCTTTACATTTAACAGTTAATTTAGTTATATCAGATTGTACATATAACCATCTATTATTGGTTATCTTTTGCCATATATCTATGCTACCTAAAATTTGTTTATAATTACAAGAACTGGGAATTTCACGTATGTGTTCCGTTATGATAGACACTTCACAAGTAGGGTTAGAGACGCTAGATTCAATATTGTTCAGTTTACACACATAGTAGTTATTAAGGATCACTTTACACTCACTTAAGTCATTGGACATAGAATACGTTAATTTATCGTCAGTTATTGCTAAAAACTTTGTGTTTGGACTTATCATTGCAAAAGTATTTGGATTTAGAACATCATGTGGAGTTGGAAGAGCATAGACATGAAATAGATTATATTCGGTTAGTGAAACTAAGGGAATTTTTATAACAAATACGATTTTATTATCAACAGCAAAGGATGCGACATCTGCGATATCAAGAAAAGTGTGAATGTTGTCAATGGAAACTGAGACAGGAAAGTTACGATTCATATTGTTGGAATTAGAAGACAATTCGTGGAATAGCTGAATGGGACTTAGAATCGATGGATGAACAATATTTATTTTACCAAATAGAATAGCATCGATTAGATCCTTAAGATTAGAGTTTAGGATCACAAGTGAGCTTTCAAGAGCACTAAACGTCATTGCAAGATGAGTATTAATTTCTAATTTATTAGTATTCTCAGATATCGTTTCTAAGATTTTATTGAGC
This sequence comes from Alsophila aescularia, assembly GCA_946251855.1. Classification (NCBI taxonomy): domain Eukaryota; kingdom Metazoa; phylum Arthropoda; class Insecta; order Lepidoptera; family Geometridae; genus Alsophila; species Alsophila aescularia. The sequence goes on along the minus strand of OX276377.1, from coordinate 55,078,260 downwards.
TTTTCCATATTGTCGTTAAGAGTTAACTCGTTATCGTTGAGTTTATTTATGGTTTGATTAAATGTGGTAATGGTTGATGAGATGACGTGAATGTTATCTTTCATAAGACCAGCCAAGTGTCTTTGATCATCTTGGACACTATTAATGGCATCGGTGAATGATTTGGCATCATCTTCATCAAGAGAACCAAACAATTGTTTTAGGATTGGACCACCGAAACCAAACCATGTGGCTCTTTTAAATCTGGTAGAATTAGTAGTCGTTAAATGAGACAGAGAGAAGAAATTGTTAGTCACAGTATTAAGCATGGTTTCTAAGGGACTTAAAATGTTATTGCAGTCTGAACGCATTTGATATGAAGGATAAGTTGAGCAAATTAATTTGGAAGTATCTAGATTGGATTTGAGAATGTCGAGGTGTGGTTTGAAATATGAAACATCGGAGAAGGTTATGACATTGTAGAAATCGTTATGATATTTTACTGTTCCGATGGGGTCGAAGTAGAGACCAGGGCTATTGATGATCGGGGTCGTCAGGTTTAATGGATAGGTCATTATTCTTGGCGCGAGGGCCCTGGAAGAGAATGTTCATGAGCAAGCTTGATTTCATCGAAATGGTAGCGCATGTGTTTACGGTTAATGAGGATCGTGACGTTATGATTATTGTGAACTTTGACGATTCTGTACGGGCCTTTCCAGACTGGTGATAATGCTTTACGCAGCCTATGATGCCATTTCACGTAAACCATTTCTCCAACATCGTATGATACTTTGCGGGTATGTTTGTCATAGTATGATTTTGACCTTTCTTTACTTCTAAGAATGTTTTCTCGAGCTAAGTTTCGGGACATAGTGAGTTTGTGTTTCAAGTTCTTGATGTAATCGGGGTAAGTGACGTCAGGGGAAATGTCGTATATTGAACTTGGGATATGAAGTTTGCAACCAAATAATAGTTCGTGGGGAGTAAAGTGAGTCGAAGAATGGACGTTTGAATTGTAGGATATAAGAGCAGTAGGAAGGAACTTGTGCCAATCGTTTTGGTTCTCGTTGACGTAGGATTTTAGGTATTCCTTGAGAGTAGCATGGCTCCTTTCAGGAGCACCATTCGTTTGAGGATGGTAGGGAGATGAAAAAAGATGTTTTTATCTTAAAGAGAGAAGTGATCTGCTTGTAAACTTCTGCAATGAAGTGGACACCTTGATCAGACAGGAGAATTTTTGGAATACCAAAATGGGAAATGAATTTGATGAGACAGTTAGAAGTTTGTTCGGCGGTAGAATGAACAATAGGATAGGCCATTGAATACTTAGTTAGGTCATCTTGAAAAGTAACGATGTACCTGTACTTTTCAGAGCCAGATTCTGGTAATGGGCCAACGATATCAGTAGCAATTCTTTGAAGGGGTTCGTGAGATGTGGAAGTTATTTCCATGGGAGCTCTATTAGTAGCTCTTAAAGCTTTATTTTGTTGACACTGAGAACAATGTTTAACATAGGACTCAACTTCGGATCTCATGTTCTTCCAGTAGTACAAATCTTTAAGTTTGTTGTACATACGGGCTGTACCTACATGACCACCGATAGGAGAGTCGTGATTGTCTTTGAGAATGGTAGAGATTTCGTTTGGAGAAGGATATATGACCTTATTATGGTAAAGGTTGATCTTGATATTAGTCTTGTTAAAGAGGTAAGTTATTATTTCGTAAATGAGCATGAATTTCAGTTTATCGAAGGGATTGGTAAAATCTGATATAGAAACTTCTTTGACATTGGGATAGAAAATTATCAGTTGATTACGTAGTTCTTTGAGAACAGTAAAAACATCTTTGTAAGATGCAGAGTCGAAATGATGTACTTTCGTAAAGAGATGGAAGAAAGTTTTATTGTTGACTTTGGAAACTTTAACACGGTTTAGTTCCTTTTCAGACATTATGAAGTCTTCTTTGTCTTCTAGAAGTTCAAGAATGTCTTCACAATAAAGATTTGAACTATCGAGATCTATGGAAGTTGGATAGGCAATAGCAGAACACGAAGTTTTTAAGAGACTTTGATTATGTTCAACGATTTGAGTATCTGATGCAGTAGGACTGGAACGGGACTTTAGGAAAGATTCATAGGTCAGGTTAATAGTTAAGTTAACGTCAATGTCGTCGATGGCGTTGATTGGAGGACGAGACAAACCGTCAGCGTTTGAGTTTATTCGACCTGGTTTGTATAAGATTTCGTAGTCGAACTCTTCGAGTTTTAGTCTCCAGCGAACAAGTTTACTACTTGGGTCTTTGCAATTGAACAACCAAACAAGAGGACGATGGTCCGTGACAATTTTGAACTTCCTACCGTAGAGATAGGGTCTGAATGTTTTAACACCATAAATTATACCTAAGAGTTCTTTCTCTGTAGTACTGTAGTTTCCTTCAGCACTATTTAAGGTTCGCGAGGCATAGGCAATGGGAAGGTCTTTACCTATTTCACCTTGTGAAAGGACAGCGCCTATGGCATGATTGGATGCATCGGTGGTGAGGATGAATTCTTTGGAGAAATCAGGGTATTGGAGTATAGGAGCACTAGTCAATAAGGATTTAAGAGTATCAAATGCTTGAATTTGATCTTTGGACCAGATGAATTCAGAGTCTTTCTTTAGGAGAGAAGTCAGAGGTTTGGTAATTTTGGAAAAGTCTTTTATGAATTTCCGATAATAGCCTACAAGGCCAAGAAACGCTTTGATGTGTTTCGGATTTTTGGGGACAGGGTAGGAGGCAACAGCTTTGACTTTATCCGGATTGGGAGAGACGCCTTTGTCAGTAATAGTATGACCAAGATAAGCGACCTCACGACGGAGAAATTCGCATTTATCTGGTTGGAGTTTGAGGTTATGTTGTCTTAGGGCTTTGAAAACAAGCTCCAGCTTTTCGATGTGGGAGGACAGATCGTGACTATATATGATGACGTCATCAAGATATATAAAACAGTGTAAGCCCTGGAGACCTGAGAGGACTGTATTCATCAGTCTTTGAAAGGTTGCAGGCGCATTTTTCAGACCAAATGGCATTCTGGTGTATTCAAAATGGCCATTAGGGACAGAGAAAGCCGTTTTCGCTGCGTCAGCTTCATTCATCTTAATCTGGTGGAAGCCAGAGGCTAAATCAAGAGTGGAAAAGTACTTGCTGTGTCCTAGCTGGTCAAGGATTTCGTTGATATTAGGAATAGGATATGCATCACCTATCGTAACGTCGTTGAGCTTCCTATAATCGATTACGATACGCCATTTCTTTTGGCCGGAAGCGTCTTGTTTTTTGGGAACTACCCAGATGGGGGAGGACCATGGAGAATTGGAAGGCTTAATAATCTTCTGATCAAGCATTTTTGAAATTTGCTTGTTGACCTCTTCTTTGTGAACTTCAGGATATCGATAAGTCTTGGTATGGATTGGTTGAGAATTGGTAGTTTTAATCTCATGTTCTAAAGTATTAGTACATGTTAAAGAATCTCCATCAAGGTGAAAAAGATCAGAGTATTCCGTGCATAGATTGTGTAATACTCGGGACTCTTCAGCATTGAGATGGACAGATCTGATTTGTTCTTTAACTCTACTGATTCTATTGGGAGATTGAGAAACAGGACCAATATGGCCAATTTGAGTCACATCAGGGAGATCACAAGGATTGAGCTCGACACTAAGAGATTTTATTATGACGTCAGACTCAGTGGTATTGAGAACTGAGACATTAACATGATTATTTGGCTTGACTGAGACAAGGCAGTTTGATATGAAAACACCTTCTTGGATTTCAAGTTTTTCAACGAAACCAGTGGACACTTTGGGATTAGAAACATTGCATTCGATAATGGTTTCAGATCGAGCAGGAATAGTATATTCAGGATTTGTGAAATGTAGGAGTAAGGAGTGATTGCCAATACTTAGAACGTTACTCTCATAATCAATTTTTGCATTTACAGATTTCATAAAGTCACTACCAATGATTCCATCAAAGTTTATGTCGATGGAGTCTGGTATCAAATTAAAAACACCGAGGATGGTGTGATCTGAAAAATTGATATCAAATTTGAACTGTCCAAAACTTTCAATATAGTCAGCCTTTTTATCAATGCCTTTGAATTTGATCACCTTTGGTATCAATTCTGGTTCGGCTTGCAAGGAAGACTTTTTTAGAAGAGATATAGCAGCACCAGAGTCTACTAAGAGCACCAGTGGCTTATCGGAGTACTGAGATCTGACATATACATGAGGTAGATGGACCTTCTTGTTATATTTGATTTCGTAAACAGCTTGATATGATCTGGAGTCTGGGATAGGGTGATGAGACTGGATGTTAGGCTTTGAATGCAAGTTTGAATGCTTGTATTTAGAAGATTCAGTGGGTTTGGTAAACTTAGAATACTTGGTAGATTTATTTGACTTAGAAGATTCAGTGGACTTGGTAGACTTGTGTGTAGAGTTTGTTTGTTTACGGTTCGGGGATTTAGAAGAAGAGTTTATAATTTTCGATTGAAACGATTGAGACGATTGAGTCGATTGAGGCGATTGAGACGATTGAGGCGATTGAGACGATTGAGGCGATTGAGACGATTGAGGCGATAGAGACGATTGAGGCGACTGAGGCGATTGAGACGATTGAGGCGATAGAGACGATTGAGGCGACTGAGACGATTGAGGCGACTGAGGCGATTGAGACGATTGAGACGATTGAGGCGCTTGAGACAATTGAGACGGTTGAGGCAATTGAGGCGATTGAGACGATTGAGGCGATAGAGACAATTGAGGCGATTGAGACGATTGAGGCGATAGAGACATTTTCTTATGAGATTGAGTCAATTTAAACGACTGAGACGATAGAGACGGATTTTTATAAGATAGAGTCGAGTTAGTATAAGATTGAGTCGAGTTAGTAAGAGATTGAGTCGAGTAAGTACGAGATTGAGTCGAGTAAGTACGAGATTGAGTCAAGTCTGGTTTAGGTTGTGTCGAGATAGAATTTCTGAAAAGAAGATTAGGGTTAGCGGATACAGAGGACATGGAAATAAATTCATTAATTGATCTGTTGTATGTCACGTCGGTTTGTGTAGATGATTCCGAACGACGTGCAACCGGAATCTTCTCTAGTTTAAATCACTATCTGATTTATAGTCGTCGGAAACTTCGTTATAATAATGGACTTTATTTTGAGACTGAGAAGAGTTCGGTTGTAGTCTTTGACGTGCATTATTGTTATATTGGCGCTTACGACATTCTGATATGTCGTGGCCAATATTTTTGCAGTATCTGCAAATTATTGAATTTGAATTAGCATGACGTGGTGAGTTGGAAGTTGATGGCATTGGGTGCTGCGGTTGCGATTCTGAGTGAATAGGGCGTCGCTGGAGGAAACAACTCCTTTCGGAGTGTCCTGGTTTACCGCAGGTTCTGCACAATATTTTACTAGACCTCAGTTCAGTATGTTTTGTGGACTGGACATAATTGTGCAGCTTCTCCTCTTGTATCGCAAGATTAATCGCGTCATGTAAATTTGACGGATTCCTACATCTAACGATAGTGGAGATATAGCTTGGGAGACCTAGTAGGAAGGTATGTAAGGCTAAGTCTTCAGTACTGGCTATACGACCTTTCAGTTCGTCTTGTTCGCGTGTGGAATGGGCAATGTCAGTTTGTAGACGAGTTAGGCAAGTTTCTAATCGAAGGCTGTACTGTGAAACCGACTCTGATGATATAATTTTACAATTTTGAAGGTCTAACAAGAGGTGATCTCTATGTTTTGTTTCACCAAATGTAGCCTTCAGAAATAATTTCAGGTCTTGCCAGTTATCAAAAACCTTAAGGGAACAAGCTAATTCGGCTTTGCCTTCTAATTGCGACAATATGAATTTAAACAGTAAGTCTGTTTGGGAAATTGAAGCTAGGTTTATCGCATTATCGCAGTTTTTAATGAAAGGAGATAGTTTTTGTCTATCTCCATCGAAAGATTTGATAAACTTCATCAGGACATTGAATTGAATGTTTTCCATTATTGCCTGGTTAGGTAGAGAGAGCCTCTCTACTTTAGTTTTATCTACAGACATTATTGCTTGTAATGATAATTACTGACACAAGAAATAGCAATATAACGATTATAAAATGTACAAAAGTCACTCACAAGAATGCGATTAAGTAGGTCGGCATCAGACACGTACTTGCGCGTCAGCGTTTTCGGGTAGCGTGCGGCGGGTCTGGCACGGAGCGATGAACTTTGTTGTCCACCGGGTCGACTCGTCTTGGATTCTGCTTGGCTGGTGATGGCTCGGCTCTCGGTCCGTCGTGACCAAGGGCAGATGGAGCTCGGGCAGCAGGCGGGTATGCTCGGCGTCTGGTCGAAGACCAGAAACAGTGGAGCTGGTGGTGGTGGGGCTGAGCTGGCTCGGCACTCGGGCAGAAAGCCTCAAGCACAGCGGAGCTCAAGCAGCAGCGGTGACAGGCAGCTGAACAGCACCAGGTCCTCCAGAAGGACAGGGTGGCAGTAGACAGCAGGCGGCAGGGGCAGCAGTGACTTGTTTGAAGAAGGACGACCTCGTCAGGGAAGGGCGGCCAAGGGACTAGATCCCCTTTGATTCTGACACCAAATGTTGTGTGGGCCTATTAGTTGATCTTAAAAAAAAAACAACTTTTCGGGCACACACTAACATTTATTTTTATTTTACTTCAACAAGTCTTAACAACTAACACAACAATTACGATACTGTAATTGTTGCTGCACTTCTGTCTATTTGGGCAGAGGTTCCACCTGACTATGCTTAGTCCAAGCTGACCGGCAGGCCTAAGACCGGGTCCGTAGTCAGGTGGCTTCAGAGAGCGATTAAGGAAAAAGCCTCGAATACTATAAACCACGGATTATATACCTTTGCATATTGCTGACAGTGAATTGAATGGTTATTGGGGGTTATCCCTTAGGTCAGCAATATGCGCAGTGTAACAGTACGTGCGGACTACTGATTATAGGGAAAAAAGCATCCTATTTTCTTCTAGGATATTCAAAACCAATGCAAAATTAGATAAACTAACACCTGATGTTTTTTGACAGACTTGTTATTTTGTTTCCATGGCAACCACAGACCATTGATGTGATGGCAAGCGCTATTTACAGTAATTAATAAAAAAAAACAGTTTTCCTGTGGAAACTTACAATTATCCGGGATAAAAAATATCCCATGTTTTATGTTTTATCCCATGTTTTATTTAAGCTATCTCAATTTTAAATTTCATCAAAATAAATCCAGGCGCTATCGCGTGAAAGCTCCCCAAACAAACAAACAAACAAACAATCAAACAAACAGACAAAATTCACTTTTATATATTGCTATGGATTTATTTCATACCGGGCTGCGGTAACCTTTTTCCTGATTAAATAGTTCTACGGCCGACAGTACAAGTAAAAAAAAATATTTCCCTCGCTGTACCTACTAGTGCATACGATACCCGTTCATTTTGACTAATGGCCAATTAGGTTAATAGAGTGCCTCAACCCTGAGTAATGTTTCAGGTTCACGTGTTCCGTACGAGCCGATACCTGGGAATGTTAACTAAACCGGAAGTAGTTTCTGTTTCGATATTAGCGATATATGCGAATATGAGTTCAAATTGAAGTATTTTACTTCTTTTTGACTGTTATTCATTTATTTATTGTTTAGCACACAAATACAATGCACAAGAAGGACTTAATGCTAAGTAGCATTTTCTACCAGTCAACCTGGAAAGGCAAGAAAAATGGTAGCGGTGCAGTAAACGAATAAAGTTATGTCGATGTTTGCAGGGTATATTGTTTTGTTTGGTTTTGCTATGTTTACTACTAGCTGCACAACGTGGCTTGGCTCGCGTGTTCATTTATCACTTGGTATTATTCAAGTATCAAACTACCTATAAAGTACAATATACCAAATTTCCGTCAGCGATAGATAGTTTTTTTTTATTGATTGCTCTGCTTCTACTCAACTCAATTGAAATAAAAAGTACAACGTATTTAAGTCAAAACCAAAGCTATGCAACGGCATCGCAATCGGTCCAGTAGTTTATATGTGCAAACAGACAGACATACAGATGGACACCACCATTTAAATAAACGTTTTGTTCTTGTTCAGTACCTAGTTTATTTAAAGTCCTCTAGTTTTTGTTGACAACGTACAGACTTTTTGTTAATTACTGCTTTTTATAGGTATACATTGCAGTTTATGTATATTGTAGACACGGGCATTAAACTTTTTTTTGAAACAACAATTTATTGTTGTAAATAATACGCTGAATGAAACCATTATAAAATTAGGCAATGAAAAGAAATAATATATTAATTATATAATAATACTAGCTATACCCGCGACTTCACATGCGTGGTCATTTCTCTAGGTTAAAAGTACTATATGTACTATTCCGAGACCTAAAATACCAATAGACCAATTATCAAATTTCAATTTCATTTCGTCAAAATTCCTTCAAGCGTCAAAAAGTTTTTATCGATTGCTCGGCTTCTATTCACCGGATTGAGATACCAAGTACACCAGTTTTTAAATCCTAAGCTGACTCTAAGCTATCCAACAGTGAAAACCAATCAATCAGTGCAGTAGTTTTACTAGGCACTGGGGCTAACTATACTCCTCTGTCTTCTGTATAATCTGCCACACGGTATTGATGTGGTCTATGGTGCCATTATTATCTAAATATCGTGAGCGCTGGGAGGGGAGTGCAAGAGATGGAATTGCACCCCCCTGGCTTTACACAATTTCATGATTGTTTTGTTACACATTATATACCTAAAAATAGTTAGGTAGCCTCATATATACAAAGAAATAGCTTAAAGTATATATAATAATTTTCTAACTTCTCCCAAATCTATATTATAGATTTGGGAGGCGTTATCTTTCAGACACAAAGATAATCAATATTAGGAGTGTTTGGTTGGTTAGTTCGTAATACTACCAATAGATAGCGTTACCGTCCCTATAAGGCGGGTTATCAACCCTGAAACCCGGCCTGCTTTGTTGGCTGGAATTCGTTGAAACTCCGCGCAAGACGATTCGTGATGAATCTCGAAAACAGCTTGTGGACATGGTTCAAGAGGGAAATGGGCCGATAGTTTTTCAAAAGGGTCTTGTCACCCTTTTTGAAAAACAGGACGACCACACTCTTGTTCCATGCCTTTGGAGTTATTTCAGAGAAGAGGACATCATTAAATAAATAAATAAATAAATATATCCCGACAATTCCACACCAATTACCTAGCCCCAAACTAGGATACCCTGTACTATGGGTACTAGATGACGGATAAACATACATAGACACGAATATTATAACAACAATGACTCGGAAACAAATATTTCTGCTCATCACACACATGATTGCACCTTGCAGGATTCTAACCCGCAACCGTTTGATTACGTACCTAGGAGCACTAGCCACGAGACCAACCGGTCGTCATTAAACATACGCCGAAGCTTTTTAAGCGTGGGAGTACCTCCTGCCTTCAGAAAATATCAAGAGCGTTGGTGCTTTACCTACTTTTGCATTGGTTTTTAATACCTAAAAGAACATAAGCTGCTTTTTTTGCGATAAACTGTAGTTCGCGCGGACGAAGACGCGGGCGAAAGCTAACTTTAAAATTTAAAAAAAAACACAGCCGCGTAAAATGTGACAAATGTTCAAGCTTAAGACTACTAAACTAATTCATGGATCGGTAAAAATCCGGTTTCATTAATTTAATATTAAAGTATCTCATGCAGAATTGTAAACTGTATATATATTTTCTATATTATTTCTTTTCGCAGGGAAAATCAAAATTTTCATTAAAACATCACAATTTCTCTGAAGTTCCCTCGGGCGGGGTGTATAATTAAGTAATTATACGACACCTACCCATAATACTTACACGCGCTTCCAGGACAAATTGCGCTTATTTTTTATTATATTTTTAAGGACTTCTAGTAAAAAATATTTTTTTTACTTTGCCGCCGGTTTGTCTGTCCAGTGTGTTTTTTTTTTCATAGTTTATGATATAATTTTACGAGCACATTCACGATATATTTGAGATTGTTACGAGGTAGATTATTTGTAATGCCGAAGTTATTTCATACCAATAACCTTGAATGACCGTAGATGAGCAAAACTCTTATAGAGTGTAAGAGTTGTTGCAATACAACTTCAACACAAGGGCCCAATAAATAGTGAAACGCAAACGTGAAGAAGGTTCAAAGAAGACTGTCCAAACTGCCAAACAAACGCAAGGAAACAAACGGTTTGGAAGTATAGCAAATGGCGGATGCCTATGTGTGCGTGATTGGATTATTTTTGGTGTTTTGTGGAGAAAAATATAAAAAACGAGATAATTACGATCTCGTAAATTACGAGAAAAAATCTAGTAAAATATTCGGACAAATACGAGAAAAATATCAGAAAAATATCAGCAAACTACTAGTAAAATACGGGTAAAATAAGAGATAATTATTGTTGGAAAGCGACTCGTGAAGGTGTTGCATGTTACACAAGCGTCACGAATAATTAAAATTAACGTTAATAAAAGAGCTTCTGATAATGCTTACGGACTGAAATACAACGTCTCAAAGACAGAGATGATGGTGTTCGCGTCAGGTCGGGGTCCGGATACGGCATCCGAAGTGTTTTTGAATGGCACAGCACAGTGATAAACATTGTGAAGCAGTTTAGGTATTTAGAGCACCTATTGACGGAACGACTGCACGACGACGCTGATATTGAGCGGAAGCGCAGGGCTCTCGCCGTCAGAAACAACATGCTCGATCGCCGATTCGCTAACTGCAGTAAAGAAGTTAAGGCCACACTATTTAAAACGTATTGCCTATGCATGAACACGTGCCAGCTATGGATAACATTCAAGCAGAAGGCCATGAGCACCATAAGAATCCAATACAATGATGCATTCCGGGCTCTTATGAGACTGTCACGGTACTGCAGTGTGTCGAGTATGTTTGCTGAAGCGGGAGTTCCTCACTTTTTTGCTGTTGTCAAATCGAGAGTGGCGTCTTTTTGGAGTCGCTTGCGTCGTTCCAGCAATGGAAACCTCGTGGATGTCTCTGACAACATTATAAGTGGTCCAATATTTAGGAGATGGGTTTCTGTCCACATGGATGAAAACAAAAAGTGACTCAGCACTCAGCACTATTGTGTAAAGCGTAGGTAACTAATTATTATTTTATTTCTATTTTTGTCTGCACCATTTTTTTAGTTTTGAGTTTATATTACGCTTGTATGGGTTAAATGCCTGAAATAAGAGATTATTATTATAATTCTAGTTAAGAACCATCTCGATTACATCAGCTTAAACAGCCTCAGCATCAGCTAAATCTGTCCATTCGTTTGGGAGCTACGATTCCCACCCTCCCCGCTTCCCTCTTTCCCCCATTATAGCTAAGAACCATCTCCATCACATCAGCTTTCAAACGAAAAAAAAAACGCATCAAAATCGGTCCATTCGTTTGGGAGCTACGATGCCACAGACAGACACACACACACACACATGCACTCACGCACACACACACGCAGTGATATCAGTGAGTGATACATACCGTAAACGTATAACACCCGTCTCTTTGTTCAGGGGTTAAAAAGATATTCATTGCTTAAAGTAGGTAAATGATTACAAGCGCTCACATGTGTAAAAAAATATTTTTACACATGTGAGCTTTTTTGTTTTTTTTTTCATTTGATTTTATTTATTAAAGCTAATCAAATAGTTTTTACGCTTGAAATATTAAAAAACCTGCCATGAATAGGGTAGGGCTACCTCCCTCTTTTATTATACCGTTAAAATGAAGTGTTTAACACACTAATGTTTAAATGTTTTTAGCATTGAGGCCTGCTTAGCGAGAACAACATGTGAAAATTCCCTCCCCTTATATAAGACGGATTTACAAAACTAAGTAACTAGTAGCCGAATCGGTAAAAGGCATGTGCCGCGCAGAGGCAGAGAATGATGCGGGTTTGAACCCGGTTCGTGATTCAAGTTTTTCCATTTGAAAATTATTAGATATGTTTAACAAACTGTTAAAGTCTCCAAGCCTTGTGTCCAGACACATTGTATATCAGGGATTAAGGAATAAAATTTTAATGAATTATACTAAATAGTTATAGGAATTACAATTTTTGCAAAGTTTCACCACATGTCATCCATAATCCATTGCGCTCCCGGGGGAGAAATGTCGCCGACGGAAACAAAGACTTCCCACTTACGTACTAATCGAATCTATTGCGAAATATGTAAGTTGACTGTTTGGATCTTACAAATATTTATATAAACACTAGCTGCGCCCCACGGTATTTCGTCCGCGTGGATTAAGATGATGGATGATGATGATGATGATGATGATGATGAAAAATAGCCCCAGGAAATAATCTATCCTGGTAACAAATTACATCTAATCCGTTCAGCCGTTTGAGCGTGTAGGAGTTCCAAACATAAACACCTAAAAATAAAAGATAGATGGCGCTAATCAGTTTTTATGCACTCTATGACGTTTTGTATGGACTGTCAGTTCTAATGTACAGACCGTTCACCGTAATATGTTCCCTGCCATAGATAGTGCCAACATCATGGCAGGAGACATTTTACGGTGAACGGTCTGTATGGAGTTCTGCATCGCACGTACGAAGTTTTCCGCTCGTTAGTAAGAGAGTATACATTTTTAAAACTCTGAAAGGCTATACTAATATGATTTATAATATCAGTGTGATAGTGTGATTCACATATTTGTTACTGAGAGAAATTGTAAATGCTTCTTTAGTGATTAAAAAGTATATACGATCGTGAGATCGTAAAATATAAGTAGAAGCGATCTAGCTCCTTTACCACGTATACAAAGTGAGAAGACACATAAGAACAAAACCGTTCGAGTGAGTGTAGTGTACCGTTCGAATAAGTGTCAGTGATTTTAGTGTAATGTTATACTAGTACAAGGGAGGGTTATGATTCATAATAGTACATTATAATACAAGTGTGCTATGTTGGTCATTATACTCGAGACAGTATTATTCGCGCGAGCCATATCAATTTGCATTGAATGTAATAGTAGATTACTACATCGAGCACAAAGTGACATATTGCTGCACCTTGTCTTAGATTGGAACTACAATTCGTCACTACGAGTATAATGCTTAATCATGACAATCGCCACTTTGGACAAAATCCACTTTTATGCATTTTTGTGTCATTTGTGCAGCTCCTTACCTCTCCAATGTATTTTTTTATTGAATATATAAGTAGAAACCAGTTATATTGGATGTCAAAAAATTACAATAGTCAATAGCATAAATGAACGATAATGAACACGTGAACAAAGTGTTATGTCTAAATAAAGACAATAGGTAAAATACTCTTCGACACATTCTTAGTTAATTCGATTTAAGTATTTAATTTATAATTAATTTACTTATTACCCTAATACAAGGCTAGGTTGTACAAAACTGTACTAGACACAATTACAGACAAACAAACCCAAACAGCTAAATTCCCACCATCGTGCTTCATGTGCATCAACAACAAAGACAGAGAGACAAACGCAGACTGTAATGCAATGAGAGTCACTACTAACACGTGCTACACAAACGCCACTTCAATTGTGACTAAGCCCAAAGAAGGCCAATTGTGTGCGTTACACCTAATTTATCCGGTCCACGTCCAAGAAGCCAGTATCTTATCTTCCCACTTTTAATTATATTTACGCTATACTTTATCGCCTAAACATAAGGTCTTAATACCAAATATTTTATACAGGTAATATTTTTAAATACTTTGGTTGAATATTAGAAAGTTCTTATTCTCTCCAACAGTATTAATATCAATTAAAGCATCCAGTAAAATGTGCTCCACGTAAATTAATTCAGGCGGGTTTTAACGTCCAAATAAATCTATCAAAGAGAGTACGAAAGCCGACATTCTTTCAATACAGAATACTTTTATTTAAATAGGGCATTATGCTTCTCAAACTGTCGGAGATGCTTAAGTGTTTTTGGTGAAACCCCACCATGACAGCGAACAAAAACGAGCATGTGAAGAATTCCACCTCCATTTTTTTTCGATTTGCAATGATATTAATCAGAATAATCAGAATAATCAGAATAATCAGAATAATCAGAATAATCAATTTATTGGTAATAATTATTACAGGTCAATATTGTAAATTAAAAATAAACATAAAAAGTAAAAGAAATATCAAATTATAATAATAACATTTTTTCCAATAATAATAACAATAATAACATTGAATTATCGGTATACTGGTATAAATTCCGTTACATCGTAGAACGCCTTCTCAATCAGCCATGCTTTAATTTTGCTTTTAAAGGATCCCAAGCTAGGCGCATCTTTGACATGATCCGGCAGGCGATTGTAAATAGACGGTCCCAGGACCTGAGCGAGACTATTAGATTTTGTAAGCCTATGAGAGACCAACGCAAGCTTACCCGCACCACGTGTGTTGTGGCCGTGAGTTTGGTTCTCTCCGCGCGTCCTAAATGTTGTAAGGTTTTGCCTCACATACATTGCAACTTGCATGATTGTTATCGAGGGCAGCGTGAGAATCTGTAATGATGTAAAGTATGGCTTTACCGACGTCACCCGCGACACCCTCACAATCGCCCTCACAGCACGCTTCTGCATACGGAAGGCGCGTCCCCTGTCGGCGGCGCGCCCCCACAACTCCGCTCCATACTGTAAAAGGGAGTGTACAGTCGCAAAGTAGCAAGTGAGTACGATGTCAGCAGATACCATACGAGACAACCTACTTAACGCATAGCACGCACTGCCTAATTTAGCACACAGTTTGTCGATGTGATTCATCCAAGTTAAGCTTCGGTCTATTTGAAAACCCAGAAACGCGATTGACTGTACTTGCTCAATAGGTGTAGCGCCGATCGATACAGAGAGGTCTCGGACCTGACGACCTGAGATGGAAAAATGGATGAAGTGCGTTTTTTTAAGATTAAGGACGAGTCCGTTCAACCCAAACCACTGCGCCACCTGCTCGGCGGCTTCACACAGCCGCCGCTCCAAATGAATCAGTGACTGGGCACAAACGACCACGGCCACGTCATCCGCGTACATGTAAACTTCACCTGCCGTTACGTACTCTGGTAGGTCGTTGAGCAACAGTGTGAAGAGGATATT
This sequence comes from Alsophila aescularia, assembly GCA_946251855.1. Lineage (NCBI taxonomy): Eukaryota > Metazoa > Arthropoda > Insecta > Lepidoptera > Geometridae > Alsophila > Alsophila aescularia. Next base: position 55,063,092 of record OX276377.1, on the reverse strand, counting down.
TGACACCGACGATCCCTGTGGTACTCCTATTACAGTGCCCAATGAGTCCGACTTCGTTTCGCTACCATCAGCAACCACTATCTGAAACCGGTTCCGCAAAAAGTCTGTCAGCAATGAGTGGGTCTGACCGTTGATGCCGTAGTAACTAAGCTTGGTAGAAAGGACGCTGTGGTCAGCGACATCAAATGCTTTAGATAGGTCGCAGCACAGGACCGCAACTTGCCGTTTCTGCTCACAAGCTCCTAGCACGCGGTGAATGACCTCACGTGTAAGCGAAGTAGTTGATCTCGCTGCACGGTACGCATATTGGCGCTCAGAAAGCGCACCCGTCGTCGTCAGATACTCAGTGAGTCGTGCTTATTCCGTTTTCGAAAACTTTAGCAATGGCAGGGATTATGGACACAGGTCGATAACCGTATATGTCCTCACGCTTACCTTCTCCCTTAAACAAAGGTGTAATCTTACTGACTGAGTGACCGTGGGTACGCGCCGGCCGCTATACAGCGATTAAAAAGGACGGCTAGACACGGAGCGAGCGGTTCGGCCGCGGTCGACAGCATTTCCATGGATATGTCATAGATGTCTCTAGTAGGCTTACGAGGAATCTGTGAAGTTATAATGCGATACACTTCAGACGCGGTAAATCTTGTCAGCCGCATGGAGCGGTCCGAAGGTGGGCGCGCGACTGCGAGCGCAGCCTCGACGCACGATAGCGCAGCACGCGGCGCGCCGCACGCCGAGGCCGCGTCCACGAACCTGGCATTCATTGCGTCGGCCGCCGCTTTCCGAGACGCGAATTTCGTGCCGGTGGAATCTTTAGCGACATCTGTAAAGCTCACCGAGGATCGGGTGGTTGCACCCCTTTCGGTGTTAACGACACGCCATATGGCCTTGTGTGCGTTGAAACTGTTCCGTATTTGTTTTCCGTAATGGCGGAGTGTGAGATCTCACGTCATATTCGTACTGCTCGGAAAGTTTCTCAACAAATGAATCTAAATGCGTATTTGGGTACTTATCTTGTAATCTAATGGTGTCAAAGAGGAGATTTTTTAAGTCAACAAGATCATCAGTGACCCATGATTGTTTCCTGTGTTATTGATGGTTTGCAGGATTAGCAAGCTTAAATCGCAATGGGCAGGTCTCATTTCTCGGAGAACAGAAAAAATAAATGAGTAGATGCTGCTTCACCGTTCACCTACATGTACGGCTGGTAGAGACTGGAAATATTTATTTTTAATTCTCAATATTCAGGAACAAAATATTATACATATATATCCCGTTTCTATCTCTATTTCTGGTGTTGGTGACTATGGCAGTTTAAATACTTAAAGCGCTTGACTTTCGTTAGAATTTGGTTATTATGTAGTTGCGGCTGTTTATCAGTAGATTAATGCAAGCTAATTCTGTATAATGAAAGTGAAGAGAGAAAACGAAAGCTTAATATTAAGCAATATCAAGCTGATTATGACAAAAAAAAGTTTTTGCAAGATTATCTATGTGGTTTGATCAAGGTAATATGAGCATCAAAAGTGTTATAAATTTATAGAGTTATTCGGATTGAAGAGAGCCAATTAATAATTCTTTAGTGATGACCAGTGATGACCGAGTCGAGTACCACTTACATTATTTTAGCCTCTAATATGAAAATGTACGTGAATATGGAGAAAATTCACGCAGTTGGCCTTGATGAGTTTAATGCCTTTGATTTTTTCTAAATTGCCCTTTTTGTGGAAACGAAAGCCCAATAAGCGTTTTCAGAGTGTTTGTTATAACATCGTTACTTCTTACTTTGTAAGTGACATCGCTCTGCTACCAATGTGAGCAAAACACTCAGTCACATTAAAAAATAGCTTACACAGAGATTTTAAAGTTTTTTTTTTCATTTACACGTGATAAATATTATTATTCAGTACCAATTAACTAAATGCTACATAATACAACTGGCTAACTACATGAATCAGTTGGACAACCCACATGATATTACAGGCTTATAGGTAGACCAAGTGTTATTGCCTAATAGTTGGCAACGTACCCAACATGCTGGCAGCATTGCTCCGTTGAACTGCAATGCTAATAATGAGCAAAATAAGTAGATAGATTTTTTAAAATACGATGTTCTTGAGTTTCCAATTATCTCCATTTTATTGCCATTCCCAATTTTCCTCTTTTATCTATCTATCTATAAGGGCCCTAAATACTATAATTTTATTTAATTCCTCCTATAGAGGGTTATCTGCTGCCTCTTCTGTTAAGAGTTACTGATATCAGCTGCGACATTTTACAAGTTGCTGAAGCTAATTTTTCATTCACTAAGTTAGAAATAAAGTTTAAAAGAATTGAACTTTAAGTTTTAACGTAAGCTAAATAATATTTTACTATGTTAACGTAAGCGATTTTGCTTATTTTTTTTAATATTGCTATGCAAACCATTATGATTATTTGAAAATATAAAACGGCTATCATTTTACGGGATGATTAAACATTAGTTTGTAGAACATTTTTAATTCCGAATTTGTTATTAAAATACACAAAACATAAGTTCAAAAACTAAAACACGGCTTTAGTTGGTAAAAAAATGCCTATGAAACTCTTGCGATCAACATAAATCGATTGATACCTCGCTTGTCAAAATTGGACCAAGTTTTTAGTTTGAACACATAACCATTCTTTTGCTTCGCCATAGTCGGATAAATATATATATATATATATATATATATATATAGCCTATAACCTCGATACATGAAGACGAATCGTTTGATACCTCGCTTGTCAAAATCGAATCAATAGGGGCGACGCTATGGTGGAACTTCCTCAAATATACACACAAACATAGACATACTGTTAAAATCATTACCCTTCCCTTGCTTCGCCGTAGTTGGGTAATCTATACATATAATAAAACTGTAACGGGTCCAACTCAGTACATTGAAGATATTTTGATATATTTTTTAGGATTTTACTCTATATTCGATACTAAAGCCAATTGTTTTTTTTTTATTTTTTCATTTTTGTCTGTATGTGTGTCAGCCTGCATCTTCGCTAGGCATCACGCCGAAACTAATGAATTAATTGAAATGAAACTTACTTTTTTTTTTTTTACGGACTGGGCAATCGTTTGACCTCGATCTCACCTGATGGAAAGCGATGATGTGGTCGAAGGTGTAGCACGCTTGCCTTGTAGATACCTATTCACTGTTGACTTGAACAAACCTGGGTTATAATTTACCGAAAACACTGACGAGGGCAGGGCATTCCACTCCTTTGCAGTACTTATAATAAATGAAGAAGCGTAAGGCTTCGTTCTTGTGCAAGGTATTTCAACCATAAAAGAGTACTACTTTGCTGATCGTATAATCGTACGGTGATGGGGAATCAGGTTGTGCAGTTCTTATGCACACTCTCTATAGTGCAATCTGTAGAATACTGAAAGGCTTCCAACCTCACGTCGATGCGCCAGACCTTGAAGCTTACTCTTTACCAGAGTGTCATCCCCAATGAGCCTGATAGCACGTCTCTCAAATGAATCCAAAGACTCGGGCTGATACTTGGCAGAACCGTCCTAGAGGTGGCAGCAGTACTCCATACAATATCGGACCTGTGCTTGATATTTAAAAGAACACCTAACACGTTGAGACTACTGGATGGATTTTGATGTAACTTGGCACAGTCATAATATATACCTATGATTGGTTAAAATTCAGAATACTTTTTATCCCGAAAAAATAACGGGTTCCTGCGGGATAGGAGGTCCAAAGACATGTTAAGTTTGAAGTAATAAATAATATTTTTTTGGAGGGTACTCTATAGTGGATACTAGAGCTAAAACTGTATATTTTTCATTTTTATCTGTCTGTGGTCAGGTCGCAAAAATTTGTACCGTCCTGTTTTTTTGGGGATGCAATTAGATAGATACCAGTAGTGATAAACTAAATTTGCTGCTTCGAAAAACCTGAGCCAACTTCGTTGTGCTCGAAAAACATCGAATTTTTTGAACTTTTTTCATAATTTGGCTCATAACTTCTGAAAACTGCTTCCCACGGAAAAGTTTTTGAGCATATTTATATAGAAAACAATATTTTCTATAATTTGAATCCAACCGCAGGTCAGTTATTTTTTTGAAATAACTGAGATGCAGTACTTCAAACATAGCAATTTTTCCTAAATACTTCGAAATTGTTGTTTTAATAATAAATAATGATAATAATATTTATTTATTCGCAGAAAGTTACATATTAAACTAAGAAAATTACATCGAGACATGTTCAAAATACTATAATTATTAGCGACGGGCCCCAAACTAGGCATCGCCTGTTTCTTGGGAACCCAGTGAAAAAGGTGTTTACAGATGAAATGAATCGCTGCGCTTGACAGTCTAAACATGTTTGCTTACTGCTTCAATTACAATAAAACAAAATAATACCTGTATATAAATTATTAAGGAAAATATTACAATAATTTAGAAATAAATATTAAAGCAAAAAATTACTGAGAAATAAATTTAAACAAATAATATCAATTCATAATTATATACCCAATAAATTATTATGAAATTGAGAGCTAAAAGGTCTCCGTGGCTAGACATATATATAATTCAATCGGTTGTAAAAAGCGTAATTATGTCAGATATTAAAACTAAAAGTTTCTAAGGCTAAGATAAATTGATAAAATAATAATAAAACAAATGTTGCACACTCATATCCCCGCACCAGGATTATCTATGTCACGTGAGCCATGGACTATATGGACATACCCATCAACACACCAAAAACATCCAAGAACCGGGAACAAGCGTGAATGCTCATCACATAAATGTTTGCCCAGACGGGATACAAACCTGGGAACTAATCTTAGCAACCAGGAGGAGCTTTACCAACTGCGCCACAGAGTCGTCGAGTGTGATGGCACTACTTAAATACAACATACCAAAAATCAACAATCCTGCGATAATGCCCTCCGATAACAATTAATATTGCTACCGGAGGCCATAATCTAATTTAGGTTATAAAAAAAAAAATTACCAATGTCATAGAAGGAAAATCAAAAATTATACAAAATTAGGAAAAACAAACAAATCATTGACATCAATGTGCAGATTTTGGTGAATATAGGTAAGTATCTTATCGAAACAAAGTATTGGTTAGGTAGTAAACTGTTTCGCACTTATCAAAAGGGGTGAGTTGAGGTATGAGTGGGCCAGCGGAATGAATGTTGAAACGAAACACGATGCAGCAAATATAATTAAATGTAATCAAAATGTTGGGTTATTTACAGCTGGGCTTAAACAATATAATGGTTTGTGTAAGCTAAGTTTAAAAGAATCCAGTGAGACTTCAAGCCCGTCATAAAGAACCTAAGTCTCACTAGCTCTAATTTTATATTTTATATTTTTTAGTCGTTTTCCGAGCAGAATATCGGCTATAATACTCATTTTACGAGGAAATTCACGAGAAAAAGTTGTAGAACAGTTATTTATCGTTAATATTAGCACAAGTGAAACTTTGTAGGAATAAAGGTTGTGACTTTTCTAAGTTATGTGTGGTTTTCCATCGCTCCGTGTTTAGGAGCGCACGATAAGCTGTTGGTCCCGTCTGTTATGATTAATAGCAGTTGATAAGCCATCTGAGAGATCCTTGGGCATGACACCCCATACGACAACCTAACAAACAGATAGTAAGTATCATAAAGTCTGTACAAAGTTGATAATAAAAAAAGTTGGACTAGGGTACTTCAAATAATAAGCTACTTATTAAATCGTTATAAATACTAAATGGTCATTCAAAACGAAAAATGATTAGAGAAACCTAAAAATTATTTTCAAATACCTATTCAATGATTCCCCAATTAATATAGTTCGTCAACTTTCATTTTTTACTTTTTCACAATATAGTCTCCGGTTATCGCCATATTGAATGTTGATTACTGTCTTGTCTTTAGTAGCAAGATCCTTTGTTCTAAAATCTGTGAGCAAGATTAAGACAAATTGTTTGGTCTATATAGTGCCACAAAGGAACAAACATACATACATACATGCATATATACATAGGTACATACATACATACATACATACATACATACATGTATACATACATACATACATAAATACATACTCATACATACATACATACATACATACATACATACATACATACATACATACATATATGCATGCATGCATGTGTGAGATTAATGTACATATGTATAAATAATTATACGTACTGTTAAGATTATCAAAACCTAACATCTAAGTTTTGTAATGTTAGCCTTCGGTTGGTCAGGTTTGTCGAATAGAAAATAAAACTTATCTGCACCTAGTAATAAAAGCAAGTTGCTTATCGTATAGCTGGTATCTGTAGTACCTAGTAGCTACAGCTACAGAATAAATAACCTAAGGAATATTTAATAAAAGCTTGAAAATTACTGAGCAGTTTAGTACCTACCTAATGTGTACTAAAAAAGGGTATAATCTAAGGATTATTCATAGAAACAAGGAAATAGAATTGTTATATTTTTTATTGATTCGGAAATAGAATTGTTATATTTTTATTGATTCTACCACCAGATTCGGAATACACCACCATAGAAGAACTGGCAAGAAACTACGGAGCGAATGTATTTTTTCATCATCAGTTTTACAATTATCATTAACATAGGTATCATACACTAAATACCTAACATACTAACAACCTCTATGTGATACTAGGTCATAATGACACTTTATTATCGTTTTACAATCACCATAGTTACACCAGGCACAAAATAAAAGCATTTACCATGAAAAAAGTGATCCTAATCATTTCTAACACAGTCACATTGGTTATAATAAACAATATGGAAAAAACCATAGAACTGACAATATCTATTTGCAAAATACACAGTTATACACAGTAAATATGGGACAAAGAAACAGAGTAGCAGAATAACAGTGTAGGTAATATTAATTGTACTTAACTTTTGGTGTCTTGTTGATGCAATGACGACAGAAAACGAACAGAGGGCTGCTCAGCCCAGAGGCTGCTTTTTATAGAGATTCTACCCGCCAAAGTCACGTAGTCATTGCAACAGCAGGAATGAGCCTGCAGATGGCGCCGAAGTGACGGAAATGTACATATTTTATTACATTGAAACTATTTAATAATTGTTAACTCGGTATTGTTTACACATTGTTAATCATTTAAATAATTAAGACGTTTATATACATATTTTTCAGAATGTTAACAAATATTTAAAGTCAGAACAGTATTCTTATATGATTCTCATAAATTACAATTTTTAGCGGGAGAAGTTGTATTTTTACTACAATTATAGGTTTAAATGTACAGAGCTGATTAAGTAATAATACATTAATATTAATCGGGTAAGTACTTAGTTTTAAGCATTTCTATCAATATCATAAGTTTACATGATTTTAAATCATTCTAATTTGAACGGAAATATAAATACAGATGTTTCAGAGTTATAATACAATGACTCAGTAATTGTACTTAAAATTAAAGGATAATTGTACTAAGCATTTTAAACACCATTATATAAATCTATAATTATCAATTGTAAACTATTACTTAATAAGTTGTGGAACAGATTCCGGATCAGTTTTTCTTCATAAACAATTTGTTATTATCACAGATTATAAACTCGCCATAGATCTAAGAAATTACATAATTATTTACAAAAAGATTCAATCGGTAGTCACTTTTGTCTTGAAGTGCAATATTTTATAAATACATTATAATATCGTCAGTGGTGAGGTGATTCAGTGAGAATATTCAATACATTGTTAAATACGTAAAACGTAAGTACCAAGTTGTATAATCTCGTCCAGTACCACAACTGAATATCGTCAGCTCTTACATTGTTATAAAAATGGCTGGTACTAGATAGATTACACATTTCAATAAGTTATAACCTAACACGGCCATACTGACTGTGCTTCGTCCTCGAAGTACTTTATCGTTTTGTCATTAGATATAGATTTCATAGCCTTTCCATGAATGTTGTAGATTAATTCATTAGGAATACATTTCATTGGCTTTTTTATAAATATTGTAAATACAATTAACTTCTTTTTTCCACTATATCATTTGTTATGTTTTTATTTAATAATTTTGTCAATATTCATTAATAAAAGTCATACTTGTAAATTTATTGTGTCACTTTTCAGCAGTAAATTTAGTATAAAATTGATTTTTTAAATTTACTGTCATACTCTATTGCTACTTGCATAGACATGGAAGTTCATCAACCGCTGCTATTGACTTTTGAACTTGCACCAAACAAGTAACCGACCAGCGGATAGAGATTAATAAAATATTTATTTTTTTCCTCTATTGCTACTTGCATAGACATGTAAGTCCGTCAACCGCTGCTACTAACTTTGAACTTACACAAAACAAGTAACCGACCAGCGGATAGAGATACTCTATTGCTACTTGCATAGACATGTTGGTTGTTTCAACCGCTGCAATTGACCTTAGACCAACACCAAACAAGTAACCGTCCAGCGGATAGAGTTGCTACTTGCATAGACATGTTGGTAGCTTCAACCGCTGTAATTGATCTTAGACCAACACCAAACAAGTAAGCGCCCAGCGTATCAAAATTGTCATAGTCACTGACACAGTCACAAGTCATAGTCATTCATTGAGTTTGGTATCCAGGTCAAATTTAGCCTTGTAAATAATAATAATTTCTATTACAATAACTTCTATTACATATTTTTAACTTAAAATACCAAACCTCTTAGAGCATAGCGATAACGAGGGTTCTTTAAATGTTTTTACCAGTAAACTACTACTTAAATCGAAGAAAGCGTTTTATCATTATATTTTGAAGTTTCAAACAATAGTTTAGATATGATTAATTCTAATTATCAAACGTTGCAAGATTTTATTAAACATTGGTGTAACTGACTTTAACCCGCTTGGCCAATCTTGACATTTTACATATAATACTTGGATCAACTATTGTAATAATTGTGTATCTCAGTTAATTTACCGAGTAATTAATGGTATTTTACGACATGGAAAATTCACCGATAAACAATTTAGAATTTATTTAACATAAAATTATTCAAAGAGGATATTAAATCTTTGTATATATTTATCAATCACAAGAAGGATTTAACTAATACTGCTTAAGGCCCAAATGTCCCTTTTGTCTTTAATCATAAAAGGTTATATAATGAAAAGGTCCACCAATTGACTCTTTTAGATTCATTATTTTATTAGAAGTACTTATATTATTTTATGATCAATTTATTGTTATTAAGACCTTCAATAATCCTATATCAAATAAAATCATAATTAATAATGATATAGGAAAGAGCAAAAATATCATAGGGAAGAAACAAAGTTAAATTCATAATTCTCTAAGGCGTTAAAAACAATGGCCTAAATATCCAACTCAAAAATAATTATTTATCTTCAACAAAGACCTAACAAGCAAAATAAATTGAAAATGTTATTAATATTATAGACTGCCAAATTAAGTAATGACTTTACATGATCGATAATTTCATAAAAGTACGTATCCATTTATTTTTGGATGATTATCACAAAGATAAATAAAAGCTTGCTTGTTGTGAAGTTTTCACCAGCTGAATGAGTATTTAGCTAACTAGTTTCATAGCAATTTATTTTAACTGAAAGGTTTTTTTTTTGATACTATATTTTCATCTACTTATGTTACTGTACGCCTGAAATGAGCAAAACCGCCTACACTACTACTACTACCATAATTATAAATAATACCTTACATACACAATGTACACATATGTACGTTGTTCGTAGTTGTGTACAACACGTACAAAATCTACTCGTATACTAACATTATACAGAGGCAATGTATTTTTATTGCTGTATGTTTGTTTGTTACGATTAACAGGAAGCTGTACAAGTTTTCGTGTGGTAACGAGAAAACTCAGGGTGGAGCCACAGGGCAGAGCCGTTAGTAAATAATAATGCAGATTTAGATTTCAATACCAGGTAAGCTAAGTGCCAACATTTGCTCGAAGTATGTACTGAGCTTTTATATACAAGCTAAGGTGTATTCTAGATTTCAAAACCAGGAAAGCTAAAAGCTATGATATGTTTGAAATATTATGTAGCTTTTATCTACAGGCCAAGGTATTAATGCATTTCATTTACTCAAATAAAATAACAACGCCGAAACGAACCATAACCGAAATAGGGTTATATTTTCGAATTTTCTAAAAATATAAATATTTTAGAGTATTCACTTCACTAGTACAGTTTATCTTTGCTAATTTACTCACTTTAATTTTCATGAACACTAATATTTTATAGAAGAAAGATTTGATTTCTTGTATGTTTGTATTTTTGTATGTTTGTTATGGATAATCTCAAAAAATACTGTATCGTTTTCTAAAATTCTTTCACCTAAAAAAAATATACATTATCAGCGACTAATCATGAGCAGAATATTATTCTTCAAAAATTGAGATTCTGTATTCGCTGTAAGTAACGGAATTACGTTTCCGTGGAAACGGAATAATAACAAGTCTGAAAAGTACGTGAGTAATAATGCAGTTGTCTATGGTCAAAAAGCATCACGAAAGTTGCTGCCAAATATTTTGAATCTTGCTTACTTATGTTTTTGTTTTTCTTTTAGACGTTACTACGGGTATAAAACATTAAAAGTATGAAAAATTTCGCGGTGTGAGCGATACCCGCGTGAAACCGGGGTGAGGCAATAGTAATGTTACAAGTAAACTTAACCTTTCACCAGAATTATTAGCGAGTAATATTTTAAAGGAGGCAAAACTTGCAAGTGTTTCAGTGAGTTGTTTAGTTGAATGAGCAGAATTATTTTTATATCTAACGTTGTTCATGAGATCAACGTTCGAAGCTATACGCTTGGCAATTCAGTCTAAGTTTATTAGCATATTTGAACTTAACTCATCAATCGCTGTGCTCCAAGGATCAAATTTATGATTACATGAGTCAGTCTATTTGGATTGGACGTAGGTACATAACATAGCTTGGAAAAGTATCTTTCACTATAATAGAACACAAATTTTCAGGTGTTTACTATAGAAACGCAGACCCTTTCAGGGATTTTACCTGCCGTAGTGAAAGTTGTGACACTGTTCCTATCTCCAGGTTAGTGTAACACAATGCGCCACCATCGTTGATACACCGAGATGTCAGCATTTAGCCGCTTACGCCATTTGTAGCTGGTAACAGTGCGATGTCAGCATTTCCCGCCATCGTGAAACTTCGTGAATGACCTCGAGGCGTGGAGCAGCCGGATAAACTGAAAAAGACATCGTATTAGAATCTATTTTCACGTGGAAACGATCCCACTTCTGATGTGAGATTAATGTACATATGTATAAATAATTATACGTACTGTTAAGATTATCAAAACCTAACATCTAAGTTTTGTAATGTTAGCCTTCGGTTGGTCAGGTTTGTCGAATAGAAAATAAAACTTATCTGCACCTAGTAATAAAAGCAAGTTGCTTATCGTATAGCTGGTATCTGTAGTACCTAGTAGCTACAGCTACAGAATAAATAACCTAAGGAATATTTAATAAAAGCTTGAAAATTACTGAGCAGTTTAGTACCTACCTAATGTGTACTAAAAAAGGGTATAATCTAAGGATTATTCATAGAAACAAGGAAATAGAATTGTTATATTTTTTATTGATTCGGAAATAGAATTGTTATATTTTTTATTGATTCTACCACCAGATTCGGAATACACCACCATAGAAGAACTGGCAAGAAACTACGGGGCGAATGTATTTTTTCATCATCAGTTTTACAATTATCATTAACATAGGTATCATACACTAAATACCTAACATACTAACAACCTCTATGTGATACTAGGTCATAATGACACTTTATTATCGTTTTACAATCACCATAGTTACACCAGGCACAAAATAAAAGCATTTACCATGAAAAAAGTGATCCTAATCATTTCTAACACAGTCACATTGGTTATAATAAACAATATGGAAAAAACCATAGAACCGACAATATCTATTTGCAAAATACACAGTTATACACAGTAAATATGGGACAAAGAAACAGAGTAGCAGAATAACAGTGTAGGTAATATTAATTGTACTTAACTTTTGGTGTCTTGTTGATGCAATGACGACAGAAAACGAACAGAGAGGGCTGCTCAGCCCAGAGGCTGCTTTTTATAGAGATTCTACCCGCCAAAGTCACGTAGTCATTGCAACAGCAGGAATGAGCCTGCAGATGGCGCCGAAGTGACGGAAATGTACATATTTTATTACATTGAAACTATTTAATAATTGTTAACTCGGTATTGTTTACACATTGTTAATCATTTAAATAATTAAGACGTTTATATACATATTTTTCAGAATGTTAACAAATATTTAAAGTCAGAACAGTATTCTTATATGATTCTCATAAATTACAATTTTTAGCGGGAGAAGTTGTATTTTTACTACAATTATAGGTTTAAATGTACAGAGCTGATTAAGTAATAATACATTAATATTAATCGGGTAAGTACTTAGTTTTAAGCATTTCTATCAATATCATAAGTTTACATGATTTTAAATCATTCTAATTTGAACGGAAATATAAATACAGATGTTTCAGAGTTATAATACAATGACTCAGTAATTGTACTTAAAATTAAAGGATAATTGTACTAAGCATTTTAAACACCATTATATAAATCTATAATTATCAATTGTAAACTATTACTTAATAAGTTGTGGAACAGATTCCGGATCAGTTTTTCTTCATAAACAATTTGTTATTATCACAGATTATAAACTCGCCATAGATCTAAGAAATTACATAATTATTTACAAAAAGATTCAATCGGTAGTCACTTTTGTCTTGAAGTGCAATATTTTATAAATACATTATAATATCGTCAGTGGTGAGGTGATTCAGTGAGAATATTCAATACATTGTTAAATACGTAAAACGTAAGTACCAAGTTGTATAATCTCGTCCAGTACCACAACTGAATATCGTCAGCTCTTACATTGTTATAAAAATGGCTGGTACTAGATAGATTACACATTTCAATAAGTTATAACCTAACACATGCATACATACATATATACATAAGCTGATAAACAGAATACCCTCCACTCAGTCTTGTAAACCCCTGTACCACAATAATACTTTATTCCATCATAGAGGGAGGCGTGTTATCTCCTGAATGTATGTCTAAGGAGAAGACAGAGTGCTGTGCGCCGTGCAGTGTAATCGACCTCTTTGTTCTGTACACACTGTCTCGTACACAGAGAAATTATAAATTTCTCCGAGGTCTCGTATGTAGATTTGATAGCATAGATCTCATTTACAAGATCTATGCTTGGTAGGATACATAAGGTTTAGTTTGCCTTGCGATAATATGTTTACGTAACCATGAAAAATTTAAGTGTTTTGCCTGTTAAAAAAATGTGATGTGATGTGGTGACAAAGAATACAATACAAAACGATACAATGCAACGCAATGTATTGCCACAAAAACTTACAACATAAGAACATTAAGTTATTATAATACAATGTAACAGGCCTTATGGCTATTAGCAATGTATACAGGACATGAAATCTAAAAAATATAAAAAATGGAATAGAATGGAATTTATGAGAGAGACAATCAGGGCAGTTTCAGTGGTACTAAACGCCACCAACCCTGTACACGAGGTAAGTGAAAAGCCAGTGACTAAACCAACTCACTGAATACTCGCAAACTGGTCTCGTGACCCCTCCCAGGTCGTGAGACATTGGTTTTTACGGCTTCATAGTCCAACTATGATCTCTTCTTACACTTATACGCTCGTCCATTCCATTTGTTCTTCTGTCTGTCTGTCGGTTAGTCTGTCTGCGTGTCAAAATCTGTCACAGCGTAATAACTTTAAAACAATAACCTATTGCTGTTTTTAAAGGGTTGTCTTCTGCTTAAATTATAATCTTACAAAAAAATTACTTAATGCCGGTTATAAATGAAAAGATTCATTTTTGCTATTTTTGACTTTTTATAAACTCGACTTAAATCGCCAGCCTATTAATTTTGAAACTACTCGCTTTGTTTAAAGATCCAAGTTTTCTATTGATTTCTCATTCGCTTAAATGCAAGCCTTATATATATTTAGAAACTTCACATCACACCCATCGTAGGCAGCTAGTTCCTGCCATACGTGTAGTAACTGAACGTCATTGAAATAACGAGCATTTCAAACCGGTTCAGCACGCCTCGCTTATCTTGTGGTTGGCATGCTCTCGACTGCAAACCGTCTCACTAGGATTTAGCCTTTACCTTCTTTTATATATATTATTTTATACCTTTTTATTAGATTTGAAAATATGGATCTTCACATATGGAACTTAGGAAATAAAACTTCATGTTTATCTTATTGTCAACGTAGTACTGCTGGTAGGTTGATCGATCAATGATACGAATATCATAAAACGAGCGCCTGCTACCATCAACGTACTTTCTGTGGCAAGTGCTCGTTATCCATTCAAATCTGAATTTAGTATGGAATCTGTTTTTTGTGTAGCTATTGTGTAGATTAGTTAATCGGCGGCCATCTTTACTGATACATAAATAATAATTTCTGAGGTCCAAACATTTTTAGTTCCAGCAAAATTCCGCTGCGATTTTATCATTTTGAGATCTGTTGGGATACCCCAATAATGATTCCACATTCGGCCAATTTTTTTCTTATCTTTGTCTGTGGCAAAAAATACAATCAACCTCTTTGTGTTATTACCAATCTTTGTTGTTTTCGAATATCTCGAACCAAAGTTTAAAATGTAGACAGATTCTATGTCACAAAATAAATACGTCAGAATAATTCATTTTCTTCGCCATTGGTCATAACTAACAGTTTAAATCAAAGAGAATACAATACGTTCAAATATTTCAAAAAATTTGATATCTACTTGATCTATCTATACATATAATAAAGCATTATGAACGAAATAGTCTGTACATAGAAGATAATTAAAAAAAAGGTCTAAGGTACTTAAAATATGCTACTAAATAAGAATATAACATTTTTTAAATTTGTGTCTGTCTGTTTGCCTGTTTGTCTATTTGTCTGTCTGTATGTTTGTTCGCGCATCACGTAAAAATTACTGGACCGATTGCAATCGGGTTTTCACTATTGGGTAGCTTAGGGTTTGACTTAAAAACTGGTGTAATTGGTATCTCAATTCGATGAGTAGAAGCCGAGCAATCGATAAAAATCTTTATGCCGGCTGAGTTTCGGCAAATTGGATGAATATCAAGAAACAAAAATGTTACATAATATATATATCGTAAACGACTGCTTGCTAGGTGTTTGATTTGTTTATTTCAAAATTATATACAATAAACTAACTCTGTTGATAAGCTCAGGATACACACTTGCCAATCGTTTGAATTATTATGAAATAACTTAATGATTTGAAAGTGACTATGCATATATTTTAACTGTGAAATTGGGAAAAATAATGAATAATTCCTTGAAATTGATAAATAATCCTCCTAGGCAAGGATATTTATAAAGACTGAATAAAATTGTAGCTGTACGAAAATTTGTTTTACATGATAAACTTTGTGTTCAAGGCTTTATATTGAATGGGTTATGAAGTGATTGATTTTGTATTTTATATCGAGATGCATGTATGAAATGAACAGATGTTGCCTTTGTGCAACTATTTGAAGCTCTTCTAATACTGTGGAGGCAATAACCAAGGTATTTAGATGGTTAATATATGGGTGTGTATGGAGGTCGAAGGACGGACACTTATCTGTTTCGGATGTTTCTGACGTGGTCGTGGCGAAGTCTCACCATTTGTGCTTCGCTGCCAGACTTGCCGGTATCCAGTTGTGGGATTCCTTCACTTATTTGAACCTCTGAATTAATCTTTGGATTGAATTCCATGCTACGCCGTTATCTTGGTCCAAACTTGCCAGCTCGATGATCTTCGTCCTGTCACGGTTGCTAATTATGTCTACGCTGGGAGACACTGCGAGTTATATTCCTCGATGAAATAAAGCGAAATATAGATTAGAACTGCCTTTTACTACAATGTAAAGAAATAAATAGCGGAGTACAAAGTTTTAGTTACATTGCTTGCGTTGGAGTTATTTTATACATACAAAATAGGGTGGTGGATAGAAAAATATAGTGACGGTGGATAGAAATAAGCATTTCGAAGTTGCTCGTGAGTTCTTGCAGGCGTTATTGATATAGATACGTCTTGATAGTTGAAGCGGTCAAAAGTCGAGCCACGACATGCATTTATTCACACATTACGTGTACAGAGGCCATGCGTGCACAACAAAATTAATCATTTTGTAATCGAATCTTATTATTCTTTCGAATTTTAAATCCTTACAACAGATAGCACGACAAAGGGAAGCAACAATGCGACACGGCTAATTTACATTACGACCGTGCACGACCGGCCGCAGCCGACCTACCGACCGCAGTCGTCCAATCGACCGCAGCGACATCTGCGACCGCTTTTATTTTGTATTATAACTTTTAATGGGACTCAACGTGCACCAATTTGCCGGGGAATCTGCGATATATATTTTATTAGATGTGTTTTTTTTATTTAATTTATTATTGATACAGTGTATTATTTTTAACCTGATTCTAATGTTCCTAAACTTGACTTTCATTCTATACATCAGCTGAGTAATTGATTTAATGAATATGGCATGCTGTAGTCCCTGCAGTTATTTGAAAGTGCCTAACATCGACAATTCCAATTAAAAAAGTTCTGTATAATACATTCTGACAACATTTTGTGGAAGTACATATATCACAAAAAAACAGTATTTTCTCCACAATATGTTGGAACGGTGTTTTATCGAAATTCAACTTAATAACATTTTACTTTATCATTAAAACCAATGACCATAGCATTAAATCTCAAACTACCTTACAAGAAACTAACCCTCCAAAATCCGCGAGTATATTCAACTTAATGTACTCAAAGTTAGATGTTTGGAACATAAGAGCTTTATGATCATTCACCGGTAAATCTTAGAAGGTTCCGCCTAAGGCACGTCAAGGTACAGCGGTCTTGGATTTGTTGTTATAGTCCGTCTCGTTCCCGTGTGTGTATTGTTACAACATTGTGCATCGGGTTGATACATATCAGTACATCAGGGAAAAACTTTGAGCTACCTAAAACAGCTAGTCCTTGCTCATTACTAATCACTCAAGTATATCTTATAAAAATGTAAGAATATACTGATATATTTATTTATTTCAATTATATTCATCCTTCAGTGAACATTATTGTTGTATATTGTATATCCGCTCGGTTGTCCACAAGACCGCAGGACCAAACTGATAACCCAAAAAAAAATGGCCGACGCGACACATCTAACCTCAAACTGGTAATTGATTGTATATGCGTTGAGACTACAGGTACTTGATGGTCAACCCACAAAAAAAAGAAGGTCGACGCGACACATCTGGCCGCAAACTGGGGATTTATTGGGTACGTGCCGAGATCACAGGTATCTGATTGTCAACCCACAAAAAAAAGAAGGTCTACGCGACACATCTGGCCGCGCCGACTTTGCGTAAACAAATAGTTTTTATGACCACTTCATTGAGCGCTTAGATAAACAAACTGGTGATTTATGGAGCTAAATAGGTACGGCACATATTTCAAGTTTTATGTTGTGGGTTTCGAAGCAAAATAATTATATAAACACGCTTAGATTTGAATGATTATTGAGGTCAATAATGTTCAAAATCGAGTGGCAAAATTTACGTCGCTATCGAGTGGTCCGATGATCGATGAAAACAAAAAATGTGACTGTAGCGTTAGTTGCGATGTTCAATGAAAACAAAAAAAGTGACTGTAGCGCATAGAATCAATCGAGCGGATAGTATCGAAAGTCGCGGTCCGTGGGAGACGATAATACACGACCAAAATAATGTACGACCAGTATTGTACAGCCAATATTACACGGCCAGATATTACGTGTACATGGATTCGTAATATTTGGACGGCCGTGTGTTATTGCCTTTACAAAATCAGTCCGGGTTGATAATGCACGGCCAGTATTACGCGACCAATACAACGTGTAGAACTGGATACGTAATATCAGCCCGTGCCGATTTTATACGACCAATATTACACGGCCAATAATACGAAGCCAACCATAGACCAAGCTAGAATCACTCCTTGATGCTTCGTTTGTGTAGGCGAGTTTCAAGATGAAAAACACTGTCACAGAACCGAATCGGCCAACCCCGACTCAACGTGGTCTTGTCTGCCCTACACTAGAGTGTTTTTAAAAAGCCGGAGGCGTGGAGGGACTGCAGCCCCCGACCGCTGAGCTCGCCTCCGCAGCTTCGGCTTTTTGGTCGCCTTCGGCGACCAGCCTCCGCCGCTCCAGCTCACCCTGGTATCTGCACTTTGTTACGCAAGGGCGGAGGGGCAGCACTTCCCGCAGCGCTGGAGCAATTGCAATTCATAATCTGTGGTAAAAGGATACTGGAACACGCAAACGAGGCTTTGACTATGACATTTCTATATTTTAATCTGTGAAGTACACGTAATATTGGCTGTACATTATCGCCTGTACAAAAAGTGTCCGGCCCGTATTACACTGCCAATAATGCACATCCTGTTATTACATGTACATATTTTGGCTTCGTAATCCTGGCTGCGTATTATCGCCTATACAAAATCAGCACGGGGTGATATTACACGGCCAATAATACGCAACCAAATAATGTACACCCTGATGTTACGACGCCAATCCGCGTAATATTGGTCGCGTATTATTGGCTGTACATTATTTTGTCGCGTAATATACGGACACGCGGCCCGTCTTTCAGCCGCTTCTACTATCAAGACGTATCTATATCAATAAAGCCTGCAAGAACTCACGAGCAATTTCGAAGTGCTTATTTCTATCCATTATTAGTTGTATTATGTCGAGGAATATAACTCATATTGTCTCCCAGCGTAGAAAATGCATGTATGATCAATTGAATTGGTATATCATGGTATTTTAAGTCGTGCGCTTTTTGATGGCTTATTTACACGCCAGTGATTTCTTTAATTGCGAATAGAATTTGACTATGTACCTTCATTAAAGCAAAACTCAGCTGAGATTGATATATTGGTTGGACTTTTAGATAATATAAACACTTAATATATTAATGTATGGCAGGCCTGGTATGGTTCGAATTGGCAGAATGAAATAGACACAATGAGAGGCAACAGGAAGTTTGCAAATGAGAGGAATAGGGAGGTCTCGTTGCATCGTGGCCTCATTGCATTGCGACCACTATGAATTAAAGTAGTAGGTGGGTAACTACTCCTTCGCACTTCACATTAAAGTCAGATAATATTGTTCCTAATTGCAGCCTTTGCCACGGATAGTTGTACACAGTCCTGCTAAGGCCTTAGTTTTAGGCATGAGCATAATATTGTTATTTAAGTCTAATATAATATTTGCGACTAAGGGATTATAAACCGGAAGATGGGCAGTAGCGTCCTCCGAGCTCATATTTGCTATACTGCGGTCACCAATCCGCCTGCCAAGCGTAGTGACTATGGAAAACCCCCCCAGTCCCCGGCGGCTCCGTTATTCCTGGCACCGGTAGCAGCCACGGTAACGGCGGATCAGGGGGTGCTAAGAATCCCCGGTAGAGACCCAGCTACCAACCCCCACGATCTCTGGACCTCGCAACTTATAACACACGCACCTTGAGGACCGATGAGAAGTTGATAGAGCTGGAAGAAGTGGTAAGTTAGTTGCGCTATGGTATAATAGGGTTATCAGAAGTCCGAAGAGAGAGAGAGGATACGATGACCCTCAATTCCGGCAACTTACTCTATTACCAGGAGGGCGACCAGCAGTCCCAACACGGTATCTGGTTTCTGCCCACAAGTCCCTCGACAACAACATTGTGAAGATCAAAAGCGTTTCGAGTAGGGTGGCATACCTTATACTCAGAATTACCGAACGGTATTCGTTGAAGGTCATACAGGTGTACGCCTCACACTCGAGACGTCCGGACAATGAAGTGGAGGCAATGTATGACGACCTTTCTAATGTCATACATGCCCCGAAAACACACTTCATAGTGGTGGTGGGGGACTTCAACGCACGGCTGGGCATGAGGAATGGCGATGAACTGAGAGTGGGGCAGTTTGGATTTGGACAGCGGAATCAAAGGGGTCAGCGATTGGCCGTCTTCATGGAGAAGGAGGGACTCTTTATGATGAACTCCTTTTTCAAGAAGCGCCCGTCCAGTAAATGGACGTGGCTGCACCCCGTCAGAAGCACAAGATATATTTCATTTTGACGATCAATAAGCAATTATACGATGTCTCTGAGGTCAACAGGGTTAAGACCAGCATGGTAAGAAGCTCATTGACAAGGGCGGATCCAGCCTTCGAATCAGGGCCCCCCTGATTCGAAGGCTGGATCCGATCACACACTTATTTCTAGCCTGGATGGGTTCCAAAATTATACAATACAAGTTGTTCCCTGCGGTTTCACTCGCTTATCCTAAGACTAAGGGCAGATCCATAATTTATTAATGGGAGGGGCAAATTTACTATGTATGTATATGTATATTTGCTATCTCTCTGTGCTTCGGAGGGCATATTAAGACGTGTCGGTCCCGGTTGCTGTAACAATAATTGATAGCAGTCGTCATGCGGCTCCAGGGAGAAAAAATCTGTCCAGCTCCCCCAAATGCAAGAGGCAATGCAAGAGTACCAGAGAACGAAAAACATCAAAGAACAGAAGCGCAAAAATGTAGAGCTATTTATATCAGAACATAATAAGCGCGAGCGTAGCGAGCGCGAAAAGTTTGAGTTATTTCTATCAATATGGGTATTAAAATAAAACTCCAAATCGTATCAAATAAGTATTTGGTGCATTACCAAAAGGACGAGCGTAGCGAGCGAAATTTTTGAATTGGCAGACCACCCGAGGGCCTCTGTGGCTTAAAGACGGCCATTAATCAATAAAAGCCGGGACCGATAGCTTAACGTGCCCTTCAAAGTATTTCTATAGGGCAAAACAAACCAAAAAGGTAATTTGAAATGTCCCGAAAATTAAAATAGACCACCAAAAGCGCGAGCGCAGCGAGCGCGGAAATTTTGAGATATTTTTTTCAGTCTACAATGTAAATATGATAACAAAACATAAATGAAAATAACAAATGGACCCAAAAAAAAAATTATGGGCAATAGCCCAGAAGGGGGGGAGGGGGTCATAAACCAAATGACCCCCCCCCCCCCCTGGATCCGCGCTTGCTCACTGAATATAAATGTAAAGCTAGCGAGGTCTCGTTTGATAAGATCTACTCTTCGCCCAAGTCCTGCCCAAATCCAAAACCCCGAGCGGGTGGAACACCGGTACTTAAAGTCCTTCAGAAGCTGTTTAACTCCGTCATCCTCGAGGATACTACGCCAGAGGCGTGGCACAGGAGCGTAGTGGTTTTGTTCTTTTAGAAAGGTGATAAAACCTTCTTGAAGAATTATAGGCCCATTTCGCTGCTGAGCCACGTCTATAAGCTGTTTTCGAGAGTAGTTACAAACCGTCTCGCTCGTAGGTTTGACGACTTTCATCCTCCCGAACAAGCTGAATTCCAGAAAGGCTTTAGCACCGCAGACCATATCCATACGCTCCGGCAGATTATACAGAAGACCGAAGAGAATAATCAGCCACTATGTCTAGCGTTTGTGGATTACGAGAAAACCTTTGACTCAGTTGAAACCTGGGCAGTGCTACAATCATTACAGCGGTGCCAGATTGACTACTGGTACATCGAAGTGTTGAAGTGTTTGTACAGAAAGGCCACCATGACAGTCCGTCTTCAGGATCAGAGCACGAATTCTATCCAGGTGCAAAAAGGGGTGAGACAGGGAGACGTTATTTCTCCAAAACTGTTCACCTCTGCACTGGAAGATATATTCAAAACTGGCTTCTGAACTGGATTTTGGATTTGGTGTTAACATCAATGGCGAATACATCACTCACCTTCGATTTGCTGATGATATAGTCATCATGGCTAAAACCCTGGAAGACCTCAGGACAATGCTCAGTGACCTCAATATTGTTTCCCAACAGATGGGTCTTAAAATGAACATGGGCAAAACGAACATCATGTCAAATGCCCATATCGTACCCAAGTAAGTTTATGTTGGGAACCATAGTATCGAAGCTGTTGATCACTATGTCTATTTAAGTCAGACGATCCAACTGGGTAGATCCAACTTCGACAAAGAGGTCAACCGACGAATCCAACTCGGATGGGCAGCGTTCGGGAAATTACGCCATATCTTCTCGTCGCAGATATCGCAGAGCCTCAAGACGAAAGTTTATAATCAGTGCGTGTTGCCAGTGATGACATACGGCACTGAGACGTGGTCGCTAACTATTGGTCTCATACACCAGCTCACGGTTGCACAGCGTGCAATTGAGAGAGCTATGCTCGGTGTTTCACTACGTGATAGAATCCGAAATGAGGAAATCCGTAGAAGAACGAAGGTTACCGACATAGCTCTCAGAGTTTGCAAGTTGAAGTGGCAATGGGCAGGCCATATAGTTAGCAGAACCGACAACCGCTGGGGAATACAGATTCTCGTGTATATAATATATACAAATATTAAAAAAAAAACAAAATGTCCTCTAGATTAATTTTTCTAACCTTGTATATAAGAAAGAAAATGTAACATAATAAATTAAGCAACAAAAAATTACTCTAGAGCACATTTTTTTTTTAAATATATGTATATATTATATATACGAGATAACACACACGATCAAACGACGACATTGTAGCCATTGCAGGAAGTCGGTGGATGGAGGAGGCTCAAGATCGCTCGTCACGGCGCTGTTTGGGGGAGGCCTTGTTCAGCAGTGGACTTCTAAAGGCCGTCATGATGAATATAATATTTGTATTCTTGCGTAACCTCATGCTTTGAGTGCGTTTCCTTGACTGGCTCCGGCGGCCGCGCCGCGCACTCATTTTTTTATGCGCTGGCGCGCCTGGAATTCGCTTGTTTCTTCCCCCGTGCCTCACGCTTCACCGCATCTTGAATGAACAAGTCTCTTTCCAGTACCGGCCACTTATACCCCTTATTATGCAACCGTTTTATATACTACTATTTTCTATATCTATACTTATAATAAAGCTTAAAATCCTTACAAAGATAATTAAAAAATATATGTCTAGGGTACTTAAAATAAGCTATTGAACAAGAATATATATATATATATATATATATTCTTGTATATATATATATATATATATATATATTCTTGTATATATATATATAAATATATATATGTATATATAACATTTAAAAAAATTGGTGTCTGTTTGTTTGTCTATTTGTCTGTATGTTTGTTCGCGCATCAGGAAAAAGTCAGTATAAAGAAGATAATTAAAAAAAGGTACATACATAAAATAAGCTACTGAACAAAAGTATAACATTATTGAAAATGGTGTCTGTCTGTTTGTTTGTTTGTTTATATGTTTGTAAGCGCATCACTTAAAAACTACTAAACTAATTGCGATGCGGTTTTCACTGTTAGATAGGTTAAGGTTTGACTTAAATACTGGGGTATCTTAATCCGATGATTGGATGCCGAGCAATCGATAAAATACTACTGGACAGATGAATGAATTTTAAAGAATTGTAGTATAATTGTACTTCATAGGTACTTTTAGTCATGGAATATGGCTACGTATGGGTAACCTTTAAATGAAATGACGACGCGGGCAAAGCCACCTGTGGCTTTGCCCGCGTCGTAACACAGCTAGTAAAGTATAAAGTGGATAACATTTACATTATTTGCCCACAACACTATCCATTCAACGTACCTGTGACATTTACTAAGAGGTTATATCTGCCCTGTTTATATTCAGGCTAGGTGAATGTAAACAGTCTCCAAATTTGAAATCTTCCCTGTTAATGTGGTCATTCAAGTATTGTTTGGTCCCCTGTCTGGAATTTTGTTCAACTATATTTATTAAAACATGATTTTATTTTGGTCTTACCCTTGACTAGGAAAGTCGGTATATCGGGTATCATTAACTATGAGGATTACGTCATGGTTGATCGGACATGCAATAAGCGGGTCCGTCTAAATGTCCATAAGAATGACCTAATAGTGAAAGTTCCTACGAGAAAAACGTCCATGCACAAATGTAATCAGCACATAAAACGATCAACATCTAGAAACAGCTACGACACAGAAATCATTGAGTCAAGCGGTTTAGTGTAATATCGCCGATCTCCAACACGCGTAAAGTACAAATTGTCTTGCGCTGAATAGATTTTAGTATATTTTAGTAGGTATTTAATATTTTTATAAGGGAGTTAGTCTTCTGTAAGTAGTACTATGATTTATTCTGTGACTTTAGCCATATCATAGAATAAAATAATAGTACTACGTGCCATATGTTGCACATACTAAATAAGTAATAATTTAGGTAGTTGTAGTCACTTTTAATATAACACTTGCTTACGAAATCAGGCGTATAGACTAAAGGGTGATTAGACTTAGTTTCAAACAACAAGCGACTGAAGTTAAGTTTTACAGCAGTGATGGTACTTTGTTTCAACTTAGCTAGTTGTTAGAGCTCTAAAGTTCCCATAATATTATGGTCCGATTTTCAGGTGGTTGAAGATACTTATGAAAACCTTTTTTATTGAATAAGAATTGAATATAAAAGTTGAGGGCACCATAGCACTATAGCCAGTATCTACCCGATAGAGCTCGAATCGTGGTCCTTCAACTAGCGAGGCGCATGACTCTCCAACGGGGCGTGTCACGACAGCATGGCAGTGGCTCGATTTATCACATTTGAGCGTTGCTGGATGACTCTTAGCCGAGAGTTATTTGCTACGGTTAGTTTCAAAATGTTGACCTAGCTTTATGGAACACTTGACTAGCCTGTGCGGAATTTACACAGTAAAAAACATACGCAAAGGATTGATAGTAGAAACAAATATATCAGTATAAAAGAGAGGTGTTTTTGTGCAAAACTGTTTAATGCGATACCAAGGAGCTTGCTCTTGGTCATTTATATGTTATTCTTCAAACCATTCTTGTATACAAATACAATAAGCGCAACGGTTTATACAATGGTTTTCACACTAAATTAGAGTAACATTTAAAAAAAAAAACAGTTGAAAGTTTTATTCTTAAATGACGTTACGTGAGTGAATATAATATGGCAACCCTGCAGCACAGTACATTATACATATAGTCCTTACGAAAAGGACTATATATGTACTGTATAAGTAGGTAAGGAGGCGTAAAGTGACCTCTGTTGTTGCGTTCAAAACCTTAATTCGTACATATACAAGTTACGATAGTGTACGCGTATTTTACACTAGCTGATGCCCACGGCTTCGCATGCGTGGTCATTTTAATGTATAGCCTATGACACTAAAAAATAACATGGCTTTCCATTGGTAAAAGAATTTTCAAAATTGGTTCGGAAAATCCAGAGATTACCACCTGCAACCTCACAAACTCACAAGCTCCTCTTATAACACTACCTCTACCTGTTTATAACATTATATAGTATAGTTAGTACAGATTAAATAACAGTTCCTTTGTTATTTTACCACCCAACTGGTACAATAAAGCAACTTCATTTTTGTTGTTTGTTTGTTTGTTTCACGCAAAAACGGCTGGACGGATTTTGATTAAATTTAGAATGAAGATAGCTTATACCCTGGAATAAAACAAAGGATACTTTTTATCTCGGAAAATTGTAAGTTTCCACGGGAAAACTGGAAAATGTTGATTACTCACTGTAAGGAACGGTTGCCAGCACAGAATGGTATGTGGTTGTCAAGGATACGAAATAACAAGTCTGTCAAAAAACATCAAGAGCTTGATGCTATACCTACTTTTGCATTGGTTTTTAATATCCTAGAAGAACATAAGATGCTTTTTTTTGCGATAAAAAGTAGTCCGCGCGTACGAAGTCGCTGGCGGGAAAACTAGTAGGATATAAGAAGAGAGAAGAAAACCAATATTACAGCAATATTTCCGACGGAACAAAAAATGACCAAAACTTATCGAGTGCGGTATCAAAAGGACATTTCAAAAAAAAACTTAGAAATAAACAATAGCAATTTTCTTTTAAGCTTCTTACAAAAAATATATTTGATTATTCAAGTTAATGTAAATATTATAGTCTAATGTTGCAATTGCAACTACTAAAGTAAAGAAAAATATGTTAGTAATAAGGAAACATTACATTTATATAAATACAGCTGCACCCGCAGTTTCACCCACGTCCCTCAGGAACCACAAATTTCCGGGATAAAAAGTAGCTTATATGTTAATCAAGGTTAGCTACCTCCGTACCAACTTTCATCCAAATCCGTTTAATCGTTAAGAAGTAACAAACATACCCACATACACACACCCTTACCCCTTACAAACATATAAACTTTCGTCATTATAATATTAGTGAGTTTTTTGCAGGCGGTCAGCTCGTATATAATAATTTTGTTCGAAGTCGGGTTTTTTGTATTTATATAATAACTAGCTGTGCCCGCGGCTTCGCTCGCGTGGTCATTTCTCTAGGTTAAAAGTACTCTATGTGCTATTCCACGACCTAAAATAAACATTTGATCAAAATTCCTTCAGCCGTTAAAAGTTTTTTATCGATTGCTCGGCATCTAATCATTGGATTACGATACCAAGTACCCCAGGTCTTGGTCAAATCCTAAGCTATCCAACACTGAAAACTGCATCGCAATCGGTCTAATAGTTTTTACGTGATGCGCGAACAAACATACAGACATACAAACAGACAGACACGAATTTTGAAAATGTTTTATTCTTGTTCAGTAGCTCAGTCCATTTTTTTTAAATTATCTTCTTTGTACAGACTTTAACGTTATTATTGCCTATAGCTGTACCCGCAGCGTTGCTCGCGTGGTAGTTTTTCTGGGATATAATGATCCTTTGAGTTATTCCAGTACCAAAAGTACCAATATAGGTACCTACCTACCCGTGTTAACAACCGTCAGTGGCGATCCGACATGGTCGTGATAGGTTAGAAGATGAAGACGCGAGCGAAGTGTAGCGAGCATAAAGCCCCATTATAGCTAAGAACCATCTTGTTTACCTCAGCTTGGAAACAAAAACCCGCAGTTATATTGGTCCATTCGGTTTGAAAGATACGATTCTCACCCCCCCCCCCCTTTTTTCAAATCCTCCCCCCCTCCCATATAGCAAAGAAACATGAGGAACCATCACGATCACATCCGTTTTAAAACATAAAAAACTGCATCAAATTCATTTGGGAGCTACGAAGATTCACCATCTGCTCCCCCCCCCCCCCCCCCCCTATTATAGCTAAGACAAATCTTGTTTACCTCAGCTTTGAAACATAAAAAACCGCAGCTAAATTGGTCGATTCGTTTGAAAGGTACGATTCTCACCCCCTTTTTCTCGAAACTACCCCCCTTTTTCTCGAAACTCCCCCCCTTTTTTCTCGAAACTCCCCCCTTTTCTCGCCCCATATAGCTAAGAACCATCCCGATCACATCAGTTTCAAACATAAAAAACCGCATCAAAATCGGTCCATTTGTTTGAGATCAACGATCCTAACCCCCATCCCCATCCCCCCTCCTCCCTCCCATTACTCAGCTTTCAAATATAAAAAACTCGCAGCTAAATCGGTCCATTCGTTTGGAAGCTACGATTCCCCCCCAGCCCATATAGCTAAGAACCATCTCGATCACATTAGCTTTCAAACAAAAAAACCGCATCAAATTCGGTCCATTCGTTTGGGAGCTTTTTTATGAGGATGCCACAAACAGACAAACACACGCGCGCGCACATACACACACACACACACACACACACACACACACACACACACACACACACATACACATACACACACACACACACACACAAACAAAATAAACAAAGTAATGTGAGCCAAATTCGAAAGGTTAATAGACGCGAATTTAGCGGTACGCTTGGTTGCAGTGAATGAAATGCTTGCGTGTTTTAAGGTCAATCAGCGCCATCTAGTTAAATTGGGGGCAAAACTTTGATTTGTTTGGTTTATGCGCTGGCGGTGTTGACCATCACAATCACATTAGCTTTCAACCAAAAAAAATAACGAAAACTGTGTGTTCACACTCACACACATACAGTGATATACAATAAACTTATAACATCCGTCTCTTTGTTCGGGGGTTAAAAATGTAAAATAGTAAGCAGTTCGGTTACCAATTAAAACAGCCGCAAGAGGGAATGTAAATTATAAATGATAATTTATTTCTTTTTTAAACATGCACTTCAGGTAAAACTAACAAATTTTCAAAGTAAAAAAAAAAAACAAAGTAACTTGACAGAATTCTTTTCTGTTTTTGAGTTTTTTCTAAATTATCTGAATTGGAATTATTGTGACCTATATTGTTGTAACGATTTGACGGTTTACTTCAGGAAAAAAAAAAAACAATTTAAAAAAATCAAAGAAATTGTAAAAATAATGCATAAAAAATGTATATGCATAAAAATATGGAACAAAACATTTTATGAAGTGCGTGATTTCGATCCACGCACGTCTGGGTTTGCAGGCAGAAACGGTCCCACTAAACCAGACAGTATAGTGGCGAGAGGGTCGAAATTATGATACCCTTTTAATGTTTTATTTATATTACATTTAAATTACCATAACTTTGAATACCTATCCCGAAGGAACCCTATATTTTTTGGGGAAAAAAAGAATCAATAATTTTAATACATAATATGTACTTTGACTGTGCCAAGTTACATCAAACTTCATCCAGTAGTTTATATGTGTAATATGTGTTCTTTTAAATAACTTTCAACCCCTATCCTGCGGGAACTCATGATTTTTTCAGGATAAAAAGTATTCTAAATGTTAATCCATAACATAAGCTATGATTGTGCCAAGTTGCATCAAAATCCGTTCGGTAGTTTCAGCGTGATGCGTGTTCAAAGAGACAGACAGACAAACAGACAAAAATTAAAAAATATCCTTTTTGCACTCTATATCGATTTTGAAGTTTATCTCAATTATAATTTTCAAAAAATATTTAATGTACAGACTTAGCCCATTTACAGTTTTATTATAGTATATAGAATAGATAGAAGATAGATATAGTATAGATAGATAGATTTTACTTGTTTAATTATCTTCTTTGTATAAATTTTTTGTTACTCACTGCTTTATTATAAGTATAGAGTACTTATTTAACGACACAAAACAAGAGAAGGTGCTAGCCAAAAAAAAACAGCTCACCTTATTATGAAGACGGTATAATAAAGTATTTTTTTTCGAGATTTGTATTATAATACTGGAACGGACAGTCCAATATATGGAAGAACTGGAGACGATTTTATAAGGGTTTATTGTTTGACTATAGAAAAAAAAATAAAGTTCGCCAGATTTATAAACTTCTATCACAATCCAACATGTACGAGTAAGTAGGTTTGCCACTGGGCTAAATAGGCACAAGAAAGTTTTTTTTAAACATAGACGAAAAAGAAGCCCACGATTTAAAGTAACTTCCACAAAGGTTAGGCAAGCCTTTAATAGTCTCATTATCAGATGTAAATCAAGCTTTCGGGTTAATTCTAGTTTCAGGCTGAATTCGGCCTCGCTGCGAACCATGACACGACTCTTCTTGTTACTCTATTTTGTAAAATTCGTTTGAGGAAGCCGAAAAGTAAATTACATTCCGTAAGATTGCCCACAGCGCAGGCACCACTGAGGTTAAAACTACCGAAAGGGAGAGGAAAATTAGAGCTACTCTCTCGATACTTTGCCTCGGGACACATCGTTTTAATTTGTTAGTTTTTTGCGTTTTTGAGAGATCACGCACTTACGTTCTCGATTGTTTGACTAAGTCCTTTATCTTTATAACTTAATTACCCTGCCAATACTTAATCCGTATTAAATGAATACATAGCTAACTTTTAAAATGAATGTCAAATTTCAAGTTAACTGCGTGGTTTAACCATGGATTAAAATATTCGTTCGGAAATTATACTTTATTAATTTATTGATAACAACTTAGGCTTACTTGACAGATGTCTGATTTTATAAAACATGCGGAGCCGTTTATGAAACCAGGGACTGAACAACTACATCAGACATGTGGAAATAATTAAGAGTAACGAGTACTTATCACTTTTTCAGTCTTGCAAAACTATTAATTTTACCTTTTAGAATTGAAAAATTATTTCATGAACGAAAAAAATAACAAATTTAGTTCCCTTATCAGTATGTCCTATCAGGCACTAGCACAAACGCGATGCAATTTAGAATGCCGAAGAGACATAGCGGAGTCTCTAAGATACGCCCGCCTTCCGATTGACTTCAATTTATTTTGGAGTGTGTACTCATCATCATAAACTTATCTAAAATCGATTATCTTGCCATGAATTTTGCCATTGCCCTTTGATCAATTTATAAGTACCTACGTATTCAGTTCAGAGATTAGTTACCGCATTATGAAAATTGTATTTTGTATAAAATATCACTCATCTACTTTACAATAGCTGTATATAGCTGCTCATAAAAAGCAATTGAGGGATGATATATTAGAATATCTTTCGTACCTTTATAATGAGGTACATATTAACGATGTAAAATGTAGACATATTATTATGATATTTTTCCCTTTTGGAAACTATGTAGAAAAAAAACGTTGAACTGGTTTCGAATCTTGGTTTCAAATGTGTCCGAAGGGATGCTATATACCTAATCCTATGCGTGAATGCTATATAATCTAAAAAGTAAGGCTATCTATCAAAATAATATATTAAATCACATTCTTTATGTAAATATTGTTTTTGTTCAATTGAGTTACGGGACGAACAAGTTTTAAAATTAAATATGCCCACTATTTAATGAAATGCAAGACAGATGAAGCCGGTTTTGATATTTAATCAGTTCCTAAGCCCCCGCGAAAACCAACGTTCAAAGCCTATGTATCCACTAGTCAAAAAATGGCACGGAACAATTGACTGGCAGCAGGTTGTAAATTGCGCAACAACGTGCATCGTTGCCGGAAAGGAGTCGTTGATAGGAGAGGAAAGTTGATAACCCTGCCGACACTTCTAGACTCGTTAACGCGTAGATAGACTTGCAGCATAGTGAGATGTGAGTCTTATTGCTTGTACTCGTACAACATGTAACGCATTTGCGTCGAAAGACTTGAAGAAAAGAAAAAAGTTGGAGAATGCTGTGCATCGTTTAATGAATACATGAAATTTTAATGAAATTAAACATGTAATTGCGGCGTATTGTTGATGAATGATCAGATATGGATAAACAACGTTTATTAACAAGTTATGGACGTTATTCCGCGTCATGTTACGCAACAAGGCGCGGAAAATTTAAAGCCTAGTGGATGCAAGGCTTCATAACCAAAAAATAATCCCTCACTAATCCTACCCTTGTAAAACCCCGGTCATTATCCCTGGTCGTTTACCCTAGTACACTATTCGTATAAAATATAATACTTTATATAAATCGTTTTGTAAGAGAGAGGATTAAAAATTATTATCAGCTTTTAAATTTTGGCGTTTATTTATTTGATCCTTTTACCGCCGACTTTATCCTGATAATTATATATATATATATATATATATATATATATATATATTTATAATTATCAGGGAGTGTAAAATTGGAATGAATCGTCTTATTTTCGTAAATTCAGGAAATCATAAATTTCTTTGTCGTCTCCCCGTCGCGCCTGTCACAGTCCTGAAGCTAAGCTTGGGTCGGTAAGATTTAGTGGGAATAGAACCTCTTATAAGATTAAAGGAGTTAAAGAACGCGTCTCTGCCTATTGCTAACTTCTTTCCTGATTGTAAATTAAACACAAAGATTGTTACGACGTTTGTACTGCGATACCAACTTATCTACAAAGTAGGTCGGGTTCCACCGTCCCGATATTGACTCCGAAGTAATTTTAACAGTATGGACTCATTAGTTCCTTTCTTGTTAGCTCTATAGGTAATTTGGTAACACTGTACCTGTATTTTTAATATAAAAATGAGTGGTTAGCATGAGGCACCGATGAAAAGTGTCATATACATCATGCCATCTACAATACAAAGGACATATCCGATGTGTTTTTCGTCCTTTTCAGAAAGTACTCTTCTTCGAAGCTACTTAGGTTGTATTTCAAGTTCTTATTTGAGATACAATATGAGGAGCTTTTTTGGAAGCACATTTTACAAAATGGAGTTTTGTACCCATTTCTTAATGATACCTTGATTTACTTCATTTTATGGTACCTTTTGATGAAGACCATTCAGTCGCACATTATTAAAATAAAATAGTATAATATCTATCAGCGCCTTTTCACAATGAAATACTACAATATTAATTTACGAAATGTCTTCCATGGGGCAAGCCTTTGTTCAAACTATCAATGAATAATTTGCAATATTCCCAGTGAAGTTTCAGCTGGATTTAAATTTCATTAATGGACCGTTAATGCCTTAATTAAAAAGTCTTCAGCTTAAAATCAATTCATCAGGATTTCGCACCGATCACCGCTATTTTTCGATATAAAACTGAATGAAGCGTGCAGCACTTTTTTCAACTCTATTGCATTATATCTATTTATTACTAAATGTGCCCAGCAACTTTACCTCCGTGGTATATTTTTTTGGCACCGTGTTTTTTTTTGTAATAGTTTTAGTATCTGTACCCAAATCATAGACCTATTTCTAACATGACCTTCGTCTTACAAACATTACACGTATTCATAATTAAATGTACTAATCATAAAGGTTTATTCCGGTTTATTCACATGTCATCCAACATAATTCAGTTTGCAGACTTCAGCAAGATTCATGCAAAAGGCTTGAAAATGTCTATGTAACTAAAAAAGCTTTGAATTTTTTGATTACACATTATATTTAATTTTGCAAATAAACATGTTATTTTTATTATTTGGCTCCGCACGACATGTATAGTTAGCCAGTGTAAGTAAATATTACAAGTTGTATGTTTTTTTTTTTCAAATAATAGTTAAAATATTGAGGCACAGTTAGTCAAGTAGTCTAGTTAAGTCACGATTCAGTAAAGTATTGGACCTTTACTGAAACTTCCTAAGGAGTTCCGGAGAGAACATGATATGGTACAAGTTTCCGCGTTTGTATTATTTTCCTACACTCGTGAACGTTAACAAACACCTTTATTTTGTGTTTTTTTTTCTCTTAATTTCATGTTAAATAGAAACAAAACCAAAAAATAAACCTAAAACAAAAACCTAGTGGTTAATTTTCCACCAATATCACACACTAGCTTACACCCGTTAATTCATCCGCGTGAAATACAGTTTATCGCAAAATAAGCATCCTATGATCTTCTAGGATATTAAAAACCAATGCAAAAGTATAGCACCAACGTATTGTATTCTCTTTGGCACCAACGCTCTTGATGATTTTTGACAGATATGGTATTATTTTGTTTCCATGGCAACCATTTCTTGCAGCTAGTTACGTTTCCATGGCAACCGTTCCTTACAGCGAGTAATCGACATTCTCCAGTTTTTCCGTGGAAACTTGCTATTCTGCGGGATAAAAATAATCATATAAGTGTTACTCCAAATTCTATCACAATCCATCCAGAAATTCAACGTTAAAACTCCCCAAACAAAAAAATAAACAAGCAGACAACGTGACACTTTTATATATTGGTGTGGATTAACACTCGAAGAAACACAAACACAACATAAAAATCGTCAGAGCAAAACAATAGTCTTGACTTCCTCTCCGTTCCTGACCCAAAAAACATGTAATTCGCCTGTTTTAATTTTTCGTGTGTTGCCAGACTTAATAATTAACATCCCTTCGCACCCCGCGGGTGTTGTTAGAATTATCAAAGGGAATTCAGGAACAGTGTGATGTGTATTATCAATTTATCACCAACCGTGCGATCACCAAGTCAAAACGCCTGTCAAGTGCGGTGAATATGAACAGTGCAATTTCATTGTCATGTGTATATCACCAACCGTGCGATCACCAAGTCAAGACGCCTGTCAAGCACGGTGATTATGAAAAGTGCAACTGCATTGTATTTTTTATATCACCAACCATGCGATCACCAAATCAAAACGCTTGTCAAGTTCGGTGATTATGAACAGTGCAACTGCCTTTTCATGTGTATTATCACCAACCGTGCGATTACCAAGTCAAGAAAGTCAAAGTCAAAGTCAAAGTATTTTATTGTAAATAGGCAAAAATAATAGCACTTTTACAAGTCAAAATTAACATCTCCTGAACAAAGAGATTTACATAAAATATTATAAAAAGATCAAATCAATCCAAATTTAGATAAACTAAGTATTCTTTGAGTTTGAAAAGGAAATTTCCCTTTCATGTGCCAACAGAGTTAAATCTCACACTGGAAAAGGAAATACCCTTCTGACTCTACCGGTGCTTCGGAAATACGCCCGTTAGAGAAGAGAGCACCAAGAAACTCTACGGGGATGTATTTTTTCCATATTTGTTCATTCTTTATATATTTTTCAAATGTCACAATTATAACAAAACATGTAAACTACAAATATAAAAGGTAAAAGTAACAATGAGATATCATACGATATATATGATATTATATGATCACTTATTATTATCATGGAGCTTGGAGACATCAGGCCATGCGTTTCTGTCATTAATATAATCATTTACATAGTAATACGCTTTCTTTATGAGATTTACTTTAACAAAAGTTTTAAACCTATGCATTGCAAGAGGCCTGTCAAAGGTTCAAAGGTGATGAAAAAGTCCAAAAAAGTTTTATCCAAGTGGTGATGAGGTCTTTGGTGATGGAGGTGTCGTCTTTCAAAGGTTGCTTCCGCTATGCTGCGACAAAGTGTTGGAATAATCTGCCGCCACCAATCCGGGGGCTAAGAAATGTATACTCTTTTAGGCGTAAACTCAGGCTATATTTAATTGATGAGCAGAGGCAGCATGGCAATATTAATATAGATATATCGTTTTTGTGATATATATATATATATACTTATTATTATTATTATTATTATTTTTCCTTGAAATTCATTTCTTCTCACTTATTAGTTGCTTATTAGTTGTTAGAGGTTATTTCGCTGCTACCCACGTGCGTGGTATTCTTAATAGTCAGCGGTGCTCTTACGCAATTTTGACGATACTTTCTTCGTCAGTTATTTGACACCATCCAGAGACTACATTATTTTATTCCTTTGTCGTTGCTATATTTTATATATACTTTTTTATTTATTTATTTATTTATTTATCTATGTTTATTTAAATTACTTATATGTAATAATAATAATTATTATTATTATATATATATATATGTATATTTATAAATGTATTCATATTTAATTTCATTTTTTATACTCATATATTTATTTTTTCCGCTCCCTCTGGGCTTTAGCTGAAAACCAGCGCTGCGTGCCTTCGGCAAACAGCCTAGTGCTGAGTTAAGGCCCATTCATCACCACTTTAATTATCTACTTTTACCTTTTCTTTGCTTTCCTTTTCTATTGTTCCTATTTAATTTTTCTAAATATTTGTATCTTTTATTTTTGTGTGTGTTGAATAAATGTATTTTCTTTCTTTCTTTCCTGTCAAGCGCGGTGATTATGAACAGTGCAACTGCATTGTTATGTGTATTATCGCCAATCGTGCGATCACCAAGTCAAGAGCCCTATCAAGTGCGGTGATTATGAACAGTGCAACTGCATTGTCATGTGTATTATCACCAACCGTGCGATCACCAAGTTAAGAGGCCTATCAAGCGTGGTAATTATGAACAGTGCAACTGCATTGTCATGTGTATTATCATCAACTGTGTAATCACTAAGTCAAGAGGCCTATCAAGCGCGGTGATTATGAACAGTGCAACTGCATTGTCTATTTTTTTCTTTTTTTTTATTACGGACTAAGCAATCGTTTGACCACGATCTCACCTGATGGAAAGCGATGCTGTGGTCGAAGGTGTAGCACGCTTGCCTAGTAGATACCTATTCACTCATGACTTGAACACACCGAGGTTATAATTTACCGGAAACACTGTCGAGGGCAGGGCATTCCACTCCTTTGCAGTTCTTATAATAAATGAAGAAGCGTAACGCTTCGTTCTTGTGCGAGGTATTTCAACCATGAAAGGGTGGCGCTTTGCTGATCGTCTCGTCGTACGGTGACGTAAAGGTGATGGGGGAATCAGGTTGTGCAGTTCTTGTGCACACTCTCCATAGTGCAATCTGTAGAATACCGCCAGGCTTGCTACCTCACGTCGATGCGCCAGAATTTGAAGCTTACTCTTTACCAGAGCGTCATCCTTAATGAGCCTGATAGCACGTCTCTCAATTGAATCCAAAGACTCGAGCTGATACTTGGCAAAACCGTCCCAGAGGTGGCAGCAGTACTCCATACAAGATCGGACCGTTGCTTGATAAAGATTCAAAAGCTGTCCCGGTATGAAGTACCGCCTAACCTTAAACAAAATACCAAGTTTTTTTGCAGCTACCTTGGCTTTGGATTCAATATAAGACCCAAAATTCAGGTTTGATGTGAGTTCGACACCCAAAAGCTCCAAATGGTCGCCTATTGGTATTGTTACACTTTGGAAAGACGGAGATCGGTGTAGAGGACTCTTTTTAGCAGAAAACAAACACGCTTGCGTTTTAGTAGCATAAAACTTAACCAGGTTAGCATCGCCACAATCGGACACGGCTTCTAAGGCTAAATTTAAACGGTCTACCATAGCCTCTCTCAGTACTGTCATCAGCATACCCAAAGGTACCGGACTTCAGAAGGTCATTAATGTGCAGTAAAAACAGTGTAGCTGAGAGAACCGATCCCTGAGGTACACTGGCATTGATAGCCATTTGATCAGACGAGCAGCCCTCTAAGACTACTCGAATAGATCGTTCCCTCAAGAAAACAACTATCCAATTGCTTAAGCCAACAGGTAAACCATATGAGGGAAGCTTGTTTAAAAGGCCATCGTGCCAGACCCGATCAAATGCCTTCGATATGTCAAGAGAGACGGCAAGCGCCTCACCATGCATCTCTATGGCTTCGCTCAGTACGTGAGTGGCATACGCGAGAAGATCCCCAGTAGACCGGTTTTGGCGAAATCCGTATTGCCGGTCACTGAGAAGATCATTGTCTTCAAGGTATGCCAAGAGCCTAATGTTTATGACACGCTCCATACACTTACAGAGTAAGGAGGTTATCGAGATGGGACGATAATTGGCCGGATCAGCACGACTACCCTTTTTTGGTACTGGTTGTACATTGGCAAGCTTCCAGCTCTTCGGAATTTTACCTGAGTGAAGAGAGAGGCGGTACAAACGCGTTAAGATGGGAGACATTTCGGGCACACAGTTTTTCAACACAATCGCTGGAATACCATCAGGACCACAGGCCTTGTTAACATCTACAGCTCGAAGCGTTCTGAGAACCTCCTTCTGGCGAATGCAAATTTCGGGCATAAAAGCCCCGCAATGAGGAAGGCAGGAAGGTATCTTGCCAGAAGCATCTAGATGCGAGGCTTCTGCAAAAAGAGAAACAAATAAATTCGCTTTGTCTCCAGCAGTGTGAGCTAGTGTTCCATCAAGTTTCAGCAATGGTTGTAGTGAGGGGCGGCAGAAGTTTTCTTCGACCGACTTGGGCAGGGACCAAAATGCTTTGCTACCCGCGGGGTATGAAGCCAGTTTGGCCCCAATTCGGCTTACGTGATCAAAATGTGCCTTCCTAAGTATCTTCTTACAGGTCTTAGCAGCAACGTAAAATTTTCTTTTCTTAGCCCTAATATCAGAAGACTTGCGCTTTCGAGCATCAGTCCAGTCTAGATATGCCGCACGCTTTAAAGCCACAGCACGACCACAGCTGGATCCAAACCAAGGCTGAGCTTTGCTGGAAAGAGTCTTGTCACTGAATGGAATGAAATATTCCATTGTCTGACATATTATCTCTGTAATAGCAGACGCGCAAGTCGACGGGTCCTGGGAGATGAAACATGTTTGCCGCCAAGGGTACAATGCAAGGAATTGCCGCATCTCGTCCCAATCTGCTGAGTTGTATCTCCACACGCGCCTATTTCCCTTAAGGCTAAGATCAGGTGGGGAATACACTGAGACGGACTTAACCAGGCAGTGATCAGAGCTACCAAGAGGTGGGGATACTGATACGGAGTATCGGTCTGGTTTAGTCGTCATCAACAGGTTGAGACAGTTGGCAGTGTCACCGTCACGGTCAGGTACCCGTGTCGGCTCCTGCACAAGCTGAGAGAGATCTAACGCCAGAGCAAGCTTGCGCGTCTCTCTACCACCGTGGTCGATTTTTTGGTATGGGACAAGGCACTCCTTGTGGTGGGCGTGAAAATCCCCCAAAAACACCAATTGAGCAGACGGGTAACGCTATTGGGCCACACTTGCCGCCTCACCTAGATAGTCTACCAATAAAGTCGACCCCCGATCTCCGCTGTGTGAGCGGTACACACAAGCATACATAATTTTCTCTATGCCCGTGTCCACCAGGACCCAAATCACTGAGAAGTTAGGGTGCTCAAGATTTCGGAGACGCAGACAGCAAATGTCATCACGGGCGTATACACAAACGCCGGCATTTGGGATAAATAGATGCTCTAAGATATAGCCTGGGTAATCCAAGTACGCCGTATCAGCTGGACATCTTATCTGCGTCTCCGACAAGAAGAACAAGTGGGGCTTAGAGGTCTCCAGATGATAATGGACCGGTTGGAGATTGGAGTGAATCCCGCGAATATTCGCAAGATCCACTTTAAGTGTGAGGACGTGCATCTGCCGTTTTAACTTATATCTTCTTTGGACTTTTTTCATGATGTGTTTTTGTGAATAGGTTGGACGAGTAATAGCAAACGAGATGTCGGAATGGCAAACCCACGGAAGTCAAGGCATAACTACGCCATTGAAGAACTTGGGAGAGACCGCGGGGACGCCCGAACCCCCCTGAAATAATACATCAGTTCCTCACATCCGGTCGCCAGCCGAAACACCATGATTCCGATCACGGTCCACCCTTCCAACACAACTGCATCCTACAACTCATCCGGACGGCTTCCCTGAACATCATGATGGAACACGACAAACCGTTTGGCATCAAGACTTTGTCCAGAGGGTGGTAATATAAAAAGCCGGCGGCCGAAGCCTACAACCAGGTGATTCGGTTGCTCTTTTGGCACCACCCGAGGGTCACGTGTAGGACATCGAGGGCTGAATCCTACTGACGCGAGCAAACAATAAACCCTCAAAAACCCTTGTCGTGTGTATATCACCAACCACGCGAGCACCGAGTCAAGACGCCTGTCAAGCGCGGTGATTATGAAAAGTGCAATTGCATTGTCATGTTTATTATCATCAACCGTGCGATCACCAAGTCAAGACACCTGTCAAGCGAGGTAATTATCACAAAATCCCCCTTATGACTAGACAGTGAGCTACCGCTTTTTACCAGACTGAGCGGAGGGTATTGAATTTATCAGCCTATGTATGTATGTATGTATGTAAGTCTTTTCTTTTGTGGCATATAGAACAAACGCGTGGAACGATTTTCATGATTCTTACTTCATTCGATTCGTCTTAATCTTGCGAGTGTCATTAAAGACATGACGTTTATCAAAATTCAATGTGGCGTCAGATTGTTTCAAGACAGAGAAAAAAAAGTCTACGAATTATTTAAGTGGGGTATATTATTAAATAGGTAATTGAAAATCATTTTAAGTTTATATGATAATTTTTATTTGACCATTTAGGATCTAAAATAATTTAAAGTTGGTTAGCAATCATTCTCATTGGGGTTTTCCTGTGGATAAATTCTCTTGGATTAGCGTTATTTTTTTGGAGCGAGTTTCTGCTTCTAGCAGTGGATGACTTCCAGCTGATTATCTTACGGTGTTCTTGCGCTTTCCATCAAAACCATCAAGTTTCAAGATTCTATTACAACGCTCCATTGCTTGACATCTTCTATAAACGAGCCCTTACAACGTGTCCAAGGCACCTAATTATTAATTAATAGACCCTTTTCAAACTACAAGCTGTAATTGTTTTCGGTGTAGTATTATACTCGTAAATGGTGGACCTATTGTCCCTACTGTTGTAAAATTTTGACGACCTAATAAATAATTGTACAACATTGTGCCTGTGCATTGAGCTGTGTACATAACGGGCGATTTTTAAAGTTGTAATTAAATGTATTTGATTTATGCACTAGTATTTAAAACCACAAAGTTTGTCTGATTCTTAGGCTGTTTGGTATAATAGTGCAAAAGAGCATAAATATAATGTCTTTATAGAGTATTCGACTCAGCATTCGGAATACCGTTTGTTTGAACACGTTCAAATGACTAACAGCATAATTTTGGCTATAAATTCCGCCCTAGCTGTCTAATGGAAACCGAACCAAAATGCTTTGTAGACAGCGTAACCATAAGTGGATGACACGAAACTGAGTCTAGTCGTTTGATGGTAAACCAGACCAGACTCAGAGAGAAGCAGGTTACAGTGGATTACGCAACCCTACGTCTATTTTTACCATAATATTATGTATTTATAACTTTTAGGACTCAACTCATGATTGAGTTTTCAAGTTTAATAACTAATTCTGAAGCTGACTTAATTTGCCTTTTAAGGAAACGAATATGTAACAATTTGAGAAGCGGTGTTGGGAACTTTGTCGCTGAACTAATGGATAAGTTCCAACTATTTTGTGTAGGACTAAAAGAGAATACAATTTTGTTGGCAACTCTAATGTCAACAGACTTATGTAACCTAAATTTTAGTACTAATCATCTAATGTGAAAGAAAACCGTAAAACTGAAAGTTTTTCTGTTGTCTTGATCTTTCTCACTTACTTAAAATAAGCAAAATATAGTAGACTTGGCAACAAAGTTGTATTCTCGTTTAGGCAGGGTGTACTTTTGCAGCATCAGAGAGACAATTTTGATTTATTACAATATCTACTAATACAAAATTAGCAGATTCTCAAGTCTAACGGTCTTCGTAAGCATCGGGATTTCAGGCTCGAAGGTTGAAATTATCATATAAATTTGGTTGAAAATGTCTTGGGGACTAAATTTGCGCGAGGTCTCATGAGAATCGGTTTCGTAGAAGCAGTTGTTTTTTTTTAGCCAAGCAAATATTCAAGTAAACCTGGGCGCTTATTCGCTATGGCACACGAAATTCCTTGCCGAAAACGCGTGACGTCATTACGACATTTGCCGAACGATTCCACGCAGATATCTTAACGCGGCGCGTTACGTGCGTGAGTGGTCATAGCGAATAATGGCCCTGAATAAACCCGTTCTAAGACAACCAGTGCATAAACTTATTATTATCAAATGAATTTGAATAAATCATGAGTAAGCCCCCAAATGCGTACGTCCAAGACACATACATGGGTAGGAAAGATTCTAAGTACATACGATGATAAAATGAATCCTATGTGTTATTCTACGATTAAAAGTTTCTTTAATAGGTACCATCCGTTAAGCCGTTCCAGCGCCAATTGACAACAAACATACTAATACATACACATACAAACACACAGACACACACACACGCACACACACATACACACACAAATTGTTGCCCTTATTACATTACACTTTGTGAAAATGAACAAGCTTGTAACCTTGAATTGAAAAAATCTACGAATACATCGTGATTCTGACCTTGCTCACTTTTGTTTTGAGTATCGTCATACATTTTAATTTGAATAAGTAACGATTCTATAATTGTTCCATGAATAAATTATCAGTCTCTTTCACTCAACTACTAGACCTAATAATCAATTAATAATTATTGAATCTTCTATCCATCTATCTATACTTACAATAAAGTAATAGGAAAGAGATAGAATCTACAAAGAAGATAATTTAAAAAAATAGTCTAGGTACATAAAATAAGCTACTGAACAAGTTTTTTTTTATAGAGGTTGTCTGTTTGTTTGTCTGTATGTTTGTTCGCGCATCGTGTACAAACTACTGGACCGATTGCGATGCGTATTTTATAGTTTTATAGCTTAGGTTTTGACCTTAAAACTGGGGTAATTGTTACCTCAATCCGATGAGTAGAAGCTTAGCAATCGATAAACAACTTTTTGATGGCTGAATGAATTTTGACAAAATGTATTATTGTACATTATAGTACTTTTGGTCCTGTAGTCCTGGAATTGCACGCATGGGCTACTTTTAAATGAAATGACAACGCGAACAAAGCTACAGGCACAGTTAGTTCTGAATTAACACCGTCTAAGGACTTTAACTAGTTAGATCTAGCTAAAGGGGGAAAGATACTATAGCTTTAATATCACGTAAATATAAACTGAACTAGATATAACAGGCAAACAAACCCACACAGTTACATTCACACCGTGTCGCGCTTCATAATAATAATAATAATCATAATAAAATGTATTTATTGCAAACAAACAAACAAAAACCATCAACACAATCAAAAAAAAATTAGATATTCCACGATAACATGACTCGCGACAATTAGTAACATTAAATTTACCGTGCCGCACACATCAACAATGATAGAGAGACATACGCAGACTGTAGCGGGAGACTCACTGGTAGCACGTGCTACATTTATGTACATATATTATGATCTATTAGACTAGACGACCAGTTACTGATGTGTACGTTCCACACCCGAGAAGCTGGTACTTATCCTTCCCAACTTTAATTAGATCTAGAATGTGTATAGAAAGAATTTCGGAACGGTCGTACGGATGTCCTCAGATCAACAACACCTAGTTTGGTCAGAAGTTTTCCCGTAATGAAGGAGGAGCATCAACAGTGGATATAAATGTTTCTCTTTGGTGGATACCTATACCTATCCTATCTTCTTATACCTGTCTTCTCCCACACCTTTACCTCGACAGATTTGAGTCACTGGACTCTTGAGTAGATAAAATGTCATCCAAAGGTTGTCTGGAAGAAAACGCTGTAAGCTATTAAATTTCCCATTGTACTACAATAATTTTAACTTTATTATTATGTGTTTGTTTTCTTTAACTGGTACACAATAGAGAATTTCAAATCGTATGTCGCGAACAGTTTAAGCAAAAAGAACCTTGACAGGCACTAAACATACTTTACATGTGTGTGTAATAACGTACAATACAGGACTCCAATTCTAAGGGATCCATATATGTCAATATGCTGTTAAATTGCCACAATGGCAACTCTTTCAGTTGTTTTACCTGTTTGCTGTACCTGTATGTTGATATCATAGCGCTTTTTTTGGGAATCGCTGTAAACATTTATATGGTTATTGGAAGGTGAAGCTTAAGTGCAAGGTGTATTTATGAAACCAACATGTCTTAACGATGTATTTCAGAAAATAAATACAACAACAAACAAAAACAACACAGAAAACAGATATTTTAAAATATGAGCACATTGTTTAAACTTTTCAGTCTGCTAGTCCTTTTAAAAAAAAACTAATATATTAAAGGTAAAATTAATTCATTTATTCATTACTTTTTCCTACAAGTGCATGTCGTAGTGCTACGATTTCGTAGCACAGTGCTAAATAAAATCTTTGAGAGTACTGTAAATAAATAAAGTTTTATGCCGCATGTAAAGTTTTTGAAATGTTTAGCATTGAATATATATATCATCATCATCATCATCATGTCAGCCTTTAGAAGTCCACTGCTGAACATAGGCCTCCCCCGAAGAGCGCCATGACGAGCGATCTTGTGCCACCTCCATCCACCGACTTCCTGCGATGGCTACAATGACGTCGGTCCATCGTGTGGGGGTCTCCCCACACTTCGCTTGCTTGAATATATATATATAAATAAAATTTAAGATGATAAATGAATTATTATTTTGCCAACTTATTATATTATTTAATCAACAACTGGGATGTATGGGAGCGAAAAACGATCTCACTGCTTCAAGCCTAACTCACCTGCACGCGGTCATCTTGCTGGATAAAGAACGAGGCTCTGGCGATCAATAGATGGCGGTATAACCATCCCAAAAATAAGCGTAGCCAAATGAAATAGATCGGTGACGGGTAGCAGCGTCACCCGTGCGAGAAGATTGCCCACCTGCACGCCCAACGTGGCGATTTTGGGCAAATCCTCCAAAATGAACGGTACAAATAATGGCCCCCAGTTCTCTGTCGCTCTGCTAGTCCTGA
Organism: Alsophila aescularia; assembly: GCA_946251855.1. Classification (NCBI taxonomy): domain Eukaryota; kingdom Metazoa; phylum Arthropoda; class Insecta; order Lepidoptera; family Geometridae; genus Alsophila; species Alsophila aescularia. The sequence goes on along the minus strand of OX276377.1, from coordinate 55,018,894 downwards.
CCACTGTGGTGGTCACGGAAATGGCCGGGCAGGGAGAGCGAAGAATCCCCGGGCTACCCAAGGCCACCCAAAACAAAAACAACTGGTACAGGTAAAGTACAACGGATGAACGATTAGGCTTGACGAATGTCACATAAAAGATTTAAGGAGCATTCATACTTACAATGTTATTACCTAATTTGCTTCAATTCTTTACGCCAATAATTTAATCGACTGGCACTACTACTTACACAGAGTTTAGTTTGTTCTATTAAATCTTTATTCAAATGTGTACAAGTAGGCATAACTAATTTGCGTATACCTTAAAGATTGATTCTCTTGTGTGACGTCACCCAACTTCATACAACATAAGTAAATTTACACACACAAACTAATCTACGGGAAAAATAACGAATTAGAAGGAATTTCACAATTCATGTTAATAAATACACGTTTTAGATATTAGAAATATGTTTATTATATAAAAACAAATGTAATGAAAACATTAAACTTACCTGAATTATTGCGTTACACAAGTATCACTAGATAGTTCGAAAGTCTGAAAAGTAATATGGCTGACGACTTGATTTCATAAATTGGTGGATAGATCGAATGTTGCCAGATGTTAAAATGATACGGATGCGTTTATAAATTTTTGGGAACACTTTATAAATTCGTCATACAAGTGTCGTCACACAAAATAAAGAAATCCGGAGAAAACATTTTGACTTTCATTTTCTTAATATTTTATTAGTTTTTTTTTAATAAACAAAAAAGCTTCTCATAGGCAGTGATATTTATAAGGATTAAAACTTCTATTAGTTCGGCCTAAAAAAAGTTTTCGATTTTTCTTTAAATAGTTGGTACCAACTTATGTACAAGGAGACACGTATTTTTTGTCTGACAACAAAACTGCACGACAGTTGATTTGTTTTTTTTTTTTGTATTTACATGAATTTAATTTTAATAAATCTGATTTGTCTTGATTAGAGATAAATAAAGCGAATAAAAAACATTAGGTAGCTATATAGTTATTGTTTATAACTCTAGGATTTTTTAAGCTGGTATTATAAATTTGGACACGTATTTTGTTTAATGTACAATATTTTTTAAATTGTCTCTAATATGCAGTTGTCTATGTTGCAATCTGAGTGTTTCCAGAAAAATCAACCCAAGCGTGATCAAGTCAAGACCTATCAACAAGGCAAGCAAGGAACCCTTTCGGCCACATTGTCAATTCCTTAGGTGTGACTGTAATAGATCTCAGTCCAATATGAGCGGTAACTGTGATTACCAAAACTTATTAAAACCCAGTTTCTGAGCGCTCGCTCGCAATCTCTTTCCTTCGGGGGTTCAAGCCCCCAAAAACATCCAGTTACACGTCTACGCTGCGTCTGGGTTCATTAGCAATTATTTACAACCCTTTGTTGCTTTATTGCTTTCAATTTTGGCCAAGTTTTGTGGACGCACCCAGTTTACCGTGGAACAAAGGCGTGTCGAGTGTCATTATGTCTGAAGTTGGAAGTTTCGGTGAGCTATTATGGGCTTTCATGCTCTAAATCAGTGTCTGGACGTTGATGAAGGTTGCATAGGTCCAGGTGATCATGGGGCACCTACGATCTTACCTAACAAGTTATCAGCAAGAAAAAGTTTGTGAAATAGGTACAAACGTTTATTTTAAGTAACCTAATGTATATGGTGTGTGGAGGTGGAGTAGAATGAAAACGAACAGTTCTTAACGTAAAAGGTGTAAATCTGTTAAAAAAATGTATCTCTTGCCAAACAAATATATCCTGATATTAGGAACTAAGCAAGACTCACTTGGTTAAGCCCTCTCCCCTGGCACTTAAGCCTCTTAAATTTGATCTTCTTATAATCAGCTGAATATTTTTAGGGTATAACATCATGAAGCAATTTCTAAAGTACCTGAAGATAGCGCACGACTGCTAAGTAGGCAACGATGAACAACCCGGTCCTGACACCAATTATAGGGACTTTTTATATGTGTGGTAGTAATAAGTGAACCTCCATACTGAATAGGAAACAGTGTAAAATAAAAATGAGGAGATGTCTTCACTGGAGGATACACTGGAAATGACATTACATCTACACTTATATCGGTCCTACGATAGTTCGTGGAACCGATATAAGTGGTTCTATGATATTATTATTCATAGAGCATAGGTGACTTTAGCTCTTTTGCAGATATCCCATAGAGGAATTACCCTAATATTCCGTAAAATCTTGCAAAGAGATCCCATAGCACGTTGAGTAAGTTTGAGCTTATAAAATTAGGCAAAAAGTTAGTGACCACTTAGTACTATAAAAACTCTGTGACCATGTGTCAGTGCCGTAAACCAAAGAGTATACTAATACTAAGTGAGTCGCAAGCCATCACTGGCATTACACAAAAAGATCTTAATACTTAGGTAGTAAATAAAAATTACAAATATCAAGGTACTTCACGGAAAAGTTGGCATGTCATTGGATCCGTCTTCTTGTTCGCCCTACATTTTCTTTTCCCGTTATGTGAAAGAGTATAAAAATGCGAAGTACCCAATAAGCATATCAAGTTAGTAGCCACTTGTCATCGGTGTCGAATCGCATCCCCTGACAGGAAGCAGAGAGGAGGTATGTTTATAGATTTATTTTATAAGTAGGTCAATCAATATGTCATATAGCAGGAGATGATTATAATAACAATGTTGCCCAAATCAAAATCTTCTTTTTTCTCGTTATTAAGAGAAGTGCTTTGTGTATGATACAGACTATGTTTAGTTTTCAATTCGTTCAGCCATGGGACTTTTGCCAGGGTTCATGAATGATTTTAAAATTTTAAAGAATTATGTAAGTACCTAGTTACTGACCCATTTTTTTCGTGCGCGCTTTTAGCGCTGTTTAAGATTAAAATAAGGTTATTAATATCCAGAGATGTGACTTATCTAAGATACAAGTATCTGAAATATTGATACAAGATACAAAATACGTATTCCCATTATATTTACATAATAAATAAATGCATAATTATAAATCACAAGTATCAATGATTAATTATGTAATTATTATTAGTTACAATTATCTTGCATTTAGATAGCATTAGTTTGGTATTTTGTATTTCGTAAATACTATGTTTGCTAAAATACTTTTAATAATAATTACCCATGAATTGCCTATGCAAATGCAAAGAACCATCTATTGACAATTGATGAAACTTTAGTTTGCTCGCTGATTCACTCAGACTTCTGGATTTACGGGTGTATTTCTTATTTCCGACTGAATTATCGTTTTAAGATTATGTTCAGTACCACTACGTGGAGCGGAACTTTGGCTTGATAAAGCTCAATATACCTACTTAAGTAAAATTTTAGTTTCGTAGTGGGCCCTTATTCGCTTTGACCATTCGGCCACGTAACGGTAGGAAGGTGGGATTGTTCGTGAAAATTCGTGAATTGTGGTAATGACCTCAACCTACTGCCACTAAAGGCAATGTCTTTGTTAAGTTTTTTAAGTTCTATCAAGTTGAGTTTAGAAAATCTTTTATTTGGGGGCTTTGAGTCGCTTCTCGATGACTATGACATGCAGCCTTATTTAATAGTCTCGAACGGTCTTCTGTTTTTTCAAGGCATTTATCTGTCCTAACCTGTATCTACTTACCTAACACAGCCTATTGAAATTATGATTGATTGTTTGTCGTAGAGTTAGTGCTATTCTCAGATGTCAGAGTTTGTCAAACCGCCCAAGGGCCTCTGACATGGCTTAACTAATGTTAGTAATCAATAACAGCCGGGACCAACAGATTGACGTGCCCTCCAAAGTACGGAGTGATGGAAAACCGCACATAACTCAGAAAAGTAATTGGTGCGGAGCCTATGTTTTGAACCCGGTATCGTTGGATTCTAAATTGCACTATAGAACCGTAATGCCACCATCGCTCATTGAAATTATGTGATCAGGGTCGATGATTACACATCTAAGTTTAGTTCAGATATTTTTTGTAAATCTGCTAAAATATCGTCCCAACGAACGCGGAAGTTGTAATTTGTATAGGGTTTGTATTCAGTGCTTTTAACTGTCTTGATCAGGCACTGGCCTCACATACTACACGAATTAAAGTGAACGCAGCAGATGCTAGACGGAATTAGTGGCATGGAAATCTCCAAACCGCAAAAATACTTATGTACATATGAAGCTATGAACTATTCAGGCCTATTTGTGTGCGACAGATTCTGAAAATGAGGACTCACGAATTTTTAAAACGGCTCTGAAACTAATTTTACAACCGGAAACTATTATGTTCATTTAGGTTTGAATATGTATCAACCTACGTTCAATGGGTTGTTTCTGGAATATTCAGGAAAGAAAAACTAGCAATGGAAAACTAGAACCAATATTCAGCAATTCATACTAAAGTGTATGCATTGTGCATAAATTGCGACATCGCCTCTGTAAACAGCAGCTATGTGTCGTTTTAACTAGACTAGTTTCGTAAATCATACCAATACTGTTGTATAGACTAAGACCGTTTTTAAAAGACTTAGCTCAGGCAGAAATCCGGTGAATGTTACTTTATTTATTCTCACTCGAGTGAAAGAGCGTCCTTTGTGCAATCTTTGTTTGAGCCCTAAAGAAAGAATTATGAACGTCGGAAGCGTTTAGGGATAAAAAATATGTATAAACTGAGTTGGTTCTTTCAGTTTTAAAAGACAGAAAGAAGTAGCCCGTTGATATTAACTGTTCCAAAAGAAGCTGCGTTACAGATTCTTACTAGATGATTACTCAACCTCTAAGATAGTCATACTAGTAAAAGGTGGACTTAGCGACCGATTTCGGTTGTAAAGCAATCTTTATCGATGTCGAGACTGGAGGCCTTGCACTTGGTAGAAAACTTATATAAGGCTTATGCCACTTAAGGATGATGATGATGACGATGATGACGTAGATGTCAAATCCCCTCAGTTTGGGTCTTCTAACTGAACACAGCTCAGTTTTGAGACTTCAAAGGTCTGAGGAGCAGACTCACTGAGGTCTACCTTTTCTTATTTTTACCCAAGTACAGCGAAGCAAGAGAAAGGTAATGAGTTTAACAGTCTATGTATGTATGTGGGTATGTGGATGTAGCGCCGCCATAGCGTAGCGATTTTGACAAGCGAGGTATCAATCGATTCGTCTTCAGGTATAGTGTCATAGGCTATTTTTACCCGACAGTAACTAGTCGTTTTTTTTTTATGTGTAAACATCTAATGGCGCGGTACGGGGGTAGAACCAACTGTTGGTGTGGATATCGAGCAGTGAGGCAGGATGGGGAGGGGGGAGGAGACGATACTTATTATTATGCTAGCCACCACACTGCTCATCAAAATAATTACCTATCTTAACAAACAGTTTTCCAAATCTACTATAATTTTTTTACTATGTTTTTAATGTGCAAAATGTTAACACTTCAGTGGGAATTGAACATCCAGTATTTCGTACTGGCGTCCGAGCGATCTCCCGCTAAGCCAACCAGACTTACGGTATTATGACAAAAAGTAACTAGGTATAGATCTGATGAAGAGTTTGCTGATTGACAGTTGACCAATGAGAGCGCGTGGCGCAAAACGTTTCTGCCAGGTGTCCCACGACAGCCTTATTTTTTTGACCTTATCTTGTTTTGAATAGGCATTTAGGTAAAGCTCGTTTTCTAAAAACAGCTCATCTATTTTCTAAGAAATTCCGGAAACAGACTGTACAAAATATCTCTGAGAGTCACCTCCGCAGAACTCCAAATAGATATTTATATTGTAGGTCGGTATCTTATAAAGCGTTCCGTCGAGACTCGAGAGCAATATTGCGGAGACCGAAAAATGAAGGAACGGTATCTCTCGGAAGAAAATTATATTGTAGACTCGTTCAAGTCTAGGCACTCTATATTTGAGTAAGTTATACCTAGTTTACAATGTGAACGCAAGATTCAATCCGCTCGTACCATCTCGTACGCACAAGACTTTTACTATTATTTATTCTGTACTCACGCACACACATACTCCATGTTATGCCAATCGGCCGACACGTGCACGCCCCGTACGTTTCATTTTGAATGACTTTACCCATTTTGTGAGCTTTTATGTATAGAACACAATGGTAGGTATCAGATTTCTGGTGAAGCAATGAATAGCAGTACTTCGAGCACAAAGCAAGACACGCTTGGCTCTTAGAGAATTAGTGTTATTAAAACAAGGTGATTATTTGCTAGAGCTTCCACATTGTTATTTCATTTCAGTTTTGCGCTGTATTTTTATTTTATACAAAGAATTTAAATTTTATACAAAAAATTGCTTAAATTCTACGTTAAATTTCACAATGGCTCCCTTTTATATACAGATCAATTCCTCCATTGTATCCCAGTGATACAAGCTAATAAGGCGCGCGTTCGTTCGTGTGGCTAACTGCTATGCTACTATCGAGGCGCCAAGCGTCCCACTAAGCGAGCGGTGGGGCCACCCGACCGTGCGCTTTACATGCAATGTGTTGGTTCACTAGGATGAGTCATCTAAGGATTAACTAACCGTGCCACTTGCAGTGAGGCCGAAGCCTTAGCTTATATAAATAGAACACAAAGGTAGGTATCAGATATCTGGTGAAACAATGAATACTAGTAGGTACTCCAAGCACAAAGCAAGACACGCTTGGCTGATCTCAGAGAATTAGTGTTATTAAAACAAGGTGATTATTTACTAGAGCTTCCACATTGTTATTTCATTTCAATGTTGTGCTGTATTTTTCTGCTTTGAAATACATAAATGTCAGGATTTATATTAGACTAGCTGTAACCACGGCTTTGCACGCGTGGTCCTTTCTCTGGGTTAAAAGTATTCTATGTACTGTAGGGCCTAAAATACCAATTTACCAACATTTGATCAAAATTCCTTCAGACGACAAAAAGTTTTTATCGATTGCTCGGCTTCTACTCATCGGATTGAGATTCCAAGTACACTAGTTTTTAAGCCAAACCTAAGTTGTCCAACGGTAAAAACTGCATTGCATTCGGTTCAGTTATTTTTACGAGATGCGAACATACTACCAGATAGAAACGAATAAAAAAAAAAGAAAACATGTTCAATAACTTATTTTAAGTGCCCTAGACAATTTTTGTATTACCGGCATTGTACAGTTTTTTTGGTTTTTACTGCTTTATTATAAGTAGGTATAGATAGATACATACCTGTGTTATATTTTTTTGTTTTCATTCCCACATATATTTTGTTCTGGTTATTGAAGGAAACCAACTGATTTAATCTTAAATAAGTTAAATTAAAAAATAAAAAGGTTTTGTGTCATGTCATGGTGAAACCTAGAACGGGCTGTCACAATTAAATACGTACCTATACAACATTTCGTGTCTGTGCTGTTAACCGTTGAGGAGTTCCCTAGTCAGGACCCAATCTTGAGTGCAGCAACGATGTCATGCTAAAACTCAAAACCGTCTATCATAATAAAATGCGTAAACAACATTTCTTATCTGTGCTGTAGACCGTTGAAGAGTTCCTTTATGTAGAGCTTATCGTGGATGTCGATTCAAGTCATGCTTACCATAAAAATGCATTGTCATCAACCGGAACAAACTTCCAAAAGTTAAATTCTGTAGGATTGAGGAAGTGGTTCTAATTCAGTTTGCAAGACTTGACTTAAACAAACATTAGTACATACATACATACACACAAACAAACATTGCAATTGATATAAAAGCTTTTAAAATACTTGATTAGTTTGGGGTATACAATTCCTTAATTCCTTTTCTAATTTAAGTTAAAATAGTAGTGTTGTACCTATACTTCCTCATTCTTATCGATGTTTCAACCATTATACCATGATGGCCAGATTGGATGTTCTAGTTAAAATGTGTAGGCTGGACAAGGCAGGTAGACTGTGACAATGCGGTCTTTGTTTGATGGTTGGTTTGTCGTATGAGGTAGTGCTTAACGACTGCTATTAATCAATAACAGCTGGGACCGACACCTTGACGTGCCCTCCAAAGCACGGAGCGATGGAAAACCGCACATAACTTAGAAAAGTCATTGGTGCGGTGCCCAGGAGCAAACCCGGTATAGTTGGTATAACGCGGTCTAAAGCTAAAGAGGACACGCCGGAAGTTTTTACAACAATAAGGTGGAAATCAATATAAAATGAAACAACATTAACGTTAACGTTAGCGTTATAACTATTATCGCAGATTTTATGGATATAATAAGACTTCTATGAAGAAACAGAAAACGTTAGATCTTATGATAGTTGTAGGTTCTGTCAAACTTAACCTATTAGACACTACCGAATCACCATCAACATTATACTACAGGGTACAAAGACCCTAATCCCTTTCGTGTAGGGAATTATTAATACCTTTGGCCGCGTAACAATAATAGAGTTAGTGCGCAATGGTCCGGCAACTTTACAGATCTCTGCGCCTTACGTATATAGTTTTAAACAGTATTGAAACGTGTACAATTTCAAGCTAAGTAGGTACTAGGTACTAAATGTTATACTAGGAGCAATGAAATGCATGTTAACGAAATAGGTATGTAGACATTTATCACTGACTAGGGTTTAAAAACACACTTTAAATTAATTAACAGAAAAAAGAAACTCAGCAACGCAGTTATGGATCCGAACATCGACCAAAATGGATTCGACTTCATCTTCTACCTCTAGGTCGCTTCAAATTTATTTATAGTTTTAAAATTAAAACTATAATTATTAATCACTTCTGTGATACTCAAAATACCATAACATAAACATTAATCTTGGTTTTATTTCATAAAATGTCTTATTATTGATTTCTCCATACTATTTTTTTTTTAAACTGTTGTACAATAAAGTATTATCTATCTATCATCTATCTATCTATAATCCGAGCGATCCGTGGATCCGAACAAGGGATAATTTTCAGGTGCTCAGATTATAGAGGCTCTGCTGTACTTTGATAGATGCATGTCAGTCATGTTACCGTAGTTTTTTTTATTTTTTATTTACAAACTTTCAATTTCCATTACCTATCGCATTAGGTTTTTAGGATTTTATCTAATGCGATAGTGCAGCAACATCCTGTGTCTTATAACATAAAAGTCTTAAAGTTACCTTTGAAAATCTTACAACATGAAGCTAGATCACTGTCTCCAACAGGCCTACTCGTATACTATTATCACGCGTGGAGGAGCAGCCTAACAGCCGGTTTGGTAAGTCAAGCCGCCTGGCGTAATCAAATTTGCCCGGAGATAATGGGCTAAAGTGACCGGAGGGCTATGAAAATAAACAGCATTAGATAAATCATTGCCTAGATAGGTAGTGACGTCAGTATTTGCAAATGTTTGGATGAATTTTATTTTATTCTATCTACACTCATATCGTAAAATCTGGATTAGGAACTCATAAATGGTGGCATAACGATTAAGAATAAGAATAAGAATTATTTATTATCAAAAATAATAGTAGGTACACATTACAAAACAGTGGAGACTGAACAATAAAATTTAACTTAAGATTTAGTTGGTTGTAGGTATGTACATTAGAATTTGCAACGGGCCCAAAACTAGGTAAAACCTGTATCTTGGGCGCCCTGAGATCAGTTACTAGAAAACATTAGCCACTGAACTGTACATGTTCGAACGAGTTACTGTGAACAGCTGTTCATAATAGTAATTAATATATACCAAAAAACATTAAATTCTCATCTCTACAACAATAAAAAAAACAATAATATTTAATAAGTAAAAAATATGAAATGAGATTATATTGCATGCATTATTGAAATAAAATTCAGCGCATTAAAATTAACATAAATTAAATATAATTCAACTCATAATCACTACATATTGATCGAAGGAGTGACGTAGTTGATGTACTTTAGATAGTGATTAGATATACAAACTATCTGGATTTATTAAAATAATAAGGATTCACATAATACAACAATTGGAATTAGAGTTTAATAGGTAGGAACATTACAAAATTAACAACTATATTAACCTAGTTGTAGGTTAATTTAGTTAGCATATTGTGAAACCGAGCAAGCGTATTAACGAAAGTAGGCATCTAAGTGAGATGTGTGGATGAGCTGGTATGAGCGTGTGTGTGGGTGTGTATGTGTGAGTGACAATATAATAGGGAGGACAGCCAACGTCTTCCACTGTACTTGTATGTGCAATAACAGATAGGTTAGGAGAGTCCCAATAATTCATTACAAAATTATAAAAGCGAAATTAACTCCCAACTGTCTGTCTGTTCGTTACCTTTTCACGACTTAAAAACTGAATCAATATTAATGAAATATGGCGTGGAGATGTGTGAACCCTGAAAACGATATCGGATAAACCTATCGCCATAAACTGCAGTTCACACGCTCGAAGTCACCTTAAACTAAAAAAAAACTGTTTTTTTGAACTAAACAATGTTGTAATCTCTTTTCCCCCCATAAAAGCACCGGTTTAGCTCCGCACTACGAGGGCTTTCGCCATTTAAAATCTATGGTGGCGCGTGTTCGACTGTTTGCGCGTGAATTCGCTGTGACTGGATTTTGGCACCATAACTTACTTTACATTAGTACCTAACCAATTTTATGTGCCGTTGCATAATGTCCGTTTAATTTTGATGCGAGATCGTGCGTAACTACACAAAAAGTCAAACAATTATCTTACTTTTAACTTTTACATTGAATTGTAGAGCGCGGGCAACTCATCTACTTCAGTTTATGTACGTATAATATTATTTCCCGCGAATACTTTCTGTGTTTATCTCCTTCCTATAAAGCAATAACCAAGAAATTCGACAGAACTATCTATTACCTTGTAACTTCTCACTATCAGGACATTAAAGTATGCTACAAATAAGTCATTGGTTTGAACCGTGTGATGTAGGATTGATAAACGCACAAGCTTTTATTTAGCCACCACCCAATCTAGCTACCTCCACTCTACTCTTTCAAAGCCACAGTAAAAACAACGCACAAAGTAATTATTATTTTGTTACTCCCAAAACACAATCAAACAAACAAACGACCGGACCATTAAGTCGCACATTTGTTCCACTCACCAACAAATATCCATTTGGCTAAACAGTGAAAATAAGATTAATATTCGGTCCTGGTCCTTAACACTTGAAATCCGTGGCTGGATTAATCGCTAAGGTGTCCATCCACAAGAGTAGAGAAGAGATGCGTAAATGCATAATGTATCGCGAACGACGATTACCTAGATTGTAGATGTAGGAGTTTTTATTTATTTATTGCAGTTGTACAATTACTTGTGTAATCATCTAAATGCCGATAAAAATTGGCTAAGCATACACGTTCATTCTATAGTGTATATTATATAATAGGAAAATGTGATGTTGGAAGATAATGCCGTATCTTATCTTTATGTTATAGATTTTAATTACTGTTACCCAAGTGATACGTTAATGTTTATCTGGATTTTATTAGGCTACAATATTAACAAAATAAAATAAAAAAATATCTAAAGTACTTTATTTTTTGTTACTGTCGGTCATCTAACCGAGTTTGACGGAAGTTCATAGTTATCAATTGTCTTCTGATAACAGCTGACTCAAATGTTTTTGTTAGATCCTTGTTTCACACAGCCTAATAACCCTAAACCTTTGGCGCTTTGGTCAAGTAGTTCACGAAAATGAAAGCATGATGACGACACCTCGATCCTGGAAGTTAGGTTCTCGCGAAGACTGGTCGACCATATTCGCGATTATGTTCATGGTCAAGTATTAAAAAATGAGGTAGACCACACCGCCAAATCGAAAGTGAAGCACCCAAGATATGCTGATCCACTCGTAAGCACAAGCCTCACGCATACACTTACGCCAAGTTATACCGATCTTCTGCCACATCGCAGAAAGATCTCGACCTCATTGTCGTGTTAATTCTGTTAAGTTCTCACGAAAAATAAAAAAACAATGCAGTCTCTTGTGATGAATTTATGTATCTATCACAAAACAGCACAAATTATCCACTCACGGATACATACGCAGCCGGAATTCACTCGATTGTTTGGCGATGTTATCTCATTGTTTTTTAAACCTTGATCAAGACAATGACGTCTTCGATAATATTGGTTATTCTCATCTTTACGCATCTCCGCTGCGCTGGATCTCAATATTATACTTGAAACCCCTGTCTGGATAAATTGCCATTGTACTCTTAGCCATGGCAGCCACGTTAAACGGCATTTTGGAGCCGGCCCGTTAATGAAAAGGTGTATCTGTTTTGTTGCCTTCCTTAATGCTCGGCATCAGTTTTACTGCGTAATTTCTGGCTTTGAAATAAAATTCCGAAAATGGGGGTAGATTATTTCATTGTCTGAGGCACTCAGATGTTCGCACGGTGTTGCTCATTTGAATACACACTTTAACTTCAACACAGAATTATAACAATTGTCTGTTATCATGTTTTTTTAAAAACTTGTCATCTACCTAATGCGCAACTAAAATAATATATCAACTGACTAAAACTCAATTGACAATAATAAAGTTTCAACTGCCTAAGACTTAAGTTCTGTCTTTTTTTATTATTGGTACGATTGTATTTTTATTTTAAAGATAGCTGGAGGTATATCATTAAAATAAAATACAATGGTCCCATGTATTCATGAAAATCAGTTCATTGTTTTTTTCTGGTTTTTTGTTTGGAAGTATCATTACAATGTATAATAAGATCTTCATTAATAAGATCGTTCTTAGCTTTAATGGGGCTAAGAACTATAGCACAGAATAAATAATAACTATAGGCAGGCACTAGCACTGGCACTGACACTGGCACCGGCACTGGCACTGGCACTAGCACTGGTCAATATAGTTAATAAGTATAACTTTCGATAAGTAGTATCTTATAATTACTTATCGAAAGTAATTATAAGATCTTAGTTTGGTTTTTATTTTGCACGATTCTGCCTGTTACGTTTTCGCGACTAAAAGGCTGAACCGATCGTGATAGAATTAGGTTTGGAGATAGCATACACCCCGAGGAAGGACGCACGATACATTTTATTGCGATAAACCGAAGACTGCGCGGATGAAGTCGTGGGCAAAAGCTAGTTGCTAACAAATCGATTACACGCCTAATAGTATGAATAAGGTGTAACAAAAATTCCTCTACCTTCATTATTTAGTTTGTGCAAACTTCATTATAAGGATTTACTGTGAGCATTGGTCCCTAATGGAAATGAAGAGGCTAAGCGCGAACGAAATGGATGACCCTAGAGGGAACGATATGGACGTATTCAGGACTTACAGGAGGGAATGGGGCATAGAATGGCAAAGCAGCTGTAAGTTCAGTGAAGTTCCACGCACACTTATGCAATGCAATGTTATTATTATCAGCTTGTCAGTCTCAGTTGAGGTTAAATATGATATTATTAATCTATAAATACCTAAAAAACGGTAACGTGAAATACAAACTGACTGACTGACAAACAACGCACAGCCTAAACGGGTGGACATAGAAATTGAAATTTAGAGAAAAAAAACCTAAGAGGTGTTTTTTAAAGGTTGCACGCGGGCGATGCTTCGGAATACAGCTAGTATACCTGTAAAACAGTACCGTGACTTAACTACTGACTGACTGACTGACTGACAGACAACGCACAGCCTAAATTGGTGGATCCAGTGATATGAAATTTGGAGGAAATATTCCTTGAGTATTCTAGAGGAGTTTTTTGAAAATCTAATTTAAAAATTATCAAAAAATACTGAAGGTCGGATGGAACAATTGCCCCATGGGTCAAAATGTTGTCCCACCCTAATTTCACCCCTGGTGACGTGGAAAAGAAGGCCACGGTCCTCGTCCGCACGTTTACTGATTATAATTATAAATATAAATTCACAACTTTAATTATTGAAGCAAATGTTACTGTAACGAAGCTCAGCTACGCCCTTGTATTCTTGCCACTTTGTAAATTATGTCAATAATATGCCCTTTAGCAAAATTTAATGAAAGTGTACATAATACAAGGAATTTGGATACGACTGAAGCACAGAGTAAATTTGCAGATTTAGAAGTGAATCTCCGACTACAGGTGAGTAGGGAAAGTAAACGCTTTACGCGGCTACAAACTAGCTTATTTTAGAAAGTTTACGAGTGTTACACGCAAAAACACAGACCCGGTATTAGACTTCACTAAAGACAAAGATTGCGTGTTCCGACGAGGCACAGAACTGGCTAAAACTCTCATAATGGGTGTCAATGTCGTAAATAAAACAAATAGCCATTGTTTAGTGCCCCCGCGGTAGCACGAAAACTTGTTTATTTGTGTTCAAGGTACGAATGGACTCTGGATAGATATCAATTTGTTAATAATGGAAGGAGGTGACCGATCTAAGCCTTGTGACTTACATTCCTACAGTGTAATGAAAACTGAAAAAAAAAAAAACAAATTGATAATAATGCAACTTGCAACTTTATTTTATTCTTATTTCTAAGTATTTTTAGTTCAAATACATAACTATTGAACTAATTATAATTTTATATGCATAGTGAACGAAAATACTTAGGAAATATTTTATCGGTATTTTCGCTTTACTTTATTGCTAAACAGTTTTGTCTTATATTACTCCAGCCTTTCCAGCACAGTTGAGCTGCTCCATGCTAACACGAAATTTTCGGCATAGAGCATCTCAAATGTTCTGGAATTCATCTGCTGCGCGCGCTCTCCATGTTTTACAACTTGTGTTTGTGCCATGGCTATCTGCCTGACGAGCTGATCAAAACAATTGTTATACCCATCATCAAATGTAAAACTGGAGATTCAACAAATAAAAACAATTATCGCCCCATTTCTCTTGCAACGGTACTGGCTAAGGTTCTTGACAGCTTGTTTAACAACATTCTGCTACAGCTCGTTGATTTGCATGATGATCAGTTCGGATTTCGGGCTGGACTTTCAAAGGAAAGTGTGATATTGTGTCAGAAAGCTGTCAGGTACTACATAGATATGAAGACACCGGTGTACGCCTGCTTCCTTGATTTGTCCAAAGCCTTTGATACAATATTGTATGAAAAGCTACAAGTCAAGTAAGTTACAAGTCGCGGGTATGCCAGTGGAAATTATTTCCGTGTTAAGATGCTGGTATGGTTGTCAGCGAAATCAAGTAAAGTGGGCAGGGTCATTATCCGATGCGTATGTAATAGATTGTGGCGTGCGGCAGGGCAGGATCACCAGTCCTCTGCTGTTCAACCTCTATGTGGACAATCTCATCGGTCAGCTCAGTAGATACTCATACTGGGTGTATTATAGATGGAGAATGCGTCAATAACATCAGCTATGCCGATGACATGGTGCTGCTGAGCCCATCAGTCGGATCAATACGTAAACAACAATTTGAGAGGCATATGCGGCGGAACATGGATTGAGATATAACTCCAAAAAGAGTAAGGTACTCATGTTCAAGAGTGGAAAAGTTGAGCCTGTACGTGTTCCGTAGAGTGACAAGTAGTGTCTGGGGCATATTATTACTTAGGACCTAAGGGATGACGCAGATGTGAAGAGGGAACGTAGGGCGCTGGCAAATCGTGGAAATATGATCGCGCGTAGGTTTGTACGCTGCTCGAGTGATGTGAAAATCACCCTTTTCAAGGCATACTGCCAGTCATTTCTACTCGAGCAGCCACTGGATAAACCACACTCGCCAAGCTGTTAGTGACCTACGAGTCCAGTATAACGACTTCTCGACTTCTTCAGGGTGCTGTTGCGGCTGCCTCGCTATTGCAGTGCATCTAAGATGTTCGCTGAAGCGCGTACGGATGGCTTTCATGCGGTCATTCGAAAGATAGACGCTTCCATGCTGCAGCGGGCGCAAAGAAGTTGCAATGGCATCCTGTAGATGATCGTTATGACACAGGAGTACCACATACAACATAAATGGATGCGGGAAATTATGGGTGACAAAGAACAATGGCAAAATTTTATGTGATAAATCTTGCAGCGTCTTGATATATAATTTCTACAGAATTTAAGTAATTATTTGTCTACGTTTGTTTCAACATAGCATATAAGCTAGTAAAATCCAGGTTAATAAATCAATTACAAAAAAAAAATTGAATCATTATTCCTTTTCTACAATGTTTTACCTTTTAGCTGGCCCAACGGGTGAAAAAAAAAGATAATACAATTACATTTCCGATTCGGACTTCAAAATCGTCAACAAAATATGCATCCCACCCGGTTTTTTAAATCAAAGGAGGTTGATCTATGCCTGGCGTTAAATCTTTTAAGAGTAAGCGTAATTCAACCTTCTTGCATTAAACCGAATAATACTATAATGGTATGTCAATCGAAAACCTATAAAAAAAAAATTATAGCAAAGATAATACAATTCATTATAGTTAAGGAAGTAAGCGTAAAGAATTACTTGCAATATATGTGAGCTAATTTTAGACAACTGTTTCCCAGCACAGTGAAACAGCAGCATCATATCTAAACATATTGTTTTGTAATCTCGCTTGGCAGTAACAGATTGAAAATAATTATTATTCAAAAGCCTGGTCTGTTACACTAGGTAGGTAATTGAATAGGTACTATTGGTATATATAGGTAATATCATTAAACATTATATTTATCACGCATAGGTAAGTACTTAATTGCCTACCTAATTGAGCAAATAAAATAATTAAAATCTCTAAGGCTTGTTTCAAAAGTCGTTTACAGTAACATAACCTACAAACACCCATCCCCGATAACAAAATACTACAGGAAAAATCTCAAGTAATGATTTTGAACTACTAGTGATATTTGTGATCTAAAGATACCGTGAATTTTACTGACATATAAATACTACTAGACGATCGGCAAAGTGCCATCCTTTTATGGTTGAAATAAAGAAAGAAAGAAATAAAGAAAATACATTTATTCAACACACACAAAAATAAAAGATACAAATAATTAGAATAATTAAGTAGGTACAATAGAAAAGGAATACAAAGAAAAGGTAAAAGTAGATAATTAAAGTGGAGATGAATGGGTCTTAACTCAGCATTAGGCTGTTTGCCGAAGGCACGCAGTGCTGGTTTTCAGAGAGCCCAGAGGGAGCAGAAAAAATAAACATACAAGAATAAGAATAAAAAATGAAATTAAATATGAATACATTTATAAATACATTATAATTATATACAAACATTTATACAACAATTAATTATACAGTACAACATTGACATTGTAGCCATCGCAGGAAGTCGGTGGATGGAGATGGCACAAGATCGCTCGCCATGGCGCTCTTTGGGGGAGGCCTATGTTCAGCAGTGGACTTCTAAAGGCTGACATGATAATGATGATGATATATAATAATAATAATTTGTGCGAGTTATAATGTGTATATATATATATATATATATATATTATAACTCGCACAAAAACGAAGCGTTACGCTTCTTCATTTATTATAAGAAGTTCTAAGGAGTGGAATGCCCTGCCCTCGTCAGTGTTTCCGGTAAAATATAAACCTGGTGTGTTCAAGTCAAGAGTGAATAGGTATCTACTAGGCAAGCGTGCTACAACTTCGACTACATCATCACTTTCCATCAGGTTAGATTGTGGTCAAACGATTGCCTAGACAGTAATAAATAAAAAAAATGGGAGTTCGCCATTGTTCTTATAATATTTTGTCACATTTTTGGATATTAATTTTAATATGTCATTATCATATAATTTGTATGAATTCAATTATAATATTATGGATTTTTCTGATATAAATGATTTAATAATAATTAGTCTAGTGACTCGCCCTCGCACGGGTAAGCCAGACTGCGGCATTTTTCTTACTTTTAGCATTTTTATACACGTATCTAACAGATATTATTACCCGACTACGGCGAAGCAAGGAAGGGTAATGAGTTTAACAGTCTATGTATGTATGTTTGTGTGGTATGAATGTATGTATATAATGTATGTATGTGGATGTTCCACAAAGCGTCGCCCCTACAGGCCCGATTTTGACAAACGAGGTATCAATCAATTCGCCTTCACGTCGTTTTCAGGTATTGTTATGGGCATTATTTTTTACCTGACGATGGCGAAGCAAAGTAAGGGTTATGTGTTGATACTAAAAACTTCGTCGATTATGACATGCGAGGTATCAATCTATTCGTCTTCATTTATAAAGTGTCATAGGCTATTTTTTTACCCGAAAACGGCAAAGCAATGGAAGGGTTATATGTTCGAACTAAAACCTTAGTCAGATTCTGACAAGAGAGGTATCAATCGATTCGTCTTCATCGCAAGAGTGTCATAGGCTATTTTTACCCAACTGTAGTCGGGTTTTAGTTTTTGAACTTAAATAATTTCTATATTATAGGAATATCATTGGTTGGTAAAAACTACGCAAAGCTCAACCCTTTGCGAAACATTTTCTAAATGTAATTATGTAAAAAAAACGCCGTGGTTTTTTAATTTGGCAGAGAAACCTTAACTCCCAAATCCAAACTGTATTAGATATAAACGTAACGAATCCGCCGTAAGGGCAAAATCCAGATGAATTTTTAATTTGATTACGAATTTGTCCGACGGAAATTGCCGACAGATAGAGAATGACTTACTAAATAATAATTCAGCTGAGACGATGGAAGCTCGTCGGCAGATCAGCGAGCAATCAAAGTTCTTTGTTGAAATAAGACCCTGATTTGATCTACTTAACTCGGGAATTATGTCTGTCACAATCTATTCATTCAATTTCGAATTCACTGTGTTCCCTTTATTTTCAACCTATTTTATACCTTCTTATTTAACGAAATTATCTAAATGTAGTATCTTAAAAACTTGTATAGTTAGGATTGGAACCTTTTATTATCTATGTCACGTGTAAGCATAGACTCTCATTCGAACTACAGTCTGCTTAGGTAGCTCTATTTTTGTTGTTGATACATGAAGATACCAAAGCTTGGTTCGAGCTGATTTTGAGTTTAAGATAAGGCGCTGTGTAACTATGCATGTCACACACACACACACACACACACACACACTCATACACATACACATGCATGTGTACTTACAAGTGCATGTAAATATTAAATATAAATATTTTGTTTCGGACTATTTTGAAGGCTTTCATCTGGGAGTGTTATGCCGACAAGCCGCGACGAGCGCTACGAACGTCAGCACACAGCTGTGCGTGGCGCGGGCGGCCCAGTGGGCGGCGACTGCGGCGCTCGGTTAAAATTCAAAACATGACATGCATGTAACCTCAAATGCTAAGAAATATAACTGAGTTAAGAGTGACTGAAGCTAACTGATCAACGCATTGTTTTCAGCTCCTTAAAATTAATCACTGAAAGAACAATGGCGAACACCCATACATGTCTTTATGTCAGTAAAATTCACGACGTCTTTGTAAAAAAAAAACGCTAGTAATTCAGCATCATTTCCTGAGATTGTTAGTCTAAGATTTTTTTTATTGGGGAAGCCAGGAACAATTGTTATTAGACTTCAAAGTTTTATAGATTATATTACTGTTAACGGCTTTTGAAACAAGTCTTAGAGATTTTAACTATTTTATGTGCTTAAATCAAATAGGCAATTAAGTACTTATACGTGATAAATATAATGTTTACAGATATTGTACCTATTCAATTACCTACCTAGTGTAATAGACTAGGCTTTTGAATTATTATTATTTTCAATCTGTTACTGCCTAGCGAGATTACAAAACAATATGATAGATTCTATTTAATTATATATTCATTTCTATTCTTGCTGCTATTTCACTGTGCAGGGAAACAGTTGTCCAATATTAGCACAAATATTTTACAACAACTCCTTCCACTACCTAAATACTTTATTTACACAAACCTTTGTTTTTTTTTGTATTTATTGTTCAATACTTTAAACCGTACGCCCTATGTAATAGTATTTCTTTCACGACCTGGATGAATGGTAAATAATGCTGTTTAACATTAAGTCCTTCCTTGTACACTATTTTTGTGCAAAATAATGTAATAAATAAATAAACATAGGACATAACCTAACAACAATTCCTTACACTTCCTCCTCTAAACTATAATGCATTGTATTCTCTTTGTTAAAATGTTTTGTATAAAGATTTTCTATAGACGTACGTACCATTTTGTCTATATTCTTATTTTGTTTATCGCAAGGAGGTTTAATTACGCTTACTGTTAAAAGGTTCAACGCCAGTAAGGGTAATTCAATCTCATTTGGTTTACAAAACCGGATGGGAAGTAAGCGTAATTCAACCTCTTTTGGTTTAAAAATCCGGGCGGGAAGTAAACTGTGTTGATGATTTTGACGTCCGGACCGGAAACATCATTATATTATATATATTTTCACCCATTGGACAGGCAACAAGGCCAGTAAAACATTGTAGGAAGGAAAGGAAGTTTCAATTTCATGATTTTTTAAATTGATTTGTTAACCAGGCTTTTCCTAGCTTACATGTTATGTTGAAAAAACGTAGAAAAATAATTACCTTTGTTCTGTAGAAATTATATTACAAGACGCTGCAAGATTTATCGCATAAAATTTCACCCATGTTCTTTAATTTTAACTTCATTACTTTCGTACGTTTTACACATTCTTTTCCTTTCTACAAAATAAGGCGGCGTTGTGCAGCCCTCGTACCATCTCTCACATTGCGGTATACCACAATAAATATTGTGTTTTATTTCATCCAGTGAAGACTCTATTTGAATGATATGAAGACTATATTAACTTGAGAGGATGGTCGATATGTCAGTGAACACAAACTCTATTTTAGATATATTTTTCAGATTGGTACAAAATTTTGGAAAATTTACTTACCTAAACTTTTTCTGTTAGCGCTTTCCTATATTAGAAAATTCTCTCACTCGTTTTCATTTCAGTTCAGTCGCTACAACATCCGACATCAAAATCTTAGACCGCAGCTCACGTGTATGTTTGCATTTGTGTTGTGTAAGCTCAAAGCGTTGAATAAAGGTAGGGGAAACATGGCCAGAATGTACTCGTATGTTCGGTTTTACCTTGAGGCTCGGTTTCACTGGCCACCCATTTGGCTCTGTACAGAGAATAATTGAAATCTTGTCACGTTCACGTATAGTTTTACAAAACTGAGAGTTTTCCGATCAACACTCGAATCGCTCTAATGATAACCTCTATCGACAAACCGTTTGAACTACCTACCTATAAGTCAGTTTGAGATAAGCTTTAATGCATTTGAAAGTAGGCAGTGTATATTGATCTATTGACTATTAAAATGAGTTAGGTGGATACTAACCGGAATTTCATTTTTTCTAATTCTTGCCAGCTTTAGAGGGTTTCTGCTTATATTTGTGGCGATCCAAGTGTTAACTTGAGAGTAGAAACTAGTTTGCGTCTCTTTTGAAATAGTTAATTTGATGACCTTTGCCTCCGAGAAGTAGTGTTCAAACAGTGCTGTTTCTGAAGGGAAATGTTTCCAGAAATAATACTCTCATTTAAAAAGAGAAAGAAAATAAAATTCTTATCTCTTTTGTTCTTGTTGTGTTGTTGTTTACAGACGTATTTCCAAAGTAGGTACCATTACAGTTAGAAAGGACCAGATTCACCTCTGAATCGGCTCAAGAAAATTATGTTTTCTTTTCAAACCCAAGGTATAATTAGTTTAATTTATTACTTTGGTTGGTCTATTGAGAACATTTAACAAAAAAAAACTCATATTTCTATGTTCATTATTTGACTTTTTTACAAGTCAAATAATGAACATTGAGTTTTTTTATTTGTGATAAGTACGTTAAGTTAAGTGCTGATTTCCTACATTCATTTTGTCTACAATATTTTAGCTAGAATACCTAGATATTCATATTTTGTGTATAAAAATCTGGTTTACGTTTGGGTCTGAAAATTTTGAAGTATTTAACTGATATTACGCCCTCTGGTTACTGCTTTTTCAACGCATGCTTTATTAACGGCAGCCATAAATAAATAAGTTTGGCGCATGACCACACAATAGAGCAACTAGGCAGCTAAAATACGACACTTTCTTCCATTCCCTTCATAGCATTTTAGTCAGAATGTTTTAATCAAAATACCTAGTTTTTTTACTAAAAAAATACTTTGTGACTATAAACTCATAATAAATATTGTTACTCCAATGCTTAAAAATTTAGGTTTGGATAAAACATGTAACAGAATCTCAAACAGGTGTTTAAACAGAGACCTTTAGGTTCAAATTGATTTTAACTCAACATTTTCTGGTATAAGTTATTACAAAGGACATTATGAGAGTATATCATGAGAGTAGTCATTATTTATGGAGTTATTTATGTGGGCAGATTTGTTTAATAGGACCACAAATCTGAACTCTGTAGATTTAACTTGTCACAACATTGTGTTAGCAAAGTTTGAGCATTGACAAAGAATATTGCAATATTAGCCCTTCTGCTAGCAACACTCAGGCTTTTGAACCACATTTTTCTTACAAAGACTTTAAATTAGTCCTGATACGCTTTGATTTTTATTATTGAGGATATCTTTTACCACTGCCATCTGTTTGGCTATTTCAAAACAAAGTGGAATCATACGTGACGATGGTAAAAAATGACTCATATTTAATTTAAGATGGGGCTTTATAGGAGTGGGACTAAGGTACGTAGATATCTTTGTGCCGTTTTATATTCTAAGACCACAAAATATGGGTGATAGAGGTCACTTCACTGACTCGACTATACCATCATATTTGGTAATATCGTCACCATGCACTCTCGCCTATTGCTCTAGTGACAATGACGTTTGCTAACCAACACAGCAACACACGAGACTGCTTGAATGTATGCTATAGCGCATATACTACAGTGGTTCAATTAGTGGAGTCTAAAAGGGGCAAATATGTTTAGTGATAGCGGGTGTATATTAGAGCATTATAGGGTCGAGACGACAGAGCCAGTGTGGCGATCAGGAGCCAATCAATTATAGTAAGATATATCGGGGCGTCTGGTCCAAGCTACACCCGAACACAAAATGCTGGGTTTTATTTTGCCCAAAGGTATTGGCCCATTCGTATTGGGCTTTTAGGTTAGCATAGACATTTTTCATTTTTTATTTCTTAATTCTGTCACATACGTTTTTTCTATTGCTACGAATATATGGTTATTGCTTGTAAATCACCAACATCATCATGCGTCTATTATGATCTTACTGCACAAATCATTATCATCGTCAACCCGTGTCAGGCCTCTGGTGGATATAGGACTGACACCTGAGCTTGATTTTCGGGTCTTGGTTTCCAGCTGCTGTCAGTTATTTTCTTTTGGATTTTGCCCTCTACACAAAATATTTTTTGGATTAGTTTTATCTTTATCACTTCAATTATTCGCTTCGGAGCAGTTTACACATTCGCGCCATTTTATGGGTCTCAATAGTAGAGTCTAGACGAAAAAAGTAAGCGTATTTATTCAATAAAATGCTAAATAAATGTCGCGACGTTATTGCTTATTATATTAAGTTTTTCTGAAATAGTACAAAATTGTTATAAGGGTGACCTAATCGGTTATGCGATTATTTATTCGAATCCATGAGTGACTTTGATAGATACTTACTGTACGTGACTTTTTAGTGACATTTGAGCTTATAATAATTTAAAATTTACTAAAGGTCAATAAAAATGTGTTTAGAACTAATATTTCATTTGTATCTTTACCCGATTGACGAGGGTTATATGTTTGGGTGGTATGTATGTTTGTTTGTTTGTTTGTACGTTTTTAGGGGGGTCCTAAAGCATAAACGGCTTGATTGATTTTGATAAATGAGGTATCATTGGATTCGGCATGATCACGAGTGTGCTATAGTATAGGATATATGAATTGTCAAAAAAATTATATGGCGGCTTACACCTGCCATATTATATTTCCGATCAAAAAAAAGTTGTTTGTTGTTTGAGGTAGTGCTGGCCTCTGATGTCAGAGTTTGTCAAGCCGCCCGAGGGTCTCTAACATGGCTTAACGACTGCTATTATTCAATAACAGCTGAGACCGACAGATTAACGTGCCCTACGAAGCACGGAGTGATGGAAAACCGCACATAACTTAAAAAGTCATGGATTGAACCCAGTATCGTTGGATTCTAAGTTGCACTAGAGAACCATTATAAAGGCTACCATCTCCATTTACGGAAAAAATGATGGAAAAAATGACCACAACCAATCGAGTGAGGTATGAAGCTCTTTCAAAGATCATTCCAAAAATATATAATTATATGAGCCTTCGCCGCGGTTACTTCCGCCACCACAGTCAGTGCGGCGTAGTAGGCGACCCGTTAACGTGCCGGTGATATCTCCTTCGCCTGTATGCCCACAGAATGCGGCTGATAAGAATGATCATCAAAATTCTAATTCTGATGTGTCATTAGAAAATACAAATCTTGTGAAATGTGACCTGTGTTCCCAATCAAAATTTTTTAAAGGTGTTCGTGGGCTAAAAATTCATGTAAGTAAAGCTCACCGCGCAACTTCAGGCTCTCTACTTTCTCAAAGATCAAATTCAACAGCCAAACGCCTTTGGCTCAACCTTTTTGGGAAAAACTCAGTATATTCAAAAATAACCTACCTATAGTTAGGCGAATCCCGCGCGGAGCTCGCCTATCTGTAGCACGTTGCCTTACTGAAGATATTAAAAATGACACAGCCATAAACTCTACTCAAGCCTGGGAGCACTTGCTAACCTTCCCCTATAGAATTTTACATGTTTCGAATAACCCTTTAGATACGACATCCCTTACAAACAGAATAAAACAAAACTGCATCCAAAATTCAAAATCTCTCCCAAATTTCTCTTTTACATCACGTTCACATGCAGCTCAGTCTTCTGCTATATCTTACCGTATGGTAATAAACAGGATGAGTGAAGGTGACATAAAAGGTTCCGCAAGAATTTTGTTTTCTAATGACACTATTGCACCAAATACTCCTGAAACCTTGTTGGCACTATAGGATAAGCATCCAACTTCTGCAGCCCAGACCGAGATGAGGATTCTTTAATGGCAACACCTGAAGACGTAGCGAATGCCATTGCGTCTTTCCCCAGTAGGTCTGCAGGTGGTCTCGATGCTCTCTCACCTCAGCAGCTGAAAAACTTAATAAGTGGTGTTTACGGTGAGATCGGTGATGCCCTTTTAAAAGAAATAAAAAATTTGACTAATTTCATGCTGTCTGGAAAAGTAAACACCTACATGCTAGATATTTTATATGGGGCAAATTTATGTGCGCTCTTAAAAAAGGATGGGGGCATAAGGCCTATTGCTGTTGGCACAGTAAAGACAGCCAAGATTGTGAAGTGTCAATAAGTGAATCCCTCTGTACATACTTCCAACTTGTACAGTTGGGATTCGGTTCGCGCGGTGGCTGTGAGGCGGCGGTTCATGTTTTAAAACTTTTTTTGTGCCACAATGGAGGTGATGTGCTGTTGAAGGTGGATGTTAAAAACGCCTTTAATTCAGTCGATAGAGGCGCGCTTTTGATTGAGATAAAAGACAAAATTCCTCATTTATACAAATATCTTTGGCATTGTTATGGTCAACCCTCAAAATTAACGTACAAAAATCATCTCATCTCTTCAGAAGTAGGTTGTCAACAAGGAGATCCACTTGGGCCGGCTATTTTCAGCCTCGCTATACATACAATCATTACAAAATTAGAATCAAAATTTAACGTATGGTATCTGGACGATGGAACTTTAGGAGGCGATGTGAACACAGTCGCGAAAGATTTGGAAAACAAGACAATTCAAAACAATAGGTTTTACTCTTACTCTTTTTCTAAATGTGAATTATACATTTCAAATCCAATCATTTCAAAAAATGACACCATAGATATTTTTAGAAAAATTGCTCCAAATATAAAAATTTTGCAAAACAGTTCACTTCGTCTTTTAGGGGCCCCGATCCTCGATGAATCATTACCAGATTACGTTGAAGAAAAAATTCAAAATTTTCAATGTATTTCTGACCGCTTGCATAAAATTAATACACATATGGCTAAATTATATATTTTATAATTCGCTACTGCCTTTTTGTCCCAAAATTTATGTATTTCTTAAGATGTTGTCAACTTTGGAATCATACCTTACTTATACAACAGTTTGACAGCATTTTAAGAGATACGCTCACCGCCATTCTCAATGTACCTTTTGACGATCGCTCTTGGTGCCAGGCCTCACTACCAATAAGGTGCGGTGGTCTTGGCATACGTAAAATCTCTAGTGTATCTCTTCCAGCTTTCCTATCCTCAGTTACAAAAAATAATCGGAGCTATTTTATCTCCCTGTATTACAAATTACGAAATAAGTTTTTTGACTGAGGCTAGGGACGTTTGGAAAATAGCCTGTCCAAATCAGTCATTGCCCAAAGCGCCTCCTTCCCAGAAGCATTGGGACGGGCCGCTCTGTAAAATTGAACGGAAAAATCTTCTTGATACATATGTTTGTTCTGCAGAGCGTGCTCGCCTCCTCGCTGTTTCACGTTGGGAATCAGGCCTTTGGTCGCAAGCACTTCCATCAAAAAACATTGGCAATTTACTAGACAACCAGACATTCCGATTAGCCGTTTTTCTGCGTCTGGGCGTTTTTTGCTAAGTCCCACATCGTTGCCTATGCGGCGATATGGTGGATCGGCTTGGCCATCACAGACTATCTTGTTAGAGAAGCGCAGGGAGGTTTCCCCGACACGCCAGTTTGAATGAAGTCATCCGTCGGGCCTTTGTCAGTGCCGGCGTTCCGTCAATCTTAGAACCAAATGCCTAATGCGGGACGACGGCAAGAGGCCTGATGGTATGACTTTAATTCCTTGGAAGATGGGACGGCCTTTAGTTTGGGATGCAACTTGTGTTGATACCTTGGCGCCGTCTCATCTTCCAGAGACAACAATTCGGGCTGGCAGCGCTGCAACCGAAGCAGAAAACCTCAAGCGGCGCAAATATGGGAACCTTGACATGTTTGTGCCGTTTGGGGTAGAAACTTTCGGTCCGTGGGGGCCAGGCGGCCACGAAATTTACAGGGACTTGGCAAAACGTTTGGTGGAGGTGACATGTGACCAGAATGCTGGCTCCTATTTAGGCTAAAAAATAATTAAGTTTTTTATTTATATATTTAAAATGAACATTTGTTTTTGTACATTTTATCCTGTAAATAAATAATAATTATATAATAATACTACTTTAAAAAACAGTAGATATTGTCATTTAAGCTTCTTACAAAACTTTTAATATTAAATAATTCAAGTTATGTAAATACCAAATGCAAAACCAATTGTCCAATGTTGCAATTGCAACTATTAATGTAAAGTTAAATATGTAATAAAAAATGTCTAATTTATATTATTACTAGCTGCGCTTCACGGGTTTACCCGCGTGGATGATGATGATGAAAAGTAATCTATGTGTTAATCCAAGAAAAATATAGAAACTACAATATTAAAACTATTAGTAAAGCAACAAGAAAGCCAAAGAAGAATTAAATAAAGAAGTATCAAAAATATGTAAGACTAGCTGTACCCGCAACTTCGCACGCTTGGTCATTTCTCTAGGATAAAAGAACTCTATGTACGAAATATCAATATACCAACATTTGATCAAATATCCTTCAGCCGTCAAAAAGTTTTTATCGATTGCTCGGCTTCTACTCATCAGATTGAGATACCAAGTAGATCAGTTATTAAGTCAGTTATAAACCCCAAGCTTTCAAACAGTGATAACCGCATCGCAATCGGTCCAGAAGTTTTTACGTACTGCATGAACAAATATAAAGACGAACAGTTAAGCAGACAAACGAACAGACAAACACGAATTTTAAAAATATCTTATTCTTGTTCGGTAGCTTATTTTAAGTACCCTAAACTTTTTTTTTCAATTATCTCCTTTGTACAGTTTTTTTCGTTCATATTGCTTTATTATAAGTTAATAGATATATGTACTTTATCTTCTGCCTACAAAATACTCCGTAGTTTGGCAGAATATTGTTTTATATATATGCTATGTATATTGAAGAATAAATAAAATAAAAAATAATAAAATAATATATAAGCTATAATGGTATTAAAAAAAACAATTCAAATCCAAATTTCATCCAAATCGGTTCAGCTGTTTTAGTGTGAAGGAGTAAGTGATGACGATGACGATGATGATGATGATAAAAACTATTACATTTGTTAATCCAAGATATGAGCTATCCTTGTACCAAATTTCATCCCAATCGGTTCAGCCGTTGAGCGTGAAGGAGTAACAAACATACATACTAACTTTCGCCTTTATAATATTAGTGTGATTATTGTTACGGGCGGAGAACCGTAAGAGCGTACGTTTGTCTTGCGTCCCTCGCCCCACACGCACAGCTCTGCGAATATACATAGCACCTGAGTTGTTTAAAATTGTAGTAAATAGTTTTGTTTGAAGTCGGGTTTTTGTTTCATTTTTTTGTAATAATTGGTACTTGTTCTATTTTAGCATTAGTGAAGAATTTTTTGAGTGCGCACTGTTTAGCTTTTAGCTTGTGTAGGAAAATGCACATTTTTAAGTTGAGTGTCTTGGCACCACTAAGAATGTGAAGAATTTTCCCAACTGTTAGAGATACAATCATGTAAAATTTAACACTTTAAAGCATAGTCATTTTGTACCAAGTCCGTTACAAA
The DNA here is from genome assembly GCA_946251855.1 of Alsophila aescularia. NCBI lineage: Eukaryota > Metazoa > Arthropoda > Insecta > Lepidoptera > Geometridae > Alsophila > Alsophila aescularia. Next base: position 54,990,305 of record OX276377.1, on the reverse strand, counting down.
TCGCAAAATACGTAACAATCGAAAATGCGTTTAGGCTTCCAGTGCACAGAATCCCTGCTTTTATTAGCTGAGGGGCACAATGGTGCAAAATACCCGGTGCATGCCCGCCTGACCACTAATTGCGAGGGTTCACCGACTGGTCTGTGCTTAAAATCGTGGAGTAAGACCAGTAGTCTTAATATCACTAACTTTATCAAATATTGTTAGTCATCAGAACATCATTAAACTAATAGTAACGTTAATTATTTTATAATTGCCCGGTGCATGGCGCATGCTCAGCCCAAGCTGCAAGGGTAATTACCAGCCTTGAATAATTTAGTTTTACTGTGTTTGAAATACTCTACAAGTCAATGACAAGGCCGGATGGACAGACGGACAGACTGACAAACAGCGTTGCCACAACAATAGGGTTCCGTTCGAACCCATTGGGTACATTATAAAAAAAAACTTATTCATAATTTTGTGGATTGCCATTGCCACTGCAATGGTATTTTACTTTAAGTGCGAGCAGATATACGGTAGTCACAACGAATCTTTGTAGCTCGTAAGGTGCCTGCATTAGTGAAGCTATTTTTGCGTGCGCACTGCTAATTCAATTTGCCAAAGCTGCTATTTCTCATTATTGAAGGTGAAGACAGTATTGTATAACTGCCTAGCTCACTCGCTTACATCATCTATCACATCATCTATCTCGCTTACATTATGCTGTTTTATCCTCACAGCAGTACCTGCGCAATCATAACCAGAACCTTACTTCACAACCACAAAAATTCGTTGTGGCTACTGTAGTATATTTCTAAATATGCATGGCCATTCTTCCGTTACCCACATCTACCTCTATCACCTAAGTACAACAGTAACAGCGCAGGAGAATAATGTCCAACGGAATTACTACTTACTAATGAGTAATGGCACAAACTATCGACAGGGACACCGATCGGTGCTGATACATTTCGACTGAATTAGTACATCTGTAGGCTTTGATGCATAAACTGCAATGTGGTTCGGAACGCTGCGATGTGTTACATACGTTTATAACGTGCATACTTCTGTAGATCTGTTACTGGATCACTGCGTTAACACGTCCTTTCCGGTCTTGTGCCGATTTGATCCAGTTACAAATTGCCAGTTACAGTTACAATTGCAGGCACCCGCCTGACGATCTTAAGAGTGGTCTGGCAAATTGTTTTACATCCTGCTAAACATCTGCTCTGCCCATACAATTATTATCATGAGACCTATCCTTTAAGACAAAACAAAAATTATCGAAATCGGTTCAGCAGTGCTAGAAAAATTTGGTAACAAACAAACAAAACTGACAATTGGAGAACCTCCTCCTTTTGTGAAGTCGATTAAAAAAGCACAGTGATGATCGCATAACTATTTCATTCTCTGATTTCATGCACTTTCTTCCTAAAAGTTGTTCATCTAAAATCTCCAACGAATTTTATGAAGCATAATAACTCTTTTTTTTATTAAAACCACCAGCTAACACACCACTTTTAAGTTAGCCTCTCACTTACTGCTGCTACTGAACAGTTAAAGTATACTTAATGCTTAAATTGTGGATTATTGCAGTTCAGATATCAATGAAAACCCGACCAAATTCATTACTGGGCAATATTCCCTACCAACCAAGATTATTATAATATCCGGTAAGGTGACGTGCATCCACCGGCGGTGACGTTATTTCCGGATGTCAGGTCTCGCTGTCAACGCTCCCGGCATTGCATGCGTCCTTTCGAATGTGTTCAAACATTGGTTTTTATCTGGGTATGGACAATAGGAAGTTTTTTTAGTGGCATTAATTAAATGTCTCCAAATATACTACCGAAAAGCTTATATGAAAACTTAATGCAAAACAGTACGGTAAAAATATTAAAGAATCCTTACTAGGCGTGAAATTGCGAGTAGTTATCGTTAACACCTCAATCTAACCCAAACAGAACTTTCTGTGATTGTAATAGTAGATTGTAAATAATTTACCGTGTTCTAAAGATGTTTTAGTTTGATCACAAAAATATCCCTCTGTGCCGGGCACAAAAACAAGTTAACTTAAGGTGAGGAGATATTTCCAACGAGACATAAGTTCAAAAACTAAAACCAAACCATGGTCGTGTAAAAATAGCCTATGACACTCTTTTGAATAAGACGAATCGATTGATACCTCGCTTGTCAAAATCGGACTAAGTAGGTATTTAGTTTAAGATCATAACCCTCCATTTCCTTCGCCGTAGTCGGCAAAAAAAGAAAGCCTTTGAAACTCTATTCCTGAAAACGAATCTATTGATACCTCGCCTGGTTTAAATTGGAATAATAGGGGCGAAGCCATGGTGGAAGGAACATCCACGTAATATACAATAAATACATACAGAAAATACAATTTTTAACAACATAAACTGTTAAACTCATTACCCTTTGCTTGCTTCGACGTACTCGGGTAAAAAGAAATGACCTCAGAAAAAATACTACAACATTGAGCATACCAATCATATTAAGAGGACAATTTCATATTCTGTGCCATTCTAATAAATATCCGGCTTCAACGGGTGACGTTACATCCGGCAACCGTGGTGTTATTCCAGGTGTCAGCTTCCACCATTATTTCCGGCCGCTCACACTTCCGAGTGAGCAAAAACTGGCCATTGTCCATCCACTATTTCTCAAATAATACTTGTGTTTGCTTAGGCTACGTTACTCTGTGTAAATATAACTAAACCTATGCTATTATCACCTCACAAAGTATGATGATAATGTGACGTTACAACATTGATTTCAGTAATTAGATAACAATAACATTATATCTTTGGCAATATCATACAGTATTGGTTGACTTCTCAAATGAAGTAACTATCTAGTTAAATATTTTTATAAGTCAAAACTAGCTGAAAAGCTAAAAATACACGGCTGTCTTGCTAAAAAATAACTTATGCCAATAAATTATATACTTACTGTTGGAATGTGCTTATCAAGTCCTTTAATTTGATACCCATATTGAAAAATACGAAGTAATTTTTTTTATTTCGCCTTTGGAAATGGAGCAATACTGAATTTAAAAAAAAAACCTGTTTTACTGTTTTAATGATTCTGTTCAGACATTTAAAAGTTATAGTGGAATCAAGAAACTCAGATACATACAAACATACATGAATCTTAAAATCATAACACATATTTTTTTAGGCAGTCGTATAAAAAGAAGTAAAATTGGGTCAGAATCGAATATTCACCAAAGATAACTAGAAAAAGATCTCAGAAAAGGGTATTTATTCTCAAACCTTACACAAAATAATATATTATTAAAAATACCAACCTATCAAATCGCTATTCTGTGTAAAGATATCTGTTCGCAGAAGTTGCCCAACTTTGCCCAGGTACGAGTAACTGTCAAACAAACTTTCATATAAAATATCTAAAGGGAATTGAAGCGTGCCCACTTTAATTCTGCCGTTTATTTTTATAATATCAAAATCAAAATTGCAAGACTTTGTGTATAGTTCTGCGCTGTGCAATGTTTGTGCCTCTGGGAGATGCTTAATGCGTGTATTTACTTTTAGTTTAGCTCTGTTGGATGGCTACTGGGCCCCAAGTCTGTTGGCTACTGAACCATGACAACGCAAGTCGATTGCATGAAAATTGCTTATTTTGTCAGTTAACTTAATCTGCTCGCTACTTAGACTCGATTGCGAGCCTATAACTGCTATCGATAGATTTTGACTATAGAAACACACAATTTAATGTTTTTTTGACGCTGATGCTTGATTGATACCTATTATCAATATTATTTCGGGCAATGACCCATCCACCCACCGGCTTCACCCACTAGTGGGTGCACGGGTAATTCGCATTTACCCCTCTACCCACTGCACTAGAGTTGGAAACTTATAAAAAAATAATCAACCTATATGAAGAAAACAACATTATATTTATCATTAGGAAGTAAGACATTTTAAAGTGACAGATGTCAATGTGACAGGTGTCAAAGTGACAGGTGTCAAAGTGACAGGTATCAAAGTGACAGGTGTCAAAGTGACAGGTGTCAAAGTGACAGGTGTCAAAGTGACATGTAAAACTTGTAGTCGTACGTCAACACCTGTCAAGATCTCATCGACATCTTTGTTTTAGATGACAGCTGTCAAACTTAAAAGGACTAGAACTCGGAAATTATTGATCCTAGACTAGTAGTTTCTTTACAGAAGTGATAGATCTCATCGATATCTTTGTTTTGGCTGACAGCTGTCAAACTAAAAAAGGCTAAAACTCTAAAACTTTTGATCCTAGACTAATACTTTCTTGAAGAAGTGATAGATCTTATTCATATCTTCATTTTGAATAACAGCTGTTAAACTTAAAAGGGCTATGACTCTGAAACTATTGATCTTAGACTAATAGTTTCATTACATAAAGGATAGATCTCGTCGAGAGCTTCATTTCATAATACAGCTGTCAAATTGACAGGTGACAGCTGTCAAACCTCAAACCATCTAGTATTTACAGCTGATGTCAGAAATTACTAGAACAAAAACAAAGATATCGATGAGATCTACCACTTCTATAGCTAGGCTAAAACTCATATCTATTGATTCTTTAGCATCAATAGATATGAGTTTTAGACCTTTTAAGTTTGACAGCTTTCATCTAAAATAAAGATATCGATGAGATCTACTACTTACGTATATAAACTAGTAGTCTAGGATCAATAGTTTCAGAGTTATAGCCTTTTTAAGTTTGACAGCTGTGTACCAAAAAGAAGATATCGATAAGATCTTAACAGGTGTTGATGTATGACTTTGTAGCTTGACATGTCACTTTGACATCTGTCATTTGTCATTTTGACAGGTATCACTTTGACATCGGTCACTTTAAATTATCTTACTACCTAATTATAATATATGTTGTTTATGTTTCTTCATAAATGTCGTTTTTTTTTATTAGTTTCCAACTCTAGTGCAGCAGGTGGAGGGATAAATGCGAATTACCCGTGCACCCACTAGTGGGTAAAGCCAGTGGGTGGACGGGTCATTGCCTATTATTTGTGCAGTGGATCTCTCAGGGGATATTTGGAAGCTGTAAATGTAGAACATCGGCCCGTTGATTTTGCTATAAAACTGCGATTGTGTACTTGATTTAGCAGAATACCATATATTTTAACAAAATAGACAATCCAATCGCAGAGGTATCGCAGTGGCAAGAATGTTTGTCAATAGCTAATAGACTTGGGGCCCTATATAGTAACTAGTTTCCCGTACCACAGTAGATAAAAAGGAGGGTTATGATTTAAATCAGAATAACTATGTACGCTTGAATGAATGTGTATGTATATATATATATATATATATATACATACACATATATATATATATATACGATCTCCGATCGATAGATATTGACTAGAAAAACATAACTATGATGTTTTGATGCTGATGCTTGATTGATATTATCAATTTTATTTCAGTGGCAGCACTCGAGGGGTTTTCAGAAACTGTAAGCACTACTGCGTTGTTTTTGCTATAAAACTGCGGTAGTGTACATGATTTAGCAGAATACCATATTAGATTTTATAGACAGTCCAATCGCAGAGGCAAGGCTTTTTGTCAATAGCTAACAGACTTGGACTTGGAGACCTGGTTACTAGTTACCCGTACTATTTGAATCTGCTGGTTATGAAATCTTGTATGAAATACTATTTGTTCAGAGACAGTTAGCTTGTGACGAGTGGAACATAAGTTGTGTGGACTTCATGCACTGATATTATTTAGTTAACTATTGTATCTCAAAATGTTATATTATCAGCTTTTTACTTTTGATGGCTTTATAAATATACCAATATATATATATATATATATATATATATACATAAATATACATACATAACCGGCATAATATTACACAATACACACACAAATAGAAACAACACACATACACATACACTTACATTAGAATCATAAACAGTGATTCTCTACTAACAACATTGTTTGTGGAATCATTGTTTTAATTTTAATATTACATTGTTTTAAATTTAATTTTTAGTTAAGTTTTATTTTATTTTTCTTTTGTTTGGCCTTTCACTAAATGAAACATTCTTAGTGATATATAAAAATATATATGGGAGAAGTGAATGGCTCCTGAAACACAGTTCTTACTAGTTATGGAGCCTATGTATTTATTATTGTTCTGTACAATTATTATGTAAATAAAAAAATATTATCTTATTATTAATTTCCTTCGTAAATCGTAAAAATGTTGAAAAATTTGGTAGCAGTGCAGCGGAAAATAGATCTTTCCACTGAAGATGGATGCAGGCGGATTCATACGGTTGAACTCATGGTTGTGATATACTACATCCGATTGATCTGGCTCACGATGCAAAGTACAAGGCTTAGACAAATTGGTGCGACGCGATGTGATGCATCGCTCTCCGATGTCGCGTCGCAGCATTCTTCATTATTTCTCTTTGGAACTGTGTCATATAGATATAGCCTTCGTTGTAGCTCTTTTGAACGAACTCAAGAAAATATTTGGTCGTGATAGAGCTTAGATTTATAAAATGTACCTATTTAAAAATAAATACTAGTAAAATCTTTTAGTAATCATAAATAATTAAAAATAGATGTATAAGTTTAAACCTAAAACTGTAGTTAATTATAACAAATATTTTATAATCATGAGAGCGGGATACAATATTTTCAATTTGGCAACATTGTATGCTTGCATTACATAACTTTTCAATGACCCCTCTGTGTTTTCAAACACCCCTCTTTTTGCGTAAGAGGTTAAAAAGGAGTTATTTTTAATCCCCAACGCAAAAGAAGGGGTGTTATAAGTTAAAAGTGTGTCTGTCTGTCTGTCTGTCTATGGCAACGTAGATCCCAAACTAAAGGACTAATTTTGGTGCATTTTTTTCTGATTGAAAGCTGGTGTGATCGAGATGGTTCTTAGTTATATTTTATGAAGATATCAGGGGTAATATTATTTTTATTTAATTTACTTGTAAACTAGATTTATAAAAAAACAACACATTCCCGTCTAGCGTATTAGAAGACCTACATCCAGGGTAAGTACAAATAATTTCTTATGGAATTTTCCAATAACGGGCAAGATGAAGACGTCGCACGTGACGGTATGCAGCCGAGAAACCGGGCTCCTGATTAATGTAGGGAGCGGAGGAATTGAAATTTTAGCTCAGAACGTCTGGGAATGTTTCGATAATAGTTGTTTATACCACGATTGACTCTACTGACCTCTATTAGGTAATTTAAATTCGAAAATGTTAGTTTATTTTATATATCTTATTTTTATTTTTATCATATTTATATATATATATATATATATAAATATGATTAGTGGTATATATTATACTAGTTACCCCACCAACGACTTCATCCCCGCGGACTACTGTTTATAGCGAAAAAAAGCATGCTATATTCTTCTAGGATATTAAAAACCAATGCGAAAGTAAGTATAGTACCACTCTTGATGTTTTTTGACATACTTGTTATTTCGGTTCCATGGCAACCGTTTTCTACAGCGAGTTATCAACATTTTTCCTGTTTTTCCAGTATTCCCGTGGAAACTTACAATTTTTTGGGATAAAAGTAACCCTTGTTTTATTCCAAGGTAAAATCTCCATTCCAAGTTTCATCAAAATCCGTCTAGCCATTATCGCGTGTAAGCTCCCCAAAAAAACAAATAAACAAACATACAGACGTTTCACTTTTATATATTGGTATGGATTATTTGTTAATGATAATAGTGATAAGATATATACTATTATATAATGTGTCTACCCTCTGCTGAACTATACTTATAATAAAATTGCCACGGGTCTAATTATGTGCATTGAACATATTTTGATATTTTTTTTGAAGTTTACTCTAAGTTTAATACTGAAGCTGAAACTGTTTTTTTGCCTGTGTGCCTGTCTGTCTGTCTGTCTGTATCTTGGCCGCGCATCGCTTCGAAACTACTAAATGAATTCAAATGAAACTTGGTACGATTTGAGTTACATTGGATACTTTTTATCTTTTTATGAAAGTCAAAATTTGTACTTAGTTGTATTTTATTAACGCGTTTTCTAATTTCATTCATTATTTTTTTGTTAGATAGGAGGTACTTTAAAAATTGTTTTGTATATATTTCAAGGTTATCGGTTTTTTAGCTCAGAAATTACAGACAACACAACCCTTAGTATTATGTCCAAATAACTTGAAACCTGAAATGTACAGGAATGTCAGAATGTACGGCTCATTTTAAGCTGGCCATCGCACTATATCGTATAGGATTAATAAATATAGGCCGGTCACCGTAGACACAGAAATCGCGTTAGGTCGCTAAAATCTGTACAGTCCTGGTTTTTTGGGATGTTGTTTGGAAAGATACCAGTAATGTTAAACTAAATTTGCAGCTTCAATAGATCTCAGATTAGTGGTCACATTAGCCGAATTGGTTAAAAGTGCAGCGCAGAGGGACGGATGGTGCGGGTTTAAGTCCCATGCGTGAAACAAATTTTGCCTCTTGAAAATTATTAGATAAGTATAGCCTGACCATAGAAGAAATCCCTTGTAGAATGTGTTCTATTCATCTTTGGAATATAAACATTCAGAAAAGTCATGAAAATGCCACTTCACAGTCTCTTACTAATTATGTTATAACATCATGTTGTCAGGACAATGAAGTCAGCAAAATTATTTAATCAAATAAAACCACGCGTAATTAAACACGTTGACAACAATGAAACTCAATGATACTGATAGTAGGAAATGCAAGTTATGGGCATTAGTCCCAAATATATTACACAACTAGGCGAGCATTTCGACATTCCTTTGATCGGTTAAAATCACAATACGGTAAGGTACATAATATATGCGATCAATATTTGCTTAGTCTGCTAATAACATGGCGTGTAGCTGGGTGCCTATTCTCAATAGTAAATTACGTGCAAACTCTAGGTAGGCACTCTCCTGCATGGATGTTGGCTTCCAGATTAGCTTTATTAGACATATCGAAGCGTGGTTTGTCTACACCACATTGGGAGGATAAACACAATTATGCAGAATTGTTAGTGATATTTTAAAATTATACAGTGGACAGAGTTCCGTACCAACCAGTCCATACTCCAAGAACTCTGCATCAAGCAGCGTCTATCAGGCACAGTACAATCTCGCATCCTCACGTTCTTCGGGCACGTGTCACGGCGTGGAGACCTGTCCATCGAGCGCCTTGTAGTACAGGCACAGAATAAATAATAGTACAAGTACAGAAGGCTAACTGAGTAAAGTCATTTAAATAAATAGCGACTCTCGCTACAACGCTACAAACTGCAATTTAACTCGCACGGCGCTGCGAGCTTTCAATTATATTTACCTTGAAAGCGCTCGCCCACTGCGTGCAGGCTAGAATGCACCGTATCACAACGCGCGAGAACTTCCATTGCTTTAACCGTTTCAGAATCGCTCTGTCCCTTTTTCGCTCGGTAGGGTTGTATTAAGATATGACTAGGTACTTGTACTACTAATTATTCTGTGATATGTTATGACTTAGATATTGTAACAGAATAAATAAGTAATAATGTATTATGTTATTACTTATTATTATAAATTAAAATAGTTATATTACATACAATGACATTCTTATCAGAATAGACCTACTACCTCATTTTTACTACCTACCTATCCCGTTTTCAGAACGCCGATAAGTTTAGTGAGATACCTACCTACGTGTTGTTGGTTGATTATGATTATATCCTATAGGTATTGCACTTTGATGAATATAGGTGCCTGTCTGAATTCCATGCTTTTTAATGAGTGAAAAATAAATTGCTACCTACGTAATAAAAGGTATTAAAAGTAGGTAGGTATTATACGAGACATATATTATATAAATTCCTAATTAGTTGTAGGCTACTTACTAAGTCAGCACCGTAATTCATTTTCCGATCAACAATACCTACTATAATCAATTATAAAATTACATTGATCGATTTAATAAACGACTTTATTTCTGCGCGGAAAAACCTTAAATATGCGTAGCTTCGGTATGGAACACAAATGAAATAACATAAAACTATAGGAACCTACGTAATAAAAAAATATCAATATCTAACTACATAACTAGGACCTATTATAGGTATTACAATTTATTACCTTTCAATATCCTTTGGAAACGTAAAGAATGACAATTCGGCATTTCTATCACTATTCAAACAGCCGAATGTTATGCAGTACTTTCTAGCTTTCTTCTTGGTACTCATAATTAAAACACGAATAAAGTTTGTCAATAACTTTACGTAAGTAGGTGCTCTATCGCTAAGTACAAGGCGCGCGACTCATTGAGCGCACGCTTGACACTCGACTGAACGGACCCGAATATTGGGTCCTCGAATTTATTGTACTTGTTGCGGAGTGCGACCGCCCTGGTACAGTGGCGTAGAATTGTAAAGCGAGCCACAACCCCCGACGTGACAACCACGACCACTCTGCTAAGAGTGTAGCGACTAAGAAGAAGAATTATACTGAAATATTCACGTACAAAGTATGTTCGTAGGTTTTTGCTCTGTGTCCAAATCGTTAGTCCAGTAAAAATATTGTAAGTGATTTTTAGTTCCGCTATTTTAACTAGATGGCGCTAACGTCAAGTTAGCTCGCGGTGGTGAAATTCTCCGTGATCTGTATGAGTGCGGCAATATTCAAAATAATAACCGGCTACTCTGTTCCGTAAAAATAAATAAAAGTTTTGGTCTATTTCCTCGATTCGAAACGTGCCCTTTGGACACTCTGTGTAGTCATGTGTCGTTGTGTGATTTTAAGATAACAAAACGAAACGCGTTTTGAGTCTTGACAACGTTTCCAAACCGTCTATTTTATAACGATCTATTTCACAACCGTCTAGCTCTCAAATAGGTTTATTCTCAAAAATGTTTTACGATTATAGTTTTTAAATATGATAGAGGTTTACGTTACGTTTTTAACAAACATCTATTCGCAAAAACATTACGTTTTTCGATTGCTATGTTTATGGCGACTGAATCCATACCAATATATAAAAGTGAATCGTTATTTGTTTGTTTGGTGAGTTTTAACGCGATAACCAGACGGATTTTGATGAAATTTGGAACGGAGATAGCTTATACCCTGGAATAAAACATAAGACTTTTTATGCCGGAAAGTTGTAAATTTCCACGAAAAAACTGGAAAAATGTTGATTAATCGCCGTAAAGAACGGTTGCCATGGAAACAAAATAATAACAAGTCTGTCAAAAAACATCAAGAGCAAACTCTACTAGAGATGCTCTACTTTTGCATTGGTTTTTAATATCCTAGAATAACATAGGATGCTTTTTTCAAATTAATAGGTATTATTATGCAGGCGTATTTAAAACTTCATTTTAAATACATTTTCTTAGGTTGGTTTTACCTACATATATTTTTCTATTACAAATTTGTTGTTGTTTTTCTAGAAAACAGTATCATCAGTAGCATGTCAAAGCTCACTAAAATGCACAATGCAATAGCAAATCGAAAGCACGATCACGATCTAACCATCTCTTTTGCACCCGCAAGTCTAGCGCGTGAACAAAAGAGATAGTTCCATTTTTAGACGTCCAATTCAACTCGTACCATTTCACTTAATTTGTTCGTTATGTTGGCGGTGTTGTGATATTTCTTGCATTTCGTGCGACCGCTATTCGCAACGCCAGTTTAATGACAACTGTTTAGCAAACTAGGAAATAGAGGTTTTGAGAAATAGATCGTTGTGGAAGTCGCCCGTAACGTTTGCGTTTTCTCTCACTGAAAACGTTGGGACAACGAGCTATGCTATATAACGCCCACGTCTAACTCTGTGCAATAGCCATGGGTTTCTCATACGATTTAAACGAGGATGAGGGAGGCCTCCCTCATTGCCATACAGGATTGCCTCATTCCCTTATTGCTCATCCTCGTTCCTCATACCTCAAAAGAGGCGAGGTACAAATCGCGAGTGTTGCGAAACATCGCGACGTTGCCACTCTGCTCCTCACTCATAAGCTCGTAACAATCTCCTCTCTCGATCGATTCGAGTGGTCAGTGAGGGGCGGGCAGACAGCCTCATTTGTGTAGAGGTGACGGAAAATAATATTTATTACATGAGCGAAACGACGCGGCAGCGAGGCGAAAAGCACGAAATATTTGCGCGTATGAAATGAGGAACTGAATGAGGTGGTTCAACGCCTTAATACGAGGAACTCCCTCATTTCAAATTTCGAGGACCTAGAACGACGACTAACTCACGAGTGAGTAACTCATCACTACTGTGCAATCATTGATACGTAAATTCAATTGCTATCCAATTTTTGCAATAAAATCCAACCAGCGTTTGCAGCTTCAAAATAAAGGGTCCGTATAAAAAGTACGACCAAAACCATTTTATTAATTGCCAACAGCTCGGTGTAATTAATTTATTCTAAATTTGGCATCAGCTTTTGGGAATTTCATTCGATCAACATTATATTTTTGGTTTATACAGAAGTGTTTTTTTTTCATTTTGTGGTTTTGCGTAATTACATGTTCAACGGTTCATAGTTACTATGAAAATGTATTTAAGATATACTCGTAGGTATAGATGTAGTTTTAACTAGTATTGTATAAGATGTCCGATGTGGAACAAGCCTAAAACTTAAATTCTATAGCAAAATGACAGACATAGAGATTCTATAGAGCGATAAAAAGAACAGTTTACTTTTAGGGAGTTGATATAGTAACCGTTCCGGGCGCGCTGCCGCACTAAAATGTATGGCGCCTTGACTTAGATTTCAGTAACTATGGGCAAGCGTTCGGGCCCGCCCTGGCCCGCCCGCACTCAATATATCAAGGCCCATGTTAAAAGATTTCTGAATTAATTTGGATTATTATTATTTTATTTTGAAAGCTCAGACTTTCAGTTTCATAATACCTAATAAACTTCAGAGTGACTCCTTATAAACATCAAAATTGGTACAGAACATTTTTTTTATATCGGGCGATTTTTCTATATGGCCATATAAAAATATAAATTAAAAGAGACTTTATATTTTTATATCTTTGTAGTTGATTATGTGAAGGCTTATAATAATACATTTCTCATCTTATTATTTTTTCTTGTTTTATTTATATATCACTAATAATCAATGATAAACATGTTTAAACACTAGCGGCATAAACGAGAAATTCATTTTTATTTTATTTACAAGACCGACATTGTTTCTATATAGCTCGTAGAACTCTGCTACGAAATCGTAGCACTAGGACACGCAGTTGTAGCAAAAAATAATTAATAATTTTAATATATATTTCAACTTTTATACAGACTGGCAGCTTGCAAGGTGTTGTTACAATACAATGTTCTTTTGGTTTAGAAAAACTATTTTCTGTGTTGTTTTTATCTTCTTTGTAGTAATTATTTTCTGAAATCCAACCTTAAAGCATTTTGGTTTAAGTTCGCTACACCTAGCACTCAAGTTTCACCTTTCAATAACTTTTAAATTGTAGACAGCTATGCCCAAAGTTAGGCCTGTTATATCAAAATACAGGTACGGCAAACCCACTGGTTCTATTATTACTAAAACATTACTGAAATCGTTGCCGTAATGGCAATAACATGTTATAAAACTTAAGTGTAGAGAACTTATATTTAACAGCATATTGACTTATATGTATCCCTTAGAATTTGAGTCCTATATTGTACGTTATTAGACACACTCATGAAAAAGTGTGTATAAGGTCAAGGTTATTTTTGCTTAAACTTATCGCGACATACGATACGAAATTCACTATTGTGTACCAGTTAGAGAAAACACATTAAAACTTTTGTAGTACTTTTGTGTTTTGTTTTTTGGTGGTTTAATTGCTTACAGCGTTTTCTTCCAGACCACCTTTGGATGATATTTTATCTACTCAAGTATCCAGCGTCTCAAATCTGTGGAGGTAAAGGTGTGGGAGCGGAAAAGTAGTTAGGAAGGTATAGGTATTTACTGTTGAAGCTCCTCCATCATTACAGGAAGTACTTCTGACCGAACAAGGTGTTGTTGGTCCGAGGACAGCTGTACAGTCGCCGAGGAACAGTCATTCCTCGTTGGAAATTATATACACAATCTAATTGGCGGCGAGAATATTGTTTTCGCGACGCAGGCTTTGCATGAACTTGATGTTTTGCACCATCTGTGAGCGGTCTGTATAGTTCGCCCAACACTGGACTAGGTGGCGCTTAGTCCAGGATTTCAATGTGGCGGTTGTTACAGTTTGGTCGAATCCTGCCTAAGGAAATTTTGCTACGTTCTTGTTCGATTTGTCTCAAGCTATCTATATCTATACTGTTTACTTATAAATAAAGCAGTCAGTAACAAAAGTCTGTACGATAACAATAATAAAAAAACAAGGTCTAAAGAACTTATAAGTACTGAACAAAATTATAATATTTAAAAAAAAATGGCGTCTGTATGTCTGTTTGATTAACTGTTTTTTTGTTCGCACACCACGTAAAAACTAAGATTGAAAAGCGTTTTTCATTTTTAGATAGCTTATGGTTTGACTTAAAAACTGGTGTACTTGATATCCCAATCCGATGAGTAGATGTCAACCAATCGATGAGAAACCATTTGATGTCTGAACGAAGTTTGATGATATTAGTTCTTTTGGTTCTGGAATAACACATGATCCATCTGTCCCAGAAAAATGACCTCACGTTAAATAAAATCTTCTTTAGAAAATGCTCCTACTTTACCTTAAATGAAACTCATTCCTCCTCCTACTAAAGACTATCATGAACTCTTACATAGTGAAAGTTCCCCACAAGAGTCAGTGAACAGCTGCAATAGACACTTTGCTAATATGGGGGCTAACTTGGCTTCAAGCATACTGCATAGATTGGAAACCACGCAAGAATCGCTCTGCAAGACGTTAACTTTCGGAAGTAAATGTCCCAATTCTTTATTTTTTGCTCCCGTGGACTGCAACGAGATCAGCAGCATTATTTTAGACCTTAAATTCGACAGTGCTCCAGGTATCGATGCCATAACGCCACTTGTTTTAAAATATTCCAAGGATGCTATATCAGAGCCTCTAACGCATATATGCAACCTAAGCTTGGTAAATGGAGTCTTTCCGGAATGCTGGAAGACGGCTGCAGTTACTCCCATTCACAAAAGTGGCCCTAAATCAAGCCCAAACAATTACAGGCCCATCTCTCTTCTCAGCATACTGTCGAAGATTCTAGAGAAAGTAGTGAACAAGAGATTAGTGGACTTCCTTGAGAAACATTGCCTGCTATCGGGGCGACAATTTGGTTTCCGGCGTGGCAAATCGACTGAAGATGCTGTTCAGTTACTTACTGAAACAGTGTCATCTCATTTGGATGTTGGGCAAAGATGCATCGGAGTCTTCCTCGATCTTGCCAAACCTTTCGACACGGTGTCAACTTCAATCCTTCTTAAAAAACTGGAATGTTTTGGTATAAGAGGAAGCGCTCTCAGCTGGTTTGAAAGCTACCTAACCAACAGACGCCAATGTGTTAGAGTGGGAGATTACACAAGTAAAGAATTAAACGTTACATTTGGAGTCACACAGGGCAGCATTCTGGCCCCTACTTTGTTCACCATCTACATGGATGACATCCTCAGAATAAAATTGCCATGCACTGAGCTGATTTGCTACGCCGATGACACAGTAGTGATTTTTCATGGAGACGACTGGATAAACACTAGGAAGGCAGCTGAAAGAGGAATGTCGGAGCTGATCCGTTGGCTTGATGTTAACTTACTCACTCTAAACGTTAAGAAAACAAATTTTATTACATTTCACATTACTCGAGCCACCGGGTCTGTTCTGACAAAACTCAAGATCCACGACAGTGATTGCATTATTGAGGAATTGCATACTGATCTGTCAAGCTGCTTATGCAACTCTATTGATAAAGTGACCTTCACAAAGTATCTTGGTGTTGTGATTGATCAGAACCTGTCATTCAAAAAACAAATCACTGTTTTATCAAAAAGAGTACGCAAGCTCATCTTTCTAGTAAAAACAATAAGACACGCTGCTAGGCCTGAGGTAAGAAGATTGGTATACATATCATTATGTCAATCGCTTCTTCAATATTGCATCGGGGTTTGGGAAGGAGCAGCCAAAACCTACATGATTGAGCTGGAGCGTGCACAACGAGCAGTTCTCAAAGTAATGTTGGGCAAACCTCGCCGGTACTCCACCGACAAGCTATATGAGGAAGCGTTTGTCCTGAGAGTCCGCCAGCTTTTTGTCCTGCGTGCCATTGCCAAATGTCACACTCGCTCAACTCAACAACAACCAACCAGGAAACGTTCTCTTCGCCCTTTAAAGCAAGCCCTTCCAAAAATGTATACCACATTTGCCAGACGTCATCCAAAATACGTTCATGTTTACACATACAATGCAGTCTGCAAATTATATGACCTCAAAAATTGTTCGTATCCTGTAGCCAAATCAAAATTAAAAATATGGCTGCTTTCGTTAACATACGAGACCACAGAAAGTCTTGTCAAAGCTAGTTTATACTAAGTCCATGGTAATGGTTCTCTCATCATCTCACTCATTTCTGTAGTTGAGACTTTTTGAACTCACGGTATTATTTAGTACCTACTCAGTAACATTAAAAACCCGTAAACTTAATGCGCCTTTACATCTAGGAACAAATCACGCACCCGAACACATAATTTTAGAATGTTTATTTGATTATAATAATTCTAAGAGAAATTTAATTTAGTGTATATCTTTTCTTGAATCACTTACCTTCCCTTTCTTTCTTGCTATCTTATGAAGGTTATACTATGGCGTAATGAAATGTTAGTTTAGCTTTTTCACATATTACGTTATTATGTATTATCTCAATTTGTAGTTTGAATAACAGCCTGAGATTATTAAATTGAAAATAAGTTTTTGTCAAATTCTAATAATTAATGATCGCAATGTTAAATCTGTATTATTTACTTATCAAATCTTAGTTTTAATTTATTATGTGTGTAGAATAATAAACAATAATAATTTAAATTTATAAAAATAATGTGATACTAACTATTACTAGTACTAACTATTTTAGTTATTTGCATTGGTTCAAAACATATTTGTAATATAATTTTCAATATAGATTGCAAATGTTTGGTTGAACACGTACATGTATAGATCGTCAAGCGTATTCATAATTTTTGGTAATACTTTTCACCTGGGTCCCCAAGATACAGGCATTGCCTAGTTTGGGGCCCGCAGCTAACCTTACTTAACCTACCTAATCGAATGATCACCATGTTTCCTTTTATACTGTATTTTGATGGTTTTGTATATCTTGTACAATTTTTTTAATGAATAAATTATTATTATTATAAATTATTAAATTATTAACTTAAAACTGTAACAGAGCTCAGGTGCTACTATGTCGTAGATCCTCTCCGGGTTAACTACTACACATAAAATGCGTTACTGTGTTGGCAGGCGGGGGGGGGGGGGGAGGGGGGGAGGAGCGGTGCGAATCGTAGCTTTCGAACAAACAACAAAATTGTAGTTCCCAAACGAATAGACCGATTATGATGAGGTTTTTTATGTTTGAAAACTGATGTGAACGAGATGGTTCGTTGCTATATGGAGGAAAGAAACATCTGGGGTAGTAACTGCTACATTTGCAGATGACACTGCCATCCTAGCCAGCAGTAAGGATCCAGTAGAAGCTTCGCGGCTCCTTCAACAGGAGCTAGACAAAATAGGAGAGTGGCTAAGTAAGTGGAGAATTAAAGCTAGTGCCTCAAAATCTACCCAAGCCACACTTACCCTACGCAGAGGAGACTGTTCACCTGTTAAACTGGAAGGAAAAACGCTACCACACAACGACTCTGTGAAATACTTGGGAATACACTTGGATCGTAGACTAACTTGGAGAAAGCATCTACAGAAAAAAAGAGACGAACTTAACATTAGATACCGAAATTTGCACTGGTTACTCGGAAGAAACTCAGTGCTAAGCACAGACAACAAACTTCTAATATACAAGGTTGTCCTGAAACCTATCTGGACTTATAGCATACAACTATGGGGATCAGCCTGTAACTCCAATATCGAAATCATACAGAGAGCACAAAATTGCATCCTAAGAAGTCTTTCAAATGCGCCATGGTTTTTAAAAACTGATGAGTTGCATAGTGAACTAGAGATAGACACTATTAAGGAGGAGATAAAGTCATACTCAGCAAAATACAAGGACCGCCTTAGTATTCATCCCAACCACCTGGCAACACTGTTGACCACTATCAATTACCCTAAGAGATTAAAAAGGCAACACATCATAAAGCTATGATAGTTACACAAGAAAGGAGAGACACTCAATGGAGTACTCCTCCTACATGCCATATACTGCTTACACCATACCTGCTCATAGTATAGAGACTGATTGCAGATAAACAAACAACAACAAAAAATAACTTTATGGAGGGGGGGAGGAGTTGAGAAAAGGGGGGGGGGTGAGAATCGTATCTTTCAAATGAATGGACCAATTTAGCTGTGGTTTCAATGCTGAGATAAACAAGATTGTTCTCAGCTATAATAGGGGTGACGATCGTAGCTCTCAAACGGATGGAACGATTTTTATGTTTGCAAGCTCATGTAATCGATATGCTTCTTAGCTATAATGAGGGGTTATATACATTTTTAATTTGTGCTTGTTGATTAGAAAATCATAGATGAATAAAAAAAAAAATGTCATTAATTAGTTATAAGATTAGACTCAGTGACGTTTACAAGGCCTACGTCGATACCGGGATCGGTCGTCGGCTGTTCTAAGTTTATGTGGATTTTAATCGCTCCGTGTTTCTGAGGGCTCGCTTAGTAGTCGATGCCGGCTGTTTTTAACCCCCGAAAAATAGAGGATAGGTGCGGAAAATAACAACATTATATTGTCAAGGCTCTTATTTAATTTAATAAATAAAAATACAGATTAATCATATCACTGGTGAATATATGTGTTAATTGACTACTTACCACGCTTGCCACTGAATTTCCACTACAGTTTTACTTTACACAAGCATTTGCACTAAGTTTCTTTGACTCACACAAAACTGCTCACAATGGATGCCATTCAGGAGAATCTTAATCAAATGATGAATGTTTTTGGGCAAAGCATGGATGACTTCGAAGCACGGCAAGCATCAATGCCAGGTACTCCATCTTCATCCTCAGATAGTCAGAAGTTAGCAGCCGAGTTTGCAGCATTCAAATCGATCATCATTTCATCTCTCTGGGTTTTACAAAGCCAAATTGAGATCTTAGCCAAGCAGGTGTACCAGCAAGAGATGCGGGGGAGACGTAAATTCCTTTTGTTGGTCTTCAGGAAGTGGCAAAGGAAGATTGATCTGCAGTTGCTGTCAAAGTATTGGTCGAGTGGCTGAAATTGTCGGACTTCACAGCGAATGACATCAGCCTATGTTACAGATTGGGCCGTGCAAATAGTTCAGATAGGCCACGTCCAATCATTATTAAGTTGCGTGATGAGGAAATTCGTGCTAAAATTTGGTCGTCCAAGACGAGTTTCAAAGGTTCGGGTATATCGCTTTCCGAATTTCTTACTAAGACTCGTCACGACGTCTTTATGGCAGCAAGACAGAAGTTTGGCGTTACTAAGTCTTGGACTAGAGGCGGGCTGGTGTTCGTAATTGGGCCTGAAGGGAAACGGCGCCATTTGAGCTGCATTGGAGACCTCGCCGGAATCATACAGGAGACGTCGATGCCCCTAGCGGCTGCGAAAGCCCTGACGGCTACCGAAGGACGCTAGGGCGGCGGTTGTTGCCCAGCGAAGTTGAAACGTGCTGCCAGTGCCGCGAAAAAGAAGTAGCTGCTTCGCAGTTTTGAGTTTACTTGGTTTGTTATACTTTCCGATTGGGTATGTAATTTTTGTTTTTTTTATTATAGCAGTGTAGACTCTGAGCACTTTTTCTTTCTTTTACTGTTTTTTTGTTTACCTTCACTTATTTTCTAATTGAAAATTGTTATCAGAATAATATTTTTCATCGACGTCTTGGCTGTGTTCACTTACACGCTCAAATCATCCGTGCGATTATCGCTCGATCATCCGGAGTTAGTGAACGACTTTGGACGTCCACATAGAACTGACGATTGTCAAGTGTCAGTTTCATACTATTACTCCCCTCCCCTAATATTTTTCGGATGACCCAGGCGTACGTCCGACGGCGCCGTAAACGATTTCGAGCGATCGCGCGGATGATCCGTGCGTCCTCGATCGTGTAAGTGAACGCGCCCCTTGTTTTGCTTCTTCTTCTTTTTTATTATATGGCTTCTGCGGAGGCACTGGCCTACTAGCAATTTCGCCAATGTCAAGTGCATTTTATAGTTTAAAGTAATGTCACGTCACAGTCAATTATTGTCAAAGTCCCGAATCAGTAAAATGGTGGACATTTACTGAAATTTCCGAGGGAGATTTGGAAAAATCACAATGAAAATGCCATTTATTTCTGCGTTTGATTCTTTTGATCACACTTGTGCACGTTATCGAACACCTAATGGTTAATATTCCACCAATATTACACATCAACACTTGAAGAAACACAAAAAAGAATAGAATCAAACTCTACATCACGTTTTGTTTTTTTTTTTCAAAAAACCCTCCCCTTGTTTTGCATTGTTTGGGTTTGACTAGTAGAAATGTCAAGTCAAATAACATTTGACATTTTCATTTGACCATCACTGTGTTCGGATTGAAAAAAGGGCATTATGGGCAGTCCCGATTGGCATTTTTGCCACTAATGATCCTGCCCAAACCAAACGAATAACTATATTTTAAGCAATAAAGTCACTTTTCTGATGTCAAATTTAGTTTTCATGTCATCTAAGCATGCAAAGCGAACGGTGATCTCGAAACACGTTTTAATCTACATATATTTTTTTCTATCTGTTATTTTATTTTTTGATTTACAAATGTTATTCTTGCTTGTATTGTCTTAACACGAACAGCCATACGGCCAACGATTATATTGTACACTACATACCGTAGACCACGGAACACTGTGTTCGACATAGGTACCTATTTCAAGTTTTTAACCACAGATAACAATTTTAAATGTTTTTCTTTCAAGTCATAAATACCCTCCTATGATATGTATAGTGGTGCTATAACTGATCAGTGCTGCCGACAGATTTTCATATTTTCATAGCAATTTCGATTTTAACGCGCTGCATTATGTGCATGTGATAGTGACAATCTGATTGCAGCCAAGATCGGTGATAGCACTACATATTGATATCTAACGACATGTATATGCTTCGGAGTCGTATTATGTATCCAACCCGATCGGAATTTTATAAATTTATTTATTTTAGTAAAACAACTCGTACCCTTTAGTTCTTAATTTGTTATTCACCTGGCAGGTGGGATGTATAGAAGCTTAAAAGTAGTCTTATATTACTTTTATACTAACCGTATAAATTATTATTATACGCAATATACCTGCATATTATATTGTATATATTTTTAATACATATATTTATTTCATAATTTATTATACGTTCTATATCTTTATATTTCGTATATATTATTTAAACTGTATGTTAGAAACACTACATAAATTGAAATAAAATAAAATATCTCTAATGAGATTAAGTACCCATAGTAATGACGAATAAACACTTTTTGAGGATTGGTCTTCTTAACGTGGGTTCTCTTAGCACTAACCATGAAGACTTCATTGTAGGTATGGATAGGCATGATGTAGATCTCATGGCCATTAACGAAACCTGGTTGCGTGCTCGCGAGGAAAACCGAGCGCCTTGTGTACCTTCCTACCGTTTGCGACATACCCCGCGTCCTAGCGGAGTATATGGTGGCCGTGGTGGTGGCTAATATATGTTTTACTGCATCCACGATTGCTTCAACGTTTCCGTAATAAAATGCTCCGAGCAGGAGTAAGCTTTTACAACATACACTATTTCTAAACATGTTCGTTGCATAGTGGTACGAGGTTACGATCTGGGTACATCAGTAGCGCACGGTATAAGGTGGTGTCAGGGAACGTTGTGATTTGTACTGCCCAATGTTCCACGATGAAATTTGAAAAGTACTGCCACTGAATTTTCCGGAATAAGTAGTTTAGTCCTTGAGACATTTAACAAGTTAAATATATTCTCACACTAAACCACTTCAAAACTACCCACATAAAAAAACTGCTGAAAATAGAGTTATTTGGCAGGTCCAGCCGACAGCGTTGACACACGGCTCCTTTGATTGTAGTCCGAAGGGAATTCCGATACTACTTATTGTGTTTGTTTCACTCCTGAAGGACTTTGTGCTACTCACTGACGCTATTTGCCATAGTCTCGTTTTGCGCAGAGTTTGTTATTGTTTTAGAATGTCATTACCAAGGCCTGCAGCCTTATCGTTACAGTCGGGGGACCTTTTTGTGGCAACATAATGTATTATTTTTTTAAATGTTGATTGATTGTATTTTTCTGTTGTTTGTATGTATAATGTTGTGTGTTGCTAATGTATTTTCTTTGTGACGATATAAAAAAGTGACTTTATTTATAACAGGGATCTCTGTGGCAATGATGATTACCGTTAAAGATAGGAAGATGTGTTCTTACAAATCCTTCTAGAGATTTACAAACGTTTTAAAATTAAATTTAAGGATTTTGTTACATCTACTTTTTACTACTAAAATTGATTAAATTTATATACACCAATATTTTTAAAATACCAAAAAAAAAAGAAGTGCTGTGCAGAAGTGGCAATGCAGTGCAATCCAAATATGTAGTCAGAACTTTTGAATATATAACTGTGTAGAATTTATTAAAACCTGAAGTTTTCGGAAATCCTACCTAAAATTATGGACACAAACTAAAAATACTATGCAATTAATAATGAATGAAATCACATAGTGCGCGTGAATAGTGAAAACTATCTGTCATACTCTTTCTCGCATTTAATTACCTCGACTATCACGCTAGCTACCATTTTATCAATAACAAAATTAAGTAGGTGTCTCCGGTGGGTTGGGAAGTAGGCACCTACATACGAAATAAAATATGAAATATAGCATAAAAATACTTAATTTGATTAATTCTAACTTTCCTTCATACTTTTACGGGCTTAGGACCAGCAAAATTACTTTATTTATTGGGTAGGTAGGTATTGAATTGTTTTAGATTAAAATACCAATACTTAAGTATCACAATTAACCAAGTTAAATTTAAAAGTTATTTAGTTACGAGTAGAAACAAAGGAATTTTGACGTATTTAAAAAGTTATAATCAGCTATTTACAACGATTGTTATTACTATTTACACTGCTTAGAAATTAACTTAAAAGTATTTTAACAATTTTTCGAAGTGACCACCTTCATTATCAGTACACAAGCGAGGACGTTTACACAGATTACTGCGTAATGACATTAAAATGTTTAGGATTTCCACTTCGTCAAAAGCGTCTATGATGCGCTGTCTTAATACTTGCATAGTGTCCGGTTCACTCACATAAACACGCCGTTTTATTTCGCTCCATAAAAAGAAGTCCATAGGTGTTAAATCCGGCGAACGCGCTGGCCGAAATTCCGAATTGATCGTTTAGGTATTCCCATACCATTCTATGATAATGCGGTGGGGCGCCGTCCTGTTGAAAAAACACACCTTACAGATATGCCAGCGGAACGTCATCCAGCATCAAAGACACCATCGTCCGGAGAAGATTTAAATAAGTTTCTCCTGTGAGGCGACCTTCAATGAAATAAGGGCCGATTAGTCTGTCGTTCAAAATTCCCGCCCACAGATTTAGGTACCTAGTATTTATGAATGAATTAGCAAGTATTTATTTTAGATGTGCGAATCTATGTAAACGTGACCAATTATTGACTTTTTTATAGGATAATCTTTAGCTATCTTTATTTTGTTTTTTTTTTTAGCCTAGATGTACTCAGTACCGTAAATGGGGTGTTAAGGGATTGCGGGGAGACAAGGGCCGTCAAGGCAGATTTAATTCTTAGTATGAATTTAAGGCTATGGATTCAACAACAAATTGTTTTTTTTATAGCTAGTAATGTTTTCCTTTTTGTTTCTGGCAGCACCAAGGATCGAAGCAACGAATATGGAAAAAAAATGCCATCAAAGTCGAGCGCGAAAAAGCACCGGTTTTTCACAAGTTTAAACTTTGATTTTATACCAAAAGTACTGCATGATTTTGATTTTAAGTTATAGGGAACTGTTGACATATCATCCAGGCTTAATAAAAACAAAATAAGTGAGTAACATTATCCGATTTACAACTGTAAGAAGCATTTTAAAATATCACCTGAAATAATCGTACTTTTGGGGTGTGTAGGGCTGTATAATGGGGTGAGTCGAGACAGAAACAAGGTGAGTTGGGTCGTAGTGTGGGGGGAGTTGGTACAAGAATAAGGTTTCTAGGGATGTTTGAGGGGTGGGTTGGGTTACTATACTTAGGGTTGTGAATTTGCAATGAAAACAAAAATATTTAGTGTAATACTGTAAAAGTTGTGTTAGTACATTTTTTTTTTTACTTTCACCAGAAAGTAAAATATATAATTTTGGCTTTGTTTCTCAGATTTAAAACATTATAAGATTTAAAGTCATAGTAATGGATATTGGCGGTAAAGTATTAAAAAAAAACCTTATCGAAAAATTAAAAAAAACTGGAATTAAAGAAAACTTCTTATACACTATCTTGCTTTTTGGCACTAAAGCTACATCTGCGCACTACTGCACGCATAATGCGCGTGCGAACGCACAGAAAGCAACTAAAAAAACTAAATAAAATTTTGGTATTATATTATCATAATTTGTAATATCTATGTTGGTTTTTGCAACTAAAATTGAAATAGAAGTAATTTTAAGTTCTCACAGAGACATACTAATTTAAAAAAAATAAAAAAATTGTATGTATATGTTTTTTTTGAGTAAATAGCACTTCTTCTACTATTGTTCCTTTATTTTGTTAATTTTCTTTGTGGTGTGTACAATAAAGAATTTATCTATCTATCTTTCTATTGTAATTAAGCAACAGTTTATTTGAACAAATATTTTCAATTTTGCGTTCACTCTTCTATATTTACAAATTTTCCACTAAGCCCTACCTACCAACCTAAATATTTTCAAAGGTAAACAATATTAGCCATCCTAACATTCCTAGCTGACCTAGGTAGATAATACCTACTCGTAGTAATTAATTCTTATAACAAAAGTGTCAACCCTAGTAGATTTCCCTACTGTACTATAGTGTACTATAGTGTCCCTTATAACCCCAACCCTAACTACGAGGTGAGTAGGGATTCCACATATTTTTGTGTTTATTGCTTTTAATATCAACACAAATGACCAAAGAAGTTTAAAACATTTAAATATAAGCTGCCGGAACTAAACTTATTCAATTAAAAACCAATCCTAGGAAGAGGAAAATTGATAAAATTAGTTTCAAAGTTCTAGATCGTCCCTACTGTCCCCATTTTACGATACCTGTATCTATACAGGTATTATATTTTTTTGGTAATTTAAAAATTGTAGTGGTTTTCACGAAAATGGGTTATGCTGCTAATTGAAAATAAAAAGTTGTATATATTTTTTCTAAAGTTGCTCTAACTTCATAAAATTATATTTTCATACATTATGATAGGAAAGAGACTGTCTAATATTAGATTATTATTCACATTAGAAAAAAATGACAAATAACTTTTGAGCGTTAGCAGAATTGAATTCCAAGAAAAAATATTTCTCTAACAAATAAGTTTTTTCTGCCTTAAATATATTTTTTTATTAAAATAGTGATTGGTGCTTTAGATAAAAAAAGTTGTGAGACCACATTTTGCTAAAGTTGGTACAACTTAATTATCTCTTTCCTAAAATAATGCTGAAATAATATTTTCTTGAAGAAGTAGCAATTTTGAAAAAAAAAAAAAATGTTTATGACGCAGAACATAATTTCACAAAAAAATATTTCAATCGATTTTACTTCGGTAGAAAAAAAACGATTTTTAAATGTCATCAAATTTTAATTTAGTTATAATACACGTTTAAAAAATACTTGATGGGTTCACATCTTCCTATCTTTAACAGTTATAATAGCTGCCATAGATCCCTGTTAAAAAACGCACTCTGGATATTTTCGTTCATATCCACCATTTCTTTTACTCTATGTTTCTAGTCTTTTTAATGACACACTTGACATTGTTAGTTTTGAAATAGTTGAAAAAAGTAAAAAAAAAACCACCATAACAATACAAGCGTTCTCACGTATTTATTTCCAACTCCACATAAATCAAGTTCCTTTTTCTGGAACAAAAACCCTTTATGAATTCCTTCTGCGTCTTACCTAAAATGTGTGTATAAAATATATTTCTCGGCTTATGAAATTTCAAAAGCAACGTTAGGGGACATCATGCCTTTGATTGTTCCCCTGTGGGCGTCGGAGACAAAATGTTGCGAGGTTTATGCCACCAAGCTCTGAGGGAGCTTTGAGAAATTTTACGTCGAGATATTTTAGATGTCTTCTTGTCTCTATTTGAACAAATATTTGACTGACTGGCAAAGTACGTGTCCTGCCAAGCCGTACGTTTGTTTTATAAAATCGAGTATTTAGCGAGCTTTTCCGTTGGACTGCTATGCTATTTATGGATATCTGCATTGCTGATGCATACATAGTATAATTATGTTGATGTCCGTATATCGTAACATCGTGAAACAATTAGTAGAAAAACTCCACATCTTGTATTTGAGCGGAAGACATCGTGAATCGCACTTCAAAATTGACTTTACGCATAGATAATTTAACTTATTATTATTTTCCTTCTCTTAAACACTTTGCTATTTCCGTATTTTGTACCTGTAATATTTAAAATCTACGTAGCGGGGGATTAAATTGTTCCTTAGAGGTACAATCTTATCCGCAAAAACGATTCAAGACTAAGAAAAGCACTACATTCGCTCGCTGTTATAATAACCAGGGGAGTAATATAGACCTATAAAGCTCGCATAAGGAATGAAACCGTGGTCCCTTTACTACCTTAACCAGAAGCTAAGCCCTCGGGTTTCTTGCAGATTATTATTAAGCGGTATCTCACACCAGAGGGCATACCGGATTATGTACCGCACCTTCATAAATTACACTACCTTCTCTGTTTTATATGAGGCCAGAAATAGAGTTGACGTTGCATTCGTTGCTGACTTCAGTCTGACTGTCGTCGGCGCTACGATATGAATAACATGGTTATTTTGTTTAATTTATTGAGGACATTTGTGATGATGGTGATGATATTGACCAAAATTGCCGGACAGGTGATCTTAACTAGTGTAGGTTATACAATTTCAAATCTCTAGAACTTATTTATTATAGACTCATATTGTCATATTATAGTAACCTCACAAAAGTATAGGCTATTAATTCTAAAAATGAATTTAAGTTCAGTACTTTCAGACTAATCTGTTTACCAAACAACACTTAGGAAACGGCATTTGAAAGTCTAATGAAAGATCATAAAGCGCTTACAAAGAATTTGAATAATCACGCGGGATATTTAATTATTACATCCTTTTTGTCCTTAGCATAGATCTAATTGAAATTGGGAAGAATAAGTACTAGCCTTCTTTGGCCTTATTCACGAATACTTAATCTGTAATTACTTAGATGTTGCACGTGTTAGCAGTGGCTCTCGCGCTACAGTCTGCGTATATCTCTCTATCATTGATATCCTCACACGAACGATGGGAAAGTAGCTGTGTTTGTTTGCTTGTAGTTGTATTTAGTTCCGTTCTTATTTACTTAATATTAAAACGTAACAGAGTTTCTTGGAGTATATTTCCCCCTTTAACTAGCTCTATGGTCCTTAGACGTTATTTATTCAGAATTTAAACGTTTATCAGTTTCGCTTTCCTAGACCGCCCTTAGAGCACACTGAAATGTTTAGACGTAATCTTGGACTATTGAAGGTCTAGAAGTTGAGTAATACAATACAATACAACAACACTTTATTGCACACAAAGAAGAAAGTAATATATAGGATAAACTCAT
This sequence comes from Alsophila aescularia, assembly GCA_946251855.1. Taxonomy (NCBI): domain Eukaryota; kingdom Metazoa; phylum Arthropoda; class Insecta; order Lepidoptera; family Geometridae; genus Alsophila; species Alsophila aescularia. The sequence continues at coordinate 54,962,264 of OX276377.1, read as the reverse complement.
GAAATGAAAGGTACAATGCTCCAGATGTATATTTTTATAAACTTTTTTCTCCGTACTAATGACTTCTAAGTTATGTGCAGTTTTCCAACGCTCCACGCATCGGAGGGCATGTGAAGCTTCGGTCCCGGCTGTTATTGATTAATAGTAGTCGTTAAAGCTATTTCAGAGGCCCGCGGGTTGCCTGAAAAACTGACACCAGAGGCCAGCACTACCTCATACGACCAACAGCGAAACAATTTTGGATTTATAGAGTTGTTGTTGTTGATTTTATTGTCACCGATATTAAAGTTTCAATATCTGACGTGCATCTGGAGTCAGTACTGATAAGTCTTCCTAAATATTTAAGGAAACGAGATGTGAACAGTGACACAGAAAGACCGGGAAAGGCTAGAAGCATTTGAAATGTGGTGTTGGAGGCGCATAGACAAAATAAGCTGGACTAAGGATAAAGACAACCGACGTAGTACTTAGTCTCGTCCAAGAAAAATTTAACTTACTAGCAACCATAGAAAGAAGAAGAGGATAGATGTTTGGCCACCTCGTACGATATGACAACTTCATAAAAAACATCATAGAAGAGAAGAAAAAACAGTCTTCGAATGTCATTTCCAGATTAGATAAAAAAGAAAACTAGACATTATGCCACTGACCAGAGCTGGGCTCTTGAATATGTAGAAGAAGTAAGTTGAGAAGAAGTTTACTGAGACGATGTTTTTTTTTTAAATGTATTAATAACTACTTGGATAGATTAGAGAATCGTTATGTATTAAAATGTATAGCGATATTCGACTTATAAATGAGCAAGGTCAGGACTACGTTTTTATATCTCGCCCGATGACTAGCGTTCGCCCCAAGGCATGCGACGTTCGTCATTGGACGTTTTCAAACGACAAAGTGGAGCTATCACTGCCAAAATAGATTTGACAACAAAAATCACCGTTCATCGACTATTAACTGGTCATTATCAGTAACAATTCTCCAAGCAATTTATATACTAATGTAATCCTCATTTCCATTTCTTCCATAGCAGTTTCCATACTCACGATGAAAAATTTGCTCGCAATTATTAGAATAACCTCAAAATAATCAAAAAACTATATGTGTCAACACTCAAATAGTGTCATTAAAACGTCAGGGCTACTTTCATCCACCTATTCCATGAGGTGAACAGATCGTCGTTGAGTGTAATTTAAAAAAAACCTAAGAATGATAGCCGAATGATCGCCCTGTGGGTTTTAGAACGCGTTTATTTCATCGAGCGTCAACGAACGACGTTTAAGAACGTAGCCCAGAATCACGATGTTTTCGTAGATGCTCTCAATTTGAGGTTACGAGCTTGTTCAAAACGCGTCAATTGTTCAGCTTGCCTAAATTCCACGCTAGTAATGTCCACACGTTTTTAACTGTTTACGTTACGTTACGTTTAACTGTTTACTTATCGACAAAAACAAATATTACTCAGAGATGCTACAAGTTAGTAATATGAAACCACCAAAATTATGTACATGAATGTATCTGTCATTTAAAATACTCATCAACATCATCATCATTTTCAGCCCGTGTCCGCCCACTGCTGAACATAGGCCTCTCTCTTTGTACGCCACCCGTATCGATCCTGTGCTGTGCTCACCCTTGTCCGCCCCACGATCTTTATTTAAAATACTACAATAAAAATAAACATGATATGATGATTTTTGAAGTTCCTATTATTTCTCTAACAAAATCAGTAATATCCTCTGAAATCTCTAAATTTCGGTTTCATTTTACTAAAACTATCTCATTATTTAATTATATGCATAAATACCTGTCTACTAAGCACTTTTTATACACTTGGAATGTCCACACTAAACCACAAAAAAAAAACCGCGTCAATATCACGTAAAAAAGGCAAAAAACGTCCACCTGCGTCTTAAATTATTTGCCTTTTATCGAAACAGAATAAATAGCAAATAACACCAATTAGAAGAACTAAACAACAATTAATACCACGCGCGACGAACGCCTACCAAACAAAATGGCGGCAAAATGGTAACTGCTTTTCACTGGGTAACTCTCACTTTCTCTTCATTTCATTCTCGTCGTAAGTTTTGTTCGGAATTCTTCGTAAGACCTCGGAAGGAAAACGAGCATCTTGAACGCCACTTCCTAACCATACTTAGATCACGAACCTCTAGTATTACAGATTCATGACTAAGATCGTATGGCAAATATTAGAACAAATCCGAGTTTAAACTGCCCAATCATGGAACATTTTTCATGGCCGCACCCTCGACTCAAAGACTTATGGGGTACTACATTCATGGGACGTGCGGGCCAGCGACAATTGACGGGCAATGTTATAGAGGCGACATTTTTTTTGTGGTTGTGTATTTAATATGTTTGTTGAATCAGCGCTGAAATGGCTGAAGGAATGGTAAATCTTTGAATTTTGCAATAAATATTTCACTCAATTCCACTGAAGCTATGGGGATGAAATTTGGTTGGTTGAATACACATTTGGTTATCGCGACAATGCACGATTATTTAAATGCCGCCATTTTTAATCCAATATGGCGGATGTTCGAAATGGCTAATTATCATTGCCATAGTAATAATGAAAGGGCTTGCTGAGCGAAACATAAAAAGTAAAGTGACGCCATTCATAATTTCCATTCCTATGATATGGGTATCAAACTACTAAATAAAAGTTTTTTTTTAATTTAAATCTTTTTAGATTGACTTATTATCATCATACGTCGAATATTTCCATACCATATATGCGTCTTGGAGAAACGCTCTTGAGTCAAATTCATGTGATACTAATAAATCGACCGACCGATCGGGTCGATTGATCGACGACCGGTTTGTTCTCATGGCTAGAGATCCTAGGTACGAAATCGAACGGTCGTGGGTTTGAATCCTGCAAGGTGCAATCATTTCGTCGGTCAAATCACGAAAAGGCGTAACTTGATTTCGACAACTTTTCACTAGAGCGATTTTTAATAAAATTTACCATGTTGCACGTTTTCAATTTAGTGCTTCAAACACTGAGAAGATCCCATGGCGTAATACAAGCTTAATTTGGAAGAACAATTAATTTTCTTTATATGTATGTCTTGATTTTTAGTTTAATTTACTTAACTGTGTAGATAAAAAATAAACACTTACGCCACTTCGTGATTTGCTAAACATTTAATTAAATCCATGTACGCTCAACAAGGTATATTGAAACATGCTAAAAAACTTTATTTATTCAATCTATATGAAATTGAATAATACAAAAAGTGCGAAATATAAAAAAAAGACAATGGTAGAAAAGCATCAATCAGTAATATTAAAACATGATCAGAATTCACAACGTTATAATCTAGTTAATTCAAAAATATCAAACTTAGAGCTACTCGTATTCATTCATGAGGCAAGTTTGTCACGAGGTGGTCTTAGGGTTTGGGTTTGTTCCACTAGCCCAGGGACCAAACCTCAGTGGACACAAAAGTACAGGAACAATAGGAGCACACGGAGATCTTGCACTCGACTATTTTATTCAGTCGTCTCCCAATTTAATATAGGTATTTGGTAAGAGTGTAACCTTGAGGCTCTAGTATTGTTATTATCACAGACTTTTCGTGCTTCAACAATATGGATCAAAACAACCACTAACGAAGGGTATTATCACATATATTTAAAAGACTCCAGTTGTAATAAACTTATTTAAGTATTTTATAACATATTATTTCGTAAAAACCGGTTTTGCTAATCCAATCAATATCGGAATGACAGGTTATTTGAATTTAGAATTAATAAAGACAAACTATCAAATGGAATGATATGAAAGAATTGAGTATTTATGAAAGAGGTTTCCTATCGTCACAAGTTTCTGTACAATAGCGCATGTTCTCGGCATCTTATTAATGGTGTACAGATTTTAATAAATTCATCATGTTTTTCTTTAGATTTGTTATTATCATTGGGGGATTTATTCAAGTCCTCGACATTAGCCTTCAGCCATTGCATATTTTGGCGCTTGAGTTATATTGATCTGTAATCTGTCTCCATGTAACTAGTTTTAAATGTTCGTAGGTGTGCTTCTTACCACTCTTACCTCCATTATATCTGTCCACTTTAACAAATCACCTGCCTGGTCATCTTTTTTTAGTTGGAGTAACACCTATTAATAGTTTCATTCCATTCGTTGCACACTCAGTTTTTGGAGGATATGCCATAAATAGTGAAATTATAATTTGCCAAACGTCTTTTATAAAAGTGATCATTTGATTGGGGTAAATAAATTACTTGCTGTAAATCAAAGTAAGCGCAACAAGTAAGAAACCATCTTTTTCAGTGATAGATCATGGTGAAGGTATTATTTAACACTATCTTTTCTGCAGTAATGTGATTCACACACACGTAGAAATCTGACTGGGTGTGTCTGTCACACCTCAGCGTCTCTTACATGATAAACCTCTTGTCTTTCTCCACGTTTATCTTTTTCTATTATCCCGGTGCTTTGTAACTTATTCATAGTTGTGCAACAAAAAAAACTAATATGCCCAACGTATTGAGAAACATTTTCTTGCATAATTTTTCCTTCTGGCCATTTAAAGGCAAACAGAAACAATTACTGCAGTGATGCCGAGATTCTGTTCAGTTTTTCGTCCAACAGGTTCTTTGCTACATATCTTGTTACTTATTCCCTTTGCAAAGTAAGATCTGCTAATGAATAGAAATTTATGAATATATCGTCCCGCAGTTCCTCCGAAAACCTGTAACAAGTCATTCCTTTTTTTTGCACAGTTATCGAAATTGCAAAAATTACCAACTTTCTTTCCAGACACTTTTTTTTGTGAACAGTGGAATATATTCCTTTCCTTGTTGTCGCAAAAGCTTGGCTTCATGGTATTTGTTTTTTCTTACTGGTTATGTTATTTCTTGTGCTCTTTCAACGCCGTCTACTACAAAGTCGTCAAATGTGTATCCTGTCTTATAATACTGGGCGAGATATAGTGACTATCAGATAAAACTACCGTTGCATCAGAATTGTAATTTAGGTCAATGTTCATATTATTCACTTCAAATTCAACAAATGACACATTTAATTCAAAATTAAATGTGTCATTGTCTAAATTACGTCTTTTCGTGAAAAAATATTATTGTCATAAATATACGTAACTGACATTGCGCCTATTTGTGATGTTCAGAACTTAAAGGAAAAGTAGTTAATTAAGGCTCTTTGTAAAATATTATAACTTAGATTCTATTAGGATTTCATTTACGTCCTTTCGCGACATAATAAAACAAGTCCTTTGCATTAAGATGGCATAGCTAACTCAAAATCGATGATTTGTTAGTTACGCCTGTTCGTGATTTGAACGACGATTTGTGTGATGAGCAGAAATGTTTGTTTCTGAGTCATAGATGTAATATTCTTATCTATGTATGTTTATCCGTTATCTAGTGCCCATAGCACAGGGTATCTTAGTTTGGGGCTAGGTAATTGGTGTGGAAATGTCCCGAATATATTATTATTATTATTAAATCTATGCTTATTTCAGGTTTTTTGTATATACTTTTTTGTTTGTTTGCTCAAAGATTTATAAACTACTTCTTCGAAACAGATTTTCATGAGACTTCACACTTAAATTAAGTCCCCATAACATTATAACATAAGACTTGAGAATCTGCTAATTAAACGACTGCCCAAAAAGGAGTGATTTATCCTAATACAAAATAGTTGAAGCTGATCGATTATTTCAATGAGAATGTTCCCCACAGCAATTTTTAAAATGTTGTTTATTCGTTTAGTTAGAAGGCAAATTAAGTCAGCTTCAGAATTAGTTTTTAAAATAGAAAAATAGATAAAGGAAATAGATAGAGGAAGGAATAGATGTAGGGTTGCCTAATACTCTGTAACCTATTTCTCACTTTACCGTTAAACGACCAGACTCAATATTGTATATTCACTTATGGTAACGCTGTCTACAAAGCATTTTTGTTCAGCCTCTATTATGCAGACAGCTAGGTTTGCATTTATACCAGGATAATATAGTATTAGTAATTTGAACGTGTTCAAACAGCACTACTCTGATTGCTGAGTCAAACACACTATGAAGACATTACTTTGTCTGGTTAAGTTAAACATAATTATGTTCGTACTCCTTAGCATTTGTATACCAACAAGACATAAGTTCAAAAACAAAAACCCGACTACAGTCGGAAAAAAAATTGCCTATGACATTCTTGCGATGAATACAAATTGATTTATACTTCGCTTGTCAAAATCGGACCAAATTTTTAGTTTGAACACATAATCCTTCCGTTGCTTCGGCATAGTCGATAAAAAAATATTTGTATAATAATATTATAATATAATAATATTATATAACATACTGCATATATAATACTGATGTTATATATAAACTGAGGTAGACACATTGTACTCCGCTCTGCGTGGCGAAGTAAATACAAGCTAATCAGCCTGTGTTGACTTAGTTCCAAACAGAGTGGCAACGATGCAACACGTAAATACACGCGGCTTCCAAAACATGAAAAGTTAATCAAAAATGCCGTCTTGTGTATTTAGAATGTGCACTACATACACTGAGACGACTGTGAAAGGTAGGAACTATGTCTCTTTTCATTTTTAAGTACTGTTTATGTTATTGAAAATGGAAAATAATAAATTTCATTTTACTCTAAATTAACTTTTGCGATGTTGTCGCTTCGCCACCTACACGAACGAGACAAGTAGCGGGTTACGTGTTAGAGCGACAGAGAGAACGCGATAATGGCGCTCAGCGTTGTTAGTTCGTATTACGCTAGGGGATGTTGGGGCTTACCAACGGCTGACGATCTTCAATCAGCGCTCCAACCCGTAAATGCCACGGCTGACGATCTTCAGTCGGGGAGTCTAGCCGAGTTGTGACCCTTTTTGTATTGGATTAGGATAGAGTATTTTAAACGAGTGATTTTTTTGGATAATAAAGTAGTTCGGTCCCAATCTTTTTTTTGTGAGTTCAGGCAGTTAGAACATGAAACTTGACCGAGCGAGTTCATCGAACGCTTAGTGAGTGAGTGGGATTGTTTATTTGTGTTGTTTTTAGTGATTATTTTGTGTTATTTCGTCTAATAATACTGTAAGGAACGTATTAAATTATTTTTTTGATTTAGTATCCCGTGAGTGACGATTGTCACAAAGTGCTTCAAAGTGCCTTGCGTCACTTTTGGCGGGAAAATGTTAACGTGAGTATATTTTTGATAGTTTAATAGTATATTATTCGATGTCCTTTGTTGATTTAGCTATAAAATGGTAAATAACATTATGTAATTAATTCTATAAGCAATTCACAACAAAAAATGTTTTACGCACAGGTTTCAACTGTCCGGCAAACATACGGGAGTTCTCCGGGATATATAGAACTATTATTACGAAAGTATTAGTTTTTCAAAAATTAATTTTTATTTTCATCTTGAATAAACCCTTGTATCCAATTTGCCCCAGTTTCCTCTAGCTGCTATCCGACGTACGTGACTTCACAGGCCGTCATCGGTGGTGATGGCGATTGGCCGCTCACTGCAACTCACTGTAACTGATAACATTTATCTCTTTTTGACGCGACTATATTTCACTGAAGAGACTCAAAAGATCACAGAGATATACTTCGTCCAATCTTTGTGATCTTTTGAGTCTCTTCAGTGAATTCTGTATATCTCTGTGATATTTTGAGTCTCTTCAGTGAAATATAGTCGCTTAAGTTCTATGTAAGTATAGTACAATTTCGCCGTGTATTTAGTGTTTGATAAAGGTAAAATCTCATTGTTGACACATCGCTTGTTGAAATTGGACCAAGTTTTTAGTTTGAACTCATTATCCTTCTGTTGCTTCACCGTAGTCGGATAAAAAGCGATGCTATGTTGGAACATCCCTATAACCACATACATATTATACACACTTACATATATACAAAGACTGTTAAACTCATTACTCTTCCCTTGCTTTGCCATAGTCGGGTAAAAATCTTATAACCATACAACCTTTGTGGCTTGAAACACTTGTGGATAGCCAAAGAGCATACTATAAATACTTTTCTTAAACTATAAAATTGCCCGTTAGTAACACAACCTTACAGGTACAATGTTGTACAATTATTTGTAAGGTCGATAAAATTTAACAACTGTAGGGACAATAGGTTTGCCATTTACAACACTACACCGAAACAATTACAGCTTCTAGATTGAAAAGGGTCTATTAATTATTTAATCGTTGCCTTGTACACGTTGTAAGGGCTCGCTTATAGAAGACGTCAAGCAACGGAGCTTTGTAATGGAGTCTGAAAATTTTAATGGGTTTGATGGAAAGCGCAAGAACACCGTAAGATAAAAAGCCGGAAGTCGTCCACTGCTGAGAGCAGACCTCCGCCACAAAAAGAACGCTACAATAAAATTTACGCACATCGACTGAGAATGTTTGCTAGCCAACATTAAATCGTTATAGATTCTAAATGCCCATTTGAAATGAAAATTGATCAAAAAACCCTAAAAATGATTTTCAAATATCCATTCAATGACAACATAGTTCTGCGACTTTTTTTTCTTTTTCATAACATGGCGATAATTTGAATTTTGATAAATTTAATGTCGTAAGTGACCCTCGCAAGATTAAGACAAATCGATTAACTAAGAATCATCAAAATCAGTCCACGCTTTTGGTCTATAAAGTGCCACAAAAAAAAATACAAACTCACATACATAGCCTGATAAACACAATACCAATGCTTGGTGTTTACCTATCATAAGAGAGATTTAACCACAATCACCGCGCTTGACCAGCGTCTTGACTTGGTGATAATACACATGACAATGCAGTTGCATTGTTTCTGAATGCCCTTTGCTAGTTCTTACAGCACCCACGGGGTACGAAGGGATGGTTATTATTAATGATGCCAAATAAACGGCAAATTAAAATAGGTCAATAACATTTTATGTTAATTAATTCTAAGCTATAAGCAAAACAAATGCCGCTGGTTTAAATGTACCAATGTCATATATTGAAAAATAGACAATTTAAAACCATTGGAAGACAGTATTTTATGAGTATAAATATTCATAAAAACTCGCTGAGTCTGTATGTAAATCGAGTTAAGTTGGTTGACTAATGTAAATAGACCCCAAAGTTTGGTACATTTAATTAAGAATACTTGTTATGTTTGTAAGACGTAGGTCATGTTAGAAATAGGTCTATGATTTGAATGACTTAGGTACTGAGACAAGTATGCTGAAACTACTAAGGCTGTGGCGTACTCTTCGGAAACAGGCAAATTGTTGGCAATTTGTTTTTGCCGCTCTTGTATGCCTAGCCAAAAACCTACTACAACATAATGCAAACAATGTTGGGGTAGACTCTGCATAACGTTACGGCAATAATTTGCCGAAAAACTAGCCCATTTCCGAGTATCTTTAATGAAAAGGACAGTGATAACATTTCTCCATAGATGACGATTTTCATACGACTTGTCTTTTTTTTGTGAACTTAACCGAAACACAGACATTTTTGCACACTACTGCTTGACAGTCAAATATCTGACAAAGGTATGGTAGTTCACCAGGCGAATCTTGCGCAAGAAGCCATACCACTACAAAAAATTGTTGCTGAAATAGCTGAGAAGAAATATAAAGAAATTATTATTTTACTTTATTACTAGTGACCCGCCGCCCCGGCTTTGCATGGATAGCGCTCACACCGTGGCATTTTTCTTACTTTTAGCATTTATTTACATGTAGTAAGTAAGTACGAAAAAAACACGCCAGTAAGCGTAATTCAAAATCTTTGGCAGGAAAAAAAAATGTTGTCCGTGGTGCTTTTTCACCATAGACAACTCTATTATTACTCACGTACTTGACAGACTTGTCATTCCGTTCCAAAGCGAGTAATCGATATGTATTTTAGCAAATTTTTGCCTTGGGCATTATTGCAATTTTCATAGGTTTTTTAAATAATAAAATACTCTTCATGTTACTCGCTGATAATGAAGCTTTCTATTTTGAAATAATGTTTAAAATCAGTTAGTGATCAGAAAAATTATGTTAGTGTACATATTATTAGTGTGGATAATGAAACCGAAGTAACAAAAATACTCTACAAGGTAATTAAAAATATGGTCTAGGGGATTTAAAATAAGTATTAATTGTGTCTATCTGTACGTTCTAGCATTACGTAAAAACTAATAGACTGATTGAGATGCGGTTTGGTACTGTTCGATAGCTTAGGGTAAGACTTAAAAATCTGGTGGAATTTGTTATCATTATCATTATCAGCTCACATCAGTCCACAGCTGGATATAGGCTTCTCCCAAAGCATGTCACTGAGCCCGATTTTCAGCTCTACTTTTCCAACAGCCGCCAGCCATCGTGCGTATGTCGTCGCTCCACCTAGCCGGAGGGCATCCTACATTACGTTTGCTGAGTCGTGGTCTCCATTCAAGAACACGTCTAACCCAATGGTTATCAGTCCTTTGGCAAATATGAACAACCCACTGCCACTCCAGCCAGCTAATCTTTTGGGCTATGACGATAACTTTGGTTCTCTGACCGCTCACCTCGTTCTGGATTCGATTTCTCAAATAAACTCCGAGCATAGCCCTTTCCATAGCACTCTGAGCGACTTTGAATTGATGAACTAGTCGTACCGTGAGAGTCCACGTCTCAGCTCTATGGATCAGGACCAGGTATAGGACACACTGGTTGGAGACTTTAGTTTTCAGGCATTGGGAAGCTGAGTTGGTGACAGTAAAACATGACGAAGTTTACCAAATGGAAGAAAAATAAGAAAGTATAAACATAATAAAAAAAACAAATATTTAAACATAATTAAAATGTGCTTATGATTGTGTTGAAAGGAGCCTCTATGAGCCTCTCTCTCAAAGTTGTTTTTACCCAACTTCAGCGTTTGCCCAAGGTACTCTTGATACTCTTGAATAACTCCAAGAGGAGATCCGTGAACAGCAATCGGTTCCGGAAAAACATATTAATTGAACATGATCTTGGTTTTATCCAAATTCATCCGGAGACCAATGCGTTGAGATGAATCAGCTAGGCCGTTCAGCATCTGAAAAGCAATCAACAGTAAATCCTGCAACGTTTCTGCTATAATGACGATGTTGTCCGCAAATCTCAAGTGTGCGATGTGCTCGCCATTGATGTTTATGCCACGTCCTTTCAAATCTAGTCTTAAACATATCCTCGTATGCATTTGTGAATTTGTGCATTTGTGAAATAACGTCCCTTGTCTCACTCCTCGATGCAGGAGGATTTGCTAAGTCTGCTGATTCTGTACTTGGACTGTCATTGTTTCGGCGTCATACAAGTATCTCGACACTTGAATATATCGCCAATCGACTTGGCATCGCTGCAGGGATTCCAGGACAGACCAGGTATTGATGTGGTCTATGGTGCCATATCCTCCTCGAAACTCAGCTTGCTCTGGCGGTTGAAATTCGACGAGTCTACGAGTGAGACGATTCGTGAAGACTCTTGAATATTGCTTATAGACATGGCTCAAGAGCGAGATAGGCCGATAGTTTTTCAGCAGGGTATAATTACCCATTTTGAAAACCAGGATAACTACAGTCTTGTTCCATGCCTGTGGAGTTCTCCCAGAGAAGAGAACGGAATTAAATATACGCTGCAGTTCTTTGAGCATGGGTGTACCTCCCTGTATGCTTTTAGGAGTTCCGTGGTAATTCCATCCTCCCCAGAGGCTTTTCCATTTTTGATCTGCTTAATCCAATGATTATGCCTATATAAAAATAACAATGTGACGACTGTTTTTTTTAATGATTTTGGTATATTGTATGTACTTTATAGGTACTTTTGATCCTGTTTTTTTTCCCCAGGAGAAGTACTTAATTTAAAAAAAACTATTTATAATTTTCTATAGCTGCGGGTACAGCTAGAATAAATATAAGCCAATAAAGTTAAAAAACAACTAGTTGCATGCTTCATTCAGTTTTATAAAGAAAAATAGCGATGCGCAATCCCGATGAATTGATTTTAAGCGGAACACTTTTTAATTAAGGCATTAACAGTCCATTAATGAAATTAAAATCCAAATGAAACTTCACCGCGAATATTGCAAATTATTCATCGAAAGTTCAAACAAAGGCTTGCCCCATGGAAGACTTTTCGTAAATTAATATTGTAGTATTTCACTCCGAAAAGGCGCTGCTAGATATTATATTATTTTATTTTAATAATGAGAGATCAAATTAGCGACAGACTCCTTCATTAATAGGTACCATTAAACAAGGTATCTTTAGGAAATGGGTACAAAACTCAATTTTGTAAAATGAGTTTCCTCCAGCTTCACATGTGGTATATTGCGAAGCTCCAAATGTCTCAATTAAGAGTTAATATCTCAATTACATGGTGTAGCTTCGAAAATTAGACTTTTTTCTGAAAAGGGCGAAAAACGCATCGGATAATATGTCCTTTGTGTTGTAGATGGCATGATGTTGATGACACTTATTATCAGTACCACATGCTAATTTTCCACTCATTTTTATAATCAAAATATAGGCACAGTGCCACCGAATTACATTGAGCTAAGAGAATAGGAACTAACGAGTTGATATTGTTAAAATTACTTTGGAGTCAATAATATGGACGGTTGCGCCCGACCAACTTTACAAATAAGCTGATGTCGCAGTACAAACGTTGTAACAATCTTTCCGTTCAATGTACAATCATGAAAGAAATAAGCAATAGGCATATCACACGTACACACACACACGTACGTTATATACGTTTTTTAACACCTTTAAACCTACAGGAGGTTCTATTTCCACTAAATTTACCAACCCAAGTGACCGATGCGACGGGGTGACGACAAAGAGATTTATGAAATCCCAAATTAACGAAAACATTTCATTAAAAAAAACACTCCCTGATAATTCTGCGCGGTGATAAAGGGATCTAATAAATTAATGCCAAAATGTATTAGCTGAAATTGTATTTTTAATCCACTCCCTTAAAAACGATTTGTATAAGGTATTATAGTTTATACGGACAGCGTAATAAGGTTAACAACCAGGGATAATGACCGGGGTTTTATAAAGGTAGGATTAGTGAGGGATTCATTTTTTGTTATGAAGCCTTGCAACCACTAAGCATTAAATGTTGCGTGACTTGTTGCGTAACATAACGCGCAATTACGCTCACAACTTGTTTATAAACGTTGTCTAAACAGAATTTGCAAAATATTTCAAGGTTAACTTTTTTTTCTTCCTAGTCGTGCGTCACAGTTTTTATTTTATTTGGAATGCCTTTGTTTATTAGACTATGGTATTATTATGTATTGCTACATGATATTACTAGTACCGTAGATTAACTAAAGGACCCTCCATATGAACCAATTTGAATAAAATTAACATATTATATGCAAAGTGCAGAAAGCCCATAATGTTGCCAAACCCACTTGAACTTTGTGCGCCACAAAACGTGCCAAACGCACGTGAGTGGTACCTCTGAACTGAATACGTAGATACTTGTAAATTGATCAAAGTGCAACGGCAAAATTCATCGTAAGATAATCGATTTAAGATAAGTTTATGATTCTGAGGTACACACTCCAAAATAAATTGACAAAGTCAATAGGAAGGGGCGTATCGCAGAGACACCGATAAGTTTCTTTGGCATTGATAAATTGCATCGAGTCTGCCTTAGTGCCTGATAGGACATACTGATATGGGAACTAAATTTGCTATTAGTTCTTCTTGAAATAATCTGTTTCAAACTTTTCAATTATAAATATTAATAATTTTTCAATACTGAAAAATGTGTTAACCCCGTCTTACTTATTTTCACATGCCTAATGTAGTTGTATTAATCAGTCCCTCGTAGATACTAAACGGCTCAGCTAATTCTATAAAATTAGCTACCTTTCGTAAAGTGGTTATCAATAATCCAATAAAGTATAATTTCCGAAAGGTATAGTATAGGACGCCAACCTATAGATTATAACCTGTCGAGTTAAAGTTTACCGCTTGTATTCTCAAATGCAAATCTATAAACAACTAGTTTTATACATACTAAGGTTATATGTACACCTTAAATGTGAGTTGCAGTCAAGTATTTTATAATTCTTCTCGACAGTGGAAGAGTCCATGAAAGATATCAACAACATCAACTCATTGACGTTATTTACTGGTGAGAAGAAATCTTTGCATAAACGTTTGATGTACAGCAGCGTAATACACGTGTGTGGTTTTCCTACCTACATTGACTGTTACTACTCAGCTAGGCTATGTACACATTGCATCTTGTGCCAACAGTTGTAACCGCGTGTGCACATATTGGCACAACATGGGCCTGTTACGTATCTGACATATTGATGGTTGCCCCAATTTTCTTTATAGAGTTAATACTACGAATGATTCCTTGATTTTTGTTCGTTCTTGTCGACTTATTTATAGAAATGGGTTGACGCGTTCAGTTTAATTGTTATGTACGTGCGTTCATTTTGACTTTAATGTTGTACTTCATAATTATTCATACTCGTAGATCATCAATTTAGTCCTCGTCATTTACATGGCTTAATAGCTGAATTCTAAAATAATAAGGTATGTTCTTGCATAATTTATTTTTAGGACGTTACCGTGCATCGATTTTTTACGATTGATTGACACGACAAGCAGGATGGAGTCCAGATGGTCAGCGCCACGCCAGCCCATAAAAAGGAATTAACAATTTATATAAACGTCGAACCAATAACACTTGTGAAACTAGTCAATATCGATATTTAACCGTTTCGAACAGTCGGGAATAGTGTTTTGTTCAATTTTACTGTTCCATCAATTTTGATCTTTTTTACCCAACTTCGGAGGGTTATGTGTTTGGGATGTATGTATGTATGTTTGTTAATTTGTTTGTACGTTTCCTTTGCGTCTCTTACAGCCTAAATGGCTTGATGGACTTTGATAAATGAGGTATCAGTTGACTCTTAATCAAGAGTATGCTATAGGATGTATGAAGTGTCAAGAAAACTAATGTAGCGGCTTACAGCTGCCACATTGATTTCCTACGGAACAAAAAAATACCAAAACCTGTTTAGTGAGATTATCAAAATGAAGGTCTAGAAAAGACCATTTCAAAAAACTGATAAGATAAACATCATGATAAATTATATTAAAAACAAACAATCCCGCATGCGAAAAAAACTAAAATAAAAAATAAATAAATATATATATTCGGGATATTTCCACACCAATTACCTAGCCTCAAACTAGGATACCCTGTACTATGGGCACTAGATAACGGATAAACATACATAGATAAGAATATTACATCTATGACTCGGAAAAAACATTGCTGCTCATCACACAAATGATTGCACCTTGCAGGATTCGAATCCACGACCGTTGGATTTCGTACCTAAGACTTTTAGCCACAAGACCAACCGGTCGCCAAATGTGGCAAACAAGCTTTAGTTTCGTGATTTTTTAATATTATATCATTCATTTAATTTCTCATCGCCAGGTTCTAGCTGATCCCAGCTAGAACCTGGCGAGCTACTCCTCATGCCTCCGAATGTATCTTATATATAAAAAAACAAGAATCATAAGCTTGTTTTCCTCTATTATGTTTTGTTCGCATTCGGGCTTTTGTTTCTTTTTAATAATTAATTGTTATGATTTCATAGTTTCGACGCTTTTGCTACTTTTAAATTCCTACTAAACCATTAAAATGAATGCTAAAGGATTGCAAGCTCATTCAATTTAAAAACGCTGTGATGTACAAATATTTATTCTAGCTCTTGCTAGTTTTAATCCCGACAGACACGCGGTCCCTGTCGAGACATTTTCACGAAATCTAATTTACTTGTCGACATGCCGCAGACAGCAAAATGACAAGATGAGACGAACGTGTGATGTGCCCTTTAGAAGTGTTGCGAAGGCAGCCGGCTCGGCGGTCGATTCTAGAGAGAAGACGGGTTTCGTTCACTTCTAAATTGGAGAAAAGAGGAAAGCAGACCATTTAGGAGAGGCCTACGTCCAGCAGTGATAGATACAGGCTAATGATGATGATAACACAATTTTAATTTTATCTTTACAGGAGGTTTAATCTTCCAACATACGAGTATCTTATAAATGTGAAAGTTTGTTTATGTGTATGTTTGTTACCACCCAGCGCTGAAACAGCAAAGCGGAATGCAGATGAAATATGGTACTTTATGTCATGAAATAATACATAGGATAGTTGTTATCACGGAAATTTGTACAGTTCCTGTGAGATAGAAACAAAAGGTAAATCAGTAACGGGTTTTGATGAAATATAATCATTGTACACGCGGGTGAAACCGTGGGGCGCAGTTCGTTTTTTAAATAATTTGGAACTATGAATCACCAAAATGTAGATCCATTGTTAAACCAGGCAGTTAACTTGAGATTTTTCATACATTTTAAAAGTTAAATGTGATTGAATTTAACTACGGTAAAAATATTGGCAATGTGGTAAAGTTATAAAGATAAAGGTCAAGTCTAAAAATCGAGCATGATTCTCAAAATACCTTTTAGGATGTCTCCTCTAGAAATTAAAATAATTTAGCTTGAGAGGCAAGGTATAGAGCGAGTATTTCTAATTTTCTTCTCGCTTTTGGTAGTTCTAATCTCAGCTGTGCTTGCATTGTGGGTAATCTTACGGAATTTAATTTACTTTTTGGTTGCTTCAAACGAATTAAACGAAATACGAGTAACAAGACGAGTCGTGTCACAGCGAGGCCAAATAAGAACTAGAATTAACCCGAAAGCTTGATTTATGTCGGACAGTGGGACTATTAAAGGCTTGCGTCTAACCTTTGTGGAAGTTACTTTACATAGTAGGCCTCTTTTTCGTGAAGGTACTAATAAAAAACTATTCTGTCCTGTGCCTGTTTAGCACAATGCATACCTACCAACTCGTATCTGTTGAATTCTGAAAGAAATTTATAAATCTGGCGCTCTTTGTGAAATGTATGGTATAATTTTTAAGGTTCTGTAGACAAGGAACCCTTATATGATCGTCCAGTTCTTCCGTATGTTGGTCCGACCGTCCCAGTCTGTTAAGACGGGGTCAGTCCAGAAATCAGCAAAAAGACGAATATCAAATCGTCGAAAACGACGTAATGAAACAACTATATGCGAATCAAAAAATTCTGTGGATAGAAATGTATAGTACCTAAACAAATAACCGAACAGAATTTTCAAAAATAAGCATGTTATTCTTGGAAAAAAATACGAACTACCACATGAAAATAACTTGTTGCATCGCTGTTATTGTGCGGCACCAATGGCCTGAGCCGAAAATCAGTGCTGTGGTTTTTTTCACAGCTTTATGCAGAGCTCAGACCTTTTATGGCAGCAATATTTGTAGACAGGTGCTTAGTTGCTTGTTTTTAGTTAAGTTGCTCTGTTGATTTCTGTGTTGATGTGCACAGTACGTGAGAATAAATTGTTTCTTATCTTATCTTATCTGTTCTCGTTATTTGCAGTGACATCTACCCTATAAACCAAACAAATTAAAGAATATATATTGAGATAGAAAAGCACAAACATTATCTAAAAACGACTCCTGAGCTGTATCACATCTCCCGCTAACTCTGCACCTGAACGAGCAGAACAAACATTTGAGAGCCTACCCCACCTAAACAAACACAGACTTCAATTTAAAAAGCAGGTCAATCGTTCTGTGTCGTTAAATATGTCATCCATATTTATACTTATAGAGAATAAAAAAGTCTGTACAAAGAAAGTAATTAAAAAAAAATGGTCTAGGGTACTTAAAATAAGCTTCTTTACTAGAATATAGCAGTTTAAAAATTCGTGTCCGTCTGTTTGTCTGTTTGTTTGTTTGTTAGTTTGTTTGTCTGTATGTTTGTTCGCGCATCACGTAAAAACTACTGGACTGATTGCGATCAGGTTTTCACTGTTGGACAGTTTATGGTTTGACTTAATAACTGGGGTAATTGGTATCTCAATCCGATGAGCAGAAGCCGAGCAATCGATAAAAACTTTTTGACGGCTGAAGGTTTTTTTATCATATGTTGGTATATTGGTCTTGGAATAGTACATAGAGTACTTTTAGCCTAGAGAAATGACCACGCGTGCGAAACCGCGGGCATCAGCTAGTTTATCATACAGCTATAGCAAAAAGTCAACAAATGAAAATAATTAAAAAAAATGGTCTGGTGTACTTAAAATAAGCTACTGAACATTAATATACTGTTTAAAAAAGCTTGTGCGCATCACGTAAAAACTACTAGACTGATTTCAGTTTGGTTTTCACTGTTATACGGTTGTACTTAAAACTGTTGTACTTGGTATATCAATCCCATGATAAGAGCCGAGCGTTCGGTAAAAAAAAACTATTTAACGGCTGAACGAAATTTGGCATGTTACCATAAAAGGTGCTTTTGACCCTGGAGTAACATATAGAATATCTTTATCTCAGAGAAAAAAAAGCACGCGGGCAAAACCGCGACCACGGCTATTTCATAATAAAGTATGGACGTAAAAATGTAAGAAACAACAATTTAATTGCTAAAATCGTCCACATCAAATTTTAAAGGCTAACAACTCAATTATAAATTGGTGTTATTAGTAGAGGTGGTTAATACAATACATAGCTCTTATTATAACGTTAAATTTATAAATAACTATAGTCGTTATAAAATAGAATACATTAATCCGCTAATGTTATAACCATATTTTTTTACTTACATCTCAAATCTTTATCATTATTCGACAATTAGACAGCGATTTGCGACTCAGCGCCACAAAAGAAATACCGTGGCGTAAAGAGGAACTAACGTTTACATGTAAATCTAGGAAGTCACGTCGCATCATATTGCATAATCATAAATGACAAGCTAGTACATTAAAAAACCATAGATGGCTCTAGTCCGCCTGGCGCTAATCTCAATTCATTCACTTTCTCAAAGCTAATCGTAGACACAGATTGAGCACTCATTGGTTGAATTATAACGCAACGAGTTTTAACTGTAGCTTCGCGACGCGATGTGATTCGTGAATTAAACGAACTGTACAAAACGCGAAGTTATGTTATTGGTTCGTTGAATTATTTAGTGTTATGTTCTGCTACATCAGCTATTCTGCTCTATGAAGTTAGTATGTTATACGTTATAGCCACAGCTATTAGCTTTTTTTACGGATCAAGGAACTTACACATTTGTGAAACATTTTTTTGCAAAATTCTCGCTTTGAAGGATGAAAATATTGTAACGCTTTTATTTTATTTCCTTTTACTTGACTTTATTGTGTGAATCAATGATGTTATATAAAATCATTGGTGTAAATACACTTTGTTAGTAGGGTTGTTTTAAGGTTGAGTGAATAAAAAATGACTACAAAGTATAGTAATACGATGGTATGGAACTTTATTGAAAAGTCCAGTGATAACAATAAACATGCAATCTGCTCCTGTTTTTAAAAATGGATAGAAACTGCCAGTTTATATTGAAGTAATGTAGATCGCGCGCGTCGTTTGTTATTCCGTGCCAGTCTCGCCGTTCGTTGATTCCCGTCTTGGCGTTCAAGTTCACGTTATAACGATAGCTTTTTAAATAGCTGGCTATATAAGTGTAGCTAAGCGCATATAGCTCGTTAAAAAAAAGTAGCCGTTATTCACACCTCTAGTTATTAGCAACAATGTGAGCTCAAACATTTATCACTCTGATTTTATTAACAAAAAACGATGCTTCAAAACATTTCTTTAGTTTGACTTAGTTTGATCCATGTTCCGATCCTCGGAAACATTCTTCCAAGGGAGAATCTTAGAAGAGCATGTAGGTAGTTAACTTAAAACTATCAATGAGTTACATTTATTGTTTCTCAGAAACTGAGGTGTGTTTAACGATGCTGGTTTGTTGTCCGAACTAAGTATTCTGTAGCTGAAGCTGCTTTATTGTACCGGTAGTAATAATACTTAAGTTTAAAAACTAAACCCTGACTACGGTCGGGTAAGAAATAGCCTCTTGCGATAAAGACGAATTGATACCTCAAAATCGTTTTTTTTTAGTTTGAACGCATAACCTTTCCTTTGGTTTGCCCTAGTCGGGCAAAAATATATAGACTGTTTACCTGAAGAGGAATCCACTGTCACCTCGCTTGTCAAATTTGGACCAATAGGGGCGACGCTATGATGGAACATCCACATACACACATACATATCTTAATACATACATACACATCTATATACATACATAGACTTTTAATCTCATTACCTTTCCCTTGCTTTGCCGTATTCGGGTAAAAATAACAATATAAACTGTTATATACTGTATAGTTTAATGTGTTCACTTTTAATGTAAAATACGTGTACTTTATCGTGACTTGTATATGAACGAATTTGGTACGAATCACTAATCTGTAGTAATGCTACGAATGAAGAAATTGAACGCAACAACAAAAGTCACTTTACGCCTCCGTACCTACTGGAGTGCCATATTATACGTAATGTCACTTGTGAGTGATGTAATAGAGCGATGTTGGCCTAACGGTTCTATAGTGCAATTTAGAATCCAACGATACCGGCTTCAAAACCTAGGCTCCGCACCAACGATTTTCATAAGTTATGTGCGGTTACCCATCGCTCCGTGCTGCGGAGGGCACGTTAAGCTATCGGTCCCGGCCTCAGGTGTTAGAGTTTGTCAAGCCGCCCTCGGGCGGCTTGACAAACTCTAACACCTGAGGCCAGCCCAACCGCATACGACAAACAAGCAACTTGTGAGTAAAACTTTGAGTAACACATTGATAACAGAAAATTACAAAATATGACATTCATTAAGTGTGAAAACAATTGTACAAACCGTTGCGTTTATTGTAGTTGTGAACCGCTGAATGTTTAGACCTTAGAAGAATTTTAGACAAAATTAATGACCAGAGCAAGCTCCTTGGTTTCGCATGAAACAGCTTTGCACAAAAAAGTACTGTGTCTTATATACTGACACTGTTTTTCTACTATTAATCCTTTGCGTTTGTTTTAAAATGTCAGTAAAGAGTTTCATAAAACTAGGTCAGCATTCGCGCAACATTTTAGATCTAACCGTGGGAAATAACTCCCGGCTAAGAGCCATCCAGCAACGCTCAAATATGATAAGTCTAGCCCTCAGACCAAATAAATATTAGTAAAGTAGTCTAGCCACTGCCACGCTGTTGCGACACACCTCTTCGTCGAGTCATGCGCCTCGCTAGTTGAAGGACCACGATTCCTGCTTCATTGATACTAGCTATACCTAGCACTGTGATGCCTTCATCTTTCATACTCAATTGTAATTCAATAAAAAGGTTTTCATTTATGTATGTTTCTTCAACCTGTTGTAAACCAGCTGAAAAATGTAGCCTATTATTATGGAAACTTTAGCGCTCTAACAACTAGCAAAGTTGAAACAAAGTAGCATCGCGTCTGTGAAACTAACTTCAGTCGCTTGTAGTTTGAAACTAAATCTAATCAGCCATTAGTCCATACGCCTAATTTCGTAAGCGAGTGTTATAACACAAGTGAGGGCACCTACTACTACCTAAATTATTACCTATTTAGAAGGTGCAACACATGGCTAAAGAAGACTACCAAACTAATCTCTAATATTTGTAGTAAGGCTTTTGAACTTAGGTTTAAACTACTAACACAATTTCTTAGTGCTTTTCCAAACACATAACCAAAACGCGTATAAAACTAAAATCCCTCCATTTCACGACCTAGCACTAAGTCGGTAAGTAGCTTTTACCGTCACAAATAAAAAGCCTCTAAGATGCCCCTAAGCCGGTATAAGTGCGTTCGTTTTATTACTACATAGATTTTAACGTAAACCATTTTCTGGGGGACTGTGGGGACTATAAAAAGACACCCAGGGGACAAACGGTTACGCCTCGTTTGAAATATCATAACTTATATTTATTACTTGAATGTGACCACCTTTGTAACTATCGTGTTAAAATTTTCGAAGGGATTATGATCGAGATCATTGATATTAGATAGATAGATAAATAATTCCTTATTAACCAAACATTAACAGAAACAAATTGACTAAAAACTACAACTTTTGAAATATAATTTTGCAACGGGCGGTCTTATCGCTAGCGATCTCTTCCATATAGCCTTGATAGTGAAACTTTAAATTTAAATATATTCGGGACAATTCACACGAATAACTTAAGCCCAAACTAGGAAACCCTGTACTATGGGAACTAGACAACGGATAAACATGCATAGATACGAATATTACATACATGACTTGGAAATACCTAAACATTCCTGCTCACCACACACATGATTGCACCTAGCGGGATTCGAACCCGCCGCCGTTGGTTGACTTCAAAGTCAGAGTCACTAACCATCGGCCAACCGGTCGTCAAACTTAATTATAAGTATTAAAATAAAATTAGTCGGTTGTTTAAAATACCCGTATAACTTGTAAGCGAGACCTTTCTAAGGGACATAAATATAAATAGAAAGAACATTTACTAACCGAAAGAAAATACAAAAGTTTGAATGTGATTCTACCTCCCACCCTAGGCGAACTTGTGTTGTGATGAAACTCAGCTTTAATCACGTCAGCTCATTGCCCAGCCAGACTCAGTTGGAAGTTGACATCCGCATAGTGTTTTTATGATTACACACTTTTATGACAACCAACAAAGTGCCAATGCTCGTTTAAGATAGGCTTATATATCGGGACAAAGACGTTCGTGCGGGAAGTTATACTTGACTTGCGAGCAATACTTGATACTTACAAAGATGTAAATCTGAGCGAAAGGACTAAATCATACATCATATAGCTATATCATAGTTCAAAGGCTCGTCATATGTCAATCATGAGAAAATTACGTGGCGTTCTTTAATTATTTACCTGTCGGCAGCACTTTTTATCCCGAATGTGATTGCCAGAAGTAAGTTAAGATCATAGATAGCACTTGGGCATTTTTTTCCTCTCAATGAACAAAGGAGTAAACACTACTGGTGAGGCGGAGCGTCAGTGAGGCATCTTTTATGGAAATTTCGTTCATTCTATACAGATTTTTCGTCACTCGTTTTTTTCTAATACTCAAGACAAAGTTCCTACAGTGAGAATTAAAATAAGAGAGAAGGGAAACAATAAAAGTTCATCATGTGATGAAATATCGTCACTACAATCAAGGCAAAGACTAAATAAAAAAACGCGATAAAACATTTCACAGCGCTGAGTATTTTAATAATTAGCTAATTTAATTTACTTACTATGTAATTTTCTTAATTGTATTTTCTTTGCCCATAATCACCATAGATAGCCGCAGGCAGAATTATTTTCAGGAACATACATTAGGCACGATATATTTCTGTAAGCGTAAAAGTAAAATATAATTTCAAATCATAATGAATATTTTAATCAATAAAAAAACTAAATATGCGCTAACTAAATATATTAACTAAATATGCGCGATCGAAGCTGCGCAAATAGTTTAAGTTATTTCTTTCTATTGTTTTGGAAAATTGAATGACGTACGAGGCTGAACGATCTGTGCATGCTCAGTATTCGTAGGGAAAGGAACTGAAAGGGTTAAGGAAGACAATGATATCAATCGACAATAAGATCATCCATTCCGGACAACAACCCGGATCAAGTTTTTATTCATTAAATGAATGTTCCCACTACTTTACCATTTTAACATAAGTTAGGTATATAATGTATGTACCTATGTGTAATAAAACAATAATTATCCCATCGCACCCCCCTCCCGGCGCCCACGATGATCACTAGTAGATAATAGATGATTTTGCTCGGTATCTTGGTTGTAGAGACTTGCATTTGTTGTAAACTAATCAAATGTTTTCGTTATTATTCAGCGATCGGTAGCTTCGTTATCTATGTCGAGACTTTAGGCTCAGGTTGTGTTCTTAGAACATAACCCAACTCACAACTCTTTGAATTTTCGAGTTTGTGGTTGTGAACTACTCACATAACTTTAAACAATTTCATTTGATTTTTAGCCATGACTTATAAAGCAACACTGAAACGCTCAAAATAAACTAAAAAGCATAACCCGTCGACAGGCTTTCAGCGCTCGCGTGTGGACGGATTGTTCGTCGAGCGCTTAGATATGCAGATATAGAGTATGGAGAGTTTTTAATTATAAATTAGGATATCGTTATGTCATTTCCCTTCCACCCGGACCTCCAAAGTGAGCAGACGTATTTACCGGAATTAAGTCAAAATTTATTTTCACTCAATTTAAAATTAAAAGTTGTTTTAATTTGATATAGAAAAATAGGAGTGTATAAACTAGAAGGAGCTAACACGTGCGACATCACTCAGCGGCGCAAGCGACGCTTTCTACTAGCAGCTATCTCAGGAAGAGCGACGCTCCGCCCACATCACGCGTCATCGCCGGAGTGCAAGACGCCATATTGAAGGAATCGCCAATCACGGGTGACCTCCTCCTCCACCCCAGCAATAGCCCCACTGGTCAGTACCTACCGATCTTCTTACCGGTTATGATCGCCTGGTACATCAGGTGACAATTTTTGCATCAAAACAACATCAATAGTTGATTCCATACAGTTTGAAACCACCTAGTCTGCTTTTTACGGGTTATGAACGCTTGGTACATCAGGTGACAACTTTTTCAACAAAACATATTAATATTTGATTGCAAACAGTTTGAAACCACTTATTCCGTTATAGTCTCCTAGTACATTATTTCATTTAAAACTTTGAGAATATGGAGACAACACCACCGAAACCATCTGCAGAGGGCGCGATAAAGACGCCGCGTAGTAAACGTCCGCGTCCGCTGAAGTCACCTAAGTCAACTAATAGCTCCCCAATACAAAATCAGGATAAATTGGATGAACTAACGGCAAAGATGAACCACGTAATAAAAGATGTCTCTGACATTAAACTTGATATTACAGAGATCCGTAAAAGTAACTTAGAGATGGAAAAGTCATTTGAAAAATCCTTTGAGTTCCACAGTAAAAATTATGAAGAAATTAAAGAAAGGGTGGTTTCGCTTGAAAGTAATAGAGTTGGACGTGATGAGCATATGCTGAAGTTGGATAATAGAATTGAAGAGCTAGAGAGACAACTTCGAAGCACTTGTATAGAGATAAGAGGTATTCCTTCAAAGGCCAGCGAGACTAAGGCGGAGCTTACTGCCGCAGTTGAAAAACTGCAAACAAAGCTGAAGATTGAGGTACAATCAAATTATATCAAAGATATTTACCGCCTTAAGGGCAAGCCAAATGGTGAGCGTCCAGTAGTAGTAGACTTGACTACTTCCTCCCAAAAATCCAATATTTTGCTAGCAGTCAGAAAGTACAATGCTTCTAATTCTACAGACAGACTGAACACACATGCCTTGGGCATTGAGGGTAATAAATCCTCTATATTTGTGTCTGAGTTTCTGACTCCTAAAGCCAAAAGGCTCTTCTTCCTTGCGCGTGAATTGGCGAAGACGGATAAATATGACTTTTGCTGGACCATGAACGGAAAGGTTTTCCTGAGGAAATACGAAGGCGCTCCACCGATTGTTGTCGTCAGTGAACAGCAGCTTATAGACCTGAAATCAAAAAACTAATAAGTAAATATGAGAACATTAGCCTATGTCTAAAAATAACACTTATGTTTAATCACTACTATATACGTGTTTATAACTATATATATTTGGAAAAAAACTATTTGTATCAGCCTAATATCATCATTTGTTATTCAATTACTTGCACTTATACTCAATCTCTCACACGATTTTTCACAATTATTCACACTCACTCTCTTACTCTTTACATTGGACTTACATTTGGAAAGCTCTATTCATTGAACTTCCGTGTCTTTACTAAAATAATTAGTCACTTTATGTTATATAATAAACATATCTCCTTAACAATAAATTATGAGACACACACTCATTGTACCCAAATAACTGATAAAGATTATGGTTGATAAAGTCCAACAAAATGTTTTAAGTGCCTTAATAGATGACTTTACGATTGCTAAAGCAGTGACTTGTGATCCAGAATCATGTGGTTCTCATATTGTTGTCAATGATACTACTCTTAACATACTTACACTTAATATCAGAAGTATAATTAAGAACTTCAACTCTTTAGAATTACTCATTAATAGACTAGAATTTCAATGTGATTTGCTTATACTTACGGAGTGCTGGATTGAAAATAATAAGCCCTTTCCTCAATTAATTAATTATCATTCAGCCTTTACTAAAAATTGCATTAATCAAAATGGAGGCATAATAATCTTCTATCGAATTAATATGGAATTAAAAATAGAAGAACCAGAGTTCGCAGACTCGAACTGTATTTTATTAAGGATTGGTAACAACGTAGCAATAATAGCTTTGTATAGATCTCCTTCATTCACTAATACAGACTGTTAAAATACATTCATTAGACAATTTATTAAAAACTTTAAATAAATATAGCACAGTTACTGTTTTGGGCGATATTAACATAGATATTCATCCAGACAATACAGACCGTCATTCTGGTAACTACCTGGAATTATTGGCTAGCCATGGTCTTTTACCAGGTCACACAATGCCTACCAGAGGCAGCAAATGTCTGGATCATATTATGTTAAAAAGTAAATTTGAATGTACGACAATTGTGGTAAAAACATTTATAACTGATCATAGTCCAGTTCTTTTAAACATTAAAACCAAAATGAATAAATATTTTTTATCTAAGAAATTAGTTTTAAAATCAGACTGGATTAAAATTAACCAGCAAATAAAAAACTTAGATTTTTCAGATATTCTTACTGTACTAGATGCTAACTTAGTAGCGGAAATGCTTGTTAACAGACTTATGGATATAATCAGAGTTAATACACGTACTTTTAAAATACCTCAAAACCAACGTATAATTAAAGCATGGATAACACCTGGCATCCTTCGGTGTATTCGTACACGTGATAAAATGCACCTTAGATTTAAAGAAACAACTGACAACAATACTTTGAAATTAACATATTCTAGATACAGGAACTTTTGTAACAGCTTAATAAAAAAAATAAAAATTGAGTATCATAAAACAGAACTAAATAAAAATAAAAACAATATTAAAAAAACTTGGCAAATCGTAAAACAAATTACATACACAGAAAAACAAAAAACTGACAATAATTCTTTATTACATTTGAAAACAAGTCCGGAAAATTCAATCAATTTTGTGAATAATTATTTTACAAATGTAGGCAAAATTCTTGCACAAAAAATTACTAATAGCTCTGGAAACATAGGTATTGATCGGGCATTGGTTAATTTAAGCAATAATATACCATCTCAAGTTAACTCTATTGGTATGCTAGCAACAGATGACATAGAGATCCTCGCTATAATTCATGGGTTAAAAAATGAATGTGCGGTAGGACACGATGGAATATCAAATAACATAATTAAACAATCTGCACCAACACTGGTGCCTCTGATCACACACCTGTGTAACCTAAGTTTGTCATCTGGACGTTTTCCACGAGTTTTTAAAACCTCAATCATAATTCCTATTCACAAGGGTGGAAACAGAGACAGTGTTAGTAACTACAGGCCGATATCAATTCTACCTGCACTTTCTAAAATTTTGGAGAAGTTAATCAACGTACGATTGGTATCCTATCTCGAAAGATTTAGTATTCTGTCGCCTAACCAGTTTGGGTTCAGAAAAGGAAAATCAACAGAAGGAGTAATAACTTATCTTTCTGATGTTATAATAGAATACCTGGATAGCAAAAAGAAAGTTATTGGAATATTTTTGGATTTAGCTAAAGCTTTTGACACTGTCTCTGTTCCCATTCTCTTGAAGAAACTAGAAATAATGGGTGTACGGGGAAATGCACTGACTCTAATGGAAGACTACCTTAAAGACAGAACCCAGAGAACAAGGTTAGGTAACACAACCAGCCATGATGAAGTGGTAAGCTATGGGGTGCCACAGGGAAGTGTACTGGGACCAACTCTATTCCTTGCTTACGTAAATGACCTGTGCAATTTAAATTTGGATCATGGAAAAATATTCTCATATGCTGACGATACGGCTTTGATTTTTGTGGGAAATACCTGGGAAGAAGCGCATGAGTATGCTGAATCAGGACTAAAAAGGGTTATAAGTTGGTTACAGGATAATTTACTGACCTTGAACGTAGATAAAACTAAGTTCCTAACTTTTTCAAATGCTCGAGGTAGGTTACCTAACATTGAAATCAAAGCACACTCCAACTGTTCTTCAAACAACTGTGACTGCACGAAGCTACAACGCGTAGAAATAATTAAATATTTAGGTCTTCACATTGATTACAGAATGACCTGGAAGCCGCATATTGATATTTTAAGCAAGCGAGTACGTAAGTTAATCTTTGTATTTAAAAACCTACGTGAAGTGGCAGATCGAGTCTTACTTTTTAATGTCTACGATGCATTGTGTAAATCAATTCTAACTTACTGTAACACTACTTGGGGAGGTGCATGTAAAACTTACTTGTTGACACTCGAACGTGCTCAGCGTGCTGTTCTCAAAGTCGCCACTAAGAAACCCTTTAGGTATCCTACCCGTGAACTTTATATGGACTGTAAGGTGCTCACTGTTCGACAGCTGTACATCTACAACCTAGTACTGGCGCAGCACAAAATAGCTAAAACACTCAAATTACATGAAGACATCTATTTGAAAAGAAGGAAAGATAGAGTTTTTTACAGGTCTAAGTTCAATACCAAGCTGGCTAGGAGACATAAAATATTTCTTGGTCCGTATATGTACAATAAAATAAACAAAGCTATTAACAATTTTGTAACATTAAATAATCCGGAGTCCAAGAGTGCATTAATTAAATGGTTAGCTTATTTAAATTATGAAGATACAGAAAATTTATTAAAAGTTATATCATAACAATTCAGCTTAGTCCTCATTCCAAAATTATTTATTTATTTATTTTTCACTCATTCGTTTTAAAATCACACATACCCACTCTCATACTGTAAGCATGCTTTTAATTAACTAACTTAACTATTATATAACATAGTATATATTTAATATTTATTATTTATATTATTAATATAAAATATAAATTATAATTAAAGTAAATTTAAGTTAAAATAATAACTTACATTTCATGTACTTACTTTGTTAACGTAGTACCTATAGTTTTTGTAATATGCTCGAAGGTAATACAGAAACCTACAACACAAGCTCAGCTTAGTGTAGGTTCTGTGTACAGTAAAATGTGAATCTTAAACTTATATGTACTTTTTATTGTGAATCATTAAGTGTTTATCATGAAATAAATAAATTTGAATTTGAATTTGAATTTTGAATTTGAATTTACATGTGAAGTGAGTTAAGCAACAAAGGAGCGAAAAGTACGTCTGTCATCACGTTTTGTAGTCGTAGCTGCCTCTCCTGCAAGAGTCCAACTGGAGGAGTATGACGAAGGTGGACCTTAGCCAGGTATTCAACCGCCAAGCAGTGCTGTGTAAACATTATTGTGTTTTGGTTTATAAGGCTATGTTTCCAGCAAAATTACCTAGTAATGTATCAGGGTGATGAGCGCAATGCTGTCCCGCGCAAGATTTTGTTATCACATGTTCTGGGTGGCCTGCAACTGTTATGGACAGGCTTACGAGTATTTGATCAACAACAGACTAGACACAGATCATGGAGCGGTTACTAAATTCTTAAACATATATACCGGCCTCACCGTGGTATTGTCGTAGATCGTTCTAGGTTGTTCTATTGTAGCCCCCTATACGCCATACAGGTGAGTTTTTTTCTAGTGTGTTTGTGGAAATCCTTATCTATAGCACATAGGGAAAATACCATGAGAATGAGAAGAATGAGAAAAGAACCATGGGTTAATTTTAAAGAAAATATAGGTATATGTATTTTCAAAGATAAGCGATACGAGCTTAAAGATTTTATTTTCAAACATTAAGTATTTGTTGGGGAAAAAACGGGGTTAAATTTTAATTATCTGGTAATTAATCAAAAAGTTGTACGAACACGTTTTTCTTGCTACAACTTCATGAAATCAACATTGTAGCAGTACACTATAGTAGGACTGTATATGAAAGTGTAGCATCTTGCTTGGTGCGTTGTTGTTATAGCTGTATCTAGTTGTTGCTGATCGTTTTATGCGGCTCTATTCATTAATTGTGAAAAGACGTTTTATTAGTAGGAACTTTCGCTTTTAGGGCAAGATGGACCTTCTAGTATGGAACCGCTAATTCCATGTCAGGTCAGCCATGACGTGATCCTCGCAGTTAATGATACCCGACATACCGACTCTCCTACTATAGAATCAGATCAAAATAAAAACAAGCAGTAAATGTAGATTAAAAAAAACTTGACTAAAACCACCTGTTTTAGAATGCGTTATCATCGGTTTGTGAGCTACCCTGAAAGTTTCAGCCGGATAGCTAATCGAAAAGTGCTCGAAATTTGAGTTGCAAGATTCCACCAGGAACGGCAGACAGTTAGACAAACAAGAATGTGACTTAATTCAAATAAAAGTATGATTTAATGTTCGCAGAATGTTTTAATATTTATGGTCTTGACAGGGACCACACAATACTTGAATGATAACAAAAATAGAGAACATTTCAAATTTTGAGACTGTTAACATTTACCTAGTCTAAATCATGGTCTAAACATAAACATGGCATATATAACACCCTTTCATGGTTGAAATACTTCGCACAAGAACGAAGCGTTACGCTTCTTCATGTATTATAAGAACTGCAAAGGAGTGGAATGCCCTGCCCTCGTCAGTGTTTCCGGTAAATTATAACCCCGGTGTGTTCAAGTCAAGAGTGAATAGGTATCTACTAGGCAAGCGTGCTGCACCTTCGACCACATCATCGCTTTCCATCAGGTGAGATCGTGGTCAAACGATTGCAAAGTCCGTAATAAAAAATAAATTAAAAAAAACAACCTCGATATATTGAAAGTAAATGTCAAACGTTGAATGGATTATGGACGTAAATATTATCAATTTTATATCTATATATATTTACATTTTAGGAAATCTATAGAAGATATTATATTCAAGATTACATATATTTCTAGTGTATTATTTGAGCTCAATGTAATATTGTGTCTATTCGAGACAGTGTACTGAACTGAAACCGTATACAGCATTACATTAATCTAGTTTTGATTGATATTAAAAACAGATTCATTGATACTTCAACTAGAAAAGACGACGGTCACACCTAATGAAATTTGAGGATGCGGTGGAACATGCCAACAAACCTGAAAATTACCTGTTCATCGTCATTCGATGTTATAACGCTGCACAAAGAGTGGTTGCTCACCATATGTACCCGGCGGCTCCCCCTGTCCTTCCACTTGACCTGACCTGGAGTTACCTGTTCACTCATATGCTATTACTATTTTGTCTGACACAAAATATTTATTTATGCACAATTATGTGTGTGCATAATCACTGTTTTTCTAAGTTACAATACAAAGCAGATGGGGCGGCGAATGTAGACTCTAGTATCCACTCTCTATCCACTTTAAAGCAGCAAAGTGGATAGATGCATTAACATTACAGAATAACACCTGAGTCGAGAAGTTAGCGCAAGTGACGCCAAACTTTTGTCCATTCCAGGGTAGTTTAGCAATGATAAATTATTCATGGGATATCGTCGTATTATACACAGGCAAAGATGTGTACGCTAACCTTTGAAGAACTTTCTTTCCAAATTCAACTCTATGCCATAAAACAAAGGTGCCGAATTCCTTGAGCAGTAAAGACCACATTCTTTCCAGACCGTACTATGCACAAATGGTGTAAGGCAGCCGCATATTGCTCGTAAACCCTTTAAGCTTTATGGATTCATAGGGAACAATGTGACAGACCTTGAAATTTTGCTCAAACCACTTGACGTTATCCTTTGACGGAATATTGAAGGCTGAATCCTTACGTGCAATCGTGTGATGATTTTTAATGAAAACCAGATCAACGTGCCTTATTTTTTTTCCTTCCTAAAGAATCTTTCTTTTTACGCTTTTGATTGATTTTCTCGAATTCTCACTGAAAAAATATTTAATATGTCACATTATAGATCAAGTCTTTAGGTAAATAATTAAAAACCCATTATTAAACGTAGCTTATAACCATATAGTCAACATTCTATTTCAATATTTCTTGATTCCTGAGGTTCCTTCAATCCAGGTCTTCATGTGAATTTTCAGATCCACATATATGTGGGTAAATGTCATAGAAAATTATTATGAGCACAGACTAGTGGGAGAAGAAATGGTAAATTTACATCTATTTCCTTAAATAACAATACAACAACAATACAACAACACTTTATTGCATACCAAGAAGAAGGTAATATGTAGGATAAACTCATGAAATGAAAGGTACAATGGGCGGCCTTATTGCTATATAGCAATCTCTTCCAGGCAACTTTTGGATGGAAAGATTACTTAGATATTAAAGTCATCGGTCGGTGGTGCGTAATAAATTAAATAAAATACAAAACATTAATAAACTAGAAAATAAACCTACTAAAAAATAACATACCTACACACAAGAAATATACTATTTACACATAAATAAACATACACATACACAAGTTCAATAATAATAATAATAATAATAATAACTATAATACCAGCTACAATACACACACAATAAGTACTAATCAACAAGGCACGTCTTCAGATATGTTGAAGTTTTTAACCAACAGCTTTAAAGTTGTCAGAGACTGCTCGTCTTATTGGCAGTGGAAGGGCATTCCAAAATCGTACAGCTTGCAATGTGAAAGAACCGTCGTAAAAAATACTACGGTGCACAGGAGTATTTAGTGTGAGATTTTCTGATGACCTAAGAGAACGGGAATGGGAGCAATGGAGAAATTCAAAGCGATCTTTGAGATACTGTGGAGTGGTGGGATTGAATAATATATTGTATAGTAGGGATAGTATGTTAGAATTCCGGCGAAGACGTATAGTAAGCCACTTGAGCTGAGTGCGAAATTGTGAGACATGGTTATATTTACGTAGACCGAAAATAAATCTTATACAGAAATTTTGAAGACGCTCAAGTCTATGTAGCTGGTCCTCCCTGAGGTCAAGATAGCAAACGTCAATAACGTTCAAAAAAATATAATTTTACGTTGAAAAAAAAAATGGTTGAGAGCCCATTTGATATGATATGACACACGGCACAGGTAGCCGTTAAAAAAAGTGCACCAAAAGTGACCACGTCACACGTCCGTGTATGAACCGATTCACAGAGGTTCATATGTGTACAAAATTTCAAACTAGTCGGTCAAGTAGGACTAGAATTTATTTACAGGATAAAACGTACAAAAAACAAAAGTTCATTTTAAAATATTCATAAAAAAAAAACTTAACTATTTACACAAAAAATACCTTCGGAGGAAAGGAAAGTGCACAGAATGCTGGCTTCTATTTAGGTTTCTGTTTAGCATTCTAGTCACATGTCACCTCCGCAAAAAGTTTTGCCAAGTCCCTGTAAATTTCGTGGACGCCTGGCCCCCACGGACCCAAAGTTTCAACCCCAAACGGCACAAACATGTAACCCCTGTGAAGGTTCCCATAAAACCCACTTGAGGTTTTCTGCCTTGGTTGCGGTGCCTCCAGCCCGAATTGTTGTCTATGGAAGATGAGACGGCGCCAAGGTATCAACACAAGTTGCATTCCAAACTAAAGGTCGTCCCATTTTCCAAGGAATTAAAGTCATACCATTAGGCCTCTTGCCGTCGTCCCGCATCAGGCCGTTTGGTTCTAAGATTGACGGAACGCCGGCACTGACAAAGGCCCGACGGATGACTTCATTCAAACTGGCGTGTCGGGGAATCCTCCCTGCGCTTCTGTAGCAAGATAGTCCGTGATGGCCAAGCCGATCCACCATATCGCAGCATAGGCAACGATGTGGGACTTGGCAAAAAACGCCCAGACGCAGAGAAATGGTCTGGTAAGTTTCCAATGTTTTTTTGATGGAAATTCTTGCAACCAAAGGCCTGATTCCCAACGTGAAACAGTGAGGAGCCGAGCACGCCCTGCAGAACAAACGGAAGTATCACGAAGATTTTTCCGTTCAATTTCGCAGAGCGGCCCGTCCCAATGCTTCTGGGAAAGAGGCGCTTTGGGTAAGGGCCGATTTGGACAGGCTATTTTCCAAGCGTCCTTAGCCTCAGTCAAAAAACTTATTTCGTAATTTGTAATGCATGGAGATAAAATAGCTCCGATTTATGTTTGTGTACTATAAACTGAGGATAGGAAAGCTGGTAGAGATACACTAGACCTTATTAATACCACCTTATTAATAATGAGGCCTGGCACCAAGAGCGATCATCGAAAGGTACATTGAGGATGGCGGTGAGCGTATCTCTTAAAATGCTGTCAAACTGTTGTATAAGTAAGGTATGATTCCAAAGTTGACAACATCTTAAGAAATACATAAGTTTTGGGACAAAAAAGCAGTAGCGTATTATAATATATGCCATATATGTATTATTTTTATGTAAGCGGTCCGAAATAAATCGAAAATTATGAAAAGTTCGAAAATCTGGTTGGGGGCGCCGTGGAACGTCTCCATGGGATGCGGTTTTGCGGATATTGAGATCAGAAAAAATCCCAATGTTCCAGGAATATAATCCTGGTGCGGAAGGATTGAATTATAAAACTATATAACGCGTTTTTTGGATTGTATTTTTGTTATTCATAGGGTGAAATGCGTTGTGGTGACAGATTGGTTACATGTTAGCAGCCAAGGGTAGATGATGGAAAAGAAACTGAAAAGAAAAGGAAGAGAAGGAAACCTTTTCGATGAACTCCTTCTCTGTCCAAGTCTCAGCCAGTCAAATCATGTTCCTTTTGTGATCAAGTGGGTACCTTCCATTGTTCGGAAAGGTACAATGTTGTCAGCACAGATTGATTCCAGAATCAATTCAATAATTTTAAGTTCTAATCGCAGTTCGCGGCAAGCTGCTTAAGATAGCTCAATATTTTTCCCTGATACTGAGATGTATCAACCCTATGCACAATGTTGTTACAGAACACACACAGTAACGTGACCGACTATAACAACAAACCCAAGGTCCCCGTCCGTGTTATCTTGACGCACCTTAGGCTGAACCTTCTAACATTTATGGGTGACTGAACTAAAAGCTCTTATATTCCAAACATATAACTTGAAGTACATTAAGTTAAATATATACACGCGGGTTCCAGAAAGTTAGCTTCTTGTAAGTAAAGTAGTTCAAGATTTTATGTTGTGGTTATTGGTTAATATGATCAACTTAAATATTAATTAGATGAATTTCGATAAAGCACCGTTTCAACGTATTATAGTGAAAATACTATTATTAATGATTTACGTATTTCCACAAAATGTTGCCGGAAAGTATTCTAAAGAACATTGTTTATAAAAAGCAATAATAATAATTGTCAATTTAGGGTTTAGCATTTTCACAGAATTGTGAGTAAATCATGCCATTTTAATTAAATCAATCACTCATACACAGCTGTAATCCAATTTGTGATGTATAAAATGAAAGTCAATTTTATGAACGTAAAAAAGGTCCGAAAATTCAGTCTTTATAATCTATACTTCTAGTAAAGCAATAAGAATGAAAAAGTAAGTACAAAGACAATTTGAAAAAAAATATGGTCTAGCTTACTTAAAATAAGCATGAATATAACATTTTTAAAACTCGTTTCCGTCTGTTTGTTTGTCTTTATGTTTGTTCGCACATCACGTAAAAATTACTAGACCGATTGCGATCAAATTTTCACTGTTGGACAGCTTAGGGTTTGACAGAAACTGGAGTGCTTGGTTTCTCAATCCGATGAGCAGAAGCCGAGCAATCGATAATTATATTTTCGACGGCTAAAGGAATTTTGATCAAATGTTGGTATAATGGTATTTTAGGTCCTGGAATTGCACATATAGTACTTTTAATCTAAAGAAATGACCACGTGTGAAGCCGCGGGAAAATAATGCTAATAATAGACTGCATCAACAATAAATTTTATAAAAACACATCTGGTAAAATATATCGCAGGTTTCTCATTGGTGCACGTTGCGTCCCATTAAAAGTAATTATATAAAATAAACCCGCGTCGGAGCGGTCGCAGATGTCGCTGCGGTCGATCGGACAACTGCGGTTGGTCGTGCACGATCATAATGACAATTTGCCGTGTCGCGTGGTGTCGCATTGTCGCTTTCCTTTGTCTTTTTGATCTGTTGTTCGGATTTAATATTCGAAAGTTCCGATTACAGTATGATTAAATTTGTAGTGCATGCATGGCCCCAGGGACCTTATTCTCTATTGCCACTCAGCCACGTAACGCGCCGCGTTAAGATATCTGCGTGGAATTGTTTTTGCATGTTCGAGAATTGTCGTACTTTTCCACGGAACGATTCCACAGCAAGACGCGTTACGCGTGTGACTGTTCATAGAGAATAATGGCCCAGTACATTTAATTTATCTATAGTTATATTAAAACTGTATCCAATTCTTAACATTAATATTTTTTTGGAGGGTACTCTGCATTCGATACTGAAGCCAAAACTGTTTTTATTTAATTATTGTCTGTCTATATTTAAATATTTAAACGGGACTTAATCGCGCTGAAAACTTAATATTTATTTACCTCGACGTTTCAATCAAGTTGCATTGATCGTGGTCACGAGAAGACTGAAGTAGCGGGTGTCAGCGTCGAGACGGGCGAACGTTGTCTCCAACTACCCGCGTTTGGTTTTGTAAAAATTCAGAACTGTCACGACACACGACAATAATGACATCTGCAGATATCTTCTGACATAAACCGCGACGCAAACACTTGCTTATCACGGGATTCCAGGACGCAGCCAACTTGAAACCATCCTCTCGGTTGAAGTTGGGATACTTTTTAATTTCAACCGCTTTACGTACAATCCTGGAGTAGTAGTGACGTTCCGTGGAGAGAATCTTCGGGTCATGGAGTTTTATCCAGTGATTAGGGCCCGATTCGAGCAAATGCTCAGCGATTGCAGATTTATTTATCTGGCGGTTCTTTACAGGTGCAATGTGTTCTTTGACCCTTTCCGCTATAGTACGCTTGGTTTGTCCAATGTAGAATCTACCTTAGCTGCAATCTATCTTATATACGCCAGGAGTTTGAAAAGGAATGACATCTTTCGGTATTCTAATATGCCTTGCTAACTTGGATAAAGGAGTATAAATGGTCTTGATAGAATAGTCCTTTAATATAGCACCGACTTTATCCGTCACTCCTTTTACATAAGGCATGAAAGCCGGCTGTCTATCGACATCAGTCCTACATCAGTTTTCTCCACCTCCAGTTCATAGGTAAACTTTTTCAGCGCGATTAAGTCCCGTTTAAATATTTAACTATGTGTTTGAATCGCGAAAGTTTAAAAGTTACTATTGTCTGTCTGTCTGTATCTTGGCCACGAGACACGCCAAAACAACTGAATGAATTAAACGAAACCATTTATTGGCAACGACACTACCAGCCGCACTACCAGTAGTGTCGTCAAAGTGTCTAGGGTCGTCAGTTTCAGAGTTATAGCCCTTTTAAGTTTGACAACTGTCATCCAAATCGAAGATATTGATGAGATCTATCACTTTTGGAAAGAAATTTCTAGTCTAGGATCAACAGTTTCAGACTTATAGCCCTTTTAAATTTGACAACTGTCATCCAAAACGAAAATACCGATGAGACCTATCACTTCTGTAAAGGAACTGTTAGTCTAGGATCAATAGTTTCTGAGTTATAGCCCTTTTAAGTTTGCTGTTATCCATAACCAAGACATTGATGAGATCTTTCACTTCTGTACAAAAACTACAAGTCTAGGATCATTAGTTTCAGATTTATAGCCCTTTTTTGTGTGATAACTGTCATCTAAAACGAAGTTATCAATGAGATCTATAACTTCTGTAAATAAACTACTAGTCTCGGATCATTACTTTCAGGGTTATAGGCCTTTTAAGTTTGACAGCTGTCACCCAAAACGAAAATATCGATGAGATCTATCACTTCTGTAAAGGAACTGTTAGTCTAGGATCGTTAGTTTCAGAGTTATAGCCCCTTTAAGTTTGACAACAGTAACTTGTCATCCAAAACGAAGATATCAATGAGATCTATCACTTCTCTAAAGAAATAACTAATCAACAATCAATAGTTTCCGAGTAATAGCTATTTTAAATTCGATGCCACCTGTCACTTTGACGACACCTGTCACTTTCACGACACCTATCACTTTGACGACACATATCACTTTGATGACACCTGTCACTATAGATATGAAACAGTAATGTTCCAGAATTATTTAATAACGGTGATTTAATTTTTTAAATAGTTCATAATATAGCATAGTCCTGTAGTTTTGTATGTTGTCTGTACAATTTTATTCAAAATGGGCTTGGTAGTGTCGTTTATTGGCAACGATACTACTGGTGGTGCGGCTGGTAGTGTCGTTGCCAATAAACGAACGAAACATGGTATGATTTGAGTTCATGCTACGAGGTAGGACATAGGTTACTTTCATCCTGAAAAAATAATGGATTCCCGCTGGATAGGGGTTTAAAGTTATTTATAAGAATACGTATCACGCTGACTAGTTTCAGCGTGATACGTGTTGTTGAAGGAGTTTGATGTGACAGTCATAATATATATGGCGGATTAAAATAAGAGATACTTTTTATCTCGAAAAAATAATGGGTTCCTGCTGGATAGGTGTCCAAAATTATGTTAATTTTGAATTAATAAATAATATTTTTTGGAGGTGAATCTACATACGATAATAAAGCCAAACCTTTTTTCTTTTTTTTATCTTTTTTGTCTGTTTCTCGGCGTGTCTGTATGTATCTTGACCGCGCATCACGCTGAAACAACTGATTAAATTCAAATAAAACTTGGTATCATTTGAGTTAATGAATTGGATACTTTTCATTCCGAAAAGTTAAATTGTTGGTGTTTGTTGTTGTTGTTGTGTTGTTGTTGTTGTTGTACGTGCGAAGCCGTGGGTACATCTAGTATGTGAATAAATGCATGTATGATGAACCGTAAGTGGAAGACATCGGATCCCGTATAAATAAACTCAAGTGGATTTGAGCACTTAGCAAAATATGGTGACGGAAGGTGGAGTAGTTTCCTGACAGAATGGTGGGCACGTGTAGGACAACACAGCCGTGGAAGACCTTTGGCATGATGGGTCGATGATATCGAAAAATTGGTAGGAAGGACCCGGCCAAGATTGGCTCAAAACCGGGAAGAATTGTGTAAGAGGGAGGAGGGTTATGCCCTAAAGTAGGCGGAAATGAGCTGTATATGATGATGACGATGATGATGATGAATTGAATTGGTAGATACTGGTATTTTAAGTCGTGCGTTTTTTGATTCTTTGTATGCGAATAGAATTTGATTAGATACTCTCATATCAGCAAAACTCAGCTGAGTTTGATATGTTGGTTGGATTCTTGGATAATATAAACTCTTAAACAAGAATATTATACTAAGGCCTAAGTATGTATAATTTAAAAATTATAATTAAAAAATAAAGCTTAAACGACCTATTTTTGTATGAATGCTTTTTTAAATTATTTCTATTTTTTTTTTGTTTAGTTTTCCCTTTTTACGTTTTTTTTTCTTTTAAGCTTTTTTTCCTTATTTTTTATTGCTTTGTCATCGGTTTATGAGCTACCCTGAAAGTTTCAGCCAGATAGCTAATCGGGAAGTGCTCGAAATTTGAATTGCAAGATTCCAGGACAAATCCTGGAAGTTCCCCCAAATCCCCACACGTTGCAGTGCAGTTAGGTGCAGTTAGGTTTTATTGCTAAATCGTACTGTTTGGATCGTGATTGAAATGGAATAGATTTCGCGAGTAAGCCATATGATTTTAAAAAAAAAAACACTTACTCGTGGTGCCCATTGTCCCATATATTTTGTATAAATGTTTGAGTTATTATTGTATTTTTGTTCTATGTGGTGTACAATAAAGAGTTATCTATCTCTATCTATCTATCTATCTATCTATCATCCTGCCGAACAACAAATAAGGCTCTGACGACCGACTAATGGTGGTATAACCATCTCGACAACAGCTTAGCTAAATTCTATAGGCCAGTGATGGGCAGCAGCGTTAGTGGTGTATGATACAACGTTCTGCGGTCGCCAACCCGCAAGCCCAGCAAGGCGACTATGGGCAAACCCTCCAAAATGACAGACACAATACAAAAGCGGCCCCTAGTTCCCGGCGGCCTTTTTATTCATATAACGACAGGGCGGGGGGTGTGAAAAATCTCTGGACTACGGTAACCACCACGCACAACTGACCTTGTCAACGTACAACGGACGAACGCTCAGGCTTTACGAAAACATGGCACAGCTCGAAACGTAACTGAAAAAGATAAGGTGGGGCTTGGTTTTTGTGAAGTTCGAAGAGAGGGGGGAGGACACCATAACTCTGGAGTCAGGCTACCTTATGTACTACCGGGAGGGAGACCAGCAATCCAAGATGAGGTAGGAATTCTCGTCCATAAAGTCCTCGCTGGCAATGTTGTAGAGATATCCAGTGTGTCGACTAGGGTAGCGTACCTCATCATTAAGCTGACCGAAAGGTATAGCTTGAAGGTCATACAGGTATAAGCACCGACGTCAAAATACTTGGATGACATAGTAGAAGAAATGTATAAAGTCGTTTCTTCAGCTCTTCATACGAGCTCGTAACACCATGAATACACACTACAACGTTGTCATGGGGGACTTCAACTCCAAAGTAGGATTACAGAGTGGCAGTGAATCGAGAGTTAGTCCACACAGTAACGGAAGTAGGAATCACAGGGAGCAAATGCTCGTCAATTTCTTGAAGCAAGAGGGGCTCTTCTTAATTAATTCGTTATTTAAGAAGCAGACCCAAAGAAAATGGACGTGGCAAAGTCCTGACGGCGTAACAAAAAACGAGATAGACTTCATTATGACAAATAAAAGGCATATATTCAGAGACGTCTCTATGATCAACAGGATTAAGACTGGTAGTGATCTCCGACTACTACTAGGCTCTCTGGATATAAATTTTAAGCTTTATAGATCCCGTCTGATGAATTATACACTCCGATCTAACCTGCTCCAAACCGTCGTGGAATCAGAACAGTTCCAAATTCATCTGAAAAAACGATTTGCTGCTCTGAAAAACACGAATGATGTTGACGAGGCCCTGGACCATGTGGTGGGAATCTTACGGAGAGAGAGGTCTAAGTTTTGTCAGCTAGCAGAGTACTGGTACGAATTCCAAACTTTCAACTGGGACATTTCGGCTTATGGATGAGAGACGTGATGATGTACAGGCCACATCGTCAGAGAAGCGGGCCCTCAATAGGAACATCAGCAAAATGGTGCGACGAGACCTCCGATGCTCCAACACACGCCGCATAGAAAAGGCTATTGAGCAAAATCGGGGGTCTAAAGTCTTTGCCCAGCAATTGAAGAGGCCCCATCTGACGAAGCTAAGAAGATCATCTGGCAATATCGTCACCTCAAAGCCAGAGATTCTCTCGAGATAGTAGAGTTATATGGTCGACTGTACGACTCGCATGCTCAACGACCCGAACCCAGTAATGAGGAATCCCGACCCACATTAACCCGCCACTACACCAATGATCAGCCGGAAGTTAGCCTAGACGAGATCGAGACAGCCCTCAAACAGCTACAAAATTTTTCAAAAAAGGAGATAAAACGCTCCTAAAAAACTAAAGGCCCATTTGACTTCTGAGCTACGTGTATAAGCTGTTTTCGAGGGTGGTCACGAATGGTCTAGCGAGAAGACTTGATGAACTTCAACTTCGATTTTGGGGGGGTTACGGACCATAGATCACATCCACACAGTGCGGCAGGTTATACAGAAGACCGAAGAGTATAACCAGCCCCTGTGTCTTG
This sequence comes from Alsophila aescularia, assembly GCA_946251855.1. NCBI lineage: Eukaryota > Metazoa > Arthropoda > Insecta > Lepidoptera > Geometridae > Alsophila > Alsophila aescularia. The sequence continues at coordinate 54,920,330 of OX276377.1, read as the reverse complement.
CTTTTGTGGACTATGAGAAAGCCTTTGACTCCGTCAAAACCTGGGCTGTGCTTGAGTCCCTGCAGCGATGCCAAGCGATACATACTGGCGATACATCAAGGTGTTGAGATGCTTATATGATGCCGTGACCATGACCATACAAGTACAAAACCATGCGACTAAGCATATCCAGCTTCGCAAGGGAGTGAAACAGAGGGATACGGGCATAAACATAAATGGCGAGTACATCATGACTCACATCTATGATTCGCCGATGATATCATCCTTATGGCTGAATCGCTGGCGGAACTAGAGCGAATGCTGACAATGAATATAGACAAAACTAAGGTAATGTTTAACGACCTTATTACCCCGAGACCAGCTGTCATTAACTGCGTATCTCTTGATATTGTGCAGGAATATGTCTACCTCGGGCAGACTGTGCAATTGGATACGAACAATTTCGAGAGGGAAGCCGATAGGAGATTTCAACTGGAAGGGGAGCATTTGGTACACTTCGTCAAGTCTTCTGTTCGTCCATACCACAGATGCGTGCGTCATACCAGACATGACCTACGGAGCCGAAATGTGGACACTCACGGTGAGATTGGTTCATAAGTTTAAGGTCTCTCAGCACGCTATGGAAAGAGCTACGCTCGGTGTTTCTCTTAAGGACAAGGTTCGTAACTAAGTAATCCGACAGAGAACCAAAGTTACCGACATAGCTCAAAGAATTAGCAAGCTGAAGTGGCAATGGGCTGGTCACATCTCTCAAAGAACCGAAAACCGTTGGGGTTAACGATTTCTAGAGTGGAGACCGCGCTTAGGCAAACGTAGTGTAGGGCGCCCGCCAGCCAGGTGGAGTGCGACTTGCATAAATTGACTTGAATAAATAATTATTTCATGCTTTTAAGTCGTTTTTCTAAGAATTAATTTTTATTTTCATCGCATCGTATATCTCACAGTAATCTACTATCATAATTCCTTATGCCAATGTTAAATTAAATTCACGTCTCGAAAATGAATCTCAAAAATACTTTTGAACGTCTGCAACTCGCGTGTATTTCAGTAACGTTGGGCGAACGCGAAATCGGTCAAAGAGTCGTACGTGTTCCGAATAGGGAACATACATTTATTTATTTTTAAAGTTAAGAATTAGGACACGCAAAGTCAATAGAGTTGGTGTGACCTATCTATACTTATAATAAAACTGTAACGGTTCTGCACATTAAAGATATTTAGATTATTTTTTTTGTAGGCCGGTCTGAATTCAGTACCAACACTGTATTTTTTTATTTTTGTCTTTATGCCTCTGCCCGTCTGTCTATATGTACCTTGGCAGCGCATCACGCCGAAAATACTCAATGAATTCAAATGAAATTTGGTATGATTTGAGTTCATACTTCGATGTAGGACATTAGATACTTTTCATCCCGAAAAATTAAAGGATTCCTGCAGGATAGGGGTTGAAAGTTATTAAAAAGAACACGTATCACGCTGAAACTACTGGACGGTTTTTTTAATGCAAATTGACACAGTCATATATCTATACTTATCATTAAAGCAATAGGTATGAAAAGGCTGTACAAAGAAGATAAATAAAAAAATGTTCTTGGGAGTTTAAAAAAGGTATTGAACAGGAATATATTTTTATTTAATCGTGTCTTTCTGTCTGTTTGTTTGTTCACGCATCACGTAAGAACTACTGGACCGATTGCAATGCGGTTTTCATTGTTAGTAAATTTAGGGTTTTTTTAATCTACTGAAATTGGTATCTTAATCCGATGAGTTAGAAGCCGAGCAATTGATAAAAGTATTTTTGACGGCTGATGAAATTTTGATCAAATCTTAATATATTGGTCATGGAATAGCACATTAAGGTATTTTGAACCTAAAGAAAAGACCACGCATGCGAAGCCGCGGGTACAGCTAGTATTTAATAAGTGCTTTACTTACTGATGGTTGGTTTCTTTATCTTAAAACGAACCATTTCCTCTTACTGTACGCAAGCTTTTGACATAAACGCCATACAAAAAATGACAAAAAAGTAACGAGTCTTTGCAAAAACGACTCGTTTAATTTTTTTATGAATGGGGTGATGGTGTATGTATTCTTGAGTTACCGGATGCGATGACCATTTGTCACTTTAGCTAGTCGCTATCCCAGATAGTTCAAACTCATACATTACTCTGTGCGTCGTGCCAGTAGTCTAGGCAGTCAGTCATGTATCTTTCTCAGCTCGTCCGATGCATGTGTACAATGAATAACAAAATATATTTTCAGCAGGTACAACAACATTTTATTATTTAATTAATTATTAGTGCAAACTTAACTTAATTAATATCATCAACTTAACTTAATTATTTGATAATTTTAGTTATTACTAGAAAATAATGATCTCATGACCATTCGTCACACTAAGATGGCGACAAAGAAACAAAATAATATTAATTGAACTCAAGAAAAAATGGATTGAAATGAATTTATGTTTTTTTGCCTTACTATCAATTGAAAAAATGCTTCGGACGAGTTGGGAAAGAGTCTATACAGCATGAAACGAGTAAAGAAAAGTGACTAGATGCACAAAGTGGCGTATTATGAATGTGACCTATCAGGGATAGTGACGAAATAGCTAATGTGACGTATGGTCTTCGCATCCGAATTACCACCTACTTTGCGTCATCTCTCATTTGTTGTTGGTACAACGATTCCTGTTTTTTTTGGGTACCCTTGGAGACATTTTGCCTAATATACTTTTAACTATATTTCTGTGCATTTAGAGTCGAAATTCATCGTAGCAAACAATAGCCAAATAAATTTTCTACACGAATGAAGTGATTGTGTCAACCTGAAGAAACAAATTTTTCGTGTTTTATGGTCTGTGAAACAGTCGAACTTTGGTTGCGGAGGACGACTACACGATTTATTACTAAAATGCTGTACATGTTTTTTTTCTAATGATTTTAACAAGTGTTAGACAAAAAATATTCTGTGATTAACGTTCTATGTTCTATGTTTCAGTGTTTTGTTACTATCCAGTAAAACATTTAAGCAAGTGTACAAAAATTTTCTGTTTGAAAGCCGAGTTCAATGAACTCGTGGCATATTTTTTGCCGCCTAAATTATCGTAAGTAATTTCGTTACGATTCATAAACTTTTTAGCGCAGTTTTTAGTATTATAGAAATTGAAAGAACCTTTTTGCTATGTAGTTTTTGTGTCGTGTCTCTTTGAATATCCCATAAGAATTAGCGGCCAATAGCTCACAACCCGCGAATTCTGCTCTTGGATTCACGGTTGTTTTTTTTCTGTTTTTTTCTGCTTACGTCGGTAGTCAAATATTTGAAATAAGTTATCTACCTTCAGAATATATTTAAAAAATACACCTATTGATCATAAATTGTTATAAACTCTATATTATGGAACGAGATGCTGGTATTCCTTGTTTAACAACTTTCAACGCCTAAGAATATTAAATAAACAGGATACAATAAAATAAGGTACCAGTCTTTTTTCCATTGGCTAAACAAAGCAGTCAATTGCATATCTGAGGACCGCTTGAGTAGGTCCTAAACAAAACTTTAGTGACATTACGTCATCACGCAGCGAGTAACTCGGGGGGTAACTCGAGTGGCCCGGCAATTTGACGCGCTTTTGGTCAGGAGCTGAACAACTGAGCGGTTAGAGGACATTTGTATCATTGAAATGAGCTTATTTTTAAGAGAATACAAATAAATATAAATAAAACGGCTAAAAACTCACGAAAAAGAAGATCGGAAATACTCCGACCAGTTACAAATCCGAATACAAATATTTATTATTTACTAGCTGTGCTCACGATTTTGCCCGCGTGTTCTTTTTTCTTATATTTAAGGATCCTATGTGCTATTAACAAAACCAAAAGTATCAATACACCAAATTTCATATGACTTGGATTGAGATACCAAGTACACCAAATTTTAAGTGAAACTCTAAGGTAACCAACAGTAAAAACTGCATTTCATTTGGTTCAATAGTTTTTACGTGATTTGGGAAAATACAGACAAACAGACACCATTTAAAAAAACATATTTTCTTGCTCAGAAGCTTATTTTACGTCCCCTAGACCAACTTTTTGTATCATCATCTTTGTTCAGACTTTATATTACTTACTGTTTGTTTGTCGTATGAGACACATGACAATCAATAATAGCCGGGACCGACCGCTTAACGTGCCCTCCGAAGCACGGTGCGATAGAAAACCGCACACATCTTAGAAAAGTCATTGGTGCGGAGCCTAGAACCGAACCCAGTATAGTTAATTATAATGTGCAGTATTGAATCGCTGCTTTATTATACATATATTTTTCACTAGTAAATGAGGACAATCAACGCCCTTCAAAGTGAGGTTTTCGAAGAATTTTGTAACGGAGCTTTCTCAACAAAGGTTTGATTTAGAAACTTTAAACTTACAGATGTGCACTAACAATAAATTACTTTGGTCAAATTTTAAAACCCCTTTAGCTGAATATCTTTATTATCTTGGGAACCATCTCGCCAATTTAACACCGCTGTTTTTACGTCGAGGTTAAAGACGCAAGCCTGTGTCACTACGACAAGCCCTTGTTGGACAAAAGAGTGCAATAATCTATCTACTGCTAAAATCGAAGGAAATAGGAAAATACATTTTTAAAAGGCAACATTTCGGCTCAAGAGGGTACAGTACAAACTTTTTGGAGATAGATCATTACATACCTGAAACACGCTTCAACAGAACACATTTACCTCGAGTAAATCGCACTCACACATTAAGTTCTTTCGTCACTCGACGCAGACAAATCGGTGTGAAACCGTTCATCCGTCACTTGACCTATTTTACGTATGAGCGACAAACCCTTTCGGCATGGATCGACAATGGGGTGAGAAATATGGACCTTTTATGGTAATGTCTCGTGGAAGATATAGGACTCGCTTTGATCACGTCTCAAAATCACCTTTGGGTTTGAATAGGTGTGAGAAATGAAATTTCAGACCCCATCCTTTTTTGACTTTTACATAAATCCAATTCAATAAAGCAATATTAAAATTATGAGCCATGGAGATGTTGATCTTTGCGAGATCTTCTACCTAAAGTGTTTGGCCGTCAGATCAGCGAATTCATCTCTGCCCTATGCCAAACGAAACAACTGTTCTACGCTGCAGATGTTGCGTTCATCCACGGATGTTGCGTTACCATGATTATTTCTCCTTCAAACGCGTAGTTTGCCCTCTACTTTGCCCCTCATGATGAGACGGAGATTTGCGAGGTAACACCCTGAATCAGGAAACAAAGACCTATCCAGGAACGAACTAAAGTTGTCAACAGCTTTCTGGACTAGTAAGTCAAATTGGCAATCCACATAGCTTTTAGAACCGTTGGGAAAGAAAGGTTCACAAATGGCAACCACGAACTGACAGACGTGGCATATGGTTACCCCTCACGAGGTGGACCGACAATCTGACGAGAGTTGCGGGGAGTAGCTGTAAGTAAACAGCTGCATTAACTGTTTGTGGTGTGCTATTAGGGGCGCTTGCGTTCAGCAATGGACGACTTTCGACAGATGATGATGGTACAGGTATGATTTAGTATACATTTGACGAAGCCGGTCTTAAATAAATCAAAAAAAAAAGTTTTCAACTCAACGTGTAATTTAATTTTATGGATTACCAATACAATCGCACGGACGTGGCGGTGGATGGCGCGGCTTCTAAGTTTTATATATTCAAATATCAAATTCAGAATTCAAAAGTTTATATGAAAGAATAACTAAAAAAAACACCCGACTTAGTATTGAAAACTCTATAATTTCACATTGTTTTATGAAAGCAAGCAAATCCACAGATCACAGTATATCTGTAACCAGATTTTTAAACGAGTAAAAGTATGTCGCCTTTTGTAGTCAGACCGATTCGTAGCAACGTAGCACGTTGTAACAACTTCTACGATATGCTACGTAAAACGTAATCTCGTAGATAATTTTAGCAATTAAAATAATTATAATACCAGTTAGGTTACTTTTTCGAATGAAAACTTTTTATACTGTTAGAGATGTTTTCGAGGTGGCTACATGAAAAAAAGTACAAGAATTGGCTAAGAATCATCATCATTTTTGGAATGTTTTTTATACAGACGACAAAAAAGCAACTTTCTTTGTGAAATATATTTAAACAGTGTACGCAGAAATGTTAAAAATGTTGTTATATAGTGTATATTTACCATGGATACTATTTTTATTGAGTTCCCGATATTTCGGCACTGTTCCATATTTGTATGTGTGTAATTGTGTATTTATGGTAAATATCCCGTTTCTAATGTTTATACTTCTAGTATTTGTGATCATGTTAGTTTTGAACTATACTCACAATCAATGAAATCGACTCAAGACCAAAAGCGCGCAATCGTGTTTTTTAATTCTGAAAATTTGTATTATAGGTACAACAACATCTAAGCTATAGACCCTGAAAGCTTACCTTCTCACCTTTACATAATTTTAATGAAATTCTGTTATTTTTTTTTAAATTTGTTGTAATAAATTATACGAAATTTTGTACAAATTTAAAAGCAAGCTATGGGAAACCCATTTAGAGCAAAAACTTTATTTTATTGTTTTATTAAGAAGAATGGTTAAATAATTAAAATAATGATTAAAGAAAAATGATTTATTCGTGGCGTGAAACGAGAAGAGCAATATTTTTCTAGCTGTACGTATTTTCAATAATAAGTGTGTGACGTCAAACCATCGTGACCTTTTTGATAGTTTGTCTATATTAATTCTAAATTCAAATAATCTGTCATTCCACATTGTCATTGGATTAGAAAAAAGTGTAATTTTACGAAATAATATGTTATAAAATATGTACGTAAATAAGTTTATTACATCTGGAGTCCTTTAAATATATACTCGTATGATAGTACTTTCGTTCGTGGTTGTTTTGATCTGTATTGTTGAAGCACGAAAAGTCTGTGATAATAACAATACTAGAGCCCCAAGGGTACACTCTTACCAAATATATTAAATTGGGAGAAGACTGAATAGAATACTCGAGTGCAAGATCTCTGTTTATAAACATCTCCGAGTGCTCCTAATTGTTCCTGTATTTTTATGTTATCCACTGAGGTTGCCCGGTTTCCTACAAGGTAAAGGATAGAGTGCGGGAGATCATGACATCCGAGCGGAAACACTCAGGAGAGAAAGGCGTATCCATTGTCGAGTTTTCATGGCAGCGGCAATGATGACGTGCTGTAGAAACAAATTAGGTATATTTTTACCCGACTACGGCAATGCAAAGGAAGGGTTATGTGTTCAAACTAAAAACTTGGTCAGGTTTTGACATGCCAATTTGTATTCATCGCAAGTGTCATAGGCTAATTTTTACCCGCACTTGGTCGGGTTTTAGTTTTTGAACTTATGTCTTGTTTAAGTAGTGTCATCATCTAAAATGTCCTCTTTCCATATTAACAGTGCCGCGGTCTACGAATAAGGACATATTGAGGTATTTTTTAAAAATTCTGGTCGTCCGTATAAAAATTCAAGCTGACAAATAGCTTGTTCTTAACAATACATAAGTAAAATGTATGGAACTATTAAACGACTAGCTGCGCCTCACAGCTTCACCTGCGTGCAAACTTTGCCACCCCTACACCCTATTAGGAATCAAATTTCCAAAAAAGCCTCCTTATTACATCCCCTAGAGTTGACTATCACAATGACATCGCAGTGGCATTTCCCACTTTTTTTCTTTTATCTATATGAAAGGTTACTATGTCCTTTTCTCAACGTGCAGCAACATTTCATGATGATCGGTCGAGTAGTTAAGGCGTGAAAACGTAGCAAACAAACAAACAAACTCAAACATGTAGTGGTCGGTACTGGAAGAGTACTAAAGTGGCATTGCTTTGAGTACGTATACATAGTTTATTTTTTGGATGGAATTTATTTGTAATATTTTCCAAAGAAAAGGTGCTGATGTTGCAGCTGAAACGTATTCTTAAACCTTATCTTAACTCAACCTCGCTTGAGGATGTTCATATTATTTTTTAAAGAAGAAAACTTGAGGATATTACCAAGCATATGTTATAGCATCCGTATTCGTACTGGGCCCTTATTCGCTATGACCATCCACGCACGTAACGCGCCGCGTTAAGATATCTTCGTGGAATCGTACGGCAATTGCCGTACTGACGTCACACGTTTTCGGCAAGGAATTTCGTGCGGCATAGTGAATAAGCGCCCTGGTATATGCAGTATTCTAGCAGCTCCACTGGCACACGACCCAAATTGAATCTTGGACACAGAAGATTATATTGTTTTATTAAAATTAATATAAGCACTCGGCACTGTGAAAAATAAATACATGATTAAACTTTGCGAATACGACAATAATTTATCGATTTTAAAGTCAGAAATTATTTGTTTACATTATATTCACAAAAACTCGAGATTAATACAGTTCCTTACACTTTTTTTTTCGTGTCCTTTGTTGTTTCGGGGCTAACTGTTTCAATTTGAAATTATATTTTAACCTCCGAACTAGAAAAGTGAGGTTGTTATATGTTTAAGGTGCGTGTGTGTTTGTATGTACGTATACGTGTGTCCGTCTCTGGCATCTTAGCTCCCAAACGAATAGACTCTCCCAGTAAAGCTCTTTATTGAGAGAACATAAATCTTTTAATGCTTCTTCAACTTTCGATCTACTAACATACAGAGTTTTATAGAGCTTAGTCTGAGAGAGCAGTGAACTTTTCTAGAGATGTAGGATACAAATAGTTAGTACCATTTTACGAGTGTGAGTGATCTAATCAACATATAGCTGAAGTTTCCAAATTGATGATTGTTATTTAAGAAACTGTATCCTTTTATTTGCTTGCTTATGTAGTTAATAGAATAGTTTTTTTTAATCCCAGATGGGCAAATATGTGATCACGATCGTATACGGTCTTATACGATATTATGCAGTTGGTGATAAATATCTATCGCCTCATCTATATATATATAGGGACCTAATAACACTAAGGAATATTGTTTGTATTTTGCAGTATGCTCGTCTATTCCATTAGCCGAATGCAGTGTCTAGATGAAACTCCTCGCTTAACTATTATTGCATGCCGTAACATTATCTATATTGCTATTCTTGTATTGAAAACAATTGTTCATAAAAAATGTTTGGATTTGTTAGTTTCGAAATAAAAGTAAACAGTTTTGCCAATCAAGCAATGCGAAAAACTTGTTCTGAACAGTTTCAGTGTTTGTCAGGCCACCCGAGGGTCTTTTACGTGGCTTAGCACCTCTATTAGGCAATATCAGCCGGTACCAACATCATAACGTACCATCCAAAGCACGTGGCGATGGACAACCGCACATAACTCAGAAAAGTCATTGATGTTTGCAGATCCTAAGACCGAACCCGGTATCGTTTTAAGTCGCACTAGAATACCGCTAGGCTACCATCGCTCTAATACAATTATATAAGTCTTATTCTTGTTACATAGTAGTCTTCGATTTTTATACGATGTCTTCATTTTCTCCAACATAATTCACTTTCGCACTTACAAAATGATATTGAGCTGGTACTCTTTTTGTCGTTTATTTTTCTCAGTATATTCCGTTAGCATAGATTGACTTAATATAATGTGACAGACTACAAGATGTATACGTTTATAGTATATATTTATCAAATTTCACATCTTAGACCAGCCTAAAGGAGACCTTTTCAACCCTTATAGTATTAAAGTCTGTGCTTTGTACCTACCGGACTATTGCCAATGAAAAGTTGCACTAGTTCGGTCACCGGACTATCAACCGAACTACTGGCACTAAAGGATAATTACTCCATATTTCAGATCCCTAGGTCCACTGGTTTAGGCTGTGTGTTGTCTGCCAGCTAGTCAGTCAGTAGGTATGTGACGGTAATGTTATTAAGGTATAGAACAGGTCCTGAAATAACATATGGGATTATTTTATCATTGCCTACGTGGTCAAAGCCTCTCGTCGTATCTGGTAACGTAATATTTTACGTTACGACCCGCGCACAAAACAATGTCACAATATTGTTTCCAAACATCATTAGTCTCGCACAGCATCAACCGCAAGTCATCGCATTACGTATAGCAACAACTAAATTGCTATGGCAAGTAAAAAGTTCGTTTTGTGAATACGTGCAAGAACTCTAGTCTATCAGTCATAGCTGCGTGCACGGGACGCGTCGTTTATCAAGCGGATCTGAATGACTGGCCCGTTTGGGCTCTACACCTATGTATCTAGCTGACCTCTGCTCATATATTTTCAATTAGGATTCCTTCAGTGAAACGATGTGTGTGCATAGTTGTAAAATTAATCTTTCCGCGTTATAGTTATAGTCAAATTAAAGTTCGTGATTACGAAACAAAAAATCAGATTAAATGTAGTAATAGAATAGATAATAGTATACGTTATACTCGTAGTATATATATATAGTGTAGTGTAGTAATAGTATAGTGTAGATTAAATGTAGTATTAGTATACCAAGGTTTTGGGTTATATCTTTAGTGACAAATTAAATGCAAAAGTGAACAATTTTTCCACAGGTACTGAGGTTTATTATTTTGACCATAATATTTTTAAACAAGGGAATAGCTTTTTCAAACTCTATAATATCATTAAACATCCAACTTCCTATTTTTTTACTAACGGACCACTCAAACTTTATGTCCCTAATTTATTTATTTTATTTATTAGGTCTTCGCTAGTTTCGTGGACACTTCCAATTTATAAATACGGACAAAATACGGACTAGCGATAGTTTGAATTAACCAGTTAGATAACGTAATATATCAAAAGATTATTCTTTTGAATTTTGGCTGGGATACTTTAGTGAGGGAGAATAAAGACACATATAACGAGCCGCGCCGCAACGCATTGCATTGCGAAAATCCTCCTATATCACTTTCATACCTGTAACAGTACTATTGCAAGGTTTTTTTTACAAATTTATTTCTAAAGTATTCAAATGCAAATAAACTTGTGCAAATATTGGCATATATGCTAAGATTCATACAAAATATCAAGGGATATACAAAAAATCCCTCCGAGTGTAACTGAGACAAAAAACTCATTACACATTCTAGTAAAAATGGTTCAAATGGAATCTTTCCCCACACAATACAATTTACTAAGAAAGAATAAACCATGGCCTCAATCATAAAATATATTGTTTGAATCCATTCATGCAAGATAAGATAATAATAGTGGACCATTCTCACATGATAAAATACACTCAATACTTTTACACCACAAACATGAAACTTTTATTACAAACCGAGCAACAAAGTTACTACATTAACAATCAGCCCATTCCTCACAACTAGCATCGATTGTGCTGGGCCATTCAATCTCCGGAACGGAAGAGGACGGGGCTACAAAACTTCAAAGTGCCATATAGCACTATTTGTGTGTTTTGTGACGAAGGCGGTTCACATAGAATTGGTTACAGGACTAGAATCTCAAACATTCCTGGCAGCTCTGCAGAGATTCATATTCAGACGTGGTAAGCCGAGGACGCTGGTGAGTGACAATTCTACAACGTATCATGGAGCTAATAATCAACTAATGGAATTAAATAAATTCATGCACGAGAACTCAAATGAACTCAATGAATTATTTTTATACATTTCTATATTTACAATAAGTAGTAATCTAACACATGCAGCATCTAATACATTATCTGTTCACGTCGACTGCCAAAACACATAAGTTATAGACACAATTCGGTAGATGAGATACAGAACTTGTATTACACAATTCATTCGGGAAAGCGATCGTTCGGCGAAGCGATATACGATCAGGTGTTCAGCGAAGCGGCAAAGAGGCTGTACGTTTGATTAACAAGCACTAACCCTTATGTGGATTAGGCACCAGTTGTTTTTCCGTATTTTTATGGTAAAAGTAGATAACGAAGTGATAGAAAGATATGATTCCATCAAATTAGTTGTATAGTTCGAGAACAAACCAGAGCGACGCGAGGGCTGGACTAAAGTAGGAAGTGAATGGAAGGCTGGGGAGTTATTTGTTAACTACTGCTTTCCTTACCTCCCACCAATAGCCACACCGATGACGACGAGGACGGCATTGACAAAATAATGTTTACCATTCACAGTTCCTATACAAAGGTATCGCATATGGCACGAGGGACTCTGGACTATGATAGTATTAATATAGTAGAAAACTCTCATTAATTTATCAATTTTAAGATTCTAGCGCCGTTACATCTTTCTGAGGTACAGAGTAGAGCTAGCGTCGCAGCTACTCCGGCAGAGCAGCTCAAGCAGCAAAAGTATGATAACCTGGTAGTGGTTACATATTTTAGGTGTTTGGTGTTGAGGCATTGGGACAGGGAGCTCACCGTATTTTCTAAAATTATCTGAGCGTATGATCGATGCGACGCAATCAAAGTAACTGACAAATAAAATACCAACTGATTTGGCTCATCGAAATTAGCAATGCAATTCTACGGGGCAATGATGCCAGCATGTCACGTGCGCTGCACTGGTAGTGGACTAGAACACTTGGATTACCTATAAGCCCGGAATGGCATGTGGGTTGTTCAACTATTCAATGTACTAGTTAGCTAGTTTTATTTTGTAGTAGTACGTTGTTAGTTAATAAAGGCACTTGCCTGTTACTAAAATATGCTATTATATTTCTTTACTGATTAGAGACTACAATTAGTGTAATTAATAATTTCTAAGAACGCGAGGAACAATCATCCGTATAGAGCGCTCGATCCAAACTTATAATAATAGAGCAAAGGATGGATTGGATAAAAAGGAATAGTACTATTTGTGCAATGTAACATACCTACTCGTTGTAGGAAGATCGTAAATTCCAATGTTAACAATTCAGTCGACAGCAGATTCCGTTAATTAAAGAAACAATATGTTGAGAAGAATTTTCCGTATGCTTAACGAGTCAAAATATCTAATTCATGAAATACTTTCTGCCTAAATGCCAACCAATCATATTTTTTTATAGAAATTTGGCAAAATGGTAGAAGTTGCATGTGATCAGAATGCTGACTCCAAGGCTTTTATGATACTTTTCTGTCCGCCGAAGGTTTTTTAATTTTTTACGAACAATTTTTTAATATGTTCGCTTTATTTTTCTCTGCTACTAAACATGATTGGAACGTAACACAAACGCTCAGGTGTACCTCGCTCTTTTATGGCAGTCAAATAGGCCATATACTTGACGAACATGCTTTCGTTTGTTCACTAGTTGATTAGAATTTTTTTGATGATATGCAGGCATAATAACATAGGTACCTATTACTCTTGTTTTGGTATGTTCGTTCACGCAAGGTCTATAAACATCATGTTAAAATGTTTTATTTATCGTAATAGCTGAGCTGCTACGTCTCAATTCTGTTATTGTTATTTGTGTAGGTATATTATATATAATATAATTATATGTGTTTTTATTGGTATTAGTATGTATGTTTATTATATTTAACCCCCGAACAAAGAGACGGGTGTTATAAGTTTAAGGTGTGTACTACCATAAAGTAGAAGCCGATAAAATACTTTTTACGGCTGAAGGAATTTTGATGAAATGTTGGTAAGTTTGTAGTTTAGGTCCTGGAATGGCACATAGAGTATTTATTACCCGACTGAGGGTTATGTGTTTGGGTTGTATATATGTTTGTATATCGGCTTGATGGATTTTTATTAATAAAGTATTATTGGATTTGTCTTAATCACGAGAGTGCTATGGATATGTGAAGTGTCAAGAGAGCCAATATGACGGCTTACAGCTGCCATATTGTATTTCCCACGGAACAAAAAATTACCAAAACGTATCGAGTGAGGTATCAAAATACAGTTCTTTAAAAGGCCATTTCAAAAAGATATAATTGTTTACTTAAACATTAGCAATTTTCTTTAATTACAAAAATTTAATTTTGGATTTTTCAAGTTAATGTAAATACTATAAAATATTTTAGTAAAAAAGAGAAATTAAATTTATATAAATACTAGCTGTACCTCACAGTTTCACCCGCGGCCCTCAGGAACCGTGCATTTTTACGCGATAAAAAGTAGCCATCCTGGTTATAAGCTACATCCGTACCAAATTTCATCCAAATCCGTTCAGCCGTTTAAACGTGAAGATGTAACGTGATTTAATATTGCCACACTACCGACCCTTATTAGCAATTAACTTCTTTCCATCCTAAGGTTGTCTGGAAGTGATCGCTATGAGCTATAAGACTGCCCATTGTTTATGTTATTTCTATTTTGTAATTTGTTTAACTGTATGCCAATAAAGTGTTATTGTTTTGTATTGTATGTAGCAAACATACACACGCACAATATAACATGATATAAACGTAATTAACGTAACGTAACGTAATTTTCTAGAGAAAAATTTAAATCACGGGCGGGATTCGAAACCGCGTGATCCATGCCTCGCGGTACATGCCTTTGACTAATTCGGCTACCGTGACCACTATACGATCATCCAAAAATTTTCCTTATTTTCACAGAGGCATGTATGATGCAGGTTCGAACCCCTTCCGTGATCTGAATTTATCCTTCTGAAAATTAGTTAATTTATGTTCTCGCTAAGCAGGGTGTCCGAGTCTTGTGTCCAGACATATTGTATAATAACGGTACCCAACCTATAGAGTACGACGCGTCAGTAAGTGTTCCTACAATGATAGATCTCATTAAATTTTAATACATTATTCTTTGAGAACTAACAAACCAAAGGCAAAAATTTATTTTTCTAAATTTAGAAAAACTATCAGTTACATTTTCCACAAATTATTTTTCCTTGAAATATTACAGCATCAACCCCAGTTTCCAGGAACCAATCTGTTACGTCACAGATAATGACACCAACAGATTTTCGGTGAAATCAACTGTAAAAGAAACCCAGATAAAAGTTAGTGTTTAACTCACGATATTTATGTGAAGGTCGTAGATATACGATTGGAAAAATAGTAGACCGTGCCAGACGAATTTGACTTCTAATAAGTCAAAGTTGATCAAGGTTATTTGAGGAATAGTTGTAAATTGGAAAATGTTGTTGGAGGTAATAATATTCGGGTTGGGTCTAGAATTAAGAGGCAGGAGTTTGGGGGGGGGTTAGGGTGAGGGAGGGGGGAGGGAGTCAAGGGCTACTCCCTGGTCCCCCTCCCCACGGAGACGCTTAGTTTATGAGATATTTCAGTTTAAAGTTTAGATGGAAGGCTACCCCCTGGTACCATTTCCAAATCGCGGAGACGCGTAGTTTTTTGTTCATAACCCGTCCATAAAATTGTTAAGTAGAAGAATGTGTTTTTTTCTGCTGCTTTTGCATGAAAGTAATTTAAATATGTTATGTATGGCCCCAAAAACTAGGGTAGGTTAGGTTTGAACATGACTACACATAGCGCGCGCCGAGCGAGCGAAGCGAGCGTGCCGCGGCAGCGGCTGGCAAGCCCCAAAATCAACTTACGGGGGGCGATCAAAGAGACGAAAGACGAAAGAGACGATTTCGAACTAACTGTGTTACGGTTATTTGGTCGCCTTGAGCGTTATTATTGGTTATTTGTTATTTGGTAGGTTTTTTTTTTTTTGCCAGTGAGGGGGAAATCCTCATGGATACCGCGGAATATACCGCGGTTATGTCGGACTCCGCCTTTCGGCGACCTACCGACTAAAACCCCCTCCCTCCTCCGAACTATCGTCACTGTTTATTGTGTGACGATTTAACCAAAAACTTTTTTTTTAACTAAATTAGAATATCTAGAGAGTCCACCCCTCTCCTTATATTCCCAAGAATGCAAGGAAAGGGATGATCCGATTTTTTGCCACATTAATCGCTAATTTTATTAAAATGTTAGTAATATATTATCAGACCGCCGTACTTCCATTTGCTCTTCCCGCAGCTCGCACGACTCTTATAGCAAACTCAAGGAAATTTCGCCGATCATCACTGTCCACGACGATCTTACTGTAGTTCGTTTGCTTAACATCGAGGTTTGTCCTGTATTCCAAATCCAACCACCACGTACTGAACCTGAGACATTCATCCAGAATATGGGTTACTGTCTCCAGTGTATCCGGGTCGCAGATGCAATTGGGATTTGGCGCTAACTTGAAACGATGTAGATACTGACGGAAACCTCCATGTCCGGTAAAGAGCTGTGCCAACACATTTGTCCACCTTATCTTCCTGACAATAGTATAAGCACCTCCGACGTCAGGGAAAAAGAGGAAGAATACCAGCCAAGCAGAGGACGGAAGTGTGAGAGGCCGTCCTATGCGCCTTCGAAATTAGAATGGCAAACTTCCGGGTAAGCTGATTTAGTCTGTTTATCACATAGTGCTTATCAACCACTGGAGCCCAGACACTAGCTGCGTACAAGACTATAGGCTCAACTACTGCCGTATATATTAATTTAGTTATCTCCGGGCTAAGTCTCCAGTTAGCTTTAGTAGCTGTAGACACAGCTCGAAAAATTCCGACAGCTTTAGTGCAGACATTCTCGTACGGGAAACGGTCCACCACTGAAAATACATATTGTCCAAATCAAGGGTAGGTGGTTACAAACATGCACTTTGCTTAGTCCTAGTCCGATAGTGTTGGCTGACGGTTATGAGTCTTGTGAAGAAGTTCCACCGGTTCTAGAGAAGCTTTCTCCTGAAACTGACGATGGGGATGGGGTGGACACGCGGGAAGGGATAAGTGTGTTGCCACAAGATGCGGAGGGTGCAGTGACACCGAGGCATCTTCTCAGACCGACACTGCGGAACAGAGACATGATTCCACCACCTAGACGGTCGGGTCATGAGCTTAACTAATTATGAAAAACTACGTATATGTACTTAAAATATTATAACGGTTTATAGTTGACCACTGGTGTATGTATGACCTAGACTAGTAGGCCTAGTATATTCTTATTACTGTTATTTTTTGAAACTATTATGTCTGTAATAAGTCAGTAGTAGCAGAGGCATTATCATGTAAGTATATTATTGTATTCCTCCTTGCATTCTCATATTACATGTCGTCAGTTGCAAAATATAATGTACCTTGCTACCTAGCTTTTATTAAGTGTGAGGGTGTGACATATGCATGTAAATGTCAGTGTCAATTGGATTGTCAAGCGCTCTTCTCATTATATGGCTTCTCGGAAATCGCTGCGTGTTTTATTCTACGATCCAGAATCTAGATTATCCAGGTATACTTCAGTAGTAAGTAGATATAGATTATTTTCCTAGTTGAAGAGCCATTTATCTATACTTATAATAAAGTAGTAAGTTGGTTAAAGATTATTTTCCTAGTTCATGAGCCATTTATCTAAACTTATAATAAAGTAGTAAGTGTGAAAAAGTCTGTTTAATGAAGATAATAAAAATAATGAGATGTGGGACTTAAAATAAACTAATGAACAAGGAATATCACGTTTTAAAACCCGCGCAATATGTATTTTCAGTGGTGGACCGTTTCCCGTACCTACGATATAATTTCGAGACCCTACCTTTGCAGTCACCCGGCCTTCTAACCATTTCTTCTCTCCTCTATAAATTCTAGCCCATACAGGGTCTCCAACTATAAATTCTCTAAAAGTACCTCCGGGATATTCTATTTGCTTACGTTGAGCTCTAAAAACTCGCTCTTCAACCTGCCTGTCCTCCTTGAGTAAGTCCAACCTAGATCGTAAGATTCTGCGTTGCAACAGCATCGCAGGTGAAATGCCTGTTGTGCTGTGACTAGTGTTTCTATGCGCCATTAAATAAGTTTGTAAAGCTGCATCCAAATCGACCCGATCACGTAAAGACTTTTTAATTGCACGCTTACAAAGTTTTACAGCGCTTTCAGCTGCTCCATTTGACGACGGATGAGAAACCGCTGCAAAAGTGACTTTTATTCCATTATTTGCCATGAAATTGGCATATTCTATCCGATAATGGACCGCCCTATTCTCAGAACTGGAATAGGGCGGTCCATTATCGGATACAATTTCCCGGGGTAGGCCAAACCGTGCAAAGACTTCCCTTAAAACCTTAATTACAGCACTGGCTGTCGTTCTAGACATTCGAAATATCTCCAACCATTTACTTATGGAATCAATTAGAATCCATAACATATTACCATTCAACGGACCTAAAAAGTCCACGTGGACTCGCGACCATGGTGCAGGTTCATATGGCCATGGCTGCGGAGGCACACGAGGCGGCGCCGCACTCTCTGCTACACAGGTGCCACAATGCCGGCAAGCATTTTCAACCTCAGCATCTATACCTGGCCACCACATAAAACTCCGTGCCATACTTTTCATTTTCACCATGACTTGGTGGCCTATATGTAGCTCTTTGAGTAAATAAGATTTCAAACTACTCAGAATAACCACCCTATAACCCCACACAATGAACCCCCGATCTAAGTATAACTCGTTTTTTCTAATGAAATATGCCTCTAATTCTTTGGAACAATTGGCAGGCCAACCAGTTTGCAAATACAATACAACCTTCTTTAAGATATCATCTTTGCCCTGCTCTTCACATTCAGTATTCCTAGTGTTCTGTATGAAATTCATATATGTATGTTCCTTGCTCTCTTTCTTTGCCTGTCCAATAGGTAAACGGGACAAAGCATCTGCTGAATTTTGTTCACTTCAAACACATTCTATATCATAATGATACCCAGAAAGCAATACGGCCCATCTTTGAAGTCTACTTGCTGCCATGATAGGTATACCCATCTTGTCCCCAAATATACTTACTATTAATTTACTTACTATTTCCTTATGACTAATGGTTTGTCATCTGTCCTCAACTTCAATTTCCTACCATATAAATATTGGTGAAATTTCCTTATGCCAAACACAATAGCCAATGCTTCTCGGTCTATCTGAGAGTATGATCTTTCAGCACTATTTAACACTCTTGATGCGTAAGCAATGGGTCTCTCACCTTCAGATGTCAAGTGGGATATGACGGCACCTACCCCTACGCTACTGGCGTCCGTTGTTAACACAACAGGCATATCAGGTGCATAGTGTGTCAAGATTTTACTAGACATCAGTAGTTTTTTAACACCATCAAATGATGCTGCGCAATGATCATCCCACTCAAACCCAACTCCTTTCCGCAATAAATTATACTAGGGTGCTAGAAGAGTGCTAATATTTGGTACAAATTTAGCATAATACATAACCAGCCCCAGGAAAGAACGCAGCTCGGACACATTACTAGGAGCAGGCACCTGCTTAATAGCCATAAATTTCTCTGGGCAAGTATGCACTCCTTTTTTACTGATAACAAAGCCCAGTAAATCACAGAGTCAGCAAAGCTCTCTACATTTTTCTTTACGTATTTTCAAACCATACTTTTGCAGTCTAGAGAAAACTTCACGAAGAGTTTCTATATGGGATTGAGCATTTAACCCTGAAATAATCACATCGTCTAAAAATATACCTACATAAGGCATATCTCCAAATAGTTGTTCTAATTTCCTTTGAAAAATGCCTGGACTTGATGCTAATCCAAATATCAGTCTGTTGTATTGAAATAGACCCTTATGCGTATTAATTACAGCATATTTTTTTATTCATCTAGTTCAAATTGAGAATACTCTTGAGAAAGATCAATTTTGGAATACTTTTCTCCACCTTGTAGCTTTACTAACAAGTCTTTTACCCTAGGTGCCAAGATTGAAACCTACCTACCTACTATTGAACCCTAGGTGGAAACGATCCACTTCTATGTATTTGTTCAATGTTACTTTGAAATCAGCACATACCCGAATGCTGCCGTCCTTTTTCATAACAGGCACAATAGGGGTAGCCCAGTCCGACGTGCTCACCGGTGTAATTACGCCGTCATGTATCATCTGGTCAAGTGTACGCTCCACCGGCTCTCGTAACGCTTAGGCGAGGGGGCGGGCTCGCAGAAACTTGGGCTGTACATCCCCACGGAGCCGGAATCCCATAGTGCCACCGTTGAATCTTCCCAGACCGTCAGCAAACACGTTACAATATCTGGAACTGAATTCATGTAGGTTAAATTTCACATCTTTATTTGCCATCTGATTACAATCAGCTATTGGGAAACTAAAGTTCAGTTCTTTCAACCACTGCCTTTCCAACAAACTAGTTTTCCCTTTATCTACAATATATAATTCAAGCTGTTTACACACATTGTTAAAATTTACTGAAACTAACATTTTCCCTTTGGGTACCACTAATTCACCTGTATAATATTTTAAGGTTAAGTTAATTTTTTCTAATGAACAATTTGTGAATAATTTGTTGAAACAATCACTGCTAATACATGAGATGATAGATCCTGTGTCGATCTCCATGGGTATCAACATATCATTATTGACCTTAACATCAACTCTATATGGTCCATATTGCTGCAAAGTATTGATTATCAATGAAAAATTATTTACCTCATCACTGCTGCTGCTACCGTCTTCATACAAGACCTTATCTTCTATAGGGCAAACCTTCCTCAAATGGCCCTGCTGATTACAAGCTCTGCATACATATGACTTGAATCTGCAAAAAATCGCTTCATGACGGCCACCACACTCTACCATTCTCCACTCTACATACAGTAGAACTTATTGGCATCATTGTCTGGCCCTTTTTTACATTCCAACTAGCTCCAACATTCCTTCCAAATGCAGCTTTTCTGAGAGTCTTGCTTACAGTCGCTCCATTAGCGATTTTATACACTTGAGTATCTCTGGTATCGCCTCTTCTGCCTTCCACGAAAGCAGCATCTAGTTCTGCCGCCTCTATCGTGATCGCTAATTTGAAAGCAGATTTCAGTGTCAGATTTTCTTCGGCAAACAACCTCTGACGGATACTGTCGCTCACTAAACTGCACACAAACTGATCGCGTATATTTACTACTTTATTATAAGTATAGATAAATGGCTCTTGAACTAGGAAAATAATCTTTACCTACTTACTACTTTATTATAAGTATAGATAAATGGCTCATAAACTAGGAAAATAATCGTTACCTACTTACTACTCTATTATAAGTATAGAGAAATGGCTCTTGAACTAGGAAAATAATTTTTACCTACTTACTACATTATTATCAGTTTAGATAAATGGCTCTTGAACTAGGAAAATAATCTTTACCTACTTACTACTTTATTATAAGTATAGATAAATGGCTCTTGAACTAGGAAAATAATCTTTACCTACTTACTACTTTTTTATAAGTATAGATAAATGGCTCATGAACTAGGAAAATAATCTTTACCTAGGTAATTACTACCTTATTATAAGTACAGATAAATGGCTCTTGAACTAGGAAAATAATTTTTACCTACTTACTACTTTATTATAAGTACCTATAGATAAATGGCTCATGAACTAGGAAAATAATGATAACTTACATTTTATAAAGCAGTAAGTAACAAAAATCATGTAAAATTAAAATATTGTTAAAACAAGTAAAGTTATTATAAAAATACAAAACAGCCAACTGCGAACAAAATAATTATTGAATACGAGCTAACCACCCACAAAATTAATCACACTAATATTATTAAGGAAAAAGTTTGTATGTATGTAAGATTATGTGTTTTTCTGACTTCTTCACGCTTAAACGGCTAAACAGAATTGGTACGGGAGTAGCTTATAAACTGTATTAACACATGGGCTACGTTTTAACCCGGAAAAAAAGTATGGTTCCTGAGGGACGCGGGTGAAACCGCAGGGCACAGATAGTATGTATATAAATTTAATGTTTCCTTTTTACTTACATATTTTACTTTACTTTAATAGTTCCAATTGCAACATTAGACTACAGTATTTACATTAAATTGAATAATCTAAAATTGAAAATAATGTAAGAATCCTAAATGAAAATTGCTACTGTATAGTTATCATCATCATCATCATAATCATGTTGGCCTTTAGAAGTCCACTGCTGAACATAGGCCTCCTCCAATGTATAGTTATACGAGTTATATATATATGAAATGGTCTTTTAAATACATGTATCTTGATACCTCTCTCGATAAGTTTTAGTAATTTTTTGTTCCATCGGAAATACAATATGGCAGCTGTAAGCCGCCATATTAGTTTCCTTGACATTACATATAGCCTACAGCAATCTCGTGATCAAGACGAATCCAATGATACCACATTTATTAAAATCCATCAAGCCATTTGAGCTGTAGGGCGCGCCTAAGAACATACAAACAAACAAACATACAGACAACCCAAACACATAACCTCATAACCCTCCTCTTTTGGGTAAAAATAACCTCAAGTACTTAACATGAATATAATGTTTTTACAAAAATTAATGTCCAATAAAACTACTTCATTAAAAATTATCTTTTGTAAACGACCACTAAAATTAATTAAATAATTCAACAAGTTCAATATCACATTTTTTTAAATTAAAATGTAATACAATACAAAAATACATTAGAAAGAGTTTTTTGAAGTCGGTACCAAACCGAGCCCAATATCCTTACCAATATTTAAAAGTAAAAACGTTTGTTTGTTTGGGGAGTTTTAACGCGATAACGGCAGGACGGATTTTGATGAAATTTGTAATGGAGATAGCTTATACCCTGGAATAAAATGAAGGATATGGATTACTATCCCGATTTTTTTTAAGCTTCCACGGGAAAATAGGAAAATGTTGATTACTTGCTGTAAGGAACGGTTGTCATGGAAACGAAACAACAAGTCTGTCAAAAAACATCAAGAGCGTTAGTGCTATACCTACTTGGTTTTTAATATCCTTGAAGAACATAGGATGCTTTTATTTCGCGATAAATTGTAGTCCGCGTGGACGAAGTCGCGGGTGAAAGCTAGTTGATAATATAGTTAAGCTTATTACCCGACTACGGCGAAGCAAGGGAAGGGTAATGATGTTAATAGTCTTTGTTTGAATGTATAAATTTATTTATATATGTATGTATGTATGTATATATGTGGATGTTCCAACATAGCGTCGCCCCTATTGGTCAGATTTTGCCAAGCGAGGTGTCTATCGATTTGTATTCAGATATAGAGTGTCCTAGGCTATTTTTATCTGACTACGGCAAAGTAAGGGTTATGTGTTCAAACAAAAAACTTGGTCAGATTTTGACGAGCGAGATTTCAATCGATTTGTCTTCATGTATACAGAATGAATTTTTCAAGTGGGCGTGTATGGCTAAATCAGAAACTATGAGGAATAGCGGAAAGTACTCAAACGAGTCTCGGGCCCAATTTTGATAAAAACTAAAACTGCATCATTGGATTTTGAAAAAAAAAACAATATTCCTAGGTAGGAATCGAACACGTTGATTTTGGAAAAAAAAAACACACACTGTATTATTGCACCATTCGATAGTATCGCTAATAAGGATTGAATTCTGGGAAGAAATGACATACGGCAAACTTAAGGAAAATGTTGGATTTTAATAAACTGATTCATATTTTAAAGTACTTACTGTTTTCATTCATACCTGCATTACCTGTTCCTTGTCCGAAATGATGCTCAATATTTTTCTCGACACAGACCCGCAGCGCGGTCATCTTCACAACATTATGTTCTAATTTCAAATTTTTATTATGCCTTTGCGGTTAAAAGCTACAGTAAAAGAAAAAAATGGAAACAATTGAAATTAGAACGTTGAGTAAATTGGCGCCAATAATTTAGATTTTGTTCCACGTTTCGTTGATTATTACTAACTGTTTGCGTACTGTTTTGTATTGATAATCGTATAGTAAAAGAGATGTTGATTCAGCAGTTTGGTGAACATTTTATTGCAATTTATGGTCCTGTGCCGTGGCCAGCGAGGTCACCGGATCTTACTCCTTAGATTATTTTCTCTGGGGGTATGTAAAAAACGAAATCTTCAAAGACACGCAATTGATGACTTGAAACGAACTTTGGAAAATATTCTAAGCGAAATCAATACTATTTTAATACTGAATGCAGTACAATCCTTGAGACGTCGAATCCAGCTATGTATTGAAAACAACGGTCATCATTTTGAACAATTAATCAGTTATGGTTTAACTATTTTTAGTTAAACATTAGGTCTTTCCTTAAATTTGCCGTATGTAATTTCTTCCCAGAATTCAACCCTTTTTGTGTGTGTGTGTGTTTTTTTTTCCAAAATCAACGTGTTCGATTCCTGCCTAGGAATATAGTTTTTTTTTTTTTTTCAAAAATCCAAAGATGCAGTTTTAGTTTTCATCAAAATCAGGCCCGAGACTCCTTTGAATACTTTTCGCTATTTCTCATAGTTTCTGATTTAGCCAACCACGCCCACTTGAAAAATTCACCTGTATAGTGTCAAACATGTGTCAAAGGATATTTTTTTATCCGACTACGGCAATGTATGGGTTAAGAGTGCAATTGAAAAAAATGGTCCGATTTTGATAAGGGAGTACCAATCGATTTGTTTCCATGAATAAAGTGTTATAGACTGGTTTTTACCCGACTACGGCAAGGCAAAAGAAGGATAATGTGTCCAAACTAAAAAAATCGTCTGATTTAGACAACCGAGGTTTCAATCGATTCGTTTCCATGTATAGCACTCTATATAGATATAGGCTGTTTTTTACCCGACTACGGCAAAGTAAGGGTTATGTGTTCAAAGTAAATACTTGGTCCGATTTTGACAAGTGAGGTACCAATCGATTCGTCTCTATGTATAGAGTGTTATTTGTTATTGAGTGTTTTTCTTACCCGACTAAAGCAAGACAAAGAAGGATAATGTGCTAAAACTAAAAATGTAGTCCGATTTTGACAACCGAGGTTTCAATGGATTCGTCTTCATTGCAAGAGTGTAAAGTCGAATTTAGTTATTTGGAAAAATATTTATATTTCTTGATTTTGAATGGCCTAAGCAAATATCGGCAGAAATATACGCTAACTATAATAGTTAAACTCATTTTAGGATGACGTTTGCAAGTTAAAACCAAAGAAGTAAGATTATTTTTTCTTTGCCAAAGATAAATCCATACCAATATATAACAGTGAAACGTTGTCTGTTTGTTTGTTTGTTTGGGGAGCTTTCACGGGATAACGGCTGAATGGATTTCGATGAAATTTGAAATGGAGATAGCTTATATCCTAGAATAAAACAGAATATTTTTTATCCCGGAAAATTTTAAGTTTTCACGGGAAAACTGGAAAATGTTGATTACTCGCTGTATGGAACGGTAATTATGGAAACGACATAATAAATCTGACAAAAAAAATCAAGAGCTACTTTTGCATTGGTTTTAAATATCCTAGAAGAATAAAGGATGCTTTTTTCGCGATAAATGGTAATACGCGCGGACGAAGTCGTGGGCGGGAAAGCTAGTTACTTATAAAACTACTGAATCAGTTTTGTTGAAAATTATGTGTAACTTCATTAGTAATATTTGCTCAGAGACTGATGAAACTCTTTCAAATAAAATAAAGTCAGAAATCTCGTAGATATGAAGATAAAATAACTCTTCAACGGTCAACAACACGGACACAAAATTTTGTGTAAGCATTCTGTTATCATACCTGGTTTTATGTTTATTATGACAGTCTAAACTCAGGGTTAAGTCCTGACAAGGGAACTCCTCAACGGTTAATGGCACAGACACGAAATGTTTTATACGCCTTTAATTGTGATAGCTCCTTCTAAGTG
Organism: Alsophila aescularia; assembly: GCA_946251855.1. Taxonomy (NCBI): domain Eukaryota; kingdom Metazoa; phylum Arthropoda; class Insecta; order Lepidoptera; family Geometridae; genus Alsophila; species Alsophila aescularia. The sequence goes on along the minus strand of OX276377.1, from coordinate 54,894,707 downwards.
TTACCATGACATGGCTACTGCATAAAAGTTTTTTTTTATTAAAAATATTTCTTAACTTGTTTCACATTCGAACGTACGAAACCATAAAGTACGTAAATCATTCTTTATTTCACTATTTCACAGTGTAGTAAAACATAGCAACTTGATGAGAAGTGTAACAGAACACCAGGTTGATTTGACTTATTCAGCAACTTTAAAATATCTCTTGACACCTATTCGTGTACAGTGTCACCGAGAAATAACGATCCAAAATGTTTCAGAGTGAAATTCAGAGTGGGGGGTTTGCCATAGTCACCACGCTTGGTAGGCGGATTGGTGTTACAAATATGTACTCGGAGGACGCTGCTGCTCTTCTTCCGGTGTGTATTCCCTTAGTCGCCTCTTACCCACGGGAGGATTAGGAGGGGTCTTATTCTAAGCCGAGACCGCCCGGAATCATTAATTGTAATGGAATTATTTTTAATTGGACATCATCACTTATGACCCATCAGTTTATAATTCATCAATTATATAACTATTACATCAAAAATATGATAAACTGATCATAAAGAAAGAGAAATCGATATGTTTCTAGGTTAAAATAGCCATTTGCATTTTGCGTTCAGAAAATAGCTGCGCTTTGAGATAAATGGCGATGCGTCGCGAACGTAAATCGTTGCTCAGATATAATATTTTGCTGTGCAGTCAGTATTTTTTAAGGGAAATAGGCATTTTTTAGTCATTAAGACGTATATTTTTGATTTGCCGTAAAACCCGTTTTAATGTAACTTACCTTTATAAAAATACATGAAAGGACTTTTTCATTTTAGTAATATAACACGCTACTTTCAGAACCTTTTCGTAATAAATTGGGTTAGGTACTTCTGTTTCCTCCTTACTAACTCATATTAAAAGGATTCCTCGAACCTATTCTTTTATTATGGGCCTTCATAAAACTCGCAAGTTTTTTTAATAAAAAAAAACCGACAATATTCGCCAGATATGATTTAAAATGGCCGACATTAAAAAAAGAAGTTATCCTTGCGATGAAATATATCCGGGGAGGATTTTCTCAAGACGTTTATTGAAATATTGCCTGTCGTGAAATATGAGTAAATGGTTTAATATTTTTTAGGGGCTTTTTAACCTTCCAAATTCATTTATGGCATTTACTTCTAATATCTACTTGAGTAAAAATTGAACTTTTGAAACATGTAAGTCTCAACCTGCTATTAAGCTAAAATCGCAAAATCGGTAGGTGTATGAAAATTTGCAATACGAGTATACACTTTATTTTACCATACGAGTAATATTGTGTAGTTTTTGTTTTTTAATTGATGTTGAATTGGAATCCTTGACTGACCTAAACCAAGTAACCCATGAAAAGAGGCCTATTGTTCCCAAAGATGCCATTAGTGAACGCATTAGATATAAATTCCATTAGATACAAACCTCTTGTTATTTTCTGAGACACAAACTCCACACAAGACAAATAAGCAGTCTGTATGCGTCAGACCTGACCGCAAGCCAACGCCCACCTCCTGCAAGTATCAGTACCGGACTTGCGGTTTGACATAAATAATGCACATGATATGTAGGCAGTCTGCTGAGACCCAATATTCGGGGTGATTCGGGGAAGCACGTCCGACGAGGATTCATATTTCATCCCCTAGGACGCCGCAAGGGATGAGCGAAGGGTTGAAACAGTTGTCGAGATATGGTAGAATCATCGGACAAGGAAAAAGAAACAAACGTCCGGTCTTTGGAAATCTTGTTAGATATGGTGATTTTCAATCAATCACATGCTAAAATGTTATAAATAAGATTTTTACTGATAGCATAGATAATTAGTAGAATACGGTGTTTAAAATATCGATAGAAGATAACATTTTGTGGCTTCCTACAAGCTTCCTACATTATGGTATTGAGCACAAATACAAAGATCACCATACTATAGTACTTTTCGCGACCGACTAACCTTCACACTGCTCTGTCACACTGGTGTGATGGTTAGGAAGAAAATTTACTAACTGACATACTAGTATTAAGGATTATGATTAGGGTTCCGTAATCCAACAACGAACCCTTATAGTTTTGCCATTCTGTCTGTCCGTCCGTTTGTCCGTCTGTATGTCAAAAAAAACTAGGGCACTAGCGCATAATACGAATTATTAACAAAATTATCACGTCTATCCTAGGGTTTATTAGTTTACGAGATAAAGCTGACCAAGCTAACGCATTTAATGCCCGCGTTAACTGTGATATATTCCTTAGTGAGAGTCATACCTAATCCAACCGAAAAAACAACTTTGTTGGTGTATAACGTAAAAACTACTAGACCAGTTGCAATGCGGTTTTTACAGTTGGGTAGGGTCCTGGCTAGGAGTCTAAGCGTGTTCGACACGCATATGGCCAGTTTCCTATTATCTTGGTAAAACATCTGACGGAAATTTAGAAAAGAATACGAGAATAGAGCGAACGAAGAATACAGCCTGAGCCTGCAGCCAATATTATGAAAAAGGAAAAATAATAAAGTGAAGAAACCAAGATAAGTAAGAAATGCATAAATAAATTGGTGCATTTAGTTGGAGGGTAAATGATAACAAAATAAATGAACTAAACAAAATATATTTGGGGTTTGAATACGCTCAAAGCTAATCCACTTCATGATGTAGTTTGTTTACAAATATTCAATTTGCGGGATGGTTGATCCACAACGTCGGCTTGAAACCCCTCGTTGGTAATGTTTTATTTATTCCGTTGGGGTACGAAACCGGAATATTAATTTGTTCCGCAAGTACGGTGTAAGCAACATGTGTGGGAAGTCTTAATTACACGACTGCCCAAAAAAGGAGTGTAATGTTTTTGGGATTCATGTATGTTTGTATGTATGTGAGTTTCTTTATTCCACGATAACTTTTAAATGCCTGAACAGATTTAGACGTATGGGGTATCGTTAGAATCCTTACATCCCCCCGAGTAACAAAGAATAATGTTTAAAAAATATATTTAAAGAAACAGCTGTATGGCACCATATTCAAATCGAAAAAGAAACCTTATTTTACAATTTAGGCATCAAAGTGAAGACAAAACTCAAATTGCACATTCCAATAGTATATAATAAAATAGGGTTAGGATATGAGGTACTTTTACAGAGATTGGTATGAGCTGGGTGCTTGCAACAGTGAGGGGATTCCTAAAAATCCGTCAGCTCTGACAGTTTCTTTTGGCTAAGCCCTGCAAACTTAAAGAATTGATATCTTTTGCCACTGAAAAAGCCATAAATAAAAACTGCAAAGCTTATACTAACTAGTCTCAAATAGCAACGTCATAGAATAAAAGCCGAGGCAATGCTACCAAAACTCAAACAAACTTCACGATAGCATTTCTTGTCGACTGAAATATCATGTTGGCTTGACTCTAAACTAAATGACAAAACCAATGCTATGAACTTGTAAAGCTGTTGGTCTACCTATTTTTTTTTTCTATGTGCTATTTGCATTGATGGCGACATTATGTGTACTACAAGTGTATTACTAATCTCTTCGAACGAAACACCTCGCATAATTATGATAGAACTTCACTTACAGGTAAGTTCGATTAATCTATAATTAAAGGGGAAAGATACGGCACGTTTGAATATTACGTAAATAAAAATTGTAATTGATAAAATGACAGCCAAATACACATTCCCAAGTCGTGTTTTACGTGCATCTACAATAAAGAGACGCTAACTGTAGCGCGAGTGAGAGTCACTGCTAACACGTGCTAAAAACACCACTTCTATTGTGATAAATGCCAAAGAATTCCAATTATGTGCACTGCACCTAATTAATATGCAATCCACGATCGAGAAGCTAATACTTAACTTTCACACTTTTAATTATATTTATAGAATAGGATTATGTTATAGACATACATGATTTGTTCTTCCATTAAATGTCTGTCTCGGGATTACAGGAATCTGCACGAGACATCCACGGACAAAGGCACCGCAGACGGTTTCTATATTGTCATACATTGGTCATAAACTATGAATCCTAAATATACGTATATTGAAGAAACTTTATGTAATTGGATTTTTATTTCATCCTACCCGCTTCTGATTTAGACCAAGCTCTCCGCGCTCATAAACTTGCGGATGTCACCCGACTTAAGTTGAAACAATAGTTCCGCGCACCGCGCTGTACTGTCGAGGAAGCGATTCGGTTTCGGAAGTATTTCAATGAAGCACTTGTTTCGCTTTGCTTACTGCGAAGTGGGCACTTGACAGTATTTCATGGAGACAGTTTGGTGAGATATGTGTTTAATTAGTCTACTAAGATGCGGAGACTGCTCCTTTAGCATGAGTTACAGGCGCATTTGTGGACGAAATTGTTAGATTTTGCTTTTGCGTTTCATGACGTCGTTATTGTTTTTAAACTTGCCTTATTTTCACGATCTTATTACCTTCGCCTGTATGTATATAAAGGAATATTCCCACGCTTCTTTTTATAATGACATTAGTTTTCTCGTTAATCACTTTATTCTTATACTAGCTGTGCCCGCGGCTTTGCCCGCGTGGTCATTTTATTTAAAAGTAGCCCACACGTTTTATTCCAGGACCAAAAGCCAAACCACAACCAGACCAGTTGTAGGTTTGGTCCAGGTCCAGAGGACCAGGAGGACCAGGACCAAACCTACAAAGTACAATATTATACTACATTTCTTCAAAATTCGTTCAGCCGTCAAATAGTTTTTTATCGATTGCTCGGCATCTAATCATCGGAATAAGGCACAGCCTTGCCTTTTTATAACGCATATTCTGTGAAGTACGGCACTCCGTACTTCACAGAATATGCGTTATAACACACTTGCACTTCTATGACACTTCATAGAAGTGCACGTATTGCAATGAAATAAACGCATATAATAAAATATGAAATAAACGCATATAATACAATGTGAAATAAACGCTAGAATAAACGGACCGCGTTACCACTGCAAGGCAGTGCGTGCAAGGCCTAAGATACCAAGTACCCCAGTTTTTAAATCAGCGTAAGGGCTTGAGAGCAGGGCCTCGATTCTGTATGACCACTCACGCCAATTCCACGCCACCTGCGTGGAATTAGGGAAGGTGGGTATTTACGCGACCAGGTTTTTAAACCAGTTTTTGGCTTGTAAGTACGCCGCCCTGGTGCCCTGGTCGCCCCGTCCGCACCTACATACTCGGTGGCTGGTTCGGCATGACTTCGGCTGAGTTCGGCCGCACTCGGCCAGCCGGGTCACAAGAAGCTAGGTGGCCGATACATCGCTCAAAAAACTTGCAAGTTTTTTAAGCAAACACAATTGTGCTCTTTATTTACATAAGAGCACGGGTCAATTTCCTATGCAAGTATTTTTTACTTTCAATTCCACGCTTCCAAGTACTTTTTTCGCAAACACGATTGTGCTCCTTATTTATATGGACACGAAGATCAATTTCCTATGCAAGTATTTTCTACTTTCAAGTTGAAAGTATTTTGAACCCTGGTTTTTATAATGAAAGATTCATGACATGAATGAGTTAATTTTTTTTTTAATTTAATAAATTACTATGTTACTATAAATAATTCGCTTAATTTCACTGCGCGTTTTACAACTGAAGTCGACTTGACGACACGATGACGATGAAACGACGTACTTACTGGCACTTTAACTGGATCTTAATAATTACCTACCCTACCTACCTACTTTTTGAGCTTTTTCAACACGATATGAGGATTGATTTGAAAAAATAAAAGTTTTCTATACTTTCTCTGTGAAGAGCAATACAACTAACCATTTTGCCAGTAAAACATTATGAAGAAACCTCCGATATAATTATATAATTAAGTAGGTACGTAGGTAGTACATTATAATATCTCAATGGAAGAAACATAATAAAAATACGTATAATGTATATACATACTCAGAAATCTTGCAACGCTTCGAAGTATTTTTTACGCAAAAGCAATTGTGGTCTTTATTTATGCATACCCACGGATCAATTTCCTATTCAATTATTTTTTACTTTCATTTCAAAAGAGCGATGGTGGCCTAATGGTTCTATAGTGCAATTTAGAATCCAACGATACCGGGTTCAAAACCTAAGCTCCCGCACCAATGACTTTTCGAAGTTATGTGCGGTTTTCCATCGCTCCGTGCTTCGGAGGGCATGTTAAGCTGTCGGTCCCGGCTGTTATTGGTTAATAGCAGTCGTTAAGCCATGTCAGAGGTCCTCGGGCGGCCTGACAAACTCTGACATCAGAGGCCAGCACTACCTCATACGACAAACAAACAACTTCAAGGCTTCAGAGTACTTTTTCACACACGCGATAGTGCTCCTTTTATATATAGAGACAAAGATCAATTTGCTATGCAAGTATTTTCTACTTTCAAGGCTTTCAAGTATTTTGAACCCTGGTTTTTCGCCCTGGTGTTTGAAGATGGACGTACTTGAAAGCCCTGGTGCTGGATATTGCGAGTATGACCCATGCCTACGTGGAATTTGTTCGTGATTCCAATTTCCACGCAGGCAGCGAGGAATTGGCGTCTTAAAATTAGAGAATTAGGCCCCTGGCGGTCGTGCTAGTGTGGGCTGAATCCGAAAGACCTAATAAATTTGAATTTAGCGGGACCCTTGGTTGCAGGAATGAAATGATAGCGTGTTTTAAGGTCAATCAGCGCCATCTAGTTAAATCGGAGGGAGAACTTTGATGCCTTTGGTTTATTCGCTTGAGTTGTTGATGCCATTGTGCTATCTATACTCGTACCAAACTCGTACTATACCATCTCGATTACCTCAGCTTATAAACATAAAAAACCGCACCTAAGTCGGACCATTCGTTTGGATAGCTCCCATTATATATATTGTTTTCAAACAAAACTTGACGGTTTACTTCAGGAAATTACATAAGCCTTAAAAAAACAAAGAAAATGTTGAAAAAGGCACAAAATATGTAAATGCTTATAAATATTGAGGCAAAACATTCATAGCAGCGCGTGGATTCGATCCATGTGCCTCTGGGTTGCAAGCCAGATACCGCTTCTACTGTGCCACTCTGACTTGTGGCATAGGTGCCGAATTTACGGTACCGTTTTATAAATGGATGTGCAATTATTATTCCTTTCAAATTAACATAACTTTAGACTCATATCCCGCAGGAATCCCGTATTTATTCGTGATTAAAAGTATCATTCATTTTAACACATACTATAAACTTTGACTGTGCCAAGTTACTTCAAAATCCGTACGGTAGTTTCAGCGTGATATGTGTTTTTTTAAATAACTTTCAACCCCTATCCTGCGGGAACCAATGTTTTTTTCGGGATAAAAAGTATTCTAAATGTTAATCCATAACATAAGCTATGATTGTGCCAAGTTGCATCAAAATCCGTCGGGTAGTTTCTGCGTGATGCGTGTTCAAAGAGACAGACAGACAGACAGACAGACAGACAGACAGGCAAAAAATAAAAAAAAACCTTTTTGCACTCCTTATCGATTTTGAAGTTCAACTCAATTAAAATTTTAAAAAAATATTTAATGTACAGATTTAGCCCAGTTACAGTTTTATTATAGTATAGAAAATATTTAATGTACAGATTTAGCCCAGTTACAGTTTTATTATAGTATATATTACAATTTATTTTTTACTTGTTTGTTTGGTTTAATAGTATTTAAGTGTGTTTTATAGTTTTTTTATTCTATAATTTATTGTCTTCAAGTTTAAAGACAAGACATAAGTTTAAAAACTAAAACCCGAATACGGTCGGGTAAAAATAGCAAGACATTTTGCGATGAAGACGGATCGATTGATATCTCGCTTGTCAAAATCGTACCAAGTTTTTAGTTTGAACACTTAACCCTTCCGTTGCCTCGCCTTAGTTGGTAAAAAATATATCCTATGATACTCTATACATGAAAACGAATCGGGTAATACCTCACTTGTCTATTATTAGACCAAGTTTTTAGTTTGGACACATAACCCTCACTTCGCATTGCCGTAGTTGGGTAAAAAAAATAGCCTATAACACCCTATACCTGAAGACGAATCAATTGACACCGCTTGTAAAAAACGAACCGATAGGGGCGAGGCTATGGTGAAACATCCCCATAACCACATACTTACATACATACATAGTCTGTTAAACTCATTACTCTTCCCTTGCTTTGTTGTAGTTGGGTAAAAAAGAGCCGTCGCGGGATGCCTGGTAGATGTGTAAGCATCGAATATGGCCGAGCTGAGGCGGAAAGAGCTGACGAGCCACGAGCGCTCGCGTCGTGGTGCCATTAGATGTTTACACATCAAAAGAGTTTTTTATATGTACTACTAGTGGGGAAAAGCCTCCTCTGAGTATTTCATAGTAGATTGACCAACAAGTGCATCAAAAAAGCAATTTTATCCGAGCACGAGGGTAGATATTAAAGTCGAGGATAAAATGACTTGTTTTATAAACGAGTTATGCACTCTGCTGTTCATTTCGATGGCTAAGAAAAAACAGATAAGCAGAACGTAACAAAAATTTCATTAAAAAATATGTATATGGGACTTAAAATAAGCTACTGAACAAGAACTATTACTAATTTGGTGACAGTCTGTCTGTCTGTCTGTCCGCTGTATTTCAAGCATCACGAAAAAACGGCCGAGCCGCATGAAATGCGGTTTTCACTATTAGGTAGCTTTGAATTAAAATCTTGTGTAATTTTTGTCTCAATCCGATGGGAAGAAGCCGAGAAATCGATAAAAAACTATTTGACAGCCGAACAAATTTTGGAGATATGTAGTATTTGTACATTTTAGGTAGGTACTTTTGATCCTGCAATCACACTTATGTTACTCAACCCAGAGAAATGACCAAGCGGGCAAAGCCGCACGCACAGCTAGTATGTGTACATAAATGTATAAGTACCTATTATTTCATGTTTACTTCATCACATATTAACTTTCAGTAATAATGTAAATCAGTAATAACCAAACATTTAAATTTTAATACTGCTAAGAAAAGACGAGGCTTCTTTCCCGGCATTTTTTTAATAACTTTCTTCTTGATTCTTTAGGCAAGAGTCGGAAACCATAGAGAAGTGAAGCATAAAATGCAGTTTAAGTCCGCTTACTTCTAGCAAAAATAAGAATTTTACGAGCATGCGAAGAGAGTATAGTAAAAAATTTGTTTGTTTGTTGGTTTCTCGTATGCGGTAGTGCCGGCCTCTGGTGTCAGAGTTTTTCAAGCCACTCGAGGGCCTCTGAAATGGCTTAATGTTAGATTAATACTTATTGTAAATATAGAAATACATGGTACTTACGTGTTACGTACTGAAAGTAGCCTGATATTTGCATCGAATGTTGTTTACAAGTAACGTTGCTACAAGGTTTATATGTGTTAAGGTAAAGCACGGAGCGATAGAAAACCGCACATACCTTAGACAAAGTCATTGGTGCGGAGCCTAGGATCAAACCCGGTATAGTTGGATTATAAGTTGCATTATAGAACCGTTATACCATCTACCTAAAAAGGTAAAATAACAAAAATAATCAGTAAAAAGTATTATTACTAAAATACTGAGCACAAAGTTACACAGTTGAAGTTTTAATAAAATAACATGCGAAAGCAAAACACCAAACGACGACCGAGGTAAGTTCAGCTCTTTCCTGACTGCTAGGAACACCTGACACCCTGACTGCACATCCTGGATCATACAGAGGGTCGTTTTCTAGGAGCTATATAGCTTCTCCTGTTCCCCGCCCATATGCTGTTCTGCCATTTCCATTCAATTTGGGGCCTTCCATGTATATATGAACGGCTTTAGCAGCCGTAACAGCTCTCTGCTCTCTGTTTATTTTTCTTGTTATTTTTATTATTAGTGCCACCTATGGTCCCATCATATGATTAGGTGAAGCGTCACAATTGGATTAGTCTCATGACAATTCGCTTAATCGATAGCAAAAGTTGGTTACAAACACCTACGGATTAGCCTTGAGGGCGGACTCGCTCCATCCGATACACTCGGGTCGCTTAACTGGAATATCTAATTAGGCCTGGGAAATCTATTTTGCTCGTAATGCACATTGTCTCGAAACATAATTGGATATTATTTGTTTGTCGTATGAGTAGTGCTGGCCTCTGGTGTTAGAGTTATTCAGGCCGCGCGAGCGTGGCCATCTGACATGGCTTAACGACCGCTTTTAATCGATAACAGCCGGGACCAACAGCTTAGCGTGTCCTCCGATGTACGGAGTGACGAAAATTATTGGATGGTCTCTACAGAATCCAATGCCTGGTTGTTAGAATTTTCGTAAATTGCCTGTTTGATATTTATTTGAGTTTTGTTTTGATAACCAATGAAATAAATAATGAGAGCACAGCATATGTAATCACTACGTTTAGGTGAGAGCCCGCTACTGAAGCTAGCTAGAGATCTGAACAAAATCCAAATATGTTGTTTAGTGTGCTGTTTTTTGGGTTAGGGTTAATCAGTGCATGAAGATACTGCACCTAGGTACTGCATAGGTACTGCACCTATCATATTTCTCCACCCGTTTTTCATATCAAAATATCAGTACAATTCATGTTACATAAAGGATAGCTAGAAGAAATGCAAATAAGCATTCAGTTCGCCAAGTGCTTTAATTTTGATGTGCAATAAAGAATTTCTTCTGTCCATCTATTCCTCGCTTCCCATTGTAGAATAGCAAACGTAATCTGGCACTCAAGTGAAAAAGTGTGTACCAAAACCGAAATATAAAAGCCTATTAAAATATGTTTTACCAAAGTCAAAGTATTTTATTGTAAATAGGCAAAAATAATAGCACTTTTACAAGTCAAAATTAACATCTGAACAAAGAGATATACATAAAATATTATAAAAAGATCAAATCAATCCAAATTTAGATAAACTAAGTATTCTTTGAGTTTGAAAACGAAATTTCCCTTTCATGTGCCAACAGAGTTAAATCTCACACTGGAAAAGGAAATACCCTTCTGACTCTACCGGTGCTTCGGAAATACGCCCGTTAGAGAAGAGAGCACCAAGAAACTCTATGGGGATGTATTTTTTCCATATTTGTTCATTCTTTATATTTTTTTTTCAAATGTCACAATTATAATATAACATGTAAACTACAAATATAAAAGGTAAAAGTGACAATGAGATGTCCCACAAACATCAAACAATCATACTGGAAAAAATAAAGTAAAAACTTCGAACTCGATAATTATGTTGTATAAAACGACGTGATCTCATGGTATGTCTGAGACATCTCACAAAGTACTTTGAACATTTCATTCACTTAACGTTAACATCGAAGTTATCACTTATTATTATCATGGAGCTTGGAGACATCAGGCCATGCATTTCTGTCATTAATATAATCATTTACGTTGTAATACTCTTTCTTTATGAGATTTACTGTAACAAAAGTTTTAAACCTATGCATTGGTAATTGATCATTGCCGTCAGGTAACTTATTAAAAAATCGTATACAGTTCCCCATATATGAACCACTAACTTTCTTTAACCGAAATCCAGACACTTTTAGTTTTATTTTTATTTCTAGTATTAAACATATTATTGTTATTATTGTAATATATTATTTTACAATAATTACAATAATACAATTTTGCCTCTACAATTTTCTCTAATGATATTGTTTAAAGTATGACTTGATTAACGTCGGCACCCTTTGTCAGAGACAGCTAATTTTGGTCCGTTAAGCTCTGAGCAGTTTGGTTAATAAACATTTTATTACCCGACTATGGCGAAGCCAGACAGGTCTGATAGTAAAAGCACCCTTCCAATTTTATTTTAAAAGTATATTTCATGAGAATTTCGTAATTAATACCATAGTTTATACGTATTTTTTCCATGGTATAATAATTTAAGTTAACAATTCTGCATTATTTGTCCTCCTCCTTTTTTTAGTTTTTTTCTTTTTGAGTTTCAAAGATTCACATGACAATGTTACCCTCATGTCACATGTATAAAATTTAACTGGCCGCAGCCAAGATATCACACACAGCAACGTTCCTAGCGTAAAAAAGTTTAAGACAAACAGATTTTAATGTACCTAATGTGTTAGTTAAGGCTTAGGAAAGATTCTCCTTGTTTCACTGTTTCATTTTCAGCAGCAATATGCATTAGAAGAGCCATATCTATTCCCCAAAGCGGATATCTCCAGTTCCTATGCTAATATCTAGCGATTAATTAACCAAAATGTTCCGTTCAATTGGCCATTTGTACCGCTTTTGAATAAATAATAAGTTGTGTAACAATTTATCGCTACTTCCTTTTGGGTAAGCTTGCTAAGATTAATTTCCATATAGTCGTGTGAAGGTTTTAGTCATAAAGCAATGGCACGACTAAAAATAATGGCACTATAAAGTGCACTTGCTATTTTCGTGCGAGAATTTTGATATTACTCGTAGACATCTTTTGGAGAAGCCAGTTATCCAGTTTATTTATTGAAGAAGTAAACCGCTGTACTGCTTCACTTTATGTGGTAGCCGTCATGTTTTGACATCTGCAGGGACGCTGTCAATGTGTTGTCCACTCGAATAGAATTCATAACTTTTTGAACTCCATCGTGTAACTCTGAGGGAAGACCGCGAAAGGCAGACGGTGTAAGTTAAATATATCAATCGTCATCACCAGCAGCATCCGGAAGACGTTCACTGCTGAACCTCCCCCGTATCACGCCAAAAAGCAATTTAAAATATCAATAATGTTTAATTGAATATCAAATATGAATAAAATCAAATAATGAAATATCAAAAGTTATTACACTACTAGCTGTGCTCGCGGCTTCGCTCGCGTGGTCATTTCTCTAGGTTAAAAGTACTCTATGTGCTATTCCAAGACCTACAATAAACATTTGATCAAAATTCCTTCAGCCGTTTAAAAGTTTTTTTATCGATTGCTCGGCATCTTATCATTGGATTACGATACCAAGTACCCCAGGTCTTGGTCAAACCCTAAGCTATCCAACACTGAAAACTGCATCGCAATCGGTTTAATAGTTTTTACGTGATGCGCGAACAAACATACAGAAAAACAAACAGACAGACACGAATTTTAAAAATGTTTTTTTCTTGTTCAGTAGCTCAGACCAATTTTTTAAAATTATCTTTGTACAGACTTTTACGTTATTATTGCCTATAGCTGTGCCCGCAGCGTTGCTCGCGTGGTAGTTTTTCTGGGATATAATGATCCTATGAATTATTCCAGTACCAAAGGTACCTACTTACCTGTGTTAACAACCTTCAGTGGCGATCCGACATGGTCGTGATAGGTTAGAAGACGAAGGCGGGAGCGAAGCGTAGCGAGCATAAAGCCCCATTATAGCTAAGAACCATCTTGTTTACCTCAGCTTTGAAACATAAAAACCAGCAGTTAAATTGGTCGATTCGTTTGAAAGGTACGATTTTCACCCCCCTTTTCTCGAAACTCCTCCCTTTTCTCGCCCCCCCACCCCATATAGTTAAGAACCATCTCGATCACATCAGTTTCAAACATAAAAAACCACATCAAAATCGGTACATTTGTTGGAGATCAACGATCCTAACCCCCATCCCCATCCCCCTATCCTCATCCCATTATAGCTAAGAACCATCTCGTTTACCTCAGCTTTCAGATATAAAAAACTCGCAGCTAAATCGGACCATTCGTTTGGACGCTACGATTCTCACCCCCTTTTCTCCCCACCCGCCCCATATAGCTAAGCTAAGAACCATCTCGATCACATTAGCTGTAAAACAAAAAAACCCGCATCAAAATCGGTCCATTCGTTTGGGAGCTTTTTTATGAGGATGCCACAAACACACACACACACACACACACACACACACACACACACACACACTCAACTTATAACACCCGTCTCTTTGTTCGGGGGTGTTCGGGGGTTAAAAATGTAAAACAGCCGCAAGAGGTCGCTTTTTTTATGAGGGAATGTAAATTATGTATGATAATTTATTTCTTTTTTAAACATGCACTTCAGGTAAAACTTACAAATTTACAAAGTAAAGAAAAAAAACAAAGTAAATTGACAGAATTCTTTTCTGTTTTTGAGTTTTTACTAAATTATCTGAATTTGAATTATTGTGACCTATTTTGTTGTAACAATTTGACGGTTTGATTCAGGAAAAAAAAACATTGAAATTGTAAAAATAACGCATACAATATGTAAAAGCATAAAAATATGGAACAAAACATTTCAAAAAGTACGTGATTTCGATCCACGCACGTCTGGGTTGGCAGGGAGAAATGCTCCCACTAAACCAGACAGTATAGTGGCGAGAGGGTCGAAATTATGATACCCTTTTAATGTTTTATTTATATTACATTTATATTACCATAACTTTGAATACCTATCCCGCAGGAACCCTGCATTTTTTGGGTATAAAAAGAATCCATAATTTTAATACATAATATGTACTTTGACTGTGCCAAGTAACATCAAACTCTGACCAGTAGTTTCAGCGTAATATGTGTTCTTTTAAATAACTTTTAACCCCTATCCTGCGGGAACTCATGATTTTTTCGGGATAAAAATTATTCTAAATGTTTTTCCATAACATAAGCTATGATTGTGGCAAGTTGCATCAAAATCCATCTGGTAGTTTCAGCGTGATGCGTGTTCAAAGAGACAGACAGACAGACAGACAGACAGACAGACAGACAAAAACTAAAAAAATATCCTTTTTGCACTCTATATCGATTTTGAAGTTTATCTCAATTATAATTTTCAAAAAATATTTAATGTACAGATTTAGCCCAGTTACAGTTTTATTATAGTACTAGCTGTGCCCGCGGCTTTGCCCGCGTGGTCATTATATGTACTACTAGTGGGGAAAAGCCTCCTCTGAGTATTTCATAGTAGATTGACCAACAAGTGCATCAAAAAAGCAATTTTATCCGAGCACGAGGGTAGATATTAAAGTCGAGGATAAAATGACTTGTTTTATAAACGAGTTATGCACTCTGCTGTTCATTTCGATGGCTAAGAAAAAACAGATAAGCAGAACGTAACAAAAATTTCATTAAAAAATATGTATATGGGACTTAAAATAAGCTACTGAACAAGAACTATTACTAATTTGGTGACAGTCTGTCTGTCTGTCTGTCCGCTGTATTTCAAGCATCATCGAAAAAACGGCCGTGCCGCATGAAATGCGGTTTTCACTATTAGGTAGCTTTGAATTAAAATCTTGTGTAATTTTTGTCTCAATCTGATGGGAAGAAGCCGAGAAATCGATAAAAAACTATTTGACAGCCGAACAAATTTTGGAGATATGTAGTATTTGTACATTTTAGGTAGGTACTTTTGATCCTGCAATCACACTTATGTTACTCAACCCAGAGAAATGACCAAGCGGGCAAAGCCGCACGCACAGCTAGTATGTGTACATAAATGTATAAGTACCTATTATTTCATGTTTACTTCATCACATATTAACTTTCAGTAATAATGTAAATCAGTAATAACCAAACATTTAAATTTTAATACTGCTAAGAAAAGACGAGGCTTCTTTCCCGGCATTTTTTTAATAACTTTCTTCTTGATTCTTTAGGCAAGAGTCGGAAACCATAGAGAAGTGAAGCATAAAATGCAGTTTAAGTCCGCTTACTTCTAGCAAAAATAAGAATTTTACGAGCATGCGAAGAGAGTATAGTAAAAAATTTGTTTGTTTGTTGGTTTCTCGTATGCGGTAGTGCCGGCCTCTGGTGTCAGAGTTTTTCAAGCCACTCGAGGGCCTCTGAAATGGCTTAATGTTAGATTAATACTTATTGTAAATATAGAAATACATGGTACTTACGTGTTACGTACTGAAAGTAGCCTGATATTTGCATCGAATGTTGTTTACAAGTAACGTTGCTACAAGGTTTATATGTGTTAAGGTAAAGCACGGAGCGATAGAAAACCGCACATACCTTAGACAAAGTCATTGGTGCGGAGCCTAGGATCAAACCCGGTATAGTTGGATTATAAGTTGCATTATAGAACCGTTATACCATCTACCTAAAAAGGTAAAATAACAAAAATAATCAGTAAAAAGTATTATTACTAAAATACTGAGCACAAAGTTACACAGTTGAAGTTTTAATAAAATAACATGCGAAAGCAAAACACCAAACGACGACCGAGGTAAGTTCAGCTCTTTCCTGACTGCTAGGAACACCTGACACCCTGACTGCACATCCTGGATCATACAGAGGGTCGTTTTCTAGGAGCTATATAGCTTCTCCTGTTCCCCGCCCATATGCTGTTCTGCCATTTCCATTCAATTTGGGGCCTTCCATGTATATATGAACGGCTTTAGCAGCCGTAACAGCTCTCTGCTCTCTGTTTATTTTTCTTGTTATTTTTATTATTAGTGCCACCTATGGTCCCATCATATGATTAGGTGAAGCGTCACAATTGGATTAGTCTCATGACAATTCGCTTAATCGATAGCAAAAGTTGGTTACAAACACCTACGGATTAGCCTTGAGGGCGGACTCGCTCCATCCGATACACTCGGGTCGCTTAACTGGAATATCTAATTAGGCCTGGGAAATCTATTTTGCTCGTAATGCACATTGTCTCGAAACATAATTGGATATTATTTGTTTGTCGTATGAGTAGTGCTGGCCTCTGGTGTTAGAGTTATTCAGGCCGCGCGAGCGTGGCCATCTGACATGGCTTAACGACCGCTTTTAATCGATAACAGCCGGGACCAACAGCTTAGCGTGTCCTCCGATGTACGGAGTGACGAAAATTATTGGATGGTCTCTACAGAATCCAATGCCTGGTTGTTAGAATTTTCGTAAATTGCCTGTTTGATATTTATTTGAGTTTTGTTTTGATAACCAATGAAATAAATAATGAGAGCACAGCATATGTAATCACTACGTTTAGGTGAGAGCCCGCTACTGAAGCTAGCTAGAGATCTGAACAAAATCCAAATATGTTGTTTAGTGTGCTGTTTTTTGGGTTAGGGTTAATCAGTGCATGAAGATACTGCACCTAGGTACTGCATAGGTACTGCACCTATCATATTTCTCCACCCGTTTTTCATATCAAAATATCAGTACAATTCATGTTACATAAAGGATAGCTAGAAGAAATGCAAATAAGCATTCAGTTCGCCAAGTGCTTTAATTTTGATGTGCAATAAAGAATTTCTTCTGTCCATCTATTCCTCGCTTCCCATTGTAGAATAGCAAACGTAATCTGGCACTCAAGTGAAAAAGTGTGTACCAAAACCGAAATATAAAAGCCTATTAAAATATGTTTTACCAAAGTCAAAGTATTTTATTGTAAATAGGCAAAAATAATAGCACTTTTACAAGTCAAAATTAACATCTGAACAAAGAGATATACATAAAATATTATAAAAAGATCAAATCAATCCAAATTTAGATAAACTAAGTATTCTTTGAGTTTGAAAACGAAATTTCCCTTTCATGTGCCAACAGAGTTAAATCTCACACTGGAAAAGGAAATACCCTTCTGACTCTACCGGTGCTTCGGAAATACGCCCGTTAGAGAAGAGAGCACCAAGAAACTCTATGGGGATGTATTTTTTCCATATTTGTTCATTCTTTATATATTTTTTTTCAAATGTCACAATTATAATATAACATGTAAACTACAAATATAAAAGGTAAAAGTGACAATGAGATGTCCCACAAACATCAAACAATCATACTGGAAAAAATAAAGTAAAAACTTCGAACTCGATAATTATGTTGTATAAAACGACGTGATCTCATGGTATGTCTGAGACATCTCACAAAGTACTTTGAACATTTTATTCACTTAACGTTAACATCGAAGTTATCACTTATTATTATCATGGAGCTTGGAGACATCAGGCCATGCATTTCTGTCATTAATATAATCATTTACGTTGTAATACTCTTTCTTTATGAGATTTACTGTAACAAAAGTTTTAAACCTATGCATTGGTAATTGATCATTGCCGTCAGGTAACTTATTAAAAAATCGTATACAGTTCCCCATATATGAACCACTAACTTTCTTTAACCGAAATCCAGACACTTTTAGTTTTATTTTTATTTCTAGTATTAAACATATTATTGTTATTATTGTAATATATTATTTTACAATAATTACAATAATACAATTTTGCCTCTACAATTTTCTCTAATGATATTGTTTAAAGTATGACTTGATTAACGTCGGCACCCTTTGTCAGAGACAGCTAATTTTGGTCCGTTAAGCTCTGAGCAGTTTGGTTAATAAACATTTTATTACCCGACTATGGCGAAGCCAGACAGGTCTGATAGTAAAAGCACCCTTCCAATTTTATTTTAAAAGTATATTTCATGAGAATTTCGTAATTAATACCATAGTTTATACGTATTTTTTCCATGGTATAATAATTTAAGTTAACAATTCTGCATTATTTGTCCTCCTCCTTTTTTTAGTTTTTTTCATTTTGAGTTTCAAAGATTCACATGACAATGTTACCCTCATGTCACATGTATAAAATTTAACTGGCCGCAGCCAAGATATCACACACAGCAACGTTCCTAGCGTAAAAAAGTTTAAGACAAACAGATTTTAATGTACCTAATGTGTTAGTTAAGGCTTAGGAAAGATTCTCCTTGTTTCACTGTTTCATTTTCAGCAGCAATATGCATTAGAAGAGCCATATCTATTCCCCAAAGCGGATATCTCCAGTTCCTATGCTAATATCTAGCGATTAATTAACCAAAATGTTCCGTTCAATTGGCCATTTGTACCGCTTTTGAATAAATAATAAGTTGTGTAACAATTTATCGCTACTTCCTTTTGGGTAAGCTTGCTAAGATTAATTTCCATATAGTCGTGTGAAGGTTTTAGTCATAAAGCAATGGCACGACTAAAAATAATGGCACTATAAAGTGCACTTGCTATTTTCGTGCGAGAATTTTGATATTACTCGTAGACATCTTTTGGAGAAGCCAGTTATCCAGTTTATTTATTGAAGAAGTAAACCGCTGTACTGCTTCACTTTATGTGGTAGCCGTCATGTTTTGACATCTGCAGGGACGCTGTCAATGTGTTGTCCACTCGAATAGAATTCATAACTTTTTGAACTCCATCGTGTAACTCTGAGGGAAGACCGCGAAAGGCAGACGGTGTAAGTTAAATATATCAATCGTCATCACCAGCAGCATCCGGAAGACGTTCACTGCTGAACCTCCCCCGTATCACGCCAAAAAGCAATTTAAAATATCAATAATGTTTAATTGAATATCAAATATGAATAAAATCAAATAATGAAATATCAAAAGTTATTACACTACTAGCTGTGCTCGCGGCTTCGCTCGCGTGGTCATTTCTCTAGGTTAAAAGTACTCTATGTGCTATTCCAAGACCTACAATAAACATTTGATCAAAATTCCTTCAGCCGTTTAAAAGTGGTTTTATCGATTGCTCGGCATCTTATCATTGGATTACGATACCAAGTACCCCAGGTCTTGGTCAAACCCTAAGCTATCCAACACTGAAAACTGCATCGCAATCGGTTTAATAGTTTTTACGTGATGCGCGAACAAACATACAGAAAAACAAACAGACAGACACGAATTTTAAAAATGTTTTTTTCTTGTTCAGTAGCTCAGACCAATTTTTTTAAATTATCTTTGTACAGACTTTTACGTTATTATTGCCTATAGCTGTGCCCGCAGCGTTGCTCGCGTGGTAGTTTTTCTGGGATATAATGATCCTATGAATTATTCCAGTACCAAAAGTACCAATATAGGTACCTACCTACCTACCTGTGTTAACAACCTTCAGTGGCGATCCGACATGGTCGTAATAGGTTAGAAGACGAAGGCGGGAGCGAAGCGTAGCGAGCATAAAGCCCCATTATAGCTAAGAACCATCTTGTTTACCTCAGCTTTGAAACATAAAAACCAGCAGTTAAATTGGTCGATTCGTTTGAAAGGATTTTCACCCCTTTTTTCTCGAAACTCCTCCCTTTTCTCGCCCCCCCACCCCATATAGTTAAGAACCATCTCGATCACATCAGTTTCAAACATAAAAAACCCGCATCAAAATCGGTTCATTCGTTTGGGAGCTTTTTTATGAGGATGCCACACACACACACACACACACACACACACACACAAACACGCACGCACGCACGCACGCACGCACGCACGCACGCACACACACACACAGTGATACACACCCTAAACTTATAACACCCGTCTCTTTGTTCGGGGGTTAAAAATGTAAAACAGCCGCAAGAGGTCGCTTTTTTTATGAGGGAATGTAAATTATGTATGATAATTTATTTCTTTTTTAAACATGCACTTCAGGTAAAACTTACAAATTTACAAAGTAAAAAAAAACAAAGTAAATTGACAGAATTCTTTTCTGTTTTTGAGTTTTTACTAAATTATCTGAATTTGAATTATTGTGACCTATTTTGTTGTAACAATTTGACGGTTTGATTCAGGAAAAAAAAAGCATTGAAATTGTAAAAATAACGCATACAATATGTAAATGCATAAAAATATGGAACAAAACATTTCAATAAGTACGTGATTTCGATCCACGCACGTCTGGGTTGGCAGGCAGAAATGCTCCCACTAAACCAGACAGTATAGTGGCGAGAGGGTCGAAATTATGATACCCTTTTAATGTTTTATTTATATTACATTTATATTACCATAACTTTGAATACCCCTCCCGCAGGAACCCTGCATTTTTTGGGTATAAAAAGAATCCATAATTTTAATACATAATATGTACTTTGACTGTGCCAAGTAAAATCAAACTCTGACCAGTAGTTTCAGCGTAATACGTGTTCTTTTAAATAACTTTTAACCCCTATCCTGTGGGAACTCATGATTTTTTCGGGATAAAAAGTATTCTAAATGTTAATCCATAACATAAGCTATGATTGTGCCAAGTTGCATCAAAATCCATCTGGTAGTTTCAGCGTGATGCGTGTTCAAAGAGACAGACAGACAGACAGACAGACAGACAGACAGACAGACAGACAGACAGACAAAAATTAAAAAAAAAATTTTTTGCACTCTATATCGATTTAGAAGTTTATCTCAATTATAATTTTCAAAAAATATTTAATGTATAGATTTAGCCCAGTTACAGTTTTATTATAGTATAGATTCATACTATTATTTATTCTGTGGCATAGAATTCTTAGCGTTTGGTAGTTATAACATCACTCATAACCCGTGCAACGCCCTTACAGGGTGTTGAAGCCGCGTAATGATTTAAACGCTATTTCGCATTATTTGTTGGTAACATTATGCTGAAATTAGAAATACAAATTATGAACAGTTTCGAGGGTAATTTGTATAAAATCATTTATTTTGTTGAATTATTTTTATCCAGTGAGGATAGTTTATAGATGTAATTGTTGCTGGCTGGTTTGCCCTCCAGATCTCAACCTCCGTTGACCTAGGAAGCATACAAAAAGCTCTCAAGATCCTTGCATCGATCTGATCTCGAAGGTTGCAGCCCCAGTATCAGAATAATAGAATTTGGACAAAAGTTTCGTGAAGGACGTTCGAATTGTGATTTGGACATACAAGATGGACGGCGCCGGCGCCGTCTACGCGAGAACTCGAGCTGGACATCTGTGAGTGGGCTTGAGACTGTATTACTTCCTCACTGAACTATGTAATCTAATTTATTTGTTTGTACATCGCATTGGGCAACTCCCAAAATATATTACATACACTGCTCCTTCGACTCGCGGAGGAGCACAAGAAAAATTAAAGTCAATAACGCAACAGCTTAAAACTATAGCAGTTATAACATAGCTGTCCAAAAACTACAACGGCTTAATCGTTAACGCTACCCAATTATGCAGTCAGGCATTTGCATAATGTTGCCCGTAAAGTGATATATTCGTATCTTTGTTGTATCCGAATGTTGGCTTAGTTATTGCTGCTATGAGCATAATACGAGTTCTGCTATAAATAACGGGTAGTCACGACTTGTTAGAACTTGTAGCATTTATTAGGACCATTATGGATGTGATACAAAATCTTTATGCTCCAGTGTCAATTTGTATCAATCTAGTTGTTTTGGGGGAAGCGGACAAGATAAACAGGAAAAATAAGGGGTTGTATGAAGATGTACGTAGTTTTTTATGCCTGTAAACGTTGTGCCAAATGTTTGCAGAACCATTTCACTTCATACATGCAATAAGGAAAACACTGAATGGAGGCGACATAGGATTTATGAGAGTATCTAATTATGAGTAAACCCCTCCGGCATTAAATATAATACTAGCCGCGCCCCGCTGCAACGACCGCGTGCGTACTAAAATATCTTCTTAGTGCACAACAACAGTACTCAAGGAATATTTCCTACAAACAAATCTATAGTTCCACTGGTTTAGGCTGCGTGTTGTCTTTCAGTCAGACAGTCAGTCAACAAATATGTCACGTTACTGTTTTGTAGGTAAACTAGCTGCACCCCGCAGCTTCGCCCGCGTGCACACTGCCATTTCCGTCCACCCACTTGGGGATGAAATTTAAAAACAACTTTATTGTTTTGTTGCTTTTCGACAGACTTCTTATTATTTCGTTTACATGGCAACCGTTCCTTACAGCGAGTAATCAACATTTACCATATTCTGGGATAAAAGTATCCTATGTTGGTCTCTATATTATACAGCACCTATTTACAAAGTTTCATCAAAATCGGATCAGTCATTTTGGCGTTAAAACTCCCCAAACAAACAGACAACGTTTCACTTTTATATATTGATGTGGATAGGCATAGATAAGATAATAATCTATACTTATAATAAAGCAATAAGAACGAAAAAGTCTGTAAAAAAACCATGATTTAAAAAAAAATGATCTAATGTACTTAAAATAGCTATTGAACAAAAATTTAACATATTTAAAATTCGTGTTTGTGTGTTTGTCTGTTTATCTGTTAGTCTGTTTGTCTGTATGTTTATTCGCGCATCACGTAATATCTACTGGACCGATTGCAATGCAGTTTTTACTGTTGGATAGCTTAGGGTTTAAATTAAAACTTGTACTTGGTATCTCAATCCGATGACTAGAAGACGAGAAATCGATTTAAACTTTTTGACGGCTGAAGTAATTTTGATCAAATGTTGGTATATTGGAATAGCACATAGAGTAGGTACTTTTAACTAAGAGAAATGACCACGCGTGCAAAGCCTTGGGTACAGCTGGCATAATAATAAAGGATTATTGGTAAACCCCTTTATGTTTTACCTAATATTTTGACTCAAATATTCACATAACCACCTCACTTGGCTCATTAGAAAGGCCTCATGTCCAACTAGATAGTAAGATTTATTAATATTTGCTTGAATCTATGAGGACTTACCAAGCACATACAAAAATTAGTTAAGTGTAAAGCTTCGGTCACACAAAGCGAATGTGATCGCTGCGAGCAATCTCACTTGGTGTGACAGCCTATCCGGAACGACTAAGATGCATTTGCCGCGATTGAAATGGCCGCAAGTTGAATTGGACATATTTTATAAGCACCGCAAGCGAGTTTCTCACTACAATTGCAGCAATTTGCGTACAATATTTCTGTGATCTGTTGGTTCTTCTTCAGACAATTCCTTCAAAAGACTATTAGAAGATTCTATCTTTTCCTTGCAGTCAATCCATTTACCATTTTATTTTCATTCGAGTTGTAGCTTACTCCACTTTTACTCTGCTAGCACCGCATTTGCCAACTGGATTAACTGGTTTGGAAGTGCGCGATGAGGTCCATTACGACATTTCTTTGCTTGTTTACTAACCGACTGTAGAAATTCTCGAGTAACGCGCGAATCACCGTTGCTACATGTGAAAAACAGAGGGCGCTCGCATCGATCTTTTCACAACGAATAACTTGCTTCGTGTGATCGAAGCCTAAGGGAGTTACAAACTTTGTAACATTGTATGTGTATAAATTTATTTTAAAGACTGACTTGAAGAAGTGCTCAATTTGATGTATGTTTTTTTTTTTCGTTTTTTGAACACCGTTTTCTCCGAGCATACTATTAGGACAGCATGCAATTAATCGATTTCTGGACGAGGATTTTTCTGATTGATAGGTTTCTCCGGAATTCCACCAAATTTAATTCATATTAAGTACTTTTTTTAAAGAATTTAATTTTTTGTTCAAACTATTATTCTCTTCCTCAATTTGTGCATTGACTTATCAGTCTCAAAGGCACTGAACATGGCAGCAAAATTAATGAAATAAAGTTATTTACATTCATAGTACGCAGAGAGACAATTTCAGGATTAATTCTTGCTAACCCAAACATCTCGCCCACAAATTATTGACTTTTAAGATGAACCCGTTTCTTAGTCTGGCCAAATTCAACTGATTCGTTTTGTTTACGCCAAATTAACGAATCTGTACGCGCACATTTCGGCTTGAGTTCAATTTTGGTTGGGAAATTAAGTACAGAAATTCAGCACATAAGTTGTTTTCAGCGTAAGTAGATATATAGGCGATAGCAAAAATGTATAGGCGATACTTTATTATTTATTCACCGTGAGACGCGCAGATCTCTGAATCAGCTTGTATTTAACGTTTGTTAACAAGACATAAATTCAAAAACTAAAACCAGACTACGGTCGGGTAAAACATAGCCTAAGACACTCTTGCGATGAAGATGAATCGATTGATACCTCGCTTGACAAAATCGAATCAAATTTTTAGTTAAAACACATAACTCTACCTTTCTTCGGCGTAGTTGGGTAAAAAAATAATCAATGACACTCCATAAACTAGGACGAATCGATTGACACCTTGCTTGTCAAAATCGGATCAAGTTTTTAGTTCGATCACATAACCCTTACTTTGCCTTATCGTAGTCGGATAAGGCACTCTGTACCTAAAGACGAATTGATTGTCACCTAGTTTGTCAAAATCCAACCAATAGGGGCAACGCTATGGTGGAACATCTACATGCTCCCATACATACATACATACATACATACATACATACAGAGACTGTTAAACTCATTACCCTTCCCTTGCTTCGCTGTAGTCGGGTAAAATGGTATGCCAGACATACATTTACGTACCGTATGGCCTTAAAATATTTCCTTGTTTAGGTATAGAGCTCCAGACAGTTTGGATAGTTAACACACTTAACCGAAATTTTGTTGATAAATAGTGGCTCATCACTTTTATTAACTTAGGTAGTACGGAGTAATGTGCAGTTGTCTATGACTGAGGTAGTCATCAACATCAAGTATTATAATTATTTAAAAATAGAACAAAGCTTGTACTCGTATATAGAATACTTTATAGGCAAGCCAAAAATCAATTTAGAATCCGTACTTGAGGAGTCTTATCAAAAGTAGTATTCTGGATATCGTAATTCCTAGTAAATATTCCAACCCTATTTCCAAAAATCCTTTCTTAGACACATCTGCCAACTTTCAAGTCTACAGGTTTTATAGTAATGGAGATTTCGTGATATAGATTATATAACAGTAATTTTGCACAAGGGTCATTATATGTAATTCTCAGTATGAATTGGCATCATCATCATCATCACCATGTCAGCCTTTAGAAGTCCCCTGCTGAACATAGGCCTCCCCCGAACTTCGCTTGCTTGTTCGTGGTTGCCATTCGAGGACCTTTATTCCCCAGCGGTTGTCGGTTCTGTGAACTATATGGCCTGCCCATTGCCACTTCAACTTGCAAACTCTGAGAGCTATGTCGGTAACCTTCGTTCTTCTACGGATTTCCTCATTTATGATTCTATCACGTAGTGAAACACCGAGCATAGCTCTCTCCATTGCACGCTGCGCAGTTCTGAGCTTTTGTATGAGACCAATAGTTAGCGACCACGTCTCAGTGCCGTATGTCATCACTGGCAACACGCACTGATTATAAACTTTCGTCTTGAGGCTCTGCGGTATCTGCGACGAGAAGATATGGCGTAATTTGAACTGGCATATTCGGCACGAATAGGTACTTTACTATAGCTTCACAACAGTGTTCCCAATTCAACGTTCCAAATACGTGGTTACATTAAGCGCTATCTAGCTATTGGTGGCTGGGAAATGGAGGTACTGTATGCTCGTTCAACTAGCGATGGTGTATTAACCAATTCAGACATGTATTTGAAATTCCCATTATGATTTTTAGTACAAAAGATTTTGTAATAGCGACAGATAGATAGATTAAATATTTATTGACATCAAGAAAAATAAAAATATAGTATATCACTTACAAATTATGTTCTATAGGCGTCTTATTGCAAAATTAGTCCTTTATACCTACCAGCAAATCTGCTTTTTTATCATAGAGGCTGTTTTGTTAAGATATTTCATTGATTACCTAGGCACAAAAAAGAGTTACCACTTAAGGAATTCAAGACAACATTGTTTAGGTGGCTTGTTGGAATATGTTATTATTACGCCAGGGAATTTCTTGTATAATTATTATAATTATTAATTTTTTTTATGATTTTTTATAGCAGTTAACGCCTGCTTAGCGTAAATATATATAATAATATCCTAAAGGAAAAATTTGGGTCACGGACGAGATTCAAACTCGCATACTGTGCCTCAGCGCGGCACATGCCTTTACCAATTCGGCAACCAAAACCTATGCGTCGTCATCCAAATCTTTCCACTAGCTTCTTTGAACCCGTCTTATGGGGACGGTAACGCTATCTATTGGTAGTATTACGAACTACCAACCAAACACGACTAATATTGATTAACTTCGTGTCTGAAAGATAACGCCTCCCAAATCTATATTTTTATGATTTTTTATAGCAGTTAACGCCTGCTTAGCGTATATATATATATATATATATATATATATATCATAATTTTCTAATGGAAAAATTTGGGTCATGGACGAGATTCCAACTCGCATACTGTGCCTCAACGTGGCACATGCCTTTACCAATTCCTTTATTATATTATTAATATTATACTAAATATTGTATGTCTGTAATGGACAAATTGTTGATTCTACATTATAGAAGAAAATGGTATCAATAAAATCTATTTGTACACAATTTCTGCAATAAACATTCATTTCATTTCATGAAAGTGATCTCTTCCAGACCTTTTGATAGGAATTATTGAAATTGCAAGGACGGTGGTGTGGTAAAATAGAGATATATTAGGTACTAGCTGTGCCCGTGGCTTTGCCCGCGTGGTCATTTTATTTAAAAGTACATGTTATTTCAGGATCAAAAGTACCTGTAAAGTACAATAAAGGGTCAATTTAGTAACAGTGGATCACTTTTTTTATGAGCCGATAGCATCTCAACTATTAATGTGATTGAATGTAACTTTTTTACTACACATTAGAGAGTTTAATGTAACTAATTGTATTTCTTGTGTACTATTTAATGTGTAAACCTTGTTGGCTTTCAGTAAATTACTAGTTTTAAAAAAAAAGGATTTGACCCACGGTGCACTTAGTGGGGTTCAAAGTGAATCATGTATAACAACACAGTGGTTCGGATAGAATTTAATGTATAAAAAAGCAAGATACATGAAATTTTATTATAATTGAGCAATTATTTTAATCACTTGCATGAAGAACCGTATCAAAATGTTCTTTTAACACTTTTAATATAAAAGTATAATAACTTACTCTTTTTATTATTTGTTAATGCAATATATATCTTATTAATCAACATAGCAACGTTATATAATAAAACCATAGTGCCACAATAAAATGAAGCTTTCTTAAACTAACAAACATAAAAATGCACAATTTCTCTTATTTATAAATGCACTATTTTTGTACTCTAACCACAGTCCACTGTATACCCCAAGTAATTGATCCACTGTCTACCGTACTTCTACTTCTACTTTATACATTTACTTTGGGATATGTAGTTATGTGTTTCTACTGTCGATAGATGATTGAGGTTAACGCCTAATAAAGTACGATACTTGATTATTAGGGTGAAATAATAACTTCAGGCAAATATTGAATACTTTAGAAAATATAAATCAACAATTCTTATCTGGATAATCAATTTTCGCTTCAAACAAACTAGGTAATGGCTTGCGAGTGCTCTGACTAGTTCATACCTGTTCTGTTCGCATTCGAGCGCAACGCTTATGTAAATAGACAAACTTATCTACCTATCCGTCAGCCAGATAGCGCTAAGATTAACTGTACCCATATGATCCACCGTTCCCACATTGACCCTACTACATTTCTTCATTTAAAATTCGTTCAGCCGTCAAATAGTTTTTTATTGATAGCTCGGCTTCTAATCATCGGATTAAGATACCAAGTGCCCCGGTGTTCAAGTCAAACCCTTAGATGTGATGGTGAAAACTGCTCCAGTAGTTATTATGTGATGCCTGAACAAATATACAGACAAACAGACCGACACGATTTAAAAAAAGATATATTCTTGTTCAGTAGGCCTATTTTTTTCACTGTTTCATAACTGTTACATACTATGGTTTTTGGATCTTTCCCTTCACTTGTGATATAAGACATTGCTTCATGCCAAATTACATCATTCTAAGTACCTATACGTATAGGTTTTGATTCCCTTGCGAGTTTCAAAATATACGGCCTAAACGGTCGCATCTTTTGATTGCGCTGACTTAGAAGTTTATTTTTTGCAGCTCCAAGGGATTGCTGACTTGAGTATTTGATATTAATTTCAACAAGATATTATACTTATTCTTGAGACAAAGGGTCTTGACAGACAGACGGACAGACGGACACAAAGTGATCCTTTAATGGTTCCTTTTTCCTTTTGAGGTACGTATCACTAAAAACGTCCTATTTCATAGCTAGTTATGAAAACGGCACAAGGGCGTGCGTCGGCTGTATTTTATTGTTCGTTCGTTGGCTATTATTCTAAGATTGGCTGTGATAATATCGTCTATAAACAGAGTTTCAAAGTAAAACATCAAGTAAAACGCCGAGGAAGATAAGATTTCTTTCAATTTTACGTTTTGCAACACCTTTTTCAAAACAACCCGCTGTTTTACTTCCGTTAAAGTCCCGCAAAGAATTTTCATCAAAAACAACTTTTCAAGTGTCTCAAAAGACGAAGAGACCAAATGCTATTTCAGCCGTGGCGAAAGTTTTTTCGAGAAATGTAAGAGGTAATGAAAAAAGTAAGAAAAGGTTACGGAAAAAGGTGTTACTGCCACGTGCAGGCTGGGAGGGATTGGAGTGTTCATTAACTCATCATGGCTACTCTTAGCAAACCGTCTTACTTATAATGTCAATCTGCAATGTGAATCTCAAATTTCATTTTATTTATGGCCTTTTGTTTGATGAAAATCATATTTTTTCTTTTTTTTTATAGTAATGTTCCCTAATGATATTACAATCTAGCCTTGAATCAAGCCAATAACCAATTTTACTTTAATTTAAACTTAAATGTCTCAACTAAAAATGTGTGCAAAAGCACTTATTGTCTCTTTTAAGGTGAAGACATTTTGTTCATTCGTTCTTTATGTATCTTAGCACTATATTTTACACTAAAATCAATGACACTAAACATTACTCTAGCTCGAACGGTTTTGCTGACAGTAAATAAATACTACGGCAGCATCGCCATTCTTGATAGCTCAAAGGAGTTTAAATAAGTACACGTAGACCAATATGAGCTAGACCTAGATTCTTAATTTAAATACAGTAATATTTTTTTACATTTTACTGCTGTTTTTGAGTACAAAGTATTTAGGTAAGAATTGTTACCTATACTTCAGGAAGGGAAAAAATAGGGGAACCGGTATAGTTATTGGCCGCTTAAGCGACCGAATGCAAGTATAATTTGAATAAAATATAAATGAATGGTTGGTTTTTTTTTTTTTGTTGCATTAACGAATAAACACAACAATATTCTATCGAATATTATTGTGTTTATTCGTTAATGTAGTTTACGTACATTTTTTGCATGTTATCTCTGAATAAATTAAACATAAAAACAGAAACATCAAATACACAGTAATTGGCCGTATCAACGAAGCTATTGTCCATGAAATCGTACAGTTATTGGCCATTTTAAATCTATACTTATAATTAAGTTATAAGTACTATAATGTATGTACAAAGAATATAAGAAAAAAATAAATGGTCTAGGGTACTTAAAATAAGCTACTGATCAATAATTTTTTTTTTTTAAATCGGTCTGTCTGTTTGTCTGAATGTGTCTTCTACTACCTCGTCCAGGGCTTTTTAGTATTATGGGGTATTTTTGTCGAGGTAAATAAATATTAAGCTTTCAGAGCGATTAAGTCCCGTTTAAATATTTAACTATTTTTGGCATTGATACTTTTTCAGTTTGACCTGACAGAATTTTTTTTTTTTGACAAAAATGTAAACAAACGACTTCAAATGCTCGTACTTCGCGAACGCTCGAACCAATTTTTTCTTATTATTGGAACTGGTAAAAAACTACTGAACCGATTCTGATAAAATTTATATGGGACCAATCTGAAAGTATATCCTAGCAAATAAAAAATAAAATGAAATCAGTTCACTAATCACGGAGTTCTGAGATAAAAAAAAAACTCCTTTTTTGAAGTCGGTTAAAAAGGAAACCTTAGTAACCTAGTCCAAAATAAATTAAGAACTATTATAGTAACTGGCCAATTTTTTGTACTGGTTAGTATATGAGTAACACAGAAATTGGCCGAGCCCAGTAACTATTTAGAAACCTGTAAACTGCATGGTATTTGATTAGACCGCGTAACATTGAAATACGAAGTTAATATAATTATAACTAACATTGTTTGCTAAGTTAAGGCTGAATACAGTAATTGGCATACTGGGCCAATTACTATAAATGTACAAAATAACCGTGACAGTTATTGGCTACACATTTTTTTAGGCTATGGAAGACCTTATAGCTATTACACCTCATATACGTTAATCGTGTGCGCGTCATCTGTACATTTTATAAGATTTCTATAACTACACTTCTTTAGGTTATTATCAAAATACCAATTTAAATTTAAACCAATTTAATCTGTGCTCTTAACATTTTTACAACGGGCTTACCTGTTTCTAACCCGGCGCCAAGAAATTTCAAATTTCAAAATAACCACTATATCTAGCGGATTTTTGTTGAAACTTTTGGACAGGTATTAAAAATGTTGGCATTATAATTTTTTAATGTTATTTTTCTCCATAATATTGCTTATTTTATAGTACCAAAGTTGAAATGGCCAATAACTGTATGGGGGCCAATAACTACATCGTTTCCCTACTTTATTTTTTACTTGATTATCTTTCCAATTTAAACGTTACACGTTTCTTGTATTTTTATGTTACCTACGTTATCATATCCCTCAGCACCTCCCAGCCTACTACATTAATAAAGAGAAGCTTCTTTACAAAGATAGAAGAATATTTTAACTGAATTTTACAATGTTGCTCCGAGTAGCTTTTGTAATAGCTTCTATTACTGCGGAATGAAATAATGCTTTAACGTGACCGCTCGCGTCGGTGAACATTGAATGTATTCTGGGGAGGTTAGCGCAAAATAAATAATATTAGTAGCAGCTTGTGTGTTGGAGGGTTAAATTAATGTAGTAGAGCTGTGCAAAATTAGGCTGTAATAGATTTCATTTATGTAGCTTAGAAATGTTTGCTGTTGTTGTTCACTTTTATAGCTGTAGACTTCGCGCGTACAAACTTTTTGCAAACAATCTAGCGGTGCACAGTAGCGCCATCTAGTTATCTTATTGTAAAACTAACATTTATAACTAAGGTGCTCCATCAATCTCTACCTAGTAGGTAAAGGGCTGATTCCACTGGTAGAAACCTAATAGTGAGAAATTTACTGCATTTTGAGGAGCTATTCTGCTCATCATGCCGAAGATCCTCGTCAGATCTTCATAAATGTTTTATGAGACTAACGTAAAGTTAATACCTTTCAAATAAAAAAAGAACCATCGAAATCGGATTTAATATGGCGGAGATATTCAGTAGCCCTCTTTTACCCTTTTTCGGGGGAAGTACCCCCCAATCAAAAATCCCCGACGATTAGAAATTCTAAAAATTCGTGTAACCTGTATACCAAGTTTTGTCTAGATCGGTTGAGAAATGCGACCTGTAGAGGAGAACAGAGATCCGGACAGATGGACATCCTGACATACGAAAGCATTTTTGCCCAAGCTGAAACGGAGGCGCTTCGCTCGCGCTTCCAGCTCGCTCGGTTAATAATGTTATGGCAATTGAAAAACTAAGTTACTACCTGGTATGGATCATGGCGTTTTATGCGTGTATAGATTCAAAAATAGGCCGCAATGCAAACAAATTGCTTATAGGCGCTGCCAGTATATATGCAGCAGTGGATTCTGTGTCAATACAATCGTAATACATAATAAAACAAAACGAATAATAGTTTTTATTAAAAAATGGCCTAAAAACGGATTTATTATTTGAACCCAATCCAAAATTCACTGAACGAGTTCTGATAAAATTTATTTAGGGCTGTTTTGAAATCTATCTACCCTTTCAAATAAAGACATATTCATCCAAATCGGTTTATAAATCCCAGACATTAAAAAATACTTCGAAATGAAAACTCCTAATTTTGGAATTTGATTAAAAAAAGTGGTACAGTGTAGTAGTACAGCGAAAGAAAATTTCGTTGTATTTACAATTTTCCTAAACCTGTTATGTGCCAATATGGGCACACTATAAATATACGTTAATATAGTTATTATAAATATAGTTACTATAAATATAGTTACTATGGTGTTACTAGGAAACCCTTAAAACCAATAAATAATTTGCATAATCTATTTACATATTGTAGGCAGACGTCCAAAGGTAATAAGCCACCGCTTGTTGCGGTCTGCGTTCCGCGCTCGCGCTCGCCGCACATATTTTACAGCAAATGACTCGATAAAACCAAAATTCTAACTGCAACGCTTAGTTGTGTTAGTTGCGGAACTTAAAGGTTATCGCAAACCTAACGCCCCAGCACCGGATTGGCACCGCTTCGACACCGCTTCGGCTAGGTTTCGGCCTGGCTACGGCAAGGCAACGCCGCATTTACGGGTAGGCAACGGCTGGTTGATGGCGGGACGTGGCCAGTAGTTTAGCTATAGTTGTTATGTAACGAGACTACTAGAGTTTTTGTCCCCAGAGGATCCATTAACTGGACTACTGAGATTTTAATTCACAGAAGTCTCGTATCTCGTAGATGACGCACAAACGTGTAATTTTATATTGTTTTTTTTTTCTTTTATTTTATTTTATTTCATTCAGGTTCCTGTATTTGGGTAACATCCTGGCTGGGCTTAAGAAAGCCTGGTAATTTTAGTTGATAAAAAACTTTGTACCCTGTTTTTGTTTTTTTTTTTAACTGAAGGGACAAGTGACCCTAAATAAATATAAATTCTGATCAAAAATATTAAAAAAATCTAGGTTGACCACAAGAAAAAATTACAGTTGTACGTACTTTACACATGACGTACTCGTACATTTTTGATTCAATACATCAGTAGGACCAACAAAAATAGGTTTCTATCGTGGTCTAACTTATTAGTTTAAAGCCGCCATATTGGTTTTCTTGACACTTCATATAACCTATAGCACTGACGTGATCAAGTCGAATCCAATGATACCTCATTTATTAAAATCCATCAAGCCGTTTAAGCTGTAGGATGCGCCTAAGAAACGTACAAACATACAAAAAAAAAAAAAAAAACATACATACAACCCAAACACATAACCCTCCTCAGTCGGGTAAAAATTAGGTAGAGGCTAAATCCTAGTGAGACAGTTTGCAGTCGAGAGCATGCCAGCCACAAGATGAGCGAGGGGTGCTGAACTGGTTTGAAATGCTCGTTAGTTCAATTACGTTTAGTTACACACATGCGTATAGCATGAACTACGATTATCTGTCTGAATACGATGGGTGTGATGTGACGTTTCAAGAAAATAATACAAGGTTTGTATTTAATCGAACGGGAAATCAATAGGAAACTCGGACTTTAAAAAAAGTTAGTACCAAAATTAATAGATTGGCTATTAAAAGTCGAGTTTTTAAAAGGTCAATAATAGGAACAATGTATTATAATTTATAAACGGCATCAAGGAAAGTTTTTGGCGTAAACTATGAATTCTGCTATATGTTTTTGGTTTAATATTATTACATTGTGCCAGACTTTGATAAAGGGGCAGACTTACAGACAGTCAGAAGGATGGAAATACGGAATGGACGATCCTATAATTATATTCAACTTTGCCTCTAAGACCTGCAATAAGATTCTTGGAAAGGCTCATTTTGATCATGTAAGTCGAATAGGGTCCAAACTGGCTTCATACCCCGCGGGTAGCAAAGCTTTTTTGGTCACTGGCCAAGTTGGTTGAAGTGAACTTCTGCCGCCCCTCATTTCCACCATTGATGAAACTTGATGGATCACTGGCTCACACTGCTGAAGAGAAGGCGAATTTATTTGCTTCTCTTTTTGCAGAAGTTTTGTATTTAGATGCTGCCGGCGAGATACTTTCCTGCATTTCTCATTGCGGGGTTTTTATGCCCAAAATATGCATTTTCTAGAGGTTCAAGCCCTAGATGTCAACAAGGTCAATGGTCCTGATGGAATTCCAGTGATTGTGTTGAAAAACTGTGAGCCCGAATCGTCTACCAACTTAACGCGTTTGTACCGCCTTTCCCTTCACTCAGGTAAGTTCCGAAGAGCTTGCCAATCTACAAACAGTACTTAAATAAATAATAGTTTAGAAAAACTAAAAAACACGCTTTATATAGAAAACCAAACTACAAAAATTGAAAATAAATTTTAATAGTGTTAAAAGAAAAAACAGTTTTATTTCAAAAAAATCGTGGGGTGCATGTGTCAATAGTTATAAATATTTCATTGACAGATATGAGAAGCACCCACGCAGAGAGAGGTAATAGTAGACCGTTTGAATTTAGCCTTAGAAGTTGTGTCCTATTGGGGTAATGCTTACCTGGTTATTTTAATGCTACTAAAACACAGGCGGGTTTGTTTTCTGCTAAAAAGAGTCCTCTAAACCGATCTCCTTCTTTTCGTAGTGTAACATTACCAATAGGCGACCATCTGGAGCTTTTGGGTGTCGAACTCACATCGGACCTTAATTTTGGATCTTACATTGAATCCAAAGCCAAGGTAACTGCAAAGAAACTTGGTATTTTGTCTAAGGTACTTCACACCGGGACAGCTTTTAAATCTCCATCAAGCACAGGTCTGATGATCTTGTATGGAGTACTACCTCTGGGACGGTTCTGCCAAGTATCAGCTCGAGGCTTTGGATTCAATTGAGAGATGTGCTATGCTACTCTGGTAAGGAGTAAGCTTCAAAGTCTGACGCATCAAAGTGAGGTCACATGCCTGTTGGTATTCTACAGATTGCACTATGGAGAGTATGCACAAGAACTGCATAATCACCTTTCCATCACCGTACTACAAGACGATCGACAAAGTGCCACCCTTTTATGGACGAAATCCCTCGCACAACAACGAATCTTTACGCGTCTTCATTTATTATAAGAACTGTAATGGAGTGGAATGCTCTGCCCTCATCAGTGTTTCCGGTAAAATATTACACAGGAGTGTTGTCATGTTACAAGTCAAGAGTGAATAGGTATCTACTAGGCAAGAGTGATAAATTCGATAGATGGCGTGGCGTTATCGTCCCCGTAAGACGCATTTAAAAACCGAGAAAAAAAATCGATGGCAGTGTACTTAGTGATCATGGTAGCCGAATTGGTTAAAGGCATGTGCCACGCAGAAGCACACATGATGCGGGTTTGAAACCCATCCGTGATCCAAATTTTTCCTTTAGAAAATTATGTGATAAAATATTTTGTAATCAAAGAGCTCCATATATTATAATATAATCCACTCTCTATAAAACTGCCAATATAATTTGATGAACATTTCCGGGAGAACTAGCAATTCCTAAGTTTTTATTACTTCTCCAATTTTATTCCCCTCTCGAACTTTATGATAGTTATCTTCATTTTATTGACAGGACTCTATAGTACACGAATTTTCAAGTAATACCAAAGTTTTTGCCATTATTTATGCTTGTTTGTTATTTTGTAATGACAGGGACACAAGTGTCCAAAGATACACCAACGGAATGCTTTGTGTCGGGTTTCCATTCGCATGCGCTAGTAGTCAAATTTCATTAAAAAAAATTGCGGTGTAAACTACAAAATCTGAAAACATAAACCGGTTATTTTGACAAAAAATCGACCGGTGTTTGGACATTAAAGACGTCCAACCTCACGAAATTTGCGCAGTGAAGACTCGCCATCATACGGGGCTTTTGCACAGCAAAGGTTCACGTCGAGCCCTATATTGTGACGCATATGACATACATGAAGGTCCTCAAAATGTATTATGCCTATAGAACGCATGCAGTGCAAAGCAGATGCGGAAGGCAAGGAACTGAACGACAATAATTCATCTGCGACGAAAGTCACCCACCCGCTCAGCTGATCCGTACAGTCTGCTTTGCAATGTAAGCCCGTTAGCGAAGCCGAACACCGTACGAATTTTCGACAAAATAATAAGTAGGTAAGAGCCATTATATGTTTTCAAATGATCATGTTGGTTTCTGTAGCAATACTGCAAGATAGCTTGGGTTAAATTTAAAGTTCAATTCTTTTAAACTTTAATAAAAGGATGACCACACAAACTATAAAGCAAAAGAAAAGTGAGACAAAAACATGAATGTAAAAACTTAGCGCAAGCAAAATGTAGCTCAATAAACTTGTAAAATGTCGCAGCTGTTTAATTGAAGAATTTAATAAAATAATCTTATTTAAGGTCCTAATAGATATATACATTGATAAAAGAGTAAAATAATAAGAGTATAATATAAATAAATTGTGAATAACAATAATATGTAGATAATTGGAAAAAAGGGATCATCGTATTTTTTTAAATATGTCTTCTTGATTGGCTATTCGTATTGCAGTTCGAAGGGGCAATACCACCAGCATGTTGAGTACGTTGCAAACTATTGGGCAAGGACACTTGGGCTACTTACAAGCCTATAGCATGTGGGTTGTCCAACTGATTCATGTAGTTAGCTTGTTGTATTATGTAGCATTTAATTAATTGTAACTGAATTTTAGTATTAATCACGTGTAAATGAAACTATATATTTAAATCTCTGCGTAAGCTGTTTTTTACTGTGACTGTTCCATTCACATTGGTAGCAGAGCGATGTCACTTACAAAGTTACAAGTAACGTCATTATAACAAAGACTCTGAAAACGCTTAATGGGCCTTCGTTTTCCACAAAAAGGGCAATTTAGAAAAAATCGTAGGCATTAAACTCAACAAGGCCAACTACGTGAATTTTCCCCATATTCACATAAATTTGCATAAAAGAGGCTAAAATAATATAAGTGGTATTTGACTCGGTTATCATTAAATAATGATTAATCGGCTCTCATCAATCCAAATATAAAATATAAAATTAAATATTATAACACTAATTTTATGACACTTTTGATGCTCGTATTACTTTGATCAAACCACCTAAATAACCTTGCAAAAGCGTATTTTTATTTGTCCATCAGTTTGTGATTACTTAAGAGTACTTTTAAGCTGTTATTTTCTGTCTTCACTTTCACTACCTTGAAATAGCCTGCATTAATCTAGTGATAAACTCCGCAATCACGTAATTACCACATTCTAATGAACGTCAAGCGCTATAAATTTTAAACTGACATGGTCAACAACACTAGAAATAGCGATAGAAACGAGATATATACCTATGTATATTATTTTGTTCCTGAATATTGAGAATTCAAATTAAATACTTCCAGTCTCTACCACTCAAATTTGTTTCTGTTCTTCGAGAAATGAGACCTGCCCTATGCCATTAAAGCTTGCTAATCCTGCAAACCATCAATACATTCATTACACACTGACATAAGTGGAGGTGGAATTGCCCACATCTTCGTTTTTGTTCGCTGTCTTGGTGGGTTATCACCGTGAACTCTTAAGCATCTCTGACAGTTTAAGAAGCATAATGCCCTATTTAAATAAAAGTACTCTGTGTTGAAAGAATGTCGGTTTTCGTACTCTGTTTGATAGATTTATTTAAACTTTAAAAAGCTTCTGAATAAATTGGATGTTGAGCACCTTTTACTTGACGCCATAATTGATATTAATGCTGTTGGAGAGAATAAGAACCTTTTAACATTCAAGCAAAGTATTTGAAAACATTACCTGTAAAAAATTGATATGAGGACTTGGTGTTAAGGCGATTAAGTAAAGCGTGAATATAATTAAAAGTAGGAAGATAAGGGCGCGGACCGCATGAATTTCAACGCACACAATTGGCCTTTTTTGGTCTTAGAAACAGATGGAGTGGCGTTTGTGTAGCACTTGTTAGAAGTGACTCTCATTGCGCTTCAGTTTGCATTTGTATCTCTGTATTTGTTGTTAATGCATATGAAGCACGATGGTGGGAATTTAGCTGTTAAGGTAAGGTTTTTTTTTAAGGAAAAAAACCGTTCAAGTTAGTGTAGTGTACCGTATGAGATAGTGTATTAGTGAGTTATGTGGTACAAGTAAAATGGAGGGTTGCCGATAATGAACTCGTGAACACTTTGATCACAATCACTGATACAAAAACTCGAACGGTACAATACACTAACTTGAACGGTTTTGTTATTTTGTGTCTTCTCACTATGTACATGACTTTTGTGGTAAAGGAGCTGGATTGCCTCGACTTTTAGTTTACATTCGTGGCTTCTGCATACTTTTTAATCACTTTGTTGAGAAACTCTAAGGTCCGATGGAGATCGGCGTTTCTTATGTACTGAGGAGCATTTACAATTTTTCTCTTAACAAACACGTGAATAGTTATATAAATGTTTGTATGATCCATAACTTCATAAACAGTAAACTTTCAATATTCAGTACTCACAACACATTCGATCAATAGATATGTAGGAATCTTTGTTTTGCGACATTTCTCCCCCGGGAGCGCTGTGAATTGTGGCTAACATGTGGATGACCTCAATGTCGATTGCCTGTCATGTTCGCTGTCTATAGCTGGGTAATTTTCATCGCAGCTCAAACTTGATGGTCACACAATTATATTTCCTAAACGGTGCAAGATAGAAATATAATTTGTAAATTGGAGAATAAAACATTTATCAGGCTACAAAATGAATAAAGCTTGTCATAATAGAAGTAAAAATAAAACAAAATTAGCACGAATGTTCAAAAACGGGGGCATTTTTCGTATTCTCATCGTGTCACACTTTCCGTTGCAGTAAAACATTTGGTTACTGCTTCACCAAATTTCAATGTATTTGTATGTTACACATACTAAAGTCATCGTAATTAAATATACTTTACACCTAATACTCTAAGAGAAATCTTTTCATCATTATTTTGAATTTAAAACAACATATGCGACGGTCACACGATTTTAGGTACTTTATATTTTCGTAGTATAATGGCTGGCTAATGAACACATCATCAGCAATCAAACACAGAGTTTGATTCGGTCGAACGTCAGTCGTGTTCCGGCATTGCAGAAGTGAGAAGTGCGGCTCATCGTGCCGTGAGAAAAAAAATTGGTAAGTTTATATTTTTTCTTAGGTGTACCGATCACTTGCGTGGACAACATTTTTGTACATTGTATTTTAGCAATTGAAATAAAAATTTGCTCATTGAAACCCCAAAATATGTGAGGTATTTATATAGTATTTGATTTAAAACGTTATGCCTAACTTTGCAGAAATTTATAAAAAAGGGATATTTTCGTTACCTTCCTGGCAAAACATTTGTGGCGTTTTATCCATGAAGGTGATTATATGCGACGAAATCTCCTATTTGAATGTTAAAAATAACCTGTTTTAAATGTTAAAAATAAGTTGTGTTATTACAATTCAATAAGAATTCAAATTACGCACAATCGTTATAAGTTTAGATACATCATTTCAGTTTGATGTAACTATGTAATTATGTGATAATATTTTATTTAAGAGGATCTGTTTGGGTAAAAATATACTCTGAAATATAATTACCTAGTTAATAATATCACTGTAAAGTTCCTATCTGTCACCTCACCTACATTAATAATGTTTATGATAAAAAAAACACTAAAATTATATAGTTTTAATTAACGTTGTGTATCAGTATACCTATTTTGTAGGATGACCAAACTTAGGACCGAACTGATAATTGTCTCTTTTGTTTACTGATATCTGTTTAATTATGATAATTAGATAATGTGGTTATTTCATGTACATTTAGCCTCATAAAAAAGGTTTTAAATTGTGAGAAAATATTGTCTGTAAAGTTACTGAGTCACTTTCGTGGTTCATCGCGTCTTTTTCATGGCATTTAGAACTTCAATACCATTATTCTTCTAATCGAGACTCACGATTTAATTAATTTACATATGAATTTACTAGTCTTATCAAGCGCTACAGGTTTTTAACAAAAATTATTCAAATAAGCAAAAAATCATATTTGCCACGAAGGTGACGATGAGAATCATGGCGATGAGAATTAGCCACCTATTGAATATCTTGGGAGGACAAACTATTTACCTACCTTCTATACAGAAACTAAATGATAGATAAACTGTACAAAGGAGTTACAGAAGCCTCTATATTACTTAAATTGAAAATGCTTGATCAAATTTTTGAAAGTACCAACAGTTTTATTTCCAACTAGCTGTGCCCGCGGCTTCGCACGCGTATTCATTTCTCCATGTCTTGGTGCTATTCCAAGCTCTAAAATACGAATGTACCAACAATTGATCAAAATTTCTTCAGCCCCTTAAATTATTTTTATCTATTGCTTGGCTCCAAAACTTTGGATTGAGATACCAATTATAACAGTTTTTGAAACTACATCAAAATCGGTCCAGTAGTTTTTACGTTATGTGTGAACGACCAAAAATATAGACAGACAGTCATGTTTTAAATAAATGTTATATTCTTGTTCAGTACCTAGCTTATTTTAAGGGGTTTTACTCTAGATATTTTTTTTTATCTTTCTACAGTTTTTTTTTCGTACTAATTGCTTTATTATAAAAATAGATATTGGGCTGGTCATATCTGTCGAAGGACTGATAACTGTTGGGTTAGACGTGTTCTTGAGTGAAGACCGCGGTCCGGTAAACGTAGTGTAGGGCACCCTCCAGCTAGGTGGAGCGACGATATACGCAAAGTGGCTAGCAGCAGTTGAAAAAGAAGAGCCAAAGATCGGGCTCAGTGGCATGCTTTGGGAGAGGCCTATGTCCAGCAGTGGACTGACACGGGCTGATGATGATGATGTAGTATAGATTAATTCAAAATTAACATAACTTTGGAGCCTTATTCCACAGGAAACCTTTATTTTTTCGGAATAAAAAGTATCCATAATTTAAACCCATCATACAAACTAGTGACTCTGTGAGCTGTGGATCTCGCGCGTACAATTTTTTTTTGCAAACAATCTAGCGGTGAACAGAAGCGCCATCTAGTTACCTTATTGTACAACTAACATTAATAACCATGTGCTCCATCAATCCCTACCTAAAGTAAAGGGCTGATTCCACTGGTAGAAACCTAAACATGAGAAATTTACTGCTATTATGCTCATCACGCAGAAGATCCTCATCAGATCTTCACCAAATTTTTATGAGACTAACTAAAAGCTTCCATTAAAGGAGAGACCACGTTTAGGCAAGCTTAGACCACTTAAAGAGACCACGTTTAGGCAAACGCACCTATGGCCAGGTGGAGTGACGACCTGTGAAAGGTGGCCGGAAGAGAATGGATGAGTGGAGCTGAAGTCCAAGCTCAGTGGCGAGCATTAGGAGAGGCATACGTTCATCAGTTGACAGATATAGGCTGATGATGATGATGATGATGATGAACTTCAAGTTACTACCTTTCAAATAAAAAAAACCCATCGAAATCAGATTTAATAAGGCGGAGATATTCAGTAGCCCCCATGGGAAGTACCAAAATCAAAAATCACCGATGACCAAAAAAATAATTTTAACGTATATACCAAGTTGCGTCTAGATTCTAGATCGGTTGAGTAATGCGACCTGTAGCAGAGAACAGCCGGACAGACGTATTGTTTTTAATATTTTTTATGTAACTCTTTTAT
This sequence comes from Alsophila aescularia, assembly GCA_946251855.1. Classification (NCBI taxonomy): domain Eukaryota; kingdom Metazoa; phylum Arthropoda; class Insecta; order Lepidoptera; family Geometridae; genus Alsophila; species Alsophila aescularia. Next base: position 54,852,646 of record OX276377.1, on the reverse strand, counting down.
TATAATTGTACAAATTAATATATATGTATTTGGTTACAAATAAAAATATTTTCTTTCGCTCTTTCTTTTTTCAGACATCCAGACAACACAATTAGGACTCGGAGACTTGAACAGCTAGTTAATCACACAAATTTAACGGTAAATAAAATAAAAAAGGGTGCAACCCATTTCAAGTGTAAAAATTATTTAAATAGCTTTATTAATTAACTAGCTGTACCCGCGGCTTCGCACACGTGTTCTTTTCTTTAGTTTCAAAGTACCATAATGTGCTATTCCAGGACTAATATACCAACATTTGAACCAAATTTATTCAGCCGTCAAAGTACATTATCAATTGCTCGACTTCTAACTCACCGGATTGAGATACCAATTACACCAGATTTAAATCAAATTCTAAGCTATCTAACAATGAAAACCGCATCGAAATCGGTTCAATAGATTTTACGTGATGCGTGAACAAACAAACAGACAGACAAACAGAAAGAAAGAAAAGATTAACAAAAAAAATATGTTCAATACCTTTTTTAAGCAGCCAAGAGCATTTTTTTCATTTGAATTCATTTAGTAGTTTGGGTGCGATGCGCGGTCAAGATACGGACAAACAGACAGACAAAATTAAAAAGTAAAACTGTTTGGCTTCAGTATCGAATATAGAGAACCATCCAAAAAATACTTTTATTACTTAATTATTAACATAACTTTGGACCCATATCCCGCAGAAACCCTTTACTTTTACGGGATAAAACGTGTCCTTAATTTTAACCCATCATATAACTTAAGACAGTGCCAAGTTGCATCAAAACCTGTCATTACGTTCAGCGTGGTACGTGTTCTTTTAAATAGGTTTCAACCTCTAATAACCCATAATTTTTTCTATATGTAAAGTATCCTATGTCCTACCTCGTAGTACGAACTCAAATCATACCAAGTTGTATTTTGAATACATCCAGTAGTTCCGGCGGCGTGATGCGCGGCTAAGATACAGACTGACAGACATACAGACAATAATGAAAAAAACACACAGTTTAGGCTTCATAACCGAATATAGAGTAATTTCCAAAAAAAAACTCCATATCTTTAATGTACAGAATTTGGACCTATATCCCACAGGAACCCTTTATTTTTTGGGGACGAAATGTATCCATAATTTTCACCTGTCTTATAAACTATGTCTGTATCAAGTTGCATCAACATCCGTCCAATAGTTTCAGCGTGCTAAGTGTTCTTTTAAATAATTTTCCACCCCTATCTTGCAGGAACACTTAATTTTTTCAGGATGAAAAGTATCCAATGTCCTACCTCGAAGTGTGAACTCAAATCATACCAAATTTCATTTGAATTCATTAAGTATTTTCGGCGTGGTGCGCTGCCAAGGTACAGACAGACAGACGGACAGACAGACAGACAGACTGAAAACTAAAAAAATACAGTGTTAGCTTTAGTATTGAATATAGAACAGCCTCCAAAAAAAATTACATAATATCTGCAATTTACAGAATTTTAGACATTATCCTGAAGGAACACTTTATTTTTCGGGATAAAAAGTATCCTCAATTTTTACTCATTACATAAACTATAACTGTGCTACATTTTAACAAAATCCGTCAAGTAGTTTCAGCGTGATACGTGTTCTTTTAAATAACTTCCAACGCCTATCCCGCAGGAACCGTTTAATTTTTCGGGATGGTAAGTATCCTATGTCCTACCTGAAAGTATGAACTCAAATCATACCAAATTACATTTTAATTCATTGAGTATTTTCGGCGTGATCCACTTCCAAGGAACCCAGGAACCCTTTAATTTTTCGGGATGGTAAGTATCCTATGTCCTACCTGAAAGTATGAACTCAAATCATACCAAATTACATTTTAAGTCATTGAGTATTTTCGATGTGATGCTCTTCCAAGGTACAAAGAGACAGACGGACAGACATACAGAACGACAAAAAAAATAAAAATACAGTTTTGGCTTTAGTATTGAATATAGAACGGCCCGCAAAAAAATTTACAAAATATCTTTAATTTACAGAATTTGGGACATTATCCCGCAGGAACTCTTTATATTTTCGGGATAAAAAGTATCCTCAATTTTAACCCATCATATAAACTATAACTGTGCCAAATTGCATCAAAATCCTTTCAGTAGTTTCAGAATGGTAAGTGTTTTTTGAAATAACTTTCAACCCCAATCCTGCAGGAACCCTTTCATTTTTCGGGATAAAAAGTAGCCTATGTCCTACCTCGTAGTATGAACTCAAATCATACCAAATTACATTTTAATTCATTGAGTATTTTCGGCGTGATCCACTTCCAAGGAACCCAGGAACCCTTTAATTTTTCGGGATGGTAAGTATCCTATGTCTTACCTGAAAGTATGAACTCAAATCATACCAAATTACATTTTAAGTCATTGAGTATTTTCGGCGTGATGCATTTCCAAGGTACAGAGAGACAGACGGACAGACATACAGAACGACAAAAAAAATAAAAATACAGTTTTGGCTTTAGTATTGAATATAGAACGGCCCTCAAAAAATTTTCAAAATATCTTTAATTTACAGAATTTGGGACATTATCCCGCAGGAACTCTGTATATTTTCGGGATAAAAAGTATCTTCAATTTTAACCCATCATATAAACTATAACTGTGCCAAATTGCATCAAAATCCTTTCAGTAGTTTCAGAGTGGTAAGTGTTTTTTGAAATAACTTTCAACCCCAATCCTGCAGGAACCCTTTCATTTTTCGGGATAAAAAGTAGCCTATGTCCTACCTCGTAGTATGAACTTGAATCATACAAAGTTTCATTTAAATTCATTCAGTAGTTTCGGCGTGATGCCTAGCCAAGATACAGACAGACAGACAGACAGACAGACAAAAATGAAAAATATATAGTTTTGGCTTCAGTATCGAATCTAGAGTAAGGTCCAAAAAAAAATCTAAATATCTTCAATGTACAGAATTGGACCCGTTACAGTTTTATTATAAGTATATATAGATAGATAATATCTAAGGAAATAGAGATTTTGCAGTCATCAAAATATACTCATATAAGAGTAAAAATAATACTATTGAGATAATATTAACTTTCCATTAAAAATATTGGAAAAAAGTAGTCGCAATGTTAGATTTTGAGATAGCTTTCCCGCCCGCGACATCGTCCGCGCGGAAACAAGTATCCTATGTTCTTCTAGGATATTAAAAAACAATGCACCAATGCTTTTGAAGTTTTTTGAATGACTTGTTATTTCGTTTCCGTGGCAACCGTTCCTTAGAGCGAGTGATCAATATTTTGGATTTTTCGGGATAAAAGTCTTATGTTTTATTCTAGGGTATAAGCTATCTCCATTCCAAATTTCATCAAAATCCGTCCAGCCATTATCGCGTGAAAGCTCCCCAAACAAACAAACAAGCAGACAACGTTTCACTTTTATATATTGGAATGGATTGTTTGAACACGACCCATGCACGAGCGTAACAAACAATGAAAACAGCTAATTCTGTGCGCGCTTATAAAAAACCTACTTTAAGCAATGAATATCTTTTATAAAATGTAAAATCAATATATATATTGATTGTTTGATAATAAAATGATTATGTTAAGTACCCTAGAGGCATTTCTTTAATTATCTGCTTTGTACAGACCATTTCATTCTTATTGCTTTATTATAAGTATAGATGGATAGATAGATAAATATATATATATATATATGTCGGAGACAAGTAACGACGAGCGTAAGCAAATGATGGTTGCATTTGCAAGCTTGTCTACGTTCGGGTATGATCGGCGGCAGTGCGAAGAGAAGCGACGATTAAGGGTTTGGCGAGAACCATGGAGCAGAGCAGTCGTGTTGCACGCGCACGTCGGGAATACCGCGTTATCTCGTCTCAGAATATTCTACCTACCCACCTAGGAAAATTATTGGGTTTTGGAATTAGTAGACTGTTCTTTTTGGTTTGTACCTGTTCACGTGTGATTCATGCCATTTTTTTTTCAGAACTACCGTCATTGGAGTTTTGGTTTTGTCCAGATCACAAGAGAAGTCCTACAAAGTTCTGCTGTGCTTGAATTAAAGCTCAGGGCCCCGATTCTGTAAGCTATTGAACCGCGATAACGCAAGTCGATCGATTGAATTTTTTTGAGAAATTTTCTTATTTACCACTTAAAAGTCCTAGAAGTGTTTTTTTTTATATTCAAAAAATAAAAATATGGAAAATAGAAAAAAACTAAAAAAAACTAAAAACGAAAATTTTAGAAAAATTTTTGCTTGCAGCACTTTTAAGTGGTAAATAAGAAAATTACTCAAAAAAAAAACAATCGATCGACTTGCGTTATCGCGGTTCAATAGCTTACAGAATCGGGGCCCTGCTGTTCTACAACTTCATTTCGCATGATTTCCTCGTAGATTAAGTATTATAGCAGATTTTCAACTTGGCCGGGCGGCTAGAACTATGATTTCGAACTATTTGTGAAAAATTCCCAATGTTTGAAGTGCTGTATCTCAGGTTTTATTAGGCTTATAGAGATGCAATTGCACTCAAATTATAGATAATTATGTTTTCTTTTTTAAATTAAAAATGTCTTTTCCCTGAAAATCACTTTTTAGAAGTGTTAAGCCAAAATCTGAAAAAGGACCGAAAGTTTCGATGTTTTTCGAGCACCACGCAGTTAGCACAGGGCTTTCAAAGCTGCAAATTTAACTTTACACTATTGGTATTTATCCTAATAACATGCCAAAAAAACAGGACTTTTCAGATTATTGCGACCTACGACGTCTTATATGTCCGGCCTAATAGCTTAACTACTGTTGCGCCGATCTCCGGGGGGCACCAGCCGGTCGTGGAAGACGCCGATCGTGCGGGGGGCACCATCTGTCCCGTGGAAGGCACCGATCGTGAGAGACACCAGACGCCGACTGTGGGAGACGCAGAAATCGTTCGTGAGGAGCGGAAGGCACCGTTCGTGGAGAGCACGAGGAGCTGAACGAGGGGAGCGAAGGAGGCGATCCGCGGCGGCACGCGAGTCGACAGTTCGGCGACCCGGGAAGCTACCAGGTTGGTCCGTTCCAAGTCATTTCGAGTCAGCGAGCTGCAGTAGAGAAGGAAATCGGACAGGCCGAACTTATGTACTATTTATGTAAGAGAATTTTGTACTTATAGTTTGAGTATATTAAATCATATGATAAGAATAGTTGAGTTGATCATATTTATGATGCAGAAAAAACTTTGTTAAGTAAAAATACTTTTTGAATTCTTCAGTAAAGGGGAGAGAACCAAGCTTGGATAACATATGTGTGTTTTTATACTATAATAAAGCCGATTGTTATTGAATTATCCGTCTTGATTAAATTACCTCGAATTACCTGAGAAGGAGGTCCGTTTCTAAGCCGGGCAACTGTCTTTCAATGTTAGGTGAACAGAGAAATCCTACTTGGTGTATCGACAGCGGATGCACGGGTCATATGTGCAATGAGAAGAATATGATCAAGGATTCTCACGGCTGGACTCAGAGTTGAATTTAGCTAACATTGAAAGAGTTCAAATTACCGGAACTGGAAAGGTTAGCATATCAGTCGACACGGGTAGCGAAGAGCGCCAGATTGACATTGATAAAGTGTTTTATGTATCAGACTTGCGAACCAAGTTATTATCAGTGGTGAAAATGACAGATCGTGGGTTCGAGGTTCGTTTTAGAAAAAACGATGCAATTGTGATCGACAAGAATGACAAGATTCATATGCGTGCAGACCGTATAGGTAATTTATATCATGTTTGAATGAGTGAAAACAGTGTAAATAATGTTGAGGTGGTACAGAAGCCTATTGACATGTGGCATGAGCGCCTAGGACACCTAAATGAACGTATGTATGTGGCTCTATGAGGTATCAGTCTTTTGATGCAAAAAAAAGTACTTTGTCACTTTTATTGACGATAAATCTAGATGGTGTGAAGTCCACTTCATTGCAAATAAAAGTGACGTCCTAAAAGTATTTAAGGAATATAAGGCCTACGCAGAGAAGTTAACTGGAAAGAAGATAAAGAACTTGCAATCAGATAATGGCCGTAAGTATGTGAACTTACAGTTTGATGACTTTTTGAAGAGAGAAGGAATCAAAAGAAGACTGACAGCACCATACACGCCGCAACAAAACGGTGTTTCAGAGAGGAAAAACCGAACACTGGTTGAGATGGCGCGTTGTATGATGCGGCAGGCAGGTAGCCCGCCTGTGTTTTGGGCTGAAGCAGTAAATACTGCAAATTACATAAGAAACAGATGCCCGACTACAGCGTTGAATGGAGGAATACCATTTACATTATGGAAAGGGAAGAAACCGACAGTTATGTACATGAATGTATTTGGGTCGAAAGTGTACTACAAAGATAAAAGTTCCCAGAAGGGGAAATTTGACTCAAGCTCCGAATTAGGATTTTTTGTGGGATATGATGTACAATCTTAAAGCCTATAGAATACAAGATCCAAAGACCAGAACAATAATAGTGACTCGTGACGTCAAATTTATGAAAAAAACGGCGTTCAGGCAAGAATATAAGGAGATACTTGATAATGAAGGAGATGAAGAGATGAATTGATGATGAAGAGATATTAGTTGACATGAATATGCCTAATGTGAGCCATGAAGAGAAATAAAAAGAGCGTAGAGCTTTTTTGAAAGCAAAAAGAGATGGAACAAGTACATTACAAGTTACAAGTACAAGTTTCATGGGAACGATTGATAGAATCCCCGAAAAGGGGAAGAGGAAGATCGAGATTAGTGCGTACTGTTAACTATAAGACAGATAGCGAAAGTAAGTCAGATGAAGAATTAACAGCGGAGATAGCAACTATTGAACCAATGACGTGGAATGAAATTGAAAAGACAAACGATGTTAATGCCTGGAAAAGTGCTTTAGAGGATGAATATCTGGCACAGATTAAGAATGGCACATGTAAAACCGTGCCCAGACCACCGAATCGTAAAGTCACAGTACTAAAACTACTGGAAAGAAAGTGCGACTCGTCGCGAAGGGATGTTCTTAACGACCAGGGGAGGATATCCAAAAAACGTCTTCTCCCGTCGTGAGGTCATAGCTGCTTTGTCAGCGGAATATGGATTAGAGATCCATCAAATGGACGTAGTGGCAGCTTACCTAAATGGTTCACTGGATGAGGAGGTATTTATGGAAGTACCAGATCAACTATGCGAAGTTATAGACATAGTACTCGCAAACCACAAGATTGGTTCACAGGGAAAAGTCTTAAGTGACAATAAGATACTTCAGACAGCTAAATGCTGGAATAAGGCCCTGAATGAATGTGACAATGGTGTGTGCTTATTAAAGAAATCTCTGTATGGTTTGCGACAATCTAGATTGCAGTGGTATAAGGAGCTCGTGAGGAAGTTTATGAATATTGGCTTTGAGGCAATGCCTCAAGACCCATGTGCGTTTGCTGCAGAAAAAGGTGAGCGAATGATGTTAATTGCTAGTTATGTTGATGATATTGTTCTGGTAACGAATGAAAGTGTATGGTTGTGTGACGTGAAAAAGCAATTATCTAACGCATTTGAGATGAAAGACATGGGAAAATTAATCATTGTTTAGGCATTGAATTTACTCGTGATGAAGATGACAGAGTATACTTAAATCAGAGTGTACATTTAGAAAAAGTTTTAGAACGCTTTGGTATGAGTGAGTGCAAGCCTATAATTACCTCTATGGATGCTAATGTGAAGTTGGAAAAACCGGAATATGTGAAGAACGAAGTAATGAGTATATATACCGGATATGTGAAGAACGAAGTAACATCCTTATCGAAGATTGATAGGTGCTTTAATGTATTTGGCTGTGTCCCCAAGGTCCGACATTGCATATGCTGTAAATTATCTTAGTCAATTTAACAGTAACTATGATGTTGAGCATTGGAAGGCGGCTTAGCGTGTGTTAAGATACCTAAAAGGCACATCAGTTTATGGTTTAGTGTATGAAAGGACAGGTCTACCGTTGTTGGGTGTGGTTGATGCAGACTGGGGTGCGAATATAGTTGACAGTTGTAGGTCGTATTCTGGATTCGCATTTATCTTAGCAGGTGCTCCAATTGCTCTGTCGAGCACGGAATCCGAATACATGGCCCTCTCCGAAGTTCCAAAGGAAGCCATGTATTTGCGTGATATTTTGAATAATGTTGGAATGGAGTGTGATGGCGTGACATTATTTAATGATAACCAGGGTGCAATAAAGCTTGCTCAAAGTAGGAACTATCTCTTGCGTACAAAGCATATTGACGTGAGGCACCACTTTATTCGAGATTTGTGCGAACAAGAAGTGATTACTTTGGTATGATGGATGTATGTAACTAAAGAGGGCTGTAGAATCGCTCACGACTTCGAGGGGAAGCTGTGAGCTATGTAGTACCTACCTGTATGTAGTTATAGGTGTGTGGCAGTCTATGCCGAACATGGCGTCGTAGTATCTATACTTGATTGTGCTCTGCATATATTTTGTCTATTAATACAGTTTATAATTTTCTGAACCTTGCTTATTATTCACCACCCAACAAATTTAATAATGGTTTCGTCCCGTGTATTCTTTGCAACAATCAATTGTTTGTTTTGTTCAATAAACGATCGCGGAATTTATACATATAACTAGCTGATGCCCGCGGCTTTGCACGCGTGGTCATTTCTGTAGGTTAAAAGTACTGCTTGTGCTATTCCAGGACCTAAAATACCAATATACCACATTTGATAAAAATCCTTCAGCCTTCAAAAATATTTTTACCGATTGCTCGGCTTCTACTAATCGGAATGAGATTTAAAGTTGTAAGGTATTACTTAAGTAATACCAGAAAAATAGAAACGAGTAATATATTAATATCTCAATCCGATAAGTTGAAGCAGAGCAGTCGATAAATAAAACTATTTGATCACTGACGTAAATTTGGTATATTGCACTTTATAGGTACTTTGTTCCTGGAATAATACTTTTCGCTACAAAAATGTACACGCGGGCAACGCTACGTTGTGCAAATTTTAGTAAATATAGCAAAACAAAACAATATACCCAACAAACATCGTCATAACATTCAAAGGAACGTATTTTATTCCAATTTTAACCTAAAGTCGCATAATTATATCGCTTTAATATCGAAACAGAAACCACTGCCGGTTCAGTTAATATTCCGACAGGTATCGGCTCGTACGGAACACGTGAACGTGAAACATTACTCAGGGTTGAGGCACTCTATTAACCTAATTGGCCATTAGTCAAAATGAACGGGTATCGTATGCACTAGTGAGTACAGGTGGCGAAATATATATTTTACTTGTACTGTCAGACGTAGAACTATTTAGTCATGATAAAGGTTACCGCTGTCCGGTATGAAATAATTACAAACTAAACGTGATAACTCAGGGCTTAAGCAGGAATTGATGCGCATCACGTGACTCTCGGCTGGACTGGGAGCATTTGGGAAATATCGTCATGTCGTCTCGTCATCGATCTCACAATGCTTAAAGACAAGAATCTTTATCCAGTGCGTCCTACCTGTTATGACATACGGAGCCGAAACGTGAACACTGACTGTGAGGCTGGTCCACATATTTAAAGTCGCTGATCGAGGTTCGCATCCATAATGAGGCGATACAGCAGAAAACGGAAGTCACCAACATAGCTCAAGAATTAGCAAACAGGGCTGGTCACATTATGTCGAAGAACCGATAGCTGGTGGGGCAGGCGAGTTCTTGAGTGGAGAACGCGTATAGGCAAACGTAGTGTAGGATGCGCTCCAACTAGATGGAGTGACGAATTAAGCAAAGTAGCTGGCAGTAGTTACATGAGAAGAGCCGAAGATAGGCTCGGTGGCGCGCATTAGAAGAGGCTTTTGTCTAGCAGTGGACTAATGCAGGCTGTTGATGATGATGATGGTGACTTGATGCTCAATATGTTGCGCAACGACGAGCGACTTTGCCAGAAGACGAGCAGCACACGCTGTACCAGCACTGCACGCGCTTTACCAACCAAGAACTGTTTTAAAGCCTTGTATTTTGTGTATGAACTTTTAGTCACTGACCAAAGTTTTTGTGGTTACTTTCAACGGTCACTAAAGTCAAAGATCATAGAAATCTTTGCTAAAGTCAACATTAGAAACGGGGTATTTACCATGTACCAATTATGAATTTCCGATAATTCAGCTCTGTTGCAAGCGCCGAGATCACTGAGTAACTGAGGAGGGTGTTATTTTTCTACGAGCAGACAAAACGTTCTACCCTTATGCGTGTTCGTGTTTTTTTATTGCCAATATTACCATTGTTCACAATACCACTTCCAACTCGATTTATATCTCGACAAACGACAGTATCTGCTAGTACGTTCTTTCGAAAACGCAAAACAATAGATGTACCTACAATGTACATGTTAAATATTCTGTTTCGTATCTAGACTTAAGTGTTAGCATGCATTAAATACCATGCCAGTTTAAAAAAATACATTCTGAACTGTCACTGGTTAGTGAGTCACACATAAAGTTTACATATACACTATATTGAAGTGAATTGAAATCGGACCCGCTCGACAGATATCCATTTGCTAATCGCTTGCCAATCTACCTTGCAGTTTCAATAGAAGCGATCAATAATAAAGATGTATATTAATTTTTGCCGCTCTTTTAGACAAGCTAATTTTCTCACTTCAAAAAGGAGGTGGTTCTCAATTTGACTGATTTTTCGTATGTCATATCTACCGGATTTCTGAATCGATTGGGATGATCATATTTTATTTTGAAATTGTACTTTACCAGGTTGGTCCCGTATATGTTTATGAAAGTTAGTTAATTGCCTATTTTTTTGTTATTGCTCTTTATTTCTAATTTGAATAAAAAACTAGACTTTCTCATAGCATACCATAAATGTAGCAGTCAATGGTGATAATATCCTGAATTATAAATAGTTAAATTAAGTTGCATAGCAGTGCACCTTCTGCGTTCGCTTTTATCATTGGTTTATCTTTACGACCAGTTGGCAACTTTACTATTTCCTAATGACAAACTTCCAAGACCAAATATTAAAATCAGGGTGGCAATAAAACAAAATAGACCGATACGAGTCCCAATTTATTCGACTCACTATTTTAAAAAATGTACAATAATCGTAAAATCTAAAAACACTGTTCGGTTTCGCAGCTGGCGGCAGAATGCCCGCCATGACAAAATGCAAGTCCTTCGTCAAAATCTGACCATTTTACCGTTGACTATAGTTTTAAATAGCTAAATTATTCTAAAAATATATGAAATTTTATGAAAATATTTTAAAAATTGTTAGTTTACAAATTAGGATGTTTAATAATTGTAATGCACGATAACTGTTTTTCTTATACTCTTACTTTACTAGTCATAATCACAACTTAATATATGAATTTAAATAGAAAAGTAGTTATGCTGCCTTAAAATACTTTTATAATTATGGGTAATCTCCAAAGCAATTACCTATTCACATATGAAATCTAATCAAATCAAATAATATTTGTAATAATTAAATCAAAATTCTAACACAAAGTACACATGAATATAAGAAAAATAACATATATACCGAAAACTAGGTAAAACAAAGTATATTATTAGCTTACTTTCTCTTTAAGCGGCACTTTTCTCCTTCTAATGAACACATACATAAGCTAGACGGATGTTTGGAAGTTGGCCAAACCCCTGGGGCGATCGCGCACCAGCCTCATTTTTGTGGGAAGACACTAATGTAACCTTTTTTGAAAAGCGATTTGTAGTTAGCACAAGTGTTTACACGACACAATACCAGTCTCCTTTTTCTTAAACTCACTTTCTGAAAAGTTAATTCTTGCCTAATTTCAAAGAAAAAGAAATGAATGTCTCTTTTAGGACAAACTGAAATAGTAACGCTTTGTATATTACTGACATCAAAATGTAAAAGTTCTTTTATGGTAATGAAATAACTCAATGCGATCTCAGTTTATCCTTTTATGGTTGAAATACCTCGCACAAGAACGAAGCGTTACGCTTCTTCATTTATTATAAGAACTGCAAAGGAGTGGAATGCCCTGCCCTCGTCAGTGTTTCCGGTAAATTATAACCCCGGTGTGTTCAAGTCAAGAGTGAATAGCTATCTACTAGGCAAGCGTGCTACACCTTCGACCACATCATCGCTTTCCATCAGGTGAGATCGTGGTCAAACGATTGCCTAGTCCGTAAAAAATAATAATAATATATATAACATCATTGAATGCGATACACCTTCTAAACACCAATTGCTTATAAAAGATGTCACTATGTAAAAACATGAACCAATAACATAATAATATCTTGGTAGATATATTTATTTTAACCATGTAGAAAAATGTAGAACGAAAACTGCCTTACTAGCTTCGCGCATTGGAAAAGTAAGTAAACCACAAAAATAAAAACGAATAAAATAATAACGACTTGAAATTGTATAAAACTTAAAATAAAGAAATAATTCAAGCGGAGAGCTGGGTCGGGGATTATTGGTTGGGCCGGGGGTTGGGAGGGGCAGGAAGAAGGGTGGAGGGGAGGGAGACGGGAAGGGTGAGAAGGGGAAAGGGAGGGGGGCAAAATTCAAAGCGCGTTCAAAGCCGCGGGGTGCAGCTAAAAACAATACCAATAAATAACTAAACATATAATATCAGAAGTGGACGAATAACTTTCGAACATACGAGTAGCTCTCCTGGGACACGACGCACCACCCTAATTTTCTCTGACACTAACATGACCTCGTCTGCTCTGGTTGCTGATTTGAATCCCAATGAGTTCATGCAATATATCTTCGAAATATATCTTCCTAAACTCAATGATAGCCCAATGAAAACTTTTAATGAATTTCCAACTATTTCGTGGAGGACGTATGACCACAGAGTGCCGGAAGTGCTAGGTGTTTTATTCTATCAAACTGGCGCATATATCAGTTAGAGAAATTTTCGTGTTGTTCGGGTTCTGAAAAAAATACTCAGATACTTTTGAAAAAGTTTCGTCCTGAATGAGCTCAAAGCTGTTACGGGTAATCATGTACATAGGTAGGTACTGCAAGCTACGCGGAACTAAAAACAATACTTTATCTACACTCATATCGTAATATCCGTATTAACTCAAAAATAGTGGCATAATGACATATTTTATGCACGGCACGCCTTTAATAAGAATAATATATGTATCATAACCCTGCTTTTTTTAACTAAACTATGCTTTAATTAATAAAAAAACATTAAAGCACCGAAATGGCCTCGACCAACGAGGGTTTTGGCTATTTTTACCCATAATTGTACAGTTTGTTGACCCGACCAGGGAAGTTTTATATTCTGTGTGTTCATTTATTATCTATGGGGCGCGTGCACGCATTAAAAAATTACAAATATTCGCAGAAAAGACGTAGATTTGCCGTCGTTAAACTTATTATTTCAAGTGTTATTTATGTGTTTATATAACATGTGAAAGTTTTTGGGTTTAAAAAATGGATAGTAATCATACAGATGAAGATTTGACGCCATCAAATATCCTCGACGTGGCAACAATAATGATCTACTCCCAAATAAGTCAAGGATAACATACGACAACACTTACAAGGAATCTTTGGAGTGGAAAATAGTTTTCAGAAAACTTAATTCCTACATTCAGTACATAAAATACAAGTTAAGGGCTTCTTCACTATCTGTGAAATACTCAAAATTTGAATTACTTTATATAAATGGTTACCTATTTTAATCACATTAGTTTTATTTAAAAATAGATAGAGTATGCAAATGTATAAAATTAGGTATTAAAACACTCGTGTGATACTATTATCACACTAGGTTACGCCTTGAGTGGTAATCCCACAACCGTGTTTTAATAACATATACACGTTTATTATATGACATATATATTTATTTGACTCCAAATTGCTGATCAAGATCACGCACACTCCGTGCGTGATCTTGAACAGCAAGTTCTTCATAGTCGTCTCATAACTAGATTTATTCGCATATTAACATTGTCATAAATAAAACTTCTGTAAATATATTATAACAATGTAGTACAAATTATACTTTTTAACAGTAACATTCAATACTTAGTTTGAGGCCAACCACACCAATATATAATAGTGAAACGATGTTTGTTTGTTTGTTTGCGTCCGCGTGGACGAATTCGCGAGCGAAAGCTAGTATCTTATATACAGCGAAAGTATTATTTCTCGATTAATCGTGTCCTCTTGCGATGCACTATCGCATGAATGCAAAAGATAATCATATACATAGACTAATCCAATCCAAGATCACAGCGCAACAATCGATAACCGTTCAGCGATCTTGAAACGAAGTAGAGATTATATCTGAAAATTATTTGATTTTTGACTACTATTTGTTGAATAATTTCCTAAAGGAAAAATTTGGATCACGGTCGGGGCATGAACCTCATTCCGTGCCTGCTACCGTGATATTGACTCATAATACAAATTTTTCCTTTAGTCTAAGCCTGTCTTACGGGGATGGTAATGAACACACCAACCGAACGCGGCTAATATTGCAATTAATTTCGTGTTGTAAAGATAACGCTTCCCAAATCTAATAATTTAATGATTTTAGCATTAACGCCTGCTTAGCGCAAATATATCTAATAATTTCCATAAGGAAACATTTGGATTACGGACGGGGCTAGAACCCGCCTTTTCGTGCCTCTACACGGCACATGCATTCAAATGTTAGAAAATAAAACTGTAACCGTAATAAACAATCCAATAGCACATGTTTCATTTTGCCACTAAAGCGTCAGATGAGATATTGAAAGCCCGTATGTTGCTATCGCAAACACGTTGCAACGCTTTATGTCACAGAATTGACATTTTATCTCAAACGTGCATTTATCTGTTATGAGTATGGAATAAAATGAATAACTTTTCCATCAGATTTTATGTAGCCTTTCCTATATTTGTTACTAAAAGATGGAGTTTCGAAAGACATGAAAAAGTTCCATTTGAGTTTGACACTCAACTGGCTGCCGTAGTTTATTATCAGAGTGACCTGCCGTGCGTTGCTCGCTCCGCTCGTTGTAGACCTATATTCAAAATTGGCCGGTTGATAATAATCATTACGATGACAATCCTCAGACAATTGGTTTAAATACATTATTAGCTGCATTACTAGCTTCATTACTAGCTACGCTCCGCAGCTTTGCTTGCGTGCAAACTTTGCTACCCCCGTCATCTTTTGAATGAATTTTAAAAACCCCTCCTTATAGCACCCCTGGATTGACATGTATAACTTTGACATCTGTCACTTTGTCATTTTCACCCGCGTGAGTGATGAAAAGTATCCTGTGTTATTCCGGGGTATAAGCTATCTTTATTCCAAATTTCATCAATATCTGTTCAGCCGTTTGAGCGCGATAGACGATAATGATGATGAAAATTATCCTGTATTATTCCAGAGTATAAGCTATCTCCATTCCCAATTTCATCAAAATCCGTTCAGCCGTTTGAGCGTGAAGGATTTAACAAATATACACACAATGCATACAAACCTTCGCTTTTATAATATTAGTGTGATTAAACCAAAACCATCAAAAACATCATATCGTCGTTGATATTGCAAACCGTTCTATGTCAAAAAAATAATTGTTTCGTTTTTCCTCGTTTTGGCCCTAAATCTTAACTATGAACGCACCCGTGAAAACGTTCTATGTGAACAGCCAATCAGAACACTAGATTTTAAACCAATGCAATACGTCACATGTCAAACGTCAAACAATATTGATATTGCAATTGGTTCTATGTTGGCAACGGTTTTTCTAGATGTGTTTTTTGTAATTCCTGAGTTTATTTGGCTGATGAATAGCAAGTTCTTATTGTAGTAACTTGTAAAATTGTGACAAACTGTGCTTGAACTGAAAACTCAAAACCTTTCTTGCGCATTTACTTGCTTTTTTCCTGCTGCCTAAAATGCAACATACAATAATTATTGATTCCTCACAAAAGTTTTGTTGACCCGCTACTTAATACATACCATTTTGTATCTTAAGCTAGAAATTAACATTAATGTGATTATGGTATTTTTGTTCTTAACTAACAAAAACGGCTATTATTTTACGTATGTGTGTTTGTGTTTTTGTATAAAGTTTGCCTGGAAGAGATTGCTATATAGCAATAAGGCCGCCCATTGTATCTTTCATTTATTTGAGTTTATCCTATATATTACATTCTTCTTGGTGTGCAATAAAGTGTTATTGTATTGAATTGTAATGCATTTCTTGCAAGATGGTTTATGGCATACCTAACACTCAAATATTATGACATAGGTCCTATTGAATTTATACTGGTAGGTACTTTTTGTATAGGGTGTAAGATGCTTTGCTTGTTATTCTTATGAATCGATTGGCAAGAGGAAAGAAATTGGTAGACTTGGTAATTGCACAGTGTGTTGCTCAGAGTTCAACCGCTGTGTAGAACTGGATGAAATCACTGGAGTTTCAACCTGTCCTACTTGCTCTCAAGAACAGGTTGACCTGCGACTTTTCGGATTCGGAGTTATTCGAGCCTTCGGATCCTGATTATGTTGTTGAAGATTTACAGGACGCTCCTAGTTATTCCGAAGTTGAAGAAGTTCTAGACAAACAATGTGGCTGGTTAACTTGCAAACGAAAAAGGAACGGCCGTAAGAAAAAAACGAAAGAGTAAAGTTAAAGCAGCTCATAATTACACGCATTATAATATGAAAACGAAGAAGGTGTTTTGTTATCTATGGCACGAGGGTAATGTTGGTCTGGATAGCAATGTGGTTTGTTCCATTTTAAACAAGCATCTAAGATGTGAGCTGGAAAAATGCCTCCAGAATTATTTTATAGAGTGATGGGTATTGCTACCAAAACCGATCGGTCAAATTAGCGAACGCGCTACTTGAATTAGCAATTGAAAATAATGTAACGATAGAGCAGAAGTACCTGGAAGTTGGCCTTACCCAAATGGAGGTGGACTCAATCCACAGTGCCATTGAAAGGAAGCTGCCTCCACATCGCGACATTTATATTCTAGCCGACTATATTAACATCATAAAAAGCGCCAGGACAGATACATTTAATGTGATATTCTTAAACTCCGATGACTTCTCCAAATACAATGGATGGGGGCAAATATTCAAGCATAGGACCAGGAAATAAGAAAAGAACGATCCTGTTGTCTCCGATATGTGCTTTGCAATACTTACCGGAGGGTAAAATTGAATACAAGCTCAAGTTTAAGTATGCGTATGAGTAAGCTAGGTGACTTTCGAATACCGACATGACTACATCGGCCTAGTACCTACACATCACACTTGTCCATCGACATAATAATTAACATAATTGGGTCATCTTCTTCTTCTTTGAACTGCCCACACATTCTAAAAATATAAATTAGTACAGAACTAGTGATTAATGTTAATAACTATTGTATCATTGAACAATTGAACAATTAGAAATTTTAAGACATTGCAATAATGGGTATACATTGTTGAACGACCAAACCAACTTAGTTTCATCACTTTTGTTGCGTATTTTCACTGGAAATGCGTCACAAGTAACAGGCGGCGATGACGTAATCGTAAATATGGTGCAATAATGGCATGACCTTGCGGATTCATAGCGATTCATTCTGGCTCAAACTGGTTCGCGGCGATGCAGCAGTGCAGTCGCACTAGCTCAGGCGCGTGGCCTATATAAGGGAATTTGTCACCATTGCTCAGGCACTCTCATTCCAGCATTCGACGAGTCAACATCACCCGAAGATGCCTCGTGCAGAGGCGAAACACGTGTCGTATTGATGTCAGACGTTTGGTATTTGGATCGAGGTATATGTTTTTATTGTGTTTTTTTATATTATATGTATATGAATATATAAGTGTTTCGATACTTGTATTTGGGTAGGGTTTGTTTAGCTTGGGGGTTTTTTATTGTGTATATATATTTATATATATTATTTGTATATAAGTGTTTTTTCTGGCCTCCAGGCCTTAGCTTCATTTATATTTTTCATTAGTTCAATCTGGGGTAGGGTTTTGTTTAGCGTGGGGTTTTACTTGTGTTAATTTTACCATTTATCATTTGTCTGACTTACAGTTTTGGCGGAAGTAAGCTACATATTTTTATTTTGTTCATTTTTAACTATTGTATCCTTGAACAAATATCCATTAAGTACGTTTTTTTCTTCTCATAAAGATGTTTTTTTTTATTATCATAAATATACCTATATTTAATATGTATTTGCGTCGTAGACTTATCTTCTTTTATTTCTTGTTGTTACTAATAGAAACATTCTAATTAACTAGCATAAAAACTGCTCGTTTACTAATATTTTAAAATCAAAATGTTATATGTCACCGCAATTATACTAATATTAGCCATAGGTTTGATGTCACTTTATCTTTTGCTAGAAATGATATTATTATTAATAAATAGTCTCAAGTTATGCTAAATGTAATTACTAAACAATCATAGAAAACAACTATTCCTATAACTCGATAGTTTCGACAAAAATGAGTTATTTGTCTCTCCTGTAAAGTCAGTCAAAACTGACATTAAACGTATTGCAATATCAACGACGATATTACGATGATAACTATCAACATGCCAAATTTTAACAAAAACAGTTTAGCCGTTTCAACGCCGAGTGTAAAAAAAAAACCACGGACACTTTTGAATTATAACATTAGTAAGACTAGGTTATATGAAGTAAGCTATTTTTTTCTTAGCACTATTCCTTATCTTATTTTAATTGCTCTAGATATTGGTGGCTACTTACTGTTTCCACTTGCCACACTTGACTCGCCAAAATTCATAGAAATTAAAATTAACTACATTTACCTAGCGGTTGTCGGTTCTGCGAACTATATGGCCTGCCCATTGCCACTTCAACTTGCAAACTCTGAGAGCTATCTCGGTAACATTCGTTCTTCTACGGGTTTTTTTTTTGACGACATTGTAGCCATCGCAGGAAGTCGGTGGATGGAGGTGGCACAAGATCGCTCGTCATTGCGCTCTTTTAGGGAGGCCTATGTTCAGCAGTGGACTTCTAAAGGCTGACATGATGATGATGATGATGATGATTACATTTACCTAACTGAAACAACTCACTTTCTCGCAATTTCAGTTGACTATCCGGAATTCTGAACAGACAGACTCCAAGTACTTCCACGGAGATTTCACAAGTCGTGCCTAATCCATGACAGATGTCGCGTCGGGCCCGTCGGATTAACTCCAAAAGATGGAAGTTTCAGCTCGCGCTCATATTTTGTAGGAAATGTATGAGCAGTTTTTCTCTAGGTGTAGTAATTTGTAGGTACTTATGAAGGATTTTATTTCTATACTAGCTTTCGTCCGCTACTTCTTCTGCGCGGACTACAGTTTATCGCGAAAAAAGCATCCTATGTTCTTCTAGGATATTAAATACCAATGCAAAAGTATGTATAGCACCAACGCTCTTGATGATTTTAACAGAATTGTTATTTCGTTTCCACAGCAACCGTTCCTTACAGCGAGTAATCAATATTTTCCAGTTTTTCCGGGAATTTTCCGGGATAAAAAGTATGCTATGTTTTATTCCAGGGTATACGCTACATCCACTCCAAATTTCATCAAAATCCGTCCAGTCGTTATCGTGTTAAAACTCCACAAACAAAAAACAAACTTTTCACTTTTATATATTGGTGAGGATGTTTGGCGCAAAGGTTAACTTTTTACCCACTGGCCTCACAAACTCACAACTAAAAACACAATTAAAAAGAACTCACAATTAAAAAGTACGGGAACGCTTCCGCAAATCCTTCCCCACGGCACAAACAGTTGTTTTTCTTATAGGGTTGAGTAACGAGACGAGCAGGTCGCTTGCCTAATGGTAAGCATCACGCCTGCCATAACAATAGCACCCAGAAGTCTTGCAAAAACTTGCGCGTCACTGCACTGCGCTCGTCACCCTGAGCCTAGTGCTAGGTGGAGGACCTCATACAAACCAAGCTGCTTCCAGACAATCTTTAATATTTTGGTTGTGTAGAAGTGAGCCAAAACCCGGTGCAAACGTGGTTCACATGGATTGTGTTTGAGTCAGTCATATAAATGACTATATGTCAAAAACTGCGCAGTTTACTGAGCTACTGCACAGTGCCAGCATAGTCTTCGCTATTGAAAAAACACTATCCAAATTCAATTGCTAAGCACAGACACGTATTTACAATTTAGACCTAGGATAAGTAATAAACTATTTTCGTTCTAATTTGTTTACCATCCGGCTGCTGCCTTGGGCTTTTATGCTAATTGAGCAAAGTTTGTCAAAGGGTACAGCCAGCAGTTGATGTCCTATGTTTTTGTTTTAAGCGCACGGCTACAAAGTGGTTATCCACTTTCGGAACTGCTGGAAATCGAGATTTAAGGTTTATCGTGATCCTAAAATAATGAGATGAAATAGTGGAAATACCTCGCACAAGAACGAAGCGTTACGTTTCTTCATTTATTATAAGAACTGCAAAGGAGTGGAATGCCCTGCCCTCGTCAGTGTTTCCGGTAAATTATAGCCCAGGTATGTTCAAGTCAAGAGTGAATAGGTATCTACTAGGCAAGCGTGCTACACCTTCGACCACATCATCGCTTTCCATCAGGTGAAATCGTGGTCAAACAATTTTCAAAAGAGCAAAAAAAAAACTGTAATTGACAAAAAGACTGTACAATAAAGTTCATTTAAAAACTAGGGTAACTACTGAAAGTAAGCTACTGAACAAATTTATATGTTGTTTTTCTTACTGTCTGTTTGTCACACCACGTAGGTACCCTGGGGCGGCCTGACGAACTGAGAGACCAGAGGCCAGCACTACCTCATATGACAAACAAACAAACCACGTAAAAACTACTAGACCGATTGCAATGCAATTTTCACTGTTAGATAGCTTAGCTTTTTAAATAAAAACTGATGATACTTGGTATCTCAATATGATGAGTCGCAATTGGTCCAGAAGTTTTCATGTGATGTGCGAACAGACCGAAAGGCAAAATTTAATAAATGACATATTATTGTCAGTTGCTTATGTTTAAGCCCCTTGACCAATTATACCAAGTTTTAATTAAATCACTTTCTTATTTGTCATTCCGGGTGGAATCTTGAAACTCGTTTTGTTCACTTCACGAGTAGCTATCCGACTGAAACTTACAGGGTAGGTCAAACAAGATAACAAAGGACATAAAAAAAAAATGTTGTTTTTTTTTCTAAATTTTCTGCTTGTTTATCAACTATCTTTATTGTATAGACTTGTTGTTACATATTGCTTTATTAGAAGTATTAATAAAATACATGCGTCCATGTAGATAAATTGAATATAGGTAAGCAGAAGAGGTATATGAGGTTACCAATGTGGAAAAACTATTTAAATATAAGAGAACGCTCAAGGTTTTTGTCATTCTAGTAATGATATTCATAGGATTTCATATTCAATTTGTATTTTAATAATACTTTCTTGAGCTTACGTATAAAGTGTATATGTATATATGCAGCTTTAATGTTTCTAAAGATGTTTCGCGAAGTAAGGAACTACTGAATAGACATCTAATTCAAGTGGAAACATGTCGTACAAGTTGGAACAGAAAGCTAATGCAGTGTTCATGATTACGAAAGTGGTGTCTAATTGTCTAAGAAACCAGCAACATCTTTGATAGGAACTTACTACCACAGAATTAAGTAGCGAAATCATTTTCATTCAAATCTTACTCTTCCTTTAATCCAATATCAAAAGTGAAAGAAGCTTGGAATTCCAAAATCATTTCAAATCTACTGTTTTGTTATTTTAGAAGTAAAGTTCGGCGTGTAATTCACCGGTAGCCAGACCCTTCCTAGTATCTTAGGCGCTGCGCCGCGTAGGTGACCAGTCACCAATCTGATTGCTCCTCTGCAAGTAGAAGGAGCGTGTACATTTTTTGAGTGTTCCCAATACGATGTACCAACAAATAAAATAGATTAGATAGCTCAGTAAAGAAGTAATACAGTCGCAAGTCCACACACAGATTTCCAGCTTGGGTTCTCGCGTAGACGGCGCCGTCCACTTGTATGTCCAATCACAAATTGAAAGTCCCACAAAAAACTATTCTCCATATTTAATTGTTCTGGATGTAGCGGAGCCTACCGACGTAGCCTTTTACCGATGGGGCTGCAACCTTCGAGATCAGGTTGATGCGAAGACCCTGAGAGCCTTTGCGTGCTTCATAGGTTGACGTAGGCTGAAAACTGGTCCCCCGTGGGATTCCGCCTTGTCGTGGTGGGGAGCTCTAGTAACCTTGGTTGGCGTCCCTACGGCGAAGCTAAGTGGACCCGAGCCCATGCTGGCAGGGTATAGCCAGCCGGCCCAAGGAGGAGCCACTTCACTGGGCTTTGCTCTCCATGCCTACGCTAAAGTGTCCACAGTGGTTGTCGGTCAGGCCACTGATCAGACCAATCGCAGGGAGAACTCGGGCGTCCAGACATGGAGTGGTCTGGCCAAATTTAATTATTTTGGATGTAGCGGAGCCTACCGACGAAGCCTTTTACCGATGGGGCTGCAACCTTCGAGATTAGGTTGATGCAAAGATCCTGAGAACTTTGCGTGCTTCAGAGGTTGACGTAGGCTGAAAACTGGTCCCCCTGTGGGTTTCCACCTTGTCGTGGTGGTGGGATCTAGTAACCATGGTTGGCGTCCCTAAGGTGAAACTAAGTGGAACCCGGGCCCATGCTGGCAGGGTATAGCCAGCCGGCCCAAGGAGGGGCCGCTTCACTGGGCTTTGGTCTCCAAGCCTACGCTAAAGTGGCCACAGTGGTTGGCGGTCGGGCCACTGATCAGACCCATTGCAGGGAGAACTCGGGCGTCCAGAAAAGCAGTGGTCTGGCGTCCATTTGCGGCTGGTCCCTAGTAGAAGGAGATGGCCCGCTCCCAGCACTACTGTATGGGCAGTAGTGCAGAACAATGGTGCGTGCTCCATGGCTTACTAAATCTAGCGTCGCTGTTCGGTGCAGCGCTAGATAGTCCGCCAGCTGTTCCTGTGGCTGTACTGGGCGGTGGCATAGGGAATAGGGATAGGGAAACTGAAGGAGGAGTTATGGCATATGTCATGTAAGAACTACTGGACCGATTGCAATGCGGTTTTCATAGTTAGATAGCTTTGGATCCTGGCTACGGAACCCTACGTCTATGCGTGTCCCACTTACACTTGGCCGGTTTTCGTTTCATTATATGAATTTCATTCAGTTTCCGTCTGATTGTTTATTCTGTGGTTCCTCACTCCTGAACCATTATTTTGTCATCTATGATATCCTCTTTGGACTTGTCACAGTATAATAAGTAAGAGAAGACCAATACCTCCCACATATTTATCGCTGGCTTACTTACAAGACGGAATAAAAGTTACAGGATTTGAGGAACAAAGGTTGTAATTACAGTAATATTGTATCGTCATGAGGACTGAATTGTGTGAAGTTTCATGAGAATCGATCAAGTAGAAGTATAGCTGAAAAATATTTCGTTAGATTTGAAGTTCTTCTAAGATTTGAAGTTTTTTATATGTTTTTTCATTTTCTTTCTTCTTTTAACAATTTGAGTACCATTGTTCTTAGTATGCCTGCAATGGCGTAACAATATAGAAAACAATATGTCACGGGCCCCCTAGGAAAACCTAATATTTATTAAAAAAGTAGTAAAAAATATTAGTTTAGTATATAATCAATATATGTAGTAAAAAATATTTATTTTTGTATATTATCAATTTTTGATTAGTATTTAAAAAAGGAAGCATTTAGTATAGCATAAAATGGCTCATATACCCTGAATTTCCTTAAGCACGTCAGAGAAAAAACGTCAGTTTGATGAAATTTGCGAGGATGAACGTTGGAGACGTTCATCCCGAAAGCTTGTTTAAAGTGAAAGTAAGTAAGTTTGTATTGGGTATCCTCATTAATCAACTGATTTCGCTATTCCCTGCAATGAAAAAAAAACTGTTTACAACTTCAGTGTCTTACAACCTGCCAAATTGCTAAGTTTAAGTGACACCTATTTATTGGAGAAAGGTTTAGAATTCATTGATATATTAAAAAAAACGAGCGAGCCTTACAGTAGTCACATATGATGTGTAATATCTGACATCTCACCTTGGCAATAAGCAACATTAACATACTCGTACTCTAGCATCGCGCGTGCCCATTGGTCAACTATGAATCAGCAACTACTTCATCGGACTTATCTGATCCTACTTATTGTCAGAAAATCGTATGTCTTGATAGCGCAGCCGGGAAACGTTCGGCTGATAGTCTGAAGTACCTGAGTTCTATTTCAGAATGAAGTGATATTTTGAACTATAAAAAATATGTGGTGGTTTCTAGCTTGATAGCATGTTGATAGTGTGTAACATTTCCGGTTACACACTATCTAACTCTTTTCACGACGTCACTCCCATAGATTTCAGGAAAGCGAGCGGAAAGATATTACACATCAAAAAACATATCTGCCTCATTTGCCAAGGAAATTTTTACTTTTAGACACGAAATAGAAAAACAAACACGTATAAGAGAATTTGCCGATATATTAATCACTAAGAATCATTTTGTCTTTTACCTTGCCTGAAGTGTGTACCAACTGCATTAATGTTATTGCTAAGAACTTTTGTGACTATAGCTAGTGCCGAACGATCATTTTCAAAATTAAAATTAATTAAAACTTATTTCATAAATGCTATGGGACAATAAATGCTACGCAACTTGGCTATTCTAGCCATCGAAAACTCTAAGACTCGTACTTTGAACTTTGATGTTGTCATTGATACTTTTGGAGAACAGATAGCCCTCAAAAATTAAATTTAACGATAAATATTTTGCTAGTTTTTTTTCTTTCATTAGAGTGCGTTACGCTCATTAAATTAGAATTTATGTAATTAATATAAAAAATGCGAAAGCTTGTATGTGTACGTGTGTGTGTGTATTTGTGTATGTGTTTGTTGCTCCTTCACGCTCAAATGGCTGAATTTGGATGAAATTTGGTAAAGATATATAATTAACCAAAAATGCACACAATTATAATAGTGTTGGTACTTGTATACCTACATTCTTATCTACTTTACTTAGTGATTTATAAAAATGAAACTACACCGTTAAGCTGTTTAACATTACGGGAGGGTCCCCATCCGGTGAATTTGCCACGGGCTTCAGATGGTACAGTTACGCCACTGTATGCCAAGGTTGTAAAGATTTGCTATTGCTGAACTTGTCACTGTCCCTAGATTGAAATTCACGCTTCACGCTTGTCGAACCTTTTACTGTTTTGTGTATGCTAGGTAGAATAGAATAATCGAAGGATCCCTACTTTTTGTTTACTGTGTCATAAAATTAGACAGCCGCTTCATTTCCTCTGGGTATATAATATTCCTTTCCTTTAATTTAATTTAATATTACCGCTTCCGAAGCTTTCAAGTTTTTCAAGTTAGTATACTGGGCGTCCGTGCGCAGTGCTTGAGCCAGTTTAATGCAGGGTTTTGAAGGTATTTGGACTTTTTTTTTCCTTCAACAGTGTTCATTTTCTAAAGTTTTACTTACTGGAGTTCAACAAGGAACTACTCGTACTTTAGTTGTTCCTCCAACAGAAATCACTTACTTTGCTCATGTTTCCTAATAATTTTCCTTTGCCGAAAATATGCCGGTGTGACGTGGTGAGTATTGGAAGCCAGTAACCAGATTATCCATTTATAACATTCAAATGCTGAATTCAGGTCACAACGCAACATTTTCGACACCATTTTAGAAGATATAAATATTTCAGCTTCCTGTTATCCTTATTCCCGGATGTTCAATACGAATTTCGTTTGTGATATGAATGTTGATAATACGAACAATCCAAATCCTGATAAAGCCTTGAATCTGAATTGATTTAATCATACTAGCAACACCGGTTGTCGCTAAACAACCTTAAGCTGATTTTAGAAAATCCAAATACCGGCCGGCCGGGATGGCAATACTGGCCGGATGGAAAATTCTTGAAGATAAGTAGGTAGAATATCTTGGCTGTTTTTTTAAAGTCCACGTCACTAAAAAAAATAAGAGTAAAAGTTTAAAGTATCAGAACAGAATTACAGTTGATTTACCCACGCTTTATACAACCCTGATTCATAATTAGAGGCCTAAAATGTAAACAAAGAAATGTCAACAAATTTCATTGTCAAAGTTACAAGGTAGGTGCGCTTAACCTGTTTTAAGCAAAATATTATTTCCATTTCATAATTAGAGGCCTAAAATGAAAACAAAGAAATATCATTAAATTTCAGTGTCAAAGTTACAGGGTAGGTGCGCTCAACCTTTTTTAAACAAAATATTATTTCCATTTCATAATTAGAGGCCTAAAATGTAAACAAAGAAATGTCAACAAATTTCATTGTCAAAGTTACAGTATTAGGTGCGCTCAACCTGTTTTAAACAAAATATAATTCCATTTCATAATTAGAGGTCTAAAATGTAAACAAAGAAATGTCAATAAATTTCATTGTCAAAGTTACAGTGTTAGGTGAATTACGTAGGCCGCAGCCGAAGGATCCAAAAATAACAAAACTATTTGAAACTTATTTAATTTTTATAAGTAGGATTACAACAAGTTCCTATTCTAGGTATGAATGCTACCGATATTAGGTTAACAATGATACTTAATTAAAATAATAAAATGAATAAAGGAAGGAATTGAATGCAGGTGCACAAGTTTCCAGGAATGGAGCTGACTCGGCGACTCGGGTGTCCGGCGAACCGTGTGAGCGTGTCACAATGTTTTGTAGGTAGGTAACTGCGACTTCTTATACTGTGGTTTTCTATGGGTATGATGGCGTAACAGGTGCGCTCAATCTGTACTAAACAAAATATTAATTCTATTTAAAACAGGTACATACTTGTTAATACCCTCAAGTATAAAATGCCTATATTTACCTACCTATTTTAGGGATCTATCACATGAAGTAATTAATATATGTCGGAGATTAAAGAATTATTAAAACGTTGTCAAACACACAGTGATTGGTGGTGACGCCAAAGTATTTAATGTGAATTAATTATTCATATTTTGGGTGGTGCTATCCTTATAATCCTTTTCACCTGCCTAAAACATGCCAGCTTATTACCTTATGCCGCCGGGTGCACTACCTAGCGCCAGAATGGATTGTATTTGTGAGTTGTCAGTTCAGTTCACTATAAGTTTCGTTTCGAATGCGATACGGACCCGTTGCTTTAAGACTATCACTTGCCGGAAAGCATATCTTCCAGATTCCCCAGTTGCAGTGTGGCTTTATAAACTGTATTCGGTAATCGCGCATTCGCAAGTGCTTCGAAGAGTTGGAGACGTTTCTCTGGAGAACCGGGATTGTGCCCCTCGTGCGTGGTGCGTGCACGTTGCTGCCGCTGTTCTTCTGGACTCCTGTGACTGTGCTCGGTCTTCGCCCCTGCTCGAGGTATGTGCTGCATGTCCCGTCTTTCCCTTCCTTTCTTATATTTGATTGCACGTACCATTGCATTAGAAATACGTTCACGTTTGTCGGAGATTTAATAAGTATATTTAGGCACGATTAATTGGAACAGACAGAAAAACAAAATGACGCCGATTTCACAAAATTATCTGAAAGAAAAAAAACCTTGCACAAACGTATCATTCAATTTTTTAAATAATTCACGTTTTTCATGTTATAATTTAAAATCAATTAATAATAATGTTTATCAATAAATTATGGATTGCACAGTTTTCTAACATTTTTTTCGTTCTGTCAACCCCTTTGTTTACATTTTTGGCCTCCAGTTATGAATCAGAATATAGTTAAAATGCATTTTAACAATAAAGTTAGGATTTCTCTTCTGGTGAAACCAAGATAAAAATATGAATATGTTTTATTCTAACTTTAATTATATGTGTTCATTTTATTTCGAAAAATACAGGGTTTTTTTTTCATGCAATCGAGTAACACCTAGGATGATCAAAAGCTTGTGCTATGTTTATAAATTCAAATACCGACTGACCTTGCAGTGACATAGGTATTCAAACAACTAAACAATGATCCCTATTTGCAGTGCAAACGCCTGCTGGGTAACTCCCAGTATTTGGAGTGTCTAAATCTGTCTTTAGTGTTCGAATCGGAACCATTATTGGCTCGATGATTTTAGATTGGTGCAGTAAATAAAAAGTAAAAAATATAACTAAATAAACCTGGGTTGTTTGTGGTATTGGTTTGTCAAAGTTTAATTTATCTACGAGCATTATAAACAATCAAGAGACAGAATTTAAGCAATTTCACTATGAAAATGTTGCTGAACTAAAACGGGTGGATATAGAAGTGCACATTGGGAGCTCGTGAGATTGTCATCTGTACTTTACTGGCTCGTCTATCCCTCACTGCCACTTCCGCATACCGCAGGTATACCCAAAAGGAAGTAGTTTAATTTATATAATGTTAATTTGTATTTATATGGTGTGGCCTGACAACATCACGCTATGGCATCATCAGAGCGGTGTGGAGAGACAGCGTGGAGAGGGCGCTTTGGTTCAGTTGGAACTCACTTTTGCGGTGGCACCAGGATCAGTCGGACGTTTTGCTCTTTCGTTTCGATACATGTGAATTATTTTTTTGTAAATTACTATCATGTTTAGAGCTTACCTTATTGTTTTTGAAAATATTATTAAAAGTCCATCTTAGATTGTGATGGTTGTTTTTATTTAATTATTAATAACCCACTGCTTCGCACGCGTGGTCATATTCTTTAGATTAAAAGTACCATAATGTGCTATTCCAGGACGTAACACACCAATATACCAACATTTGTTAAAAAAATCTTCAGACGTCAAAATATCAATTGCTCGGCTCTAATCGCCAAATACCAAGTAAACCAGTTTTTAAGTCAAACCTTAAGCAACATTGAACACCGCATAGCAATCGGTCCAGTAGTTTTTACGTGATGCACAAAAATACAGACAAACAGACAAAACGACGCGAATTAAAATAAAAAAAATGTTCCGTAGCTTATTTTATGGTACCCTAGACCATTTTTGTCATTTGAGTTCTTTGTACAGTCTTTTTCGTACCTATTGCTTTATTATAAGTATAGATAGATGACTGTGCCAAGTTGCATCAAAATCCGTCCAGTAGTTACAGCGTGATACGTGTTATTTCAAATAACTTCCAACCTCTATCCTGCGGAACCACTTTAATGTCCTACCTCGTAGTATGAACTCATATCATACCAAGTTTAATTTGAATTCAGTAGCCTCGACGTGATGCGCGGTCAAGATACATATAGACAGATAGACAAAAATGAAAAAAAAAACAGTTATGGCTTCACTATCGAATATAGAATACCCTCCAAAATGAATCATTTATTATTTCTAAATTAACATAACTTTGGAACCTTGTCCCGCAGCAACCCTTTATTTTTTCGGGATAAAAGGTATCCTCAATTTTAACCCATCATTTATATTATGACTGTGCATCAAAATCCATCCAGTAGTTTCAGCGTGGTACGTGTTCTTTTAAATAACTTTCAACCCCTATCCTGCAAGAACCTGTTACTTTTTCGGGATGAAAAGTATCCTATGTCCTACCTCGTAGTATCAACTCAAATCATACCAAGTTCCATTTAAATTCATTCAATAGTTCCAGCGGCGTGATGCGCGGCCAAGATACAGACAGACAGAAACACAAAAATTAAAAAATCAAACAGTTTTGGTTTCAATATAGAATACTGCGAAACATAAAAAAAATATAAAAAATGTCTTCTATGTAAAGAAATTTGAACCCATATCCCGAAGGAACCCCATTTTTCGGATTAAAATGTATCCTTAATTTTCCACCCATCATATAAACTATAACTGTGCCAAGTTTCATTAAAATTCGGTCCAGTAGTTTCAGCGTGATACGTTTTCTTTTAAATAAATTACAACCTATATCCTGGGGGAACCCTTTCAATTTTCGGGATTAAAAGTATCCAATGTCCTACCTCAAAGTATGAACTCAAATCATAAAAAGTTTCATTTGAAATAATTTTATAATTTCAGCATGATGCCAAGATACAGACAGACAGAAGGACACACAGACGACAGACAGTCAAAAATGGAAAAAAATATCATAATTTCTTCATTGTATAGAATTTGGACCCCTATCCCGCAGGAAGCCTTTATATTTTCGGGTTAAAAAGTATCTTTAATTTTCACCCATCATATAAGCTATGACTGTGCCAACTTGCATCAAAATCCGTCTATTAGTTTCAGCGTGATACGTGTTCTTTTAAATACTTTTCCACCCCTATCCTGCGGGAACCCTTAAATTTTTCGGGATCAAAAGTATCCAATGTCCTTCCTTCCTCGAAGTATGAACTCAAATCATACCAAGTCTCATTTGAATTCATTGAATAGTTTCGGCGTGATGCTATGCCAAGATACAGACAGACGGACAGACAGACCGACAGAAAAAAAGAAAAATAAATCAGTTTTGGCTTCAGTACCTAATATAAAACCGACTCCAAAAAAATTTACTAAATTTCTTTAATTTACAGAATTTGGACCCCTATCCTACAGGAACTCTTTATATTTTCAGAATAAAAAGTATTCTTGATTCTCAATCATCATATAAACTATAACTTTGCCAAGTTGCATCAAAATCTGTCTAGTAGTTTCAGCGTGATACGTGTTCTTATAAAAATCTTTCTACCCCTTTCCTGCGGGAACCCTTTAACTTTTCGGGATGAAAAGTATCCTATGTTCTACCTCGTTATATGAACTCAAATTATGCCAAGTTTCATTTGAATTCATTCAGTAGTTTCAGCGTGATGGCTAGCCAAGATACAGACAGACAGACAGACGTTACAGTACTTCAGTATCAAATATAGAACAGCCCCCAAAAAAAAATACTATATATCTTCAATGTACAGAATTGGACCTGTTACAGTTTTATTATAAGTATATAGATATAGATTGTCGTGTGTAATTATAGACATACATAGCAGTAAAATTCACCGTGATCGTAATATGGAACAGTATACAAAACTACATGTAGCCTATACATAAGTATAGATAAACCAATCCAGAGGCCATTTCCTGGGCGTAGCTGCATAGTTGTGACAGGCAGTATAAATGAGGGGAATTGTAATTGTCAGGAAACGAATTCACTTTTGGTTCCAGTTTTCTGGGTAATGTTTCCATTCCCAAAGATTACCGAAAAAATTGAGCTGAAAATCGCATTTTCACTAAGTCGACACGAAGCAAAATCTTGAGAACAAATGGCTTACCACATTGAGAGCGCGGATAAACGAGGTGGGTACAATGTTACCAAAATAAGTAGCGGATATAAAGCGATTATTTGGAACTAGGTGTTCGGAAATTGAACGCAGTGAAATTTTTAAGTCAGGTTGGCAACCTAAACGTAAGGAGCTTATCATATAAAGCCTACAGTAATCCACTTCTCGATAGGCCTCTTCTAACCAGATTTGAGTTCAATCCTTGAGTCTACTGAAAAAAAAAACAGCAAAAAGTGCGGAATAAAACGGTTAAATAGATTTAGCTTGTTCTCAAATTGCATATGCTATGCTTGAACCCTTTAAACTTATTTTATTGTATGAGATCGCTGTTTAGTACTTATACTATATTTGTCAACTGCTGGACGTAGGCCTCTGCTGTGCTTTAGGATGCTCGCCACTGAGCTCGGTCTATAGCTCTCCTCATCGTTTTTCTTCCGGCCGCTTTTTACAGGTCGTCACTCTACCTGGCCACAGGATGTCCTACACTACGTTTGCTTTAACTTTGTCTCCACTCAAGAACTCAAGAAGTTTACCCCAACGGTTATCAGTTCTTCGGGAAATATGACCAACTCACTGCCACTTAAGCTTGCTCTGTCCTTGGTTCTCCGTCGGATATCTTCATTACGAATTATGTCCTTCAGAGAAACTCTAAGCATAGCTCTCACTGAGCGACCTTAAATTAGTAGACTAGTTTAACCGTGAGTGTCGGCTCCGTAGGCCATGACAATAGGTTTATTAAGAGCTGTCATATAGATTCTTTTTGAGACACATTTAGAGCAATACTAGCTAAACTATTATATTATAAAACATTGAGTGTTGTTTAAGGTCTTACTAAGTGTGTACTTGGCGTTAGCAGAATCAAAATCATACGGCATTACGAGCTACAGACGAACATTTAAAACCTGCAACGAAAGAATATCAATTTGCAAGTAAGATTATTGAAACGTATAGTTTATATGAAAAAACAATACAAGGAGAATATCATCCATACCAATATATATAAGTGAAACTTTGTCTGTTTGTTTGTTAATTTGTTGGTTTGTTTGTTTGTTTGTTTGGGGAGGATTCACGCGATAACGGCTGGATGGATTTTGATTAAATTTGGAATGGAGATAGCTTATACCCTGGAATTAAACATGGTATACTTTTTATTCCGGAAAATTGTAAGTTTCCACGGGAAAACTGGAAAATGTTGATTACTCGCTGTAAGAAACAGTTGCCACCACAGAATGTCTGTGGTTGCCATGGAAACGAAATAACAAGTTTGTCAAAAAACATCAATAGCATTGATGCTATTCCTACTTTTGCATTGGTTTTTAATGTCCTAGAAGAAAAAATATGCTTTTTTTACGTGATTTACAGTAGTCCTCGCGTACGATGTCGCGGGAAAACTAGTAGGTAGATATTTTTGAATTTTGTAATAATGTGCCTATACAAACTTAAGTTTATTTGATAATAAGGACATTCAAATATCTGTATTCCATAATATTATAACAAGAAAAATAACACAAAATAAATTAAAATGATGATGTCACCGTAAGGCCCCAACGGAAGACCAGCGCTGGTTGCTGCAATTATCATTTCAGCTTTATTATTTTTATTTTTATCACTTTTGTAATGATTCAAAGAAACTTATATATTACTATATTTAAGACGAACAATTGAGTTTTTAATACCTACTTACTTATTAGATAAAATACCACAAAAGATAAAGCATCAAGTGAATATTAATATTTAGAAACAAATAGATAAAAAATGTTTTGATAATAGTTTAAAGCAATAACCAAATTTTAAGTAAAGTAAGTTAGGTATACAAAGTTTCAATACATAAAAGTGTATAAATAAAAATTAACTATCTACTTTAGTAACATATTTTACTTACTAACAAAACTTAGACTGCTTTAGTTATCATGGAAGTAAAAATTCGTTAAATAGAAACAAAACTATAATTCTAATAAGAACACCTGTAAAAGACGAACAACATTGTAAGTCTGTTGTGTTGTGTGTCTCACTCTGACAAGAGCGTTATGGCCTGGAGTGAAACGCATATAATATTATCTTTTTACCGTGCCTATTGTTCAGAGATCTGCAATGGCATGACATCCAATATTTTTCTTCGCTTAGGCGCGTGCCATGTTATCGTTATTATTTTTGCACATAACAATAATTCATACTTAATTTAATATATTATCTTTAAGATCACTGGCAGCGTACACGAATGAAATGTACCTGGCCAAACATTAATGTTTTTAGGAATATTTTAAAAATCCGAAACTGTTGAACATTTAATTTAGAGAAATTAATAAAATGACGTGCAGGACGCACTGATTGTAATATTTTTGCTCAATGTTGAAACGCAGTAATTTTAGTTTTTAGTTCAATAAAGAGCTATAATATATTTATCTGTCTTCCTTTTTTTTCTGTCTGATCACAGTGGTGCTCGTCAATCTGATAGAGTAGGTATTCGTCGGTGCTACACACACTGCATTTTTTTATGACTGTCTAATTTTACAGCGTTTTCACCTGACCTCGCCTTGAACTCAACATCACAAACATCAGCATCGCATCCATCGCTCGACAGCGTGGCATATACTCCACTACAAAGAGTATACAAATACTACGTCTCCACTATACTATCAAACTATTTGCTGTCAATACTTCACACAAACAGATTTCCGTATTCTCATTTTCTACCGGTGTTTTCGTCTCGAGTTATACAAACATAGGGAAAAACTGATTTTGAAAATCTGAAACATAACTTTCCGAGAATAAGTTTTTCAACTTTTGAACTATGCAATTTTAAATGTTGAGAGTAGAGGTGTAAACTACTGCTAGTTACATTTATATGGCTAGCAATTTTAAAAGCTATTGTCAAAACGTGAATTTGAACACGAAGACGCGAAACAATTATTATTATTTTAGATAAGTTTATTTTTCGACATTTACTACCCATTTTTAGAAACTGTAGCAGATTGGTTTTTTACTGTTATTACTGGACTTTTCAATAAAGTTTTATACTGTTGCCTTAATATTTCTTGCAGTATTTTTTTATTCACTCACAAAATAACTACCCTACAAACAAAGTCTATTTACTACAATGATTTAATATAACATCATTGATTTACACAATAAAGTGAAGTAAAAGCAAATAAAATAACATTTTCAACCTTCAAACTTAATCCACTTTCCATAGTCCGTACTGAAAGCGTTTTTTTTTTTGCAAAGAAATGTTTTACATATGTGTAAGTTCCTTAATACGTACAAGCTAATAGCTGACGCTATAACGTATAACGTTCTAACTTCATAGAGCAGACCAGCTGATGTAGCAGAAAAACAAAAATAAAAAATAGGATGAAAATAAAAAATATGTTGTAATTAGTTCAACGAACCAATAACATAATTTCGCGTCTAGCACATTTCATTAGATTTACGAATCACAACGCGTCTCGAAGATACAGTTAAAAATCGTTGCGGTATAATTCAACCAATGAGCGCTCAACGAATGTTATCGTTTAGCGTTTCTATAACTAGAAAAGAAAGTGAATGAACTGAGATTAGCGCCATCTACTTAAAATTTGTTGCATGTTCTCCCAATTAAATAAATCAATAACAGGCAAGCGCATGCTGGCGGACTAGAGCCATCTATGGTTTTCTAATGTACTAGCTTGTCATTTATGATTGTGCGATGCGACGTGACTCCCTCGATTTACTAATAAACGCTAGTTCCTCTTGACGCCGCAGTATTTCTTTTGTGGCACTAAGTCGCGGAATCGCGGACTAATGGTTGAATAATGATAAAGATTTGAGATGTTAGTTAAAGTATATGGTAATAACATTAGCGGATTAATTTATTCTATTTTATAACGACTACAGTTATTTATAAATTTAACGTTGTATTAAGAGCTATGTATATATATTATCCACCTCTAAGTCTAGAGGTATGGTCGCTGCTGCAAGCGTGATGGCAGTAAAATTACGAGCTGAAATATTGGGTGGAGTGATATAAAAAAATAATGAACGTAAAGGTTTGTTACATAAGCACGAGCGAAGCGTCTCCGTTTCAGCTTGGGCGAAAATGCTTTTGTATGTCCTTGCGGATGTCTGTTCTCCTCTACAGGTCGCATTTCTCACCGATCTTGGCGAAACTTGATATACAAGTTGAGCGAACTTTTTGAATTTTCTGGTCGTCGAGGATTTTTGATTGGAGAGGTACTTCGCCCAAAAAAGGGTAAAAAGTAAGCTACTGAATATCTCCGCTTTATTACATTCTGAATCTCCGATTTCGATGGTTCTTTTTTCATTTGAAAGGTAACTTTAAATTAGTCTCATAAAAATTTGGTGAAGATCTGATGAGGATCTTCGGCGTGATGAGCAGAATAGCTCCTCAAAATGTAGTAAATTTCTCACTTTTAGGTTTCTACCAATGGAATCAGCCCTTTACCTATTTGGAAGGGATTGATCGAGCACTTTGGTCATTGATGTTAGTTTTACAATAAGGTAACTAGATGGCGCTACTGTGCACCGCTAAATTGTTTGCAAAAAAGTTTATAGGCGCGAGATCTAAAGCTCACAGAGCCACTAGTATGTATGGCCTAGAGTTTAGCAATCAATATTTCACCCACTTCCACTGAAGCTACCAGGCTGAAATTTGGCACAAACGTTTGGTTCTCGTGACAATGCACCGTAGACAAATGTATATTACTTAGAGAACAGTGCAATGCACGATCCCTTAAATGCCACACTTTGCATACCTTAACCTAAATACACCGTAACATCGCTGATCCGATCTTGGTTTCATTGCCTGAGTTAAGAATTTATGATCCTTTCAAGATCCTTGGTTGGTTAAATCAATGGGTCATTTAGGCAGTATCTAAGTTCTTGCGGCTCCTGCTTCAGCAAAAGTCAATTTGATACTTACAGTAAGATCAGCTTTATCTAAGTCAAAAACTTGTTCTAATCGGTAAAACTAACAGTTTTAAATTCAAAAATGTATTCACAGTGTCTGAAAAAATAAGCACTACAGAGAAAAACTGCCAAAAGTCAACTAGGGTCTATGGTCTGTATAATACACAGTTACCTACTGCATTTCGTTGATTTAGTAGCAAAATTTTGTGACAGGTTTTTATTTCAGTTTGATAACGAGAAAAAGTCTATAATATGGCCTTATCGCACCTATTCTCGTGGCTAGAGATCCTAGGTACGAAATCGAACGGTCGTGGGTTCGAATCCTGCAAGGTGCAATCATTTGTGTGATGAGCAGAAATGTTTGTTTCCGAGTCATGGATGTTATGTATGTTATGTATGTTTATCCGTTATCTAGTACCCATAGCACAGGGTATCCTAGTTTGGGGCTAGATAATTGGTGTGGAAATGTCCCGAATATATTATTATTATTATATTATATTATTATGTTTATGTGTGTACAAGGTAATGCCCTAGCCGCGTTTATAGTAACGCCACGTGCTACGCGTGTTACGAGGTGCTACGCGAAAGGGAAGAGCCCTTCCTTCCACAGAACTCGCATGAACCTCTAATTTCTGGCATTCGGTAATAATAATAGAACTCTAATTAAGCTTTTGTATGCTATATGTGGTATCACAACACCCATTTCTTACACTCTTTACACAATTTCGCGTGCGCTAAGCATACCAAGCATTGACTTTTGCATGTGTGAGCACGAAGAATTTTATAATATCGCCAAAGCTTAAGTTCTGTTTTACACAACATTCAGGCGTGCCCCGAGACGTTCCTACGGTGTTTTTATTGCGTCTCCAGATAAGTGGGTGTATGTTTTCCAGTAAATTTGTACACTGTCGAATGTCCCGTTTTGATATACTCTCAATAGTGATGCCCTTCTCGGAGGGTTTGAGTCGCGATTGAAAACGAAGTCAAAGAGCTTCAAGTTTCTTGCCCTTGTGTCTTTAGTGGAGGGACAGTATCAGAGATGTGGTGTAATTTCAATTATGAATAAGTTTTATTTTAGTTAGAATGTAATTGTTTGGGCAAAGCTAGAAGAACACATTGGTATGTGGGTGTTGAAGCTGTAGGTGGAACAAAAACTTCTACGTAGGTAAATGTAAAAAGTATAGAGAAATAGTTTACTAAGTTGAGAGAATCTGAAACAGAAATTATTATTTTCAACTTCACCACCATTTCAAACAAAACAATTATTAATTTTGTTTTGCAATAAGTCAGAAATCAAAATTAAACTAAAAGCCTAGCGTTTAATGTTCATTGGGAGCCAAGTATACTCACTTTTAATAACTTTATTTGTCAATTTTATATCTCCAACTTCTTAAGTGCTTATGCTCTCCTGGTACCTAGAAATATATATTTTTCATGATTTTTTTCGTTTTTTTTTTTCAAGTTTTATAGAAAACGATAATATTTTTCTCCTATTTCGAGATAAAAAGTAGCCTATGTGTTAATCCAGGCTATAAGCTATCCTGGTACCAAATTTTATTTAAATTCATTCAGCCATTCCAGCGTGAAGGAGCAACAAACACACACACACACAAACATAC
Organism: Alsophila aescularia; assembly: GCA_946251855.1. Lineage (NCBI taxonomy): Eukaryota > Metazoa > Arthropoda > Insecta > Lepidoptera > Geometridae > Alsophila > Alsophila aescularia. The sequence continues at coordinate 54,814,838 of OX276377.1, read as the reverse complement.
AAACTTTCGCATTTATAATATTAGTGTGAATTCTAAATTTATTTTTCCTATCTATAAACTTTATTAGTCTAAAATTCAGTTAGCTGACTACAAAATTCAGTTATGAAAGGCATTAACGACTATACTTAATATTAAACCCTTAAGAGTCTAATACATTTTCAGTGAGATAATAATATCAGTCTGCGCTGGGTTCACTATTTGAAATCAAATGCCTTTTGATCTAATTAGCAAATACTTGAACGCGATCATTCGATGGTGTATGAAATCGATGAATCATGAGCTCGAGCGTTTACCAAGTCAATGCATCAAAATCTCGAAAAAAACATAAGCTCGAAGGCTCGACGGCGTGAAAGCTTATATCTTTTATTATATTGAAGCATTTGTAACAGCACGCAATTTTGAGCAACAATTGAAGGGTCTGTAGTCTGTATGTTAAATACCGGTAGATATTCGTTACTATTATTCTCTTCGTGAGCCAACAGAATGGTAAATTAGGATTTATTTAGGAACCAGCAAACAGCAAGAGACTGTTGAATTTGAAATTGTGAAGCCACCCGTTTGTATTTTTCATCTATTTTTTGTAATTTAAAAGCGATACATATCATAATTATATATATTTGCTATAGGAATTCGTAGTTATTACTGCAACGCCATAATTTTTCTTGCACATTTTGAATGTATTTTTTGGATATTTGTGTGTTAAAGAATAAATAAATAAAGAACATGGAGTAATTATTTTGCCTTAGATATTACGCTCAAATTCTAAAATAAGCCAACATAATAGACATAAATTGTAATAAGTATGACATAGAAAATTTAATTAAAATAAAGCTTATACGAGATTTAAAAAAAAAAATTGTTGTCGAGTTGTGAGCTACCCTGAAAGTTTCAGCCGGATAGCTAATCGTGAAGTGCTTGAAATTTGAGTTGCAAGATTCCAGGACTGACAAAATACGTAAAAAAATGAAAATGGTATAAAGTTAACAAACATCGTTAAAACAAATAAAGTACATTAAGTAAAAATAACATTTTAATAAAATAATAAAAATCAAAATAACATTTTTAAATTAATCCAAGTTTGATTTCATGGGCATCCAAACTAGGAGACCCTGTGTTTTTAGCACGCCAGCCCTCCGCTGGACAAACGATTTTGGACACGTTGATACAAAATAAAATAAACTAACATAATATTTGTAACTCAACATCATGTACCCAAGCAAGGCTTGGTGGTAGGTAAGTAATAAATAACATGCACATACATATAAATATAAAAGGTATGCGTCTTATAGTGACACGAACTCAAATGAGGGGAATTGTGTGTATGTGTAAGTAGGGAATCCAGTGGGGCAGTATTTGAGAGAATACTAGTTGTGTATAATAAGTATAGATTTATTTAGATAACTTTATGAAAGAATTTGCAATATAAATTCCGTTGACAAATAATCTAGCTGGAGTAGCCATTTCTTTAGTGCCACTTTACATGCGTGTACATAGATAGATACGTACATACAAGTGAATTTGAATAAACACTTTCCAAAAAAATTATATGACAATACAAATTAACGAACGTTAAACGATAATAAATCAATAGAAAAAAAGCGATTTCACATGCTCTTACTGGGTACTCCTACTAGTAGGAGCACGAGCACTGATATGTCCTTATGCTCCTACAAGTAGGACTATAAAGATAAGTATCCGTGATCATATTAATGGACTGTCCCCTACATTTAACTATAATATTATTACTTATTACAAGGGAAAATGAACAATCGCCCCCACTTCTCTCCAATTTCCCTCACCATCCCATCACTTACTCCACCCTCCATACGTCCTCCACCTTACCCACACGTCCCCCACCTTACCCACACTTCCCCCACATTTTCCCCACCAACTGTTACTTTGACACGATGTTTTATTTTAAATTTTGATTGTAAACAATATATAATTTTTACTATTTTCTTGAGTGTATACTATAATTTTAGTTATATTGCATATGACATCACAATGGGAGCATAAGGATATATTAGTCCTCGTACTCCTACCAGTAGGAGTACCCAGTAAGAGCATACGGGAACGCCCAGAAAAAGTATCGTGTACGTGGGCGGTAATACTAAGTTTGCCACTGTAGTTGTATCTATAAAATATTTCAACGTTATTTAGGAAGCGTAAATTTAATAATGAGCTATAAAAAAAAAAATTGGCGTAGCATTTTCGTTGATTTAATAACATTTGTGTCGCGATTCATATGAAAGTTTAATATGAAAATCTCCATTATTTATTCCATCTTGTAAACTGTCATAATCATAACTAATGAATCTGTATTTTTAAATATTTTTGTAGCAGCACGGGCGAGATCGGTGGCGGTGAAACTAAGTTTTTAACGACACTCTGTGGCGCAGTTAGTATTGCCCTGCCTGCTGATCTTAGGTCCCTGGTTCAAATCCTCCTGTTCAGCTCCCCCTGGCCAGGCCGGGGCTAGCCAGGGGGAGCTACATGACTGTGTGATGAATTGTTTTTAAACGTTCTTGGTGATGTCAATTACAAGTTCTGTACTAAATACCATAGTTCAAAAATTCGTCTTCAAATGCATTAACTAATAACTTAAAAACTAATGATCCTATTATGATATAATTTATATGGATTGAAATAAAAGAATAATTTTCAAAATCGGTCCGCAATTGACGGATAAATCGAAGATAATAATTAAAAATGCTCCTCCTTATGAAGTCGATTAAAAACCGGGTTGTTGACACTATTTGCGGCCACACACGATGCAGCGGTAATACTCTCTGTGAAAATACTGCCACGTTTACCAATTCCCGCCTACTTTACATAAATTAAGCTGTTTCTAAAATTATTATGAAATTGGTATAAAATAAACCCAATTGAGCATTGGCCCTAAACGTCTAAGGAATTCTCTTGTTTGGAGTTCTCTCTCCGTGAACTACTTAGGTCTTTACCGAATGCAAAACAGTGGGCGAACTAAACAACGGGCTGGTGGAAATTTTTCACGCGGTGGGTTTAGAGTTCTTTAAGGCCCACCACAAAAATAGAATTCTCTCTCAGAATCTCTCTGAGCATACACTCCAACTAATGACAGAACTAGGCGAGATGAGGCTGCAGTCTTCAGTGGATTTTTTGAGTTACAGCTTGCTTAATAAACAGATCTCCAAGTCGATGCGACACGATTTGCGTTCTTATAATACTAACTGTATTAAGAACACAATAGAGTGGAACAAGGGCTCCAAAGTGTTTGCAAGAGATCTGTCTACTGGGCAAAGCCTGTTGACGATGCTGATGACTGACAGTGGCAGCATCGTTTCGTCAAAGCCAGAGATATTGAGTGAGCTCGAGAAGTTCTATGGGCAATTATACACCTCATCGCGTAGTCCTCCTAGCACAACTAGCGATCCAAGAGCCCGTTTAACTCGACATTATACCCAAGATATCCCGGACGTCAGCCTTTATGAAATCAGAATAGCTCTCAAACAGCTAAAGAGCAACAAAGCACAAGGGGAGGACGGAATAACGACGGAGCTACTGAAAGCGAGTGGAACACCGGTACATAAAGTCCTTCAGAAGCTGTTTAACTCCGTAACCCTCGAGGGTACTGTGCCAGAGGTGTGGCACAGGAGCGTAGTAGTGTTGATCTTTAAGAAAGGTGATAACACCCTTTTGAAGAATTATAGGCCCATTTCACTGCCGAGTCACATCTATAAGCTGTTTTCGAGAGTAGTAACAAACCGTCTAGCTTGTAGGTTTGACGACTTTCAGCCTCCCGAACAAGCTAGATTCTGGAAAGGCTTTAGCACCGTAGACCACATCCATATGCTCCGGCAGATTATACAGAAGACCGAATAGTATAATCGGCCACTGTGTCTCGCGTTTGTGCATTACGAAAAAGCCTTGATTCAGTCGAGAGTATCGTCGTCTGGGCAGTGCTGCAGTCATTGCAGCGGTGCCTGATGACTACTAGTACATCGAAGTATTGAAGTGTTTGTACAGCAAAGCCACCATGACTGTCCGTCTCCAAGATTGGAGCAAGAATTCTATCCAGTTGCAAAAAAGGGTGAGACAGGGAGACGTTATATCTCCGAGACTATTCATCTCTGCACTGAAATATATATGCAAGCTTCTTAACTGGAGTGGATATGGTGTTAACATCAGTGGCGAATACATCACTCACCTTCGATTTGCTGATGATAAAGTCATCGTGGCAGAAACCCTGGAAGACCTAAGCATAATGCTCAGTGACCTCAATATTGTTTCTCAACAGGTGGGTCTTAAAATGAACATGGGTAAGACGAACATCATGTCAAATGCCCATGTCGTACCCATGCCGGTTTATGTTGGGAAAGATATTATCGAAGCTGTCGACGACTGTGTCTACATAGGTCAGACGATTCAACTGTGTAGATCCAACTTTGACAAAGAGGTCAATCGACGAATCCAACTCGGATGGGCAGCGTTCGGGAAATTACGCCATATTTTCTCGTCGCAGATACCGCAGAGCCTCAAGACGAATAATCAGTGCGTGTTGCCAATAATGACATACGGCACTGAGACGTGGTCGCTAACTATTGGTCTCATACACAAGCTTAAAGTCGCGCAGCGTGCAATGGAGAGAGCTATACTCGGTGTTTCACTACGTGATAGAATCCGAAATGAGGAAATCCGTAGAAGAACCAAGGTTACTGACATAGCTCTCAGAGTTTGCAAGTTGAAGTGGCAATAGGCAGGCCATATAGTTTACAGAACGGAAAACCGCTGGGGAATAAAGGTTTTCGAATGGTGACCACGAATAAGCAAGCGAAGTGTAGGGAGACCCCCCACACGATGGACCAACGGCATTGTAGCCATCGCAGGAAGCCGTTGGATGGAGGTGGCACAAGATCGCTCACCATGGCACTCTTTTGGGGAAGCCTATGTTTTGCAGGCTGAAAGGCTTCGAAAGGCTGAAATAATGATGATGAAACTACTTAACGTCTGATGACTTTAATGGTAATCGGACGAAGTAGCTTACATTTTCGATAATTACTGTCGTGTCAAATTTCCTCAATGTTATGCGCTCCGGAAACGAGGCCAGTTTTTCTAGTCAGTTCAGTCACTGCTATCTTTTATGAAAACAGTTCAGTAAGTCAATGCAAAGCCAGCCACGTCTGACACACTCCTCCTTCGTCCTTGCATTCTGCTGACTCGCGCCGACCGATATAGCGCAGTGCAGATGCGAGGGCGGGCGTATCAGACATAACTGGCCTCTCCCTGACCTACCTTACTGAAATGACTTGCAAACTGGCCTCGTGTCCTTTAAACTTTTTAACATTCGCTAATTGAATTCATGTTTGTAAGACTTGTTTGTTTTTTTGTATAAGGTATTGCGCTGGCCTCTGGAGTCACAGTTAATCAGGCCACCTGAGGGCCTGTGACATGGCTTAACGACTGCTATCAATAATAGCCCGGACTGACATCTTAGCGTGCCCTCCAAAGCACTGAGCGATGGAAATCCGCACCTAACATAGAAAAGTCAATGCTATTGATATTCAAAAGCCTAGGAACGACCCCGTGTCGTTGGATTCTAACTCTCACTAGTAGTATACCGCTCGACTACCATCACTCAGTTTATAAGACTCAAACAGGACTATTCCCGCACGATTTAATAACAAAATATCAGATGCCCTATTGCCTTTTTGTTATAATATTACTCCGAGAATGTAGGATCAATCCAGATACCACTCAAATCCCGTGATTAAATGAGAAATAAGTATAACTTTAAAACAAAAAGAAGCTTTTTTTGCAGTAGCCATATAATATCACGAGTTTATTATTGTGTGTTGCTCATCAAGCCCTTTCATTTGATACCCATATCATAGGGGTGCTTACTATGGAAATTAAAAATCACCATTTTGTGACATCCACCATATTGGATTTAGAATGACCTCAGTTTACTTGTAATGTTTCACTCATCAAGCCCTTTCATTTGATACCCATATCATAGGGGTTACTATGGAAATTATAAATCGACGTTTTGTGACGTCCACCATATTGGATTTAGAATGACGACACATTACTTATTGTGTATCACTCATCAAGTCCTTTCATTAGATACCCATTTCATAGCGGTTACTATGGAAATTATAAATCGTCATTTTATGACGTGCACCGTATTAGATTTAGAATGACGACACTTTACTTATTGTGTTTTGCTCATCAAGCCCTTTCATTTGATACTCATTTAGTAGGAGTTACTATGGAAATTATAATTCATCATTTTGTGGCGTCCATCATATTGGATTTAGAATGACGTCACTTTATTTATTGTGTTTCGCTTTTCAAGCTCTTTCATTTGATACCCATATTATAGGGCTTACTATGGAAATGATATATTGCTATTTTGTAATGTCCGCCATATTTGATTTAAAATGGCCGCATTTAAGTAATCGTGCATTGTCACGAGAACCAAACGTGTGTGCCAAATTTCAGCCCGAGCTTCAGTGGAAGTGGGTGAAATATTGATTGCAAAATTCCAGGAATACATACATACAAGTGAAGTTAAATAAAAGAGTAAACAAAATATTTTTCCAAAAAAAAAAACGACTTCTTATTAAAAATGTTATTTTGTAAACAAACACTAAAAATAATAAAATAATTACAATTGAGCCAGAACATTATCACTTTTTCGAAATTACCAACGTAATAATAATGCAAAAATACAACTTATGATAAGAAAGAGTTTTTCGAAGTCGTTATTTTTTTTTTTCCAAATCGTACATCGGAAAAAATATATTCCAAAGAAAAAGTAGACACTCACTTACTTCAGACTCAAAGCGTTGGTAAATTAAAACTAAGGATGAATAAAACTACTCGTACATATATAACAACTGAATTAGTTTTGACGAAAATTATCTATTATTTCACTGGAATGAAACGGAACTCTTTAAAAAAATGGTTACACATCTCATAGATATGAGGAAATGTAAACCCAAACCAAATGGATTTATAAGTTGTAAATGCTAAAACCGAGACACCACCAGTACCACTTAAGATCTGAGAAAACAGCGAGACCAATCTAATAAGCGTAAACTCGAAGGGGTTTCATCATTTGATGGCTGGGTAATGGGTTCCTTTGTCTCCATCTCCATCATCAGACCCTCGAAACCTCATTAAACCACATAACTTATGAAAACAAACCCAATGAACCCAAACACGATGGGGTTCCATTATTTGATTGTTGAGTTCCTATGGCTATCTTCAGGCTGCATCCCCATCCTGCAGACCCTGGATACCACATACAACCAGAGAACTCATCATGACAAACCAAATGTACCAAAACTCGAAAGGGTTCCATCATTCTATTGTTGAGTTCTTTTGACTACCGGCTCCATCATCAGGTCAGATCAATACTAATTGCCATAATTGTCGTCAGAACTACACCCATGTGCAAAACTTCAGCATCTTTGGACTTCCTTAAATGGTTCAAAATTGACTTGCAAACTAGTACCAAGCATAATAACACAGTGAATTAAATTAAAGCTTGTTTACAGCTACTAAACCAATTTTGATTAAATGTATACAGTACCACACTAGAAGTCTTCTTACTCAAGTAAAAACAATCATCTGATTCGGTTCAGAAATCCCAAGATATTAGAGAACATAAACTATAAAACAAATAGATCTTTTAATAAAACTATTGAACCAATTTTAATGTAGTTTATATGAGACTACACTGAAAGTTTACTCTTTCCAATAAAAAAAACAATTATCTAAATCGATTTACAAATCTTAGAGATAAACACAAAATCAAGCCAATATAAACACAAAATCGAATGGTTTTACTCAAAAAACTGTTTATTCTCGAAAAACTACTGAGCCAATTTTGATACAATTTATATGGGACCACCTGAAGAGTATAAAACCCAATCAAACAAATTTTTTTTTTAAGTCTGACCGCAATTGATGGAAATCGAACGACCAAATAAAAAAAATAAAAAAATGACTTACATACATCGAACTTACATACAATCGAACATATAACCGTCTCCTTTTGTGAAGTCGCTTAAAAATGTACGCGCAACCCCAGTGCACAGCTAGTGTTTATTTTAAGTGTTTTTATAATGAAATTGTTATTTAATGAAATGACAAGACGAGCAGATGGCTCGCCTGATGGTAAGCGTCACGCCTGTTATATCGTTGCATCCATAATTTTGAATGTAACATTTTGCGAGTAATTGCACTGCGCTCGTTTCCCTATGACATTGGTTTTAGGTGGCATACAGTGTCCGATAATTTTGCTGGAAGCACTGTCCTTCAAACCGAAACCCATCAGTAATGTTTGCATAATACTAATTATTATTACTCAGGCAAATCTGTCAGCCCATGTCTTGAATTTTTAAATGTGGTTCTTACTGCCCCCGATGCATTTTCAGGGACTGCGGAGGTGGGGTGCAGAGGGGGCCAAATGCCCCCCTAAAATCAAACGGGGGCTGCCGCGCCCCCTCCAATTTTACTACTTGGTAAAGAAGGTTTCTCTGTGTAACCTTCACATAGCTTTGTACGCTTCAAGCACGTAAGAAAAATTACCGAGAGAGCAGAGCCTAAGAATATATTTTTAACACGCTTTTATTAGTTCCATCTGTATGTATGTATGTTTGTTTGTTACGGAATTTTTGAAAGTGTTTTTCACCCACTTCAAAACTTTCATATTGAACTGAAACTTTACACACTTATCGAGGACCGATGATAATACATACAATTTGATAAGGTTGTCCCATCATCCTGCATCCCCATCAACTGGGATATTATATTACGAAGCCGGAACTACACTACAAAAAACTTATAGTAGATTGATGAATCAAGCGGAAAGTGACTTCATGCTCCACCGAGTGATAGCAAGAATTCCGAACAAGGGTTATAATCTGCTTTTCTTTTTACTACAGCGAAAACTTTACTCAAAACAACAACATAAATCGAAACATTAATATAAAAATAAATCATTTTTGTAGAGTTTGAATAAAATTAAGTTCTACACAAAACTAAAATTAAATGTTTATTCTTTGAATTCTCGCCAATCTCGTCGCGCTCACATTCAAAAAATTATTTATGGCATTTTTTTTTTAAACATGCCGAATGCATTCATCCATACCAATATATAAAAGTGAAACGTTGTCTGTTTGTTTTTTGTTTGTTTGTTTGTTTGGGGAGGATTCACGCGATAACGGCTGGACGGATTTTGATCAAATTTGGAGTAGAGATAGCTAATACCCTGGAATAAAACATAGGATACTTTTTATTCTGGAAAATTGTAAGTTTCCACGGGATAACTGGAAAATGTTGATTACTCGCTGTAAGAAACGGTTGCCACCACAGACTGGTCTGTGGTTGCAATGGAAACGAAATAACAAGTCTGTCAAAAAACATCAATAGCATTGGTGCTGTACCTATTTTTGCATTGGTTTTTAATTTCCTAGAAGAAAATAGGAAGCTTTTTTCCGCGATAAACAGTAGTCCGCGCGTACGAAGTCGCGGGCGGGAAAACTAGTTCAATATAAAACTAATAAAATCTTTTCTATAGCCTCTGCTACGATACATACGAGTACGAAAGTCTATATATCTATACTTTTAATGAAGCAATATGTACGAAAAAGTCTGTACAAAGAAGATAATTAAAAACAAAATGGTCTAGGGTACTTAAAATCGTCTATTCATTTTGTCCCCCACTTTTTGTCTATCACTGGGGGACAACGTGGTAAAAAAGTAGTACTAATGTACTAAATTATTCCCATTATCCCCCAGTGGTGGACAACGCTACTAAATTATTCCCATTATCCCCAAGTGGTGGACATCGGGAAGAAATGAGTTGCACTGACCCCCAGTGGTCGATATCGAAACTAACCATGTGGCATGTATATAGTGACAGATGTTAAAGTGATACGTGTAAATGTGACATGTCAAACTTCAAAACCATACGTCAACACGGTTTCACGACCTCATCCATATCTTCGTTTTGGATGACAACTGTCAAACTTAAAAGGGCTATAAATCTGAAACTATAGATCTCATCGATATCTTCATTTTGGATGACAGCTGTCAAACTTAAAAGGGCTATAACTCTGAAACTATAGATCCTTGACTATTAGTTTCTTTACACAAGTGATAGATCTCATCGATATCTTCATTTTGGATGACAGTTGTCAAACTTAAAAGGGCTGAAAACTATTGATCCGAGACTAAGGTTAGACTTAAAATCTGGTGTACTTGGTATCTCAATTCGATGATAAGAAGCCGAGCAATCGATAAAAAACTTTTTGATGGCTGAAGTAATTTTGAGCACATGTTACCATCATGCTATTTTAGGTCTTGCAACAACACAAATAATACTTTTAACCTAAAGAAATGACCACGCGTGTGAAGCCGCGGACACTACTAGTACTTATAATAAAGCAATATGAACGAAAATGTTGTACAAAGAAGGTAATTTAAAAATATATGGTCTAGGTTACCTTTAATAAGCTACTGAACAAGATTTTAATATATTTTTTAAATCGTGTCTGTCTGTTTGTTTGTCTGTCTGTTTGTTTGTTTGCCTGTATATTTGTTCGAGCATCACGTTAAAACTACTGAACCTATTGCGATGTGAATATCACTGTTGGATAGTTTTGGGTTTGACTTAAAAACTGGGGTACTTGGTATCTTAATCCGATGATTAGATGCCGAGAAATCGATAAAAACTCTTTGATGGCAAATTTTGGCGTTATGTATATAGTATATTGTACTTTACAGGTATTTTTAGTCTTGGAATAACTATATTTTAAATAAAATTACCACGCGAGCAAAGATGCGGGTACAGCTAGTTAAAAAAAAACTTAAATGCCGCGCAAAGTACAGAAAATCTAATTGCAACCAGTCGCATTGAATTATGTAATACCAATAGCTTGGATAGAGCTGTCGCTGTTAAAGTCCAAAGTAAAGCTGACCGTAAGCTAACACGTTTCGATCGGATTTTGTTTAACACGTTGAGTGCGAAACCAGGGGCCCGACCACAGAACTTGGCTTCAATCAGATTGTCACTTTTTCATAGCAGAATCGACTCTATTGCAAGGCACTAATGAATTTGACGGCTTGAAACCGATATGATCAACATTACGTAATCTTACTGCAGATCTGAAACACCTTGTCTATGCCTCGCTTACAGTGCGTCTAAGAAAAGTATAGATCTCTTTGTCGTGCGAAAGGCATAAATTCAATTTTGTTCGGTGTTGTAAAGAGATGAATATATATCTAAAATGTGTTATTAAAATAGAGTCCATTGGTGTGGCTCCCTTAATACCAAATTACTTCGGCCAGGTACCGCACAGAAGAGATAAAATTTCATCACAGTGCGAAAGCAGGATGAATGCTCCTGGTACCCCGCGCACCTTGTACCGCACCCCGCGCTAGCTTCGCTGGCGTCGAGACCGACGAAAAGGTGTCGTAAAAAAATAAACTATGATGTTCGTGAAGACAGTGGTGACAATATTTAATTTTTATTTCCCATCCCTAAAATATGCAGAAAACTTCCCTTATTCAGTGCGGCTGTATTTTATTATAGCTATAACTTTTAAACTAAACAAGCTGTTGACGTACGCCTTCAGGTTCATGTCAATTAATTCATTACTGTTAATATTCAAAGCAAAAAAATCATATATATTTTTACATGACGCCAAAAAAAAGGGTTTTAGTTTCTTAAACGTTACAGGGTTTAATAAGCCCTGTACTGCCACAATGATAGTTTTATGACCAGGTGTACAATGCCTTGTATAGCAGGAATGGAAAGAATAAAAAAATCACTGACGCTTTGAACGTGTTAATATCGATACAATATCGTAACGATTCTTTGATTTCTTCGATTTTTTGAGATACCAAGTACACCAGTTTTTAAGTCAAACCAAGTTTTTACGCAATGCGTGAACGAATAAATGATTTAAAAAAAAAACATTACCTACCCTAGATCATTTTTTTTATTGTGTTCTATGTAGAGACTTTTTGTTACTTACTGCTTTATTATAAGTATTTAAATAGATAGACGCCCAGACAGTTTAAAAAATGCCCAATATGAAATGACAATATGATAAATAGCTATTAAAAAATGTAAATTGACCGGGATTTATGCCCTTCGCCTTTTTTAGAAGAATAAAAAAGAAGTGTTTTATTAAATTCATTTAATCATGCCTATAAAACAGTACCGTAATATACTGACTCCCTGACTGACTAACAGACAACGCACAGCCTAAACCTAGAGATTTGAAATTTGGAGGAAATTTTATTTGAGTATCCTAGAGGTGCACTATATACGGAAGGAACTAACTATAAATTGGAAAACTTAAACCAACTCCAAATAAATACCTCACAAGCAAACGTAACTAATCCTTATACAATATTCTAAATTAAGATCGTAAAATTACTTTCGCTAAGTAGTAGGTACCCACCTACTTATTATTATCTTGACTAGGAAACTAATAATACCAACTTCAAATAAAACAAACTAACAAATCTAAACCAAACCAACCAACGAATCTAATGAAAAACTTAAAATACTTTCGTTACATTACCCTGGACAATGCACTGTGCCTTGCCTGGCCTGTCTATCGGCCGGCCGAGGTACTTGTAGTATTATTTAATAGCTAGAATGAAACAACCAGTTCATTAAGTAAGAAACGACCGACTTTTTATTGTTCCACCCACAGTAAAATATCTATACAAACTACCGTCACTAAGATCATATACAATTGTACTAACTACCTATTATATATTCTGTAGGGCAGTACGACGCATGCTTAATATATTCTGTAGGGCAGTACGTCGCACGCTAGTCGGGTGGCCCCGGAATAAAACTTCTGCATTATTTTTTGCTACAGCAGTTTTATTTAATTTTATTATATTTCATTTATTACTTCAGAAAAGGTTAGTCAGTCGATAAATTAAAATAACATAACCTCTATCCCGCAGGAACCCTTAATTTTCGGGATAAAAAGTTTCTTCAATTTTAACCCATCATATTATTAACTATGACTGCACCAAATTATATCAACGTCCGTCTAGTAGTTTTAGCGTGATACGTGTTCCTTTAAATAACTTTTCATTCCAACCCCTATCCTAAGGGAACCCTTTAATTTTTTGGAATGAAATGTATTCAATGTGTATTTCGTAGTAGTTTCGGTGTGATGCGCGGCTTAGATACAAACAGACAGACAGAGAGAAAAATGAAAAAAGTTTTGGCTTCAGTATCGAATAAAGAGAACAATCCAAAAAGACGCTATCATCATGCACTCGTACACTTTCACACCTTTAATACACACACCACGCACACACACACACACACACACACACACACACACACACACACACACACACACGCACACGCACACGCACACGCACACGCCCAAAGGTACCGGGCTTCAGAAGGTCATTAATGTACAGCAAAAATAGTGTAGCAGAAAAAAAATGATCCCTGAGGTACATCGACATTGATAGCCATTTGATCAGACGAGTAGCCAGCCCTCTAGAACTACTCGAATAGATTGTTCCCTCCAAAATCAGCTATACAATTGCATCATAACCCAACAGGTAATCCATATGAAGGAAGCATACTGAAAAGAGGCATATCACTGAATGGAATTTAATGTTCCATTGCATATTACCACTGTAACTGCAGACGCGCAAGTAGATGGGTCCTGAGAGGTGAAACATGTTAACCGCCAAGGGTACGATGCAAAAAATCGCTGAAAAATTGTGATATTTCTTTGTAGTGGAAAGAAAAAATTATATCAATATAGCGTCTGGAGAAAATCTGCAGGTAAGAAGACTAAGAACAAGAATTATATTTATTTGCATAAAATGTTGGTTACATAACAGATAATATTATGGTTATTATAACAGTGCCAAGAACATTTTGCCGCATTGCGACGTACAAATATTTCAAACATGCAAATTATTCAAAATTAAACCTTTATACAATAAAATAATATGTCATCTTGTTTCATAACAATGTCTACTCTCTAAATGACAGAACAGTAATCGTAGCTGTAATCAATTAATCACAAATTATACATTATAACAAAATCAATCATTTATTTTAATAATTCTGAGATTGAATAAAAAGATTTCTCTATTAGCTACAGCTTAAGTTCCCTACCAAATCTATAGCTTGGCAATTCTTTAATTTGATGTGGAATCGCATTGTAAATGCGTCCACACATAGCAAGACAGTTCTTTGAAAACATAACTGTTTTGGATTCTGTGATAAAACAATTCTATCCGGATTCCTCGTTTTTCTCGGAAACACATCCCTCGCTGTTTTAAATAAACATGGATGTAGTTGCACAAATTTAGCTGATTCCAGAATGTACAATACAGGGCACAGAGAGTATTCAAAATTGTCTAAAAAAGGCTTGCAAGATTCCCATGGTGGTATGCCGGCTATGGCTAACACACTTTTTTTGTGCCAAAAAAACTCTCTGGACTTTTGTACAGTTCCCCCACAGTATAAGGCCGTAGTTTAGTACAGAGGACACGTAACCATGGTATGCCGCTAGAACTGTTGAACGAGCTGAAATTTTACGTAACTTATAAAGTACATAGCAACAAACCTGTTTATTTTATTGCTCGTATTACTTTACAGTGTAATCCCACACAATTTAAACTGCACTCACAGGTATCGTCGACACGAAAATATCGTATACCTAAACCACGTTTTGCATTTTAAAATGTGTTTATTTCAAAGTTGGACATAACCTGATAGAGATTGATACTTAGTATATTGCATTATAAATATCCATGAGATATATTTATCCATTAAGAAGGATGCATTAGCTTTAAATACTGCATAATAACCCCTGTACCGTGGATTTGCCATCGTACAAGACGGTAAATGAACTAAAAAATTGCAAAGACCTGGTTTTTTGTTACCATTTTTTTAGAAATTTGTTTATACGAGATACTGCCTGTTCGTGCTTGATAAAAACATGGTGTGCAGACATGTCCGTGAACCAACTCGCACTTAGGCGGCGTGTGAGCTTATTAAATACTTTAATTTTCCCTGTTTTCATCGCCGATGTTACATTGAGTCGAAAAGTATCAGCTTGTCAAGTGAATTCATATTTGTATTCATTGACTTTGTATTCAAGCCAGTTTTGTGTAAACGTAACGTATCTTTTTTGTATTTCCATGTAGCTTACCTTATATATTATTTTCCTTAGTCCGTCCACTGAGCGGAAACGTGACTGAAATGCGTAGACTTGGGCTTAGGATATACAGTCTATTTAGGTAGTGTAAATCCATTGCAACGTACAACTCGTATACTGAAAAGGAGGCGTAAAACAGAAGATTTTATGTTCCCTGATTATACGGAATAGTTGAACAATCTGGAGAGAGCACTTTGCTACGTTAATAGTGTTTTGCCCTTTTTCGTAATCTTGATAGCAATCGTGTTTGATAGCGTTTTCTAGCACTGTTCCAATAATGAGATACAGTTTCTTGGCTTAGTATCTTAATTTTCAGAAATAGCACCTTTAAAAAAATAATTAAAACAGTTCACGTGATTTTGTATTTTCTTTGACGAATATAATGCTTTCCACATTCATCATTCAAATGGCCAAGGATATCATGACTGGGCCCTTACTCACTATGACCACGCAGACACGTAACGCGTCGCGTTACAATATCTTCGTTGTTCGTGCATTATCGTTATCGTTCGTGCAATACTAGTTCGTGCATTATCGTTATGACATGACACGTTTTTTGCAAAACGCTTGGCAGCGAATAAGCGCCTAGATGTCGTTATCGGAAAACACAGACGTTGGTTGTGATAGTGTTCACATTAATGCCTATTTACATTAAAATATGTAACAGCGGGTAAAGAACGAAACCAGGCTTCATCTGATGACAATCACCATAATTGTTCAAAACTATCATCTTTATCATTTGCAGATCGCTCCAGGTGCTGAACTAAAAATAATTATTAAATTGTCCATATCTTACATACTTACAATAATAATTGATGAAATGCTTAAGATACTCGATAATAGTTCGATACTCATTCAACTGAACTCTGCATGCCAAGAGCTTTTCACTTCAGACGCGGAAATGTTAAAAAATGTTACACAGTTTACAAAAGATCAAGATCCAAACTGACATTTTAATATCCACCCAAAGAACGGTAAGATGTACACAAATCCCGTCTCCTTTCCTCGTGTAAGTGCTTTCTGCAGAACCTTGTAACAGACGCAATAAGTGAGCAGGAATATTCTTATTTTCTCAGCGATTCACGAAATAAATCTTTTTCTAGTTTTTATGAAAGTCGTGTGTGGTGAATGAACGAGGATGTTATTTTAGGGAGCTTGCGGTTTTTGTAGAGAAAGGAGGTGGTTTATTTTTCTGTGAGACAGACATATTTATGGAAGCCGGTAAGACTATGTTGAATATAGGTTAACGTATGGCTGAACTGATGATTTTGATATTAATTTAAGAGACGTTGTTGAGTTATTTGGTAGTTATTATTGGTAATAGGACCACCCTTTCTCATCCCGCGAATGCTGTGAGAACTAGCTAAACGAAATTAGGAAATGGCCAACAGCATTTGTGTGTGTATAATCACCAACTACTTACTGCGATCTCCACGGCGCCTATGTATTTTTCTGTCTGTCCTAGAATCTTGCGAGTCCAATTTTGAGCAATTTTGATCTGGCTGAAAATTACAGGCTAGCTCACAACTCGATGAAAACGCAATAAGAAAATATAACAATGCATTCAAAAAAAATATATATATATATGAGGTATCGTTGGAAGAGTCTTCATCATCTGCTGGTTATAGGCTATGTGACACATTAAATTGAACATGGCGCTCTCTAGAGGATGTAAAGAGGTGAACAAAAAAAATATTTTTCTTTGATGTCGTGTTTGGTATCAAATGAAAGGGCTTTGTTGACGAGCGCAACAATTATGTTAAAAAGCACAATAACAACCTAGCTATGGCTATAAGTAGATATATGTATAGCTATAAGTAGTCATGTATAGAATCTTAGAAATTAAGATTGTAAAAGAGCGCACTGAAACCTACAAATACATGTGAATAGGTAAGTGGCTTAGGTGTAACGAAAACTGCGCCATTCGGCATATAGGTAGGTTATCACATAAGCGAGATATAAATTGTATTGTACCTATGGGCTTAGGAAGCAGGCAAACGTAGTGTAGAATCTACGTGCCATCACGTATGACGTCTATAGCATACGGGATGGCCGCGTACCTCTTTAGGAAGTAGCTGGGAACATGTAGCCACAGAGAGGCTGAAGCTCTCTGTGGGTGCATGGGTAGAGGTACAGGTTGGCTCAGGCAAGCCGCGCTTTGTAAAAGATATAAGTTTGCAACGCGGGGTGATCCTAAGCCGGTCTAAAAGGTAACTTTAACAAGGTATTAAAGTTTCTCTAAAATCAGTCAAGTGTGTTGACTAGCGATGAGTCACACACAGGAATATCTTGAAATGGGATAAACTTTTAGCTAAATACCTAAAGTTCGGGTACCGTCTCCGCACAGGTGCAAGGAGATCACCAAATCGGAAGTTCTCCTCGCACCCGTAGCAAAGCCATAAAACTTGAGCTTCCTTCGTGGTGGAGACTCGAAGTACGACCGTAGCAAACTTCTGGGTCTGTTTTTTTGGGCCTGTTTTCGAGCGTGGGAAAGTTAGGGCAGAGAACAAAGGGGCTAACGTATGGCATGAATAAAATATAACAAATTGCCCAATAGGAGAGCTTCACGTGTTTTGCGTTTACTATAAATACGCATACTTCGAAGAATCTGGGTACATTTCGTCAAAAAATCCCGTTCGCTGTAGGCATCGAAACTAGAAGCTCTGCTATAAGTGACCAATAATAACTAGTAGCACCAAAGTATATCAGGGCTCTGATAGCCACACTCTGTAACCGGGATAACAAAACTGAATTCTATTTACTATCCTTGTTTACGAAATATGTGAAGAATAAATCAACTATAAAATGTAAACAAACTGCGTTTATCTTCAACTGACCCCTGAACGAACGTCCTGTGCTCGAAGAAGTCTCATTATCTCTCAACTGGTACCATGCACCAACGTGAGAGTCTGCAACAGGCTTAATTATCACATTTTTAAAAGATGTATATTATAACCCCAAAATAATTAAAATTGAAACCCGCACATAACTTAGAAAACTGACTAGTCTAGGACCTACGTACGATAGTTCTACGGTACTAGCACATAGTCTGACTTTACCCAGGTGATATTAACTTTTTAATTGAGTTGCGAACACCAGTTACTAGTTGTTCACTTTTGACACTTAAGTTCTATTGTCACGGGAGCTCCCTATTGGTCTTTGTTGGAAACTTTCAATCGGAAACCGTCTCTGGTTATATGACTAAGTTATAAAAACGGTTTGATAGCTCTCCTATTTGTTTTGAGAATGAAAGTTTGGATTTTGTTTTTAGCTGTTTGATAACGTTTGAGGCGGGATCTAGTTTCTATGAAATAAAAAGCTGTAGTAGAAACTAAAATTTCTAGTTTGTGTATGTACTTACTTATTTTCAGTTTGTGCTTTCTCTATTACAATTTTTTTACCTTTCTGCTTCAATCAATACATAGTTCAAAACAAAGTCGCTTTCTGCGTCTGTCTATATCTGTCAGTCTCTCTGCCTCTCTTTGTTTGGCTGCTAACTCCTCCTAAACCACGCAACGCAAAATTTTGATGCAGTTTTCACCATAAGTCAGATAATTTTTCACGAAAGTTTTACATATATAATACGAGCATACGAGATCTGAACGTATCGAGGGGCAGGCGGCGAGCGAAGCGAGCCGCCGACCCCCAAGGCGTAGTGAAGATCGAGTGTGCGAGAACTTCTCATTTTTCTATATATTTTTTTCTAAATTACACCCGTGCGAATCCGGGGCGGGTCGCTAGTGTATTCTTAAAATTAAGTATTAGAGTTACATATAGTTCAACAGCAACTACAGGTGGACTATTTAAACCAGAGGTCCCCAAACTTTTTTGCCTCGTAGATCACTTATAATTTTAATTTTTTGCAAATTTATCTTCGACTTACTTTGAAAGTTTTAACTTTCTAACTGTAGTGAAACATTAATAAGCACACACAAAACAAAACACAAAATCGTAGTAGTTGTAATACCAGTCTGTTTTTTACGCTTTCACGTAAAAACAGAGCGATGGTGGCCTAACGGTTCTATAGTGCAATTTAGAATCCAACGATACCGGGTTCAAAACCTAGGCTCCGCACCAATGACTATTTTAAGTTATGCGCGGTTTTCCATCGCTCCGTGCTTCGGAGGGCACGTTAAGCTGTCGGTCCCGGCTGTTATTGATTAATAGCAGTCGTTAAGCCATGTAAGAGGCCCTCGGGCGGCTTGAAAAACTCTGACATCAGAGGCCAGCACTATCTCACACGACAAGCAAGCAACGTAAAAACAAAACATCAAATCTCCGTGATCTTTTGCACAGATAAAGTTGGAGGTTTAGCTTTAAATAGTTGACAGGATATCGTGTTTGTTTTACAAAATAATACCTACTCGCACAGAAAATAAATACGTAGGTACGCATACGGAGCTGCGGGTAACCGCTATTTTATAATAATCCTTAAACAGTTTCGTACTCGTATATCAGATAATATTAGGCTTAGTAACTAAAATTTATGTTTTATTTTATATTACTTCATATTTAGTTTTATAATTTATTAGCTGTGCCTGCGGCCCGCGTGGTAATTTATATCTGCGTGAAAAGTAACCTTTGTGTATTCCTGGAGCAAAAGTATTGTCCTGTTTGTTTTTGGTTTTTGTTTGTTTGGGTCAAATTTATTTATTGATTAAACGTTTTTTTTTTTTTTCTTTGAACTGACTTTTGGAATTTACTGCTTTATTATAAACTAGCTGTACCCGCGGCTTCGCACGCGTGGTTTTATTTTTGGGTTCAAAGTACCATAATGTGCTATTCTAGGACCAATATACCAACATTTGATCAAAATTTCGTTAGCCGTCAAAACTACTTTTATAATTTGTTAGGCTTCTAACTCACCGGGTTGAGATACCAATTACATTAGTTTTTAAATTAAACCCTAAGCTATCCAACAATGAAAACCGCATTGCAATCGGTCCAGTAGTTTTTACGTGATGCGTGAACATACATATAGACAAACAGACAGAAAGGCAAGTTTAAAAAAAAACTTGTTCAATACCCTTTTTTAAGCACCCAAGAGCATATTTTTATTTATCTTCTTTGTGCAGATTTTTTTGTAGTTATTGCTTTATTATAAGTGTACAAAAATGACTGTCAATTTGCATCAAAAAATCCGTCCAGAAGTTTCAGCGTGATACGTGTTCTTTTTAATAACTTTCAACCCCTATCTTGCGGAAACCCTTTAATTTTTCGGGATGAAAAGTATCCAATGTCCTACCTCGTAGTATGAACTCAAATCATACCAAGTTTCATTTGAATTCATTTAGTAGTTCCGGCGGCGTGATACGTGGCCAAAATACAGACAGACACATATACAGACAGAAATGAAAAAACATTAATTTTAGGCTTTTTTATCGAATATAGACCTCCAAAAAAAAAACACAATATCTTTAATGTACAGAATTTGGACCGATAACCCTTTATTTCTTTTAAACGTGTTCTTTTAAATAATTTTCCACCCCTATCCTGCAGGAACCCTTTAATTTATCGGGATGAAAAGTATCCTATGTCCTACCTCGAAGTATGAACTCAAATCATACCAAATTTCTTTTGAATTCATTGAGTATTTTCGGTTTGATGCGCTGCCAAGATACAAACATACAGAAGAACAGACAGATAGGCACAAACATTAAATAAATACAGTTTTGGCTTTAGTATTTAATAAAGAACGGGCTCCAAAAAAAAAACAAAATATCTTCAATTAACAGAATTCGGGACATTATCCCGCAGGAACTCTTTATTTTTTCGGGATAAAAAGTATCCTCAATTTTTACCTATTATATAAACTATAACTATGTCAAGTTGCAACAAAATCCGCCCAGTAGTTTTAGCGTGATACGTGTTCTTTTAAATAACTTTCAACGCCTATCCTGCGGGAACCCTTTAATTTTTCGGGATTGAAAGTATCCTATGTCCTACTTCTATTCAAGTCAAGGAAAGCCAAAATTAAAATCACTATCCACTGTCGTCATTCACATCTCATGGACCCCCAATTTTTTTTTTGCTGACGTGGATCCGCGTACTGCTGCTGGTCGTCGTAGAACCCTTGGGCTCCATATGGACCATTGGGTATCACTGGGTATCACTGGTTTATACCTTCGTTTTTTTGGGAATAGGTAATTAAAGAAAAATAAATTGATGTAAAGTGATTTTTGGTTTATTTTGAACGTTGTAAATTTATTCTGATCACTTTTTGATAACGATATCGCGCAAATGTTGCCACCAGAGTTAATGGCGTAATGTGCTCGTATTTCGTTATTTCGCATTCCTTTTTGAAGTGTTTCGGGCTGAATAGCGGCCATTTCCTGTTGGATATTGTCTTTCAAGGTTTTCAGGGTCCGTATACGATGCCACGGATAGACACATAGATACATGCGTTAAACTTGTAACACTCGGCTTCTTGAGTGATGAGTTAAAAAGGAAGGACACGCATTGAAAAGTTATAATATTATACAGCAAGCACAAAATGTTGCCAAATTGAAATATTGTACCCCGCTGTCATGATTGTACTTATTCTAAATATACACAGTTTTAGATTTCAATATACATAGTTAAATATTATGATTACAAAAAGTTTTCACTAGATTTTATTTTTAAATTATTTTTATTAGATTTCCATTTGAATTTAAGCTCTATCACGGCTTCAATCTTTCTTGAGTTTGTTCAAAAGAGCATAAGCGATCTAATGCAAGGAAGTTCTATATACTTACGTACAACCGGAACGACTTCTTCAAAGTAAAAGCGGGGTATCGGTTATTTGACCTTGAAAACGAATTAAAATGAAAAAGAGACGAGGAAGTGGAGCTGAAGCTGTTGTTGTCTCTTTCTTACTTATAGTGTCAATCTCAGATGACAGAAAGGTTATTTTATAGCCTGTGCGAAAAATTTGCAAGGTTAAACAAAAAGAAAGACACTTCCCGCATTCATAAACGTTTTCGGTGAGACCACTTTTGTATTATAAAGATATCATTCCAGTTGTACGAAAGTAGTAAGTGTTAGTACATACATTTTCCTTGATCTAATGACACAGTTATAAAGACAAATAATGAAGAATGCTGCGACGCGACATCGGAGAGCGATGAATCACATCGCAACGCACCAATTTGTCTCTTTACATCGTGAGAGGTATAATCGCTACCATGTTCAACCATACGAGCCCGCGTCCATCTTCAGTGGAAAATTACACCTGATTTTCCGCCGCATAGCAACCACATTTTTTAACCTTTTTACGACTTACGAATGAAATTGAGATGCAATAGTAAACTAAATAGTATCAGTGCGTGAGGTCAACATAACTTTGATTCTTCTGCTGGATTGAATTTTCAACTTTGAGGCCTGAGATGGATAATTTTGGTTGAGATATCGCAATGACAGTCGTTTTTAGACGATAAAGGGTTTTTCGATTTATTAAAACGCCACTCGGGGTTTACGCTTACCTATAGACGTAGACTAAACGTAGCGTAGGTAAAAGAAAGTTTTTTCGCAGACAGCAATCGTTGAATTTTATTTGAAATCTTGATTTAGGAAATATTGCACCTTATGCAGCAAACTATAATTACTATGTTCCACTTGTCGTAAGTAAATTGTCTCGGAACAATGAGTATCCAAGAGCTATTTCACTAAAGACATATTTCATAATCAATATATTCACGTGTTAATGTGGTACTGGTAACTAGTTACTAGGGCCGCAAGTCTGTTAGCTATTGAAACAAGTAAAATTATTATATAAATATAAAAAACCCGACTGCGAACATATTTGAACATAATACGAGCTGAGTGCTCGCAAAAATCATCACACTAATATTATAAAGACGAAAGTTTGTATGTATGTAAGGGGTAAGGGTGTGTGTGTCTGTATGTTTGTTACTTCTTCAGGCTTAATCGGCTGCACGGATTTGGATAAAATTAGGTAAGGAGGTAGTTTATAATCTGGGTTAACGGAAAATGTGTGGTTCCTAAGGAACGCGGGTGAAACTGCGGGGCGCAGCTAGTATATATATAAATTGAATGTTTCCATTATACTAACTTTTTTTTGCTCTACTTTAATAGTTGCAATTGCAACATTAGACTATAGTGTTTAAATTAACTTGAATGATCAAAATTGAAAATATTGTAAGAAGCCTTAAAGAAAATTGCTGCTGTTTAGTTATAAGAATTATATATTTTCGAAATGGTCTTTTGAAGACATGTATTTCGATACCTCACTCAGGTTTGGTACTTTTTTGTAGTCTGTCGGAAATACAATATGGCAGCTGTAAGCCGCCATATTAGTTTTCTTAAAACTTTGTATATCCAATAGCTTTCTCATGATCAAGACGAATCCAATGATACCTCATTTATCAAAATCCATCAAGCTGGTTTAGGCTGTACGAAGCACCTTAGAAACGTACATACAAACATTCATACAAACCAAACACAACCCTCAGTCGGGTAAAAAGTATTGCCACTGCGATACCTCTGCGATTGGACTTTCTATAGTGTCAAATATGGTTTTCTGCTAAATCAAGTACACTATCGCAGTTGTACAGCAAAAGCAACGCAGTAGTATGGATGTTCAACTTCTTCCGAAAATACCTCGAGTGCTGCCACTGAAATAAAATTTATATTAGCTATCAATCAAGCATCAGCGTCAAAACATTATTATTGTGTTTTCTAGTCAAAATCTATCGATAGCAGTTATCGGCCCACTATCGAGCCTAAACAGCAAGCAGACCTCGTTAACCAACAAAACCAGCAATTTTCATGCAATCGAATTACATTATCGCGCTTCAGTAGCTAACAGACTCGGGGCCCAGTAGCCATCCAACAGAGCTAAACTAAAAGTCACTCACGCATTTTCCAGAGACACAAACTTTGCACAGCGGAAAAATAATACACAAACTCTTGCAATTTTGATTTTGATAATATAAAAATAAACGGCAAAATAATAGTGGACACGCTTCAATTTCCTTTGGATATTATATAAGAAAGTTTGTTTGAGAGTTACCTGGGCAAAGTTGGGCAGTTTCTGCGAACTGATATCTTTACACAGAATAGCGATTGGATAGGTTGGTATATATAATGATATATTATTTTAAGTAAGAATAGTTGGGTGCGAGATTAGATACCCATTTCCGAGTATTTTTCTATTTATCTTTGGTGAATATTCGATTTTGACCCAGTTTTGCTTCTTTTCAAGATATATAACAAGATAATATTGCTCTTTGAGGAGTCAACGAATGCTGTATGTTATTGCAAAATCTAGCTATACTTATAATCTATACTTATAATAAAACTGTAACGGGTCCAATTCTGTAATTGAAGAATTTTTGGTCCTTACTCTAGATTCGATACTGAAGCCAAAACTGTACTTTTTTCATTTTTGTCTGTCTGTCTGTCTGTATCTTGGCTAGGCATCACGCCGAAACTACTGAATGAATTTAAATGAAACTTGGCATGATTTGAGTTCATACTACGAGGTAGGACATAGGACACTTTGCACTCCGATAGATTAAATGGTTCCCGCAGGATAGGGGTTGAAAGTTATTTAAAAGAATACATATCACGCTGAAACTACTGCACGGATTTTTATGCATCTGGGCAAAGTTATAGTTTATATGATGGGTGAAAATTGAGGATACTTTTTATACTGAAAAAATTTAAGGTTTCTGCGGGATATGGTTCTAAATTCTGTACATTGGACATATATTAAATAAATCTTTTTTGGAGGCTGTTCTATGTTCTTACTGAAGCGAAAACTGTATTATTATTTTTTCATTTTTGTCTGTTGTCATTCTGTCTTTCTGTATCTTGGACGCGCATTACGCCGATACTACTGAATGAATTCAAATGAAACTTGGCATGATTTGAGTTCATACTACGAGGTAGGACATTGGATACTTTTCATCCCGGTAAATTAAAGGGTTTCCTCAGGATAGGGGTATTTTATTTGGAGTTCATGTTTTACGCTTTATAGTTACTTCCGTAGTTCGCCTCTAGGATACTCAAGGAATATTCTTCCAAATTTTAAATACCAAGGTCCACCGGTTTAGGCTGGGCGTTGTCTTTCAGTCAGTCAGTCATTCAGTAGGTATATCACGTTACTGTTATATAGCCATGATCAAAATAATTTAATAAAACACATATATTTATTATTCTGGCCAAGAGTGAAGGGCATCTATACTTATAATAAAGCAGTAAGTACCAAAAAAACTGTACAAGGAAGATATTAAAAAAAAAAACTAGGTACTAAAAATAAAAAATATAGCATTTTTGTCTTTTTGTCTGTTACTCTCTTAGTCTGTTAGTCTGTTTGTCTGTATGTGTGTTTACGCATCACGTAAAAAGTACACGGTACAGCGGTTCACTATTGGATAGCTTAGGGATTGACTTAAAAACTACTTACTTGGTATCTCAATCCGATGAGTAGAAGCTGAACAATCGATAAAAACTTATTGAAGGCTGAAGGAATTTTGATCAAATGTTGGTATATTGGTATTTTAGGTCTTGGAATACGTAGAACCTAGAGAAATGGCAACGCTTGCGAAGTCACGGGTACAGCTAGTATATAATATTAGTGTTATCTAATTACAGAAATCAATGTTGTAACGACACATTGTCATCATACTTTGTGAGATGATATAAAGTAGGTTTAGGTCTAAGTAAACACAGGTCATATTTGAAAAATAAGATCTGTAAGAAATGGTAGATGGACAATTGCCAGTATTTGCTCACTCGGAAGTGTGAGTGGCCGGAAATGGCGGTGGAAGCTGACACCCGGATGTAGCCCCACGGTCGCCGGATGTACCTAACGTCATCCGTTGAATCCGGATATTTATTAGAAGGGTACAGAATATGAAGGTCGTCCTCTTAATACGGTTGGTATGCTCAATGCTGTAGTTTTTTTCTCAGGTCATGTCTTTTTACCCGAGTACGGGCAAAGGAAAGGTAATGGGTTTAACAGCATATGTATGTATGTATGTATGTATGTATGTATGTATGTATGTATGTATATATATATATATATATATATATATATATATATATATACGTGGTTATTCCACCATATCGTTGCCCCTATTGGTCCAATTTTAACCAAACGAGGCGAGGAGTCAAAGGCTATTTATTTTTTACTTGACTTAATAAATAAATAGCATTTGACACTCTATAACTACTCTATGGGGTGTATGGGAGCGAAAATAATATTAATGCTCCAAACCAACCTCACCTGCACGCGGTCATCCTGCTGGATAACGAACGAGGCTCTGGCGACCGAGAGATGGTGGTATAAACCTCCTATATGAACGGCACAATTAAAAAATGCCCCCCTGTTCCCGATCGCCCTGCTAGTTCTGACCAAGGTGTGGTCAAGGAAATGGTAGGGCAGGGGATGCGAAGAATCCCCGGGCTACCGTAGGCCACCCGAAACAAAAACAACTGACCCTGGCAACGTACAACGGACGAACGATTAGGCTTGACGATCACATGGCGCAACTCGACACGGAGCTTACCAAGATAAGGTGGCACATCCTAGGGTTAAGTGAAGTCCAAAGAGAGGGGGAGGATACAGTAACCCTGGAATCAGGCCACCTATTCTACTTCCGAAAGGGCGAGTTCTCAGGGTGGCGTGGTGTTCCTCGTCAACAAAGTCCTCATTGATAATATTGTAGAAATATCCAGTGTGCCGACCAGGGTAGCGTACCTGGTTTTTAAGCTGACCGAAAGGTATAGCCTTAAGATCGTACAGATTTACGCACTGACCTCGGCACACTCGGATGATGAGCTAGAAGATATGTTTGATGATATATCTTCGGCCCTAACATAACACCACAAGGGCCCACTACAACGTTATCATGGGAGACTTTAACGCCAAAGTGGGAGTACAGACTTGCTGTAAATCGAAAATAGGTCCACACAGCTATGGAGACAGAAATCACAGGGGGCAAATGCTAGTTCACTTTTTGGAAAAAAGGGGTTCTTTTTGATGAATTCTTTCTTCAAAAAGCAACCCGAGAGGAAGTGGGCTTGGCAAAGTCCCGATGGTGTGACTAAAAATGAGATTGACTTCATCATGAAGGACAATAAGCACATATGCAGGGATGTCTCAGTGATCGCAAGGTTTAATACCGGTAGTGATCACCGACTAGTCCGAGGCTCCTTGAATATCAACCACAAGATTGAAAGATGCCGGCTGGTGAAAACTACGCTCCGACCCAACCTGCTCCAGGCCGCTGTTGGATCAGAACAGTTTCAACTCAAGTTGAAAAATTGATTCGCTGCCTTGGAAACCACAAATAACGTAGGGGAGGAACTCCAAAAAGTTGTGGGAATCCTTAGGGAGGAAGGCACTAGATTTTGTCAGCTGCAGCGTACGTACTCCGTGCCGGAGTCTAAAATCTCGGATGAAGCTTTGCGGCTTATAGACGAGATACGGGAGCAACAGCAAGCCACACTGTCAGAGAAAAGGGACCTCAATAAAAAGATCAGCAAGCAGGTGCGACGTGACTTCCGATGCTCAAATACACGCTGAATAGAAAAGGCAATTGAGCAAAATCGGGGGTCAAAAGTCTTCGCCCAACAATAGAGTAGATCCCATCTGACGAAGCTCAAGACCAATAATGGCACAACCGTTTTTTTTTCTTTTTTTTCTTTTTTATTACTGAATAGGCAATCGTTTGACCACGATCTCACCTGATGGAAAGCGATGATGTGGTCGAAGGTGTAGCACGCTTGCCTAGAAGATACCTATTCACACTTGACTTGAACACACCGGGGTTATAATTTACCGGAAACACTGACGAGGGCAGGGCATCCCACTCCTTTGCAGTTCTTATAATAAATGAAGAAGCGTACGCTTCGTTCTTGTGCGAGGTATTTCAACCATGAAAGGGTGGCGCTTTGCTGATCGTCTAGTCGTACGGTGATGGAAAGGTGATGGGGGAATCAGGTTGTGCAGTTCTTGTGCACACTCTCCATAGTGCAATCTGTAGAACACCGCCAGGCTTGCTACCTCACGTCGATGCGCCAGACTTTGAAGCTTACTCTTTACCAGAGTGTCATCCCCAATGAGCCTGATAGCACGTCTCTCAATTGAATCCAAAGACTTGAGCTGATACTTGGCAGAACCGTCCCAGAGGTGGCAGCAGTACTCCATACAAGATAGGACCTGTACTTGATAAAGATTCAAATGCTGTCCCGGTGTGAAGTAACGTCTAACCTTAGACAAAATACCAAGTTTTTTTGCAGCTCCCTTGGCTTTGGATTCAATATAAGACCCAAAATTCTGGTTTGATGTGAGTTCGACACCCAAAAGCTCCAAATGGTCGCCTATTGGTATTGTAACACTTTGGAAAGACGGAGATCGGTTTAGAGGACTCTTTTTGCAGAAAACAAACACGCCTGCGTTTTAGTAGCATTAAACTCAACCAGGTTAGCATCGCCCCAATCAGACACGGCTTCTAAGGCTAAATTTAAACGGTCTACCATAGTCTCTCTCTGAAACTGAACAGCGTCACAGCTGGCTTGAGCATTGGAAGTGTATCTCTCAACTACAGTACTGTCATCAGCATACCCAAAGGTACCGGGCTTCAGAAGGTCATTAATGTGCAGTAAAAACAGTGTAGCCGAGAGAACCGATCCCTGAGGTACACCGGCATTGATAGCTAGTTGATCAGACGAGCAGCTCTCTAAGACTTCTCGAATAGATCGTTCCCTCAAGAAATCAACTATCCAATTGCATAAGCCAACAGGTAAACCATATGAGGGAAGCTTGTTTAAAAGGCCATCGTACCAGACCCGATCAAATGCCTTCGATATGTCAAGGGAGACGGCAAGCGCCTCACCATGCATCTCTGTGGCTTCGCTCAGTACGTGAGTGGCATACGCGAGAATATCCCCAGTAGACCGGTTTCGGCGAAATCCGTATTGCCGGTCACTGAGAAGATCATTGTCTTCGAGGTATGCCAAGAGCCTAATGTTTATGACACGCTCCATATACTTACAGAGTAAGGAAGTAATCGAGATGGGATGATAATTGGCCGGATCAGCACGACTACCCTTTTTTGGTACTGGTTGTACATTGGCAAGCTTCCAGCTCTTCGGAACTTTACCTGAGTGAAAAGAGAGGCGGTACAAACGCGTTAAGATGGGAGACAATTCGGGCGCACAGTTTTTCAACACAATCGCTGGAATACCATCAGGACCACTGGCCTTGTTCACATCTAGAGCTCGAAGCGTTCTGAGAACCTCCTTCTGGCGAAAGCGAATTTCGGACATAAAAACCCCGCAATGAGGAAGGCAGGAAGGTGTCTTGCCAGAAGCATCTAGATGCGAGGCTTCTGCAAAAAGAGAAGCAAATAAATTTGCTTTGTCTCCAGCAGTGTGAGCTAGTGATCCATCAGGTTTCCGCAATGGTGGCAGTGAGAGGCGGCAGAAGTTTACTTCGACCGACTTGGCCAGGGACCAAAAAGCTTTGCTACCCGCGGGGTATGAAGCCAGTTTGGCCCCAATTTGAATTACGTGATCAAAATGGGCCTTCCTAAGTATCTTCTTGCAGGTCTTAGCGGCAACGTTAAATTTTCTCTTCTTAGCCCAAATATCAGAAGACTTGCGCTTTCGAGCATCAGCCCAGTCTAGATATGCCGCACGCTTTAGAGCCACAGCATGACCACAGCTGGATCCAAACCAAGGCTGAGCTTTGCTGGAAAGAGTCTTGTCCCTGAATGGAATGAAATATTCCATTGCCTGACATATTACCTCTGTAGAGCAGACGCGCAAGTCGACGGGTCCTGGGAGATGAAACATGTTTGCCGCCAAGGGTACGATGCAAGGAATTGCCGCATCTCGTCCCAATCTGCTGAGTTGTATCTCCACACGCATTTATTTCCCTTAAGGCTAGGATCAGGTGGGTCGCCTCTAAGCCGGAAATCCTTTCTGAGATTGAAGACTTTAATGGCCGATTGTACAACTCGCATGCTTCTAGACCCGAACCCAGCACAGAGGATTCCCGCGCAATACTGACCCGCTACTACACTGACGAACTGCCCGACGTCAACTTAGACGAGATTGAGATGGCGCTCAAACAACTTAAGAATGGAAAGGCCCCTGGTGAGGATGGCATAACTTCGGAGCTCTTAAAAGCAGGGGGGAGACCCGTACTTCGAGAGCTTCAGGGAATATTTAGCACCGTTCTTAACAGTGGAAGAACTCCAGAGGCGTGGAGCAGGAGTTTGGTAGTACTCTTCTTTAAAAAAGGGGATAAAACCCTTTTAAAGAACTACCTACCTATTTCACTCTTGAGCCACGTCTATAAGTTGTTTTCAAGGGTCATTTCAAATCTTCTCGCAGGAAGACTTGACGAATTCCAGCCTCCTGAACAGGCCGGGTTTCACGGAGGATTTGGCACCATAGACCACATACACACATTGAGGAAGGTTATACAGAAGCCTGAAGAGTATAACCAGCCCCTGTGTCTTGCTTTTGTGAACTATGAGAAGGCCTTTGACTCCGTTGAAACCTGGGCGGTTCTGGAGTCTTTGCAGCGTCCAAGTACAAAACCAGCAGTCTAAACATATCCAAATGCGCAATGGAGTGAGACAGGGGGATGTTATATCCTCGAAACTGTTCACTAATGCCCTGGAAGATATGTTTAAGACGCTGGATTGGAAAGGAATGGGCATTAATATCGATGGCGAGAACATCTCACACTTACGATTTGTCAATGATATCGTCCGAATGGCGGAGTCGCTGCAAGACTTGCAAAATATGCTGACCAACCTAGATGATGCTTCTGGACGTCATGAAACGAAGACGTTGATTTTCTATGGTCTCGAAATAAACATAGATAAGACCAAGATCATGTTAAACGATCTTATTTACCCGGAACCGATTGCAGTTAATGGTGTGCCTCTTGAAGTTGTCCAACAATACCTTGGGCAAATATTGCAATTGAGTAAGAACAACTTTGAGAAGGAAGCCAACAGAAGAATTCAGCTGGGTTGGGCAGCATTCGGCAAGCATCATCAAGTCTTCACGTCGTCTATACCACAGTGCCTGAAGACAAAGGTCTTCAATCAGTGCGTCCTACCAGTTATGACCTACGGTGCCGAAACGTGAACACTCACGGTCAAACTAGTTCACAAATTTAGGGTCGCTCAGCGAGCTATGGAGAGAGCTATGCTTGGAGTTTCTCTGAAGGGCAAGATTTGTAACCAAGGTAACCGACATAGCTCAAAGGATAAGCAAGCTGAAGTGGCAGTGGGCTGGTCACATTTTCTGAAGAACCGATAACCGTTGGGGTAGACGAGATCTCGAGTGGAGACCACGTTTAGGCAAACGTAGTGTAGGACGCCCTGTGGCCAGGTGGAGTGACGACCTGCGAAAAGCGGCTGGCAGAAAATGGATGAGGAGAGCTGAAGACCGAGCTCATTGGCGTGCATTAGGAGAGGCCTACGTCCAGCAGTGGACAGATATAGGCTGAAGCTAATGATGATGAACTACTCTATATCGACTACGGTGCAGCAATGGAAGTGTTATGTGTTTAAACTAAATACTTAGTCCGATTTTGACAAACGAGGTATCAATCGACTCGTCTTCTTCGCAAGAGTGTCATAGGCTATTTTTTACCCGACCGTAGTCGGGTTTTAGTTTTTGAACTTCTTAGAAATGTCTCCTCACCTCAAGTTAACTTGTTTTTATACCCGTTACAAAGGGTTTTTTTTCGAATAATCAAACTGAAAAGTCTATAAAACACGGCAAAGTATTTACATTCTACTGTTATAATCACAGAAAGTTGGAGGGAGATGGAGGTGGTAACGATAACTGCTCGCAAATTTACGCCTTTTTACGAGTAGGATTCTTTAAATGTACCACACAAAAGTACCACACTTTTTTGCATTAACACTTTTAGACTTTTGCACTTTTCATAAACGCTTTTCGGTAGTAATTTTGGTAGCATCTAATTAATGCCACCAAAATAATTTCGTTTTATCCATTCCCGGATAAAAACCAATGTTTGGACACTTTTGCAAGGACGCGTGCGACGCCGGAAGCGTTGATGGCGAGACCTGACATCCGGAAATAACTTCACCGCCGGCGGACGTCACGTCACTTTACAGGATATTATAATAATCTCGGTTGGTAG
Source organism: Alsophila aescularia (assembly GCA_946251855.1). Lineage (NCBI taxonomy): Eukaryota > Metazoa > Arthropoda > Insecta > Lepidoptera > Geometridae > Alsophila > Alsophila aescularia. The sequence goes on along the minus strand of OX276377.1, from coordinate 54,782,477 downwards.
GGAATATTGCACAGTAATGAATGTGATTGGGTTATTATTGATATATGAACTGCAAATATCCACAATTTAAGCATTAGTTATACTTTAATTTTTCAGTTGCAGCGGCAAGTGAGAGGCTAACTTAAAAGTGGTGTAGTAGCATTTATATAGTTACTAGTTTTCCAGCACGCGAGTTCGTACGCGCGGACTACTGAATAAAATGCAATGCTTTTGATGTTTTTTGACAGACTTGTTATTTCGTTTCCATGGCAACCACAGACCATTCTGTAATGGAAACCGTTCCTTACAGGGATTAATCAACATTTCCCAGTTTTCCCGTGGAAACTTTCAATTTTCCGGGATAAATAGTATCCTATGCTTTATTCTAGCTATCTCCAATCTAAATTTCGTCAAAATCCGTCCAGCCGTTATCGCGTGAAATCTCCCCAAACAAACAAAACGGAAAGGACGTATTAACGCTTTGACCCAGTAACGGATCTACCGAAGTACAATAAGCAAGTTGGTAACGAATGTAACACATCGCAGCGTTCCGAACCGCATTTCAGGGCGCTTGTTAGCTATTGCCACACAAAATTCCTTGCCGCAAACGTGTGACGTCATTACGAAAATTGCCGAACGATTCCACGAAGATATTGTAACGCGGCGCGTTACGTGCGTGAATGGTGGGCGAATAAGAGCCCTGTTCTTACATTTTAATGTAAGAACAGGGACGGTTTTTTTTAGGGGGTACGCTTTAGCGTACAGATGTACTAATTGGGTCAGAATATATCAGCGCCGATCGGTGTACGGCGATAGGTCGTGCCGTTATTCCGGGTACAAGTAGTAATTCCGTTGGACATAATTCTCCCGCGTTGTTACTGTTGTACTTAGCTGATACGTACGTAGATGTGGGTGACGGAAAAATGGCCTTGAATATTTAGGAATATACTACAGTAGTCACAACGAATCTTTGTGGTTGTGAAGTTAAGCTCTGTCACAGAATAAATAATAGTACAAAGCTCTGTGTACGAATGCGCAGGTACTGCTGTGAGGATAAAACAGCATAAAGTAAGAGCGAGATAGATGATGCGAAAAATGTAAGCGAGTGAGTGAGACAGTTATACAATGCTCAGTTGTGAGAATAAAGCAGGATAAAGTAAGCGATATAGATGATCCGAAAAACTTAAGTGAGTAAGCTAGCCAGTTATACGATGCTGTCTTCACCATCAACATTGGGATTACGACAAAAAAAATGCCGCTTGTGCAGCGACATGCAGACAACTTCAGAGCTACAGAGATTCGTTGTGACTACTGTATATTCCTAAATATGCTCTGCTCTATATGGCAAAATACCATCGCGGTTGCAATGGCAATCCGTACAAATATGAAGAAGATATAATTTTTATTCTAGGGTTATGTACCCAAAAGGTTCAAACGTAACCCTATTGTTGTTGCAACGCTGTTTGTCTGTCTGTCCACATGTCCGGCCAACCATATCACCGACTTGTAGAGCATTACAAACACAATAAAACAACATTATTCAAGGCTGAGCATGCGCCATGCACCGGGCATTGTGCCACTCATTTATAAAAGAAAAACCGTTCTAATACATTTAGTTTAATGATGTTCTGATGACTAACTATTATATATTATTATATAACTTAGTAAAGTTAGTGATATTAAGACTATTCTACTGGTCTATCTCCAAGAAATCAAGCACAGGCCAGCCGGTATAACCTCGCAATTACTGGTCAGGCGGGCATGCACCGGGTATTTTGCACCATTGTGCCCCTCAGCTAATAAAAGCAGGCATTCTGTGCGCTGGAAGCCTAAACGGATTTTCGATTGTTACGTATTTTGCGAATTGTTACGGACTTGGTACAAAACGTCTGTGCTTTAAAGTAATAAATTACACATGAGTGTATCTGATACTAATAGTTGGGAAACCGGTTCACATTCTTAATGGTGCCATGACACTCAACATAAAACATTGCATTTGCTTACACAAGTTAATCACTGCGCACACAAAAATAGCTTCACTAATGCTAAAATAGAAATATACACATGAAATCTAAGTTCTAAAAACATTTTTATTGACCTCCATTCACTTGCGCTTTGGCGCTTAAGCTACCTTTGCGCACTACTGCGCGCATACACGCGCAGCAAGTGAATTTTCAACCTTTACGACCTAAGCTCAAAAGTCACTTAAAATTACTTACAATATCTATCAAAATCACTCGTGGATTGGAATAAATAATCCCATAACCGCTTCGCACCCTCGAGTGCACGCCTATACACGACCAGGCAGAATTCTTGCACGACCAGTATGACTGGCAGAAAATGCTGTCATAGCATTAAGTCCTCCTCTGTTTTTGTGCAAGCATAAAGTATAAATAATAATATCTGTCTTTTTTAATAACTTATACCAGGGCGAAGAATGAGCTTAAATTAAGATCTTTAAAAAAAGTTTGAACCTAAAGCTCACTGTTGTTAGACACCTGTTTGAGTTGCTGTTACTTATATTTTATCGATTGCTAGATCACATCTAAATATTTAAGCTTTTAAGTAACACTATTTATTATGAGTTTATAAAGTCACAACCTTATTTTTTTATGTATATGGAGTAGGTATTTTGATTAAAACATTCTGGCTAAAATACTATGAAGGGAATGGAAGAACGTGTCGTATTTTAGCTGCCCAGATATTTTATTATAAATAGGCTAAAATAATAGCATTACCAGTCAAAATTAACATCTCATGAACAAGGAGAAATACATAAAATATTATAAAAAGATCAAATCAATAAAAGTTTAGGTAAACTAAGTATTCTTTGAGTTTGAAAAGAAAATTTCCCTTTCATGTGCCAACAGAGTCAAATCTCACACTGGAAAAGGAAATACCCTTCTGACTCTACCGGTTCTTCGAAAATACGCCCGTTAGAGAAGAGAGCACCAAGAAAATCTACGGGGATGTATTTTTTCCATATTTGTTAATCCTTATATATTTTTCAAATGTCACTAGTACTAACCAGAGGACTAAAAATCGATAAAAATCTTTCAAAATTTCAGACGTATTCGAAAACCGGGTGGATATACGCAATACATGAACATGAATGTATGCTAGGTAGAATATTATAGACATAATGAATGTAGGAAAACCGTACTGAACATAACGCTTATAAATTAACATATCAATGTTATGTGTCAAATAATGAACACTGAGCGAAAAAAATACTTTATGTTCTCAATATACCACCCAAATCAATAAATTAAACTAATTATACTTTGTGTTTGAAAAGGAAAAATCCTTTTCATGGACCGATTCAGGGGTGAATCTAGCACATGAAAAGGGATCACCTTTCCAACTGTACAAGTACTTACTTCGGAAATACGCCTTTTAAAAAAGAAAGTATTTTGGCTTGGAAACATTTCCTTTCAGAAACAGTAATGTATGAACACTACTTCTTGGAGGATAAATATCTGGCAACGGTGAGCTATTGCAAAAGAGACTCACAACTACGGAAACTAGTTTCTACTCTCTAGTTAACGCTTTGACCGTCGTACACAAGAGCCCACTAAAGCTGTCGAGAATTAGAAAACAATAAATTATTTTTACCCACACAACTTATTTGCCAATATTGAAATGCATCAAAGCTTATCTCAATCGACTTATAGGCAGGTAAAACACGGCCACAGACAGATAAATTCTATTTTATTATATTTTATTTATTTTGATAATCCAACAGCGTAACAACAAATTTAAAATAATATTACATAGAAATAAAAACAAGGCCAAAAAAGGATTACACAGTTAAATGATAAAAGTACTTAATCTAGCTAAAATATATGAAAACTAAAATAACATACTAAAACTTTTACAGTGTGTAAGAATTTACTTTGAAGTATGTACACACAGAAGAGGACCCAATATAGAACCCTGAGGGACCCCAGATGAGATTGTCGTATAGTCACTACGTACAATGACTCAACAAATATATACACAAAAGCTTTCTTGCTTGCTTGGTTTTTACAAAGCTTGCACATATGTGCAAGCGTGACGGCAATACACATTTGAAGTAGTGAGGGGTCATTGTACGAATTTATCTAACGTAGCCGTGCTTTACTTCAAACGGTCATGAAGCCGTCCCTTAGTCAACTATGTAAAGCTATGTGTGAACGTTAGGATTTCATTAATTATCTTTAGAGAGGCAAATGGGTGGCCAGTGAAACCGAGCCTCAAAGGTAAACCCGAACATACGAGTACATTCTCGCCATGCTGTCGTTCCCCCTAATTTGATTCAACGCTTTTGGCTTACACAACAAACATACAAACATACACGTGTAAACGTGTGCTTTAAAGATCTTGATGTCGGATGCTGTAGCGATTGGACTGAAATGAAATGGAGCAAGAGAAATTTAATGGAAAGCGCTAAAAGAAAAAGTTTAAGAAAAACGTTAGTGTGAGTAAATTTTTATATATCTAAAATACGGTTTGTTTTAACTGACATATCGACTATCATCTCAAGTTAATATCATTAAAATATAGGGTTCAAAAGAAATTTAAAAGAAATAGTATATAGGTAGACAGAGACGTGAGCGATGGCACGTGGGCTGCACAACGTCGCCTTATTTTGTAGAAGGAATGGAATGAAGTTTACATTTCAGTGATTAATTTCAAGGTCCTCAAAACAATGCGTTGAGCAGCTAGCTTACCCTCAGTCAGTCATACCTCACTCATATATTTTAGCATTGGCGGTTTCATGTCATGTTTTTCATTGGCGGTTTCACATGCATGTCAAGTTTTGAAAATTAACAAACACTTGCGCAGTTACACTGTCTCTTATCTCAAAATAAGCTGGGTGCGAATCTTTGGAATCTTCATGTGCGTAAACAACAAAGCTAGAAAGACATACGCAGACTATAGCGCGAAAGAAAGTCAATGCTATACGTGACATAGATAATCAAAGGTCCAAACAATAATGGTTTTTAAGATTCAACGTTTAGATAATTTTGTTATTTAAATAAGTACTTATCTTAAAAAGTGTTATAGAACAGGTTGCAAATTTCGTAAACGCACACAGCAAATTCGCCAATGAATAACAGATTGTGACTAAGACATAATTCCCCGAGATACTCGTAAGTAGATCGAATCAGGGTCTTACTTCAACAAAGAACTTTGATTGCTCGCTGATCTGCTGACGAGCTTCCATCGTCTCAGCTGAATTATTATTTAGTAAGTCATTTTCTATCTGTCGGCAATTTCTGTCGGACAAATTCGTAATTAAATTAAAAATTCATCTGAATTCCGCCTTTACGGTGGGTTCGTTACGATTATACTTACTGGAGTTTGGATTAAGGAGTCAAGGTTCCTCTGCCAAATTAAAAAGCCACGCCGTTTTTTACAAAAATAACATTATGAAAATGTCTCTTAAAGTTTTTGAGCTTTGCGAAGGTTTTTATCTACGTTGACCAATGATATTCTATAATATAAAAAGAGGTAAATATGCCCTAAACGCGCTCAAAATTTACCCGCATAAACGACTTAAAAGTCATCTTAACTTGTTAACGTGCGTGATGTCCGACGCGAGGCAGACAAAATGGCGGCTACGCTTTCAAAGACTGCTACAAGTGCCCGTGGTCCACCCAGGTGAACTGAGCAGGTGGACGACGACCAATGCCCGCAATTACGATGGAAAAACAAATAAGTAAACGGGGAATCATACAATATTTCAATTTAGGTCACGGACTGCAGCGTGACCGAACTTGAAACGCCATTTTTCATGACATAACCCATCATCATCATTTACAGCCACTACGCTACCCACTGCTGGGTATAGGCCTCCTTTCGCTGTTGCCACGCCTTTCGATCGGATGATAACCTCATCCATGTCTTTCCCTCCACCCTGACGAGATCATCAACCCATCGCGTATATAACCCGTCTATAATAAATTCATTGACGTTGACACAACAATTTTTTTATTGCAAGTAATATTATGTGAGATAAATTTAAAGCTGAACAATAAAAATACTGATTTTGCTTGAGCACTTGAGGCTATTTATCTAATATAAGACAAAAAAAAAGTTCACCATGATCATAAAATTATAATCAGTTCAATAATTATGTATTTGAACTAAAATTACATATTAATTTTAAATAAATAACTGTGTTGTATGCATCAGTTTTTTTTTTAGTTTTAATTACACAGTAGGAATGTAAGTTGCAAGACTTAAGTTGGGTCACCTCCTTCCATTATCGACAAATCGATATCTATCCAGCGTCCATTCGTACCTTGTAAACAAATAAACAAGGTTTATATCACTAATCGCCACCAATCACCACCATCATCATCATCATCATACTTCACTCTCAAACAAACAGCAGAACGGATTTTGATTAAATTTGGAATGGAGATAGCATATACCATGGAATAACTCACATGATACTTTTCATCATCATCATCATCCCTCACGCGGGTGAGGCCGCGGGGCACAGCTAGTAGATTAATAATATCATAGTTAACCTCAACTCAGACTGACAAACTGAAAATAATAACGTTGCATTACTTACGTGTGCGTGGAACTTCACTGAACCACCAGCTTTGCCATTCCATGCCCCATATTTTGCCCCCTCCTGTCAGTCCTGAGTACGTCCATTTCGTCCCCTCTAGGGTCATCCATTTCGTTCGCGCCTAGCCTCTTCATTTCCATTAGGGACCGATGCTCACCGTAAATCCTTATAATGAAGTTTGTACAAACTAAATAATGAAGGTAGAGGAATGTCTGTTGTATTAGAAGGACCTTATGCGTACTACTAGGCGTGTAATCGATTTGTTAGCAACTAGCTTTTGCCCGCGACTTCATGCGCGCTTTCTTCTGTTTATCGCAATTAAATGTATCGTGCGTCCTTCCCCGGGGTGCATGCTATCTTCAAACCTAATTCCATCGAGATCTGTTCAGCCGTTTAGTCGCGATAACGTAACAGACAGAAACGTGGAAAATAAAAACCAAACTATGATCTTATAATTACTTTCGATAAGTAGATATATCTATTTATTGAAAGTAGTCAGTAGCCAATGTCAGTGTCAGTGCCAGTGCCAGTGCCAGTGCCAGTGCCAGTGCAAGTGCCAGTGTATCTGTCCACTGCTGGACGTAGACCTCTCCTTACGCACGCCACTGAGCTTGGTCTTCAGCTCTCCTCATCCATTTTTATCCAGGCGCTTTTCGCAGGTCGCCATTCCACCGGCCAAAGGGCATCCTACACAACGTTTGCCTAAACGTGGTCTCCACTCGAGAACTCGTCTACCCCAATGGTTATCGGTTCTTCGGGAAATGTAACCAGCCCACTGCCAGTTTAGCTTTCTTATACTTTGAGCTATGTCGGTTACCTTGATTCTCCGTCGAATATCTTCATTACGAACCTTGTCCTTCAGAGAAACACCAAGCATAGCTCTCTCCATAGCGCGCTGAGGGACCTTACATTTGTGGACTAGTTTCACCATGAGTGTCCACGTTTCGGTTCCGTAAGTCATGACTGATAGGACGTTAATTGAAGAATTAAGTCTTCAGGCACTGTGGTATGGACGACGAGAAGACTTGACGAAGATTGCCGAATGCTGCCCAACCGAGCTGAATTATTCTGTCGGCTTCCTTCTCAAAGTTGTCTTACCTAATTGCAATATTTATACAAGGTAAACATTTATTTAGACAACTTCAAGAGGTGCACCATTGACTTCAATCAGTTCCGGGTCAATAACATCGTTAAATATGATCTTGGTCTTACCTATGTTCATTCCGAGACCGATGCGTCGAGAAGCATCAACTAGGTTGGTCAGCATACTTTTGCCCATTATAGCTAAGAACTATCTATTTAATGAAAAGTTCCATACATTGTAATGAAACAATGAAACAAAAAAACAAAATAAAATAAACTGATTTTCATTAATATATGGGACTATCTTTAAAATAAAAATACAATCGTCCCAATAGGAGAGAAAATACTCAAAAAATAAACAATGGGAACTTAAGCCTTAATCAGTTGAAACTTAGACTAAGTCTTAGTCAATTGAGTTTTAGTCAAATCTTTTTTTAGTAACGTTTATTTTATATAGTGGTCAATTAACAGCGCAAGTTGTTAGGTACATACATGTTTTTTAAAAAGCATGACTACAGCCTGTGATTAAATGGTACTTTAATTATTCTGTGGTAAAGTTAAAGTGTGTATTCAAACAAGCAACATCGTGCGAACATCTGCCTCAGACAATGAAATAATCCACCCACATTTTCGGAATTTTATTATAAAGTCAGAAATTACGCAGTTAAACTGATGCCGAGCATTAAGGAAGGCAACAAAACAGATACACCCTTTCTTAACGGGCCGGCTCCAAAATGCCGTTTAACGTGGCTGCCCTGGCTAAGAGTACAATTGAGGAGCGTCGGGACAAAAACCGATAAAACACATTTTGATATTTTTAACTTTTTCTATGCAATACTTTAACTTTAATTGGTATCTACATAAATGCTATATTCAATCTGTACAGAAACCGCTAAATGTGTTTGAAAAATGAGCTTGAAATGCATGATCTGAGCATAAACCGATAAATCCATTAAATGATATTGAAAATGAATTTTGAAATTTTTATTTTTCTTTTTATATATGTTTGTCGAAGACCATTGATCATCTGTAGCAATAATACTACTTCAAAAACGGCTATTTTGCAGGTCAAAACTCAATAAAACCTGAATGTTTTTTCAAATACCGATATATCTGTTCAGTCGTGGTTTAGTCAGATCAAAAACCGATAAATCCATTTTTGTTTTTTTAATTACTTGTAAGTGTGTTCTCGCACTAATGTATTGATTAGGGCATTCAAACAGTGTTGCCCTTAACAATAAGTTGGCATACTCCAATCATTTTAACTTTAAAAGACCATAGATTAAAACGTTTTTCTCGATTTGTCGAAAATTAATCTAAGTGGATATATCGGTTTTTGTTCAGAAGCTCCTCAATTGCGATTTATCCGGCCAGGGATTTCAAGTATAAGGGTGAGATCCAGCGCAGCGGAGATGCGTAAAGATGAGAATAACCAATATTATCGAAGACGTCATTGTCGTGGTCTAAAAAAAAACAAGAAGATCACAACGCCAAGCCAACGAGTGAAATAACGGCTGCGTATGTATGTATGTGAGTGGATAATTTGTGGTTGAAACATAATTTCATCACAAAACATTGCATTGTTTTTTAGTTTTCGGGAGAACTTAACAGAATTAACACGACAATAAGTTCGAGATATTTCTGCGATGTGGCGGAAGATCGGCATAACATGGCGTAAGTGTATGCGTGAGGCTTGTGCTTACGAGTGGATCGGCATATCTTGGGTGCTTCACTTTCGATTTGGCGGTGTAGTCTCCCTCTTTTTTTTAGTACTTCTTGGTCGTGAACATAATCGTGAACAACTAACATGATTGACCAGTCTTCGCGAGAACCTAACTTCCAGGATCGAGGTGTCGTCATCGAGCATTTTCGAGAACCTATCGTGAACGACTTGACCAAAGAGCCAAAGGTTAAGGGTTTTTTGTATGGAACTAGGATCTAACAAAAACATTAGAGTTAGCTGTTATCAGAAGTCAATTGATAATTCTATGAACTACCGTCAAATTTGGTTATTCGACAATAAAAATATATGTTATTCGCCATTTTGTGGCAGCGGCCATCTTGAGTTTACAATGATACTGAATATTTATAATTATATTGTAATCTGAACTAAAGGCCGAGCAATGGAAAACTCCCATACATACCTTTTATGTCAGTCAAATTCACGGCGTCTTGAGACAAACACTATCGCTAGTAATTTTGCATCATTTCCTGAGATTAGTATTCTAAGTTTTTTTTTTGGGGTGGTAAGGAATAATTGTTATCAGGCTTCAAAGTTTTGTAGGTTATGTTACTGTTAATGACCTTTGAAACATGTATTAGAGATTTTAATTATTATATCTACTTAATTAGGTTGGCAAGTAACTAGTAAGTACTTATGCGTGATAAATATAATGTTTCAAGATATTGTAGGTACCCAATTATATTATATAGGTATTCAATTACCTATCTAGTGTAACAGACTAGGCTTTTGAATAAGAATTATTTTCAATTTGTTACTGCCTGGCGAGATTACAAAACAATATATTTAGATATGTTGCTGCTGTTTCACTGTGCAGGGAAACAGTTGTCCAATATTAGCACAAATATTTAACAACAATTCCTTACACTAAATATTTTATTTACCAAACCTTTGTTTCTTTCGTATTTATTGTTCAATACTTTAACTAACACGCCCTGTGTACTATTATTCCTTTACGACCTGGATGACTGGTAGATAATGCTGTTTAGCATTAAGTCCTTCCTGGTACCTACACTATTTTTGTGCAAATAACATACCCTATCTTCCTCCTTATACTATAATGCATTGTATCCTCTTTGATACGAGTATAATGGTTTGTATAGAGGTTTTACATTGACGTACCATTTTGTCTATAGCACAGTCTATATTATTATTCTGTTTATCGCAAGGAGGTTGAATTACGCTTACTGTTTCAACCTCCTTTGGTTTAAAAACCGGGTCGGAAGAAAGCGTAATTCAACCTCCTTTGGTTTAAAAAACTGGGTGGGAAGTATACTGTGTTGTCAATTATAATACAATGACGTTTCGTCCAAACCGGAAACGTCATTGTATTATATAATATATTTTTTCACCCGTTGGGCAGGCAACAAGGCTGGTTAAACATTGTAGGAAGGAAATTAAGTTACAATTTCATGATTTTTTTAAATTGATTTGTTAACCTGGGTTTTTCTAGCTTACAGGCTATGTTGAAAAAAAACGTAGAAAAATAATAGTTTAAAAATCTAAAAAAAACACGCTTTATATAGAAAACCAAACTAAAAAATAGAAAATAAGTTTTAATAGTGTAAATAAGAAAAAAAAGTTTTATTTCAAAAAAATCGTGGGGTGCATCAAATAGGGCATTGTCTTCCATCTTCATATCTTTCTATAACACACTATAGATTAAACGTGTAGTGTAAATTTTTATCGGACTTTAGATAGTACGTACATGTTTACACTAATTACATATTATTTATAAAAAATAAAAACTTAAAATCAATTACAACTAATTTTAATATCTACAAAACACTATTTGCACATATATTACCTTACTATACACTAATTCAATATTAAATAAATAGCTGTTGAAATTCATCAATACGTTCCGTATATTCGCAGCGTCGTTTTATTTGCCGCGCCCCAACCTGTCCGCTGGAGCACAGTTTAATTAGCAGTTACTAAGAGAGAGCTGAGACGCTACCGGCAGACCGCCGCCGATAGGTTTATGTAATCGCGACAATTTAATTGGTCTATGCTGTGATCGCGAGTGCTAAATACTTGTGAATCACAACCAGATAAAACTGTTCGTCCCTACACGTTCTCCGAGACCTTGGTGTTGTGATTTCACCCCGGAATTTGGGTAATACTGTAAGGTAGATTGTGTGACTTTTCGTATACCTACTTATTATTACTTCGCTTGGAAATCTTTTGAGAAATCATCATCTTAGCCATTTCATAATAAATTGTACTTAGAATTCATTACTACATTGTATTAATGTAGATTGCTATTTCTGAAATTGGCTTATTTAATAATTTCATTTCCACCCTCGCAATTTCATAAAATCAATAAATTTAATTTAAATCATTGTAATCTACGTATCTGATTGTGAACATCCCCGGCAACACAACTACTGCCTAGTGCTTCCCTTCTGTCGTTGCCGTGGGTGCTCAAAGGAGTTTACCATCAGAACATAACGCTGATCCTTGATGCGCGTTCCAGGATCCTACGTCCTGCGTGCTGGCTTGACGGTCACCACTCCTAGCCGGCTTTACAATCATCCCGAGAACCTGGTCTTCCTCGAGCGCCCACTTCCACCTACGGCCTCAGACAGGAGACTACTGGACCAGGACCAGAGAATTAGAATCAGACATACTGTGTCAGGCCGAATACCGCCAATTTCGTGTACCCCTTCTGCAGAGCGGCCCTTGGCAAATTAAATTTTGTATGCCCGTATAATTCTGCCTTGTTACTTACTCCCCATCCTGAGGGATAAAGCAGGTAAGAAGGTACCCATCTCTTTATACCGGTGCACCGGTCACTTTAGCCCATTATCCGCCAGCAAATTTGATGACGCCCGGCGGCTTGACTAACCAAACCGGCTGGCTGCTAGTCCACGCGGGATAATAGAATAGTAGTAGTAGGCCTAGTGGAAACAGTGATCTAGCTTCATACTGTAATATATTTAATTTTTTAAGAATTTTATATTATAAGTCACAGGATAATGCTGCACTATTGCATTAGGTAAAAACCTGTAATAAACTGGCCTTCAAAAGATAGTAGTTACTTACCACACTTTTAAAGTTGCAATTTTTCCTGAACTATAGAAGTCAGAGTTTTGAAATAAAAAACGTGTTATAGCAAATTTCATCAACTTTCTTTGAAATTGTACTTTATTCTACATTAGTAACGTTTTTAACATAAAAAATATAATAACCAAAAAGTAGGTGTCTGTCTGTTCGCGAGTTACGTTAAATCTTGGACAGATTGCGATGCAATTTTCACTGTTGGATGGGTTAGGTTTTGACTTAAAAACTGGTGTACTTGGTATCTCAATTCGATGAGTAGGAAATTAAATTAAAAAGATAAAAAAATGTGGTACTAAGTTTTGAAAGCCAGTAAATATATATATATTCTACGGTAAAATGACTGGCATGCATCTATAAAAGTACAGCAGAGGTTCTCTAATCCGAATACCCAAAAATTACCCCCTGTTTGTGTATCCACGAAGCGTTCGGATTAAAGTATGGAGAAATCTTTTTTTTTTTAATAATGTTATTTTTTTCAGTATTCATACGTAATTTATTTTCAATCAAGAACGTGACTTTTAACGTTTTTAAAGAAATCTATTATCTTAGTTTGTCACCTATTTGTCTGATGACAAATAGTTTTTTTCAATACAGTTGCTCGAAAAGTGTACTTTCAAGGCCAGTAAACATGTCCTGAAAGTTCATTTTACCACCCTGTGCGGTAAGTGCAAAAAAAAGCACAAGTGCAATTTCTTAATTCCCGCTTTTCCAACTAAGTTGTCTTGTAATGTAAGGAGGGTAGTTATAATTTTATTAGTGAGTATAAAATAATGTCGACTTGTACTCTTATACAAATAAAAATTAAGAAATAGATAAAACTAATCAGTTTATTTAGCTATATTTTTTTCTTCTTTTTTATGTATTTTTTATTTATTTCACTTATTTTTTACCTATTTCTTAAAAAAAAGCATATTTTATTACATTTTTGTCACCCTTATCTTCGTCAATATAATGAAAATCCATGCTAAACAGCAGTCTGAATTCCAAAAATGATGATTATATAAATTACATTACATTGCTAGAAATTACATTAGTTGACCGAGCGAGCACGAAGCGCGAGCGAAGTGTCTCTGTTTTAGCTTGGACAAAAATGTTTTCGTATGTCTGGTGGCACGGCTATCCGGCTGTCCGGCTTTTCTCATCTACAGGTCGCATTTCTAAACGAAACTTGGTATACAGGTTGCCCCTTTTTGGTACTTCCTCCAAAAAGGGACAAAAAGGGCTAGTGAAAAAATAAAAACCAGTGAAATCGGATCTAATAAATTAGATCCGATTTCACTGGTTTTTATTTTTATTTTAAAGCTAGTAACTTTAAGTTAGTCTCATAAAACTTTAGTGAAGTTCTGATGAGGATCTTGATGAGCAGAATAGCTCGCTTTTCGCTAGTAAATTGCTCACTTTTAGGTTCCTACCATTGTAAACAGCCCGTTCCCTAATAATCACATTATAATCATTAGTAAATAAAATGACTAGATTTCATCCGTCTTAATGGTCGTGCGGGGTTGATTACAAGAACCAAGGAATGAAAGGATCAATATGCATTGACAATCAATTATTTAGTCGAACTAGGTAGGGATTGATGGAACACCTTGGTTATTAATGTTAGTTTTACAATAAGGTAACTAGATGGCGCTACTGTGCACCGCTAGATTGTGTGCAAAAAAGTTTGTGCTCGCGAGGTCTACTGTTCGCAGAACTACTAGTATAAAATTTGGAAATGCTACATGTTTCAATATATTGATAATTCCTTACACGAAAGGGATTAGGGTCTTTGTATCCTGTAGTATAATGGTGATGGTGATTTGGTAGTGTCTAATAGGTTTAATTTGACAGAACCCACATAAATCATAAGATCGAATGTTTTCTGCTTGTTCATAGAAGTCTTACTTTATCCATACAATCAGCTGTAATGGTTTTAACACAACCAACTCTTTGCTAACAAAGCCATGGGGTGCATTCAGAAGCTCTTACTGTTTCATGTTATATTGATTCCCATCCTATGGTTTTTAAAACGTCCGGTATGTCTTTTGTAGCTTTTGACCGCGTTATACCAACTATATCGGGTTCGGTCTTAGGTTCCAATGACTTTTTTAAGTTAGTTGCGGTTTTCCATTGCTCCGTGCTTCGGAGAGCATGTTAAGCTGTCGGTCCTGGCAATAATGATTAATAGCAGTCGTTAAGGGATGTCAGAGGCCCTCGGGAGGCCTGACGAGCTCTGACAACACCAGAGGCCAGCACTACCTCATACGACAAACAAACAATCAAACAAAGACCGCGTTATCACAGCCTTGCTGACTTATCCTGTCAACACATTATAACCAGAACAGCCAATCTTCCTGGTATAACGGTATATTGAATAAGAACGAGGAAGAATAGGTACATACAATACTACTATTTTAACTAATATTATAAAAGGGATTATGTAATTAATAATTATACACCCCGCAACTAATCGAGTTTCTTTTTAAAAGCTTCTATTTAACTGGCAATCTATGTATGTACCTATGTTGTTTGTTTAGGTCAAATCTTGCAAACTGAATTAGAACCACTTCCTCTTACTCTACGGAGTTGAATTTTTCATGTTTGTTCAGTTTCGATGACAATGCATATGCATTACCTGAATTGACATCCAGGATTAGCTCCAGATAAAGGAACTCTTCAACGGTCAACAGCACAGACACGAAATGTTGTATACGCATGTTATTATTCTAGCTGGTTCTAGTCGTTTAAACAGAAAAATACAGCGCAAAACTGAAATGAAATAACAATGTGGAAGCTCTAGCAAATAATAACCTTGTTTTAATAACACTAATTCTCTAAGATCAGCCAAGCGTGTCTTGCTTTGTGCTCGGAGTACCTATTAGTATTCATTGTTTCACCAGATATCTGATACCTACCTTTTGTGTTCTATATATAAAAGATAAGCCTTCGGCCTCACTGCAAGTGGCACGTTTAGTTAATCCTTAGATGACTCATCCTTGTGAACCAACACATTGCATGTAAAGCGCACGGTCGGGTGGCCCCACCGCTCGCTTAGTGGGACGCTTGGCGCCTCGATAGTAGCATATCAGTTAGCCACACGAACGAACGCGCGCGTTGTTAGCTTGTATCACTGAGATGCAATGGAGGAATTGATAATAGCCTCTGTATATAAAAGGGAGCCATTGTAAAATTTAACGTAGAATTTAAGCAATTTTTTGTATAAAGTTTAAATTCTCCCTCAGAAAACCTCAACATATTAATATAATGTACCCATCTTGTTCGATAATTTTGGTTAAGTGAAGGAAATTCGAGGATAGCGCTTTCTCTATGAAGCAATTTTTTTAGACAACTTTGAGAGACACATTTTACCGCAACAAAATACACATTTACAAACACACTTTAGATGACCAGATATGACAGCATGCCAGCTATCATTGAGGCCACTATGTATCGAAACATTTCAACCATTCAGCTTGCCTCCTAGATAACCTTCAAGCGTACCACAATCGGTGAGGCCGATGCCTTAGAAAATGGGTAAAGTCATGCAAAATGAAAAGTACGTGGGGATACCTACAGCCTCCGCGGTTGAGTCAGTGGACTCAATTCAATACGTGCTGGCATTTTATCCACGCGACGAGATGGCACAAATTGCAAAGATAATAAAATTCACGTCTATTCGTTCCGGGACTAGTGCAGGACTATAGTCCTGTCTTAGTTCATATGAATATAAACGAAATAACGATAGCTTAAATACTTTTATTAAAGATAAATGATTTTATGTGCCTGTGACTTTACCCACGTGGTCATTTTTCTGAGATAAAAGTATCCTACGTGATTTTCTAGGACCAAAAGTACCTATAAAATAAGTAAGGTGCTTTGGGGTGATTTCTAAAATGCGGATATTCAGAAAATTACGTATTACTCCTAACTATAGGCAATATTTTTTGCTCTGGCAACATAAATCTAGACCCCATCTTATTTTTCTTCCTTGCGACATTTACTTAGTACTCAGTTTAGCTAGCTTGTGATGAATGTGCGTATGCAAATCTATTTTTAGTTGGAAACGGGTTTTTTCGTTGAAAACTTTTTGAGCGTTGTTGGAACCACCCCGCATTCTATATCTCAGGAATTTGGTAAGTAATCTTATTAATTTAACGATAGTTAATTGGTTTTGCTGCTTTATTTTGTAGGTTCGGATGCGCTAGCTATCGTTTTTATGTTTCTTTCGAAAATACCCCAAAGAATGAAAACTGCTTTTCAATAGTAGTTTACAGAGGTTTACTACTGGACGTTATGTGGGTGTAATTCCGAAAATCTAATTATCAAATATGTGTTCTGGCTATACTATAAGAGATATCAGATTGTTTTTTATAGAGATGTAAAGTAAAATGGAAAGGAAATTTAAACTATAAGCACAGAACAAATACAAAAAGAAGTACAGAAGGCTTGTACAAGGATAACTGAGTAAAGTCATTTAAATAAACATCGACTCTCGCTACAATGCTATATAAGTGTAATTTAACTCGCACAGCGCTGCCAGCTTTCAATTATATTTACTTAGAAGGCGCTCGCCCATCGCGTGAAGGCTAGAATGCACCGTATAACAAAGCGCGAGAACTTCCATTGCTCTAACCATTTCAGAATCGCTCTGTCCCTTTTTCGCTCGGTAGGGTTGTATTAAGATATGAGTAGGTACTTGTACTACTAATTATTCTGTGATATGTTATGACTTAGATATTGTAACAGAAAGAATAAATAAGTAATAATGTATTATGTTATTACTTATTATTATAAATTAAAATAGTTCTATTACATACAATGACATTCTTATCAGAATAGACCTACTAACTCATTTTTACTACCTACCTATCCCGTTTTCAGAACGCCGATAAGTTTAGTGAGATACCTACCTACGTATAAGTGTCGTTGGTTGGTTATGATTATATCCTATAGGTATCCACTTTGATGGATAAAGGTGTCTGAATTCCTTGCTTTATAATGAGTGAAAGTCGTCATTTCTATCACTATTCAAACAGCCGAATGCTATGCCTATAACTTCTAGGTTACTTCTTGGTACTCATAATTAAAACACGAATAAAATTTCTTAATAACTTTACGTAAGTAGGTACTTTATCGCTAAGTACAAGGCGCGCGACTCATCGAGCGCACGCGTGACACTCGACTGAACGGACCCGAATATTGCGCCCTCGAATTTATTTGTACTTGTTGCGGAGTGCGACCGCCTTGCTATAAGTACAAACTTAAACAGATGAGTTTAGAGTTTCATTCGGAATTATCCCGTGGTATTTCGAAATAACACCTGATCAATAGAAAAAAAAACAATTTTTTTAAATGACTGTATTTACGGAACGCAATTACGTTTATTTAAATAAGTTATCGCAAGAGTTAGAACATACATTTCTACAAATAACAGTAATATGAGTTTGTAGTAAAATTACAGTTTATAAAAGAAAAAAAATAATGTAAGCATCGTGTCAACTAATCAAATAAAAAATCAAAATTACCCCAAAGCACCTTAAATAAATAAATTTCATCAAAATTCGTTTAGCTGTCATATCGATTGCTCGGCTTCTATTCACAGCACTCGTAGCATCGAGATTTACAAGATTTAGTCTATGCAAAACTGAAAAGTGCACTTCAATCGGTCCAGCAGATTTAAGGCGATGCGCGAAAAAAAACTCAGAAAGATACGTTCTTTTTTATTCCTATTCAGTTCCTCATTTTAAGTACACGAGACTTTTTTTTTTTTGCGGACTTTTTGTTACTTGCTGA
The DNA here is from genome assembly GCA_946251855.1 of Alsophila aescularia. Classification (NCBI taxonomy): domain Eukaryota; kingdom Metazoa; phylum Arthropoda; class Insecta; order Lepidoptera; family Geometridae; genus Alsophila; species Alsophila aescularia. Next base: position 54,764,265 of record OX276377.1, on the reverse strand, counting down.
TTTATTAAAAGTATAGATAGATATGGATTATTTAATTGATATATATGCTTATATCAAAGCTAAATCGGAACATTCTCAAGTCTTACAGCTTAAGTATTTCATTAATTAAGAACTGTGTTTTGTATTTTGGCTTATTATTTTTCGTGAGAAAACGACTAACAAGGTGAACTTGCTGCGATGCGGCGGCCGATCGGCATAACATAGGTATGTATTTGTGTGCTTGAGGCTTGTGCGTACGACTGGATCGGCGTATCTTGCATTCACATTGCAAACTAGGTATTATTTACTCAAATATAAAGTACCTAGACTTGATCGAGTCTGCAACATAATTTATTTCCGAGAGATACCGTTCCTTTATTTTCCGGTCTCCGCAATATTGCTCTCGAGTCTCGACGGAACGCTTTATAAGAACCTACCTACAATATAAAAATCGGTTTAGTGTTCTGCGGACGTTACTCTCTGAGGTATTTTGTAAAGTGTATGTGTCCGCAATTTCTTGGAAAATAGATGAGATGTTTTGAGAAAACGTGCTTTACTTTAGAACCTATTCAAATAAATAAGACAAGGTTGTTCTCAGCGAGTCTGCTCCTCAGACCTTTGAAGTATCAAAACTGAGATGTGTTCAAAACTGAGGTTATTTGACTAAAAATCACTTTCATCCTCAAAAGCTTTATTTCGCATCATCTTCAAAAGTTTTATTTCGCCCACAGCCTTGGCTGTTTCCGCTTATGCCACTTTTAATGTATATTCCTAGTCTTCTACCAAGTACTTCGCTTCAATCAATTTTTATACCACCTCTTACCTCTAAGATAGTCCTAGAAGTTGTAGTGATAATAGGTACTATTCGTTCTGCGTGTAGGTATCTCTATGGCAACTTATTTTTGGATCACTTACTTAATATTAATAATCTACTACTTTCTGCTTTTCGAAACTGAAAGAGCAAATTCAGTTGATACATCTTTTGTGTCCCTAAACGCTTTTGACGTTCTTATTTATTTCTAAAGGACTCACACAAAGATTGCACAAAGGACGCTCTTTCACTCGAGTGAGAATAAATAAAGTAACATTCACCGGATTTCTGCCTGAGATAAATCGGTTAAAAACGGGCTTAGTCAATACTACAGTTTTGGTATGATATACGAAAATAGTCTAGTAAAAACGAATACACAAAAATACTTTTTACTAAGCCATTGTCGAAGTTTAAGCACAAAGCAAATTGCTGAATATTTTCTTCTCGTTTTCCATTGCTGGTTTTTCTTACAGAACATCCCAGTAGCAACCAATTAAATATAGGTTGTACTGTTGATACACAATGAAATTTAAATTTACATTATCGTTTTCTTAGTAAAATTCATTAGAGAGCAGTTTCATAAATTCGTGAGACCTCACATTCAGAATCTGTCGCAACATTAACAATTTATTAAGGGTTAAAAAATGACGGATGCCACACCTCCATATCGAAAGTGATGCAACGAAGATATGCCGATACGCTCGTACGAAAAAGCCTCATGTACACACTTACACCATGTTATGCCAATCGGCTGCCACATCGCAGCAAGATTCTAACCTTGTTAGTCGTGTTAATTCTGTCAAGTTCTCACGAAAAACCTAAAGCAATGTTTTGTGATGAAATTGTGTATCAACCACGAAACATCACAAATTATCAAATCACAATCAGGCCGCCATTTGCTATGCTTCATTCGTTTGTTTGGTGCTGTGGACTCTGATTTTATTTAAACATTCTAGCATACACATTTTTAAGTTCAAGGCGTAGTTATACCTAAATAGTACATAGATTCCAGCCTATGTACAAAATCCTTTTAACCATCTGGAGATTTTCACGCCACTAATCCTGTCTGGCGTCTGCTGCATTCACTTTAATGCGTATAGTACGCCAGGCCAGTCCCTGATCAAGACAGTAAAAAACATTGAATATAAATAAATATACAATCTACAATTTATTGGTTCGTTCGGACGACATTTTAGCGTATATATAAAATTATCTGAACCAAACTTAGATTATGTAATAATCGACATTGATCACATAATTTCAATAAGCCGCGGTAGGTACTGATGAATTACATGAAAAAACAGAAGACCGAACTAGACTAATAAATAAGGTTGCATAATCGTCGAAAAGCGACTCATAGCGCCCAAACAAAAGATTTTCTAAACTCAACCTTTCTGTGCTACTTTCAAGGCTAGGGCATCTCAGTGTAGGTAAACTACCTACCTATTAATTGAGGCAAACATGTTGCAGGCAAAAATGTTTTAAAAAAGAAGGCCGTTTCCACTCCGACAAATCGAAAGTCGTATCGAAGTTCGAAAGATTTGCCTATCGGCTCGTACGTACAAGCTCACGCTCACGCACACATTTACACCATGCTATACCATGACCGGCCGCTATATCGCAGCAAGACGTCATCCGTGTAAGTCCTTGTTAGTCGTGTTAATTCTGACAAATTCTCACAAAAATAAAAAAACAATGCAGTCTTTTTTGATGACATTGTGTATCAACGCAAAACGCCACAAATTGTGTACTCACGCAGGTAGCCGCCATTAAGCTATTCTTCACTCGTTTGTCTGGCTATGTGGTATCCGTATCTTTTTAACATTCTTGGTTGTAGGTAGGTTTTTAAACCGAATATTACCAAGAGTTACCTAATTCCAGCTTAGGACCCATGGAAACAGAGATGAAAGGAAATTGAATAAATTGTGGCTCGCCCATAGATTTCAAAGTAAATCTGGCAAGTAAATAATTAAATGTTGGACAATCAACGCCTATAGCTATGTTCCGCGGAGGGTTGCAAAATGTATGGTGCATACAAACGTCAGCCGTGTAGTGACAGCATAGTGTTACCCCTTCCCGGTCTACCCCTCCTCACCCCACGGATGCTGTGAAAACCAGCAAAGGGAATTCAGGAAATGGGAAGCAAACCCTTTCACACACCAACATAAATGTATAAGACTGGCTAACAGGCAACCGCTCGTTGTGGCGTTCCAGGGAGGCCAATGTTCAGCGGCCGTCGGCCACACGAGGATGATTCAAACTTAGTACTAGTTTTGTTAACAGGATATCATAGAAAGTTCTAAAAAAATGGACTGCGAACAAAACTAAGAAGAGGCTACAATTTAAGTGAGAATGAATGCTAACCAACTTATCGCTATAGATCATAAAAAGTCATTCGAAATGAAACAAATACCTAACTACCTATGATACCCGACTTAAAATAGTTCGTCGACTTTCATTTTTTCTTATTCACAATATGGCGTCTGGTTGTCACCATATTGCATACCTACTTACTGTCATTTCTTTAGTAGCACTTGCAAGACAAATCGAGAGGTTAAAATCGGTTCAGCCGTTCGAGAGTGAAGTAAAATGGTGATGATGATGATGATGATGATGAAAAGTATCCTGTGTTATTCTAGGGTATAAGCTATTTCCATTTCAAATTTCATTGAAATCCGTTCAGCCGTTTGAGCATGAAAGAGTAACAAACATATACACACACACGCACACAAATTTAAACTTTCGCCTTTATAATATCAGTGTGAAGCAGGGATGTTAAGGAGCTCCGTAAACGTAACCGAAACTATCGGATATCCAAAATAAAATATTTATCCGTAACCGTGACCGATTCCGATATAAAAGTTTGGGATAGGGCCGGAGTCTAAAAGCCTCGTTATGACAAGTTTTTCTTGCCGCCCGAGCCGAAACACTAGCCGCGCGCATCACTTGCATGATTATCTTAAAAATCTAATATCCGAAACTATCCGAAACTAACGGATACTGCGAAATAATTTCATATCCGTAACCATATCCGAAACTGCTATAATAATTATTATTTATATATACGTATCCGTATCCAGATCCGAAATTTCATATCCATAACATTTCTGGTGTGAATTGTGATGAATCAACAAACAAAAAAAATAGTGCAGTAATGGATTTCAATACTTGCTTTCCGCACTGTAAAACTGTGCAGTAATGGATTTCCATACTTACTTTTCTGCATTGTTTTTATTGTACTTTCTGCTTACGTTTTAGGTGGTGATGTTACAATGGTGATATTACTGTGTAGTGGGGAGGCAAATATTATTTCTTGATTTTGAGTGGCTTAGGCAAAATTCGAATGGAATATATGCCAAAGAAAATAGTTATTAGACTCAAGACATTGGTAAATTAAAACCAAGTATCAAAGAGTATATAAATACTACGTAAGACCAAGTATGAATAACCTACATATAAAACAAATGAATTAGTTTTGACGAAAATTATCTATGAAATCAATGAATTGGAACTCTTTAAACAAATGTTACACATCTCGTATATTTTTAAAGCAATCTTTTACGATACACCACCCGTAACCACTTATGAGAACTCTTCGAGACCATTCCAATAAACCTAAACTCTGGGCTACATTGTTTGATTGTTGGGTAATGGGTTGCTATGACTCCAGCTCCATCATCAGACCCTCGATACCATATAAAACCAGAGATTTCATCAAGACAAACCAAATGAGCCCCAACTGGAAAAGGTTACATCATTTTGTTGTGAAGTTCCTGTGACTACTTTCCGGGTCCATCTACAGACCTTGGATACCACATAACACCAGAGAACTCATCAAGACAAACCAAATGAGCCCAAATTCTAAGGGGTTCTATCACTTTGTTGTTGAGTTGCTGTGACTACCTTCCAGCTCCATCATCAGACCCTGGATACCACATAACACCAGAGAACTCATCAAGACAAACCAAATGAGCCCAAACTCGAAGGGGTTCAATAATTTTTGTTGATTTCCTGTGATCACCTTCTGGCTCCATCAACAGACCCTGGATACTACAAAAAAAACAGAGAACTCATCAAGACAAACCAAATGAGCCCAAACTCGAAAGGGTTCTTCCATCATTTTGATTTTGAGTTCCTGTGACTACCTTCCGGCTCCATCATCAGAACCTGGATACCACATAGCACCAACCAGAGAACTCATCAAGACAAACCAAATGAGCCCAAACTCAAAGGGGTTCCATCATTTTGTTGTTGAGGGCCCATGACTACATTCTGGCTCCATCATCAGACACTGGATACCACATAGAACTAGAGAATTCATCAAGACAAACCAAATGAGCATAAACTCGAAATGAGTCCATCATTTTGTTGTTGAGTTCCTGTGACTACCTTCCGGCTCCATCATCAGAATCTGGATACCACATAACACCAGAGAACTCATCAAGATAAACCAAATAAGCCCAAACTCGAAGGGGTTCCATCATTTTGTTATGAGTTCCTGTGGCCTCATCATCAGACCAGCTCAATAGTAACATAATATTGTATTGTCAATATTGCATTGCACCCGTGTGCAAAACTTCAGCTTCAATGGACATCGTTAAGCAGTTAAAAATTTACTTGCAAACTTGTCCCAAGCTTAATAACCTAGTTAATTAAATAAAAGCTTGTAAAAAGCTATTAAACAAATTTTGATGAAAAATTATACAGTACCTACCACACTTTCTTCCTTGTTTTTACATCTTCTTTCTGAAGTAAAAACAAACATTTAATTCGGTTCAGAAATTTCAAGATATTAGGGAACCTAAACTATAAAACAAACACATTTTCTAATAAAAACTACTGAACCAATTTTGATTAAGTTTTTATGAGACTACACTGAAAGTCTACCCTTTTGAATTAAATAACAACCATTTAAATTGGTTTAGAAATCTTAAAGATTAGAGGCAATATAAACACAAAATGAAATGGATTTACTAAAAAATATATAAAAAAATCGAAAAACTACCCAACTAATTTTGATACAATATATATGGGACCACCTGTAGAGTATACGCTTGCAATAAAAAAATAAAAATAAAAACTTAGATAGGTACATTCAAACATATAACCGTCCTTCTTTTGTGAAGTCCAATAAATAGTTATTTGTTATGCAAGGCTGCAAAATGATTTTTAGACGCGATTACTTACTATTGAAACCAGAGCGTAGAATAGAATGAAATCGAATGGATTCGAATAGAATAGAATCGAATGGAATCGCATAGAATTGAATGGAATCGAATAGAATCGAGTTGAGTAGAGTCGAGTAGAATAGAGGCGGATAGAGTCAAGTAGAGTCGAGTAGGGTCGAAGAGGGTTGATTAGAGTTGAGTAAAGTCTAATAGAGACGAATAGTCGAGTAGAGTCAAATAGAAACAAATAGGGTCTAATAGAGTCAGGTAGAGTTGAATAGAGTCGAGCAGGGTCAAGTAATGTCGAAAAGGGTCGAGTAGAGTCGAGTAGAGTCTAATAGAGACATATAGTCGAAATAGTCGATTAGAATCAAATAGAGTCTAATAGAGATAAGAAGAGTCAAATTCGACTCCACTCAACTCTATTTGACTCTATTCGGCTCTATTCAACTCTATTCGTCTCTACTTGTTTCTATTTGACTCTACTCGACTCTACTCAACTCTACTCGTCTGTACTCGACCCTATTCGACTCTACTCGACTCTACTCGTATCTACTCGTATCTCCTCGACTCTACTCGACTCTACTCAACTCTACTCTACCATATTCGACTCTAATCGACTCTATTGCGTGTACTTCTTCACGCTTAAACAGCTGAATGGATTTGGAAGAAATTTGGTATGGAGGTAGCTTATACCCTGGATTAACACATAGGCTTTTTATCCCGGAAAAATGCACGGTTCCCCAGCGTACCTCAGGACGCCTGTAACCGCGGGAAACAGCTAGTATTTATATAAATGTAATGTTACTTATTTACTTAGGTACATATTTTACTTTACTTTATTAGTTTCACTTGAATAATCTAAAATGAAAATTTTGTAAGATGCTTTAAAGAAAATTGTTCTATTTGTCCAAATAAAGTACCTACTAATTTTATCTTTCTATATATCTACCCGTGCGAAGCCGGGGCACAGAATAAATAATAGTACAAGCCGGGGCGGGTCGCTAGTATGAAATAAACCCATTAATCCGAGAGTCTGAGTTAATTAGGGAGCTGGTTATCTTTATTTTGATCTCTAACAGCGATTTAAGCGCGCACAAAACAAAATTAGGTCAATATATTTAGGTACTTACTTTAAATTCAAAATTTTCCTTAAAAACCCTGGTTAAAGCCCCATGGCTGAACAAAACGAAAACTAAACAGAGTATCTTTCTTATATACAAAACAAAGCACTTCTTACAATAACGAGCATATAGGAAAAGTTTGATTTGGGCCACATTGTTAAAATAATCATCTTCTACTATATGACATATTGATTGACCTACTTATAAAATAAATCTATAAACCTACCTCCTCCCTACTTCCTGTAAGGGGATGCGATTCGACACCGATGACAAGTGGCTACTAACTTGATTTGCTTATTGTGTACTTCGCATATATCGATATGATATAAAAAAAACTTTTTCCGTTGTATCAAAGAGTACCTACATCTCCTCTTTGATATAGAGGAAAAAGAAAATGTAGGGCAAACAAGAGAACAGATCCAATGGCATGCCAACTTTTTCTTGAAGTACCTTGATACTTGTATTATTATTTATAGCTGATGCCCGCTGTTTCGCATGCGTGGTCATATCTCTAGGTTAAAAGTACTCTACAAGTATGTGCTATACCAGTAATATACCAATATACCAACATTTGAACAAAATTTCTTTAACCATCAAAAATATTTTTATCGATTGCTCGGCTTCTACTCATCGGATTGAGATTTGGTACCCCAGTTTTTAGGTCAAACCCTAAGCTATCCAACAGTGATTTGTTGCAATCGGTCCAGTAGTTTTTACGAGATGCGCGAACAAAATAACAAACAAACAAACAAACCGACAGACACGATTTAAAAATATGATATATTCTTGTTCAGTAGCTTATTTTAAGTAGGTAGGTAGACCATATTTTTTTAATTATCTTCGTTGTACAGACTTTTTTGTTCCTATTGCTTTATTATAAGTATAGACTCACTACAAAAACGATCTTGTTGTGTGTTGCCAGCAGTGTACGTAAGAAATGTCGATATTCTACGGTTGCCAGTGATGACTTACGGCATTGACACGTGGTATTAAGTCGCTAAGTGGTCAATACAGAGCGAAATTTGAAATCTTTGGTGCTCACTTAAGTTTTGGCCTGGGGTTTTTTAAAGGGATTCAAGCTGTTATGTCTTATTTTGTCTTCAAACTTGTGTTTTTGTGAGTGTTAATGTGTAATGTTAATGTGTAAATGTTGGTGGAATATTTAACCATCCTCTGCTTGTTAACGGACTCGAGTGTAAACAAAGGATAAAAATTCAAAAAACGTGGTATTATATGATGTCTTAAAACTATCTAGACTAGAGAAAGTTCTTCTTCTTCTTTTTTATTATAATGGCTTCTGCGGAGGCACTGGCCTACTAGCAATTTCGCCAATGTCAAGTTTAGTTAATTGTAAGTATTGTCAAGTCACAGTCAATAATTGACAAAGTCACGAATCAGTAAAATGGTGGACGTTTTACTGAAACTTCCTGGAGAGTTTTGAAAATATCACAAATAGTCACGTTTTTTATTTTTTTATCCTTTGCCCACACTCGTGCACGTTATCAAGCACCCAATGATTAATATTTCACCAATATTACTCATCAACCCTCGAAAAAACACTAATATGAAGAAAATATAAAAATTTACAACATGACAGCTTGAATACATTCAAAAAACTCCTAGAGAAAGTTTCAGTAAAACGTCTCTTACTTATTCGTGACTTTGACAATTGAGTATGACGTGACAGTAAGACTTGTTATATCCATGGAAGTTATATGTACTTACGTACAACTGGAACGACTTCTTCAAAGTAAAAACGGGGTATCGATTATTTGACCTTGAAAACGAATTAAAAAGAAAAAATATAATGCGTATAAAGAGACAAGGAAGTTAACGGAAGCAGTTATTTGGTGAGTGAAGCTCTTTCTTATTTATAGTGCCAATCTCAAGTGACAGCAAGTTTATTTTATAGTCTGTGCGAAAAATGTGAAACGTTGTACGTGTGAGAAAGAGACTTCCCGCTTTCGTGAACGTTTCAGTACGACCACTTTTGTACTATAGAGATAGTACTAGTAGTAGTTAAGTACATATAACTTCCTTGGTTATATTTTACAATAAGTTCAAAAAGTAAACCCGACTACATTCGGGTTAAAAATGGGATATGACGTTTTTGCAAATGTCTGGCCTAGCTATCTATGACACTCTTGCAATGAAGATGAATCGATTGATACCTCACTTGTCAAAATCGGACCAAGTTTTCAGTTTGAATACTTACTTTGTCTTGCCGCAGTCGGGTAAAAAAATTGCATAAGACCGTCTTAGGACACTATGCCTGAAGACGAATTGATTGTCAAAATCGGACCAATATGGTGCCTACATACATTGATGTATATGTTTCATATCTTCCCTTGTTTCACTGTAGTCATGTAAAAAATTGACATTAGTGAAATTTCTGGCATTGCCGCCGCAGAAGCAATAACAAAAAATGGCCTGATTCATATGCTCCATGTCACTCAACGTGCTATGGATATGCTTAGGATCTCTGTAAGATATAATACGGAATATGGATATAGAGTAATTCCTCTGAGGGATATCCGCAAAAGAGCTAGTCACCGACGTACCAAATTAAAGTGGCACGCCTTACGAATAATAAGATCATAGATAGCTCGTAGAACCGATAAAAGTGTTGATAGATTGTCATGTGCAGTGTGTCCTCCAGTGGACACAATTGACAAAATGGATCTCCTCATTTTTATCTTACACTGTTCCCTATTCATTTCTTTAGCCATTGAATTACTGCCTAAGTCAATGACTAGCACATGTATTTACTACTAGCTTTCCCGCCTGCAACTTCATCCACGCGGACTTCTATTTATCTCGGAAAAAACATCCTATGTTCTTCTAGGATATTAAAAACTAATGCAAACGTAGGCATAGCACATAGCACCCAATGCTCTTGATGTTTTTTGACAGACTTGTTGTTTCGTTTCCACGGCAACCGTTCCTAACAGGGAGTAATCAACATTTCCAGTTTTCCCGTGGAAACTTACAATTTTCCGGGATAAAAAGTCCTATGTTTTATTCCAGCTATCTCCATTCCAAATTTCATCAAAATCCGTCCAGCCGTTATCGCGTGAAAGCTCCCCAAGCAAACAAACAGACAACGTTTCACTTTTATATATTGGTATGGACACACACGCGTAAAAAGACTATTTAATTGGCGTCAAGACAGGGCTATTCTTCGTTGCCTACTAAGCAATTGTGCCCTATCTTCAGGCACTTTAGAAAGTGCTTTATGATGTGATACGTACCTTAAAAATATTCAGCTGATTTTAAGAAGATCAAAGTTTAGATGCATAAGAATCCAGGGGATTAAGAGGGCTTAACCAAGTGAGTATTTGGTCTTTCTAATCTCAGAACATTTGTTAGATAAAAACCCGGATTCATACAACTTTTACGTTAAGAACCTTTCGTTTTGATTCCACTCCACCTCCACACACCATGTAAATTAAAATACTTAAAAAAAAGTGTGTACCTGAGTACTTCACAAACTTTTTCTTTCTGATAATTAGCTAAGTAATAGGCATGATCACCTGGTCCAGTGCAACCTTGATCAACCTCAAGACACTGACTTACGAGTAAAACATGAAAGCCCATAATAGCTCACGGAAACTTCCAACTTCAGACATAATTACACTCGACGCACCTTTGTTCCACGGTAAACTGGGTGCGTCCATAAAACTTGGCCAAAATTGAAAGCAATAAAGCAATAAAGGGTTGTAAATAATTGCTAATGAACCCAGACTTTAGAGTAGACGTTGTTAGTAGATATTTTTGGGGGCTTGAACCCCTCTGAGATGAAATAAACCTTTTAATAGTTCGTACTAGGGTCGTTTGACAGTAACAATTAGGGAAGACGATGTGGCCGAAGGGGTAGCTTGCTTGCCTTGTCTACAGGTCTTGACTTGAACACGCCTGGGTGGATTTACTGGAAACGCTACGAGGGCAAGCAAATAGTTCAACTCCTTTGCAGTTCTTAGCCTTCAGAAGTGAACCACAAAGCATCTTGAAGACTTCGAATCTTCAAGTTGCTAAGACTATGCCGGAATCGTCATTTTTGAAGACGTCATTTAAATCTCTCGATCCTGGCGCTGCTGTCTCGATATCGAAACATTTAATTGTTCTAAACAATGATACTCATAAAAAAAGGAGCGAAAGATTTAAGGCCTAATAAATTGTTTTTTTTTTTTCACTGCGCCTATTGTATTAGGGAGGTACAAATTGGCTTCTATTTGTATGGAAAAAAATAGTCACGGGTACTTTGTAGGTCTCGCCAACTGGATGAATACCAACCTGTGGAATAAGCTGGCTTCCGGAGTGCATACTCAACCATGAATCACATACACGCTGTCAAGCAACTAATGGAGAGATGAAAATTATGAAAAGGCTTTCGACAGTGTCGAACACTGAGCCGTGTTTCATTCTCTCCATCGATGCGGCATTGACAAGCGTTATGTAGATATCCTCCGGGAGCTATACAGCAGTGCCACAATGCAGGTATCGTCAATTTTATCATCAATAGCTTAGCCCCTTAGAAGTAGTAGACGAGTACATTTATCTTGGTCATTGTTTGTTTTTTACCGGTGCTTCCAGTTGAAGGAGATCGTTAGGCGAGTCCAGCTCCTATAGGGTGCCTTTGGAAAACTTGAGGACGTTTTCAAATCTTACATCCCTATTACCTGAAGAGCAAGGTGTTTAATCAATGTATCCTGCCCATACTCACATACGTTGCCAAAACGTGGCCGCTCACCAAAGCGCACATATATAAAGTAAGATTGGCCCAACGAGCTACGGAGCATGCCATGCTAGGCCTCCGCCTGGTAGATCACATACCAAACGTCGAAATTCGTCGTTGTACCAAAGTTAAAGATGTAGGTATGCAAATTGACAGGCTAAAATGGAGACGGGCAGGACATTTTGCAAGACGGGAGGAAAACAGGTGGACAAAAGCAGTCACCGAATAGTACCCAAGAGATGGGCTGAGATCTCGAGGCAGACCACCAGAGGAAGGTCAGACCATATGGTGAGGTACACTGGAGGCCAATGGATGAGGCTAGCAAAGGACGAGAAAGACTGTCGTGAACGAGAGGAGGCCCATATTCAGCAGTGGATACGGGATGATTAGATAGATAGATAAACTGCAGAGCTCCTGATGTGATGCAATGCAACCATGAGCAACCGGCATTCGTGCTTCCCTGAGGAGTGAGGACGAACGTCAATTATCCAACATAAAGTAGGCACCAAAGAGTAGGGCTACCAAAGAATTAGCGCCATCCGTTTTTAAATCCACTTCAAAAGTTCGACATCTGCTTATTCCGTAGGATTCAAATTAGATTACCTACCTCTGAAAACTAAGTCCTTGTTACGTCCATGCAGTCAAGTTTGCTCGGTGGGTGTCTAATGTCAAAGTTCGAAATGGCCGCAAACTGTAAGCTCGCGGACTTAGCAAAGTTCGGCGGTTACCGTGAAACCCGTCTTTTGAGGCTAATTTAGGTGGCCCAGTGCCCGGGGCAGTGCGTCTGGTAAACAGAAGTTAGTACAGCACTGGAGTTATTATAATGTAGGTACATTTGTATCTGTAATGTATCTAAAAGCCAAACCCCGAATGCAGCGAATTTAGTTTAACAGCCGACATTTCTGTACACGTTATAGGAATCCTAACATAATCAAAGCTGCCCCGCCTTTGCCCGCGTGCAAACTTTGCCTCTCCCATTCACCACCTTTTAGGATGGAATTAAAAAAAAACCTTGCACAGTGCACCTCTAGGATACTCAAGACAATAAGGATAAAGTCTACACCCCCAGACATACGAGTGAAGGATAGCAAATGGCGGCTGCGTACGCGTGACTGGATAATTAGAGGTGTTTTGTGGTTGATCTTATCACAGCAGACTGCATTGTTTTTGCCACTTCACACCGGGACAGCTTTGAATCTTTATCAAGCACAGGTCCGATCTTGTGTGGTGTACTGCTGCTACCTCTGGGACGGTTCTGCCAAGCTTTAAATATTTTTTTTCTTCAGTTTTTTTTTTCGGTGCTTTAGATTCAATTAAGAGACGTCCTATGAGGCACATTGAAGATGTCACTCTGGTAAAAAGTAAGCTTCAAAGTCTAGCACATCGAAATGAGGTCGCAAGCCGGTCGGTGTTCAACAGATTGCACTATTAAGAGTATGCTCAAGAACTGCACAATCTGATTCCCCAGTCACCATCACTGTACGACTAGACGTGCGGCAATGCGCCACTCTTTCATGGATGAAATATCTCGCAAAAGAACGTAGCAGTACGCTTCTTCATTTATTTTAAAAACTGCAAAGATGTGGAATGCTCTGCCCTCGTCAGTGTTTCTGGTAAAATATAACCCAGGTGTGTTCAAGTCAAGAGTGAATAGGTATCTACTAGGCAAGCGTCCTACACCTTCGACCACATCATCGCTTTCCATCAGGTGTGATTGTGGTCAAACGATTGCTTAGTCCGTAATAAAAAAAATGGTAATGTAGGTAAACGACTAACTAGGTCTAGTTCTAGCTGCGTTGTGATGGCCGTTCAGCATAGCACTATGTAAGTTTGTGCGTGAGGCTTGTGCGAACGAGCGGATCGACTTATCTTGGTTGCTTCACATTCGTTTTGGTGCTGTGGGATCTGTCTTTTTCTAAACAATTTTGACTCATGGAATATATTTTCTTAATTTCAAATCTCAAGTTCTTAATCAAGGCTTAGGCTGTGCCACAGTCACTACATATACCACATGTCACTGAATAGCCTTATAATTACGCAGCAGGTTTGTTTCTATCAAGCGTGTAAAAGACAATGACCATTTTCCTAGAGCAGCAGCCTTATTGTCTAACTCTGGTGGTAATGGCAATCAAATCCATTACCATTACCATTGTTGGTTCCAGTTCGCCGTCCAGGGGAATTGTCTAATATTTTCGGTGGTAATCGTCTTGAAAAAGTTTAAAATAATTGATATGATTTTCCTTCATACACTTGACAGGCAACTAATTAACAGAAATTAACTAAGACAGGTTACAGAATAAATAATAGTACAAGGACAGGTTAACTTTTTCATTTTATTTATTATTACTTAAATGATATAAATACTAAAGCAATTTAAGTTATTATGACTGAGTTGGCGTATTTAAAAATCAGTGTTTATGTACATTGATTTTAATATACATAAATTTACATATTTACAATTAGATACTAGGTATTTACATATTTTACATTAGACGTTAGTGACCAAACGAAACAAGACTTTCTACCGAAACCAAAACCGAATCTTCGGTATCTGTTTCAGTTTCAGCCGAAACCGAATCCGAAACCGAAACTTTTTCAGACATGTTAAAAATATATTGTTAACTGAACTGAAATTTGTCTTACTTTATACACTTATACAGCCAGTTAAATGAAATAAAACAATACTTAATTGAAGAATGTGAAAAAATAATTCTTTCTTTTGATATTACTGCTATAAAATAACCAAAAATTGAGAAACATGCTAATACTTTTTGAAACAAAAATTTGACAATAATCAACACTTACGTTATAAAACAACCTCATTATATGAGTATTTCGATTGCGTTTATGATCACAACATTCTTATGACTAAATTTAACATTCATTGAGATCTTTTAATTGCAGCTAGTAATGTATGATTACCTAATCAATCAGTTATTAATTTGAGATTGATAAGTTGAGATTGATAATTAAAACTAGTATTTAATTATCAGTCTCAACAAAGAAAGAAAAGGAAGGCAAATACCGTTCTTATGATAAATTAATCAGTCACAAGAAAGATTAGTACAATTAGTTTGTACGACAATTAAATTCTAAATTTAACAATCAGTTCTCAAATAAAAAATAATTATATTATTATTAGACTATTAATTAACATTAGTACTTATTCGTAATTAAATAGTCTTATGTTGTGAATAACTCAACGGAAAGAACATCAATGTTTAATAAATTGTGACTGTCTCTCTTTCAAACACATACAATCTTAGATGTTTGTATCTCATTTCCTCTATATTCGGAAAGTGCAGGCTCTCTCTTTTTAATGCATTAAATCCTATATGGTTACACCTCTATTACTCTCTATCCTCTGCGAAGGGCAGGCTTTCATTCCAAAATGAGTCTTATTTGAAAAGATATAAAGATACAGTTACAAAAGAAAAGATATAGAGATATAGATATACATCTAGGGAGAAGTAACTCTTTTGAGTTAATCACTCCTGAGTTACACACCTCTAGTACCTATGTGTTTGTTTGTTGTTTACTTTAGCATTCAATAATGAAATGAAAATCAAATGGAAAAAAATAAATATTAAATAGGTAGGTTATAGTCACAAGATTTGTGTGAGTTTGTGCGAAACGTGGATAAACTAAAAGTGGAATTGCTTTGTGAGATGTAATGTATGTCGAGGTTATGTTCGTTTTCGGATATAAAATTGACAAATATGCCTTGATTTAGCAACAAATACGTACCTATGTACCATATTGTATTTCAGAATGTCATCGGATAAAGTGGTCTTTGCATAGACCTACAATTGGTCATCGAGTTAGATCGAAACTTTGAACAAACATATCGCAAGTTCTAACAGTCTTTGGCTTGGCTATACTGGAATTTTGGTGGACTAATGAATATTATCTAAGTACCTATTCGAGTCTAGTTTAATTTACCTACTAGGTACATAGACATATATACTAGGTATATGCATTTTCACAAATGCTCATCAACAACATACATATTTTAATGGATTTTTACCTCATTTCAATGCATACATAATCGGGTATGTTTTGTGTCAACAAAACATAACCGATTATGTTTGCTTTGAGCACCAGCCGGGGTTCAGGAGATGGGCTGCAGCTTGCACCTGTGTCAGTATGCACATTTCCAGCTATCACAAAGCCTGAAGTAGCTGTAGGTAGACATACAACAAATTAACCTCTCTTTTGAATTGTTTACAAATTTGATCTAACTCTACAAAAGTATTACTGCATATTACAATATTGACTATGTAGATAATGACAAATGATAATAGCTATATCTTTATTTTCAGATTCAGTTCAGTCTATCACAGTAAACAGGATCATTTCGAGTCGGATTGCAGCGGGAACAGATTCGTAGCATGTCCATAAAATGCAAAAGGATGCTGCTTCTCAAATCTACTTGTTATATTTGTATTATAATATGTAGGTATATACCTAGTTACTGCACTTTTTATACCATTTGAATAAAATGGTGTGTTGGAAATATTTACTTTGTTGTTGTGAATTACTATATAATTACAATGTAATTAGTGGGCTACCAGTGAGCCAGTGAAGGCTTGTAAGTTTTTAGAATGTTTTATGCATATTCCTTATTTAATAAAGACACTTGCCCGTTATATTTTTTTTAGAAAGGTTTTTACAATAAAATAAACATGCTATTTAATAAAATTTGTTTAATTTTCTGTTTCTCTATCCATACTCAGTCTGTATTTATGCTAAAACTAGCTGCATGCCGAAGCTTTGCTCTTGTGCAAACATTGCCAGCCTCGTTCGAAATTTAAAGAAATATTTCCTCCAAATTGCAAATCTCTAGGTCCACCGGTTTAGGCTGTGTGTTGTCTGTGAATCAGTTGGTAGGTATGTCGCTTGTGACATACTATTTCATAGGTATCAATGTATATTTCTACTTACATAATAATCTGTAGTTAAAAAATAACAACAAAACATAGATAGATAGATAACTCTTTATTGTATATACTTAGAAGTAAATCGTACATTGTACATAATATAATATAGAAGTAGCGGTAACACAATCGGCAGTCTTATAGCTTACAGCAATGTCTAAACCAGAGTAAATGTCTGTAGTATTCATGTCACTCAATCTGAAACAAATAAGAAAAATTTATAAAACTTTGTATGTATTGTACGCTGACATAAATACACTGAATGCACTAAATATGGGTACTAGATAATAGATACGAGTACACATACAAAGATATGAATATTACATTCATATCTCGGAAACAAATACTTCTGCTCATCACACAAATGATTGCACCTTGCGGGATTCGAACCCGCATCCATTGGTTGACTTTCAGCCAGGGTCACTAGCCACTCAGCCAACTGGTTGCCAAATGTAGTGGCACTGAATGTAAATGAGAAATGAATTTTTTACCTCCTTTTTGAACGACAAAAATGACAATGTGTAAAATTCAAGTTATCAGATTGCACTATGGAGAGTGAGCATAAGAACTGCAAAATCTGATTCCCTTATCACCGTGCAAACTAGAATATTGGCAATGCGGCCCCTTTTTATGATAGAAATACCACACACAAGCACGAAGCGTTACGCTTCTTCATTCATTGTAAGATCTGCAAAAGAGTGGAATGCCCTGCCCTCGTCAGTTTCTGGTAAAATATAATGAATCCAGGTGTGTTCAAGTCAAGAGTGAATAGGTATCTACTAGGCAAGGGTGCTACACTTTCGACCACATCATCGCTTTCCATCAGGTGAGATCATGGTCAAACAATTGCATAAAACGTAATAAAAAAAGGTGCATTAGATATGGGTTGAAAGTAGGCAGTTCCCGATGAAATTTTAACTGATTACCTATAAAGGTATCATTTTAGGTTTTGTACTTATTTTGTTTCAATTGTTAATATGACTTGGTATCTTTTGTCAATACTTTTAATACATTTTGACTGTTATTTTTGCAAATTCTTTCATAATGAATGGTCTAGGGTGTAAATAGGCCTGTGATTGTTCCTCAAAACCTTCTGGAGATGTTTTTCTTCTGCAGCTGGCTACAAATTCTCTCATCAAAAATATTCTATAAATAAACATACATAGATATAAACCAATATTACATCAATGACTCAGAAACAATCATTTGGGCTCATCACATAAATGATTGCACCTTGCGAGATTCGTACTTGCAACCATTTCTTGACTCTCAGTCAGGGCACTAGCCAATCCATCTCTTACGATCACCTGGGTGAACCGTGGAAAGTTTTTTTTTTACAATAGCTTACCTTTGTCCACCTTGTTATCAAAACTTTTCTGATTTGAAGTGCATAGAGATAATAATTTATTGGTCTATTCTGTTGATATTTGTTGTTAAACATTGAACATCCATAGATATTATAATAGCCACATGGTCAGCACCAATATTAGGGGCTTGAGAGCCTGTCCATTAGTTTGGAGATGTTGTTTTTCTGCAGTTGGCTACAAATTCGCCCACCAAAATATTCTTCATTTTGTTTTTGTAGGTTAGGTACTTATAGTGCCTGTAATCGAATAAACTAGATATGTTAAACTGAAATAAGTACTAGTAGAAGTAAATATCGAAATATTCTCTTTGTATCGAACTATATATATATATATCACAAAAAACCAATGAATTTTCTGTTTGACTTTCGCAAGTTTGGAAGTCGAATTTTCGGAGAATTAATGCCTGAAATTAATAAACCGCAATTAATTATGATACCTAGATTACCCCTTCCCTTTGAACTTACGCAAACAGTCAACTTTTAATTCAATAAAACTATAATTTCGTCACAAACTCAAAGCCAGTTGATACGAAAGGTTAGGACAGAGCAACCTTTTTCATTTGACATGTCTCGGTGGCGATGAAAATTTAGACAATACCAATATATGTCAAAATATGATGTTTCGTTCATTCATTTCGCTTAAAAACAGCTGATAGTGGGGACTCGGTGAAGATCACCGAGGAGATCACCGGTGGATAGTTAGACAATTCGAATTGGGAGATTCATGTTCATAATGGTGTAAATGAACGTCAGTTTCATTATCACCAGAGTTAGACAATAAGGCTGCAGGTGGGCAATTCTTTTAATCGACTTCAGAAAAGGAGACGGTTATATGTTCGGCTGTACGTATGTTTTTTTCTTTTTTTTTATGTTTGTGTCGGTGAATATCTCCGTCAATTGCAGACCGATTTTAAAAATTATTTTTTTGTTTTATAGTGTATACACTCCAAGTAGTCCCATATAAATTATATCAAAATTGGTTCAGCAGTTTTTCGAGAATAAATAGTTTTGTTGTGTAAATCCATTCGATTTTGTGTTTATATTGCCTTTATTTTGTGTTTATCTTTAAGATTTCTAAACCGATTTAGGTGGTTGTTTTTTTATTCAAAAGGGTAAACTTTCCGTGTAGTTCCATATAAATTTCATCAAATTGGTTCAGTAGTTTTATTAGAAAAACAATTTGTTTTATAGTTTATGTTCTCTAATATCTTGGGATTTCTGAACCGAATTAGATGATTGTTTTTACTTAAGTAAGAAGACCTCTAGTATGTTACTGTATAAATTTCATCGAAATTGGTTTAGTAGCTTTAAACAAGCTTTAATTTAATTGATTGTGTTATAATGTTTAGGACTGGATTGCAAGTCAATTTTGAACAATTTAAGGACGTCCAAAGATGCTGAAGTTTTGCACATGGGTGTAGTTCTGATGACAATTAAAAACTACAGTAGTAGCAGCAGCAGCAGCAGCAGCAGCAGCAGCAGCAGCAGCAGCAGTAGTAGTAGTTGTACACAATTGGGTGATGGAATCCCTTCGAGTTTAGGCTCATTTGGTTTGTCTTGATGAGATCATGTCTGGTTTTATGTTGTATCCAGGGTCTGGTGATGGAGCCGTAAAGAAGTCAGGAAATCCCAACAATATTATAGAACCCCCTTCGTATTTGGGCTCATTTGGTTTGTCTTGATGATTTCTCTGGTGTTATGTGTTATTTAGGGTCTGATGATGGAGCCGGAAGGTAGTCACAGGAACTCAACACCAAAATGATGGAACCCTTTCGAGTTTATGCTCATTTGGTTTGTCTTAATGCATTCTCTAGTTTTATGTGGTATCCAGTGTCTGATGATGGAGCCGGAAGGTAGTTACAGGTACTCAACAACAAAATGATGGAACCCCTTCGAGTTTGTGCTCATTTGGTTTGTCTTAGTGAGTTCTCTGTTTTTATGTGGTATCAGGGATGATGGAGCTGGAAGGTAGTCACAGGAACTCAACAACAAAATGATGGGACCCCTCCGAGTTTGGGCTCATTTGGTTTGTCTTGATGAGTTCTCTGGTGTTATGTAGTCTTCAGGGTCTGATAATGGAGCCGGAAGGTAGTCACAGGAACGCAACAACAAAATGATGGAAAATGGTCAAAACTAATTCAGTTATTATACCTATATGTAGGTTTTATTCGTCCTTGGTTTTAATTTAAAGTGAGTGAGTGTCTACTATTTTCTTTGGCATATATTCTTTCCGATGTTTGCTTAGGCCACCAAAATTAAAAAATAAAATATTTTTCTAAAAATAAATTAATTGACTTCCTAATAAAAAAAATATTTTGTATTAGTGGTTGTTACCACTAAATATAATAAAATAATTACAATTGAGCCAGAACAGTATCACTTTTACGAAATTACCAACGTAATAATAATTTATTAAGTTACGTTACGTTTATTACGTTGGTAATTTTGAAAAAGTGATATTGTTCTGGCTCAATTGTAATTAATTTATTCATTTTAGTGGTTGCTTACAAAATATATTGTTCATTAGGAAGTCGTTTTCTTTTTTTTGAAAGTCAACGTGAGATGAAATTATCAATTTTAGACAGTGTAACAAATAAAACATACTATGACAGGTATACCTCTAAACTCAGTCCGAACCGAACCGAGATAATGAAGTTTACATATGTGTAGGGCAGGTGGCGCATTTTTATTTTCATGCGGCTATCTACGAAACATATAATGGTCAATTTTAGACAGTGTAACAAATAAAACATGCTATAACAAGTATATCTCTAAACTCAGTCCGAATCGTGATAATGAGGATTGAAGTTTAGATATTTTGTATGGAAATTGGTGCCTATTTTTTTCGCGGACTGCAGTGTGTCTTGGAATGATCAACTCTAAACAGTGTAATAAACAAAACATACTATGACAGGTATTCCTCTAAACTCAGCCGCTTGAAAATAGAAAGGTGCCACCTGCCTTACACATATGTAAACCTCATTATCTCTGTTCGGACCATAGATAACTGCACATTACTCCGTACTCTAGACAGGCTGTAGACGAACGTCACAATGAGTGCATTTGACAATCGCAATTTTGGCGCTGATAGCAGTAGTTTGGCAGTAGTGAGCATCCGCGGAACTAACGGTGACTAACGTCAGGAGATGAAACAATGACAATTTTGGTACCATAGATGCTCGATGGGGCGCTTTGAATTGGCACAAACTAAAATATGGCAGAGCCTATCCAGTGTTAATGGTAGAGATCAGTGGTTAGGACTGAGTTTAGAGGTATACTTGTTGTAGTATATTTTGTTTGTTACACTGTTTAGAATTGAGGTTTTATTGATAGCCGCGCGAATTAAAATAGGCACCAATTTCCATACAAAATATCTTAACTTCAATCCTGTTTATCTTGGTTCGGACTGAATTTAGAGGTATACTTATTACAGTATGTTTTGTTTGTTACACTGTCTAAAATTGGTATTTCTATGTTTCATTGATGGCCGCGCAAAAATAGAAATGCGCCACCTGCCTTACAAATATGTAAACCTCATTATCTCGGTTCGGATTGATTTTAGAGGTATACCTGTAGTAGTATATTTTATTTGTTACAGTGTTAAGAATTGGTAAATCTGTTTCCTAGAGGTCCGCGTGAAAAAAAGTTGCATCAATTTTGGTCATGTTCTTTTGTTTACGTGTGCAATGGTTGAACCATTGAATACATAGTATTTAAAATTCCCATACAAAAAATATATAATGCAATAATCCTAAATGTTTGTTTACTATCTATCAGGTGACCTGTAGTAAAGCTGTTTTTAAACCTATCTCAGGTACTAGCTCCTTACAAAAGTAGGTTGATTTTGTTACTCCTGTCTGATCGCAATTAACATGTCATCAAATAGCAAACTCTGCACAGTTCGATTATTGAATCGAACCATAAGAACCTAAAAATCCTCGTGGTTCGCTTGGGTGAACTACGCGATCGAATCTCAGGGTCAGAAGGGTGTAATTAACCAATTGTGAGAAAAATAAATAAATTTTTGATTTATTACGTCGCACAAAAATGATGTAGGTACATACATATGCGGGTTCAGGTTCCTAGGCCTCTTCTCGGTTGGCAAGACTTGAATTTTCACTTCTAATGTTCGATTGACTACTGCACAGTAGACTCCCGATGCGCGAGGTTGGTCAACCAAACTTGACAACACACAAATTCAATGTCAAGGTTCGGTGCCACTAACTTCGACTCAACAGATAAGTTGGTGGCACTTTAATAGCTGACCTACTATGTAGTACTATTATTTATTTTGTGCTAAAAGAGAAAAAAACATTACTCTATGAAAAACTTCGAAATATTAAAAGACGTTAATCTAACGTTATTCGCCATAACGTGTGGAATATCCCACCCCGGTACTCAATAAGTAATTATGTTACTCATTGTATAGTCCGTAAGGACTTTATATTATTATGTACTGAGGCTGTGCATTGTCTGTCAGTTAGTCGGTTTTAGTTACCTACTAAAATAATACTAAGTAAATTAATGATTTTGTAGCTTATGCCAAAGGGGCCTGCACTCAGCAAAAATGTCTAGTGGCCACCAACTCCCAGTCTACAAACAAGGTAAGGAGCCCTTGCTCATAAAAATGTGCGTAAATATTGTCCTTTTATCTTTTGCCGGTCCTCATTAAGAAGGCATTACAAACCCGGAGTAGGTACCTAATCCTACTCGCATTTTCAGGCGAATGATAACCAAATCTCTTTATTCCTGTGGCCAGTCATAGAAGGTGTAGTCATGTGAGTTACCTTCCCAATTAATAAAGTGTTAGTGATGGTGTCGTTACTTTTGTTACCAACTAAACTAAGCTACATTTAAGTTTAGTCCTGTATCAAACCAATTCACTTGCTACAAATTCTTGCGACTAATTTTAAGTTCGAAGCCGATTTTTATACTTGACGAGAAGGTGGCAACGGACGGGGGTCTAATGTATGGCAGGAGGTGCGTGGGAGGGAAAATGGTGGAGAGCGGGAGGAAAGTGGGGTGCGGGGGTAGGTGGGATGTGAGGGTAGGTGTGTGCGAGGGGTATAAATGGATTGCGTGGGTAGATAAGAGGTGTGGAGGGGGAACATGTTCGGGGAAGGGGGGGGGGGGGAGGCGAAATTTATATATATTTTAATCACCGAGCAGCGAGCAACTACAGGTAATTGCAGTTACCGCTCATTCACTCGAACCATTCAGTTTATTAGTGCCTGATGAAAATTCAACGCAATATGAGGCCAGTCCGTGATTAATGCGGCCAAATTAATTGGAGTTTCCGGAAATATTGGCGGGCTTAATTAAACTCTACTTAACTTCAATTTGGCTATTAGACGAGCACAAATATGTTTGTGCTTAGGGGAGACCTAGGAGGGTTGTGACAGTTTTTACTTTTGGGCCATATTTCGCTCAAGAAACATTCCACAGTTATGACCCATGTGATTATTTTTGCGGCATTCCTTCTGTTTCAAAACAATCACCAAAACGAATTTAAGTATTTTTATTTTATTACGGACTAGGCAATCATTTGACCACGAGCTCACCTGATGGAAAGCGATGATGTGGTCGAAGGTGTAGCACGCTTGACTAGTAGATACCTATTCACTCTTGACTTGAACACACCGGGGTTATAATTTACCGGAAACACTGACGAGGGCAGGGTATTCCACTCCTTTGCAGTTCTTATAAGAAATGAAGAAGCATAACGCTTCGTTCTTGTGCGAGGTATTTCAACCATGAAAGGGTGGCGCTTTGCTGATCGTCTAGTCGTACGGTGATGGTAAGGTGATGGGGGAATCAGGGAAGTATTATGGTTTCTGAGAAAATCGACAAAATTAAAGACCACTCCCCCTGTCACAACTCTCCTACTACCGAGGTAAGTTGTGACCGGTACCGAGGTAAGTCGTGACAGAAGAAGAGATATTAGATATAAAAAATATCATTACACTTAATATGTATTAATAAATCGAACATGTTTTTTTTTAGGAAAAAGTAGGTAATTTTATTATGCATTTTATTATGTAATTTAAGTATCAACAAAATTAACATATTAACATTCTCATAACAAGTAATTATAATTTTAATTAACTTAATATGGCATCGCTTTGAGATCAATCAGTATTATTATTATAATCAGTCCGAAATCTTAATTTAATCTGATTTACAATTATGGCAAACGTAATGCAGCTTGCCTCCAGTACAATCTACATGTGCCCAGCCTTTGCATTCTTGGCATTGGACCCACTGCTCATTCCATCTGCTGTTTGCATAGGCTTCAAGGCAAACCAAGCAAAAACAATTGTTTTCTTCTTCTTCGTCACCACTTGTTAACCTCTTCTTATAAGTCTTCTTGGCAGTTTTAGATTTCTTCTTTCTTTCGCTGAAGGTACGCTTCTTAACATTCTTAGACTTCCTATTAGCCTCAATTGCAGCTATTTCACCCGTCGTGGGAGTGTCAGTAAGGACAGCAGATTTGATTTTACGTCGGTTTAGTTGACTGTTTTTCCTTGGCGGAGCTGATTCCGGCGAGAACACATTAGAAACAGTGGCAAGTGGACTAGGGGCTGTAGATGTGGATGATTTGTTCAATGGCAATATTATTCAGAACTGGGGTAAGGGCTGTGGACGTGGAGGCAACAGGTTCATTGGCATTATTATTCACAATTGATGAATTGCTAGATGGCATGATTTGATCTGCATATGTACCTGGAGTAATGGCTCTTGCTTCATCATTATCAACTGCATCAGGGTTAAGATTTGGAGTTATGGTAGCGGTTCCTTTATCAGTCTTTCGTGTATAGTTATTAGGCATTCTGAAACAAAAAAAGAGCCATTCAGCATGCAGTATGCCATTATATACATTATGTACCTACCTATAAACAAACATCTAAAATTAATAAAAATACATTAAGGAATTAGCCAAGGTTAAAAATGGAGTAATATTGGACTAAAATGAACAGGCTGTCACAACTCGCCTAGGTGTTTCAAATGATGACTTGATCTGAATAATAATTCATATTTTCTAAACACGATGCGCACACAAAAGATTATTGCAACGTTTTGAGAGTTGAATAACCATACAACTTAAGAAAAAATAAGAAAGCAAAGCACATATCATAACAAATGATATAAATTCAAATAAAATTTTGAAGAAAAACTTACTTTTCGCATATTTTTTTGTACACAACCATCGTATATACGCGACAGCGCCTCGTGCGTCGCCGGCATGTAGCATGTACTGAGTCGAGTAGTGCGTATCGAAAACATCGTGCATGCGGTGTTGCCAGCTCGCTACCTATAATAGGTTAGGAGAAATCGTCCTTGTCACAACTCACCTCTGTCACAACTCTCCTAGGTTTCCCTACTGTGTTTTTTTTATTTTGATACGAATAATTCGTAGCATACAGTGTTGACCATCCTAACACGTAATAATTGTTGCTCTCTGCCAGTGGTCCACCTACATAGTTGACTTGGCTAGATACAGCCAGGAAAAAAAATATGAAAAATAAGCAAATTTTTCATCCTGTGCTCCACCTGTATGTATGTGGGAGTCAGGAATGTAGAATTCAAATGTACAACGTAAATTGACCTACAATCTGTATTGTTATGAGAAGAAACATAAATAGTCTAATAGAATAGTAATACCCTGGCTTTAAAACGTCCTTCCTGTCCAAATCATTTTCTTCGACGGCAGT
This sequence comes from Alsophila aescularia, assembly GCA_946251855.1. Lineage (NCBI taxonomy): Eukaryota > Metazoa > Arthropoda > Insecta > Lepidoptera > Geometridae > Alsophila > Alsophila aescularia. The sequence goes on along the minus strand of OX276377.1, from coordinate 54,738,433 downwards.
TCGCGTCTTGACTATACTACCTTTAAATAACTAGCTTAAAAGCTAAAAAAAACACGTCTGCCAAAAAAAACTTATGGCAATAAATTATATACCTACTGTTGGAATGTGTTTATCAAGGCCTTCAATTTGATATCCATATTGTAAATTTCGAAGTTTTTTCGAGTTTGTAAGTTGTGCCATACTGCCGCGATGTTTTTTTTTTTTTTTCAAAAAAGCCTATGTAACTCGGGGGGATGTAAGGATTCTAACGATACCTCAAACGTCTAAATCTGTTCAGGTATTTAAAAGTTATGGTGGAATAAAGAAACTCACATACATACAAACATACATGAATGCTAAAAACATAACACTCCTTTTATTGGGCAGCAGCAAAAACAACTTTAGGAGAGCAACTCAGAAATATTTTGTCAAAAAACTTTATCCCGATAACCCTTTAAAATCATCCACCCAGGGTCAATATAACATCATTGCCTAGGGTACATACAAGTGTATTATATTCATTCACTGCTTTAATTCATATTCTGGTAGGTGTGTATATTATCTTTAAAATATTTAGTTATTTATGTATGTAGTAGTTTATGAATAATCATTTATATCTTCATTTAATACTAGTTGGTACCTATTGCCGCTAGTCGGTGGGAGCACGGGTCGTGACCCGAATGGGACAAGGCCCCGTCAGGCATCTGTCACTCTACCTACTTACGCGAGCTAATAACCTACAGATTGCTGAGCCCCGGGGCTACAAATCAGGCGAGGCCGGCCGCCACGCGCTTGCATTCAGACGCTTACCGTGTCGCTTGTTTGAACTTTCGCTATTAATGGAGAAACGTAACAATAATAACAATTGTTGTGTGAAGGGATCTATTATTTATTCTGTGGCCCCGTAGCCAATTTTACTTATTCTTATCTAGCTTTAGCCGCGGCTTGACACGCGTGGAAATTTACCTAGGTCAAAAATACTATATTTACTATTCCAAGACCTAAAATACTAAAAACACAGAAACAAAAACAGAAACAGATACAACAACAATAACAACAATCAAGATCACATCAGCTTTCAAACAGAAAAAAAACCATCAAAATCGGTCCATTCGTCTGGGAGCAACACCTTTCTTTTCGCGTTCGGGGTAACCCACGGAATAAATAATAGTGTAATAATAGTAACACAAAACAACATATACATTTGATCAAAATAAAGTTTTTATCCGTTGCTCGGCTTCTACTCATCGGAAGGAGAAGCCAAGTACCCCAGTTTTTAAGTCAACCCCTAAGCTATCCACAGTGAAAAACGCATCGCAATCGTAGTTCAGTAGTTTTTACGTGATGCGCGAACAAACATACAGACAAACAAACAGACAAACAGAAAGGCACGATTTAAAAAAATGTTCAGTTGCTTATTTTAACTACGCTATACCTTTATTTTTTTTATTATCTTCATTGTACAGACTTTTTCGTTCTTATTGCTTTATTATAAGTACTAGCTGTACCCGCGGCTTCGCACTCGTAGTCATTAGTAATATGTGTACAACGTTAGATCAAAATTCCTTCAGCCGTCAAAAAGTTTTTATCGATTTCTCGGCTTCTACTGTACGGATTGATATACCAAATACACCAGCTTTTAAGTCAAACCCTAAGCTATCAAACAAAAACCGCTTCGCTATCGGTCCAGTAATTTTTACGTGATGCGCGAACACATACAGACAAACTAACAAACAAACAAACAGACACGAATTTATAGTACATTACTGCCGCGGTCTGTAATGACTGCGTTGCTGGCAGCGATGATGATGTTCGAGAACGTAGCTAAGTTAAGTTCGAGGCCATCACAGCGCGGTCAGCATTGCAGCCCTTGATGGCCAAGCTGGAATGAAGGCCGAGACCGAAGGTCGAGGCCTTTATAGCGCGGACAGCAAGGGCTGCAATGATGGCCAAGCTTGAAGGTCGAGAACTTAACTAAGCAAAGCTCGAGGCCATCATAGCGTGGCCAGCAGGGCAGTCATTGTGAACCAAGGCTTGTATAGTGCTTTACTCAAACAATGCGAGGAATTTAAATAAAACCAGCTTAGTATTATAAGAGTTTACTCAAACAATGCAACAACAACGAAAACAACACTGACAACGACAAAGACAACAACGACAAAGACAACAACAACAAAGACAACAACAACGACCACAACAACAACGACCACAACAACAGAAACAGACACAGAAACAGAAACAAAAACAGAAACAGATACAACAACAATAACAACAATCAAGATAACATCAGCTTTCAAACAGAAAAAAAACCATCAAAATCGGTCCATTCGTCTGGGAGCTACAACGCCTCTCTTTTCGCGTTCGGGGTAACCCACGGAATAAATAATAGTGTAATAATAATAGTGTAATAAATTTTCAAAGGAATATGCTGGCCTACAACTTTGCTGGCGCCTATTCAAGCAGCGCAGCAAGGTCGACTTTGCCTAAAGAAGGTTGTCGAAATAATGACCACATTACTAGTACTGTTTGAGTATACAAGCCTTGGTCCGCAATGACTGCCCTGCTGGCCACGCTATGATGGCCTCGAGCTTTGCTTAGTTAAGTTCTCGGCCTTCAAGCTTGGCCATCATTGCAGCCCTTGCTGTCCGCGCTATAAAAGCCTCGACCTTCCGACTCCAGCTTGCCCATCAAGAGGTGCAATGCTGATCGCGCTGTGATGGCCTCGAACTTAACTTAGCTACGCTCTCGACCATCATCATCGCTGCCAGCAACGCAGTCATTACAGTCCGCGGCAGTAATGTACTATTAAGCCGCCCTATTATTATTTCTTTCACGACCTGGATGACTGGTAGATATTGCTGTTAGTATTTAGTCCTTCCTTGTACACTATTATTGTACAAAACAAGTAAATAAATAAAATGCAATGTGGTCGTTTACTTACCGTCACACTGTGTGGACGCCAAAGTGCAGCTGGCGATACTTTTCAAAATAAATTCTATTATGATATTGATTTGATAATTTATTTTGAAAATTAATATATGGGGTCTTTTTTCGTGGTCCTAATTTTTGTCTTACTAGAAGGACATACATGGTCCTCCTACTGCAATTTTTTTTCGTAAAATCTTTAAAATTACACTCTCCCTGTACCTATAACAAAATATTTTCAAAGAAAAAATACATAAGTAATTCTTGTGAAACTTCTATTTTGTCTTGACCACGAGGGAAACCTATTTCTGTTGGTATTTAATAATATAGTATACCAACAACAGAAATAGGTTTCCCTACCGAATTGGAAAAAGGAAAAAAAACTTTCCTAACTAGGTCCACATAAAAATGGTCCAAAAAAGTACCAGGCATACATAAGCTCATAGGATCTAAATGGAGAAGCAAGAAATAGTCACAAAATTTCGCACTACCTAAATTAAAAAAATTATTAGACATTTTTGATCATAATTTATTTTCATTTAGCGCCGTAACTTTTTCAGCTATAACCAAAATAGTATGTTTTTTTTTAAGTACCAGGCAAACATATTTATGCCCCTAAGATGATACCTAAAAGGTTTACTCGTGGTCGTACAAAGAGGCCAAAATAATATGATTGTGTAATTAAATCTAATAAGTAAAATTAATAAAATAAATAAAAAGTTTACGGGTTCTTTTTACACTTTTAACATTTTTAAGTTTTTTTTTATTTTAATTTTTTCATCGGTTTGAAATTTGAAATTTGAATTGCAAGATTCCAGGACAGACAAAATACATACATAGATATATACAAGTGAAGTTTATTAAAAGCTTTTAAAATAGGGAGTACATGTCCCACAAGAAGTACTTATGTAATATTTATTTGTGGACCACGGGCAATACATTTTAAAAACCATATCTATCTATCTATCTATCTATCTATCTTCTATCTATACTATAATAAAACTGTAACTGGGCTAAATCTGTACATTAAATATTTTTTGAAAATTTTAATTGAGGTGAACTTCAAAATCGTTATGGAGTGCAAAGAGGTTTTTTTTTTATTTTTTGTTTGTCTGTCTGTCTGTCTGTCTCTTTGAACACGCATCACGCTGAAACTACCCGACGGATTTTGATGCATCTTGGCACAATCATAGCTTATGTTATGGATTAACATTTAGAATACTTTTTATCCCGAAAAAAACAATGGTTCCCGCAGGAAGGGGTTGAAAGTTATTTAAAAAAAAACACATATCACGCTGAAACTACCGTACGGATTTTGAAGTAACTTGGCACAGTCAAAGTTTATAGTATGTGTTAAAATGAATAATACTTTTAATCACGAATAAATACTGGATTCCTGCGGGATATGAGTCTAAAGTTATGTTAATTTGAAAGGAATAATAATTGTACATCCGTTTATAAACCGGTACCGTAAATTCGGCTCCTATGCCACAAGTCAGAGTGGCACAGTGGAAGCGGTGCAACCAGAGGCACATGGATCGAATCCACGCGCTGCTATGAATGTTTTGCCTCAATATTTATAAGCATTTACATATTTTGTGCTTTTTTTTACATTTTCTTTGATTTTTTTAAGGCTAATGTAATTTCCTGAAGTAAACCGTCAAGTTTTGTTTGAAAACAATATATATAATGGGATCTATCCAAAAGAATGGTCCGACTTAGGTGCGGTTTTTTATGTTTGCAAGCTGAGGTAATCGAGATGGTATAGTACGAGTTTGGTACGAGTATAGATAGCACAATGGCATCAACAACTCAAGCGAATAAACCAAAGGCATCAAAGTTCTCCCTCCGATTGAACTAGATGGCGCTGATTGACCTTAAAACACGCAAGCATTTCATACCTGCAACCAAGGGTCCCGCTAAATTTAAATTTATCAGGTTTTCAGGATTCGGCTCACACTAGCACTAGCACGACCTCCAGGGGCCTAATTCTCTAATTTTAAGACGCCAATTCCTCGCTGCCTGCGTGGAAATTGGAATCACGAACAAATTCCACGTAGGCATGGGTCATACTCGCAATATCCAGCCAGCACCAGGGCTTTCAAGTACGTCCATCTTCAAACACCAGGACGAAAAAAACAGGGTCAGGGTCAGGGTTCAAAATACTTTCAAGTGCTTTCTGTAGAAACAGATTAAAGCCTTGAAAGTAGAAAATACTTGCATAGGAAATTGATCTTTGCCGTCATATAAATAAGGAGAACAATCGTGTTTGAAAAATAAAAGTACTTGGAAGCCTTGAAAGTAGAAAATACTTGCATAGGAAATTGATCTTTGTCTCTATATATAAAAGGAGCACTATCGTGTGTGTGGAAAAGTACTCTTAAGCCTTGAAATGAAAGTAAAAAATACTTGCATAGGAAATTGATCCGTGGGTATCCATAAATAAAGACCACAATTGCTTTTGCGTAAAAAATACTTCGAAGCGTTGCAAGTTTTCTGAGTATGTATATACATTATATGTACTACGTTTTTTATTGTTTCTTCCATTGAGATATTATAATGTACTACCTACGTACCTACATAATTATATAATTATATCGGAGGTTTCTTCATAATGTCTTACTGGCAAAATGGTTAGTTGTCGGTATTGAAATGTGTACATACAGAGGTAGGTACATGTATTGCTCTTCACAGAGAAAGTATAAAAAACTTTTATTTTTTCAAATCAATCCTCATATCGTGTTGAAAAAGCTCAAAAAGTAGGTAGGTAGGGTAGGTAATTATTAAGAGCCAGTTAAAGTGCCAGTAAGTAAGTACGTCGTTCTGTGAAACATCATAAAAAAATAATTTGTACTAAGAACACAATGTTTCGTTGCATTAAAATTTGTTCGTATGGACCCTCATAATAATGACCTACCCTTGATGCCCCATCCAATTTACCTCACCACCTAAAGCGCGTCACAGACGACTAAGATACGATAATATTTTATCTTAAGATAAAATATCGCTCGCTATACAATTTATATGAATCATCACAAACGGCAAAGATAATATATATTTGCATCTTACAGTATCTTAAGATATCGAGCGATATGGAATTTATTAAAAGATGTCATCTTAAGATACGAAAATATATATTAATATACTATCTTAAGATACAAAATATATCGTATATGTTCTACAGGTTTCTCTGTTTTGTATTCGTGACAGTTTTTTTTAACCCCTGAACAAAGAGATGGGTGTTATAAGTGTAGGGTGTGTATCAGTGTGTGTGTGTGTGTGTGTGTGTGTGTGTGCGTGTGTGTGGCATCGTAGCTCCCAAACGAATGGACCGATTTTGATGCGGTTTTTTCTGTTCGAAAGCTGATATGATTGAGATGGTTCTTAGAGGTATGGGGAGAGGGAGGGGGTAGGTGAGAAAGAAAGAGGGGGGGGGGTGAAAATCATGGCATCCAAACAAATGGACCTATTTAGCTGTGGTTTTTTTATGTTTGAAAACTGGGGTAAACAAGATGATTCATAGCTATAATTTGAGGATGGAGGGGGGGGGGGGAGTGGTGTGAATCGTAGCTTTCAAACGAATGGACCGAATTAGCTGCGGTTTTTTATGTTTGAAAGCTGAGGTAAACGAGATGGTTCTTAGCATACTGCAAGTCGTTGTTCTGTATAAATGCTCTCGCGCATGTTCGTGTTTTGTTTCACTAAATCTTCCTTAATCAAATTATGAATTTCGAGAAAAGTTTCCTTCGACTTATTAAAATAAGTTTGTTTTATTTTTGTAGCAACGTCTGCGTAAATATTAAATTCACCGCGGCTTTTTCTAAATTCAATGTGATTTTCTATCCAAATTGATCACCTTTTACAGTGCGCTAATGCAATTTGCATATCAAATTCAAAATCAGAATCGTTCCGATGAGCTATCTAATAAATCTAATAGTGAAACCGTACTAATCATATTTTATCATCCTGTATATAGAAAGCGGTGAAGAAATACGTGTGGCACCTAGGACGGCCTGCGAGCGAATGAATAATTTCAATATATTATCGTATCATAGCCGTGTGTGATACCCTAAGATGCTATAATATTTTATATGCAGATATCGTAACATCAATTATTATAGTATCTTAATCGTCTGTGACGCCCTTTAATTACTCTCTAATCTGTGCCACCTTGAAGATAATTTTCGGAGATAATTTTCTCTACTCAATAACAAGACGTTCATGATAACAAGTTACTTCATTTAAACTAGATGGCATTGTCTACCCTTAAAACACGTAAGCGGTTTGTTACGAAGTGGTTTGAACGTTGAATGAACTCGAACAACACATTTTCTTCTTTTTTTTACCTTAAGGTCCCTAAAGGCTCTTAAAACGTATTTAGATGTTTTTTGTGTTTTTTGATAGAATAAGTCGACTTCAGTTGTTAAACGCGCAGAGAAATTAAGCGAATTATTTATAGTAAAATGGTAATTTATTAATTAAAAAAATAATATTAACTCATTCATGTCATGAATCTTTCATTATAAAAACCAGGGTTCAAAATGTATAAAAGTATTTTCTACTTTCAAGGCTTCGGTTTACAAAGCACTTGAAAGTAGAAAATACTTGCATAGGAAATTGATCTTCGTGACCATATAAATAAGGAGCACAATCGTGTTTGCGAAAAAAGTACTTGGAAGCGTGGAATTGAAAGTAAAAAATACTTGCATAGGAAATTGACCCGTGCGCTTATGTAAATAAATAGCACAATGCGTTTGCTTAAAAAAACTTCGAAGCCTTGCAAGTTTTTTGAGCGATGTATCGGCCACCTAGCTTCTTGTGACCCGGCTGGCCGAGTGCGGCCGAACTCAGCCGAAGCCATACCAAACCCGCCACCGAGTATGTAGGTGTGGACGGGGCGAAAGAGCGAGTTGGTGAGTAAAATACTTTGAAAGTCTTGCAAGTATTGCGGGACCGCACCAGGGCGGCGTACTTACAAGCCAAAACCTGGTTTAAAAACCTGGTCGCGTAAATACCCACCTTTCCTAATTCCACGCAGGTGGCGTGGAATTGGCGTGAGTGGTCATACAGAATCCAGGCCCTGCTCTCAAGCCCTTGCGACTGATTTAAAAACTGGGGTACTTGGTATCTTAGTCCTTGCACGCACTGCCTTTCAGTGGAACGGTGCGTTTATTCTAGCGTTTATTTCACATTGTATTATATGCGTTTATTTCATATTTTATTATATGCGTTTATTTCATTGCAATACGTGCACTTCTATGAAGTGTCATAGAAGTGCAAGTGTGCTATAACGCATATTCTGTGAAGTACGGAGTGCCGTACTTCACAGAATATGCGTTATAAAAAGGCAAGGCAGTGCCTTATTCCGATTATTAGATGCCGAGCAATCGATAAAAAACTATTTGACGGCTGAACGAATTTTGAAGAAATGTATTATAATATTGTACTTTGTAGGTTTGGTCCTGGTCCTGCTGGTCCTCTGGACCTGGACCTAACCTACAACTGGTCTGGTGGTGGTTTGGCTTTTGGTCCTGGAATAAAACGTGTGGGCTACTTTTAAATGAAATGACCACGCGGGCAAAGCCGCGGGCACAGCTAGTATTTAATAACTACATAGGTGGACTATGGATAGAAATAAAAACTCCTGGTTCACCCAGTTATCTTGAGGTGAACCATTGGAAGAAAACATTGCCGCCGGTATGTACAGCCAGGTGAACTATGTAGGTGGAACAAGGGAAGGGTGCGGTATTTATTAATTCTTTGATCCTAACGACCTCGTAGGCACATTAAGATGGAATATTCTGAGCAACCTATTGTTGTGGCACTAAAAACTTACACACACATCAGCATTAACGAATCGGGTTTTACCTTAGTTGAGAACCAGTCCTCCACGTTTGGCTAGGAATGTTCCCGGCTCTGACATCAATAGTAGCTATCAATAGTAGCAGTAATTGTGTATCTTCAATACTTATGAATGGGTATCTTCTATATCTGTGCGCTCCATCCTCTATTATGAGTTCAATCAAACGCTCAAATCAGTACGCCTAGTACGGGTTTGCACATTAAGAAAACGGAAATAAAATCGTGAGCTCGCTAACCTAACAGTTTTGGGTGTAATCGGTAGGACGAGTTCATGTTTTCAAATGAAGTTCATACGATAAAAAAAATCGAAGAGCTCTATTGAACGAACTTCACACTACATATTTCTATCTCTCTTCTCCGCAAACAAAAAAAAGGGACAAAATATACAGTCCACCGTATTGGTGTTTGACGTTTTGTTTTTCGTATATCGTTTTTATCTGTGGTTTTATTGGGAAATAAATGATAATCAATTTACGTTTAATTGATGTGATAAATGGAAAGAACTTACTTTTCTGATTCTTCCGGTACCTTTGGTCTTTAATTTCGTTCAGTATTAACGAAGTTACGGACTAAACTAATCCAACACAACCTAGTTATTTTATATTGATTTTATGCCTCAACTACGACAACTAGCTTCGATGTAATACTTGATTTTTGATAATTACTACTTGGGAATCCTGAACTAGGTGTTTTTTTCATCAATTCAGTCATATTTGGCGGAATAGAAATGACGACATCACGACGTGACGTCATCACGACATTGAAATTGTAAAGTAGGTAGATTGGTAGTGTTTCGCACTACAATTCATATAATTAGAAGTATTATTGTTGGTACCTATGTGCTACAAAAATACAAAATACAAGTTCAAAATAAGATAAAGTATTTTGGTCGGCTAGATATGAGTAGGTACATAAGTACCTAACTATTAACTTACCGTGGTCTCTAGATGGTCTCTAGAGAGATTCTTTGAAAGTTCCTGAGATTTGTATTTTCCCGCAGAGTATTAAGAGATAGACAAAACCTTCTTTAGTGAGCCCGTGAGCCGATACCGTTGCACAAAGTTAGTGTAACAGATGTGACTGGGTGTAATTAATCTCCGCCTACGTCAATCTTCTGTCGCTCCCCTTCACAACGGTCAGCTCCTATAGCCTCCGAGGTTAACCTCTACGCAAGATACTGTCTCGTTATCATAATAAAATAAAAAATCTCAAAATCTCATGAAGCTCTCACGAAAATGTATCTTACGAGTAACAATACTTCGAAAATGATCGAATTCGTCAAAGTTTACTACGACTAACTTGTCAAAGTGGCAAGTCATACTGCTAAAATGCAAACAATACTCGAAAACTTTATTTCGAATTCGAATACTACCATTTGATAAAACCCGTCCTACCAATTTTAGTTCCTACAAGTTTCCGCAAGAGGCGCTGTCAGTAAATGTATGGAACTAGGCGAAACTACATTTCGTTTTCAAAAAATATAAAAACTTGTACTAGGGGTACTGTACTCGCTATCGAGTATCGTAACATTTTTGTATGAAATCCAGCGCAGCGCAACTAGCGGAATTATTTGTCACTATAAATCTTTAGCTCTATTAAGAGTTTGGTTTGGCTAACTCTACTTCAATAGAAATAGACAATACCTGAGGGACTGTAGATATTACGCCGTCATGCTGGCGCTTTTTTAGCATTTGTCTATTTCTAAATATATGAAAAAGACAGAGATATCGTTAACTCCCAAACTATTGGACTGATTTTGATGCGGTTTTTTTATGTTTGAAAGCTGATGTGATCAGGAAGATTTTTAGCTATAAATGGGGGGGGGGGGGGGGGTTTATTTTTTATTTGTGCTTGTATCCTTGAACATTATACTAACCTGTAAGATTTATGTTTTATCTTCCGGATGGTTATGATTAGTCTCTATTTATAGTAAACTAGTTTTTTCAGGCGATAATGTTTGTCTCGATAGAAAAAACACCCCTGGATTCAAACTATTTCCGTACAAAATTTCATCAAGATCGGTACAGCCGTTAGTAGTGAAAAGGTAACAGGTTCAGGCAGTTACCTTATGGTAACTGCCTCTGCCTTACTCGTGTATAACTTGTTTGTATATGCAGATTCTTTCGCTTTTATTATATTCAATTTATAATAATACTAGCTGTGCCCGCGGCTTCGCACGCTTTGTCATTTCTCTAGTTTTCTTTTAGGTTTATATGTGCTATTCAAAGTCCTAAAATACCAATATTTACCAAAATTTGATCAAAATTCCTTCAGCCGTCAAAAAGATTTTTATCGATTGCTCGGCTTCTACGTCGGATTGAGATACTAAGTACCCCAGTTTTTAAGTCAAACGCTAAGCTATCCAACAGTGAAAGCGCATCGCAATCAGTCATGTAGTTTTTAAGTGATGCGCGAACACACATGCAGACAAACAAACAAACAGACATGATTATAAAAATATATATATTCTTGATCTGTTGCTTACTTTAAGTAGTTTTTTTTTTTATTATCTTCTTTGTAACTACAGACTTTATCGTACTTATTGCTTTATTATAAGTACAGAAGTATAGATAGATAGACTAGCTGTAGCTGTGTCCACGGCTTTGCCCGCGTGGCCATTTCTCTGGGCTAAAAGTAACCTACGTGTTATTCCAGGACCAAAATATTTATAAGGTACGATAATACCTACCACATTTCATCCAAATTCTTTCAGTCGTCATATAGTATTTTATCGATTGCTCGGCTTCTACCTATCGGATTGAAATACAAAGTACCTGTACCAGATACTTACCTAAGTTATCCATTCAACAGTGAAAACTGCATTTCAATAGGTTCAGTAGTTTTTACGTGAACGGACAGACAACCAGACACATTGTTTTAAAATGTCGTACTCATGTTTAGTAGCTTATTTTAAGTCGCCTAGACCATTTTTTTTATTTCTTCTTTGTACAGTCATTTTGTTATTATTGCTTTATTATAATTATAGATTAGTAAGGAAAAGGCACAGACTACATAATAACTTACAGAGTAGACCGAACATTGGGCACAGTACATATTATATAGATATACTGTGCATTGGGTATCAAACAGCATAGCAACTACACCTACATAAATGCTTAGATGAGCCTGGGCAGCATTAAGGATGATTTTTCGTTCCTTATCATAACCGCGATCAGAAAACTGGTGGTCTGCTCAATTTTATTTGCACCATAATAACTAGTTCATCTGTCAATCAGACGAACGGCGATGCGTCACCGCTATATCATGGTGAATATTCCACCTACACGCACGAAGCGTTTCGCTTCCACATTTATCATGCGGACCGCTAAGGAGTGGAACTCCTTTCTGTGTTTCCCGTTAGTTCTTTATCCTGTAAATAAATAAATAGATATGAGAAGATTGATTAATTGATATGAGTAATGATCAGTTTTTTTACTTCTAACTAGGTACCTACCTAATAAATAACTAACTAAACTGAAAAAAATATGCTTCGCTAGGTATCCAGCTAAGTTTTTTTAGTACATATACATAAATCTAATTCTAGATAGGGTGGTAATGCTATGCTGACATTGCTTGAGATGTTCTATGCCCCTGTTTATTTTATTCGTGGTTAAGGTTAGACAGTTTGGCTAATACAGGGAAATAAGATAATGAATGCCATGTATGTCAAACAAATCCGTTTGAATCCATTCCCTGTTAAAAGTAAAGAATAAACTCACTGATGAAAAGACAATCCAATGGATGTTTTGTTGTGGGAAGCATTTTCACACGGTACGCACTGCACTTCACAATTTTGGTTGATTTTCTTGTACGATTTTTCCCCAAAGTATATATGTATATTTATAAATATTTTTATTTCGAAATGAATCTGACAACCGTTGACGCGCCGCCATATTGATGAGATCAACATGGCGGCGCTACGCATCGGATTTTTGTTTATGTGTGAGACAGTGTTGCAACAGGTAAAGTAGCGATTAATGTTTGGTTTGCTACTGTTCATTAATCTGTGAGAATAAGTGACTGACTAGCTGCACTCCGCGGTTTCAGCTGCGTTGATGATGATCATCATCATGCATGTTGATTATTAAAAGTCCTATATGTTAGATCCTATCCTAAAGATCTATATACCAAATTTAATCAAAATCCGTTTAGCCGTTTCAGCACTGAGTGTTCACTTTGATTGAGTGGTAACAAACATATTATTATCATGTTCAATTATAAAAACTAAATCTAGTGGCTGTATGTACTGCTGTAGTAAAGTCTGTCTTTGCATAGCTTAGAACTGAATAAATGTTCACCGCGCAACTTAAAATAAAAAAAACATACTTATATAATTATCAAACCTGCTCACAAACTTTCACGAGAATCGGTTGAGAAATTCTAACTGTAGAGGAGAACAGCCGGACATGCACCGGACATACGAAAACACTTTTGCCCAAGCTGAAACGGAGACGCTTCGCGCTCGCTCGGTCAATAATTTATCTTGACCATGTTACCTTTTCAAGACTAACGGCTGAACCGATCTCCATGAAATTTTCCATGGAGTTTGAACCTTGGGAAGGATATAGGATAGGTAACTTTTATCGCGATAAACTGTACCGCATGTGTTTGTAAGAATTCGCGGGTAAAAGATAGTTCATTGTATTTGAAGAATAGTAGGATAATCCTACTAGAATTGTTTATTGAAATATAACATAAGGTTAGTAAATAAACATTTTTGAGTTTAATTAACATTTATTTTTACGTACCTACCTATATTCTAAAAAAGAAGCTTATAAAATAACTTTAATTACGATACATATGAAAATGGAACTCGATTTGAAAAACACTGAATTAAACTACGCGACATTTTTATAACCTTACATTATGTAAAGGCCTCCTAACGTTTATGGCATAGGTACAAGACCACCATTTTGAAAAAATCTTGCAGTTATGGCCACTGATAAAACCTTACTAAATCGTGAAGTCATGGCCACTGATCAAACCTTACTAGATCGTGAAGTCATGGCCACTGATCAAACCTTACTAGGTCGTGAAGTCATGGCCACTGATAGAAGCTTACTAGATCGCTAGATCGATAGAGGACTTCAATACAAACAAAAATGTTACTAACATATTATCCTAGTGTCGTTTTTCTGAGATATTAGAGCTCAAAGTTAGCATATTATGTAGATCTGATCTTTGAACTCCAATATAACAGAACACTTACACACACGCGACACTTTAGGGCAACATTGCAGAGTTGGCGTAATTCCGACTCGAAAAGCTCGTATTTTGATGATTGTGTTACACGCGTACATGCGCAAACAATACAAACGAACGCCAACCCAGGGATAAAACAAAGGCGTTCTTAGCGGCTCGCGCGTATAAGAGCATAAGCTCTTATAAAAGCGCGATATCTCGCGCATGTAGTGGTAAGTGTCGCCAGCGCATATTTACGAGCGTGCAAAAATGAGCTTATTTGCGGGGAAAACACGTCAGGTATACCTCAGGTATTACCTTAGGTGTAATAACATTTTTTGTTTCTAATGAAGTCCTGAATAAATTTATGAAGGTTTGATCAGGGGCCGCGATAATAAACTACTATTCAGACCTTGATTACTTGATTTTTAATTGCTTTTTATGTTCTTTGATAGCGATCTATAGGATCTAGGTCTTAGATTATTATTGAAACCTCATTGAAGGCTGCACTCTGCACTCATTCTGCACTATCGTTACCAGTATATAATTATTTATATTTATCGCCGCATAGTGAAAGTCAAATAATTGGACGAGAGTTTTACAATTTAAAAACAAACGTGTTTATAAAAATATACAACAACAAATTATATTTCCTTGAATCAAAAGTAGTTACTACAAAAATTAATAAACAAATTATTATGAAATATACTTAATTTATTTAAGTATTAATAGTACAAATTATTATGAAATATACTTAAATATATATGGGACCACACTGAAGGTCCCTTTCAAATAAAAACTATAATCGTAATTTAAGTGAAATACAAACAATAAAATAACAATCTCCTCCTCAAGTCGATTAAAAAGGTAAAACTTTAAGATAAATGACTGGATAAAATTAATGATATAATTTTAAAATGTATTCTAATATAATATTTATAGACAAATATTGGTGTTTTAATTGCACTGATGTCCAGTCTATTTATATTTCCGAAAGATTTATTACGAAAAGATAATCTATCCTTAAAATTAATACTAAATACAAAGAGCATGTAACTTTATGGGCATACCTAGACTTCCGCCATTTTGAAATAAGTTCGATTTCTTGGCCATAAATGAAACTAGTATCAATCGATAGAAAAAAAATATAACAAAGTCTTGTATAACAAATTGCCTAAGTGATATATATTATACTTTGAGAGATATTTGCATTTGAAAATTATGATTTTCGTCATTTAACGTGTTAGGAACAAACAAGAAACAGTTTGATGAAATTAATATCACAGCCAACTATTCTAACCTGCGCCATTCCATTTTTACGCGATAAATTAATATTATCTTGATAATAATTTATGACCCAAATATCTTCGGAAGGTAATTTAGGATTTTTTATTGAACACTTTATGTTTCCTATGATTTTCGATTGACACTAGTTTTATTTATGGCCCAGAAATCGAGTTTATTTCAAAATGGCGGAAGTTTAAAATCCATAAAAAATGTTAGATGGTCTTTAAGCGAAATGTATTGATTACTAACAACTAAGTATGAAAATAATAAATATGACATAAAAAATACAGAGTTTAAAATCACAAAGCATTAAATGTTTCGTTTGAATAACACAATATCTCTTGGAATATAGTCTTTTATAATAATTCTTAGCCTATCACAATGATCAATATATTGGATATTTTTTTAGAATAAATGATAACCTATCTACACAAAAACATTGACAAACTATACAAAAAGTTTTTTTTTTTCATTTTCGTCACTTTTGTCGATAGCTTAAAAGCACCTATAGAGTACTTAAATAATAAATGCCTATAGGCAAACCAACCGAATTCTTTCACCGGTTCCATACATCGAGCCGTGTGTCCGGCTGTTTTCGACCCAGGTCAAACGTCGGTTGTATAGAACCGGCCAAGAACAGACTGATTAGTACTAGCCTTTGCAAAAACTCAAAAGCCTGTAAAGCGATGTAAAGAATTTAACTAGAGGTTTAGATTTAATTGCAACCTCAACCCAAACAAATTACCTGTGACTAAATGTGGGGGTCCGTCCAGGTATAACTACCATTTGATAAAACCCGTCCTACCAATTTTAGTTCCTACAAGTTTCCGCAAGAGGCGCTGTCAGTAAATGTATGGAACTAGGCGAAACTACATTTCGTTTTCAAAAAATATAAAAACTTGTACTAGGGGTACTGTACTCGCTATCGAGTATCGTAACATTTTTGTATGAAATCCAGCGCAGCGCAACTAGCGGAATTATTTGTCACTATAAATCTTTAGCTCTATTAAGAGTTTGGTTTGGCTAACTCTACTTCAATAGAAATAGACAATACCTGAGGGACTGTAGATATTACGCCGTCATGCTGGCGCTTTTTTAGCATTTGTCTATTTCTAAATATATGAAAAAGACAGAGATATCGTTAACTCCCAAACTATTGGACTGATTTTGATGCGGTTTTTTTATGTTTGAAAGCTGATGTGATCAGGAAGATTTTTAGCTATAAATGGGGGGGGGGGGGGTTTATTTTTTATTTGTGCTTGTATCCTTGAACATTATACTAACCTGTAAGATTTATGTTTTATCTTCCGGATGGTTATGATTAGTCTCTATTTATAGTAAACTAGTTTTTTCAGGCGATAATGTTTGTCTCGATAGAAAAAACACCCCTGGATTCAAACTATTTCCGTACAAAATTTCATCAAGATCGGTACAGCCGTTAGTAGTGAAAAGGTAACAGGTTCAGGCAGTTACCTTATGGTAACTGCCTCTGCCTTACTCGTGTATAACTTGTTTGTATATGCAGATTCTTTCGCTTTTATTATATTCAATTTATAATAATACTAGCTGTGCCCGCGGCTTCGCACGCTTTGTCATTTCTCTAGTTTTCTTTTAGGTTTATATGTGCTATTCAAAGTCCTAAAATACCAATATTTACCAAAATTTGATCAAAATTCCTTCAGCCGTCAAAAAGATTTTTATCGATTGCTCGGCTTCTACGTCGGATTGAGATACTAAGTACCCCAGTTTTTAAGTCAAACGCTAAGCTATCCAACAGTGAAAACCGCATCGCAATCAGTCATGTAGTTTTTAAGTGATGCGCGAACACACATGCAGACAAACAAACAAACAGACATGATTATAAAAATATATATATTCTTGATCTGTTGTTTACTTTAAGTAGTTTTTTTTTTTATTATCTTCTTTGTAACTACAGACTTTATCGTACTTATTGCTTTATTATAAGTACAGAAGTATAGATAGATAGACTAGCTGTAGCTGTGTCCACGGCTTTGCCCGCGTGGCCATTTCTCTGGGCTAAAAGTAACCTACGTGTTATTCCAGGACCAAAATATTTATAAGGTACGATAATACCTACCACATTTCATCCAAATTCTTTCAGTCGTCATATAGTATTTTATCGATTGCTCGGCTTCTACCTATCGGATTGAAATACAAAGTACCTGTACCAGATACTTACCTAAGTTATCCATTCAACAGTGAAAACTGCATTTCAATAGGTTCAGTAGTTTTTACGTGAACGGACAGACAACCAGACACATTGTTTTAAAATGTCGTACTCATGTTTAGTAGCTTATTTTAAGTCGCCTAGAGCATTTTTTTTATTTCTTCTTTGTACAGTCATTTTGTTATTATTGCTTTATTATAATTATAGATTAGTAAGGAAAAGGCACAGACTACATAATAACTTACAGAGTAGACCGAACATTGGGCACAGTACATATTATATAGATATACTGTGCATTGGGTATCAAACAGCATAGCAACTACACCTACATAAATGCTTAGATGAGCCTGGGCAGCATTAAGGATGATTTTTCGTTCCTTATCATAACCGCGATCAGAAAACTGGTGGTCTGCTCAATTTTATTTGCACCATAATAACTAGTTCATCTGTCAATCAGACGAACGGCGATGCGTCACCGCTATATCATGGTGAATATTCCACCTACACGCACGAAGCGTTTCGCTTCCACATTTATCATGCGGACCGCTAAGGAGTGGAACTCCTTTCTGTGTTTCCCGTTAGTTCTTTATCCTGTAAATAAATAAATAGATATGAGAAGATTGATTAATTGATATGAGTAATGATCAGTTTTTTTACTTCTAACTAGGTACCTACCTAATAAATAACTAACTAAACTGAAAAAAATATGCTTCGCTAGGTATCCAGCTAAGTTTTTTTAGTACATATACATAAATCTAATTCTAGATAGGGTGGTAATGCTATGCTGACATTGCTTGAGATGTTCTATGCCCCTGTTTATTTTATTCGTAGTTAAGGTTAGACAGTTTGGCTAATACAGGGAAATAAGATAATGAATGCCATGTATGTCAAACAAATCCGTTTGAATCCATTCCCTGTTAAAAGTAAAGAATAAACTCACTGATGAAAAGACAATCCAATGGATGTTTTGTTGTGGGAAGCATTTTCACACGGTACGCACTGCACTTCACAATTTTGGTTGATTTTCTTGTACGATTTTTCCCCAAAGTATATATGTATATTTATAAATATTTTTATTTCGAAATGAATCTGACAACCGTTGACGCGCCGCCATATTGATGAGATCAACATGGCGGCGCTACGCATCGGATTTTTGTTTATGTGTGAGACAGTGTTGCAACAGGTAAAGTAGCGATTAATGTTTGGTTTGCTACTGTTCATTAATCTGTGAGAATAAGTGACTGACTAGCTGCACTCCGCGGTTTCAGCTGCGTTGATGATGATCATCATCATGCATGTTGATTATTAAAAGTCCTATATGTTAGATCCTATCCTAAAGATCTATATACCAAATTTAATCAAAATCCGTTTAGCCGTTTCAGCACTGAGTGTTCACTTTGATTGAGTGGTAACAAACATATTATTATCATGTTCAATTATAAAAACTAAATCTAGTGGCTGTATGTACTGCTGTAGTAAAGTCTGTCTTTGCATAGCTTAGAACTGAATAAATGTTCACCGCGCAACTTAAAATAAAAAAAACATACTTATATAATTATCAAACCTGCTCACAAACTTTCACGAGAATCGGTTGAGAAATTCTAACTGTAGAGGAGAACAGCCGGACATGCACCGGACATACGAAAACACTTTTGCCCAAGCTGAAACGGAGACGCTTCGCGCTCGCTCGGTCAATAATTTATCTTGACCATGTTACCTTTTCAAGACTAACGGCTGAACCGATCTCCATGAAATTTTCCATGGAGTTTGAACCTTGGGAAGGATATAGGATAGGTAACTTTTATCGCGATAAACTGTACCGCATGTGTTTGTAAGAATTCGCGGGTAAAAGATAGTTCATTGTATTTGAAGAATAGTAGGATAATCCTACTAGAATTGTTTATTGAAATATAACATAAGGTTAGTAAATAAACATTTTTGAGTTTAATTAACATTTATTTTTACGTACCTACCTATATTCTAAAAAAGAAGCTTATAAAATAACTTTAATTACGATACATATGAAAATGGAACTCGATTTGAAAAACACTGAATTAAACTACGCGACATTTTTATAACCTTACATTATGTAAAGGCCTCCTAACGTTTATGGCATAGGTACAAGACCACCATTTTGAAAAAATCTTGCAGTTATGGCCACTGATAAAACCTTACTAAATCGTGAAGTCATGGCCACTGATCAAACCTTACTAGATCGTGAAGTCATGGCCACTGATCAAACCTTACTAGGTCGTGAAGTCATGGCCACTGATAGAAGCTTACTAGATCGCTAGATCGATAGAGGACTTCAATACAAACAAAAATGTTACTAACATATTATCCTAGTGTCGTTTTTCTGAGATATTAGAGCTCAAAGTTAGCATATTATGTAGATCTGATCTTTGAACTCCAATATAACAGAACACTTACACACACGCGACACTTTAGGGCAACATTGCAGAGTTGGCGTAATTCCGACTCGAAAAGCTCGTATTTTGATGCTTGTGTTACACGCGTACATGCGCAAACAATACAAACGAACGCCAACCCAGGGATAAAACAAAGGCGTTCTTAGCGGCTCGCGCGTATAAGAGCATAAGCTCTTATAAAAGCGCGATATCTCGCGCATGTAGTGGTAAGTGTCGCCAGCGCATATTTACGAGCGTGCAAAAATGAGCTTATTTGCGGGGAAAACACGTCAGGTATACCTCAGGTATTACCTTAGGTGTAATAACATTTTTTGTTTGTAATGAAGTCCTGAATAAATTTATGAAGGTTTGATCAGGGGCCGCGATAATAAACTACTATTCAGACCTTGATTACTTGATTTTTAATTGCTTTTTATGTTCTTTGATAGCGATCTATAGGATCTAGGTCTTAGATTATTATTGAAACCTCATTGAAGGCTGCACTCTGCACTCATTCTGCACTATCGTTACCAGTATATAATTATTTATATTTATCGCCGCATAGTGAAAGTCAAATAATTGGACGAGAGTTTTACAATTTAAAAACAAACGTGTTTATAAAAATATACAACAACAAATTATATTTCCTTGAATCAAAAGTAGTTACTACAAAAATTAATAAACAAATTATTATGAAATATACTTAATTTATTTAAGTATTAATAGTACAAATTATTATGAAATATACTTAAATATATATGGGACCACACTGAAGGTCCCTTTCAAATAAAAACTATAATCGTAATTTAAGTGAAATACAAACAATAAAATAACAATCTCCTCCTCAAGTCGATTAAAAAGGTAAAACTTTAAGATAAATGACTGGATAAAATTAATGATATAATTTTAAAATGTATTCTAATATAATATTTATAGACAAATATTGGTGTTTTAATTGCACTGATGTCCAGTCTATTTATATTTCCGAAAGATTTATTACGAAAAGATAATCTATCCTTAAAATTAATACTAAATACAAAGAGCATGTAACTTTATGGGCATACCTAGACTTCCGCCATTTTGAAATAAGCTCGATTTCTTGGCCATAAATGAAACTAGTATCAATCGATAGAAAAAAAATATAACAAAGTGTTGTATAACAAATTGCCTAAGTGATATATATTATACTTTCGTCATTTAACGCGTTAGGAACAAACAAGAAACAGTTTGATGAAATTAATATCACAGCCAACTATTCTAACCTGCGCCATTCCATTTTTACGCGATAAATTAATATTATCTTGATCATAATTTATGACCCAAATATCTTCGGAAGGTAATTTAGGATTTTTTATTGAACACTTTTTGTTTCCTATGATTTTCGATTGACACTAGTTTTATTTATGGCCCAGAAATCGAGTTTATTTCAAAATGGCGGAAGTTTATGATCCATAAAAAATGTTAGATGGTCTTTAAGCGAAATGTATTGATTACTAACAACTAAGTATGAAAATAATAAATATGACATATAAAATACAGAGTTTAAAATCACAAAGCATTAAATGTTTCGTTTGAATAACACAATATCTCTTGGAATATAGTCTTTTATAATAATTCTTAGCCTATCACAATGATCAATATATTGGATATTTTTTTAAGAATAAATGATAACCTATCTACACAAAAACATTGACAAACTATACAAAAAGTTTTTTTTTTCATTTTCGTCACTTTTGTCGATAGCTTAAAAGCACCTATAGAGTACTTAAATAATAAATGCCTATAGGCAAACCAACCGAATTCTTTCACCGGTTCCATACATCGAGCCGTGTGTCCGGCTGTTTTCGACCCAGGTCAAACGTCGGTTGTATAGAACCGGCCAAGAACAGACTGATTAGTACTAGCCTTTGCAAAAACTCAAAAGCCTGTAAAGCGATGTAAAGAATTTAACTAGAGGTTTAGATTTAATTGCAACCTCAACCCAAACAAATTACCTGTGACTAAATGTGGGGGTCCGTCCAGGTATACTTACCTGGACGGACACAAAGAAGCTTGTTCCATCTCGTCTCGTGAAGTGCTCAAGATTACATCACGCAATTGTTTTTTTTTTACTTATGCCCGGCTCCTATATCGTAAAACGAACCGTTTTCGCTTTCTATCAGTCAGCTTTTGACATAAACGCCATACAAAATACGTCAAAACGAGACGTTGGAAAAACGACTCGTTTAATTTTTATAGAAATACTACACAGGTTAATGTACACATTCATTATCATCATCAGCCTATATTTGTCCACGAGTTATTACGAGAGGACGTAGGCCTCTCCTAATAACAGCTCGGTCTTCAGCTCTCCTCATGCATTTCCTTCCAGCCGCTTTTCGCAGGTCGGCAGTCCACAAAATCTAATGTACCTATACCTACATATTAGATCACTGGAATTTTTAATTTGTTGTATTTGCGTCAGTTTATAAAGATCGGATAGCAGCCTTTTGTAAGTATGACGTCACATCCATAAAGAACATCATCTCATAAAGGTCAGCAGTTTTTTTTTTAATTATAAGTTTTATGGTAGGCAGTTTAAGCGTTTGTTTCATAAGGGCCGACTAAGTTCCGGATAGTTTATTAGTAACTAATCTGTTAAATAAACAAAAGCACATAAGTTAAGTACAATAAGTACTTATGTGCTTTATTCTGCCGACTAAAGAATTAATCCCGTATTTTACTGACCATAAAAAGCTAATTTCCGAAATATCGTATTCACAACCGTTTTCCTTGGCAAATACTGCTTTTTAACCAATGATGGATGCGCATGAGTAGTATTGGACATGTCACGAGACGAAAATACATTGTTTTATCAGACGATGACCGGTCCGGACTCTCCATATTGTTTCACTTCGCTAACAGACATTTTGAGCCATCTACTGTAAAATAATACCGTAACGAGATCTAGCGGTAGCAACACATAAGCAAACACAAAGCATAAGATGCGGTGTTAAATAAGGAGAAACATACATTAAACGAACAGTAGAACATACACACATACAGTCAGTAGTACAGTAGTTTAGTGTATTGTGTGTGGAAGCGCACTGAACTAAATAGCAAATAAAGACTTCTACTCTTATAAAAATGCATGTTGCTTCTAAGTAAATCATACTGTTAATTCCAAAGATAAAGATATCTAATGCCCGTTTTCACTAACCCTAGGAGTCGCCTAAATCAGATGCCTAAATATTTAGGAGCTGACAACGGAAAAATAAGTAATTAATATTGAGAATAATTTTCAATGTGGTCATTCAGTCCACACAGACACGACATAATCACAAATCTTTGCAAAGAAAACCCAACTGTCTTGTTTTATATTTGTGTCTCTATGGAGGCTGGCATGAAAAGGTTGGATGTGTTTTCGCCACACCATGATAACTAAAATTACAACTTCGATTCAGGGGTGCCTAATGATAGGCAACTCTTAATCTGACAGGCGCCGCGCCGCGCTCGCTCACACTCATGTAAATTAGTGAGCGCGCCTAGCTTAGGAGTCACCTATTAAAAAAAGATTGGTAAAACAGAAGATTACGCTTAAAACTTTGCTTAGATTAGGAGTTCCCTAGTTAGGCGTCGCCTTGTTCGTGGTTAGTGAAAACGGACATAAATCCACTTGATGGCTTAACCAAACGCCAAATTCAGTTTCAAAATCAATTCAATGTCGTGCCGATATCCTAAAATTGATAATTTCGTGAAATGGTTGGCCACATCATGTTAACATTTTTATTATTTCATGAAATTATCGTTGACATTATGAAATTGTTTGGCCATATCAATGAATGATTAGCGTTTGACGATATGAACAGCTAAACGCGCGGCTACTTCATGATATGGTCAAATTAGTGATCATATCGTAAAATAGTTATATTATCCCCGCTAGAGGCGCTAGGCGAAAGCCCGACTTGCCGTGATAGGTTCGGTTTTTTTAGCCTCGAAAAATCCTATCTGTTTGAACATCTTTGGTACCATGTATACCCAACATTAATGATATATAATGATAGGCCAAATGAGGATTGAAATATCATTAAACGTTGATGTTGCAACGATATAGTCAGTTTTAGCTGGGCATTTCATGAAATTGACAATTCTACGATATCGCCACGTCGTATACACTAAAAAGCGTAACTCAAAACAAGCAAATATTCCTCTCACTCATATCATATAACAGCAAACACATTTTAACATTTTGAAACTAACAATTCGAAAGTGTCGACTACCTACAATATATTAAGTGCAAGAACAGGGCGGGTAAAAAAAAACGCAGTTGTTACTAAAACGAAGCGATTCAAACAAACCAAACCGAATAAGTGCATCACGTCAATATAAACTACATTATTTTTTTCGTTTTCTTTTTATGTTCTAGAATATGCATTCTATTTTACATGACGAGTTTTGGAACGCTCCCACGATTGCCGGAGAAACGATCGTTTGAGTATTCCAACGCTCAATGCGCACGTAAAACGCGTATTACAAACTATTCAAATAACAAGTACCAGCTGACATGAATTACGCACTTTCAGCAAAGAAAAATATGTCAAAACACTACTAACATTTTTTTCGACTTGCGACTAGTGAAATCAACTCTACTTGACCATTTATCGATTAGTTGTTACTTTTATTCGATTATAAAAATCTCGATTAGTTCGTTCCACGAATGCACTATGTTTTAGTATACCCCTATCTAGTCAGACGACGTTACAATGTTACGTTACATGATTTATATAGCAACTTTCACGTAATCATATAGCCAGTATATGAAAAGGAAAGTCGTTAGCAATTTCGTCCGTACAGTCGCCAAGACAGTCAAGTCAAAATATTACAAAACGACAAAGTTCATATTTCAATACGATTGTGACTCACTGTATAGGAAACTGTACCAAGCAACGTATCAAGTCTAAATCGCGTTGTACCGTAACCCATTTCGTTCCCAATAGCCCCCTAAGTTTTACCTAACTTTTAGCCAATTTCTATAAATTAAAAATTCATTTTTGAATTCGATGACAGGTGTCCCGAAGAGATTTCTAAAATGCTATCACGCGTGATATGAGTTTTGTATCGAGTGCTTGATTCGAAACGCGATTATCCTTGTCATTTTTTTAACAAACAATAAATAAATACACGATTTAAATTTAAAAAAACTTCTTGATTTACATGTGTACCTTTGACTCGTTGATTTATACGTTTACTTGTAAGACTCAATTTTATTTGAAAAGGTCTTACAGGCGCACTAACACGAAACGAATCCTCCTAAATCACTTTGTTATGTTGTTAATTTTTTTGCATAATATTTTTTTTGGAAATTAAACGTGATTTATATTTTCAACTAATATCAAGATGTCTTTAAAACAACAATATCAGATTTAAACAGACCTGTTTCCAATGTCAAGGATGTACAATCGCGTCAGTAAGTATCGTTATACAGTAGTGTTCGCTCGCAGTTAGTTCGGACAATGGTACTAGAGTTGACATAACCGTGAACTGTCACTGTCACCGGTGCGCGCCGGGCGGGCGGCTACTCTTCTCCGCACGCGTCCTCGCTTATTGTGTCGCCCGCTTTCTCTTGGGAAATGTTTTGACCTGGAAATAAGACACAAGTCATGCGTGAGTAGCTCATCCAAGCTTTAGAAATTATTGATGACTCATTAAGTTTCAAATATCATTGGTGACTCATACATGTTTCAGATATCATTGGCGACTCATCCAAGTTTCAGAAATTACTGAAAATGTTTTGACCTGGAAATATAGACACAAGTCTGCCTGTGAGTTGGCTCATCATTATTAGTGACTCATCAAAGTTTCAGATATAATATCTAAGTTTCAGAAACTATTGGAGACTCGAGACGTAATGAGTCGTGATTGTGACTCATCCAAGTTTCAGAAATTATTTAAAATGTTTTGACCTGGAAATATAGACACAAGTCATGCCTGTGAGTTGACTCACCATTATTAGTGACTCATCAAAGTTTCAGATATAATATCAAGTTTCAGAAACTATTGGAGACTCGAGAAGTAATGAGTCGTTATCGTGACTCATTCAAGTTTCAGAACTTATTGGGGACTTGACAATGTTTCAGAAATTAATGAAGATTCATCAAAATTTAAGAAATTTGCCGTGGTCGTTTGAAAGTTTTACGTAATATTAGCGATTCATAAAAGTTTCAGGAATTATTTATTAATGGCAACTCATTTAAGCCAATACAATGATTGGTGACTTATCCATGTTTAAGAACTATTGTAGACATCTTTTGAGATATTGTTGATGACAAATCAAAATTTCAGAAATTATTGATGATTATTATATGATAGTTATTGATAATAGTTTTTAGTGCTGTGCAAATTGACGGCCGGTTGGTCTAGTGACTAGAGACCCTAGGAACGAAATCAAACGGTCGCGGGTTCGAATCCTGCAAGGTGCAATCATTTGTGTGATGTGCAGAAATGTTTGTTTCCGAGTCATGGATGTGATATTCGTATGTATGTATGATTATCCGTTATCTAGTGCCCATATTACAGGGTATCCTAGTTTGGGGCTAGGTAATTGGTGTTAAAATGTCCCGAATATATTTATTTATTTATTATTAATATAATCATACTAGTTTACATACATGTTTCTTCTAAGCTAGCTATTGACCAATTATAAGTTAGCTATTGACCACTTATAAGCTAGCTATTGACCACTTATCCAGTCGCTTGTTACGCGTTCGCACGCGCTGTATGCGCTTGGTCGTGCGCGTGGTAGCTTTATCGCGCGCTAATATAAAAAAAATATTATTATTAATTTTAAATTTGAAAAGCTAGCGTAGTGGTGACTATGTGGTCGAAGATGATAAACACGCTAACATGATTTTATTGTAAATAGGTGTCATTAATCTCACTGCCAAATACTGCCAATGCTAAGAAATTGAAGTTTTAGAAATAATTGGGGACTCGTCTAAGTTTCAGAAATAATAGGACTCATTTAAGTTTCAAAAGTTACGGATGGTAACTTATTAGTTTTTAAAATTATTAATGACTCGTTTAATTTTCAAAAGTTCCTCATTAAAGTTTCAGAACTTTTTAGTTATTCATCCAAATTTCAGAAATAATTAGGGGCTCTTTTAAGTTTTAGTAGTTATTGGTGATGGTGACTCATTACTTTCTAAAATTATTAATGACTCTTTAAATTTTCCAAATTATTAATTTAAGTTTCAGAAATTTTTAGTTATTCATCCAAATTTCAAAAACAATTAGGGACTCTTTTAAGTTTCAATAATTATTGGTGATGGTGACTCATTACTTTCTAAAATTATTAATGACTCTTTTAATTTTCAAAAGTTCCTCATTAAAAAAAGTTTCAGAAATTTTTAGTTATTCATCCAAATTTCAGAAATAATTAGGGACTCTTTTAAGTTTCAATAGTTATTGGTGATGGTGACTCATTAGTTTCTAAAATTATTAATACCCTTTAAATTTTCAAAAGTTATTCATTAAAGTTTCAGAAATTTTTAGTTATTCATCCAAATTTCAGAAATAATTAGGGACTCTTTTAAGTTTCAATAGTTATTAGTGATGGTGACTCATTAGTTTCTAAAATTATTAATACCCTTTAAATTTTCAAAAGTTATTCATTAAAGTTTCAGAAATTTTTAGTTATTCATCCAAATTTCAGAAATAATTAGGGACTCTTTTAAGTTTCAATAGTTATTGGTGATGGTGACTCATTAGTTTCTAAAATTATTAATACCCTTTAAATTTTCAAAAGTTATTCATTAAAGTTTCAGAAATTTTTAGTTATTCATCCAAATTTCAGAAATAATTAGGGACTCTTTTAAGTTTCAATAGTTATTAGTGATGGTGACTCATTAGTTTCTAAAATTATTAACGACTCTTTTAATTTTCAAAATTACTCATTAAAGTTTCAGAAATCATCGGTGACATACCCTTTTTCGCTGATGAAAGTATGCACTTCTTGCAGCTTATGAAGAAAAAGGAGACACGTTAGAGTTTGGCGTGGAGGGCATCAAGTCCATCGTCTTGCACACCCAGCCCGCTATGTCTGCCTTGTCCGCATCCGCCTTGCGGATCCACTCGTGGCTCTGAGAAACAAGTCAAGTAGGTAAGTTAACATATCTATTGGAAATAGGCAAAAAAAAATAGCACATTTACAAGTAAAACTTAACATCTCATGAATATAAACAAAAATAATACATTATTATAAATAGATCAAATCAATAAAACCAAGTAAACTAAGTATTCTTTGAGTTTAAAAAGGAAATTTCTCTTTCATGTGCCGACTCAGAGTTAAATCTCACACTGGAAAAGGAAATACGCCCGTAAATTCATCCCACAATCATCACACTGAAAAAAATAATATAAATACATTGGATACTAATAAAAAACCATGCTGGTCCAAGAGAAGTAGTTAGCAGATTGGTGCCCGGCATAGTAACAGGACGACTCCTCATCTCGCGGATCCTTTGAGAACCATCAAAAGCAATTTAGGAAATGAGGATTTCCTTGTGCATTATCACGAACTACCGCGTCCTGCCACGCGTGGTGATTATGGAAACCGCATACGTTTGATCATGGAAAGCGCAAACAGTTGATCTTGGAAACCGCTAACATCTGATCATGGGATGCGCAAATGTTTGATCATGGAAACCCCAAACTTTTGATCATGGAAACCGCACAAACGTTGCGTAATGAAATAGCCAATTCAACTGCAATTAAACGCAAAGGCAGGGTAATGTATTTATCAGCCTATGTATGGAACAGATATTCCATTGTGACACCAAATGCGTGAACTGATTTTGATGATTCCCACGTCAGTCGATTTGTCTTAATCTTACAAGTGCCAAGTGCTACTAAAGACATGGCAGTAATCAACATTCAAATATGGCGACAACCAGACGCCATAATATTGAGACAAAGAAAAAATAAAAGTCGACGAACTATGTTAAGTGGAGGGGGGTATCATTGAATATGATCTATAACGATTTTCGCAGCCGGGTTTTTTGTGAAGATGCTTGACGGTGCTTGTTCTAGTCGGGCCCATGAAACTTTTTTTTTATCTTTTTATTTGTTTTCCCATCGGGTAGGTTGTTTACGAAACTAAACGGTGCTTTTTAGTCAAAAATAGTTTAACCGTAGTTACCATCAAAGTCTTCAAGTCGGCCCTTTCGTCAGGGTTCTTCTTGAGGCAGCGGTCTACGAAGTCTTTGAAGTCGTCACTGAAGATGCCGGCGGGCAGCTTGGGCGGCGGCTCGTTCACTATGTAGTCCAGGAGCTCGAATATCGCCATCGGTCGCGGGGAGTTTGGTGCCTGGAATTAGAAAAATAAACAATTAATCATGTGGATCTGAATAATGCCTACAATTGAACCGACTTTCAAAGAACGATGGGGAAACTGTATGAAATGTGGCCGAATACCAATACACATCTCATGTACACACCAAATACAAGCTTATAATATCAGCTTGAATTTTCACTACTACACTAGATTTACAAAACGGCGGGTAAAAAATATATAGAAGACCTTGAAAAAGTTTCGAAAATATCCCTAACAAAATGTTGTATAGTAGGCGCAGCGAAAGTATGTGTCTCGGAAGTTATCTGCTAGTCGCTGCGCGAACTACTATTTTTCAGGCGCAATCCCAATGTTGAAGGTGAAGACAGCATTGTATAACTGCCTCGCTCACTCGCTTACGTTTTTCGCATATTCTATCTCGCTTTTACCTTATGCTATTTTATCCCCACAGCAGGACCTGCGCAATCATCACAGAGCCTAACTTCACAAACAATATATACATTGGCTGCGACTACTGTACTTATGTTGTTTTGCAGTATAGTTGTGATATTTTATAACTTTATATTTCAAGATTACATCGCATTAAAACATAGCTGGGTTTCATAAGTAAAAACACAAGCTATTCAACCTTGAAAACCACATCAAAATTGGTTAAGTAAAATTAGAGTGAGTTTAGTGTTGTACCTTACGCGACTTTGTTCAGAATAAACTGATATCTCAAAGCAATGACACAATATACCTTATTATTTTATTGAAGCCAACTAAACCCTGAAAAAAACCCCGAAAACCCTGAAAATCGCAACAAAATTAGTTTAGTATTATATTCCTCATCATCATCATCAGCTTACATTTGTCCACTGCTGGATGTAGGCCTTTCGTAATGCACGCCACTGAGCTCCGTCTTCAACTCTCCGCATCCATTCTCTCCCAGCCTTTTTTCGCAGGTCGTCATTCCAGCTGGCCACAGGGCGTCCTACTCTACGTTTGGCTAAGTGATCTCCAATCGAGAACTCGTCTACCCCAGCGGTTGTCAGTTCTTGGGAAATGTGACCAGCCCACTGCCACTTTAGCTTTAGCTTGCTTATCCTTAGAGCTAAGTTGGTTACCTTGGTTCTCTGCCGGATATTTCTAGTTTACAATTATTACGCACTGTAGTGTTGACTTCGTACGTAATCCTGGAGATTTCAGTGCTCTAATATAACAGCATAATAGCACATCAAACACCACACTATTTCAGTTGGAACCGAGTTATCATAAAACCAGACTTTGCGTCCGAGTTGCCGCATCAAAAAATATTTTTATTTATTTCCCTAATGGGATGGAGTCGCCACATCTAACATCGGACATAGTTGTTTGGTCAACCCGTTTACCACCAGAGATCAGGGAAAAGGGAAGGGAGAGGGTTTTTTTTCCCGAACTTGATTAATTATTGTTGATTAATTAAGTACTCGTAAGTTTTGACATGACTGACCAGTACCTGAACATTCCAGATCGAGCGGCGTAACCTCATACTAGTGGAGCCAGCTAGTATGTAGTAGATACAAGATGACACTCGACGTTAGATGGCGTTATAGGTATCGACCGGCGTAACAATATAAATACGAGATTGCTTCATTTGCCAAACTCACCAGTAATGTGCTAACATAACAAACATGATGAAAATGATGTTACCTGGCCCGGTGAGTGGTCTTCATTCTGTCCACCGAAGATAGCAGCTAAGGTCTTTGCATCGGGAGGCGGGATCGGATACATTCCTATAGCCATCTCCACTAGAGACAGCCCGAGAGACCATATGTCTGATTGTACGGAGTAGTGCGTGCCTTGAAGACGCTCGGGCTGCGGGAAAATATACAAACATATGTTAAAAATACTTTTCATCCCATCTTTTTGAAAAGGACGACTTGGTTCGCCTTTAAGTGCACCCAAAGGTGGTGTTTTCTATAAGAAACTTTAAGCGGGCAGTAATGAGTTTTTAAGCCTCTATATAAGTGCGCCGCAATTATCTTTGCCGCGCACTTTTTGAATTTGGAACATCTTAGGGCCGTATTAATAAACCGACCTCAACTCTGAGAGCGCTATTGAGAGCGATCTCAAGATGCTAATCTAATTAATAAACACATCTTAAGCTGTTGATTGAGATGCCGTAATCAGCTGAGTTAGTGTTTAATAATAAATCAATCTCGACTCTCAAGGGTACACTTGCGATGTGCTTTGAGATGCAGAATGTTGAGTGCAGTCGATCCGTGACTTGCGAGCGTGATTGCCAGTTGCTAGAATCAAGGATTTCGAAAATATTATGTCAGAAGTTGATAATTATAATTATATTAACCATCATTATAAGAATATTTTTATATTCCTCTGGGAATAAACAAATTTATTTCGTCATGATTGCGAAAAGATCCGAAGTGTTGGTAGATATCAGAACCTGGCGAGGACTCGCTGAAGTCTAAAAAGATCCGAAATCGTAACCAAAGGATACGAGCTGGAAATACTGCATGGCTAATAAACGAACTTTTATTTTCATAAATTATAGTTATTCATTGATGAATTGCGTAAAGTTCTTTAATAGAAAGTGTAACTTTGAAAATATAGACAAATATTATGCCTTACATCCTTTCTATAAAAAAACTAAAGTAAGGTTATGATAATTATGTAGAAAATAAACGTTACATTTAATATAATCGTATTTAATTTAATTCAATTACATCGAAATAATAAATTATAACCTTACGCTATACCTTATTTGAGCAAAAACCGAACTTTCAATAAAGAAAATAAATCGTTCATTCGTAGTTCATTCAACCTTGCTCTCAAGTTCTGGTTCGTGACGTAGCATCTTGAGATGCGGCTCTTGAAAGCGACATGATCTGAGATGCTCTTGAAGTGTCTTTATTAATCAACGACGATCTTAAGATGCTGATCACAACTTGAGAGCGTATCAGTTGATATCGCACTTGAGAGCTCAACCAAGAGCGATTTATTAATACGGGCTTTACTGTTCAGCGCCAAAGAAATCGAACGCAAATATAAGTTTTTAGTTGTTTTATTATTAGATACTATTTAATTTCAATTTAGTTGTTACTCTATGTTTTATTAAATAATATTACAATAAAATATGAGGCGACTTTTATTTTCTCATAGTGGGTGATGAAAAGTAGAGTGTATCACTCGGGCGCAAAATATATTTTTGGCTCGGGCGACGTACTTTGAATCCCTCGCTACGTTCAGGATTCTACTAAAGAATCCTTTACTCCGCTCTGGATTCAAAATAGCGCCCTCGCCGGCAAAATATAATTTTGCTCCCTAGTAATACAATCTACTATTTCACTTCTCATGATCTTAAAGTTCTTGTTTATGCTGGGTGTCAGCGGATTAAAACTGGGTATATATACATATTCTTACAGTAAATTTAACCCTCTATAACTTTCATTGGGGCACTTTTCCTCAGATGAACTGATTTAAAGTTATAGAGCAAAGTATAACAAAAAACGTGAGGTAAATAACACATTTTTAAAATCGATCGTTTTTCGGAGCTCATATCTAGACTATTATTGGGAATAGGTAAAAAGTGTATACTATCAAAGTTGTAGAGTATGTCATCAGCTTTCATAGTGTAGTATAACAACATTTCTAATGACGCATATTTTCAGAGATGTAAGAAAAAAAAGAAAAACACGGACCTTCTTTATGCTTACCTCGGAGGGGTGGGGACTTTTAGTATGTTTGTCTCCTAACTAGTAAAAACAAAGTTCCGAAGTCAAACTTTCTGCTTTCTATCCAAACTCCCCTTTTGAGCACAAATAAGGTCATAAATGAGGCCCCATTTCACGAAGAGCGCGAGTTATGTTGGCCTTCAGGGCGGCAATCGTCTGTGGTTTGTCTGTATACATCAGAAATTTCTCGTAGCCCCACAGGAAATGTTCGAGCGACGTTAACTTACACGATCTCGGTGGTTAGTGAATGTCGCCGCCACGCGAGATAACGAAGATTAATAAAATTTATGTATCTGGCAGATTTGCAGAAGCTACTTAACAAGAAGAAATGAACCTCATTACTGAAGACCATAATTTGGATGCAGCGAACGAAAGCAGATTTTTTATATTTTTAAAATTTCGTCGTATTGTTGAATCGTGTAGCGTTCCGTGGTTAAATGTAAAGACTAAATCAGAATTCCCACCAAATTTCACAGCTGTAACTTAACGAAGATGGCCGCTATACACTGTCAAAGTTCGAGCGCACCTATTGAAAAACCATTTGTCATGAAGTGAACAAGCAATAATATTTAGACCTAACACATTAATGGAAAGAAACGCAATGAAAGTTGTTCAGCTGATATTGCCGCCAAAATCTAGTCTATATTTTAAAACGTATGACGACTCCATGCATTGGACAAGCGGAACAAGTAAATATTTACAATATAACCGTCTAATTTCCTCGCAATAGAATTGAAAAGCAGCATGTATAACTCGTTTATAAAACAAGGCATTTTATTCTCGACTTCAATATCTACCCTTGCCTTCGGCTCGGGCGAATAAATGTCGGATAAAATGGCTTGTTCTATGCACTTGTTGTAAAACACAATATTTAAAAAAAGTTTTTAAAGTTTGTCACGGATTTGGCATCCTTTATGTAAGTTTTGCAAAAAATAACGTACTAGTCTAATTACGAACTCAACTCACCAACATCAACTTCTAGTGCCCATACGTTTAAGGGCACTAGAAGTATAACGAGTTGGCCATAGTCGATCAGCTGTCCCGACACGCCAAAGTCGCAGATCTTGATCTCTCCGATGCTGCTGACGAGGATATTCGACGGCTTCACGTTGCGATGCTTGATAGCGTGCTTGTCACGGAGGTATCTCAAATTACAACTCAACTCACCGACATATAACTTCTAGTGCCCACAAAAGAGTTGGCCATAGAGTCGATCAGCTGTCCCGACACGCCAAAGTCGCAGATCTTGATCTCTCCGTTGCTGTTGACGAGGATATTCGACGGCTTCACGTCGCGATGCATGATGGCGTGCTTGTCACGGAGGTAGCTCAGACCTTTGAGCACGGCTGAGGTTATCGTTCCTGGAATTTATAAGATTGAATCATTTACATTTGCTTACAAAAACAAAGTTCTGAGCAAAGGATGATTAACTTTGGTATCGCGGATTTAACCTTGCAATCAATTATTAATTTAATTAATGTAGCTTATTACTTCCGACAAATAGATTAATGATTGAAAGATAAATTCGTTGTTAAAACTCTAATCTTTAGGCTAACAGACACCTACCTATTTTTTTAAATCTTTAAATATTGTGGTAACGTAAAATCTTGTTTATCGACTTCAAAAAGGTGGTCGACTGTTTTTTTTTGTGTAAGTTAGTGTGTAGACACTAACTTACACAAAAAAAAACAGTCATATTTCTGAACTGATTTGGATAATTCTTAATTTTCTATTCAAAATGCCTGGCTTGACTTGCTTTAACAATTTTAAAATATTTAAACATTTTTAGTGTTCGAGCTAAAAAGTCGGATTCATCGTGTAAACTAAAACCGAAGAAAAATATGACCTCAGACCATCGAACGCACGTAAAAACGTTTAAATCAAAGTAAATCATTGAAATTTGAACCTTAATGGTGTTACGTACAGCACATTTTACAAAATAAAGACGCGTAAGCGACGTGCGGTCCATGCACACTAAATTGTTGTACACTTTTCACGTTGTACACTAATTTTGCTCTGCGCGGGAAAAAACCATCAATCTTACGCTTCACAGTCAGCTCATCACAACTACGTCACGAAACATGTTATAATAGTACTTGCTTGAAGTTAATAAATATGCACAAACATTTTTGAATGTTAGTTCCCGAAATTGTTGAATGGTATTTCTCAAAATTGAATGTAACGCGGCGTGTTGGACGCCGCGTTACGTTAAGCAAACTCGACGCGAATGCGATGCGGCGCGGCGCCCCCGCGGAAATGTTAGACAGTTGCAGCCTCTTGATGTGGCCTACATGGTCGGACGCACGCAAACTTGGCGCGGCGTGGATAGGGGCGACACGAAAACGATCAGTTGCTTTGATAATTTCACGGGATCTAAGAGTAGACGCGATTTGCAACAAATATTTGAATTTAGATGTAGATAATGTCTGAAGTTTTGATCTGTGCTCTCCAAGAACATCATGTAAGGACAAAAGAAATAAAAGTTATCACATCTCCAGGATATGCCTTTCTAAATACACAATAATAGTGTCACTTCTTTGTCGTAGACATATTTCTTCAATATTTAATATCTTTTATATGAGTTTTCAATTAAAAATTCCATCTAACCGTTCATGGTAATGTATTATGCCAACTGGACGTGCGGTTGATCGTGCGGATTCACGCGGCGGCACAGAAAAAATGATAGTACAAGCGGCGGCCCAGCTAATTCTCGTTCCCGCATCGCACCGCGTTCGCTTTGATTTCGCATACGAAGGACGCCACGTTAGTTTGTCTGTTAAAGTTATAACTCACCTAAAATAGACTCAGGGATTCTGCCAGCCTTCTTCAAAATCAAATCCAGCGAGCCTCCATCCATGTACTCCATACAGATGGATATTTCTCCGTCGCTGTAGAAAGCTCCGTAGAAGCCCACTATATGCGTGAAGTTGCACTCGTGGAGGACCTTTAGTTCCCTGATGATTTGCTTCTTGATGGCAGGCTTTACTTCCAGGTGGATCAGTTTGCGAGCCATGATGAGACCTGTCGACTTGTGGCGGACTTTCATTACTACGCCACCGTTGCCTTGACCTGGGGAGTTAAGGTACAGTTTTGTTGGTAACTAGCTGAATTCCACGGATTTGCGCGTGTGCGAATTGTACCCTGTCCCCTCTAAAACTCTCACCGAGAACTCCCACCCCACACCCCACCCCACCCCACAACATAATCGGCTGATGATGATGATGAGTGTGATTTATGAGAGACTCCCCACTATCCCCCCACTAGCTGGGGATTCTCAATCAACTTCTTAGCCAGATACTGTACAGAATTTAATTAAAGAAGGGTACTTTTTTATTTTAGCACACTTATATCCGGTTTCTACAATGTGTATCTGGACTCGGAGTCTGAAACAGTTGCTTGCTTGTTGTGTGAGGTAGTGCTGGCCTCTGATGTCAGAGTTTTTCAAGCCGCCCGAGGGCCTCTGACATGGCTTAACGACTGCTATTAATCAATAACAGCCGGAACCGACAGCTTACGTGCCCTCCGAAGCACGGAGCGATGGAAAACCGCACATAACTTAAACAGTATGTTGAGCACTTAAAATTATCGATTAAATATAAGAGAATTTGTCCCTTGTAAAAATTATTTCATTGTCTTCAATAATTAAAGTCTACGGAAATAGACTCTAGAAAGAATTTCTATTATTATTTTTTTCAGATAATTATAACTTTACAGTACCCGTTGGTAAATAATGCACTTTGAGCTACAGAGGGAGATATTCAGATATAATTAGAATATTTTTTTTTTATTTGTGCTTGTATAGGAACAGTTTCAGCTTACGTCTGGTAGAAAATGTCACTGTTTGTTACTAAAACGAGTCGTTCCATATGGTGCTCCCTGTTATAGATATAGGAACCGGATATTAATGAACAATCGACATTTTCAAGGCTCTGTCCATAAATTGATGTCATACAATGGCAGCGCCTTAAAATGTCAATCAAATCTAAACAATCAGTTGTAACTTTTCAATGTTCTCTGTTTCTGCTCCTTGGCAAAGAATAACGTTTATACTAATTTTCCACGGTACCATATTATTTATTAAGTGTAAAATCTGTTTTATTTAGGGTTCCGTACCTCCAAAGGAAAAAGGAACCCTTATAGGATCACTTTGTTGTCCCCTACTGTATGTCTGTCTGTCTGTCTGTCTGTCTGTCTGTCTGCCTGTCTGTCTGTCTGTCTGTCTGTCTGTTTGTCTGTCTGTCTATCTCATAGCACAAGTAAAGGAAAAAAACAAAAAGCGTAAATTTGTACTCGGTGCGCGAGTTTGACTTGCACTTCGCCGGTTTTTTTAATAATACCTAGTTCACCAAGCTTCTCAAAATCATCATCACTAAGCTCGCCGATCTTTTCCTTCTGGCACAGGAACACCTCTATCCTGCGTCGCTGGGTGTCATCCATTTCAATCTGCTCCAAGCGCTCCGTTAGTGCTTCGATGCTGGTCTTGGACTTGCCGGCTAGACCCTGCCTCCTGGAGTTGGAAGAGCTTAACATGAACAATATTTTTTGTTCTCGGGTCTACGCACAGATTTTGATTCCTGGTAAGAATAAACCATGATAATATGACCTGTGACAAACAGTCAAATAATAGTTAAGAAGAAAGCTATAAATATATTTATTATTGATATGTTCTCAGCACCCACAAATGTATGACTTAGTGCTGTTTAACATTGATAGATGCATGAGATGCATTTATTTTTTCGAGATGCGTGTCATGTTATCATGTTTTATTTGATAGGAAGTGAAGTTAACTATAAAAATATTAAACCGTTCCTTCCTTGTTTTGTGGGGCAGAGCATATTTTTAAGATATGCGTAAAATAAATGCAAAAATACACGTAATTCATAAAACCTGTTTTATATTATTTCCATCTATGTTACCATTCAGATAGTTTAAGCAAAATGTAATTCACTGTTGAAGTCATTGAATAACACCTACTGTATCTTTCATGTATTTCGTTAATACATGGATTAATATAATTGATAGATTCAGGCGTTACTTTGCGGAAATCCATATTTAAAATGAACAAAATAAAAATATGTAGCTTACTTCCGCCAAAACTGTAAGTCAGACAAATGATAAATGGTAAAATTAACACAAGTAAAACCCCACGCTAAACTAAACCCGACCCCAGACTTCTGGCCTCCAGGCCTTAGCTTTTCTTTCATTTATATTTTTCATTAGTTCAATCTGGGGTAGGGTTTTGTTTAGCGTGGGGTTTTACTTGTGTTAATTTTACCATTTATCATTTGTCTGACTTACAGTTTTGGCGGAAGTAAGCTACATATTTTTATTTTGTTCATTTTAAACATGGATTAATAATAATATTTATTGGTAAATTTGATTATAGTAAAATTTGGAGAAGAGTTTGGTAACATACTTTAAAGGTTTCTAATGTTTATAAAAAGTAGATTGTATCTGACCATACCACAGCTGCATATAAAAGCCATTTTATCCGAGACATTCATCAGCCCGAGGCCATTATTTATTCTGTGCCGAGGCGAGGGTAGATACTGAAGTCGCGGGTAAAATGCCTTCGCGTCTACACTCTGCTTTTCACTTCGATTGCGAGTAAACTAAACAATGATATTTAGAATAACCAAACATTTCAATACTGCTAAGAAATGGCAAGTCAAAAACTAGGCTATCCAACAGTGAAACCCGAATTTCAATCGGTCCTGTAGTTTTTACGTGATGTGCAAACAGACAGAAAGACTCGTTTTTTAAATGTTTTACTTATTCTTGTTTAGTGGCTTATTTTAGCTATAATAGACTATTTTTTTTTTAATTATCTTTTTTGTACAGACTTTTTGTCACTGCTTTATTATAAGTATAGACACGCCCACTTCACAACAAAGGGAATTTGCTGAATGTTTAAACATGTTGAATGTCAAATGTTTGTAAATAAACTGCCCATACTTCACTTAAAAATCACTTGTTGGATAATATCCATAATAAGTTAATTTAAATATATTTAAATAAAAGCTTTTCTGCAGTAGCCATGTCATGATAAAACTTAGAACGGGCTATCATAATTAAATGCGTATACAATATTTCGTGTCTATGCTGTTAACCAATGAGGAGTTCCCTAGTCAGGAGTCAACCCGGAGTGCAGCAGCCATGTCATGGAGAAACTTCAAACAGGCTATCACAAAATTTCGTGACTGTGCTGTTGACTGTTGAAGAGTTCCTTTATGCTGCTTCTGGATGTCGATTCAGGTCACGCTTACCATAAAATGCATTGTCATTGGAACTGAACCAACATGCAAAAAATCTAATCTGTAGGATAAGGGAAAGTGGTTCTAATTCAGCTTGCAAGATTTGACCTAAACAACTGTACATACAGTTACACATACATTAGAAACATAGCAAATAAAATAAAAGCTTTAAAAAATTAAATACCAGATTTGTCAAATTATCTTACTCAGTTGCAGTTGCGGATTTCAGCTGTGGGGTCATGTTTGAAGGTGTTACGGCTGGTGCAGTGTCAATCGACCCTGGTGGCAGGGTCAGATTGAGTTTGTTCTTTGACATCTTACTCATTTTGATGATGGTGGCTTCACTACTAACCCATGAAGCGGCTTGATGGTCTTCTTGGCGTAATTAGTCTGCGAGAATAATGAAAACTACATTATTATTTGAAATACATCTGTTATGTATGTAATATGCGTGATTTAGATTCATTAATTTTTATATCAACAAATGTGGGTAGTTATGTTTTGGTTCTATAAAATGAATTAGTTTGCTTCTTGTACTCTAATATGGCATATTCTTTATTGGCTACTACGGAAAATAATTTGTAATTGTGCTGAAATGGCGTCTAACGTCGCGAATATTGTGTTTCCGGGTCAGTTTAACCCAAAAACTGATAAATGGGGTGATTATAGGTTATGTGCACTCGACGCGGCGGCCTACGAAGATATCAAGCAGAACAAAGTGCGATCTTTGTTTCTTTCGCAATGTGGCAAGGAAACTTACGCCCTAATTGCGTCGCTGCTGGTGCCTACTCGTCCGACAAGTGTGTCGCTTCCGCAAATCATCGCTGTTTTGGACCAGTTCTATGAACCCGAAGTCAACGAAATCTTGCAAGCGCGGAAGTTCCATAGACGCTCACAGTTACAAGGAGAAAGCGTGCAGGATTATTTGGCCGCGATAAGTTTACTCCTAAATGTAATTTTATAGATTTAAAACGTCAATTGAGAGACCGGCTGGTTATGGGAGTGCGAGATGATCGATTGAGAAGAGATTTGTTAAAGACAAAAGATCTTACATATGCGACGACTTTACAAATGTGTCTCAATTACCAAACAACATTTCCCGAGATGTACCCTTGTGACGCCGCCGAGTCTAAGCAAACTCACGCTGCACCCATGGAGATTGGGAAGATTAAATCAGTGGCATGTGCACATTGTGCTAGACAACACAAAACTGGCGAACGCTGTCGGTTTGCACAAGCAAAATGCTATTATTGCAAAAAGACATTGCAGCTGCATGTTGGAAAAAGGCTTCGCAGAGTCATCAAATTAAGGAAACTGCAGAGAGCAGCACTAACCCTGACATAGGAGAGGAGGAATAGATGGGCCTCTATATTTGCTGTGTGGGAAATTATCAAAATCCGATAACAGCTGTAGTGAACATTGGTGGGGTGAAGTTGTGGATGGAAATAGATTCTGGGGCAGCAAGATCCATTATATCGGAATCGACATATCAGAAACTGTGGCCTGTACCTCCACCGCTACACTCAACTAATGTGAAACTAGTAACTGTGACTCGGGAAGCATTAAATGTTCTAGGATTGATGCATGTGAAGCTCTTTGAGAACTCTTGGTGGTGTCAGGAAATACACCAAGCCTGTTGGGCAGGAATTGGTTTAAGCCTCTCAGCATTTCTTTGTCTGGACTGTGTTGGTCTGAAGAAGACATTACTCCATGGATGCAAGATTTTCCAGATCTGTTTAAGAAAGAGCTTGGGGAGTATAAGGGCCCTGAAGTTTCATTACATGTTCGAGCTGATACAGTGCCTAGATATTTGAAAGCTCGTCCTGTGCCGTTTCCACAGAAGCATGAAGAGATGCAACGGATGAATGAAGACGGTGTTTTGACTCCAGTGGACAAAAAGTGGGCTCAGTGGCTCAAAGTGGGCTTCACCGATAAGGGTTGTGAAGAAGGAAGATAATTCACTCTGTATTTGTGGGGATTATCGTGCCACGGTTAATGCGGCCATTGATGTTGATACTTATCCACTTCCTACATCAGTGGAGGCATTTGTGAAGTTGAGTGGAGGCCGCATATTCAGTAAATTAGACTTGAAGCAAGCGTATACACAAGTGAAGGTTGACAGTGACACAGCAGAGCTGCTGACTCTCAATACTCCCCTTGGACTAATGAAAATGAACCGTCTTGCCTTTGGTATCAGTGCAGCACCAGGAATTTTTCAGTGTCTAATGTCCTCGGCTCTAGAGAATATAGAGGGAGTAGCTTGCCTGCTCAATTATGTGGCCATTATGGGCAATAATATGGAGGAACATAACCAGAGACTGCGTAAAGTTTTGTCCAAGCTAAATGAAATGGGTTTCACCCTAAATGTGAATAAATGTATCTTTGCATCTGATAGTATCACTTTTCTTGGACATATGATTGATGCTGAAGGATTACATCCATCTCCAGCAAAGGTGAAAGAGATTAAAGAGAAACCAGCTCCCACTAACTAAGAGACTTTGCGTGCCTTTCTAGGACTCTATAATTTCTTTGAGAAATACCTACCAGACAAAGCAACATTGCTGGAACCTTTATACCGGCTGTTGGAATCTAAGAGGCAGTGGAGTTGGAGTGACACCGAGCAAATATCATTTGAGAAGGCCAAAGATTTGATTTCATCAGATCTCACCTTGGTGGGGTATGAGTTGGATAGAGAACTGTTGCTAATATGTGACTCATCAGAGTATGGATTAGGAGCGATAATTGCCCATGTCATGGATGACGGTGTAGAACGGCGAGTGATGATGGCATCTCGGACAATGCAACCACACAAAAGACAATATGTTCAAATTGATAAAGAAGCTCTAGCCATTATGTTTGGGCTCACCAAGTTCCATGATTTCTTAGCAGGCCGTAAATTCTGTATAATCACTGACCATAAACCACTGGTAGGATTGTTCAATCCTATGAAACCAATCCCTGACCAAATTTCTCCAAAGATGCTACGATGGTTTGGAAAGGCAATCGGTAATGCTGATGCTCTCAGTAGATGGACTGTACCTACAGCGTCGAGATCGACCGAGGAGTCCCTAAAGGAAGTTTTGTTGCTGGAAGAACATCCGGAGGGCTGGGATTTAGATGCGACTAGAATAGCAGTGGAAACAAAGAGGGATTCAGTGCTACGGAAAGTCATGTTCCATGTACTGCATGGTTGGCCACCCCTTAATAGTGACCCAAGGTTACAACCGTATTGGACTCGTAGAGAGGCCCTTTCACATAGTAAAGATTGTTTACTGTGGTGCAACAGGGTCATTGTACCAGCGTCCCTCCAACGTGAAGTACTACAATTATTACATACCCCACATGCGGGGATTGTCCAAACTAAGGCATATGCTAGAGGTTATGTTTGGTGGGCAGACATGGACGTCTGACCAAATTGAAACACTTGTGGCTGAGTGTGAACAATGCCAGTTAGTAAGGAACAATCCACCAAGAGACCCGCAGACCTGGATTGCAAATGAAAAGCTTCGGACTCGTTTCCATGTGGATTTTGCTGGCACTTTTCAAGGAAAGACATTCTTGGTGGTAATTGACAGCCATAGTAAATAGATTGAAGCCGAAATTGTCACCTCAATGAGCAGTTGGGCTGTTATTACCATATTAAGAAAGATATTTTCATCTCAAGGATTGCCGGAAGTTTTGGTGTCTGACAATGGTAGGGCCTTTCGCTCATCGGAGTTTGATGCCTTTCTGAAGAAAAATGGCATAAGGCATCTGTATTCTCCTCCATACCACCCTGCCACAAACGGCCAAGTAGAAAGGGCCGTTCAGACATTCAAAAACAAAGTGAAAAAATTAGAAAGTTCTCAGATGCCATGGAGTGAGATAATGGCAAAAGTTCTGTTTTACCTTAGGATGGTACCTAACAGTACCACAAATAAAACCGCAGCAGAGATGCTTAACGGAAGGAAGTACAGAACTGCCATATCTAGACTGCATCCTGAGAATATACCGTCGAGGGCAGTTAGAAGCAATGTCACAAAATACACCAACCAGATCCTTCCATATTGGTCAGCCCATACTGATACATATGTATGGGCCCGGAGAGAGGTGGCTGAGGGCCACTGTGGATGCTATAGAGGGACCAAGTACATATAGGGTGAGGACGGAAGGTGGAAGCTACACCGCCAACCAGATTTTGGCGCGCACTGCACGCCCTGAGGCAATGATTAATCTACAGTGACCATCATGGGACCGTCCAGATGATTTGAATATCCAAAGGCCTTCTGAGGAAGTGCCGATTGAAATACCAGACTCTGAGTTATGGCCAGATATCATTGGCATACCAGATTCTTGAATGTATTATTTAAAATGTAGTGATTGTTTTAGAATGTTTTAGTTTAATGTTTTGCATAAATTTTCATGTATTTGTTTATGTCAAAATCCTTTAAAGTTCTTTGAGTTTTGTTATGGTCAATTAATTGAATAAATGTTCTTCCTGAATTATTAGTGGAAGGTATGTTATATATGTAATATGCGTGATTTAGATTCATTAATTTTTATATCAACAAATGTTATGTTATGGTTCTATGAAATAAATTAGTTTGCTTCTTGTACTCTAATATGGCGTATTCTTTAACATCATCATCATGTTTTTTACCTTTAGAAGTCCATTGCTGAACATAGGCCTC
The DNA here is from genome assembly GCA_946251855.1 of Alsophila aescularia. Taxonomy (NCBI): domain Eukaryota; kingdom Metazoa; phylum Arthropoda; class Insecta; order Lepidoptera; family Geometridae; genus Alsophila; species Alsophila aescularia. Next base: position 54,694,638 of record OX276377.1, on the reverse strand, counting down.
CCCCAAACAGTGCCAATGCATGCTGCGCAACTCTGAGCTTGTGTATGAGACCAATAGATACCGCGACCGCGTCTCAGTGCCGTATGTCATCACTGGCAACACGCACTGATTATAAACTTTCCTTTTGAGGCTCTGCGGTATTTGCAACGAGCAGATAAGGCATAATTTCCCGAACGCTGCCCATCTGAGCACTTCAACACTTCGATGTACCGGTAGTCAATCTGGCACTGCTGTAATGACTGTAGCACTGCCCAGGTCTCGACTGAATCAAAGGCTTTCTATCATATGCCTATGCCCTGCATTAGGTTATGGATCGTCCTCCATTTGGCATTAATTCGTTAATGTGATGTGTAGTCATGTTCTAAGGCAACCCCCTGGTACCCCCCAAACGAGAAGACGTTTAGTTTATACAATATTTCAGTTTTAATTTTACAAAAAATCATCATACGTTTTATTAAAAATCATACATTTGGTTGTTCATTCAATTTGGCATTAATTCGTTAATTCGATGTGTAGTCATGTTCTAACCTAACCTCTTCAAATACATAACATACATATTTTTTTAAAAACAGCCCCAAACTCAAGGGTACAGAAAAAAATGCAAATAAAATATATAAAAAAATCATATCTCAGAGGGGGGCAAGATATAGCCGGCCCACTTTCAGGGGGTGTTGTACTTCCTCCCCCCTACCTGTTCTCCCCCTCCCTGTTCTCCCCCTCCCTTCTCCAAACATCGTAGGTCAAAAGCTATGAAAGAAATAACAAATCAAATATTATATAAAACAAATCATATCTCAGAGGGGGGGTGACATCTAGCCCCCCCCCCCCCCACTCTCAGGGGGCTGTACTCACTCACCCCTACGCATTCCATTCCCCGCCCCTAAAATCGTGGATCAAGCTTCTGAAGTTGTGCCGTTTTTTTTATACCTTATGAATCTTACATAATCTAGTTGAAATTTTACCAGACTTCTTATATTATAAACTTTCTATAAAATATAAACTAGACCCCAACACAACATGGTAAAGCTTGTACTGTTGCCTCCGGTTGATATTATTATTGTTTTATCGTAATAAAAAATATTATTTTTTTCTCTCTATATATTAGCTACCTTAGCTATGGTATGTCTAAATTAGTATAACAGTGCACACCCAGGCACTAAATATCTATCTCATAACATGAATGCAAGAAACAAAGCAAATTTATAGCTGCAGCTACTGGGACACACACTAGGTACACTGGAATATCTCCACAGAATGACGAAGATTTTAACCATTTGTTTACTCCCGAAACCTTCACATTTCACATTTTTTACTCATTTTAATTCAACACGTAAAGTTGAGAATGAGGCCCGCCTTTGGGGTAAAAACACAGGTTTTAATCTATAAATTATTAATACCTATTTCTTTCAACATTAAGAAAATGATCAGTAATTATATTAGTGTACCAATTTTATAACTACATAATTGTAAAGGGCGTATAAAAATAAACTGAGCAGATAAAAACAGATAGATCAGAGAGAGAACAACAAAAACTTACCAAATTTCGACGCTTTTGTCAAGACATCGCTAGCCAAACACCTAAAACCTGTACGTGAAACGAATGTGTATCGTATAGATTTTGTTTTTTGTGGAAGTTGGCACTTGAAATTTGCGAAAAAATAATTTTCTTCGGCCGACAAAAATGCAAAATCGGCTGATTTGATTTGTCACCCTTTTTGTTTTTTTATTGATTTGAATCGTTTCGTCAACTTGACTTGCCAGTTGACACCACAGACTAGGTAGAGATACTACGTATGTTGACACCGCAGCCCGATTCCATAACTTGGCTTCAATCGAATTCTCAGTATCGCAGCCACTAATGCCTTGCGATAGAGTCGAATTTGCTATGAAAAAAGTGATAATCCGATTGTAGCCAAGTTATGGAATTGGGCCACTGTTGTCAGAACTAGAGATGAGATGAGTGCGGTTGCCGGTTGAATGAGAAGTTGAAAGGAGACAAAATCGCTGCGCGATCGTTACCTTTTGGTGTGGCTATACTAGACCAAATAAAAAACTGGGGAAATGTGGGGGGAATGAAGGTTTAGGGTGATGCGAAGTGGGGGAAGGCCGAAAGCTGACACCCCTTCCCTGACATGCCCCACCATTCGTACACTTTCCACTACGCTCCCCTCACTTTCCCCCACCTTCCCAAACCTTCATCCCTCCACATTTCCCCTGGGTTTTTTTCTCAGCCACACCGTGATGCGATTTTTTTTGCTGAATACGGCCTCAGGGGTGCGTTTAAGTAAGTCGGCGAAATTTTCACCGGCTAAAAATTAACTAGCGAGGGTTCGCTGAACGGAGTCATAGGTTTGTCTGTCAAATTCAATTGTCGACTTGTCAAATTTATGTTCAGTAGCTTAAATTATGTCCCATAAATCATTTTTATATTATATTCGTTGTACAGAATTTATGTTACTGCATTATTATAAATATAGATAGTATTTACGAATAAAACAATCAACAAATTGAATCTAACCACGAATCGAATGACAAACAGCTGTCATTCTGACAGCAGACTAAAATTTAGCGACCTCAGAAGCTCACTAAAATTTATCCTAGCCAGGCGAAAACTTATACCAGCGGACGCCCGTGAACGGGCAGATTAAATTTTAGTCGGTTTCATTTTTCGCCTCGCGGTGTGCTTGACGTTTAGTAAGTTTAAATTTTATACTGGATAATTGACTTAGACGCACCCCTGAGATTAAGTCCAAAGAGTAAAATTATGCTAGGGTTAGTTACACTCGTGTAACTTCGTGTTTGGTCTAACCTCAGAGAATATTATCTACACTTATATTATAAAGAGGAAAGATTTGATTGTTTGTTGGTTTGTTTGTTTGTTTGTTTGTAATGGATTAACTCAAAAAAAACTGAACCAATTTAAAAAAATATTTTACCTCTAGATAGCTACATTATCAGTGAGTAACATGGGCATTATTTTATTTTTAATAAATTAGAGGTCCCTGTTAGGTATTTTATGGACCAAATTCATCCTACATACCGAAAGTATAGATAAAAACCAACTTCGATGTAATGTACAGTGCATATACACATATAGCTAAGTTTAACCATACAGTCCACTGCATAGCTGTACTTTAGTTTCCAATAAACCACCGTTAACACCACACGTCTGTTTTTTGCTTCCAAGTCTTCCCGTAGGAAATCGAACCTTGCATCAATAGCGAATAGGTCGCCTTTACATTGGTCCTTCGAACCGGATATTTTATTTGTACGGGAAGAAGAACTCTTAGCTACGATCGCCACTCCGATATTTAAGTGAAAAGGACAATTGTTACGAGTGAGATTCACTGTTAATCAAGTGTATAAAAAACTATTTCAAACATTGTTCGTGCAAAACTTTAGTCAATTGTGAAGTGCTTATCGTCATAACGCCGCCATGCCTACCATTGAAGAATTGAAGTCAAAAATGGAAGATCATTATCAACTTTTGAAGAAAGCACAAGATAACTTCAAGAAATGTCCAAAAGTGAGAAAAACATTAGCGTACATCAAAGTGCGTATTCAGTGTATTGATGATTACTGGGCGCAATTTAAAAGGTATCACGTGGAGTTGTTAGAAATAACCACAAAGGAGCAACGCACGGATATGTTAGTGACCGACTATTACGACACTACTGAGGAATTGTACCTATCTTTAAAAACTGATATGCAAGAAGTATTAGAATCGCTAAATTGGACAGATCCTACACCTGAGAATTCTTCGCAGCCTTCACAAGGATTTCGCAACAGAGTCGAGGTCAACCTCCCCCGCATTGACCTCCCGAAATATTCAGGGTCATATGAAAACTGGCAAAATTTTGAGGACACATTTACTTCGTTGATAGCTCAAAACGAAGCGCTCAGTGACGTTCAACGGCTACACTACCTAAAGTCGTGCCTCTCAGGAGAAGCAGCTGCCACTCTGAAGTTTTATCAAATAACTGAAAGCAACTACCAACCTGCCTGGGACTGCCTGAAGGAGCGATACAGTCACAAGCGTTTAATCGTCAATTCAATCCTCAAGAGGCTGTTCCAACAAAAGAAGATGACCAACCAGTCTACCAGTCAACTCAAACAGTTTATAGATACTACACGGGAGTGTTTGACCGGACTAGAAAACTTGAAGATACCTACAGCTACATGGGACCCAATCGTGATATTTATGGCGGTCCAGAGATTAGACCACATGACACACAAGGAATGGGAAGACCATGTTACCAAGACATTCGGCGCTGGGTTACCAAAACAGCAAGATCTGATGACCTTCCTGGAGAGCCGTATTCACACACTGGAGCTGACGTCAGCGGCACCCCCTAAGAATGTTCGAGAACAAGTCTTCCATACTACGTCACCCTCCTCCTCGTCTTATAATGATAAGTATGATAGGTCATGTAAGTCATGTTTATTTTGCAAGGAAAATCACTCACTTTTTAATTGTAAACAATTTAGCAAGCTGACACAATCGGACAGGAGCGACTTCGTAAGAGGTAAGAAATTATGTTTTAATTGTTTATTGCCAGGGCATCTTGTACACTTCTGCCGACATAAATCGTCATGTAAAATTTGTGCCAGAAGACATCATTCTCTTCTACATCAGTATTTGAAGCAGGAAACGTCTGATAATACAGAGAAAACACAACACACAGAGGTTTCATTACACAAAAATGTAGAAGAGAAGAAGAAGAGAGAAGAAGAGGTACAACCAAACCATGGTTTGCAAGCCGCACTATCGTCATTCTTCACGGCGGTCGACTCACCCGGCCTGCTGGCGACTGCGTTAGTACCAGTCAGGGACGGACTAGGGAATGTAACGATATTACGTGCTATTGTAGATTCAGGTGCTCAGGTAACACTTATTAGCGAACAAGCAGCTCAAATGTTAAGGTCAAACAAAATACCTATCAAGGGACACGTGTTTGGTAGTGGGTCATCAAAGGCGTCTGTGAGTCACGTGACATCTTTTGAGGTACTATCTAGGTATGAAAATGAATTCAGCCTCAAGATTGTTGCGTATGTTATGTCAGGCAAACTCACCACCTTTTTCCCAAAGAAACCCATCAGTTCAAGTACTTGGCAACACATTCAAGGACTCCAACTGGCAGACCCGAGTTTCAATCAACCAGGAAGAGTAGACATGTTGCTAAGTTCCAAGGTGTATAGCAGAATACTTAAAAGTGGTGTAATTCAAGGTCCTCCTAACACACCTAGCGCGCAACAAACCAGGTTAGGCTGGATACTGTTAGGAGAAACAGGAGAAGAGAGTCAAGAGGAATTAATTTCATTGCACATTCATGCGGATCTGGATAATATGTTGAAAAGCATGTGGGAGTTGGAATCTTCAGAGAAACGAGCACCCACTGCGGATGAAAAAATCTGCGAGAAGATATTTAAAGACATACATTCAAGAACTGACGAAGGAAGATATACTGTCAAACTGCCCTTTAAAACACCACAACCAATCTCAGCTGAAGGAGAAACAAGAGATATAGCATTAAGAAGATTACATCAGCTAGAGAAAAGATTTGTAAGACAACCAGAACTAAAAACAGAATACGCAAAGGTTATTAAGGAGTACATAGAAATGAAGCACATGGAAAGGGTTCCAGAAATAGAGAAGAATAGACCAGCGGTATACCTTCCATATCACGCTGTGATAAAAGAAGAGAAGGAGACTTCTCGGACGAGAATAGTGTTCGATGCGTCCAGCAAGGGTAAGAACAATATTTCATTGAATGAAGAGTTGCTTGTTGGACCACAGATTCAAGAAGATTTAAGAAATTTGATAATGAGATGGAGAATGAAGAAAGTATGTTTTGTCGCGGATATCCAAAAAATGTACCGACAAATTTTAGTTACCAAAGAAGATGCAGATTACCAACGCTTATTGTGGCGTGACGAAGTCGATCAAGAGGTTCAAGAATACCGTCTTCTTCGAGTGACCTTTGGGACAGCTTCGGCTCCTTATCTTGCGGTCCGAACGCTACATCAGCTAGCTGACGATGAAGGGTTGAACCAACCTGATGCAGCACGAATGATCAAAGAAGATTTTTACATGGATGATCTGATGTCAGGTCACGAAAGCGTAGACAGAGCCATTTCAGTTGCATTGGAAGTCAAAGATATTCTTCAAAAGGGAGGTTTTACATTACAAAAGTGGGCCTCAAACAACGCAGAATTTTTGCAACAATTTCAACCCAGTGAGAGAAGTACACATGTCAACCTTGACATGAAGCTTAACGGCACTGTCAAAACACTTGGCATATCGTGGAATATAGGCCAAGATGAGTTCCAATACCACCTGGATCAACTACCAGTTCCTGCTATCATAACAAAAAGAGTAATACTCTCAGAAATACAGCGTCTGTTTGATCCTCTGGGCTGGTTAGCTCCTGCGCTTGTACCTGCAAAAATGATCATGCAAAAGTTATGGATAAAGGGTGTTGGATGGGACGAAGAAGTAGACAGTGACCTGAAAGAAGAATGGTTGAGTTTAAGAAAGGGGTTTGAAACACTAAATGAAATAAATATAGATAGATGGCTTTGGACAACACAAAAAAGAATGAAAGGGACAACAATCCATGGCTATTCTGATTCGTCAATCAAAGCTTATGCAGCTGTTGCGTTCATGAGAGTAGAAACTGAAGATGGAGATATCAAAACAGGTATCATAGCTGCTAAAACGAGAGTAGCACCTGTAAAACCTGTGTCTCTACCTCGGCTGGAACTTTGTGGCGCTGTACTGTTGTCCAGACTGTTGAAACATGTAAGAGAAGCCACCAGAATCTCTAACGAAAACATATTCGCTTGGACTGACTCCACAGTGGTATTGTCCTGGCTGAAAGGGGATCCTGGAAGATGGAACGTCTTTGTGAGCAACAGAGTTGTGGAAATCTTGGAAAACACTGGAAACAGCAGATGGCACCATGTATCTTCTGAAGATAACCCAGCCGATAAAGCGACTAGAGGGCTGACTTCTTCTGCACTGGTACACGATCAGTTGTGGTGGAACGGTCCCGCTTGGCTGCGAACAAAGGTAATTCCATTTGGAAGGGTCAATATAGAGGCAACAGATTTAGAGAAGAGAAAATGTTTTCATACAGTAGTCGACATCACCGAAGAAGAAAAGAAAATCAACCTGAAAGAATATGATACATTAATAGAGCTACAAAGAGTAATAGTTTACGCAAGAAGATTTTTAAACTACAAAAAAGCAAAGGAGGAAGAAGCTAAGAATATAAGCACATCAGAATTAGCAGAAGCTTTAGATATTATAATAAGAAAGGTACAAAGAGAAGAGTTTGAAGATGAAATAATGAAGCTTCAAGGAAAGAAATCAATAAAACGGAATAGCAAATTGAAAACTCTTAACCCCATCCTTAGTCCAAAGAATATTCTCATGGTGGGCGGTCGCCTCAGAAACGCAGAAGTAACTAAAATGGAAAAACATCCAATAATTATTGGACATAATAATGATCTCTTACCCCTACTTATAGATAATGCACACAAAAGGACATTGCATGGTGGAATTCAACTTACCTCGACTTACCTGAGATCCCACTACTGGATTCTGAAATTGAAAAGTGCTGTGAAGTCACGCATACACAAGTGCCTTATTTGTGCTAAACAAAAGGCTACAAATAGAGAACAAATAATGGGTGACTTACCTAAGGTCCGAGTAACACCAGCACGTGCATTCTTGCACTCAGGGGTTGATTTTGCTGGACCATTTCAAGTCTTGATGTCTAGGCACCGCGGAGCCAAGTGCTATAAGGCCTACATATCAATTTTCATATGCATGGTCACCAAGGCCATTCACTTGGAGCTCGTGGGTGATCTCACCTCAGAAGCATTTATGAATGCATTCAAAAGATTTGTCGCACGCAGAGGGAGATGTACTCACCTATGGAGCGATCGAGGTTCTAATTTTGTGGCGGGTAATAAAGAGTTAGCTCAGCTATGGGACCAAGCCAACTTAGAGATGCCTGGCCACTTACAACATTTACTGGCTGAAGATGGAACTCAATGGCACTTTATTCCCCCATACAGTCCTAATTTTGGCGGGCTTTGGGAAAGTGGAGTCAAATCAATAAAGTACCACATGCGGAGAATTTTAAATTCTCATCTGACATTTGAGGAGTTCTCAACAGTGCTGTGTCAAATAGAAGCGTGTTTAAATTCTAGGCCGCTTTGTCCGGCAAACAATGAAGATCCCGACGGCGACGACGTAGTAGACATTTTGACACCCGGACATTTTCTGATCGGTGAAGCACCGATCAACGTCCCAGAACCAGACTTGTGTGACATTCCACTCAACAGATTGTCCAGATGGCAACACTGTCAACAACTGGTACAGAATTTCTGGCATCGTTGGCGGAAAGAATATTTAACCAGATTGCAAGAAAGGCCAAGGTGGCAACGACGCACACCCGAGTTTGAGATCGGTGACGTCGTTCTGGTCAAAGAGGATAACATTCCTCCTGGTAAGTGGTCAATGGGTCGCATAGTACAAAAACATGTAGGGAATGATAATGTTTGCAGAGTGTACAGTTTAAGGTGTCACGGTAAAATAACCCAACGCTCTGTCTCTAAATTGTGCCAACTTCCTATAAATAGTGAGTAAAACAGTAAACGAATATTAATAAAATTATGTTATTAATATCCAAAATAGTTGATGTCATTCAAATATTTATGTCATTCAACATTTTCCTTTGTTCTGTGTTCATTGTTTTGTATATATGTATCATTGTTTCTTGCCTATACCATTCATTTAAATTAAGAAATTGAATTGTATTAAGATCATAAGCAGGTAGATTCAACATAATCTAAAATTAGAAATAATTTTAATTGTATGTTCCTTAATGCAGCCCTGTTCACTTTATCTTGACTGGTTATAGGTAACTAGTCGAGCAGTAGGCATGTCGTCGTAGTCGTAAACAACCTTTGTTTCGCACGGCCTATTCGAGTCGTAGGCCCGTAGATACGATACGAGTTCATTTAGTTGTTTCGTTAAGTTTACGTTTTATTTCTAACATTTGTACTTACTTATGGATCTCAGTTGTTGTTTATGAAGAAGTTTGTATCGATGTTAGGTTTGTTTGAAGAGTCAATGAGATGGATTATTATGAATTTCTTTTGACGTTCGACATTAGATCACAGAAGAAATAATACGAATAACGTAGTCAGATGTTACTTTTGTTTTATTGCATTAGAATATTATAGGATTTAAAATACAACTTTTGTAACGATGGCGAAAAAACTTGTGTTTTTTGGTGGGCGGTATGTTAGGTATTTTATGGACCAAATTCATCCTACATACCGAAAGTATAGATAAAAACCAACTTCGATGTAATGTACAGTGCATATACACATATAGCTAAGTTTAACCATACAGTCCACTGCATAGCTGTACTTTAGTTTCCAATAAACCACCGTTAACACCACACGTCTGTTTTTTGCTTCCAAGTCTTCCCGTAGGAAATCGAACCTTGCATCAATAGCGAATAGGTCGCCTTTACATTGGTCCTTCGAACCGGATATTTTATTTGTACGGGAAGAAGAACTCTTAGCTACGATCGCCACTCCGATATTTAAGTGAAAAGGACAATTGTTACGAGTGAGATTCACTGTTAATCAAGTGTATAAAAAACTATTTCAAACATTGTTCGTGCAAAACTTTAGTCAATTGTGAAGTGCTTATCGTCATAACGCCGCCATGCCTACCATTGAAGAATTGAAGTCAAAAATGGAAGATCATTATCAACTTTTGAAGAAAGCACAAGATAACTTCAAGAAATGTCCAAAAGTGAGAAAAACATTAGCGTACATCAAAGTGCGTATTCAGTGTATTGATGATTACTGGGCGCAATTTAAAAGGTATCACGTGGAGTTGTTAGAAATAACCACAAAGGAGCAACGCACGGATATGCTAGTGACCGACTATTACGACACTACTGAGGAATTGTACCTATCTTTAAAAACTGATATGCAAGAAGTATTAGAATCGCTAAATTGGACAGATCCTACACCTGAGAATTCTTCGCAGCCTTCACAAGGATTTCGCAACAGAGTCGAGGTCAACCTCCCCCGCATTGACCTCCCGAAATATTCAGGGTCATATGAAAACTGGCAAAATTTTGAGGACACATTTACTTCGTTGATAGCTCAAAACGAAGCGCTCAGTGACGTTCAACGGCTACACTACCTAAAGTCGTGCCTCTCAGGAGAAGCAGCTGCCACTCTGAAGTTTTATCAAATAACTGAAAGCAACTACCAACCTGCCTGGGACTGCCTGAAGGAGCGATACAGTCACAAGCGTTTAATCGTCAATTCAATCCTCAAGAGGCTGTTCCAACAAAAGAAGATGACCAACCAGTCTACCAGTCAACTCAAACAGTTTATAGATACTACACGGGAGTGTTTGACCGGACTAGAAAACTTGAAGATACCTACAGCTACATGGGACCCAATCGTGATATTTATGGCGGTCCAGAGATTAGACCACATGACACACAAGGAATGGGAAGACCATGTTACCAAGACATTCGGCGCTGGGTTACCAAAACAGCAAGATCTGATGACCTTCCTGGAGAGCCGTATTCACACACTGGAGCTGACGTCAGCGGCACCCCCTAAGAATGTTCGAGAACAAGTCTTCCATACTACGTCACCCTCCTCCTCGTCTTATAATGATAAGTATGATAGGTCATGTAAGTCATGTTTATTTTGCAAGGAAAATCACTCACTTTTTAATTGTAAACAATTTAGCAAGCTGACACAATCGGACAGGAGCGACTTCGTAAGAGGTAAGAAATTATGTTTTAATTGTTTATTGCCAGGGCATCTTGTACACTTCTGCCGACATAAATCGTCATGTAAAATTTGTGCCAGAAGACATCATTCTCTTCTACATCAGTATTTGAAGCAGGAAACGTCTGATAATACAGAGAAAACACAACACACAGAGGTTTCATTACACAAAAATGTAGAAGAGAAGAAGAAGAGAGAAGAAGAGGTACAACCAAACCATGGTTTGCAAGCCGCACTATCGTCATTCTTCACGGCGGTCGACTCACCCGGCCTGCTGGCGACTGCGTTAGTACCAGTCAGGGACGGACTAGGGAATGTAACGATATTACGTGCTATTGTAGATTCAGGTGCTCAGGTAACACTTATTAGCGAACAAGCAGCTCAAATGTTAAGGTCAAACAAAATACCTATCAAGGGACACGTGTTTGGTAGTGGGTCATCAAAGGCGTCTGTGAGTCACGTGACATCTTTTGAGGTACTATCTAGGTATGAAAATGAATTCAGCCTCAAGATTGTTGCGTATGTTATGTCAGGCAAACTCACCACCTTTTTCCCAAAGAAACCCATCAGTTCAAGTACTTGGCAACACATTCAAGGACTCCAACTGGCAGACCCGAGTTTCAATCAACCAGGAAGAGTAGACATGTTGCTAAGTTCCAAGGTGTATAGCAGAATACTTAAAAGTGGTGTAATTCAAGGTCCTCCTAACACACCTAGCGCGCAACAAACCAGGTTAGGCTGGATACTGTTAGGAGAAACAGGAGAAGAGAGTCAAGAGGAATTAATTTCATTGCACATTCATGCGGATCTGGATAATATGTTGAAAAGCATGTGGGAGTTGGAATCTTCAGAGAAACGAGCACCCACTGCGGATGAAAAAATCTGCGAGAAGATATTTAAAGACATACATTCAAGAACTGACGAAGGAAGATATACTGTCAAACTGCCCTTTAAAACACCACAACCAATCTCAGCTGAAGGAGAAACAAGAGATATAGCATTAAGAAGATTACATCAGCTAGAGAAAAGATTTGTAAGACAACCAGAACTAAAAACAGAATACGCAAAGGTTATTAAGGAGTACATAGAAATGAAGCACATGGAAAGGGTTCCAGAAATAGAGAAGAATAGACCAGCGGTATACCTTCCATATCACGCTGTGATAAAAGAAGAGAAGGAGACTTCTCGGACGAGAATAGTGTTCGATGCGTCCAGCAAGGGTAAGAACAATATTTCATTGAATGAAGAGTTGCTTGTTGGACCACAGATTCAAGAAGATTTAAGAAATTTGATAATGAGATGGAGAATGAAGAAAGTATGTTTTGTCGCGGATATCCAAAAAATGTACCGACAAATTTTAGTTACCAAAGAAGATGCAGATTACCAACGCTTATTGTGGCGTGACGAAGTCGATCAAGAGGTTCAAGAATACCGTCTTCTTCGAGTGACCTTTGGGACAGCTTCGGCTCCTTATCTTGCGGTCCGAACGCTACATCAGCTAGCTGACGATGAAGGGTTGAACCAACCTGATGCAGCACGAATGATCAAAGAAGATTTTTACATGGATGATCTGATGTCAGGTCACGAAAGCGTAGACAGAGCCATTTCAGTTGCATTGGAAGTCAAAGATATTCTTCAAAAGGGAGGTTTTACATTACAAAAGTGGGCCTCAAACAACGCAGAATTTTTGCAACAATTTCAACCCAGTGAGAGAAGTACACATGTCAACCTTGACATGAAGCTTAACGGCACTGTCAAAACACTTGGCATATCGTGGAATATAGGCCAAGATGAGTTCCAATACCACCTGGATCAACTACCAGTTCCTGCTATCATAACAAAAAGAGTAATACTCTCAGAAATACAGCGTCTGTTTGATCCTCTGGGCTGGTTAGCTCCTGCGCTTGTACCTGCAAAAATGATCATGCAAAAGTTATGGATAAAGGGTGTTGGATGGGACGAAGAAGTAGACAGTGACCTGAAAGAAGAATGGTTGAGTTTAAGAAAGGGGTTTGAAACACTAAATGAAATAAATATAGATAGATGGCTTTGGACAACACAAAAAAGAATGAAAGGGACAACAATCCATGGCTATTCTGATTCGTCAATCAAAGCTTATGCAGCTGTTGCGTTCATGAGAGTAGAAACTGAAGATGGAGATATCAAAACAGGTATCATAGCTGCTAAAACGAGAGTAGCACCTGTAAAACCTGTGTCTCTACCTCGGCTGGAACTTTGTGGCGCTGTACTGTTGTCCAGACTGTTGAAACATGTAAGAGAAGCCACCAGAATCTCTAACGAAAACATATTCGCTTGGACTGACTCCACAGTGGTATTGTCCTGGCTGAAAGGGGATCCTGGAAGATGGAACGTCTTTGTGAGCAACAGAGTTGTGGAAATCTTGGAAAACACTGGAAACAGCAGATGGCACCATGTATCTTCTGAAGATAACCCAGCCGATAAAGCGACTAGAGGGCTGACTTCTTCTGCACTGGTACACGATCAGTTGTGGTGGAACGGTCCCGCTTGGCTGCGAACAAAGGTAATTCCATTTGGAAGGGTCAATATAGAGGCAACAGATTTAGAGAAGAGAAAATGTTTTCATACAGTAGTCGACATCACCGAAGAAGAAAAGAAAATCAACCTGAAAGAATATGATACATTAATAGAGCTACAAAGAGTAATAGTTTACGCAAGAAGATTTTTAAACTACAAAAAAGCAAAGGAGGAAGAAGCTAAGAATATAAGCACATCAGAATTAGCAGAAGCTTTAGATATTATAATAAGAAAGGTACAAAGAGAAGAGTTTGAAGATGAAATAATGAAGCTTCAAGGAAAGAAATCAATAAAACGGAATAGCAAATTGAAAACTCTTAACCCCATCCTTAGTCCAAAGAATATTCTCATGGTGGGCGGTCGCCTCAGAAACGCAGAAGTAACTAAAATGGAAAAACATCCAATAATTATTGGACATAATAATGATCTCTTACCCCTACTTATAGATAATGCACACAAAAGGACATTGCATGGTGGAATTCAACTTACCTCGACTTACCTGAGATCCCACTACTGGATTCTGAAATTGAAAAGTGCTGTGAAGTCACGCATACACAAGTGCCTTATTTGTGCTAAACAAAAGGCTACAAATAGAGAACAAATAATGGGTGACTTACCTAAGGTCCGAGTAACACCAGCACGTGCATTCTTGCACTCAGGGGTTGATTTTGCTGGACCATTTCAAGTCTTGATGTCTAGGCACCGCGGAGCCAAGTGCTATAAGGCCTACATATCAATTTTCATATGCATGGTCACCAAGGCCATTCACTTGGAGCTCGTGGGTGATCTCACCTCAGAAGCATTTATGAATGCATTCAAAAGATTTGTCGCACGCAGAGGGAGATGTACTCACCTATGGAGCGATCGAGGTTCTAATTTTGTGGCGGGTAATAAAGAGTTAGCTCAGCTATGGGACCAAGCCAACTTAGAGATGCCTGGCCACTTACAACATTTACTGGCTGAAGATGGAACTCAATGGCACTTTATTCCCCCATACAGTCCTAATTTTGGCGGGCTTTGGGAAAGTGGAGTCAAATCAATAAAGTACCACATGCGGAGAATTTTAAATTCTCATCTGACATTTGAGGAGTTCTCAACAGTGCTGTGTCAAATAGAAGCGTGTTTAAATTCTAGGCCGCTTTGTCCGGCAAACAATGAAGATCCCGACGGCGACGACGTAGTAGACATTTTGACACCCGGACATTTTCTGATCGGTGAAGCACCGATCAACGTCCCAGAACCAGACTTGTGTGACATTCCACTCAACAGATTGTCCAGATGGCAACACTGTCAACAACTGGTACAGAATTTCTGGCATCGTTGGCGGAAAGAATATTTAACCAGATTGCAAGAAAGGCCAAGGTGGCAACGACGCACACCCGAGTTTGAGATCGGTGACGTCGTTCTGGTCAAAGAGGATAACATTCCTCCTGGTAAGTGGTCAATGGGTCGCATAGTACAAAAACATGTAGGGAATGATAATGTTTGCAGAGTGTACAGTTTAAGGTGTCACGGTAAAATAACCCAACGCTCTGTCTCTAAATTGTGCCAACTTCCTATAAATAGTGAGTAAAACAGTAAACGAATATTAATAAAATTATGTTATTAATATCCAAAATAGTTGATGTCATTCAAATATTTATGTCATTCAACATTTTCCTTTGTTCTGTGTTCATTGTTTTGTATATATGTATCATTGTTTCTTGCCTATACCATTCATTTAAATTAAGAAATTGAATTGTATTAAGATCATAAGCAGGTAGATTCAACATAATCTAAAATTAGAAATAATTTTAATTGTATGTTCCTTAATGCAGCCCTGTTCACTTTATCTTGACTGGTTATAGGTAACTAGTCGAGCAGTAGGCATGTCGTCGTAGTCGTAAACAACCTTTGTTTCGCACGGCCTATTCGAGTCGTAGGCCCGTAGATACGATACGAGTTCATTTAGTTGTTTCGTTAAGTTTACGTTTTATTTCTAACATTTGTACTTACTTATGGATCTCAGTTGTTGTTTATGAAGAAGTTTGTATCGATGTTAGGTTTGTTTGAAGAGTCAATGAGATGGATTATTATGAATTTCTTTTGACGTTCGACATTAGATCACAGAAGAAATAATACGAATAACGTAGTCAGATGTTACTTTTGTTTTATTGCATTAGAATATTATAGGATTTAAAATACAACTTTTGTAACGATGGCGAAAAAACTTGTGTTTTTTGGTGGGCGGTATGTTAGGTATTTTATGGACCAAATTCATCCTACATACCGAAAGTATAGATAAAAACCAACTTCGATGTAATGTACAGTGCATATACACATATAGCTAAGTTTAACCATACAGTCCACTGCATAGCTGTACTTTAGTTTCCAATAAACCACCGTTAACACCACACGTCTGTTTTTTGCTTCCAAGTCTTCCCGTAGGAAATCGAACCTTGCATCAATAGCGAATAGGTCGCCTTTACAGTCCCTACTATAATTGTAATAATGTAACCAAAGGTACCAAAAAGAAAGAAGGGAAATTACGTTGCCATGGAAACGAAATTATAACAACAAATCTGTCAAGTAGGTAAGTATGCTTCTATGGTCAAGAAACACTGCTGCCAATGATTTTGAATTACGCTTACTATTGTTTTTTTTAAATCCCTGAACAAAGAGACGGGTGTTATAAGTTTACGGTGTATATCACTGTGTCCCTGTGTGTCTGTCTGTGGTTTCGAACAACCGAATGGACAGAATTTGATGTGGTTTATATGTTTGAAAGCGGAGGTAAACAGGACGGTTCTTAGCTATAAAGGGAAGGGGGTATCGTAGCTTCCAAACGAATGGATCGATTTTGATGCTGTTTTTATGTTTGGAAACTGATGTATTCGAGATGGTTCTTAGCTATAATGGGGGGGGGGTCGGAGGTAATATATTTTTTTACTTTAAAATGAGTTTTTTAAATTATTATTATTTTATTTCACAGAAGACGAGCTTCCAGAAACAGACGGCGCTGGTGAAATAATCACTTGTGATCCAGCAGTCCGTGAGAAGATCCGTCCCAAACTCCGTGGCTCCGTCCTAAGCTTCCATGACAACAGGCGGCCTCCTTATTGGGGCACTTGGCGTAAGAAGAGCAAGTGCGTCAAGCCTAGGAGACCTTTTGGACAGGATGAGGTAACTTGAGAAGGGGGGGAGTTGAGAAAAGGGGGGTGAGAATCATAGCTCCCAAACGAATGAACCCATTTTGATGCGTTTTTTTTTCGGTTTGAAAGCTGATGTGATCGAGAAGCTTCTAAGCTGCAGCTTCTAATTGGGGGTAGGGGGTCGGGGGCTATAACATTTTCATCATCACCATCATACTTCACTCTCAAAAAGCCGAATGGATTTTGATAAAATTTGGAATGGAGATAGCTTATACAATGGAATAACACATATGATACCTTTCATCATCATCATCATCGTCCCTCACGCGGGTAAAGCCGCGAGAAGCAGCTAGTATGTTATAATTTATCTGAGGGTCGAACCCACCCTCAAAGATTTTGATTAACGCCTAACTACTGCGCCTATATTCCGTAACTTTTAATCTACAATATCAATACAAATCAAGTTTAATGGGATTACTTTTATTGCATTGCGATTACACAACTTTTTCTTGTCTTGCCCCACTTTAATGCCTTTTCAAACAAAAGTTATCAATTTAAAGTTGTCACTTACCGATTAAGAAAATTTGTAATGAAAACTCATTGCAATTGGTTGCATTAGAGCTTCTGTAACTGCAGCCCCGAATCTAGGGGGGGGGGGGCAAGCCGGGGCCTATGCCCCGGGCGGCAAGTTTAAAGGGCGGCTAAATTCACACTTTACAGACGAATGGACCACTCATAATTTACTTAACTTTGACCACAGAATAAATAATAGTACAAATACAAAAATCACTAAAACACTCTTGTTTTACTGTGGCCATATCAACTCGACCGATACCCGGACCGACCGGTACAGCACACGGATCACGTGACCGGGTGCGACAAGAGCGTGGAGTGAGACGCGCTGCATGAACATTATTATTCGTGAGGCGCGTATATCTAGCGGCACGTAAGTCTAGCTGTGAACGAAAGGTGGCGGGGATCTTGGCACAGTCAGTTTTCGGGATAAAAAGTATTCAACATTTTAACACATTATATAAACTTTGACTGTGTTTCGTTCACCGCTAGACTTACGTGCCGCTAGATATAAGCATAGTTCAAAATACGCGCCCGCTCGCCCGCAGGAATCGTAGATTGCGACACAGCACGCGTCTGGTTACCTTGCGGGACGAAGCTATATTCGAAAACTCCCTCGTCGATCTCTCTCGACGACAGTGTTTTGTTTTAAACATGTGTGTTGTTTGTTAATGTTTATTATTTACTAAAATTAAGTACTTGTCGATCAACCGAAGGTAAAATACTGAAGTGTCGCAAAGTTAAGCAAAATTCTCATGCTCCAGAAGCTAAGTGCGAGGCAGGTCGTCTCTTAACTGTTATAAAGAATTTTAAATTTATTCATAATTTAACTAAGTATTTGGGCGAATATTCTCCGCGAAATCAATCGAGTGAATATAGAAATTCAGAAAGAAGATATTATCCTTGCCCGTTCCGTCACACTATGGATGGTCTGCTCAAAACTTTGCAAAAAATGAGACAAAATCCAATGGAATATTGGATAAAAGAGGCTGGAGAAGTTGCTGAAAAAAGTGGTGTTGACCCTATTTTGCAAAACAAACGAATTCTGAAACGTAAATCATTTCGATGAGATGTGTGAAGATGAATTTAAACACCTGTTCAACTATTTTCTAAAAAAATAATGATGGTATTTGATCGAATCATATCAGAAATTAAAAAGAGGTTTTATTGTGCTACCATGCTGAATTTGAATTTTGCTTTTCTTAATCGTACTAATATTTTGAAAATGTCAATTGAAAGTACCGCAAAAGTATGGAGCAGATCTGGCTCGAAAATACGAGCGAGATTTAAGCGCTGTTGAATTCTACCAGGAACTCTATGTTTTTAAAAAGCAAGCTCCGCTTTTATTTGGTGATATAGAAAAGGCTAAGGGGCGTCACAGACGATTAAGATACTATAATATTTGATGTTAAGATATCTGCATACAAAATACGGTTTCTATCTCTTGCAACAGATCTATGCGCATGATTTGGATGATGCTTTTCCTAATATTTGTATTGCCCTGCGAATTTACTCTACGTTACTACATCCGTAAGCTGTGAGCGAAGTTTTAGCAAACTAAAACTAAATAAAAATTATTTGCGATCTTCTATGAGCCAGGAACGCTTAGCTTAGCGATAGAAAATCTAATGCTCACGAGTTAAATTATGACAAGGCCATAGATTTATTTGCTGAACAATATGCTCGAAGAGTAAAATTGTAATTTCAATTAACAAATGCAATAATATATTTGATTTTTATTTATTTATACATATTTTTATTTTAAATCCTATCATGTGCTGTGTATAAAAAATATATCCGACACAATTGGAACTTTTAAGCTTTCGCGGTTCGAACACTTAGTTATATACTTAATCGCGCTGAAAACTTGTTTTTTTATTTTTAAACCAAAACCAAATGCGGGTAGTTGGAGACTACGCTCGCCCTTCTCGACGCTGACACCCGCTACTTCAGTCTTCTCGTGAAACGTCGACGTAAATAAAAATTAAGTTTTCAGCGCGATTAAGTCCCATTTAAATATATAGCTATATATCCTACACGTTCATGTCTATATGTAAATAAATAGGCTTAACACAGAAAGAACAGCGATAGATGCATTATTTCCAGAAGGCCTATGTCCAAAATGTCAATCAATTAGTGGACATCTGTGGCCGTATTACATAACTTGGCTTCAATCGAATTCTCAATATCGCAACCACTAATGCCTTGCGATAGAGTCGAATTTGCTATGAAAAAAGTGATAATCCGATTGTAGCCAAGTTCTGTAATTGGGCCACTGATAGCTGAAATTATAAAGATGCTAAAGGTAAAAATAAATATAAGTAAGAGGGCGGGGGCGGCATTTTTCAGTTTCTGCCCCGCCTAAAAAAAGTTGAAGATCCGGGGCTGTCTGTAAGCCGAGCGATAATCGCACGGATGATTCGAGCGTGTAAGTGAACACAGCCCTGAGTTCCCTTTGGACATGACAGTTAAATTTGACATCAGAAAAGCGACTTTATTTATTAGGCTTTAGAGTCGAATTCCAAACCGAATGAGTGATTTAGTACGAAACATTTTTAGCGTTTTTAACTGTTATTTTTGATCATTTTGCATCAACACGAACGGCCCCGTAAGTGGTCGGTGACAACCAGAGTATTTAGATACTGTGACAACTTTTAATTGTTAACTATCGCTATCGTAAAATATCCCACCCGTAATCCAAAAAAAACCTTTACATAATTATTATGTAGATGGGTAGGTAATATTTAAGTACAATAAAATAAAACTTTATTTGTGTTGAATATTTTTTTATTATTAAATTTATTAGTAACTATCGTAATGAAGTAAAACTTAAAACCTGATATTTACAACATTCATTCTATATTAAAATAGGTTGTGTAGAACACAAAAATACTTCTTACAGCCGAAATTTTTATTTCACCACACCTAAGGATCAACCGTAGGTGAAATACAACTATGATAAGGCCACTGAAGATTCGCAATAGGTTTATCTTTTTACCATATTATCTAATAAAATAGTTTTTTAAGGGATTTGTGCACAGTACCTATTTGAACCGAATATTCAAAATTACTTATGAGATTAAAAAACTGAGAAAACTGATGTATCGGAAGAGCGCAGAGCAGTGCCACAAATAATATTTTGAAACAAAGCTTTAGGTGCTATAATTATAGTTTTGAGCGGGCGTGACCATTAAGAGAACGATCGTAGTCTTGGGGCCCAGAAACACTGACTAAATGACTACTGCTTTATTCCATTATTCTAGGAGCAATATGTGCGAACTCCTGAACTTTTCACAGAATGCAATTTATTAGTATTTCTACATCATGCTGCTATGAAGTTTCGCGGCCGGGACAACACCCTTACTTTACCACTATTGAAAACCACAACATTATTGACAATCGAAACTGGAAAATTCGGCGCCTTAACCCACCAAAAGCGTTACACTTTATTTTGCAAATTTTAATTTTGATTTAGGAAGATTTTAGCTTAGTTAAGAACATGTTGATTCCAGGTTGATTTTTCTTAGGTTCCTGTGTATTCTTCTTAATCTCCTGATTGGGAGTATCCCCTTCTTTATCCTGGGGCTTTGCCTTTTTCTTTTTCTCCCTCTTGGGGCTGCTTTGCTCCCCATCGGTAATAGCTGCCGCTTTCTTCTTTTTAAGCTTTTTCTTTTCTGCTTCATCGGACTCTTGAGATGGTTGGAGCAAAGAAGTTGGGTCGTTCAAGATCATTCCAAGCTTTCCAAAATAGTTCCATATAGCATCGACGCATTTGTCCGGTTTTCCTCCTTCATTGTTCTCCCAAAGTAAGCCGTACAGGCGCGGTTTTAGTTTCTCTGTGGGTTTCCTCATTTCGGATTCGAATTCGTCTTCCAAGTGCTTCAATTTTGCTTTTTGTGTTTCGGGCGATAGGGATAGCAC
Source organism: Alsophila aescularia (assembly GCA_946251855.1). NCBI lineage: Eukaryota > Metazoa > Arthropoda > Insecta > Lepidoptera > Geometridae > Alsophila > Alsophila aescularia. Next base: position 54,673,612 of record OX276377.1, on the reverse strand, counting down.
GTCGTCTTCGTCCATAGTAGCTTCCTATAGATCATGAAAAAAAAAATAGAAAATTAAAATCAAAGCACTTAAAAATATGCTATACTTAAGATTTTTAAAAAAGAAAAATACTTCGGTTTTCTCCCGAGTTTGGGTCATAGTTTATTCTCTCGATACAGGGACTCCAAGTTAGGGTTCAGAGAAAAATTCTACTTAGAGCTAACTTGTATAGAATGACATGTAAAAAACATAATTACCTCATCGCTCAAGTACCCATGCGGCACAAACACCTCATTATCCACTTCGTACTCATCAGGCCCTTGCTCATCATCGCTGCCCGCCGCGCTCCCGTCGATGCTCTCACCTTCCTGCTCCTCTTCCCATTCTTCGTCACTATCTGCTTCGTAGTCCAGCTGTTTCTGTTATCAGAAGATAGCGAATCACCAAGCGAAGAGTCTCCAAATCAACTTTTTTGTTACGTGTATGGTTGTGTGAATAATCCTCGGGAGATCGGGAAAAACAATGGCTAGCAGCAAAGTTATTAATTATTTGGGTCGGTGCACCGATGCACATACATTCTTGCAGTAACCTCATATGATTATTCACATATACCATAGTTTGGGTATTTGTTTAATTGTTCCACGATAACTTTAAGCATCATTAATATTATATTATTATTTCATTACTTTTGAGCATTTTTAGGTCTGATCTTCATGAAATATGATAGGTAATAATAATGACAGAAAATTGAAATTTGTATATAATATGAGCTAAATCAGTTTGAGGGTTGTTGAGATATTGGAATGATGTTGAAATGAGTTCGGAAGAACTCTTCATCAGCAGCCTCTATCTGTTCTCCTAATGCACGCCACTGAGCTCGCACTTCAGCTCTCCTAATCCATTTTCTTCCAGCCTCTTTTGGAAGGTTGTCAACTCGGGAGAAGAACTAGTGATTATTTTGTATTTGTACTATAGCAGCACAACGGTTTGGATAAAATTCCTATAAATAAGTTTTAAAGGCTCTTCACTTTCACCGCGACATTTTGTTGCCATTAGATAATGAAAAATCTCGCCTCAAGTTTTCCGTTTTCCTGAATGTAACCTCTTTCGTGGTAATTAATAAAGTTCACAGTCAATCCTAATCAAGTTACCTCATCCTGTCCAAAAGGTCTCCTAGGCTTGACGCACTTGCTCTTCTTACGCCAAGTGCCCCAATAAGGAGGCCGCCTGTTGTCATGGAAGCTTAGGAGTTTGGGGCGGAGCTTCTCACGGACTGCTGGATCACAAGTGATTATTTCACCAGCGCCGTCTGTTTCTGGAAGCTCGTCTTCTGTGAAATAAAATAATAATAATTAAAAAAAAACTCATTTCATAGTAAAAAAATATATTACCTCCGACCCCCCACCCCCCATTATAGCTAAGAAGCATCTCGATCACATCAGTTTTCAAACATAAAATACCGAATCAAAATAGGTCCATTCGTTTGGGAGCTACGCTCCTCACCCTTACCCCCCCCATTATAGCTAATAACCATCTCGTTTACCTCAGCTTTGAAACATAAAAAACCACATCAAAATCAGTCCATTCATTTGGAAGCTACGATTCTCATCTCTCCCCCTCCCTTCCCTCCTTCCCCTATTATAGCTAAGAACTATCTCGTTTTCCCCAGCTTTCAAACATAAAAAACCGCAGCTAAATCGGCCTATTCGTTTGGAAGCTACGATTCTCACCTACCCCTCTCCCCCCCCATCACCCATATATCTAAGAACAATCTCGATCACATCAATACACACACACACACACACACACACACACACACACACACACACACACACACACACACACACACACACACACAGTGATACACACCCTAAACTTATAACACACGTCTCTTTGTTCGGGGGTTAAAAAGTAGAACTAACCAAGTAATATAACAACATCATCGTCATCATTTTTATCACTCTGTGGCCAAGTCTTCACGCTGGACAATGGCTTACTGGTACCATTCTTTAGTTGTTTCAAATAAAGATCATCTTCTTTCACCCTCTGCTCTTTTATCAAGGTCACCAACTCTTGCGCTTTGTCTTCCGTAAGACTATTTCTAGTAGTAGGAGCTAGTCTCATGTCTGATTTCAGAGTAAAACTTGATAGCATATTGTTGCTGACCGAACCAACTGTAGGTTGGTCTTTTTCCGTTTTCTGCTTTGGTACGAAGAAGCTGACGAAAGCTTCTGCTGTTTTCTTCTTTTTAAGTTCTTGTTCTTGCTTCTCGAGTTCTAAAGCTTCCTGCTTTTTGCGTTTCTCTTCTTCACGCACCTCACGCTCCTTTCGTTTCTGCTCTTCTTTTTCTTCCTTTTCTTTGCGTTTTTGTTCTTCTTTCTCCTCTCTTTGTTCTGAAAGTTTGAAATGATGATTTTAATAACATGAGGCATGTTTGATCGCCACTTGTGACTCACAAGTATCAATAAATTTTAACGTGCACTTTTTTTACTAACTAGCCAACTAGTTTTAATACACATACTTTGAAAAATATGTTTAAAAATAAGCTTACTCTTTTCCATTTCCTTTATCTTGTCTTTTTCGTCTTTTTCCTTCTTTCTCTGTTCATCTTTTTCCTCCTTTTCCTTTTTCTTGGCCTCTTCTTTCTCTTCACGTTCTCGCTTTTTCTGATCTTCTTTTTCTTGTCTCTGTCTAGCTCTTTCCTCTTTTTCATGCTGTCTCTTTTTCTCTCGGTCTTGTTTTTCCTTCTCTCGTTCTTCACGCTTCTTGGCCGACTCTAGTTTTTTCTGAAGCTGCAATTTAATATAAACAATAAGTATAACAATAATTAATCAGAGTAGATTGAGGGCCCTCTCACATTTCAAGTTCGCGCGGTACTTACTGTGAAGTAAGCTGTGCTCTTTTCGCGAGCGTAAGAAAATTATATGTAATATTTTTTTATTAACTTTATATGATGTGTTATTTTTTATTAGTTTAAATAACGATATCAAAGTTTTCCGTCCGAGCGTTTCACGAAAAACTACTTTTGAAGATTGAATGTAATTAGTTGGCTAATTGAGTTTTGCCATTATTTAAAGCCGCTATCTACAAATTATACAATACAAAATACCGTATGAAATTCCATAATTTAAATTTCTATACATTATTAACTTTCTTAGAATCTGCCCGCTAAGAATATGCATCTCATTGCTTTTTCATCAAAAAATGTAATCGACCTCTTAAGCTTAAGTGTGAAGTGCGAGAGAGAAATATCTTTCTGCACTACTTCTAATGTGTAGACGCAGCTTTATTGGCTGTGTTCACCTACACGCTCGAATCATCCGTGCGATTATCGCTCGATCATCTGGAGATCGTGAACGACTTTGGACGTCCACATACAACTGACAACTGTCAAGTGTCAGTTTCATATTATTCCTCCCCTCCACTACTATTTTTCGGATGACCCAGGCGAACGCCCGGACGACGCCGTGAACGATTTCGAGTGTACGCGCGGGTGATCCGTGCGTCCTCGAACGTTTATGTGAACAGGCCCATTGTTTATTGAACTCTGTGCCAGTATTACATAACTTTTAGCGTAAAATTTCTATCCAAATTAGTTTATTGGGATAACTTTTGTTTGTATTAAGATTACGCAACTTGTCTTGCAACTTTTATGCCTTTTCAATCGATATTTAACAATTTAAAGTTGTCAGTTACCGATTAAGAAAATATACAAAGTAAATCTCATTGCAACAGATAGCAGCAGGACATGTGGTCCAGCCACTGACGGATGAAGATAATCTACTCAAAATCTGCATTTTGTTATCTGTGCAGTGTGTGAAAAGCTGTCAAATCAGCGACCTTTTTGCAGCTGATACAATGTACGATCACGCATCCGAAATACGCAAATATTTGAATCTCCATCCATCCTTTCCTTGATTTTGAATTACGCTTACTGGCGTATTTTTTTTAGAAGTTAAAATGCGTATAAAAAATCTAAAAGTAAGAATAATGCCGCGGTGTGAGCGCTACCCGTGCGAAACCGGGGCGAGTCACTAGTATGTAATATTTTTTTTAATTGGTATTTATTAGCAGTATTCATATTATGTTAGTCTATATGGGTAGGTATCTAAACGAATGTTACTACTTTGTATCTCAATGCGATGAGTAGAGAAGCCCGTCAATCGATGAAATAATATTTGTTGACTGAACGAAATTTGGTAATTTGTACTTTTGGTCCTGGAATACACAGGCTACATTTTCCCCAGAAAAATGTCCACGCGGGCAAAGCCGCGGAGGATAATATAAAACTACTCTATACCTATATTATTCTAGTTTATTCTTATCTTACTTTTTTTTTGCCAGATGAAGGTATATATATTTATAAACGATATACTTTGCGAGGGTTTAGAGTTATTCAAACATTTTTCTCTCCGTCGGAAATATAATATGGCAGTTGTAAGCCGCTTGACACTTCATATTTCCAATAGCACTCTCGCCGTTAAGACGAATCCAATGATACCTCATTTAACAAAATCCATTAAGCCGTTTAGTCTGTAGGACGTGTGTATAGATATAGATATATATATATTTATACATATAGTAAAACTTTAAACAAAGTGAAATCTGTACATAGAAAATAATAAAGAAAAAATACATTTTTATTTCAGTAAATGAAAGTAGGAGAATCCAAAAATATCGTTTCGAATTTTTGTCTGTCTGTTTGTCTATGGCTTCATCACGCAGAAACTACTGGATGGATTTTAATGATGTTTGCTGAACTGTATTCCTTGGAGTTCTGCAGAGGTTTTTATTTTTGTTTGATCAAAATCGGTTAATCCAAAAAGGAGTTTCAATTTTTTTTATATATACGCCACAGAATAAAAAATATGGAGGTACTTCTTGAGGTTGTTCAATTTTAAGATCTCTTAATTCCTCTTGTAGGTATGTCTCAATATGCCGTAAAATATCTTCGCTTGATGATAAGTATAAGATAAGAGTATTTTTACCCAAACTTGATAGGCCTTATCATCGTTGTAACCAATAAGTTTTTTTTTTGGTTTTCTTGTCCCATTTTCATGCGTGACTCCAACCAATATTAGTGGCCCTGCGAGCTGTAGACCTCGCGAGCACATCCTTTTTTTTTTCAAACAATCTAGGGGTGCACAGTAGCGCCATCTAGTTACCTTATTGTAAAAGTAATAACCAAGGTGCTCCATCAATTACCTAGTGTAAAGTGCTGTTTTCACTGGTATATACCTAAAAGTGAATAATGTACTGCATTTTGAGGAGCTACTTCCCCCCCTCCCCCAATCAAAAATCCCGACGACTACAACATTTTTAAAAATTCTCTCAATCTGTATAACAAGTTTAGTCTAGATCGATTGAGTAGTCTCCTCTACAGGAGAATAGAAATCCGGACAGACATCCGGACATCCGTTTTATTTAGTTAGAAACATCCACACCAATATATAAAAGTGAAAACGTACAATTGTCAAGCATCCATTATGAAAGGTAGTACACTTTTTTTAATCCAATGGATCGATGAATGAATATCATAATATATCACTTATTAGTTATTCATAAACGATGGTAGGTATGGATGGATGTATTATCTTTACTTTGATGTGGTGACACAACATCTTTAATCCTCACCATAAAAATTATCAGCCCGTATTCATCCTCTGCTGGATGTAGGCCTCTCCTTGTCAAGGCCACTGAGCCCACTCTTCTCGCCATTCGCAACTCGTCACTCCACCTGGCCAACGAACCCACTACTTTCGCTTAAACGTGGTCTCTATAATAAAACTCGCTTACCCAACGTTTGTCGGTTCTTCGACTTACTCGTATTATTATTATTCGAGTTAAGTCGGGGGCTAGTACTTGATAATTATTTTTTAACTTGGATGCATATATAGACCATCTAGACCAAATAAAACGTGACATTTTGCTAGAACAAAATGAGATTAGTGCGGAATCTATTTTACGCCAGTAAGAGTAATTCAAAATCTTTGCATTTTACCACAACAATAGATTCATATTAGCTTGTGGAAACTTTGTTATGAATTTATTACGAATAAGCAAATAAAGTTATTTAGATTTTCATAATCGATTATTATTCTTTTATAGTCTGTGATTAAGCTGTCGCAATAAAAATTGAACATTCCATTCCGTCACACCAATTAAGTACAACATTGTTTTGGGTAGGTACATTTAGACTGTAAAAAATACGTAACTTCATGCGCGTTATCTCGATGACAGCCGTCATGGAGATCAAGTTATAAAAATCAAAGTATAGAAATACGCAGCATGTATTACCATCCTGCAGCCGTATATCAAATGAGACTAGTTGCAATCAGATTTTAAAAGTAATCTATTGACTAAAATTCAAATAATACTTGTTACAAAATTATGATTGGGATTTGAAGTTAAATAATATTATGGTACCTAATTAAATCATTTACTATTGTTTTATAGAAATTTCAATGCGTACCTACTATATTTTTGGTTGAGTGTATAGCAAATTATGATTTTCCTTAGTCTATGATACGATCCCATAAAAAAAAATTGGCAACGCTGGCACTGGCTGTGTCAAATGCTGTCACTTCAATTTGCACAACACAAGTGTCATCCCAAACAACAAACATTAGCAAACAACGCGTCGCTTAGAGATACCTCGATTCATAAATTCATCCTCCTAAATATTATATTCATTTTCATAGATTCATTTATCGAATAAAATGTCAGATTTAGAAGACTTCGAAGATTTTATAGAATACACTAGAAGAGTTAAACTAGTAAAACAAGGCCTTCGGCGCTATTTACGTGATTACGATGACCCATTCACGAAACACAGCCCTGAAGACTTCTTTTCGAGGTATAGATTCACACCACATGTGGTAAAGAATGCTTTAGTACCAATGATTGAGCCAGATTTGAAAAAACCTACAAAAAGAGGCTTACCTTTCTCTCCGGAAATTATGATGCTAATAACATTACGATTCTATGCAACAGGAAGTTTTAAGGTAGGTACAGTGTACACAGAATTTGTACACAAAGAATGGTACCAGTAGTATATTCTTTGGTTGGTGCCTCAGAGAAATTATAACCGGAGAAGCCAAGCTTATGCATTCCCCTCTGCCTAGGTACATGACCGTTTTGATTGTGTCCGTTTATAAAAACTAGTTTTCACGATCGTTCACCATTTCACATTCACATGTGTCGCTATACAGAGCTCACCAAAAATGGTTTGTTGTACTGTTTTCTTGTAAAAGACAATCGGAATCATCAAATTTAAGTAAACACGGAGTTTCTTATCACACGTAAGTAATTTACTACACAAATAAGGTATTAACTTGTGATGTGACAATAAGGAACAAATGAACCTATAATATTAATTCTTTTTAATAAAGTGATTCATTATACTAACGAATAATAATAATTCTATTTTAGTAGACATTACTTTAATTTCAGAGTTGAATTGAACAAGTAGCTCAAGCAAATTAATCCCTACTATTAAAAATGTGAAAGTGAGGTTGTTTCTTTGTTTGGTAGCTTATACCCTGGAATAACACATGAATACTTATCATCATCATCATCACTCAAGCAGGTGGAACAATTTTTTATTTAGATTGGGGGGGGGGGAAGGGTACGTACTTCCCCCAAAAAGGGGCAAAAGAGGGCTACTGAATATCTCCGCCTTATTAGATCCGATTTCAATGTTTTTTTTTTACTTGAATGTGAGTCATTTAAAGTTGGTCTCATAAAAATTTGGTGAAGATCTGATGAGGATATTAGGCGTGATGAGCAGAATAGCTCCTCAAAATGCAGAAAATTGTTCACTTTTAGGTTTCTACCAGCCTTTCACCTACTAGGTAGAAATTGATGGAGCACCTTGGTTATTAATGATAGTTTTACAATAAGGTAAGTAGATGGTGCTACTGTGCATCGCTAGATAGTTATCAAAAAGTTTGTGCTTCGGTGGTCTACAGCTCTCAGAGCCACTAGTTTCACATTGCTTAAACTTTATTATAAGGAAAGGTATTTGCTTTTATATAATTACATTTGAATATGAAACTATTACCTGTTCTACAAATTTCCAAAAAACCCTATCTTTAAAAAAATGGATCACTTTTTGCCACAGACGCGATGGTTGGATTCCTACAAGAACAAGTGCTATTTGCTCCTTCAATTTTGCATTAGTTTTATTGTTCCGCGCGGACGGGGAAGCTAGTACTGAATAATATTGTTTTATTGATATTAGGTATACCTATTACGTGGTATTACTCAAATATTAGGTATGTTTTTAATATTAGTTTCATTGCGTAGTGAACGAATACTATCACTAAGCAAAATAGATATAACATACAAGATTTTCGATACTCGCGGGGATTGGCACGTACCTATCACCTTCCTATTCTTAAGTGAAACGGTGAATTACTTTTCCTTTATACTTTAACAGACTTAGGACTATCAACAACGAAATCATTGGCTCCTTATCTGATCCTTTGGCTTCGCTAGAACCAATGCCGTCCCCAGAACCAACGCCATCTTCAGAATCAATGCCGTCTTCACAACCAATGCCATCATCAGCATCGCAATTGCTACTTGTTAGTAATCTTTATTTAGTTTTTTTGCCGTATTTCCAAATTCCACGACTTGACTCGCAAAAAAACTTAGTTTTGATTTGGAATAAATAAAATAAAACTTATCCTCTTCTTGTCATTTAAGGGGTTTCCTTCACACAGTTACGTAGGTATAAACTTGATTAAGTCATATCATAACATTATAGAAAATATTATGCTCAATGATGATATATTTTTATATTATTTCACCTCGAAAGAGAAAACTTACAAAACAACTAGAATTAAAAAGTAAAATGATGAAGGAATTACAGGCAAAAACCAGATATTTAAAGAAGAAGGTAAATGATTTACAGGATATTTTGAACAATTTAAGTGAAAAGTCTTTAGGGAAGCATGTAGAAGCCAAGCAATCAATAAAAAACGACTTCACGTCTGAACGCACTTTGAAGAAATATACTTTAGAGGTAATTTTGTTCCTGGAATAACATATAAATTACTTTCAAGCCAGAGAAATAATCACATGGGCAAAGTCACGGGCACAGCTAGTAGATAAAATAACAACATTGAACAATCAAAATTTCGATCATTAAGTATCATTCTTTTACACCCCATCTCCAGTTTTTGCGCTAGTGTGTAACTAAACAATACTGTGACAACAGTAGTTTGTTAATTGTGAGCTTGCTTTTGTGTTTGTGTACAGCTTATATGTGCGGGTGCGTTTATAAAGACGCCTCGATTTTCCGCAAGAGTGTGCGTGAGTAAGTAAATGTGTGCTGTACATGTTTACCTCGCCTCCCTCGAAAACTGGCAGAAACATTTCAGTACTAGAATTTGCGCTTGGGACTCCCATTATAATTTCTCTGAGGTTGGTGCACAAAATATTTGACCATTGAATTAGAATTTAGATCTTTATGGCTTATGTAGATAGATAGATAGATAAACGCTTTATTGCACACCAAAGAAAACAAACCCAAGAATATACATTTAACTTAAATTGAGTACAATGTACATGTACAATGAGTCTTATCGCTAACAAAAACCATACCACCGCCCGCTTTACCTCTGGCATATCTATGTAACTCAGTTTCTTAGATGAATGTCAGATGTTAACTCTGACACTCAAAGACACTGAAACATGGACAATTATTAAAAGTATCATAACATTTATGTTTTCCTGTGCCTAATGTAAAATACCAAATTTAATCAAAAGCCATTCAGCTGTTAAGGAGCTCAGTAGTAAAAAACACATATACGTGTACATTTTGTAATATTAGTTAGTATTTTTTGTTATCTAGCAAAAAACATGTTTTTTTTAAATTGATTCACACTGATTTTTATTTTTTAGATTTTTGTATGACTGCCCAAAAAAGGAGTGTAATGTTTTCAGAGTTCATGTATGTATGTATGTATGTATGTATGTGAGTTTCATTATTCCACAATAACTTTTAAATGCCTGAACAGATTTGGATATATGGGGTATCTTTAAAACCCTTACATCAGGAACCAATCTTCAACTTCAACTAAACTTCAACCTTTTTTTATTTATGGCTTCTGCAGGGTTGCCACAATTTTGCCAATGTAGCGTGGATAGAGTAGAAGATACACAAAGGAGTTTGATCGGTGGTGTAGTGTAGATTCAATGATCAGTAATTTAAAAAGAAAAAAAAGGTATATTTTTCTTCTGAGCTTGACCATTTCTGAAACAATGCAGGGTATACACAATACTACATACATATAATACACACAAAAAAACAAGATTTTTATTTTTTTAATTTTTTTTTATGGATTAATAATATTTAATAATAATATCATATAAATTATGTTACTCTGTTACAATTTAATTTTTTAATTTCAATAAATTTTGCTAATATATTAACAAATGGAGTAAATGCAAGTGATAGGAGGTTAGTAAAGTTAGTAGGTCGGGGAATTTCAGGAGGTAACCTATCATATAAGGAATAGTGTAGACTTGAACAATTAAAGAATATATGATCAGTTGTGCCCTCATCTAGACCACATTCGCAAAGTCAGTGATCACGGACTCTAATTTTTGCAAGGAACACTGGAGTGCAAGCATGACTGAAGTAGTCAACTGATTTTTATTTTTAAATTTATAAAACCTAGGTTTCAGAGGAATAGAAGGTTGTAGTTGACCATAAAATTTACCTTTCACCTCTTTGGAAATTTGCCAAAGTGAATTCCAGGATTTACTCATCTGTTGTTGACAATTAGAGGCATGATCATGGGAGTATATTTTGAAATGGTCCCTATTTCCGAGTAAAGCAGCTTGTTTGGCACATGAGTCAGCAGTTTTAATTACCTGGGATGCCAGATACCTGACATGACCAGGAATCAAGGTCAATACTACATTTAAACCAAGATTATGACAATTATATAGGGCCTCTTTAATTCTTAAAATAATGGGAAACCTAGATTTAGACTTGAACTGATTTGACATAACTGCCTGGAGACAACTTTTTGAATCAGTAAAAATTATTGATTTGTCTATCCTATGCGAGGTGATATACATTATGGCTTCTAAAATACCAACTGCTTCTCCAGTAAATACCGAAGATACAGATGGGCATTTTTGACTTATCATTATTCTATACTTTGGGATCCAAACAGCGACACATCAGTGTTATCTGATAGTTTAGATGCATCAGTATAAATCTCTCCAATTGCTATCCATCTTTTCACTGAAAAGTTTACTTGGTTCGATCGAATCTTTATCAATGCCAAAGTTTAAAATTACTGAAGGTTGGAAAATTAGGACATCGTAGCTCACTGAAAATAAGGGATTGGTTTTGATACTGAACTACAGGGCAGGGAAGTTGTGTATATTTAATATAACTACGGATGATACATGGGAGTTTATCATCTGGTATGTATCCTTGAGATCTAATAATGTTGTAAAGCTTTTCAATTTTGTGTAAAAGGGGATGTTTAGAGTTTTGAATAAGCTTGAAGAAAAATCTATCTGAGAGAAATTGTCTGCGGAGGCAGAGAGGAGTCTCAACGCATTCTACCTGCATGGCGTTAATTGGAGACGATTTCATAGCACCTAGGATAATGCGGAGTTGATAGTTTTTCGAGAGCTGCTTTTTTCCGGGATCCAATAAGAATGAACCATAATCTAAATGACTACGAATAATAGCGTTACATAAAAGTTTTTGACAAAATGGATGAGAACCCCACGAAACCCCAGAAAGGGCGCGAAGGATATTTATATTTTTTTCACATTTTGAAACCACAAAATTAAAATGAGGGACTCCTGATAATCTAGTATCCAACCAAACTCCTAGAAACTTAACGGAATTTTGTTGCGGAATTATTTCATTTTTAATTCGTAAGTCGATATTTGGGATAGTCTTTTTTCTAGTAAAAATTACGGAACTGCTTTTTGCAGCCGATATGGACAAACCATAATCAAGCAACCAATCTCCAAGGTATTCAAGAGCAAAGTTCAATCTACTTTCAGCTTCTGAAACATATTTAGCAGGAAGATATAGCGCCAAGTCGTCGGTATACTGGAGGACTTGACAAAACGAACTAACCGAAAGCTCCAAGTCATAAGTATAGAGGCTATAAAGAAGAGGACTAAGGACAGAACCCTGAGGAAGGCCCTTCCAAATACTTCTGGGAGATAAATATGAGTTTTGAGTTCTAATTAAAACGGTTCTGTGCATCCGAAAACAACAAATGAAACGAGTCATCTTCACAGGGATACTTAGCTGTAACAATTTGTTTCTAAGCTCTGGAAGAAGTACGTTGTCATAAGCGGATGCTATGTCTAAGAAAACTCCAATAAGAAATTCTTTATTTTTTAAACTATGTTGAATTTCAGTAGTTAAGATGCTGAGGTTGTCGAATGTTGACATTCCTTTTCTAAACCCAAATTGAGTTTTTGCTAGAAGACCTTTGCTTTCTACTATCCATTCTAGTCTATTTTTGATAAGGTATTCTGAGATTTTATCTAAAACACATGACAGAGCTATGGGTCGTCTTGAATTAGGATCAGATGGATCTTTGCCAGGTTTCAGTAGAGGAATAATAACTTGAATCAATCTTTATGGCGGCTGTGAAGCACGCTGTGAGTGTGACTTCGCGCTGGTACAGTAAGGTTCGCAATTATTAGTATTTTTTTACTACCTACTTGTAGAACATGCGAATAGTAAAAAACACTTTATTACACCAGAATTATGGAACAAATATACAAGAATTTAATTTAAAAATTGGCAAAACTGGTGGTCTTATCACTAAAAGCGATCTCTTCCAGACAACCTTTGGATGGACAGAAATTACGAATTAAAAAAGGACGGTGGTGCAATTCAATGCAATAAATCATGCAAAATAAAAATTAATATACCTACATATTTTATAAACTACATAAACCATACTTACTTACATGTCACATGCAAATAATGTAATGATCAAAAAAAATATGTGTGCACATACAAATAATGGAATGATCAAAAAATGTTATGCCTATAGCTATGTTTCTGGTAGCTAAATTAGCGTCGACACTTAACGCTTTAACCTATTCATTATTTTTAACCAATCATGAAATTATGTTAACATACGTCAACACAATAATATTAATATCGGAATATGCTGATATTGTGTTGGTGGATTGTATTGGTTGGTAACAAACAACTTTAAAATAACTAACTTGACTGTACTTGAACAGAATCGCATGCATGTGTGCAGCGTACGGATGTAGCGTGCACACAAGCACAAATGCGGCGGGCGCGCGCGGTATGCGGTGGGCTAGCGGGAGGGTGTGCTCCGGCCTCTCACCTCTCCAAAGCCCGCTTTCACCTAAAATTAGCTATTGCGCAGCGCCTTACGCCTAACTTCTCAGCCGCCATAAAGATTGGTTCCTACTCTAACATGTTCATTTTTGTCAGGGCGGTTGTCTTTAATCTCTTAATTTGATGATGTGATTGTTATTAGTATTTTAATCAAATGCCTCTTAAAATCTTTTACTGGGCTACTCTATCATAGAAAATACAAAATCAGGTCCATTCACCCCTATAATTTATGGACTGGTGGAAATCTATTGTACAGAAAAGTGTGGATTGAATAAAGATCTCATTGAAATTTACACAATTTTATGCAATGGCATCTCACCTACTTCTGTGGAACACATTCTCTGGACATTTGTCTTGATTTTATCGGGAAATGAGAAGGATAATTTTTATTTTTTTAGAATTTTAATAGATAATAAAAAAATATACCTCAAAAACATGTTTCAGAAGTTATATTTATATTGTTTTTGATTAACTAGTGAATAAAATAGATTTTGAATTGATTTGTATATTTGAAACTATTTTATGAAAATATATATATCTTATAATTAATATAATACATATCTTATATTTTTTTCTAAAGAAAAAATTTGGATTATAGATGGGACTCGAACCCACATCATCCATACCTCTGACATGCTTTGCCAACTAAGCCACCATAACCACTATCCCTGCGTTTGAGATGATGAGATGTTTGTGGGCAGTTTCCAAATTTACATTTTTAGCAAGCCATTCGCTTTGAACATTTTCACACTTTTATCATTTTTGCAACTTTTGTCACAACCAATCCTTTCCATACTGAATGGAAAACGACCCTATATTTGACGAAATAAAATCGATTTTCTAATGTGTAACATGTCATCTAAACATGGTGATCGAAAATGGTTCAGTACGCTAATTTCGCCCACAAATGTCCAAGGCGAACGCCAAATGTGATCATATTTAGCGTTTTTGACAGTTATTTTCACCATTTGTATCAAAACAAAAAGCCTGTACTATATACATTGCATTACAAATTCTTCCTTCAGATTCTTTAAACCTGTAAATGGTGTTGCCATCCCATAAAGCATATAAAACACTTTATTTATTATTATTTAACTTTTACCTGCCTTGGAGATTTTGATTCGATTGAAAATTAAGTGATATAAATCAACCTGTTTTAAATCAGCCAACCCTGATATTTATTGCCTTTGTAGAAATTTGAACAAGATACCATGGAAGTCTGCCAACAATCTGCATCCAGAATCATTGCTAAAATCTCAATACTACTAGCACAGAAAATGAGAAATGTGGTTAAATTTCCATCTAAACCAGAGGGAATACATTTGGTCAAGTATGTTTGCGTATTTTACTTAATCTGATAAATCTCACGTTAATTTAGTACCTACCTAGATGTTAATTGTATTTGTTTTCCAGGAAAAAGTTTTATGAAATTGCCAAATTTCCTGATGTTGTGGGATGTGTAGCATGCACTCACATTAAAATAAAAAGTCCTGGAGGAAACTCAGCTGTGCAGTTCAAAAATAAAAAGGGATGGTTTTCAATCAATGTTCAAGCAGTGGCTGGTCCTGATTTACAATTCTACAATTTAGTTGCTCGATGGCCGGGTAGCACTGATCATAACTTCATATTCAACAGAAGTTTGCTCAAACAGACATTTGAGAATGGTGAATTGGAAGGGGTTTTACTTGGTGATAATAGGTAAGTTATAAAAAAGATAATCTGTTACTTCCTACATCCTATATTTTCACCTACATTCACATATCGCTAGTGTCAAAGGATAGCATATATGTATAACTAGCTGTAACGGGGCTTCGCGCACGTGGTAATTTTAAAGGTTAAAAGTACTCTGCCAAGACCTAAAATACCAATAAACCAATATTTGATCAAAATTTCTTCAGCCATCATAAAGTTTTTATCAATTGCTCAACTTCTACTCATCGTATCGAGATACCAAGTATTTAAGTCAAACACTAAGCTATCCAACAGTGAACCGCGTCGCAGTCGGTCCAGTAGTTTTTACGTGATGCGCGAACAAACAAACAAAAGACTTTTAAAAGAAAAGATTTTTAAAAAAACTTGTTCTGTAACTTATTTAAAGTACCTTAGATATATATTTTTATCTTCTTTGTACAGACTTTATCGCACTTATTGCTTTATTATAAGTATAGATATAACCATGAAAAAAACTCCCAACCCCAAATAAATATGTTTTGGTGTTAACATGTTCTCAATTTTGTTTCAGCTATAAAGGAAGTTCGGTGTTGATGACACCATTACTATCACCAAGTAATCCTGGTGAAGAGCGCTACAATAAAAGCCTTATAAAAACAAGAAGGAAAGTTGAACAGGCGTTGGAAGTTTGGAAACGAAGGTTTCCTTGTCTGCAGGTGATATATTTTTGAGTATGTATACTACACTCGCAAACAATGACTTTTTGTTTGATTGTCATATGAGGTAGTGCTGACCTCTGATATCAGAGTTTGTCAAGCTGCCCGAGGGCCTCTGACATGGCTTAACTACTGGTATTAATCAATAACAGCCGGGACCGACAGCTTAACGTGCCCGCCGAAGCATGGAGCGATGGAAAATCGCACAATACTCAAAAAAGAATGAATGAAATTGACTCAGTTCCTTACACTCGCAATCAAAGTTGTTTTTATTTGTGTTATTATCATTTAACTAGCTGTACCCGCGGCTTCGCACGCGTGGTCATTTCTCTTGGTTAAAATAACTCTATTACTATTCCATGACCTAAAATAACAATATACCAACATTTAAACAAAATTCCTTCAGCCATCATAAAGTTTTTATTGATTGCTCGGCTTCTACTCATCGGATTGAGATGATACTCATAAGTACACCAGTTTTTAAGTCGAACCCTAAGCTATCCAACAGTGAAAACCGCATCGCAATCGGTTTAGTAGTTTTTACGTGATACATGAACAGACAAACAGACCGACACATTTATTTTTTTATTCTTTTTCAATAGCTTATTTTTAGTATCCTAGTTTTTTTATTATCTTCCTTTTACAGATTTTTTGTTACTTACTGCTTTATTATAAGTATAGATGCCCTTCACTTTTGGCCAGAATAATAAAAATATGTGTGGGTATTATTACAAAATATATAATCATGCCTAAAAAACAGTACCGTGAGATACCTACTGACTGACTGACACAACGCCCAGCCTAAACCGGTGGACTTAGGTATTTAAAATTTGGAGGAATATTCCTTGAGTATCAACGAGATGAACTACGGAAGTAACTATAAACCGTAAAACATGAATACCAACTCCAATTAAAATGCCCTACCTCGTAGTATGAACTAAAATCATGCCAAGTTTCATTTGAATTCATTCAGTAGTTTCGGCGTGATGCACGTCCAAGATACAGACAGACAGACAACAGAAAAGTAATAATAACAGTTTTGGCTTCAGTAGGAATATAGAACAGCCTCAAAATATCCGGGAACCCTTTAATTTTTCGTGATGAAAAGTATCCTAAGTCCTACCTCGTAGTATGAACTCAAATCATACCAAGTTTCATTTAAATTCATTCAGTAGTTTCGGCGTGATGCCTAGCCAAGATACAGACAGACAAACATGAAAAAAGTACAGTTTTGGCTTCAGTATGGAAAACAGAAAAGCCTCAAAAAATAATTTACAAAATATCTTCAATGTACAGAATTGGACCAGTTACAGTTTTATTATAAGTATAGATTTAAAAAAAAAATAATTGATTAACTGAAAGATTTATGCACTCTTCATGAAAAAATAATCGTAAAAAAACAGTTAATTACTGAAAATACATACAATAAAAAATAATGCATTAAAATATTGCTTTCCTTGTTAGGCAAGTTTATCTATGCAAATTCCTATAAAAAGTCTGAAACGGAACGGCTCTAATCATAAATCTTTACGTTACATTAAAAAAAAAGTTGATGTTTCTTTTCCCAACATTTTACAAAATCTCATGTAATTTCTTAATTATTTTTTATTACGGACTGGGCAATCGTTAGACCACCATCTCACCTGATGGAAGCGATGATGTGTTCAAAGGTGTAGCACACTTGCCTAGTAGATACCTATTGACTCTTGACCTGGGTTATATTTTACCGGAAAAATTGTCGAGGGCTGAGCATTCCACTCCTTTGCAGTTCTTATAATAAGTGAAGAAGCATAACGCTTCGTTCTTGTGCGAGGTATTTCAACCATAAAAGAGTGGCGCTTTACCGATCGTCTAGTCGTGTGATGGAGGAAAAAAATATACATTTAATCTGATTTTAAAATTATGTAATTTCAGTGTCTATAGTTGTTATTTTGTTTTTACATGATTGCGCTCTGAGGTCTTGAGTTGATTTCATGACTCACGAGTGTATTTCAAAATATGTACACAAATAATGTGTGTATTATTTTAAACATAATTTTGTATTGGTATTCCAGACTGGGATGGCATTGAAATTGGATACTGTTAAAGCAGTTATTTGTGCATGTGCAGCATTGCACAACATTGCTATAAGATCAGACAACATCTTGGAGTCGCACTTGGATCATGACAGTAATGAAGAAGATGAAGATGAAACAGAAGATTCTAGCAGTAGTGGCACAGTAGTACCAAAGAATGAGATGGATATATAAAAAAAAGAAACTAAAAACAGAAGCCTACCATTTTAATTATTTTTCTCACTTACTCCTACTTAATTAAGGCTGATTTGAAGAAAACTTTGATGCAAGTATTCGCCATTAATTTAAAGTTTCCAAGTTAAGTTGAGGATAAGAGGAATCAGGCAATTTTATTTAACTCGCAATGTATATTTGAATGTATGTTTGCTTAGGTCAAATCTTGCAAGCTGAATTAGAATCACTTGCTTTTATACTACAAAGTTTAATTTTTACGTGTTAGTTCAGTTCCGATGAATATGCATTTTTATGGTAAGCATGACCTGATTCAACATCCAGGATTAGCTTCAAATAAAGGAATTCTTTTCAACGGTTAACAGCACACACAAAATTTTGTATAGTTACACATTTTTTATGATAGCCGGTTTGAGTTTTTACCTAGCATGGTTGCTGCACTCAGGGTTGGGTCCTGAGTCCTGACTAGGGAACTCATCAATGTTTAACAGCACAGGCACAAAATGTTGTATATATGCATTAAATTGTGATAGCCCGTTCTAAGTTTCACCATGACAAGGACATGGCTACTGCATAAAACTTTTTTTTTTAATGATTTTTAGTTTACTTAACTTGAAGTTATTTTGTTCATGTATATATTATCATTAACTAATTTGAAACAAAGATTAAAGGAAATTGTTGGAATTAGTTCATTTGTGTTGTAACAAAAACCTCCTAAAAATAAAATCGGATATGAATATCTGTATTTTTTAAAGAAATTCACAAAATCAAAATGGGTTAGTCTAAACTGTTCTACTATTTGTTCGACTATAGAACAGATTAGACAAAAAAAACAAGCTGTTCTACTAAGCAGTATGACATATTGGATCCGAACAAATTGTGTATTTGCCGTCCATGCTGATCTGTTATAGAACAGATTGGACAACACAAAACAAACATTTATTCTTCTTCTTCTTCTTTTTTCTGAGTGGCATTATAACGTTGATTGCGGATATTCTGCCAATGTCAAAGTGTGACCAGTGTACGATATATTTGGAAACATTTGTTCTACCGAGTAGCTAGCAAAACCAGCGTGACCATATTTTTTTCGGCCAATCTTCTGTGGCATCCTACGAAATACTACCAAATTCTACTGAACAAAAAACGTAATCTACTATAAATATACTCTTCGGGTTTTGTGTTATTTTATGAATAAAACACCAATCATATTTTAATGAAATGTAATTTTATTTAAAATTAAGCAAATCTACCCATTATTTATTTAATTATTAATCAGTTTTTTAAAAATTACAATCGTCATTTACGTTTTGTATGTACTTACAGTGTTTTCGCATCCAATAACATATTACGATCAGAGATAAAATGTACACAACCTCTTTCAATAAGTGTTGTTTCAGGCGTTGTCTTTCATTTCGTTTATATTTGACGATAGTTTAATTTGGGTAGGGTTTGCTTAGCATGGGGTTTTAATTTTTTGTCATAGGTATTTTAATTTTACCATTTATCATTTGTCTGACTTACAATTTTGGCAGAAGTAAGATACATATGTATTTTTATTTTGTTCATTCTAAATATGGATTTCCGCAAAGTAACGCATGAGTCTATCAACTATCGAAATTATAAATGAACCTTAGTTTTTACAAAATATTTAGACACTTTCGCGATGAAAAATTAGCAGTGAATGATATTGAGAATGATGAGATGAAATTTTTGGGTTAGTCTGTCTCTTCTTAAAATGACTACAGGGCTGTGTTCACTTACACGCTCGAATCATCCGTGCGATTATCACTCGATCATCCGGAGTTAGTGAACGACTTTGGACGTCCACATAGAACTGACAACTGTCAAGTGTCAGTTTCATACTATTCCTCCCCTCCCCTACTATTTTTCGGATGACCCAGGCGTACGTGCGACGACGCCGTGAACGATTTCGAGCGATCGCGCGGATGATCCGTGCGTCCTCGAACGTGTAAGTGAACGCGCCCATGAGATCTATCACTTCTGCGGTGTGTTCACTTACTACGCACGGATCACCGACTCGACGACGACGTGATTTCGAGTGATCGTGCCACATCAAAGAAATGATAGATCTATCGGTCTTTTTGGATGACAGCTGTCAAACTTAAAAGGACTATAACTCTGAAACTAACGATCCTAGGGCCCGTTCAC
Organism: Alsophila aescularia; assembly: GCA_946251855.1. Taxonomy (NCBI): domain Eukaryota; kingdom Metazoa; phylum Arthropoda; class Insecta; order Lepidoptera; family Geometridae; genus Alsophila; species Alsophila aescularia. The sequence goes on along the minus strand of OX276377.1, from coordinate 54,653,453 downwards.
TTATACGTTCGAGGACACACGGATCGCCCGCGCGATCACTCGAAATCGTTCACGGCGTCGTCGGGCGTTCGCCTGGGTCATCCGAAAAATATTAGGGGTGGGGAGGAATAGAAACATATATTATAGAATAGAAAAATATGAAACTGACACTTGACAGTTGTCAGTTCTATGTGGACGTCCTAAGTCGTTCACTAACTCCGGATGAGCGAGCGATAATCGCACGGATGATTCGAGCGTATGAAAGAACACAGCCCTAGACTAAAAGTTCCTTTACAGAAGTGATAGATCTCATTGATATCTTCGTTTTGAATGACAGCTGTCAAACTTAAAGGGGCTCTACTCTTAAACTAACGATCCTAGACTAGAAGTTTCCTAACAGAAGTGATAGATCTTATCGACATCTTCGTTTTGGATGACAGGTGTCAAACTTAAAAGGGCTATAACTCTGAAACTAACGTTTCTAGACAGAAGTTCCTTTACAGAAGTGATAGATCTCATCGACATCTTCGTTTTGGATGACAGCTGATAAACTTAATAGGGCTGTAACTCTGAAACTAACTATCCTAGACTAGAAGTTTCTTTACGGAAGTGATAGATCTCATTGATATCTTCGTTTTGAATGACAGCTGTCAAACTTAAAGGGGCTATGATTCTTAAACTAACGATCCTAGACTAGAAGTTTCCTAACTGAAGTGATAGATCTTATCGACATCTTCGTTTTGGATGACAGGTGTCAAACTAAAAAGGGCTATAAGTCTGAAACTAACGATTCTAGACTAGAAATTTCTTTACAGAAGTGATAGATCTTGTCAAAATCTTCGTTTTGGATGACAGCAGTCAAATTTCCACGACATACAAGCAGGAGTGCCCCAGGGATCAGTGTTGGGTCCTGTCCTCTATACCATATTCACATCAGACCTACCCAAAACATCTGGGGTAGTAACTACTACATTTGCAGATGACACTGCCATCCTTGCCAGCAATAAGGATGCAGTAGAAGGTTCGCGGCTCCTTCAACAGGAGCTAGACAACATAGGAGAGTGGCTAAGGAAGTGGAGAATTAAAGCTAGTGCCTCAAATTCACCCAAGCCACATTTATCCAATGCAGAGGAGACTGTCCACCTGTTAAACTGGAAGGAAACACGCTACCACACAACGGCTCGATGAAATACTTGGGAATGCACCTGGATCGCAGACTAACTTGGAGAAAGCACCTACAGAAAAAAAGAGACGAACTTAACATCAGATACCGAAATTTGCACTGGTTACTTGGAAGAAACTCAGTGCTAAGCACAGAAAACAAGCTTCTAATATACAAGGTTGTCCTGAAACCTATCTGGACTTATGGCATACAACTATGGGGATCAGCCTGTAACTCCAATATCGAAATCATACAGAGAGCACAAAATTGCATCCTAAGAAGTCTGTCAAATGCACCATGGTTTTTAAAAACGGATGAGTTGAGAGAACTAGAGATAGACAAGGTTAAGGAGGAGATAAAGTCATACTCAGAAAAATACAAGGAACGCCTTAGTACACAACCCAACCACCTGGCAACACAGTTGACCACTATCAATTACCCTCAGAGATTAAAAAGGCAACACATCGTAGAGCTATGATAGTTTCACAAGAAAGGAGACACTCAGTGGAGTACTCCTCCTACATGCCATATACTGCTCACACCATACCTGGAGACCATAGAGACTGATTGCAGATAAACAAACATGTTGATGAGATCTATCACTTCTGTAAAGAAACTACTAGTCTAGGATCAACAGTTTCAAAGTTATAGCCCTTTTAAGTTTGACAGCTGTCATCCAAAACGAAGATATCGATGAGATAAAACCGCTCTATTGATTCTATGCGCTACAGTCACTTTTTTTGTTTTCATTGATCATCGGAACTAACGCTACAGTCACATTTTTTGTTTTCATCGATCATCGGACCACTCGATAGTGCCACTCGATTTTGAACATTATTGACCTCAATAATCATTCAAATCTAAGCGTGTTTATATAATTATTTTGCTTCGAAACCCACAACATAAACACTTGAAATATGTGCCGTACCTATTTAGCTCCATAAATCACCAGGTTTGTTTATCTAAGCGCTCAATGAAGTGGTCATAAAAACTGTTTGTTTACGCAAAGTCGGCGCGGCCTGATGTGTCGCGTAGACCTTCTTTTTTTTATGGGTTGACAATCAGATACCTGTGATCTCGGCACGTACCCAATAAATCACCAGTTTGCGGCCAGATGTGTCGCATCGACATTTTTTTTTGTGGGTTGACAATCAAGTACCTGTAGTCTTAACGCATATACAATCAATCACCAGTTTGCGGCCAGAAGTGTCACGTCGGCCTTTTTTTTTGGGTTATCAGTTTGGTCCTGCGGTCTTCAGCGCGTGGACAACCGAGCGGATAAGAAACTACTAGTAAAAGGTCAAAAGTTTCCTGGGGCCCGTTCACATAAACGTTCGAGGACGCACGGATCACCCGCGCGTACACTCGAAATCGTTCACGGCGTCGTCCGGGCGTTCGTCTGGGTCATTCGAAAAATAGTAGTGGAGGGGAGGAATAGTATGAAACTGACACTTGACAGTTGTCAGTTGTATGTGGACGTCCAAAGTCATTCACTATCTCCGGATGATCGAGCGATAATCGCACGGATAATTCGAGCGTGTAAGTGAACATAGCCCGGGCAAAGACAATCGAAAGGATAGACAGCTATCGTCATACATTAATACAAAGCTCACGTAAAACTTATTATCGTCGCCGGTACCTAGTAGTTTGCCTTAATATATTAGATGCCGTTACTATACTAGCTGAAGTGTGATACACCTAGTGCCATCTATCGAACAATTGGAAACTAAAACTTCGTTGTAAGTGTGTGTGATGGAGCGTAACGTAAGTCGACTAGCGAATGAATCAAAATATCACTGTTTTTATCCAATGATGCCACGACTCAATGATTAGGACATCTACCCTAGGTTCGATTCTGTTAACACTTTTTGTTTTTTTTAGAATATTCTAGATAACTAGAATTTGCCTAAGTAAAATTGATAAATTAAGGTGAAGGGTAAGGAGAAAACACAAAAACGAGGCGTTTTTCGTGCCATTTCCTGGCGAAAATATAGCATGTGGAGCTTTGAAATTAAGATATCGTATTACACATATCTTGAAGTACCAAGATCTTAAAATCTTAGAAGTAATTTTTTATCGGTGTGTCAAATTCGTTAAGTACCAAACTTGGCCTAGTTATTCTTATAGTACGTAAACTCGGCCTAGTTATTCTTATAGTTCGTAAGTTTTGTCTGTAGATCCTATTTTTTTTTCAAATATATAATACAACATAAGGATTTTAACGTAAAAACTATTTGCGCCTACTAAAACGCAACTTTTCACGAACGTATTTTGCCCGTAAAATATGATCAGGAATTCGTATGCGCATGAGATAGCGACGTTGCATGTCCGCGGCATGGCGCGTGGACCGCGCCTTGACCTGCAGCCCGATTCCATAACTTGGCTACAATCGGCTTATCACTTTTTTCATAGCAAATTCGACTCGATAGCAAGGCATTAGTGGCTGCGATACTGAGAATTCGATTGAAGCCAAGTTATGGAATCGGGCTGCTGTGCGCGAGGTTGCCAGACTTCAGTTAGAAGCTCGGCACATCTGCCGGCTGAGCTACCTCTTACGACGTAACTATTAGTTAATCTGTGCTACCGTACAGGTAGCACAGATTAACTAATAGTTACATCGTCGCGTCATTTTATTCTGTATGTTTTTAGCAGCGCGCGCGTGCGGTCTATTATTTATTCTGTGGTACGGTGCACTAAATTATAGGCTAGCTGTGCCCGCGGCTTCGCACGCGTGGATATTTCTTCAGGTTAAAAGTACTCTATGTGCTATTCCAAGACCTAACATTTCTTGAAACTGGTTTCGAATGAGCCCGAAGGGAAAATACCATATAGCAACATTTGATCAAAATTTCTTCAGCCGTCAGAAATATTTTTATCTATTGCTCGGCTTCTACTCATTGGATTGAGATACCAATTATACCAGATTTAAATAAATCCTAAGCTATCTAACAGAAGAAACTGCATCACAATCAGTCCAGTAGATTTTACGTGATATAAGAACAAACAAACATATAGACAAGATATAAAAAAAACTTGCTCAATTGCTTATTTTAAGTACCCTAGATCATTTACCTAGATTTTTATAATTATCTTCTTTGTACAGACTTTTTCGTACTTGTTGCTTTATTATACGAGTAAGTATACTTAGATATTAATTACTTCAAATTAACAATACTATGGACCCCTATCCCGCAGGAACCCTCTACTCTATATTCGATACTGGAGCCAAAACTGTGTTTAAAAGCTTTTATTTAACTTGCAATGTTTGTATGTATGTATGTTTGTCTAGGTCAAATCTTGCAAGCTGAATTAGAACCACTTCCTTTTATCCTACGGAGTAGAATTTTAACATGTTGGTTCATTTCCAAGGATTAGCTCCAGACAAAGTGATGATAATGATGCAGAAATGTATCATCACTCACGCGATTCGGATTTTGATGAAATTTGGAATGAAGATAGCTTATACCCTGGAATTACATGTAAGATACTTTCATCGTCATCATCATCATTCCTCACGCGGGTGCGTGTTAGCTTATACCCTGGAATATCAAAAAGTATACTTTCATCATCCCATCCACGTGAGTGATGATGATGATGATGATGATGATGAAAGTATCCTATGTATTATTCCATGGAATTAGCTATCTCCATTGCAAATTCAAACAAAATCCGTTCCACCTGCGTGAGTGATGATGATGATCATGATGAAAGTATCCTATGTATTATTCCATGGAATTAGCTATCTCCATTGCAAATTCAAACAAAATCCGTTCCACCTGCGTGAGTGATGATGATGATCATGATGAAAGTATCCTATGTATTATTCCATGGAATTAGCTATCTCCATTGCAAATTCAAACAAAATCCGTTCCACCTGCGTGAGTGATGATGATGATCATGATGAAAGTATCCTATGTATTATTCCATGGAATTAGCTATCTCCATTGCAAATTCAAACAAAATCCGTTCCACCTGCGTGAGTGATGATGATGATCATGATGAAAGTATCCTATGTATTATTCCATGGAATTAGCTATCTCCATTGCAAATTCAAACAAAATCCGTTCCACCTGCGTGAGTGATGATGATGATCATGATGAAAGTATCCTATGTATTATTCCATGGAATTAGCTATCTCCATTGCAAATTCAAACAAAATCCGTTCCACCTGCGTGAGTGATGATGATGATCATATTCAAACAAAATCCGTTCCACCTGCGTGAGTGATGATGATGATCATGATGAAAGTATCCTATGTATTATTCCATGGAATTAGCTATCTCCATTGCAAATTCAAACAAAATCCGTTCCACCTGCGTGAGTGATGATGATGATCATGATGAAAGTATCCTATGTATTATTCCATGGAATTAGCTATCTCCATTGCAAATTCAAACAAAATCCGTTCCACCTGCGTGAGTGATGATGATGATCATGATGAAAGTATCCTATGTATTATTCCATGGAATTAGCTATCTCCATTGCAAATTCAAACAAAATCCGTTCCACCTGCGTGAGTGATGATGATGATAAGTGTCCTATGCGTTATTCCATGGTATAAGATATTTCCTTTACACAGTTTATCATAATCCATTCCATTCACGTGAGTGATGATGATGATGATGAAAAGTATCCTATGCGTTATTGCATGGTATAAGCTATCTCCATTCCAAAGTTCACCAAAATCTGTCCCGTCCACGTGAGTGATGATGATGATGAAAGTATCCTGTGTTATTCCAGGGTATTGGCTATCTCCATTCCAAATTTCATCAAATCCGTTCGACCTGCGGGGGTGATGATGATGATGATAAGTGTACTACGCGTTATTCCATGGTATAAGCTATTTCCATTCCAAAGTTTATCATAATCCATTACATTCACGTGAGTGATGATGATGATGTTGATGATGATGAAAGTATCCAGGGTGTGTTATTCCAGGGTTTTAGCAATCTTCATTTCAAATGACATCAAAATCCGTTCCATTCACGTGAGTGATGATGATGATGATGATGATTAAAGTATCCTATGCGTTATTCCAAGGTATAAAATTCCATCCATTTTTTTTTTTTTCCATTTTTCATAAAAATCCGTTGAGCGTTTGAGCGTGAAAGTTAAACAAACAAACAACCTCACTTTCGCATTTATAATAGTACTAGCTTTCGCTGGCGATTTCGTGCAGTATATCCCGAAAAAAATACATTCTATGTTCCTGAGCATTGGGATACTCTTGATGCTTTTTGACAGACTTGTTATTATTTCGTTTCCATGGCAACCGTTCCTTACAGCCAGTAATCGACATTTTCCAGTTTTCCCGTGGAAACATACCATTTCCGGGATAAAAATATCTTATGTACAGTACCTATATGCAAATTTTTATCAAAATCTGATCAGCCGTTTTGGCGTTAAATCTCCCAAAATAAACAAACTGACAATGTTTCACTTTTATATATTGGTGTGGATATACAGGGATGGAATTATTTACAATTTCTTTTTGATAGGTAACTATGTAACTAAAGCATAAATAACTTCACTCCAAAGCTTGAACTTTAATAAACTGTAGGTAGGTACTATAACTTCCTAGGTATGAAGCGTTCCAAAACAGGTACTTAATAGGTAGGTAGGTCGGCTTTATTAGGGACTATACGTATTTTTAGGGACCATCTTTCATTGAGTGAGGTTGAATTTGATAGGCATTCTTTTATCTCTAATAAATATGGAAGTGAGTTTGTCTATCTGTATGTTTGATACTAAACTACTGTATGTACATAAAACGCTTGACGCCTATGACACAAACAAATAATGACAAACGCGCGAAAATCTTAACACTCAAATGTGCGCCATCTTCCGTTTTTTTTGTATAACTGCATGCTCCTTCAGCTAAATCGTGATATTGGTTCAATAAATCAACTGTTAAAAATACCTGCTTATGAATTTGCAAATTTCGTTACTAATGTTATGAAATTTTTGTATTTTATCCTCAAAATAAATAAATATGATAAACCAGAACAGTAAAATACGATATTTCGTCTATTTCAGGTAAATTTTAGTTCTAGCGAGCCAAGTATCGCCATCTAGCAACATTTATTAAAACTACTGTGATTAGAGTAAGGAGATAGCTGTCTATCCTTTCGATTGTCTTTGGCCCGGGTAATAGCTGTTTTCATTATCATGATGATTCCACATATGGGGGCGTAGGCTATCTCTTGAAGAAGTATTTAATACCTGCTATCCAAAATATAAAGCGTATATCAACCCTCGTGTGCTTTGTGGTACTAAAACTTAATAAACGCTACTCACACAAAATTATTCAAGTATACTCCCCAACGTCATCAGACCCAGACGAAGAAGTGGACATGTTTTATGATGACATAGAGAAAGCCCTTGATGATAGGAGATTTTAATGCTAAGATTGGTCCGTCACTGTCTCACGAAAAATCTGTTGTTAACTTCGGGCTTGGACTGCGCAATAGCCGCAGGCAAACTCTTGTTAACTTCCTTGAGCAAAAACACCACTATGCTATGAATACATTTTTTCAAAAGCGACCTTCAAGGAAGTGGACTTGGGCGAGCCAGAATGGTAAATCACTAAAAACAGTTGGGCCTTGTGAACAGGAAAAGATATAAACTTACGGCAGAAACTCAAGCTATGATAGAACACAGAAGGGATATGAAGCACACTACAGTAACAGAACATAAATCTTTACTGGAAATAAATAAGAAAATACACAAAGCCATTAAATAAGACGTGAGGAAGTACAACACAAACATTATAGTTAAAACTATTGAAAGTTATAGGGGTCCAAAAGTCTTTAAAAAAAAACTATGCACAGGAACCAAACAGATAATTAAATTAAAAGATGCCAGTGGCAATACAGTGACCAATAGGCAGAAATTGTTGACAGTTGTTGAAGAGTTTTACGAAAACTTATATGCATCACAATCTGCAGAATCTGAACTGACAGGAGACCACTCTAGTGTTCTGGTTGTAGAAAGTTAATTAAAGTAACGAAAGCCTACCTCTCGTAATACCTTGTGAAGTAGAAAAGGCTCTACTTCAGATGAAAAATGAGAAGTCCCCTGGCCAGGACGGTATCACAGTTGAGTTGCTCCGTGCAAGCGGACAACCAGTACTTAATATACTTGTAAAACTATTTAATGACGTCATGATTAATGGCCACACTCCAGATTCTTGGAAAAAAGCCATTGTCACTATCATCCACCAGAAAGGGGACATAGCAAAACTCAGCAACTACCAACCCATAAGTCTCCTTCCACACATATACAAGTTATTTGCCAAGGTTATTTGTAATCGACTCACACGTCAGCTTGACGAATGTCAGCCTGTTGAACAGGTCGGTTTCCGGAGTAAGTTCTCCACCATCGACCACATTCACATGGTGAAGCAGCTGATGGAGAAGAGTCAAGAGTATAACCAGCCCCTGTGTATGGCCTTTGTCGATTATGAGAATGCATTTGACAGTTTTGAACACTGGGCCATGTTTAACTCTCTCCATCGCTGCTCCATCGATGCACGATATGTGGATGTGCTCCGGGAGCTTTACAGTTTTGCAACAATGCAAGTCAAACTGCACAAACTAACCAACCCTATTCCGATCAAGAGGGGGGTGAGACAGGGAGACACCATTTCACCCAAGCATTTTACGGCGGTTTTGGAAGACGTCGTAAAAACGCTTGAATGGGCCACATGCGGCATAAACTTCAACGGCGTCTACCTGTCTTAACTAAGGTTTGCAGATGACCTCGTGTTGTTTGCTGAAGACTTGTACGATCTCTAAAGTATGCTACAAGAACTGCCGGATGCTTCTTTGAGGGTAGGTCTAAAGATGAATATGACCAAGACCAAAGTGATGACGAACGATTCTGTTAAATCCCATCCAATTCTTGTTGGTAATGAAAGCATAGAGGTAGTCGAAAATTACGTGTATCTTAGTCATGTTTTATCTTTTGGCAAAGAGCATCAAAACAGACAGATCGCCAGGCGAATTCAACTTGGTTCGGCAGCATTCGGAAAGCTGGATGACATCCTTAAGTCACACCAAATCCCACAGTGTCTCAAAACTCGTCTCTTCAATCAGGGTGTCCTGCCCACCATGACATATGGTGCCGAGACATGGACCCTCACTCATGAGTCTATGCACAAAATCAAAGTAGTGAGTCTATGCACAAAATCAAAGTAGCACAGAGAGCCATGGAGAGGTCTATGCTTGGCATTGGACTTCAAGATCAAGTCCGTAATGTTGAGATTCGACGAAAAACAAAAGTTCGAGACTTCGGAACTACAGAACGAGACTAAAATGGATTTGGGCAGTACACATAGCTAGGAGAAGTGACGACAGGTGGTGTAGGACTGTAACCGAGTGGTGGCCGAGACAGGGAAAGCGAAGCATTGGTCGTCCAGCAACTAGATGGGCCGACAATATTGTTAAGATCGCGGGTCGAACCTGGATCCGATTGGCACAGGACTGAAGCGAATGGTGGTTAAAAGAGAGGCCTATACCCAGCAGTGGGACGAGAAAGGCTGTGGATGATGATGATGATGATGATATTCAATTACCTCTGTGGTAATTATTACCCAGTAACAGCGAACTTCCGGGTTAGCTTGGCTAGGCACACAACTGGGAGCTGTGGGTCCAAGAGGACGGAGGGGGGCATTACACTAGTCCCTACATGTACCCTGCATTTGAGTTGAAGCAGTGGCATTTTGGGCAGTTTCGAGTACCATTTTGTCACTAATGATCCTACCCAAACTGAAGAAAAACAACTGTAGGGATAAAGTCGCTTTTCAGATGTCAAATTTAACTGTCATATTCAAGACAAACAGTGATTGAAACATATATAGCAGTTTTAACTGTTAGTTTTGTTTTGATCATTTTGCTTCAACACAAATGGACCAGTATATACATTTAATTTATTAATGACAGCTGTTGAATGCACAGTAAGTAATTAATAGTAATATTTACAGGCCTAAGAACAATTTCTAGGCTTACAGTAATAAAGTTATACAAAAATGTGATGCTGAAACGACCACACCCAAAGCACCATGATAGCACAGACAAAACATTATTACAATAAAAAAAATGAATGCACTGAAAAAAAATAGCACTTTAAAACAACAACAGTCGGTATAATAAATTATTGTTGGGCCTAAGAATAATGTCTTTCTTTTTGGAGTTTTGGAGAGAGACAATGTTATGTGCGTTGTGCATAAGCTAGTGATCAATAATTGAAAGGTAGTTCAGGTTCCTTACTTACCTGTTTTGGTGTCAAATTATTTGAAGGAGTTGATTCATTTGTGGAATCATTTGACTTTGTAACCGAAGAACTTCTGGTCTGCTTCGGAGTACATGAATCTGAACTCGTTGATTCACTCAGTTTAGAACTTGATGGTGATCCTTTTGAGTTATTGTTCTCTTCCTGTTTTGCCTTATTTCTGGCACTTCTCTTCGGCGTAATTGGGATTTTCAACTCTTCTGTTTCAGGACCTTTTTTGACATTTTCACTGTGTGATGTTTGTAAGGATACTTTAGAATTATCTTCATCCTTCATATCTGTATCATTTTTGTCTGCATTTTGAGGTTTGTTAGACTGTGTAGATATAACTGATATGTCTACAGGTTTTGTATCTAAATCATCATCAACATCACAGTCAGATTTATCTTCCTTAGATTTTTTAGGAGTTTCATAATTTTTTATTACTGTTTGCGTAACATCTGATGAATTATTTGAGTCTTCCAAGACAACAATATCATTAACATTTTTAGATTTATTTACAGAGTTATGGATCTCTTTTTGAATAGTAGTAGCGTAAGTTTCAGCAGCATCAGTTTCGTTTGTTTGTTCATCAGTAGGTTCATCAATGTCCATCACTTCACGATCGCCGCTTGATGCATCATCAGGGGCATCGCTGCCTGAATCCACTGATCCATTCTCTTTAATCCCGACTTTTATACTTTTTTTGTACACTCTCTTTTTTTTAATGCCTTTGGATTTCTGCAGTTTCTTTTTCCTTGCTGCGTCCACAAGTTTCACATAAGGGTTGGGGAGTTTCTTGGGGTTTTCTGCACTTTCTCCATCATTACTATCGTCATCAATGATTAGCACTGGCTCTTCGACAATATCGTTTTCTTTGCTGATTTTACCAACTTTTGTGACAGATTCAGAATCAGGTGCCGATAGTTTTCTCTTCCTGCTTGGTGTAACAGGTTTCGGGGAAACGTCACTAATTATCTTGAATGGAAGTCGAGCTTGTTTCAGTTTCTTTTTCGACGGAGTCACCTCGGTTGTATCTGGCGACTTGCTGGTTTTCATGTTCACTACTCAAAATTTATAATAAGCAATATAAAATAGCAATTAGCAACGTATATACAAAAGTTAATTATTAAAATAAAGGCCTCTCATTTCAGTAAAAACACAATGATTAACTTTACGTGAACTTTACTTTGACACTTTGACGTTTATTTAATTGAGAGCGCGCCAAAAACGCGGGATTGAGGAGGCGTTCGTTTTAACTCAAAGGTTAAAAAAAACAGCCAGTAGAGCCTCCACACGGCCCGATGTGTCCGATATTTTCTATTCTGTTCTGTTAAGCATCCACACATCCACTGGCTCGATTTAACCTGCTACCCCTCCTACTTTAGAAGGTTCTATAAAAAGAAAGCGTGGGAGGGAAGTGTAGGTCCGTTCAGTGAGTGCATTAAAAATTGAACCTATAAAAAAATATATTAAAGTTTTAAGGCCTTACTCATAAAAAGTTAATAAATGTCAATTAGTACTGCGTAGTACAATATTGTAGTGCGCAGTATTACTAATCATTGCTTAACTTTTTATAAGTAAGGCCAATATTGTATTGACGTTCGGTTTGGAATTTTGTGGGCGAAATTAGCGTTCGAACTTCGATCACCGTTCGAACATTAGTGGTAGCCAATGTATATGTTTGTGAAGTTAGGCTCTGTGACGAATGCGCAAGTACAGCTGTGGGGTTAAAATAGCATAAAGTAAAAGCGAGATAGAATATACGAAAAACGTAAGCGAGTGAGCGAGGCAGTTATACAATGTCGTCTTCACCATCAACATTCAGATTGCCCCTGAAAAATATCAGTTTGCGCAGCGACTAGCAGACATTATGTCAGTATGTGTCTCGGAAGTTGTCTGAGACAACATCCGAGACACATACTTTCGCTGCGCCTACTATACTTAATACCGTAGCATGCCCCGGACACTTAGCTAGATCTCTATACAAAAGCCGCGTTCTAACTACCATAGAGTAGACCAAGGAAGTTCCATGTAAATACGTACAACGATATCTCTCATATACAAAAGTGGTTTCACCGAAAACGTAATTTAAAAAGAAAAGGCGAGAAAAGGAAGTATACGTTAGATCGGAAGTCTCTTTCTCTCTCGTACAAAGTTTCAGAGCTTTCGCACAGTCTAAAATAAACTTGCGAAATAACCATCGCAAAGACAACTCTACCAAAGAGGTCTACTTAATATATTTACATAGTACTTCCTCTTTGGTGTCCGATGAGATTTTTAATACTATTCTGGAAATTAATGAAGTTCTTGTCCTGTTTGTTTTACGAAATATTTGCTGTAATCTGAGATTGGCACTATAAATAAGAAAGAGACAACAAGGGCAATTGCTCAACTTCCTTGTCTTTTTTATTTTTAAATCGTTTTTCAGGTGAAATAATCGATACCCGGATTTTTCTTTGAAGATATCGTTCCCGTTTTACGTAAGTACATATAACTTCCTTGGAGTAGACACAGCCACTACACACGTGTCGTTTTGTACACACGCCATTGTTTTCGTGAAGTATTGGGGTGACTTACCCAAGAAGAAGTTACGCGTTACGTGAGTTAAGTTAAGTTACGTGAGTTAAGTTAAGTTACGTTAAGTTACGTGAGACAGTTGCAAAAGATTTAACAAACGAAAATATTCGATCTGCTTCATCTTTTTGATTTGTATCCGCGGTCAGGAGACCGCGTATACAAATTGAGCCTGAGTCAAACCGCATGCAACGCAGCGCAGCGCAGCACAGCACAGCGCAGATTATGACGTAATGTAGGCAATACTATGGGAAATGACACACCAAACGCACGATGTTGTACAGCGCTGCGCAGCTACACACGTCACCGCATATCAAGTCACGAAGAGACAAACCGAATGCGTGAACGCAGCATGCGGTCTGGCAACGTCACGCGCGTTTCGTGCCCTGAAGACGTTGATATAAATGAGTTTCTGTAGTTAATGTCACACCGCGGACGACTACGCGCGTCAACGTGCAGGGCTGTGCGACCTTGCTGCATGAAATCGGTGATTTGTATTCAAATACAAAACAGGATGCGGAATTTAAAGAAAAAATATTAATTTCTTTATGTGATGAGATACTGCACAACCATCCTTCATCAGAAAACTCAGAAATGCTAACACTGTGCTCACTGTATTCAATTTTAAACATAATATTTTTTGTTTGATAGGGTATACTTTCCAAAAAGTCCCATATAAATTGTATCAAAATTGGTTCAGCAGTTTTTCGAGAATAAATAGTTTTGTTGAGTAAATCCATTCGATTTTGTGTTTATATTGCCTTTATTTTGTGTTTATCTCTGAGATTTCTGTAGTAGTAAGGCCATGCGAAGGAAATATTCAAGTATCCAGAACTTTACAAGGCTTTGATTTCTTATCCACTTAGTAAGTTACTAAAGAAGGGTGTGGTAGTGGAGTGACAGTCACGAGAAAGTTTTTGAAAGTCCTAAATCTAGGTTGATAGACAGGCAAATTCTAGCGATCCTACTGCAGAAACAAAGCTTACACACCGACGCAAGAAGAGTAGGCATTGGTGGCATTCTCTTACAGTGTTCGTCAAAATGTGAGCCTTTTGGTCCAGTTGCTTACTGCAGCAGGCAAACTTCACCAGAAGAAAATAATTTCCACTCATATGAGTAAGTAACGCTGGCGGTAGTGTTTACTCTGTGCAAAAGGGCTTTCAAAAAATTGAAGATCGTCACTGATTGCAGTGTGCTTTGCTCTACATTTTTGAAGCGGGACTTATTTCCCAAGGATCGCTCGTTGGTGGCCAACATTGCAGGAGTTTGATTGATGGATTGATTAACTCTTTATTGACATCAAGAAAATAAAAAGATACAGACATAGGAAAACACTTAGATTATAGGTACAATGGGCGTTCTTATCGCTAAAAGCAATCTCTTCCAGACAACCTTTAGATGGACAGAAATGATTGAATAACAAGGACGGTGGTGTAGCAATTAGAAATAGTTTGTTTTTTCCATTGAGTACAGAAATGGTTCAAAAATGGGTTACGTTGTAGAATTGTCCCGGAATCCCGTCTCTGACGATATAGAAACTCTATTTGATCAATTTCAGACTGTTATGACATTATGGTTGCACATGCTTCAACTCGGAGTCTCTGACATATGTAGGGGAGCAGTGAGGGTGTACATATACCTAAGGATTACCTCTTATTACGGAATAACTAAAACCATTACTCTTTGGCACATTGGGTTACGTCGGGTTACGGCTCAGAGAAATTATAACCGGAGATGCCAAGCGTACGCGTTCCCCTCTGCCGAGGTACATGAACGTTTTGTTCGTGTCCATTTATAAAAACTAGTTTCCACGATCGTTCGCCATTTTGCGATCACACCTGTCGCTATACGGAGCTTACTAATACTTGTTGTTTATGCTGTACTTTCGTGTTAAAGATGATCGGAAACATTAAATTTAGGTACCTAAACACAAAGTTTCTTATCACTCGTAAGTGATTAGCTACACAATTAAGGTATTAATTTCACCGTAAAATATATTTTGTTACTACAAGCTTACGACATAAATAACGATACGTAATTACTTGGTACGGGGACTAGTGATGTGACAACAAGAAAAGAATGAATGAATGTAGCATGATATTAAGGGAATATTCTTTTTTATTCATTAGACTTTTTTAGTACTGATTAAATTACTTTAATTTCAATGTTGAATTAAACATAGTTTAAAAATATAGTTATTTAAACATCACACAAAACACAACGTCTTTAATTTTATTTAAAATTGGCTCCAGTGAACCAACAAACAATCGAGCACAAGAGATAAAGTTAAACTAACATGATCACTAAAACTCGATACACAAAAGTTTGAAACATACCATGCCAATAACTGAACTCAGTTTCCGAGTTATCGGTAATATTGGGAATAATAATAATAATAATATATTCGGGATAATTCCACACCAATTAACTAGTCCCAAACTAGGATACCCTGTACTATGGGTACTAGATAACGGATAAACATACATATATACGAATATTATAACATCCATGACTCGGAAACTAACATTTCTGCTCATCACACAAATGATTGCACCTTGCAGGATTCGAATAATAATAGTACTGGGTTCGAGCGTAATAAAATAGTGAGAAAGAGGGTAGACCGTTTTTCTGCTTGTAAAGACTATCCGTCCGCAGTAATTTTCAATGTATTAACAAAAAAAAAACGGTTCTTGAAGATCATGGTGCTTGTAAAATATACCACCTATTAATTATTTATTACGTTATGTAAAGTATTAATCTAGCTATCTTGTAACCGCCTAATTATCAGAAACTCAAATTTAGTAATTTCCATGGTAAATATCCCGTTTATTTTTTTGTATGTCGACCATAAAAAATGTATTTATATTTTAAAAACTACGTATTAGATATCTATACTTATAAAAAACTAGTAAGTAATTTCCATGGTAAATATCCCGTTTATTTTTTTGTATGTCGACCATAAAAAATGTATTTATATTTTAAAAACTACATATTAGATATCTATACTTATAAAAAACTAGTAAGTATCAGAATTAGAAGATATTAACTGGGATGACTACTTTGACGTAATTCAAACAGTTGACGGAACAGTTGATATTTTCTACTACTTGATCTCTCCTATCATCACTAATCTGTTTATCTAACATACACATTACTGTTATCCCAGAAAAATAACTACTCAAGAAAAACCATGGGCATAGCTAGAATTAATAATAATAAAGTAGTATGTAATAAAAAATCTGTATAATGAAAATAAATTAAAAAAATGGTCAAGAAGACTTAAAACAAGCTAACTGATAAAAAAAACATTAAAATGGTGTCTGGTCTGTTTGTTCACGCATCACGTAAAATCTGCTGAACCGATTGCGATGTGGTTTTTACAGTTTTAACTTAAAAACTGGTGAACTTGATATCTCAATCTGATTCTACTCTTCGGATTGAGATACCAAGTTCACCGGTTTTTAAGTTAAACCCTAAATTTGCAAATGAGCAATCGATAAAAATCAATTTAACGTCTGAACGAAGTTTAATGCAATTTGGTCTATTAGTTTGTTACTTTTGGTTCTGACATAACTCTTAGGATTGTTATATCCCAGAAAAAATACCACATGGGCAACGCCGCGGGCACAGCTAGTATGTAGATAAAATAATAAAATTGAACAATCCAAAGAAGGTCGGCCAGTTTCATACAAGCTGTAACCTGACCAAGGTGTTGCATCCATAAATGTTTTTCTTCTTTTTTAATTTTTAATTTTTTTCATTGATTATGTATCATTCCTTTTATCGGTATCCTTTTTACACCACCCCATCTCTAGTTTTTGAGCTAGTGTGCAACTACACAATACTGTAACAACAGTCATTTTTTTAATTGTCTGCTTGTTTTGTGTTAGTGTGCAGGTTCTATTTGCGTGTGCGTTTATAAAGACGCCTCAACTTTCGACAAGAGTTGCGTGAGTAAGTAAATGTGTGCTGTACGTGTTTACCTCGCCTCCCTCGAAAACTGGCAGAAACATTTCATTACTGGAACTCCCATTGCGCTTGGGAACTCCCATTATGATTTCTCCGAGGGTTACGGAATGTGAAAGAAGGAAGAGACTTCCTATCTAACGTATACTTCCTTTTCTCAAATTTTATTTTTAAATTATGTTTTCGGTGAGACCAGTTTTTTATAAGAGATATTGTACCTAACCATAATTCGGTCATCGATGTGTTTAACCCCTTCCTTAACGTGAACATTGCATTGATATACCAATCATAGAATTCGTGGGTACTGGAATTATTTAGTATTATGAGTGGAAAGTTTTGGCTCGGCGTTATAGCATTGCAGCCCAGGGGTGGGAGAACAACGAACGTAGTCCGTTGAATCATGCGCATGGAAAAACCCCGGGAGCGGGGGCCAGTCAGTGCGGGATCGTTCCGAGGATAGGTCGCGTGCGGAGCGTCTCCGCAAGACACGTACGTAACAGTTAAGCGAGGCCGGGCGTCCGAAGCAGTCGTTGTGAGACCTTGAGAAATTAAGACGTGTCGAGAGGCCAGTCAAGAAGAAACACTATAAGTGAGTGGTTGTGCATGCGCCGATCGGCTCCGGAGTTCAATAAAATCGTAGTTTACCTAAAGTGATTGGGGCGGCCTGGGCCCGGAGAGTCACCGAGCGGCGCTCTTGGAAGATACTTGGAGTTTCAGCGAAATAGTGCACTAACAGGATGAGAGGCATACTAAAATTATTTCTGATTCGAGAAGGGTTACTTGGGGTTTGTTTTAATGAATTAGGGTAGTGTTTATGTTCGGTGTGCGGCGCCCGCTCCGTCCGGCATGCTGGAGGGACGTAGCCCTCGTAAAGAGAATTTTGTGTTATGTTTTGTCTAGTCGGTGACGATATATCGCCAACATGCCTCATTGCGCACATACTGCGCGTGCGCACGCGGTAAGGTAGTAGCTAACAAGCAGAGAACATACGATAATTGTGGTAGTGAACGTAAAGCATTTAAAGAGATAATCGGCTACGTTCTATCTTGTACTATTATTTATTCTGTGCAGCGATGCGAGGGACGATCGACATAGAAAAAGAAAACGTAAGCAGTGCGCACGGAGATATAATTATTCTATCATATTAATCAATACTTATAATGGAGCCGTGAGTGTCGGGGGGTCTCTGTACAGTGTAGTTTGGGAAGGATTGGTCTGTGGTGCTTGGAATGGCTGTTGAACGGAAATATAACCTTTGGGAATTTTGTCTGTCTGTCTGTATGTTTGTTCGCGCATCGAGTGGAGGACACTGGGACAGGTGCAGGGATCATGTGTGCTTTGGCGGTGGACGGTACCTAGTCTTAGGTACCTACCAACTTGGTCCACATGAAATCATAGATCGTGAGATTGTAGCGCGGTAACTAGGTATATCGAGTGAGCGAGACAGTACTCTCCGTAATCGGATCTTTCGCTCGCCGCTCGCCGCATGTACAGTCAGTCGTGGACGGTAGGCAACACGCTAATAGTGGTAATCCTTTTATATGAATATTGCTTCCATTCTTTAGTAAAGTACTTTGTACCTAGTTTGGGTATGGTACGCGATGTACTTCATGACTAGATGTATGATCAAACAACTGAACGGATTTGGTTGAGGTTTGAATTTAAGGTGGCTGTGCCCTGGAATGAAACCCCTTCATTTCCAGCTGCAAATTTCATAGACCATTAACTATACAAACGTTAGATAAATAGAAATCTTCGAGTGATTTCTGAACCTTTAAAATGGATCATTATTTTGAAGTCTAGATAAATATTTTAGGGAACTCTTTTAACTGATGAAATTTGACACACGCGGGTGAAGACGTGGGTGCGGCTAGTAATATCATAAAAACTAACACACCGGTTTAAGTAAGGCCTTTATTTCCAGCTGCAAATTTCATAGACCATTAACTATACAAACGTTAGATAAATAGAAATCTTCGAGTGATTTCTGAACCTTTAAAATGGATCATTATTTTGAAGTCTAGATAAATGTTTTAGGGAACTCTTTTAACTGATGAAATTTGACACACGCGGGTGAAGACGTGGGTGCGGCTAGTTATATCATAAAATTACCATAAAAATGAATTCATCGGTTTAAGTAAGAAATTTATTTTCAGCTGCAAATTTCATATACCATTGGCTACGCAAACGCTAGATAAATAGAAATCTTCGATTGATTTCTGAACCTTTAAAATGGAGCATTAATTTGAAGTCTAGATAAATATTTTAGGGAACTCTTTTAACTGATGAAATTTGACACACGCGGGTGAAGACGTGGGTGCGGCTAGTAATATCATAAAAACTAACACACCGGTTTAAGTAGGGCCTTTATTTCCAGCTGCAAATTTCATAGACCATTAACTATACAAACGTTAGATAAATAGAAATCTTCGAGTGATTTCTGAACCTTTAAAATGGATCATTATTTTGAAGTCTAGATAAATATTTTAGGGAACTCTTTTAACTGATGAAATTTGACACACGCGGGTGAAGACGTGGGGGCGGCTAGTTATATCATAAAATAACCATAAAAATAATTCACCGGTTTAAGTAAGACATTTATGTTCAACGGCAAATTTCATGGAAAATTGACTATATAAACACTAGATAAATAGAAATCTTCGAGTGATTTCTAAACCTTAAAATGGGCATTAAGTTGAAGTCTAGATAAATACTTTAGGGAACTCTTTCTTCTTTATCAGATGATGGTCGCCACTAGCGGGTTTTGTGTATTGAAGAATGCTGGTGATTATTGAGTGATTACACTGTTTAACATTGTAAAGGCGGAAGTATGTAGGTATATTTTTTACTCCTTTACGTTCGGACGGCTAACCTGATTTGCTATGAAATTAAGTACTGGGATAGCTATATACTAGATTGGCACATGGAATGATTTTCATCATCATCGTCATCACCATTTTTATTTTACTCCTTTACGCTCAAACAGCTGAACAGATTTGGATGAAATTAGGTATTAGGAAAGCTTATATGCTGGATTAGCACATATAATACTTTTCATCATCCTCGCAGTTCTTACTCCTTTACGCTCAAACGTCTGAACTGATTTGGATGAAATCAGATACTAGGATAGCTTATCTGTTGGATTAGCACATGTAATACTTTTCGTCATCGCAGTTCTTACTCCTTTATGCTCAAACGGCTGAACTGATTTGGATGAAGACAGATACTAGGATAGCTTATATGCTGGATTGGCACATGTAAACTTTTCATCATCATCATCATTCGTAACTCCACACTCAAACGGCTGAACCGATTTGGATGAGGTTTGGTACTAGGATGGCTTATATCCTGAATTACCAGGAGGACTGGATGGAATAAATATTTTAAACAAGTATCTGAACGTACTAGGAACAGGTGCACCTAGTCTCAAATTTGCCGATTATAACTGATCTCTAGTCGGAATTTACCTAAAATACGGACTAAAGGTATCTAGTTTGATGTAATTAGTATGTTTAATCGAAATTAAAGAACAATTTTGAAATCAAGGTTCACTTTTATATATACAGGGTTTTCTCAGTTAACGATGGTACGAGATTTCCTGATTGTATCATGTATTGGTGGAGAGATATTAGAAAATTATAATGATGTTTATTTACAGCTACCTGACTTTTACTATAATTAGTAATCTTGCATATTATTTTATATCATGTCACTTTCAGTTAATGATGGTACGAGATTTCCTGATTGTATCATGGATTGGAGAAGTGTTATTAGGGATGATAATAATGTTTATTTACAGCTACCTGAATTTCAATGCCAGTTATTAACTTTGCACATTATATCTTATTATTATGTTCCCTTTAGATAACGGCACGAGATTTCCTGATCTTAGAATAAATTGGTGGAGGGTTTTAGAGCTAATAAAGCGGAATCGTTTATTTAATGATCATTCATTTGTTAGGTCTCGGAACGGCTTTCAGTTTCTGATAGAAGCAGGATCCCCCTTTCCCTTGGTTGGCGCAGGTGAATGACCACTAAATACAACAGCGTTAGAAATAAGTATAACATACCCTTATCCTCATAGAATAGAAAAATAACGAACTTTTGTTTTACATTATATACTAATTGAGTGATAGCTTATTCATTTACATACTGTATGAATTATTACCAAGTGAGTGATATTGTATGGAGATAGATGCGATTTTAAAGCCTCACAACCTTTACTATTTACGTGATCTTTCCTATGCATTGCTGACTTGTAAATAATATCTGCTGCTATCAAAAGGACTTCACAAAGAGGAGATACCCTTACGCACACAATACAATGAGTAAGTGGAGTATTGTTCTGTTCGGCCAACAGATCATTGCTTACTGACTCAACCTTCAAACATAAATATCAAATACAGATAAATTATGGCTTGATTAGTAATCGGTGATAGCGGAGGTTGACTCCGATTGCTTCCTCCTAACTGTCATATTCCTACCCTTCAAACCAATTTCTTTATGTAAGATTAAAGATGGATTACGCCTTAAGGGTGAATTTTAATACTATTTCAGTCTAGCAGAACTTTTATATTTATATAAACAACCACAAACTAATTAATAGGTTTCTTGGTTGAAATATATGGAAGGGATGTTAATTTTCACTTTGTTGTTTTGGCACCCAGCACTGATAGAATATCTTATGTTCCGAAAAAAGATGAAGGCTATAAGCTGAACAAAGGGACCCTTATCGTGTAAATTCTGGCTCTGTCAGGCACTAGTGATGGATTGACATGCTTACTGTTGATCGATTACGAAATCTTTAATTAAGGTACAACCTTGAATTAATAGCAATTATTATGGAAATGTACTTACAAAAGTGTAATAATTTCATAATTAATTTACTGAGGATTATTCCTGAATACTAAATAATTCACACTGGCATAGTCCAGATAAAACCCTTAAATATTTTAAGGAAACATATTGAATATCAGAGGCTTTAGTCTCAACTACGAATTACGGCAAGGCCGATAAACTAAAGGGATTTATTCCTAATGACAACTAAAACCATTTACTGGTATAATCCAGACTTTATTTAAATAAAACTAACTGACATAGTCAGTAAAAGACAAGTTACGGCATAGACCGATTATGTTCAACTAAGTCAACCTGAACTAACTCCAGTTATGTTAGACTGAATGGTTTGCTTTGCTATACACATAAAATATACCTACGCTACTCCATCCTCATACCACTCCGTTTAGTAGACGATGAAAGTTCTACTATCATATGAGTGGTTTTACATAGCCAAACTCTAAAATAAAAAGAGAATAAACATGTTATGCCTTAAGGTCTCCGATCATATTGTCGGAGAATATCAGGCAGAACAAACAAACACCATCTCACAATTAAAAAAATAAGTAAACAATAAGTCTTCTGATTTCCTGTTTTATATTTTATGATGTGCTGTATGGAGAGATGCGAACGATATGACTTCAGTAATTATTTGAATATTATAATAACACATTTATATTATCTAAGAACACGCTCTTGTTGACACTATGTTAATAACCAAATCTCAGATGCTAAGTTAACATATCTATTGTAATATCTGTATTTGTACTTTCATATTAATTTTCATTCCTTCCCAGTACAGTCACGCACTCTAAAAGTTCCGGGTTACTTATATTCACAACGTAGTATAGACGATCAACTGGCCAAGCGATTATTTATTATGAGGGAGAGAGGTTAGTTACAATATCGTTCCAGCGGCCCGATTACCTAACTTGGTTACAATCGGACTATCACTTTTTTCCTACGAATAAATAATAAGTCAGGAGCTTTAGTTCAGAACAAATGTCACAATAAAAGTGTCCCTACTTCAAACCAAAACGACGTAAGATTCAAAGTACGAATCACTTCCGAGGTTACAAATAGACATGCTTGGTGATTGGTTTAAATTCAGAACGAAAGCAGGGATTGGTTCACGCGCGTAATGCAATGTCTGCTATGACAGCTGAGTCATAGCGGCGTGGACGATGTTATGCAATAAGCGGACCGGACCAAGTCAGTAATAAAACAATATTAGTGTACAATGTTTTTTTTTTGGCTCACTTTTTACAATTCATTAAATTCTTTGTCCCACGAAATATAATTAATTTATTAAGTTTTTGTCCAGAAGACATTAAAAGAGAATCTTTCTTCGCAATGTAGTGAAGACGGATTCTGAGAAATTTAAAACGGAATGTCCTCCTGTCAGCCTGTGAATTTAGAGCTGAGGTTCAAGTTCAGTAAATTATTTTTATATATTGCCATAAACTGTCAAGCGTTTGGGTTATTGTTGCAACGGCCGTGGTTGCGGATCACTCCAAAAACAACTCAATATGATCTTGGCTTAATATGGTTAAATAAATTTATATATTTGTAACTCTACTAGCCGTGCAAAAATTAATTTAAAACTTGAAATACATATGTCAGTTTTGGACTGAGTTTTGGTCACTGGTTTCAAAGAGTTAGTATATACTGTTACTCTTTGTCCATTTACTGTTCGAGTTTTTTTTGACTGCACATTGATTTAGAGACCTTTAATATATTTTTCGCTTTGATCCAAAACGTCATGTAGTTTTTCTTTTTGTACCACTGAAAAAGGGTGTTTAAACCCGTATCGGTCGGTCTTGAATTTAGTATGTCGAAAAGGTTGTTAAACGTTTCTAAAAAGCTAACAGTTGCATCTGTTTCTTGAAAATCAGGCATGTTTAACTGTTGCGAACCAAACTTAATCGCATCAGCTACACTTTGACTTAAGGTTTGAATCGCTAGTTTCACGTTCATGATATTATTTCGGAAGTATAGATGCCGATTTGACAATTTATTCCCAAATTGCAATCCAACGATATCTTGAACATTTTTCAGTTTCTGCAAATGTGCCCACTCAATTTTTTTTCTTGTTATTATCTACGAGTGTCTTTTTCCTCTAATGTGTTACGCACAAGTTTCACCATATGAAATGGATCTAATACTACAACTACTGGGTCTCCGGTAGATGGGTGGTCAAAAAAACGATTTAGAATTGTTTGTGTCTTCAAAATTGCAACCCAACATCTTAGCCGTAGCGATGTTAGATGCACAGCCATCAAAGATCAAAGTAACTTTTGACTTTTTCCTTTTAAGGGCTAAAACTATATCGTCCGAAAAATCATTCAATGCAGTATTTTCTGTGGTATCGCCAAATCCATTTTTCTTCAATTGGGATAAAATATTTTAAGTGAAATATTCTTCATAGTTAATCTTTTATTTGGGCGTTGTAGATTTCAGGTCTGTGATAGTCCTTATACTGCCAAAATAGATTTTTCTTAGTTTTTGCTTTAAAATGTGTGTTTTAGGAGTATTCAGAGCAGATTCAATATCTGACGATGGTATATTTATCGGCGTAACGGAAGATCCTCTTTCTTCAAAACTAAAGACTTCGGTTGAAATAAGATTATTTTTAATTTTGTTTTTCTTGGTTCTTTTTCTTGGTTGGTAAGGTTATTTTCAGGAGAATAATATCAACACTGAATGTAATGACGGTGTTGTTTTCAGGTGAATAATATCAACACTGAATGTAATGATAACCTTATTGAAGATCAGTTTCAAATCTATGAAAGACTGTCTCTAATTGAAATAGATACACATATACAGCTAAAATAAAAAATCCTATCAAACCTAAATATTAAGTGCAAAAAATAATAGTGAAATCTTACAAGTTTTTGTGCCTTATTCCTTGAGGGTTTGCATTATTTGTTTTTTTGAGCAACTCAGGTAAATCAAATACTTCAAAATTTCCAGAAGGTGAATTTTCATTAGCCTGAAAAATTAAACGTGCTTTAATTCGATCAAACTATGAACTGTTTTTTTAATGCCATTGTTATTCCCATGAGTCGAAAAAGCCGAACCTATATTACATACCAACTGTAATCATTCATTATTGTTTATTTGCTCATTTTGTTTAGTATTCTCCTAAATATGTTGACGTTTCTTAGGTATGAATCATCTGCGTGAAAATAATAACAGCTTAATTTCAAAATTTCATCGAGTAGAAATTAAACTTTAGTGCAAAAATTTACTGACTTCATTTTGCATAGTATTGACCATCGTGGTTTGATAATGTATTTGAACGTCTTTGAATATAATTATAATTTTGCAACTACTACTAGTGAAAAGTGATCCCAGCAGCCCGATTCCATAACTTGGCTACAATCGGATTATCACTTTTTTCATAGTAAATTCGACTCTATCGCAAGGCATTAGTGGCTGCGATACTGAGAATTCGATTGAAGCCAAGTTATGGAATCGGGCTGCTGGACATTTTAATCTTGTATGGCTCCTGCACCACTTCACAACACATGCTGGCATGATGATTCACAGCTGTAGTTCACAATGATAAAATTAAAACGTACGCGAAGATATGACGTGTGCTCGCTTGCATGAAAAATGTACGACTGATGACGCGCTGGACACGACTTTTAAGCCCCACCTACTTGGGCACGACTTTTGTTGGGTCATTTTATTAACGCTGTTATGTTTCCTCACTTATTACTTATTCGTAGCTTTTTTTCATAGCAATTTCGACTCTATCGCAAGGCATTAGTGTTATCGATACTGACAATCCGATTGAAGCTAAGTTATGTGGTCGGGCCTCAGCAGCCCGATTACAGAACTTGGTTACAATCGGATTATCACTTTTTTCATAGCAATTTCGACTCTATCGCAAGGCATTAGTGGTTGCGATATTAAAAATTCGATTGAAGCCAAGTTATGTGGTCGGCGGCCCGATTACATAACTTGGTTACAATCGGATTGTCAGTATCGATGTCACTAATGCCTTGCGATAGAGTCGAAAGTGCTATGAAAAAAGTGATAATCCGATTGTAACCAAGTTCTGTAATCGGGCTGCGGGCCGCAGTTGTACGTAAGTACATATAACTTCCTTGTTCCCATCATATACTTCCCATAGTTGCCAGCATCGAAAATATTTAGATGAATTATTTATCTGAATTAATAAAGATTAATCGTTACAAATTTACAAACGACAAAGTAAAAGTATGTCAAAAAAACATCAAGAGCATTGGTGCTATACTTTCTAATTTTGCAAGAAGAACACAGGATGTTTTTTTCGCGAGAAAAAGTAGTCCGCGCAGACGAAGTCGCGGGCGGGGAAGCTAGTATTTTATAATATGAGCGGTTTTCCAATTATCATTTTTGCATTATTTATCTCACGCTAGATGGTGTTGGCGACAGTTTTGGTAACAGTACTGTAGTTTGGTATGACCA
Source organism: Alsophila aescularia (assembly GCA_946251855.1). Lineage (NCBI taxonomy): Eukaryota > Metazoa > Arthropoda > Insecta > Lepidoptera > Geometridae > Alsophila > Alsophila aescularia. Next base: position 54,627,205 of record OX276377.1, on the reverse strand, counting down.
AGGAAGTTCTATAAGTACTTCCTTGGGTATGACCAAAGATTTTGAATTACGCGTTCCCTTGTTTATGGCAAGTTGTGTGTCAGTTTTGTAACAAATTCATTACTTAGAGTATTTATTGGTAGTATTTTCTACCTTCCTGATATTCTATATTATAAATTACAGATAATGATACAAAGAAAATGGACCGTTTTATTTACATATAATTTATCTGCTTTTTATAGGGATAAATAAAATCTGAATTATGTAAAAACTGCCTGTCATCATAGAAAAAACAACAAATAACAAATTTCACTACACAAATAACTTGACGTTCGTTTGATTCGCTCGTAGTTTGTATATTTTTATGGTAAAACGCTATTTTACCTGCTTTCGATTACTACGTTCAGTTGAGTAAATACCAAAAGTTACGCGAGCGCCATCTCTTGACGATGAAAGAACTAAACTGACAATGCCTAATGGAAAACTGCTCATTCAATAATCTCAATATCTATGGATTGGCTTTACCTTACTTTCATTCATGCAGTTGTCTATGTCAAAATCAATAGGTACAAACCATAGAGTAACAGACATTTCTTACTGTCGTTGGTACAAACCAAGGAAGTCATATCTACTTACGTACAACGTACATAAAACTTCATTGCATTGGTACAAACTACAGCTAGAGCCCGTGACCAAAGAGTATACAAATACTACGTAAGAAGAGGCGGGGGTTCCATAGTAAAATCAAAATTAATCAAATGGATTTCCCGCGCAGATTTTTCCGTTCGGGCCCTCTTGGATTTTGCTCTGTTGTGTTGATCGTTATACTTTTGTATTCCCATTCTGTAAGCTATGTTGGTGACTATCATTCTTCTTTCATTTTCAATTTTTGAGCATGTAGCATTTCAGTTGGCACATAAATAAGTCCTCTACTCCCATAGCTTCGTTCGTTTTTTACCCATCGTCTGCACCTGAAAAAAAAACCTATTGCCGCTTTACCTTACTGCTCCGCTCGTAGTTTACCAGTTATAATACTTTGGATTTAAAAAATATGCACAAAAATTGCCTGTGTCCATGTGGAATAGTGTCAATTTGTATCAGGGAAATAATTTTTGAAATCAGTTAAGTAATTTTTGAGATTATCCATTATACACAAACAAAGAAGAAAACAAAAAAAAAACAAATATTTTCTCACTATAATACTAGTATGGATTAATATCACCTCAGGCTGAACTCACTAAGATGAAATTCGCTGAATATTAAGAAATATACATTCATACACACAAACTTTCGCAATAACAATATTTAATAGATTAGATTACGTCTGTTCATCTTTTTGCCAAGTCATATAAATTGAAAAAACAAGTAGATCATCAAAGTCCAAGAAAAACATAAGACTACCCTGCAAAAATAGAATAATACTTTTTTGCCTAAGTTGAATAATATTTTTTTGCGTAAGGATCTAACGATACCAAATCTGTTCAGGCATTTAGAAGTATGGTAGAACAAACTCACATAAATGCATACATACATGAACCTTAAAAACATTACGCTCTCTTTTTTTAGGCAGCCTTGTAAAAAAAACAATATCGATAATAAAATACAGGCAGCACTATTATTTTGGCGAAATATTTTCCTCATAATATAAAATGAATATATTTAATAGGTAATCGTTATTTCAAAGGGCTTATAGCCAAACTAGGTACTTACCTTTCTTCATTTATAGGAAATTTTGCCATAAAAGCCGTCTTTCATTGTTAATGCAGACGGACCTGATATCACATACTACACATCTTTTGTAAAACATCAACTAGGTGCACAAAATTAGGACGAAAATTACAATATTAATGATATCTATGAATTAACATCAATTAACTTTTTTTTGCAATATTTTATGCTATTTTAAGCCATTTTAAATATTATTTTTGTCTTATACCAAAAACATATTTGAATCTTAGCGAAGTCAAACGTCAAATTCTATAGAAAAAAGAGAAAGATGCCTAGAACTATGACAAAAATGAGATAAAAAATTACACTTTGTATTTTTGCTCAACGGTAATAGAGTTTTTGTTTCAAGGCTACTTTCGCCAGACTGCCCGTGACGATCAGACTTCGTTATTTTATAAAACCTGAAATTTTGGTGCCGGACCCGTGTTTTCTCGTGTTTCTGATTTCCGCCCTTGGGGAGACATCGGGTTTTTTTTTATCCTGTTGTCTCCCCCAGGCCGGGGAGATTCTCTGGTATGTCCCTAGTACACACCAGACGAAAAAAACGATCCCCGACTAGTCTGGATCACGGTGGCATTGAAAGATAACAGGTAGCAAAACTGTATAAAATTGCACCTCAATTCGTTAAAATATAAAGCTCAGTTTTTATATATTTTGTTTGGATTGATATTAGAAATCACGTCGTCATTGTCAGATTTGTCATTGTCAGACACAGTACAGTGGCAACTCCCTGTCAGACATCCTTAACTTATAATACATTTTAACTGAACTTATTTGTATAAGCTGAATTTTATTATGTTATTTGAGGAACTATCAAAAGATGTTTTCTCAGTAATTAGACAGTTTCGATGGTTCTTACTCCTTGACACATTAAAAACTTTCACACAGAGAAACTTTCAGGTTATATTTTTATGATTTTTTAAAGCAGTTAACGCCTGCTTAGCTTAAATATATATGATAATTTTCTAATCACGGGTCACGGACGAGATTTCCATTTTTCCATTTTGCCATTAGAAAATTATTATATAACTTTCAGGTTTAAAAAATAACGAAGGTCTCAACGTCGCGGGCTCTTGGACTATAACGGTATTACGTTTGTACTAGCTGTCACAGCTGTGATTGTCAACGAAAAAAAGTTTTGTTTTCGTTACATGTTACAATTTTACGAAGCCTGATAGTATTTATCGCTTTTTATCTGAATAACTTACTATTATGCCGAAGATAAAGTGGGATTTCCGTGACGTCTCTATTGGACTACAAATGTTACGGGATTTTTTGCTTGGTAGGAAGCATACTTTACACTGTCGTTTTCCACCTTTAATCGCTCCTAGGACTATCCCGACACCTGATATTCCTCGTGGGCCGGAGTACAAGTATTCAAACCAGTGGTACTATATGAGGAGTGCAGCAGATTCTGTAAAGCCACCAGTGGTAGCCCCTGTTGCTGAAGGTCCACCTGTCGATCAGGATCCAAAAATAAAAGCCCAGCCTGGAGGAGTGAGGGCCGACACGGTTAGCATCATCATGTTTTCAACCTTTCACTGTATTTAGTAGGTTTAATAGGTACCTACTACGTAGGTAGGTACACCATTTACAAGCGCCTGATAAAAAAGAGATTGCATAAGTTGTTAAAGTTTTGCTATGATTTATTTTATCAGGATTAAACGTGTGATAATTTGGTCCCAAACGTAAATTTGTGAGTAAAATGTTAGTAGTATGTAACGCCAAACAGTAAAATAGTTAATAGAATATCCAACCTTACATACTTGACCGATGATCCGTTCCGTTAGAGCGTCGAGCGTAATTGTACCGCTCCAGTACGTTGACGCATCTTCAGTCAGATGTGAATTGACCCTTAAACGCTCTCTCACCCACACCTCAGGAAATCCGAGGCGGAGAGAATAACCAGCTATCTGGCAGAGCGCTTTGCTGATGGATATCCGCTATGTTTTTCTGTGTAATGTTGTGTGTTGTCATAAATAAATGTATTTTCTTCTTCCTCTTCTTCTATCCGCCATCCGGACAAATCACCATCCTTCGTTCGCATCTCTAATATTTACCATACATTTCAAAGTGAAACGCATCAATGAACAGATAGCTTCAATTATGAACATAATCCTTCACTTCCTCTGGATTTCCAGCTTATCTTCGCCGGCGCTCCAACACCTGGGCTGCCGTGGTGGTGGGACGGGCATTGCTACTATGAAGTCAAGCCTGATCCTCCGTGCCCACCGCCTCCGTGTCAGCCGACGCCATCTTGTCCACCATAGTAACATTCCTCAACCCGGGTTTATTCTATTTATTATGTGCCCGAGGGCTGACTTCGGTCTGGCCACAGAATAAATAATAGTACTTGCAAGCTCTGGCTGAGATGCCAGTAAACGTAATTCAATTGGGCTGAGTGAACTATGTGTCTGATAAAGTATGTTGCAGTTTTGGGTTTAGGATTAGAATTAAATATTTATTTTGAATATTCGTTGTTTTATTAAGATTCAAAATAGTTTTTGGTAGGAAGGTACCTACTGTTCGTCATTAGTTCATAAATAGGTAGAAGCCGAGAAAAAGTGTTCTGCACGTGCAATATGTAAGAGGCAAATTGCCCAGTGCAAACTACGCATTATAATTATAATTATTATGACAGCGTAGAGCCTCGACCAACGACTACTAACTTAACAGTAACCTCTAGTGCCTGATAAAACACAATTTAAGGTCTTAAACATTGCTAAGTTATTTTAATAGGCGCTGGAATTAGAGTAAGACTATTAATTGAATTAACTAGGGTTTATACGTATTCGTTTTTTAAATTTTTCAATACCTTAAAGTTATAAGCACCTTAACTGGTGGTTTTTGAGGCTCTCGCTAGATTGGGTCAGATGCAGAAGGCACGGCGGTTCTTTGACACGGCGCGTAGGTATAATCACGAGGTTCCTCAGTCTGCAGCCCTAGCCACCGGTAGTAATGCTCCGCTGCCGGTGGTACCCAAGGTTTAGTTTTTTTAATAGTATTTTCGTATATATTGTTTTTATAAATAAATACATAGTAAAAAAACGTAAACCTAAGATGAAAAATAAGTAAAGTGAATAATAATAATAATATTAAATATTTATTCTCCAAAAAACAGGTATCTTACTGCTAAATGTATGCTATGTACAAGCATAATACATAATATATACATATAGTCACAGGACTATAATAATATATGTTATAGGTATGTACTGTAGTACAAGCGTCGACCATGATCGTAGGGTTGCCAGATTTCCTCCTTGTACATTGTATTTCTATGTTTGTTTGTATGTAATGGATAAACTACTTACCTAACCGATATAAAAAAAAAACACCATTAGAAAGTTACATAGGTATCAGCGAGTAACAACCAGATTTTATTTTTCAAAATATTAGGTATCCCTACGAAGATTTCAATAATGTAACCCAAGGTATCGAAGTTTGCCGTGCGCTGCGAAAACTTTGAGTAGGTATACTCAAAGGTTGATACATAAAATAATATACTACATGAGTATGAAGTAGGTACCTACTCATCATTACCTATACCACAGAATAAATAATAGTACAAGCTATACCCACAAAGTTCGCGAGGCCAGAATTATGTCTAACTAATAGAGTTAAGGCACAATAATTTTTTGTTCAATAAACGTTTTGTACAAATAAATATTTAGAGAAACCCTTAGGAAATACGGTAGGTGCGAAGCCGGGGCGAGTCACTAATGATAAGTATATTTTGATCATTTTGTGGAATTATTGCACAACTTAATTCCTCTATCTCCTTTCCATCATAGGATAAGAAGACGTAGGTAGAAGTACGGAAACACGGCATCATAAATGAATGACATTCCTCCGATCCGCACAAAGGCACGTTCGCCGTGTGAGGTCCACCCTCTCATCCTCTGCTGGGATAACTAGCGTAGAGAATTCAGGAAATTGGCTGTAGTGTTTTCCTGTGTACGTATGAGATCAAGGAATAGGTGGGATCTATTATTAAAATCACAAACCAAAACTTAATCTTAAGAACCTAGTAAGGCTTTTATATTGTAGGTACTCGTAAGTAAAAGTGATAGGTATTAATTTACAATCACATTATCATTGACAGCCGTGCTGGGTCGAACCTGTGTTACGTTACGGCTGCCAAAGTCTTTACCCCGAGCAGAGACAAGATATCCAAAAACCGCAAAAACTTTAATATGACTATTATATCAAAAGTAAATAAAACTTCAAACCTTAACAATTAATAATAACAAAAAAGAGGTAGAAGTAAAAAAACAATTGAAACTATGATAAATGCAAAAATTGTGGAGTGATTATTGACCGAGCGAGCGCGAAGCGCGAACGAAGCGTCTCCGTTTCTTGGGCAAAAATGCTTTCGTACGTCCATTCGTATCCATTCGTAGATTTCAGTCCGGCCGGATGTTAGTCCGGATCTCAGTTCTCCTCGACAGGTCGCTTTTCTCAACCGATTAGACGGAAAAAAAACGAACACACAAAAACGACAGGTAAAACGAATTTTTAGAATTTTTTAGTACTCGGAGATTTTTGATTGGGGTCTACAGCTCACAGAGCCACTAGTAAATTTAAGTTTTAGTATTAGATACCGGAATCTGTGAAAGACAAGCACAAATTAAAAAAATATATAACCCCTGACTGCTGAATGAATTTAAATGAAACTTGGTATGATTTCATACTACGAGGTAGGACAAAGGCTACTTTTCATCCCGAAAAATGAAGGGGTTGCCGCAGGATTGGGGTTGAAAGTTATTTCAAAAAACACTTACCACTCTGAAACTACAAGACGGATTTTGATGCAACTTGGCACAGTCATAGTTTATCTGATGCGTTAAAATTGAGGATACTTTTTATCCCGAAAAAATAAAGAGTTCCTGCGGGATAATGACCCAAATTCTGTAAATTAGAGATTCTGTAAATTAAAGAAATTTTGTATTTTTTTTGGGGGCCGTTCTTTATTCAATACTAAAGCCAAAACTGTATTTTTTTAATTTTTGTCTTTCTGTCAGTCTGTCCGACTGTCTGTCTACACCTTGGAAGTGCATCACGCCGAAAATACTCAATGAATTCACTTGAAATTTGGTATGATTTGAGTTCATACTTTGAGGTAGGACATTGGATACTTATTATCCCGAAAAAAATAAGTGTTCCTGCAGGATAGGGATGGAAAATTATTTAAAATAACAGCACACTGAAACTATTGGACGGATGTTGATGCAACTTGGCACAGACATAGTTTATAAGATAGGTGAAAATTATGGATACATTTTATCCCAAAAAAAATAAAGGGTTCCTGTGGGATATGGGTTCAAATTCTGTACATTAAAGATGTAGTTTTTTTTTGTTGTTGATATTTCTCTAAATTCTATTATGAAGCCTAAACTGTATGTTTTTTCATTTTTGTCTGTATGTCTGTCAGTATCTTAGCCGCGAATCACGCCGCCATAACTACTGGACGAATTCAAAAGAAACTTCGTATGATTTGAATTCGTACTACGGGGACATGGATACTTTACATATCGAAAAATTTATGGGTTATTATTTAGGGGTTGAAACTTATTTTAAAGAACACGTGCCACGCTGAAAGTAATGGAAGGGTTTTGATGCAACTTGGCAAAGTCTTAAGTTATATGATGGGTTAAAGATGAGGACTCATTTTATCCCGAATAAGTAAAGGGTTTCTGCGGGATATGGGTCCAAAGTTATGTTAATATTTAAGAAATAAAAAAATATTTTTGGATGGTTCTGTATATTCGATGCTGAAGCCAAACTGTTTTACTTTTTATTTTTGTCTGTCTGTTTGTCCGTATCTTGACGGCGCATCGCACCCAAACTACTAAATGAATTCAAATGAAAAAAATTGTCTTGGGTGCTTAAAAAAGGTATTGAACAAATATTTTTTTGTTAATCGTGTCTTTCTTTCTTTCTGTTTGTTTGTATATTTGTTTGTTCACGCATCACGTAAAAACTACGCGACCGATTGCAATGTGGTTTTCATTGTTAGATAGCTTAGGGTTTGATTTAAATCTGGTGTAATTGGTATCTCAATCCGGTGAGTTAGAAGCCGAGCAATTGATAAAGTATTTTTGACGGCTGAAGAAATTTTGTTCAAGTGTTTGTATATTGGTCCTGGAATAGCACATTATGGTACTTTGAACCTAAATAAAAGAACACGCGTGCGAAGCCGCGGGTACAGCTAGTCTATCTATACTTATAAGAAAGCAATAAGTACGAACAAGTCAGTAAAAAGATAATTAAAAAAATGGTACCCTAGACATAAAAAGTTTAGACTTTTCAGTAGCTGAACAAGAATATAACATTCTTAAAAATTGTGTCTGTCTGTATGTCTGTATGTTTGTTCGCACATCACGTAAAAATTACTGGACCGATCGCGATGCGGTCACTGTTGGATAGCTTAAGGTTTGACTTAAAAACTTACTTGGTATCTCAATCCGATGAGTAGAAGCCTAGCAAACGATAGTAATCTTTTTGGCGGCTGAAGGAGTTTTGATCAATGTTTGTATATTGGTATTTAGGTCTTGGAATAGCACAATATAGGGTACTTTGAACTTAGAGCAATAACCACGCGTGCGAAGCCGCGGGTACAGCTAGTAGAGCAATAAAATGATCCAGGGTACTTAAAATAAGCTACTGAACAAGAATAGAAGATTTTTAATAATCGTATCTGTCTGTTTGTTTGTTTGTTAGCTTGTTTGTCTGTATGTTTGTTCGCGAATCACGTAAAACTAATGGACCGATAGCGATGCGGTTTTCACTGTTGGATAGCTTAGGGTTTGACTTAAAAAGCGGGGTACTTGGTATCTTAATCCAATGATTACATGATTAGCCAAGCAATCGATAAAAAACTTTTTGACGGCTTAAGGAATTTTAATCAAATGTTGGTATACTACGAACCAAACTTAATGGCAGATGTGAAGTGCGCTGCTAGCGCGGCATTGCACATCCCCTCACCCCTCCAACGCCCACGCATACCTAATATTTGCTATTGCGCAGCGCTCCGCGCCAACTTCACAGCCGCTATTAAGTTTGGTTCGTAGTATACCTATATTGGTATTTTGGGTCTTGGAATAGCATTCCAAGCGTGCGAAAACGCGGGCACAGCTAGTTGCTAATAAATTCTGATCACATAAATAATTATCGCCACGATTTGTATTCAGGACCGCCGGCCTCTCAAGGTTAACGCCGCAGAATAGGACTCAAGTAGTTAGAACCTAGGTACAATAAGTGTACCTAGCTAGCTAGATTAGGTCACTAATTGTCACAGGTCACGTCGATGTCCCCTAGCGGTCTATTTAGTACGATAGAACGCTAGGGGAATTAGAGTAGGGTTAGCAATTCTACGCTAATTATTATTTAAGCACAGGATGTTATTACTCTGTCCAATGCACTGGCAGCTACCAAAATGTAACAGCGCTCTGGTCGCAGTAAAATATCCTGGTCCATTTAACTATTCCAAAGAAGTATTAACTGTTCATACTTATTGCGACAAGGTACCCTACTTACAACTAGTAATGTTCACGTTATTTTTGTAATTCCATTGTAGGCGTACGATATGTTAGTAAGTGGTAATTTTCAATTACTTAGGATGGCTGTGTGATAAACTGGTCAACGTCAACGAGATGGCGAGACATTTTAATTTTTGTTTGTGCTCCATAGATCTAATTAAATGTCGCTAGATAAGGTACCAGCTCCTCATAGGCGTGAACCGCATTAATTAAGTGCAACGTACACAATTGGCCATTTTACACGATTGCCCATAAAAGGAGTTTTTTTTTTCTTTTAGAAAATTATTATACATAAAAGGAGTGTAATGTTTTCAGGATTCATGAATGTTTGTTTGTGTATGTATGTGAGTTTCTTTATACCACCGTAACTTTCTAGATCTATGATGACGCTACTTTAAATATGTATTGACCGAGAGAGCACGAAGCGCGAGCGAAGCATCTCTGTTTCGTTCAGCTTGGGCAAACATTCTTTCGTATGTCCGGATGTCTTTCCGGCTGTTCTCCTCTACAGATCGCATTACTCAACCGATCTAGACGAACCTTGGTATACAGATTAAGCAAATTTTTAGTTTTTTTTTACTCTTCGGGGATTTTTGATTGGGGGCACTTCCCCCAAGAAAGGGTAAAAAGGAGCTACTGAATAGCTTCGCCTTATTAAATCCGATTTCGATGGTTCTTTATTATTTGAAAGATAGTAACTTTAAATTAGTCTCATAAAAATTTGGTGAAGATCTGATGAGGATCTTCGTTATGATGAGCAGAATACCTCCTCAAAATGCAGTAAATTTCTCACTTTTAGGTTTCTACCAGTGGAATCAGCCCTTTACCTACTAGGTAGGGACTGATGGAACACCTTGGTTATTAATGTTAGTTGTACAATACGGTAACTAGATGGCGCTACTGTGCACCGCTAGATTGCAAAAAAGTTTATACGCGCGAACTCTACAGCTCACAGAGCCACTAGTAGTAGCCATAGACAACTGCATTGTTACTCACGTACTCGTAACAGCGAATCTATCTATCTATCTACCAATCTTAAGGAAGTTCTACGTACTTTTATACGTAAGTACCTACACAGAACTTCCTTGACCTATCTATACTTATAATAAAGCAAATATGAACGAAAGTGTCTGTACGAAGAATATTATTTAAAAATCAAGTCTATGGTACTAAAAATAAGCTACTGTACAAGAATATAACATTTTTTTAAATCGTGTCGGTCCATTTGTTTGTTAGTCTCTGTATGTTTGTTCACGCATCACGTAAAAACAACTGAAACAATTGCGATGAAGTTTTCACTGTTGGAAAGCTTAGGGCTTCAAAAGCTGGTGTACTTGGTATCTCAATCCGATGAGTAGAAGCCGAGCAATCGATAAAAAATATTTTTGACGGAAGAAGGAATTTTGATCAAATGTTGGCATTTTAGGTCTTGGAATAGTACATAGAGTACTTTTAACCTAGACCAAGAGTGCGAAGCGGGTACAGCTAGTACATAATATGATAACAGTTAGGTAGGTACACTATCTATAGAATGTCGCCGCCTAGTACAGATAAGTAGGTTACACTTAGTTCTACCACAGAATATAGAATAGGTTCTACTTCTAGACTTGTGATAGGTTCCTACTCATCTACCAACCTACCTACTTAGTTAATTTCTAGTCTAGAAACTAATGTCCTTAGTCACGCAAAGGCTAGCAAGATAGAAACAAAATATTAAAATCTAGATTGCTACTTATACAGGCTGTCCGGTAAGAAATTGATAACCCTGCAGGTACTTGTCGGAGGCGTTACGGCAAATTAGGAATTTAAAAAAAAACCGCAGCTGTCTATTTTTTTGATACTTTCTTAATTTGTTACCCTCGTTCACTTTATTGGGTACTACGGCCTTGTACTATTATTTATTCTGTGCTACGGCTTCAAATTTATTTATAACCAATTGATTTTCTGTAGGAATAACCGTGAATGTTTGGCCTCGCCATCGCGCATTATTTATTTAAGTCTTCAATCTGTGCGTCCTACCTGTCATGACCTACGGAGCCGAAACGTGGACAAACAAACTCACAAACTCACGGTCAAACTAATCCATAAATTTAAGAGAGTCCATTTATGGAGAGAGCTAAGCTTGGATTTTCTCGGAAGGACAACATTCATAATGAATACTAGCTGTACCCGCGGCTTCGCACGCGTGGCCATTTCTCTAGAAGAAAAGAAGTCTATTACCATTCCAAGACCTAAAATACCAATATACGAGTACCAACATTTAAATTAAATTCCTTCAGCCGTCATTAAGTTTTTATCGATTGCTCGGCTTCTTCTCATCGGATTGAGATAATAAGTCCACCAGTTTTTAAGTCAAACCCTAAGCTATCCAACAGTGAAAACCGCATCGCCGCATCTTCCTTTTACAGGTTTTTTGGTACTTGCTTTATTATAAGTATAGATGCCCTTCACTTTTGAGCAGAATTATAAAAATATGTGTTTTATTACATTATTTTAATCATGCCTATAAAACAGTACCGTGACATACCTAGTGACTGACTGACTGACAGACAACAACCAGCCTAAACCATTGGACCTAGGTATTTGAAAATTCGAGGAATATTCCTTGAGTATCCTAGAAGTGAACTACGGAAGTAACTATAAACCATAAAACATGAATACCAACTCCAAATAAAATACCCCTATCCTGCGGGGACCCATTAATTTATCGGTAAGAAAAGTATCCAATGTCCCTACCTCGTAGTATAAACTCAAATCATGCATTTTTTTTTGGATGCTTTTCTATTTTTCTTACTGATGACAAAACTGTTTTTTTTCTTCATTTTTGTGTATTATCTGTCTGTCTGTATCTTGGACGGGCATCACGGCGAAACTACTGAATGAATTCAAATGAAACTTAGTATGATTTGAGTTCATACCACGAGGTAGGACATAGGATACTTTTGTTTGAAGGGTTTCCGCAGGATAGGCGTTGAAAGTTATTTAAAAGAACACGTATCACGCTGAAACTACAGGACGGATTTTGTTGCAACTTGGCACAGTCATAGTTTATATAATGGTTAAAAATTGAGGATAATTTTTATCCCGAAAAAATATGAGTTCCTGCGGGATAATGTCCCAAATTCTATAAATTGAAGATATTGTGTTTTTTTTGTAGGCCGTTTTATATTCAATACTACAGCCAAAACTCCAATAATGTAATGTAATTTTTGTCCGTCTGTCTGTCTGTCCGTCTGTCTGTCTGTACCTTGGCAGTGCAACACGCCGAAAATACTCATTGAATTCAAATGAAATTTGCTATGATTTGAGTTCATACTTCGAGGTAGGACATTGGATACTTTTCATCCCGAAAAATTAAAGAGTTCCTGCAGGATAGGGGTGGAAAATTATTTAAAAGAACATGTAGTACGCTGAAACTATTGGACGGATGTTGATGGAACTTGGCACAGACATAGTTTATAAGATGGGTGAAAACTATGGATACTTTTAGTTCCGAAAAAATAAAGGGTTCCTGCGGGATATGGGTCCAAATTCTGTACATTAAAGATTTTGTGTTTTTTTTTTGGAGGTTACTCTATATTCGATAATAAAGTCTAAACTGTATGTTTTTCAATTCTGTCTGTATATCTGTCTGTCTGTATCTTGGCCACGCATCATACCGCCGGAACTACTGGATGAATTCAAATGAAACTTAGTACGATTTGAGTCCATACTACGAGGTAGGACATAGGATACTTTACATCCCGAAAAATTAATGGGTTCTCGCAGGATAGGGGTTGAAACTTATTTAAAAGAACACGTACCACTCTGAAACTAATGGACGGGTTTTGTTGTAACTTGGCACCGTTTTAAATTATATGATGGGTTAAAATTGAGGATACGTTTCGTCCCAAAAAATTAGAGGGTTCCTGCAGGATAGGGGTGGAAAATTATTTAAAAGAACACGTAGCATGCTGAAACTATTGGACGGTTGTTGATGCAACTTGGCACACACATATTTTATAAGATGGGTGAAAATTATGGATACATTTTTTCCCGAAAAAATAAAGGGTTTTCCTGCGGGATATGGGTCCAAATTCTGTACATTAAAGATAATGTAAAAAATATTTTAGTAGTTTACTCTTTGTTCGATAATGAAGCCTAAACTGTATGTTTTTTCATTTTTGTCTGTATGTCTGTCTGTCTGTATCTTGGACGGTCATATATCAAAGAATAATAAAGCAATAGGTATAAAAAAGCCTGTAAAAAGAAGGTTAATAAAAAAATGCTCTTGGGTGGTTAAAAAGGGTATTGAAAACCTATTTTTTTTAATCCTGTCGTTCTGTCTATTTGTCTGTATGTTTGTTTGTTCACGCATCACTTTAAAACTATTGGACCGATTGCGATGCGGTTTTCATTGTTAGATAGCTTACTGTTTTATTTAAAAACTGGTGTAATTGGTATCTCAATCTGATGAGTTAGAAGCCGAGCAATTGATAAAAGTATTTTTGACGGCTAAAGAAAATTTGATCAAATGTTGGTATATTGGTCCTGGAATTATGGTAGGTACTTAGAACCTAAAGAAAAGACCACGCGTGCGTGTAAAGCTAGTATTATAATAAAATTAAACAAATATAAATAAAAATAATAATATATATATATATATATATATATATATAGATTATGTGTTGGAATCTATATATATATATATATATATATATATATAGATTCCAACACATAGACACCATATACATATATATTAGTGGAAGATGTTCACCATGTGTTGACGGTGTGTGTTCGGAACGAGGCCCAGCGACAGGACATGAGACTTGTATTCGATAATAAAACTAATGTTGGCATATGTAACGGCATCTTGGCTTCCCCGCTATCGGATGAAGCCAAGATGTTGGTTAAACTTTATTTGAGTATTATATGAGTCCGTAACCGTACTCACTAACTGTTACCTAGACATTAAGTTACAATAAGGTGATTCTACTTACGGGGGTGACATGGTCACTGCGTGACAAAACTCCCTTCTAAATAAAGATATAAAAGAAAAAAAAAAAAAAAAAAAATTTGTTTAATTTTATTATAATAAAACAAATTTTACCCGCACGCGTGGTCTTTTCTATAAAATTCAAGGAGATTCTAGTTTCAATGACTAAGAAAGATAAAAACTAGCTAGTTTTTTAAATTTTGCAGTGACGGAGCCTGTCTGATGTTGATTGGGAGTGCATTCCAGAGACGAACAGCTTCTGCGGAAAACGACCAGTCATAGAACATAGTTATATGTTTGTTTGTTTGTCGTATGAGGTAGTGCTGGCCTCTGATGTCAGAGTTTGTCAAGCCACCCGTGGGCCTTTGGCATGGCTTAACGACTGAATAGGCACTTTCAACTGAAGATTTTCTGATGACTTATGGGAACGAAGATGGGAAAAATGAAGAAACTCAAATTGATACTTCAAATATACTTGAGTTAAGTTTAGTCTATTTAATACCCTTTTAAATAAATATATGAATTTTAAAGTATCTAAAAGCGAATTTTATTTCTTTTTCTCATAGAGGGGGAAAGTAGATGAAAAGTAGAATGTATCACGCGGACGCAAAATTATTTTTCCTCAGCGACGTTTATTAAATCCCTCGCAACTTCAGGATTCTACTTAAGACTTACCTAAATAGAATCCTGAATTACTTCCTCGCTTCGCTCGGGATTCTACTCTAGAATCCTTCACTTTGCTCTGGATTCAAAATAGCGCCCTATAGGTACAATCTTCTATTAAGCCCTCGTGTTTTCTTAGCAGTATTTAAATATTTGGTTACTTAAAATATCATTGTTTAATTTCCTCGCAATCGAAGAGAAAAGCCGAGTGTACTCGTTTATAAAACAAAACATGTTATCCTCGACTTCAATATTTACATTTACCCTCGCCGGATAAAATATCACGGATAAAATAGCTTAATTTTATGCACCTGAATAATCTAATGACGATAATGTTTCTACTATGACAATGTGCAAAATTTTGTTTACAAGCGCCATTGTTGCCCTCTCCGACCAGAAGTTGGATGCGTTGTCGTAGTTATCCCTCTACATAAATAATTATAATTTCAACACAATTGAATAAAACATTCTTCATTCGCCAAAATTGAATTTCCAAGCTACAGCCGAATTCATAAATTCATATTTTGCCTTCAATTAAGTAATTAATTATGTTTTCCTTTGGGGCTCTATTTTAATTAAGGAGTTTCAGTGGCTGAATACACTCCTGTGAATTTTGTGGTGCTTTGATCGTTCTCCCACGAAAGGTTAAAATGGAAAATGAAACCTTGAGTTTTAATTTTTATAATTGGAGGTCGGTCAAGTGCGTGTCGGACACGCTTAGACTTAGGGATCTGTACTTCTCTAGCTTTGCCAATAACAAGGACCAACAATGCAACCGCATTGCAATAGGTCCAGTACGTAGTTTTTAAGTGATGTGAGTAGAATATATGCATTTAGATCAATTATTGATCTTCTATTAGGGTAGGAACATTAAGATTAAGATGTAATAGATATACATGATTTGTGCTTATACCTAGCCCTTTAGATGTAGTTTACTTTCTGTTATTACATGTTTTGTTTTATTTTACCGTTGTTATTTGTTTAGTTTTAAGCCTTTAATGTTTATTCTGTCAAAAAAAGCCTTATTTTTTAATATCCAATATAATGTACATATAGGTTACCTGCCTAGCTAGCTAAACCCTCTCATGTTTAGCGACCATTTTATGAATAAAAATCAATAACTTTGATGTAAACATCACTCTTTTTAGATGGTTGATACTTTGCGGAAATACCTTAGAGTATATATTACTAAAGTATAGTAATATGAAATCCATATTTAAAACTACCTATGCCCGCGGTTTCGAACGCGTGGTTATTTCTCTGGGTTAAAAGTACTCCATGTGCTATTCCAAGACCTAAACTACCAACATACCAACATTTTCAATTCAAAATTCCTTCAGACGTCAAAGTTTTTTATCGATTGCTCAGCTACTACTCATCGGATTTAGATACCAAGTAGGTTAGGTACACCAATTTTTAAGTCAAACCCTAAGTAGGTACACCAATTTTTAAGTCAAACCCTAAGTAGGTACACCAGTTTTTAAGTCAAACCCTAAGTAGGTACACCAGTTTTTAAGTCAAACCCTAAGCTATCCAACAGTGAAAACCAAAAGAACCAACATACAGACACGATTTTTAAAATCGTTATATTTTTATTTAGTTGCTTATTTTAAGTACCTTAGACTATATTTTTTTATTATTTTCCTTTTTCAGACTTTTACGTACTTAAATATTGTTTAATTATAAGTATAGATAGATATATGAAGAAAACTATGTTGCTTACTTCCGCCAAAGTTTGTTGCTCCCCTACACTTTAGAGGAGCCATTACGTCACGTGACATAATATGGTCATATCATGGTAATTATGGCGAATACGTAGTGCCTTCCAGTGCATCTCATTTAAAACGGAGTTCGTTGTTCACTCGAAGGTATTTACATAAGGTAATTTCTACTTACCTAACCCTTATTCGACAGAGCAAGCTGAAATCAAGCTCATTCTTACTGCAGACCTTCAGTCATAGAGTAGGTACAAGACCTGTGTATCATATTCCGAGCCGGTTAGTATAAGCATGCCGACCGGTTTGTCGAACGTGGTGACTGACTGTGAAGTTTGAATCACGGGTTCGAATCCCGCAAGGGACAAATGGTGTGACGAGTACAAATATTTGTTTTCCGAGTCTTGGGTGTATATATTCGTATTTATGTAGGTTTCTCATACACACCCATACAGTAAAAGGTAGATAATTGGTATGATTGTCCTGATTATCACAAAGTAGTACTAGTATTAGAATTTAATTTTCTTCTCAGTAAAAGACATTGGTTTGGCATACCTAATCCAAAGCGCTGGTCGTTGATCACATGCTGTTCCATGTTAGGTAATGTATACCGTTCATATGGACTATATATGTACTGTGGTAAGTAGGTTCTTGACTTGAGCGATCAGCGTTATAAGTGATAGCAAATCTGCACATAGGTTATTCACACCTTGGTCTAGTTACCTACCGAATAAACTAGTGGCTCTGTGAGCTGTAGACCTCGCGAGCACAAACTTTTTTGCAAACAATCTAGCGGTGCACAGTAGCGCCATCTAGTTACCTTATTGTAAAACTAACATTGTAACCAAGGTGCTCCATCAACCCCGTTATTATTTATTCTGTGCCCCTACCTAGTGGGTAAAGGGCTGATTCCAATGGAAAAAACTTAGAAGTGAGCAATATACTGCATTTTGAGGAGTTATTCTGCTCATCACGCCGACGATCCTCATCAGATCTTCCACAAATTTTTAAGAGAACAACTTAAAGTTTTCAAATAAAAAAAACAACTTTTTTTTTGTTAAACCCCTTTTGTTAAAACCTACCAAGTTTCGTCAAGATCGGTTGAGAAATGCAACCTGTAGAGGAGAACAGCCGGACATTCAGACATCAACCGGACTTACGACAGCATTTTTGCCCAAGCTGAAACGGATACGCTTCGCTCGCGCTTCGCCCTCGCTCGGTCAATAATAGTCTACTGTACTTACTATAGGCCCTCTAACCTCTAAGCGAGCATCGAAATGTCTGCTGTCCGATCAAAAGTAGTAAGTAAGTACCATTATTTATTCTGTGTCAAAAGGAACACTTACGTTCGGCCGAGACAACACTCTTCAGTAATATGGAACAACTACTGAAGAGTGATAACAAATTATAAGTTCCGTATATAATTTCTTCAGTACGTAGGTCACAGTGTTGACAATCCTACCCTAAAACCAGTGGGTAAACACCTGAATGACTATTTCAATTACCACAGCAAACAAAAGCACCAATCTCCATCAGAAACGCTCGACGTTATTACCCAACGAGGTGCTCCTGTTTACACAGCCAGTTTATTGTTTTGTAAATAAAGTGTGTTTACGAGAACGGCGAGTTTATACTCCAGTTTGAGACCCATTTGCAATGGTAATGTAACCAGTGGCAGTGTGGATTTATGTCGGTCAATCGTAGTCGGTGATGACGTAGTGCTGTAGGTACTTACCTACCTACCTATATTCAGCTTATTGTTATGGAATAGGGAGTAGTTTACATGGTTTACTTATACCTTAATTCTAATCGCTTTAAAATTTATTTCTACCCTCAGTCTTTCCGTTTTTCTATTAGTAGGTACAAACCTACCTATTTTTTACCCTACCTACCCTTTATGTGGTCTATTCGGATCTGATACCCCAAACAGATCCATCACAGTTTATTATCAAAATAAATTTCCGGTCTGATCAACCACATTATTTCTATTCCGATCGGATCCACCGTGGTAGCTTTTAGATAGTAAGGATAAAAAAAAACTATTAAAGACAAAATCACTCTTCATTTTAATCCAATCATAACCAAATCCATAGTAGTTTGCAAACAGACGAATGTTTATAAACAGTTTTCTCAAACATAGTAGTTTGTAAACGACATATGTTTATAAACAGTTTTCATGTTTAACCTAACTAACCTACCTAGTTTTTTAGGCGCAATTCTATCAAACATAATATTTTTTGTCTGTTTGCAAACTACTACCTTTCATAGAATTGCGCCTTAAAAAACTAGGACATGAACATTGTTCATAAACAAATGTCTGTTACTTAATTTATTGAATTAAACCATTTTTATTCAAACAGTTCCAAAGAGCGCTAAAAATTAGAGGGGATCCGACCAGAATAGGAATTTAATTAAATATTTAAATTTTGAAACGATCCACTAATAAAGGGATCAGACCGAAATAAAAAATAAATATTCAATAAAACTGATGAACCCGTGGAGCTCTTCAGCGGAATAGACCCCTTTAAAGTGCGAAAAATATGTATAGGGTAGGTAGTTATCGCAAGTAAAATTAGTCACCTGACACCACTTTAGTAGGTATTTAGATAACAGAACAATTTCATTACCGTGTCTAAATTGACCGTGAAATTTAGTAGATTGTCC
This sequence comes from Alsophila aescularia, assembly GCA_946251855.1. Classification (NCBI taxonomy): domain Eukaryota; kingdom Metazoa; phylum Arthropoda; class Insecta; order Lepidoptera; family Geometridae; genus Alsophila; species Alsophila aescularia. Next base: position 54,607,940 of record OX276377.1, on the reverse strand, counting down.
AATTTTCCGCCTGAATGCATGTCCAGCTTCCTAACTGCGACGAGAAAATCGGAGAAACCAAGATGCTTATGTGGAAGGTGCGATTCAAGATCGTTGCGATGATAAGCGATTATCTGCGAGAGCGGGCCTGCACCCGTTTGGGCGCATGATCGACCGTCATTCCGAACCTACCCGGCGGCAGTACCTCCGTCGCTCTCGCCACAAGCGCACGCCCTTCGCCGCGGATTCCCAGTCTGTAGGTACAACAATGACTGACACCACCCTCCAAACCCGCACTCACCCAGAATGAACCGTGCGCGTCACGTAAACCACTAAGTTCCGTGCAGACTTTCTTTGTGACCCAAATCAATCTGTGCTGATCATCCAAAATGACACAAGACGAGCTCGCAGACCTTCCAGTGCGCGTAGCAGCTTTCAAAGCCGATCCGGAGAGATACAAAGTAGCCACACAGTTTGTCGACCAGCTCATTCAGCAAGCTAAGAAAGAGGCTGAACATAGACAAAAAGAGAAAGACAGAATTAAATTCGTAAGTATCCATGTATATTTATGCCCGTAAGGAAAACATGGAAATGATAGGGCGGTAAGTGTAATAGAGATGCTGTAGAATGCAACAATCAGCTTCTTCTAGTAGCAACACTGACCATAACTTGGATTTAGACATTAAAGAACACGATTTTAATCAGCTCAGCATGCTTTTCCTAATTTCTATGAAATATAATGCAACAATAGCTATTTTTCATTCACCTTGACGTCATGTTCCTACATATTTTCATAGCATAGTACTTCACAGTATTAAATCAATAACTTTGGTCGCATCGCTACACATAACTTCATAAAAAGGAATATTTAAATACTAGATCTATATCTCAGAATAGATAATAGTACTTCTGTGCCTATGATATTGCATTCTTAAATATAATATACTAGTTACATGTTATATATATTTTTAGTAGTCTCCACTCGAAAAACTATTTGCAATGCCAACTAAATAATTTATTTAAATTTAAAGCATGATATTACGTATGGTTTTATCTGACACGGTCTCTTACTTATCTTTCTTAACTAAACGATTTCCTTTTCAAACTCAAAGAATACTTAGTTTATCTAAATTTGGATTGATTTGATCTTTTTATAATATTTTATGTATATCTCTTTGTTCAGGAGATGTTAATTTTGTCTTGTAAAAGTGCTATTATTTTTGCCTATTTACAATAAAATACTTTGACTTTGATTTCCCTAAATTCTTTGATTTCTTCTAGAATTTACAAGCGTAAAATAAGCGGTTATCATATCTCGTTCAGAGTAGGTGAATAACACGTAACCAAATCAAACACCTAACTGAAATTCATTGTAGATACAGAATACTTACATACATATCGCGTCCCAAAAGAGTATTTTTTTATAAGGCATAGTCAATCGTTTGATCGATTTCACCTGATGGAAAGCGCTGATCTGGTCGAAGGATAGCACGCTTGCCTAGTCATCTATTCACTCTAGACTGAACACAGGGTGTTTACCGGAATGACTGACGAGGGCAGAGCATTCCACTTCTTTGCAGTTCTTATAATTAATGAAGAAGCGTAACTCGTTGTTCTCGTACCATAAAACGGTGGCACTTTGCCTATCATCAAGTCTAGTCGTACGGTGACGGAAAAGTGATGTGGGAATCAGATTGTGCAGTTTTTATGCACACTCTCCATAGGGCAGGGCAATCTGTAGAATACCGACAGGATAAGTACTTCCAAATGTTGCAATTCATGCAAACAGATTGATGTTATCTCCGAAATCCTTATCTTTGTTGATCCACAAAAACGATGATGGAGTTTTGGTGAATCTATATCGTTAGCTATGATATGAGTTATAGTGGACAATAGGCTTATGTTTGTCAGATAAGGGTGTTGAGTTGAGAGGGGAGTCGTATGGTCGATATTGGTTAGTATCTGAGACTTCAGACTACCTACTAACTTGTATTTGAGTACTTAACCTACTTACTCAAAGTTTCGGCAGAGCTGCTCAGTCTTCTGTGAAACTGCCGATTTATTTGGCCTTACTTGAGCAGGTAACCTTAGTGTAAGAGCTCAGGGGGACAATTCTCACGAAGTGATATAAATATCACAATAGATATACATCGAAAAATGTATGAATGTATGGGTCAAAATTCCTTCCGTCAAAATGTGTTTATCAATTGTTCGGCTTCTACTCATCGGCTTCAGATACCACGTAACGAGATACCAGTTTTTAAGTAAAACCTTAAGTTATCCAACAGTGAAAACCGCATCGCAATCGGTCCAGTAGTTTTTACGTGATGCGCGAACAAACATACAAAGAAGCTATAATATTCATAGTCTTCAATTGAAGATAAATAGATAAACAGACAAACAAACAAACAGACAGACACGAATTTAAAAAATGTTATATTCTTGTTCAGTAGCTTATTTTAAGCACCTTAGACCATTTTATTTTTAATTATCTTCTTTGTACAGACTTATTCGTTCTTATAAGATGATTATTCAATAAACATTTATTGTGCACTAGCTGTGACCGAAGGCTTCGCCCGCGTTGTCATTTCGCTGTGCATACATGCTATTCCAGGATCAAAAAATATACCCGCAGTACAATAATACTTTAGAACCAATATATTATAGCCGTCAAATAGTTTTTTTATCAATTGCTCGGCTTCCACACATCGGATTTAGATACCAAATTTACCAGTTGTTAAGTCAAAACCTAAGCCATCCAACAGTGAAAACCGCATCGCAATTGGTCCAGTAATTTTTACGTGATGCGCGAACAGACAAGAAAAGAAACAAAAACATATTAGAACATATTAGACTACATAATTATCCAGTACCTACCTAGGTTGTTTTATGCAACCCAGACCTTATTTAAAATTATCTCCTGTGTACAGACTTTTTGTTACTTACTGCTTTATTATAAGTATAGATAGATATTCCGCGATTCCGCTGCGGAATAAAGGTTCTCGAATGGCGACCACGAACAAGCAAGCGAAGTGTGGGGAGACCCCCACACGATGGACCGACGACATTGCAGCCATCCCAGAAAGTCGGTGGATGGAGGTGGTACAAGATCGCTCTTTGGGGGAGGCCTATGTTCAGCAGTGTATTTCTAAAGGCTGACATGATGATGATGATGAGATAGATATTATTTTAATTATAGATATAATACAATTAACAAGTCAATCAAGACAAAATATATCTAAGTTTAGATGAGAATTGTGAATTTGATATCCATAGTCTTCAATTGAAGAACCAATGAATCCAAATGGGTAGGTTAGGTGCATTACTAAGAAATATCTATTACATACCTCCTTTAAGTAGCTACTATATTGTAATTAATATTGTACAAGCACAAATTAAAAAAAAAAACCCGACCCTACCCCCCACTCCCCCTCTCCCCCTAACCATTAGAACGATCTCGATCCCATAAGCTTTCAGACATAAAAACCGCAAAACCACAATCGGTCGATTCGTTTGGGAGCTACGATCCATATCCACCCTTTTACCCACCCCATTATAGCTAAGAACCATATCGTTTACCTTAGCATTCAATCATAAAAAACCGCATCTAAATCGGCCCTTTCATTCGGGAGCTATCATTTTCACCCCCTTTCCTTTTTTCCCATCCCCCATTATAGCTTAAAACCATCTCGTTCACATCAGCTTTCATACATAAAAATCCGCAACTGGTTCTTACCTATAATGGGAGAAAGTTCCTTTCCCTTTCTGTTGAAAACTGATGTGATCGAGATAGATTTTAGCTATATGTTTGGGAGGGGGAGAGTTAAAAGGGGGGGTTGAAAGGGGGGAGTTGAAAGGGGGAGTTGAAAGGGGGGGGGGTTGAAAGGGTGGAGGGGAGGGAAGTTGAAAGGAGGGTGAGAATCGTAGCTTCCAAACTAACGGACCGAATAATAATATACGACAATAGACTACTTTATCAGAGTTTTTGTTTTGAGAAAATGCCTCCTCCCATTAATTCCTTTCTTCTTTCGATATGGCTTTCGATATGTTCTCAATTTTCTTTCACTCTGTTATAAGAGGAACAGTCTTGCTTTAACTGAACAATCCTAAAAGCAAACCTTAATCCGGATTTAGTCAATAACTCGGTGAAGTAGAAAAATCTTTCAGTTCTGCTTGAATTGATTCAGAAGCTCAATATGTGGAAAACCATTCGGTTCAGTATAATGGAAAGCCGATAATTGAAGGCCTGTCTTCAAATCTTTGTCAGTTTTTCTTCTATGTAGCATTATTCTTTCCTCCTTATAGTTTTAGAGGTCTTTTACTAGGAGTTTAATACCTTAAGGGCGAGCAGCTTTTCTGCAGCTTTATTGATCGATGGTTGTCGTTTTACACGACTGCCGGAAAAAAGGAGTGTATTGTTATCATTCATGTATGTATGTATGTATGTATATTTGTATGTGAGTTTCTTTATTCCACCATAACTTTTAAATGCCTTAACAGATTTAGACGTATGGGCTATAGTTAGAATCCTTACATCCCCCGAGTAACATAGGCCTTATATTTTTTGAAAACATTCAATATGGCGGCAGTATGGCACCAATCACAAACTCCATTCCAGTATACAATTTATTGGCAAAAGCTGTTTTTTGGCAGGGCTGGCGTGTTTTTTTAGCTTTTTAGCTAGTTAAACGGTTTTATTTAGCTTGACCTGTTTGTTTATTTTGGTCAAATCTAGTAATTTAAATTTTACCCTCTTCCTATTAACCGATTCATCTGAAATTTGGTACACACCTTTAGTTCTGATGACAATAGAATTATGTTTGTTCAATATCATTGTAAATTTAAGATGGCCGCCGCCACAAAATGGCAGATTACATTTTTTTCAATCCCCTTAGTATGGGTACCAAATGAAAGGGCCCCAAATTCGTGCTAGTAGATACCTTATTTCGTTAGTTTTGTTTCTGGCGCAAATAATAAGCAACTTAAATGTTCTTTGTTTAAATTATACATTACTACAAAATGTCTACCATTTAAACTGTCTAAGAAATCAAGGATCAACATTTTGGCGACTAAACTAAGGGCAATGCGACGCTCGAAACTCTCAGTCGGCCACTAATAGCTGTGCGGCGTGCGTTTTTTGCTAGTCACCGTAAAGTTAGCGCTCGTACTTCTTATGCTTACGGAAAGGCAAAGGTAAATCCATTTGAATAAAACTTTTAATAGTATTTTATAATAGCCCCCCTCCCTATGGAGGTGAGAAAAGGGGGGTGAGAATCGTAGCTTCCAAACGAGTGGGCCGATTTATAGGGCAGGGCAATCTGTAGAATACCGACAGGATAAGTACTTCCAAATGTTGCAATTCATGCAAACAGATTGATGTTATCTCCGAAATCCTTATCTTTGTTGATCCACAAAAACGATGATCACAAAATCTATATTGTTAGCTATGATATGAGTTATAGTGGACAATAGGCTTATGTTTATCAGATAAGGGTGTTGAGTTGAGAGGGGAGTCGTATGGTCGATATTGGTTAGTATCTGCGACTTCAGACTACCTACTAACTTGTATTTGAGTACTTAACCTACTTACTCAAAGTTTCGGCAGAGCTGCTAAGTCTTCTGTGAAATTGCCAATTTAGTTGCCCTTACTTGAGCAGGTATCTTAGTGTAAGAGCTCAGGCTTTAAGCGCGTCACAGACGACTAAGATACGACAATATTTTATCTTATGATAAAATATCGCTCGCTATACAATTTATATGAACCATCACAAACGGCAAACAAAACATAATATATATTTGCATCTTACAGTATCTTAAGATATCGAGCGATATGGAATTTATTAAAAGATGTCATCTTAAGATACGAAATACATATATCGTAAAAGATACAAAATATATATTAATATACTATTTTAAGATACAAGATATATCGTAATATGCTCTAAAGGTTGCTCTGTTTTGTATTTGTGACGGTTTTTTTAACCCCTGAACAAAGAGATAGGTGTTATAAGTTTAGGGTGTGTATCAGTGTGTGTGTTTTGTGTGTGTGTGTGTTTCTGGCATCGTAGCTCCCAAACGAATGGACCGATTTTGATGCGGTTTTTTCTGTTCAAAAGCTGATATGATTGAGATGGTTCTTAGATATATGGGGAGAGGGAGGGGGGAATGTTTAAAAGCTGGAGTAAACAAGATGATTCATGGCTATAATTTGAGGATGGAGGGGGAAGGGAGGGGGGGGGGGGAGTGGTGCGAATCGTAGCTTTTAAACGAATGGACCAATTTAGCTGCGGTTTTTTTATGTTTGAAAGCTGAGGTAAACGAGATGGTTCTTAGCGTACTGCAAGTCGTTGTTCTGTACAAATGCTCTCACGCATGTTTGTATTTAGTTTCACTAAATCTTGCTTTAATCAAATTATGGATTTCGAGAAAAGTTTCCTTCGACTTATAAAAATAAGTTTTTTTTTGTAGAAACATCTGCGGAAATATTAAATTCACCGCGGCTTTTTCTAAATTTAATATGTTTTTCTATCCAAATTGATCACATTTTACAGTGCGTTAATGCAATTTGCATATCAAATTCAAAATCAGAATTGTTGTCTGATGAGCTATCTAATAAATCTAATAGTGAAACCGTACTACTCATATTTTATCATTCTGTATATAGAAAGCGGTGAAGAAATACGTGTGGCACCTAGGGCGGCCTGCGAGCGAATGAATAATTTCAATATATTATCGTATCTTAGCCGTGTGTGATACCCTAAGATGCTATAATATTTTATATGCAGATATCGTAACATCAAATATTATAGTATCTTAATCGTCTGTGACACCCTTTAAGTAGCAATTAGGGAGTAAGAAGATAACTTCATCACACATTTACAAGATACGCTTCGTCATTCAAATTCAATGAGGAGTAGTGTATACAATAGAGTAGAATAAAGTAGTTTTATTTAGTGAAATATTTCTCTCCATCCACAAACTCATGGTAGAAATAATCTGATATTTTATTTATATTGTAGACTAGCTGTACACGCGGCTTCGCAAGCGTAGTCATATCTCTACGTTAAAAGAACTCATATGTACTATTCCAAGACCTAAAATACCAATATCAAAACATTTAGTATAGTTCTTAGATATATAGGGTATCGGGGGGAGGTGAGAAATGGGGGGGGGGTGAGAAATGGGGAGGGGGGGTGAGAAATGGGGAGGGGGGGGGGGGGGGTGAGAAATGGGGGGGGGGCGCTAATAATAAATGAGAAAACGGGGTGAGAATCGTAGCTTCCAAACGAGTGGGCCGATTTAGCTGCGGTTTTTATGTTTGAAAGCTGGGGTAAACGAGATGGTTCTTAGCTATAATAGGGGGAAGGATGGGGGTGAGGATCGTAGCTCCCAAACGAATGGACCGTTTTTGATGCGGTTTTTATGTTTGAAAACTGATGTGATCGAGATGCTTTCTAGCTATAATGGGGGTTGGGGGGCCGGGGGTTTTCCTTGTTATCCTTGATATTTTTAAGGCTGCTGTAATTTTTTGTTAAGTTTTATTTTAAAACAAGCAGATAAACATATGCGCGTTTTTTATATCTTGAGATATTGATAATCTATAACAGAGACCGTGTTTATTTAAAAAAAAAGCGAAAACCCAACGTTTATGGCCGAGCTGACATCGGGTATACTCTCGAATTTAGGATTTCGTGTAGATTATTTCGAAATATACCTCCACACAACTCTACCGTAACACAGATTTCTGTCAACAACCTTCAGTGGCGATCCGACATGGTCGTGATAGGTTAGAAGAAAAAGGCGGGAGCGAAGCGTAGCGAAGTGCAGTGAGCACCCGCCTTCATCTTCTAACCTACGAGCACGACCATGTCGGGTCACTACTGAAGGTTCTTAACACAGGTAGGTAGGTAGGTACCTATTTACTTTTTTCGTACTGGAATAACTCATAGGATCCTTATATCCCAGAAAAACTACCACGCGAGCAACGCCGCGGGCACAGCTAGTACTTATAATAAAATTATAACAGGTCCATTTTATTTTTTGGTTTTGGGTTTACTCTATATTCGATACTGAAGCCAAAACTGTTTATTTTTCATTTTTGTCTGTCTGTCTGTATCTTGGCCACGCATCACACCGAAACTAGGTACTGAATGAATTCCAGTGAAACTTGGTATGATTTGAGTTCATACTACGAGATAGGACATTGGATAATTTTCATCCCTAAAAATTACAGGATTCCCGCAGGATAGGGGTTGAAAGTTATTTAAAAGAATACGTATCACGCTGAAACTACTACACGGATTTTGATGAAAATTGGCATAGACATAGTTTATATCATGGGTTAAAATTGAGAATACTTTTTATACCGAAAAAATTAAGGGCCCATGCGGGATAGGGGTCCAAAGTTACGTTAATTTTGAAGTAATAAATATAATATAACAAAATGAAAGAAAACAGATGCAGGAAAAAAAAACAGTAGCTTTATTTCCCGTCATAATATTATTATTATCTGGGGCCGCCCGCCCGACGGACAGCGTGCCACCACATAATATATAATAATTAGTACCGTGGCTGGCCGATAGACAGGCAGGCAAGGCACAGAGCACTGACCAGGGAGAGGGTAATTTATAAAATATATTATAGTTTTGTTTGATATGAAGTTTGAAATTAAATTTTAGGATCTTAGTTTAGAATTATTTCATATATGGATTAGTTACGTTTGTTTGTGAGGTATTTATTTGTATTTTGCTATTCAAGTTTTCCGGTTTATAGTTACTTCCGTAGTGCACCTCTAGGATACTCAAGGAATATTTCCACCAAATTTCAAATCTCTAGGTCCAGCGGTTGAGGCTGTGCTTTGTCTATCAGTCAGTCAGCCAGTAGGTATGTCACGGTACTGTTTTATTGGCATGGTTAAAAGAATTTATTAAAACACATATTCTTAAATACCCTGCCCAAAAAAAATACGGGGGAGAGGTCGGGATCGTTGCTGAATACATTTGCATTTGCATTTTGTCTTCTATCTCCTACACTTTCGTATTGCGTGCCCATAGCCATTAAAATTTCCGGTACCTCCCGATATTTTCCCTATTTTCAGAAGTGTATATTTTCTTTGCCACAAATGTATTTTTTTTAAGGAATTTATTACAACGTTGGCTTAGCGAGTTATCGACGTCGCTGGTGACAAGAGGGCTGGCTCATTTCTCGCACAGAGAATAGCTATTGCTATTCAACGCGGAAATGCAGCTAGTGTTCTTGGAACCATGCCACATGAACACCAATTATTTTTAGATTATTAGTTTATTTTTATGGTTTAGGTGTAGGTTTAATTGTTTATGTTGGTTGTGTTGGTTTAGGTTTTTGCTTTTTTATATTTGAAATGTAAAATTATATCTATACTTATAATAAAACAGTAACGGGTCCAATTCTGTACATTAAAGATATTTTGTATTTTTTTTGGACGTACTCTTTATTCGATACTGAACACAAAACTGTTTTTTTTTTGTCTGTCTGTCTGTCTGTCTGTATCTTGGCTAGGTATCACGCCGAAACTACTGAGTGAATTTATATGAAACTTGGTATGATTTGAGTTCATACTACGAGGTAGGACATAGGCTACTTTTCATCCCGAAAAATGAAAGGGTTCCTGCAGGATTGAGGTTTAAAGTTATTTCAAAAAATACTTACCACTCTGAAACTACTGGACTGATTTTGATGCAATTTGGCACAGTTATAGTTTTTTATGATGGGTTAAAATTCAAGATACTTTTTATCCTGAAAAATAAAGAGTTCCTGTGGGATAATGTCCCAAATTCTGTATTTTTTTTATTTTTTTTTGGTGTCGTTCTATTTTCAATACTAAATCCAAAACTGTATTTTTTAAGTTTTGGTCGTCTGTCTGTCTGTACCTTGGAAGTGCATCACGCTGAAAATACTCAATGAATTCAAATTAAATTTGGTGTGATTTGAGTTCATACTTCGTAGGTAGGACATTAGATACTTTACATCTCGAAAAATGTATGGTTTCTCGCGGGATAGGGGTTGAAACTTATTTAAAAGAACACATACCACGCTGAAACTCATGGACGGGTTTTGATGCAACTTGGCACTTTCTTAAGTTATATGATGGGTTAAAATTGAGGACACGTTTTATTCCAAAAAAGTGAAGGGTTTCTGCGGGATATGTGTCCAAAGTTATGTTAATATTTAAGTAATAAAAAAATATTATTTGAATGGTTCTCTATATTCGATACTGAAGCCAAACTATTTTACTTTTTAATTTTGTCCGTATCTTGACCGCGCATTGCACCCAAACTACTAAATGAATTCAAATGAAAAAAATGCTCTTGGGTGCTTAAAAAGGGTATTGAACAATTTTTTTTTTGTTAATCGTGTCTTTCTTTCTGTTTGTCTGTATGTTTGTTCACGCATCACGTAAAAACTACTGGACTAATTGCAATGCGGTTTTCATTGTTAGATAGCTTAGGATTTGATTTAAATCTGGTGTAATTGGTATCTCTATCCGGTGAGTTAGAAGCCGAGCAATTGATAAAAGTATTTTTGACGGCTGAAGAAATTTTGTTCAAATGTTGGTATATTGGTCCTGGATTAGCACATTATGGTACTTTGAACCTAAAGAAAAGACCACGCGTGCGAAGCCGCGGGTACAGCTAGTGTATTAATAAAAATGCCTTAGCTAGTTGTATATATTTATCTTCTTTTGTAGGTAGGTATGAACAGAGTTTTATGCAAACACTAGCTGCGCGGCTTTGCCCGCGTGGTCATTTCATTTAAAAGTAGCACGTGTTATTGCAGAACCAAAAGTACCTACAAATCCTACAAAGTACAATAATATACTACATTACTTTAAAATTCGTTTAGGTCAAATAGTTTTTTATAGATTGCTCGGCATCTAATCATCGGAATAAGGCTAGCGCGCACTGCCTTGCGTTTTTATAACGCATATTCTGTGAAGTGCGGTGTGTCATAGAAGTGCACGTATTGCGATGAATAAACGCATATAATACAATATGAAATAAACGCTAGAATACACGCACCGAAAATTTGTAAATTTGAATTTAGCGGAACGCTTGGTTGCAGTGAATGAAATGCTTGCGTGTTTTAAGGTCAATCAGCGCCATCTAGTTAAATCGGAGGCAGAAATTTGATGTGTTTGGTTTATGCGCTGGAATTGTTGATCCTGGTAAATTATGTACTTAGTGTTACAACCTTAATTATGTTCTTTGTACAGTCTTTTTCGTATTATTTTTTTGGTAGAACAATAATAAAAAAAAAAAAAAAAATACACACAGACACACCATGCACACACACACACTCACACTCACACACATACAGTGATACACACCCTAAACTTATAACACATACAACCGTCTCTTTGTTCGGGGGTTAAAAAATGTAAAAATAACGCATAAAATATGTAAATGCTTTTAATTATTTTTTTAGGACGTCTGGATTGTTTCCATGCTTGGTTACTACTTGGCCATTCGTTACGTTGAGCGGATTTTATTACAAAGAAAGTTTAAAAGAAAAATGTGTTTATAAACAATTGTAACAATTTAAATCCGTGTTTTGTGATACTTCTAGTTAAAAAGAATGGAAGATCCCACCCATGAATAGGATTTCGTTACACACCATGAAAGTCTTTGGTGCTAGCTACCCATGTTTCCTTAAAGATTAGGTAGATATTATCTACATACTTGTAGTATCCGGAGGACATCCTGACCTACTTATGGTAGTCACAAAATATTTTATACTAGCTGTGCCCGCGTGTTAATTTTTCTGGCATATAAGGATCCTGTCATATTCCAGAACCAAAATCATCAAACTTCGTTCAGACGTCCAATGTTTTTTTATCTATTGCTCGAATTCTACTTATCTTTATCTCATCATCATCATATCCCTGATGTACTCATCATATCCCTGATGTACTCATCAGATTGACATACCAAGTACAGCAGTTTTTAAGTAAAGCCCTAAGCTATACAACAATGAAAACCGCATCGTAATCGGTCCAGTAGATTTTACGTGTTTTGCGAACAAACATACAGACAAACAGACTGGCACGATTTAATAGAATGTTATATTATTATTCAGTAGCTTATTTTAAGTAGACACACAGTAGTACACTAGACCATTTTTTTTAAATACGAGTATCTTCATTGTACCGATTTTTTGTTCCTTAAGTATAGATAAATAGATAGATAACTTTCTGAACTTATACAATTAATAGGTACATATGAAATTAATCATTTTTCCTAACCTACTTGTTTAACATAATATAATATTATCACATACTTATTCAAACACTAGCTGTACCCGCTGCTTCGCACGCGTGGTCATTTCTTTAGATTAAAAGTACCATAAAGTGCTATTCCAGGACCTTAAATACCAATATACCAACATTTGTTAAAAATTTCTTCAGACTTCAAAATATCAATTGCTCGGCTCTAATCGCCAAATACCAATTACACCAGTTTTTAAGTCAAACCCTAAGCTATCCTACATTGAAAACCGCATAGCAATCGGTCCAGTAGTTTTTACGTGATGCACAAAAATACAGACAAACAGACAAAAAGACGCGAATTAAAATAAAAAAAATGTTCCGTAGCTTATTTTATGGTACCTAGACCATTTTTTTCATTTGAGTTCTTTGTACAGTCTTTTTCGTACCTATTGCTTTATTATAAGTATAGATAGATGACTGCCAAGTTGCATCAAAATCCGTCCAGTAGTTACAGCGTGAAACGTGTTATTTCAAATAACTTTCAACCCCTATCCTGCGGAACCACTTTAATTTTTTGGGATGAAAAGTATCCTATGTCCCTACCTCGTAGTATGAACTCATATCATACCAAGTTTCATTTGAATTCAGTAGCCTCGACGTAATGCGCGGTCAAGATACACACAGAAAGATAGACACAAATGAAAAAAAAAACAGTTATGGCTTCACTATCGAATATAGAATACCCTCCAAAATGAATCATTTATTATTTCAAAATTAACATATCTTTGGAACCTTGTCCCGCAGGAACCCTTTATTTTTTCGGGATAAAAGGTATCCTCAATTTTAACCCATCATTTATATTATGACTGTGCATCAAAAATCCATCCAGTAGTTTCAGCGTGATACGTCTTCTTATAAAAATCTTTCAACCCCTTTCCTGCGGGAACCCGTTAACTTTTCGGGATAAAAAGTATCCTATGTCCTTCCTTCCTCGAAGTATGAACTCAAATCATACCAAGTCTCATTTGAATTCATTGAGTAGTTTCGGCGTGATGCTATGCCAAGATACAGACAGACGGACAGACAAACCGACAGAAAAAATGAAAAATAAAACAGTTTTGGCTTCAGTACCTAATATAAAACAGACTCCAAAAAAATATTAAATTTCTTTAATTTACAGAATTTGGACCCCTATCCCACAGGAACTCTTTATATTTTCGGGATAAAAAGTATTCTTAATTCTCAATCATTATATAAACTATAACTTTGCCAAGTTGCATCAAAATCCGTCCAGTAGTATCAGCGTGATACGTGTTCTTATAAAAATCTTTCAACCCTTTTCCTGCGGGAACCCGTTATTTTTTCGGGATGAAAAGTATCCTATGTCTTACCTCGTAATATGAATTCAAGTTATGCCAAGTTTCATTTGAATTCATTCAGTAGTTTCGGCGTGATGCCTAGCCAAGATACACACAGACAGACAGACAGACCGACAGACAGACAAAAATGAAAAAAGTTACAGTTTTGGCTTCAGTATCAAATATAGAACAGCCCCCAAAAAAAATTTACTAAATATCTTCAATGTACAGAATTGGACCTGTTATAGTATTATTATAAGTATATAGATAGATATAGATTACTAACATTACAAAATGCAATCAACTTTTTTAATTTCGATTTTAGATTGCTGCTTTTGCAAATTCATCGTAGGATGATATATTTTTATTTGCTTGCAAATATTGATATTTAATATTTCTTGTTTCAGGATGGACAGGATCCAGGAAATGGTAAGTACCTACCTGTATATATTTTTTATTATTTAATGTAAAAAGTAATATTTTTAAACTAGAACTTGTACTTTTGCTTTTCCAAAAGCTTATTTCATTGTTCAATTTTAGTTTTGTTAAAATAAAAGTAGGTCTTTCATAATTTATAAAGGTACCAGACGTGCGTTCTGGTAAGTAATCTCGTCAACAAAATAGGAATACTTCTCTGAACAATATGACATAGAAACCAGTTATAGTAAACCTACTTTAAGATAACTCTTCAAATACCTATGTAAAATATAAAATTCAATAACTATGTCGATAAAAATCTATATCTATCTATACCTATACATATAATAAAACTGTAACCAAAGTGGAATCTGTATCTAAATGGATTTAATTTGAGTATATGAAAGTAGTAGAATCCAAAAATATAATTTTTAGAATTTTTGTCTGTCTGTGTTTGTGTGACTTCATCACGCAAAAACCACTGGATGGATTTTGATGCTGTTTGCAGAACTGTATTCCTTGGAGCCTTGGAGGTGTTTATCTTTGTTACATCAAAATAGGTTCATCTCCTTATATAACTATACTCTTTGGGTTCATTCAAAAAGCAGATAAAGACATTTTTATGTTCGTTGCGCCACAGTAAGTATTAGGTTTTTAGTATCCCAAAATGAAACTAGATCGCGTTGGCAATCCTGAAAACACGCAAGCGTTTTTTGCACAAGTTATTTAGAACATTACTCGATCGTCAAATAGTATTCTTTCGTCCGTCCGTTTTGTTTCGTTGTAATATTATATCAAGGTGAAACGTCTGTTTGATTGTGGGGCATTTTCACGCATATACGGCTTTTGATGAAAATATGTATGTATCTATATAAAAAAATTAGTACATTACTGCCGCGGTCTGTAATGACTGCGTTGCTGGCAGCGATGATGATGGCCGAGAACTTAACTAAGCAAAGCTCGAGGCCATCATAGCGTGGCCAGCAGGGCAGTCATTGCGGACCAAGACTTGTATAGTGCTTTACTCAAACAATGCGAGGTATTTAAATAAAACTAGCAAACTGATGAAAAAATTATATAACCCACTATAACAACAACAACAACAAAAACCAAAACAACACCAACAACAACGTCAAAAACAACAAGAACAATTAAAAAGAACAACAACAACAAGAATAACAAAAAGAACAACATCAACATAAACAACAAGAACAATAATAGCTAAGAACCATCTCGATCACATCAGCTTTCAAACAGAAAAAATAACATCAATATCGGTCCATACGCTTGGGAACTACGACGCCTCTCTTTTCGCGTTCGGTGGTTAACAAAAACACAGAATAAATAATAGTACTTAAAAACACGACAATAAAGGATTTTCAAAGGAAATTGCTGGCCGCAAAACACGACAGTAATGAAATTCCATACAACTTTGCTGGCGCCTATTCAAGAAGCGCGGCAAGGTCGAGTTTGCCCAAAGCAGGTTGTCGAAATAATGACCACATTACAAGCTTGAGTAAAGTTTAATTATTATGTTAGTGTAGTTAACATACAACAAAGACCAACATAGGGCACTTTTAATTGAAAATATATAACAAAAACACCGATTGGTGTTTTTGTTATATATTTTCAATTAAAAAATATATAACAAAAACACCAATACCACTTGCACATGATTATGTGCAAGTGGGTAAGTTGACCCACGTCAGTCTAAGTTGACATACTTAATTATGGATGCACAATTTACATTTGAACAGCATAGTTCTTGCTGCAACGCCAGCATATAGAGTGTGGTACCATCGCTTACATAACTGGCAACATACCTTCGAATTGCTATATAATTCGTTGCAATAGAGGCATGTAACATCGGAATCATCATTGTCAACCTCCCCCCCCCCCCTGCCTACGGCCTTGGGATTAATGTAACTTACACAGACTGGATTAAATTCACTATCTATAAGGATATAAAAATGCAAGCCCCATGATAGCACCTTGCAAAATCCCAGCACCACAGTCTTATTAAAATGCAGATTAAGTACGAAGGCGGAGCGAGTCGGAGCACTTTAGAATAAAGATATTGGAGGAAGTAAATCATTGCGTTTGAGATTTAATTAAAAAGACTTACCTGGAGTTTTTGCTTACTAGAAGTTTTTTTTGAGAGAGATTGCAAATTAATGAATGTAATCATACTATACTATCTGGTTTATCTCACTTTGCTCATTTTCCCAAAGATGAGACCAAAGAGTTCAAGTTCTGGACTCCACAAACAAACCATGATTATCGCTGATCCGCGATTTTCACTGAAATTGCCTTAGAACAAACTCTGTACCAACTACAAAACTAATTTATGTTTAACCAGCAGCACAGAATAAGTAATAGTCCAGCAGCGTGCAATCGTGATATTGTATCACAAAACAGAAATGTTTATGAAATGAATTCTCATAATGGAAACTCTTCATCTCCGTCAGATGCTGTGACAATTGTTTCCTTAGCATATAAATGTAGGCTGACATGAGGCTGACTCATGAATAATTTATAACAAACGAACAACATAGATTAGTAAATGTCAAAAGCAGAAAATTTGATTTCGGAACTTTGTTTGTAGAATACAAACGTATCCACCCTAAGAGGGACGCATAATGAAGGTCCTTTTTTTTTGGTTTTTTGCTTACATCTCGAAAACCACGAGTCATAGGAAATTTCGTTTTACTAAATAATCAAAGCTGATAAAAATTTCTACAACTTTTATGCTATACACTTTATACCTATTTCCAACAGTTGTTTAAATATGAGCTACGAAAAACGATCGATTTTCGAAAATGACCTTTTTTCTCACGTTTTTGTCATACTTTATAACAGTTCATCTCAGGAAAAAGTGCCCCAAAAAAGCACCTGGATCTTTTTTTTGGACAGGAACTAAGAGGTTGCTTTAATTCGGTGTCCATCACCTAAGTTCAGGGGAAAGATCATGTCCAAACCAAGCCTGGACCTGGTGTAAGTACAGAAAGAGTGCTCGCTCTATCGCTGCTCCCTCAGTTGGTGGAAGGGAGGAAATGTCTGGTTTGACATTTGATACTGACTGGACAAAAAGCTGGTAACGATAGTTATCTACTTCTGTTTCGCTCCATACCACCTATAAAAGTATAAGTTTCCATTTTCACTTGTTGGATCTCAGAGCTAGAAAATGATTGGGAATACGTAAAAAGTGTATAGAATCAAAGTTGTAGACTATTTTATCAATTTTCATTGTGAAAAAAATAATCTTGTTTTCGAGATGTAAGCAAAAAACAAAACACGGGACCTTCTTTGTGCCCCCCTCCTATGGCTCACCTCAGAGGGGTGGGACTTTTAATATGTTTATCTCCTTATTGGTCCAAACATAGTTCCAAAGACAAACTTTCTGCTTTAGACCTTTCCATACACAATCATTCGTTACCAAAAGTATCAAGGTCCTTTCTTATGCGATTTATTAGATCAGTTTATATGAATGTGGAGTTCATCATCATCATGAACAACCTGTATTAATCCACTGTTGGATACAAGCCTCTCCCAAGGCGCACCACTATCATGTAAGGATATGCCCATGATTACCAAGCTCGGCAGGCGGGTTGGCGGTCGCTGTGCGCAACTCTTCGCACCAATGGCGCTCCTCCCTGTCACCGGTGTGTGCTATTGAGATACGTAGATTAGTGCTGTCCAACGACAGCACCAATCAGGGGCAGGTTGTCAATTTTACGGTGGCGATAGAATCGCAGAAAATCGGATAAATTGTACATCTGTGCACTGATTGGTTGATGGTATTCGATAGTGCATGTGCGTTAACAATTTCACGGTTGGAGGCGGATAGATTGTAATTTATCTAAATTGTATTCGTTTTATTGTAAATTCACAATTATTCGTTATTTTACAATCTCGTCAGATTTATTACAATGTGACGGTTCTTACGGTGACTGATATTCCGCCTTTGTTGGTCGCCCGAGCCTCGTTCTTTGCTCGGCAGGTTATACCACGAGCAGGTGAGGTTGGCTTGAGGCACTGAGATAGTGATTGTACTTTACACACCCCCCTTACATTTGCCGTCGTGGTTTTTGAGGTAAATAATAAAGCCAACAGAACAGAATCCTAAGTAAGCCCGAAGCACTTACGTGTTCGATACGCATTTGACTGGTCTATTTCTTAAGTTTACTTGACGAAGCCTCAGAGGAAATATTAATTTAATATATTTGGTCTGAGGACGAAGCTCTTCAGAGAGAGTGAAACTTTGAAGACCCTTGAATCGTAAAACTTAATTTTTATCCAGTCCGGTTCAAGCCAAACTTGGAACTCATCTCATTTACATGCAAGAATATAAGACCTTTAAACTGGAAGCTCTATAGACGATGGTTATCCCTTTAGTTACAAACTTAGTTACTTCAGTCTTTTCAACATCTGTTTCTTACTAACCTCGCTCTAAATTAAAAGAAATATCATATAAAAGAATCCATCCCTGAACTTTATTGTTAAGTTTTTCTTTGGTAAACCATCCAAAAACTTTAGTCCTTCTCTGTATTAGAACAAGATGTCAACCTAAGTGGGTGGTACTTATATTAATGTAGGTAACTGTCATTTTTTTAACGACTCAAACAAAACCAATATACTCGGAAGTCTTGAATTTTGGTTCCTATAAGAAATATAAATTCCCTTTAATAGGTACCTACCTACTTTCGGCATTAGCATATTTAGTTCCCAGTGCTAAAATTTATTTTGATTCCAGTATTTACTTCCATAAGTGGAAGGCTTTTCCTGGGGAAAATCATAGATGGTCCTTGAACGATGAAGATGTCACAACGCAAAAACGTTATGTACTTCAACTTATTGTTCTGGATTTTCTAACCCATACTCTATTTAAATGTGAATAAAGCCAGTGGTCCTGATAGGATACGGGCCAAAAGCCACAAACCTTAAGAAATGCGCTCCAGAGCTACCTCCTGTATTGACACCCTTTTTCACCTCTACAAAGGACAGAAGGACAGCATCCGGAATGAGGGG
The DNA here is from genome assembly GCA_946251855.1 of Alsophila aescularia. Taxonomy (NCBI): domain Eukaryota; kingdom Metazoa; phylum Arthropoda; class Insecta; order Lepidoptera; family Geometridae; genus Alsophila; species Alsophila aescularia. Next base: position 54,588,914 of record OX276377.1, on the reverse strand, counting down.
ATCCCCCAGAGAACCAAGGTGACTCAGCCCAGAGAAGAAGCAAGATAAGGTGGCAATGGGCTGGTCCGATGAAAAAAACTAGTTTTAGAGTTAAGATCAAGTTTAGGCAAACGTAGTGTGGGACGCCCGTCGGCCAGGTAGAGTAACGACTTGCGAAAGACAGCTGGCAGCCACTGGATGAGGAAAGCCGAAGATCGGGCTCTGTGGCATTCACTAGGAGAGGCCTAGCAGCGGCCTAGTATAGGCTGTTGATGATGATGATAATGTGCTGAACAACGGCCTGGATGCTTACCATCGTGCATAACGCTGGAGTTACTAATTCTGATAATAATAATAAGCCTTTCATTAGCAGCGGAGGAAATAAACACCTTACCAGCGTCTTTATTTCTCGATAATATTCGACCTGGGTGTCTTCAAGTCTGGAGTGAGTGAACATGTGTCTTCTAGGTAAGCATGCTCGAACCAGATGAAACAAATGAAGGTTTCATTTGCCCATAGGACCTTCTTTAGCCCTTGTCGGTGGAGTAATTTCCAGCGTTCCCTATCTTCGACCAAATCTTTGACTTCCCTTTACGACATGACATTTGTCTGATCTGTAAATTTCCTTCTAGGTCCGCCTCTTCCTCTCTTCCCCTCTAAGATGGTTCTTATGGTGCTTATGTTCTAAGATGGTTCTTATGAAGTTGTCGTGTCATAAAAGGTGGCCGAACATCTTGGCTCTTCTTTTTATGGTCGCCGTTAAGTTCCGTTTTTATTGGACTAGACTAAGTACTTCCTCTTGCGACTTTCTCGCATAGGACCAGACACAATATTTATCATGTAGGTTGCTCTCTAAATTTTATTAGCTGCCGATATCGGTTTCCTTGCTGAAACAAAATACTTTTATGGTATTTATTTACGGCCAACGTCTGCTGGCTATTTTATGATGTCTTCAGGGCTTTACGAGATATAATAGGGCGATATAATTACATCGTAAACCTGTCGCTTTGCTCTTTTTTACACGGTTATAAATTTCACGCGTCGTAGTATATAGGGCCTACCTATCTACATTTTAATCTTTATTATAATCTATGTTATATAGATACCTACTTACTTCTTTTATCCCATTATTTCTATTTAAATTAATAAAACCGGCCAAGTGCGTATCAAAAATGCACAAACTTAGGGGCCCGTTTGTAGGATCCAAAGCTACCTAACTATGAAAACCACATTGCAATCGGTGAAGCATTTTCTACGTATTAAGTGCGCCACAATTATCTTTGCCGCGCACTTTTTGAATTTGGAACATCTTAGTGTTCAGCGCCAAAGAAATCGAACGCAAATATTGTTTGAATAAAGACTGGCCCGCGTTTTCGTAAATTTTCACGGATTGTTAGAAATTCAATGTTTTGTTTTGAAAAATGAGTTCTTCAAGTGACAGTGAAAGTATAGAATTAACTTCTGAAAGTATTAGAACTGACGCAAGAAATGTGATGGATAATCTATTACCTGCAAAATCTCGGGAGAAATATATAAAAGCCTATGGTAATTTTATTGAATGGAGAAATGCAAGAGGCGGCAAGAATTTTTCAGAATCTGTGAGTTTTGGCCTACTTCCAGTACTTAGCCAAAACTAAACAACCTTTGGAGTACCTACTCAATGCTAAAATCAACAGTCAGTTCTAATAACGACGTAAAACTGGACACATATTCTAAATTAATAGCGTATCTGAAGAGGATGTCTGATGGATTTAAACCTAAAAAATCCAAAGTGTTCTCAGTCAAAAACGTGTAGACTTCCCTTAATGAGGCACCCGACAAAGTCTTCCTTGCCGTAAAAGTAAGTAACTATGTATATGGTGGATTAGTAAAGTATAACCATAGTGTTTTAAAATGCGCATTTTATTGTAACCTGTACTTTGATAGATACTTGTCTTATTCACATTCAGTTTTATTACAGATGGCTTTAATTTTCGGAGTACATGGAGCTTGTCGTGGCAACTGTTGATTATGTCAAAAATCACTCGGATAATTTACTGTTAGTAAAGCTGACAACACAAAAACAAAAATTGACCGATCCTTCGTAATCCGAGGAGAATAAAAAACTATTGTACACAAATACCAGGACCTGCGTCCTGCTGATATAAAGACTAATCGGTTTTCCAAATGGCAAGTGCTTCAAACAATTCATGGGAAAAAATAAAATTTCTAACATGCCACAAGAAATCGCTACTTATTTAAAATTACCAAATATCAAGCTGTATACAGAACATTGTTTTCGTCGTACTTCTGCTACCCTTTTGGCAAATTCTGGAGCGGACTTAACTGTTCTTACGCGACATGGAGGATGGAAGTCGAGTGCTTTAGCAGAGGGGTATATAGAAGATTCCATTGAAAATAAGGCGAAAACATGTGAACGCATCGTGGAAAACATTAAATTGCAACCTTCAGTTAATCCATGTCGCTGCGCCCATCTACATCCAAACAACGAGATCACCTCAAAATTTTCCTCAAAATGAGCCAGATTCGGACATTATTTCAAACACGCAGAATATAAAATCTACAACAATCTCTAATCCTAATAAAACTATAACAATAAATTTTCATAATTGCGAAAATGTCTCAAATGTAAATATGAGTTTTTAGTTGTTTTATCATTAGATACTAATTTAATTTAGTTGTTACTCTGTTTTATTAAATAATAATGTTACAATAAAATATGAGGCGCCTTTTATTTTTTCATAGTGGGTGATGAAAAGTAGAGTGTATCACTCGGGCGCAAAATATATTTGTGGCTCGGGCGACGTACTTTAAATCCCTCGCTACGTTCAGGATTCTACTAAAGAATCCTTCACTCCGCTCTGGATTCAAAATAGCGCCCTCGCCGGCAAAATATAATTTTGCACCCTACTAATATAATCTACTATTTACTTCTTCACTTTTCATGCACATGGGAGCCGAGGCATCGAGAACCAGCCCTCTTTTAGGAACCGTTTTTTCGATTCAAGTTCCAATCCAGAACCGGGTACCCGGTTCGTAAATAACTTAGATATATACGGGATGGGGTGGAGGTGAGAAAAGAGGGGTGAGTATCGTAGCTTCCAAACGAATGGACCGATTTTGATATGGTTTTTTTATTTCCTGGTTGGTCCCATATATATTAGATCAGTAGTTTTTTGACTGAGGGAGCGAAGCGAGCTCAAGTCTGCTTCAAGTACTTAGTCAATTTACTTTCGTGTGTCAGTTTATTGGTATACTCCTCCACAGGCAGTATTTATAACCGATCTGGACGAAACTTGGTAATACATCGCAATACACGTTATTTTAGAATTATTTAGTCGTTGGTCTCGATGCTAAGCGCCTTCATAAAAAGAACCATCCCAAGCCTTCCTGCACCAACACTTATAACTATATTGGTCAGTTGTAGGTACCTACTCTGCGTACAGGAGTACTGTGTACAGGACCTTTAAGACAAAATTTGGCTTTGCATTAGCCATCTTACCTCCGGAGCTAACAAGGTTTTCCGTTGAGGGATACGTCAATGAACTTAAGACATCATCATCCTCTCAAGCTAGAAACAAATCTAGACATTAAAATAGTAGGTAGGTACAATACATTCTGAAGTAAGTAAAAAAATATTTTTCTTGTCAAAGAAAATCGAACTAAATTAACTTCCGAGAAAGACACATTCCCTAAACCGGTTGATATACTCGTTGATACCCAATCTTAATGACTGTTCCTAATAAATCTCATACCATTCTGGCAGCTGAAAGATGGGCTGTCACACTCAATTAACTTCCTGGCCTCTCGAATGGTGGACGGGACAATCTCTACAGAGTGTCAGACCTTCGTCAACTTTAATGATGTTGCGCTCCCTTGCATAATGTTCAGTTGCTGACGAAGAATATTTCTGCTGTAAATTATAATTTAAGCAAGTCCATTTATAGCCGTTTAAAAAAGAGCCCAATTGTTATAAGAGCAGAGAGCGAGAGTGTTTTTTTTACCAGAGAAGTGTGAATGAAGTCCAGTAAAAAATAGTTACAAACTGTCACAAAAGATATTATTGTAGGTAATGATCGATGTTTCAACCGATGACTTCATACAATATCAGACGTGATTTAAAAGACAAAAATTTGTTGTTCCGTGATGTTTAATAAAAACTTTTATCTTTAACTTTACATGAAGGCAGATAAGAAACAAAACTTTTCAGAGTATTCTAATTGAATCCAGACGATCCTTCAAAAAAGTTGTACATAAAAGAAAACTCGGAATAGGCGGTTTAACAACCGATACTACAAATTCAAAGGAACCCATTTTCCTATAGACGGTTTTGCGAATCAGCTGTCAAATAAACCTGAAGCCATTCTGGCAGCTGAAGGACGTGAACGGTCATTAAACCTTACAACCGTCCCTCGACTTGTTGACGGGAAAATCTCTAGAGAATGTCAAGAGCTCGTCAAACACAATTATGTTTTCCCTTTTTTGCACATTGCAATGCATAACATCCTACTCCTATATATCTGGAGCAGAATACCCTAATCATCACAATAACAAACTGTGCTTTTTGTGATATATTGCAATTGAGGAAAAAGCTATCAATTTTCGTAGTGATGTTTGATTTAAACCTCCAATAGCTCCAATAATAATATTTAATAAAATTCTAAAAAATATAATAAATTCCTTTTAGTTAAACACTTAGGCACGCAAGTCTTGTTATTACCGTCTCATTCTAGATTTCTTTGTGGAAATGTAAAGAATTTGGGTACCTAGATAACTCAATATTTTTTTCAAACAGTATTGTATTAGTAACAGCCATTATCGATAGTAAAGTTTAGAAAAACATCAAACAAAACCCAGTTTCGTTACCAATGTCTCTTCTACTTACATTATATCTGGCTCAAATAAATCTGACCCAAACTTGACACTTGAAGGACAGACACGGCCGTTTAACCTCTCACACCACTTGCGGACGTGAAGTATCTACGGAGTCTGCTCCGTTGAGATGTTATCCTTCCTTGAGGGACTGACAATGTGATGAGATTTACTTGAGTGACACTTGAGTACCTATTGTTTGTTTAATAACTAAAGGTGTGTTTGTCTTGCGGCTTGCCTAAGAATGCCACCTATCTCCGATACATTTTTTTTTAATTACGATCTAGGCAATCGTTTGACCACGATCTCACCTGGTGGAAAGCGATGATGTAGTCGAAGGTGCACGCTTGCCTAGTAGATACCTATTCACTATTGGCTTGAACACACCTGGGTTATATTTTACCGGAAACACTGACGAGGGCAGGGCATTCCACTCCTTTGCAGTTCTTACAATAAATGAAGAAGCTACAGATTAGCGTTGCGCTTCGTTTTTGTGCGAGGTATTTCAATCTAAAAGGGTGGCGCTTTGCTGATCGTCTAGTCTTGCGGTGATGGGGGAATCACATTGTGCAGTTCTTGTGCACACTCTCCATAGTACAATCTGTAGAATACCGAAAGGCCTCACGTCGATGCGCCAGACATTGAAGCTTATTATTTACCAGAGTGTCATCCCCAATGAGCCTCATAGCACGTCTCTCAATTGAATCCAAAGCCTCGAGCTGATACTTGGCAGAAACTTTGTCATAGGCGAATAATAAAATATGGGCATATGTGAAGAAAGATGAGGGCAGTAACTTAGGTAGGTACTTACTAAAAATGGTAAAAAGACAAATATAATTTTAAGTGTTGTGTTGATATGGGTCTATATTTTCCGATTCTGTTATTTCCTTTAAGATGATCTCCATTACACTGGAACCCTCCCTTTACCCCTTCCCTTTCCCTTTATCAAGGGATATAAGAATACCTAGGTAACAAGGTTGAAGCAATGACATTTGTTGAAATTGAAAACGCAAAGACAAGTAGAAATGCCACGATAAAATACGATGTCAATCCAATCGCTTGAATTAATATTCAAGCTGTCTTTAAAGTTATTGATGAGGCCCTCAGGCGTTGCTATTCAGAGCCGCTGAAGTGATTTCCAATAACATTGACAGATTACTTCGGGGCAATTCTAAGTGTCGATATCTATGTACATATTTCGTAACAATCCTAAATATTTAGGAACTTTGAAATAAATTAAGTGTCAGATGATGGAACTTTTTTTGTTGATACGCCCCTGATGCGAAGAGTTTCGTGGAATTAGTTTTTTTTTTTGAGATAATAATTTTGTCTTGATAAACTAGGAGTAGCTAGAAAAGTTTCTTTGGGACAGCACAAGATAGAAAGGGTTCGCATCAAGGAGTGGAGGCTTAATTATACCACAGTACACATATATATCCTTACATAATATGTGTACTATGGCATAGCGTGAGTTTCTGCCCCCCAGGCCAAGCCGAAATTTGTTCATAGAAATCTATTTATATTTTCTTCATATACATCTATAATATATATCCATTTATACAAACATACATATACATACAAATAAATGAAATTAAAGTGTCTGTTTGTAATGTCAAAATAATAGCTTTTTACTGAATGCATATGAAAGTATACACACACGGTACTCATAATAAAAAAGCCATATTTTTTTGTCTGTCTGTCTGTTTGTTCCCACTAATCTCCGAAACGGCTGGACCAATTTTGACAGGACTTTGACTCAAAGATAGCTGATGTTACAAGGAGTAACAAAGTATACTTTTATTTTCGAAAAATAATTAGGGTTCCGAGCAACAAAAAAACACACACACACAGCTAGTAATTAAATAAAAATAAGCAGAGCGAATGTGAAAATGTTGAGCTGTTTCTGTTAATGTTGTAAATAAATATTATTCCAATTACAAAAAAAACATGCACTAGAATGATTAAAACAAGACAATAAAAAGAAGCACGAAAATTTTGAGTTATTTCTGTAACTGTAGAAAACGAAACATTCCTCTTGTCATTATCATCATCCACAGCCTTTTTTTCCTACTGCTGGGTATATGGTATAGGCCTCTTTTTTACCATGTCATTCGCCTCGGTCCTACGCCAACCGGATCCAGGTTCGACTAAACATAAAGGAAAATTATGAAAAAATGTATACTTAAAGTTGCGATCGTGAAAATTTTGAACTAATACAATCAGAACAGAAATAAAAAAAAAGATGTCATTAAACACGTGAAATAAGTGAAATAAATGTCGAAAAGTTTGCCTATTTCAAAGAATACAAGAACAACCGATTGACTTTACTGCCAATTGTATAAAAGCACGCGAGTTATGGAAGCGTTTATTTTTATAAATGTTAAATACAATTTGGAGACGCGGGGTGCTTGCTCGCCGGGCGGCATTACGTACGACGCGTGTTTACGCGTCACGAAATGCCGCCCCTGAAATCTGCCGCCCGGGGCCCGGCCAGTCGTTACGCCATTGCTACGAATATTATTGTTATTATTCGTAGCGCCACTGCTTATAACAGTGGGATGATAATTAAGGCTGAACAGAAGCAGGACCCGAACAACTTGCAAACCGAAATCCAATATGATTTATTCGAGGAGTGGACGTCTAAAGCTTAACAACCAGTGCTCGTTCCTGAAATAACGGTCAAGCAATTCGGTCATTATACTATTTCTGTGTTCTGTAATTTCCGTGAAACCTTTTGTTGTTGTTTTCCAATACTCTTCTGAGAAAAACTGAGTTGAACAGGCTGGTCTTTGACATGACTATGTTGTTCTATTGTTTGTGAAGTAGCAATTAAGGCCACAATCACAATGTGGACGCCACACTAAGTAGTTATGTATTGGTTTTAAGAATACGGACCAAATGAAAACCTTTTAGGTATTGGCATCGTTTTCCGAACCGAAAACTTGAATAGAAACTGAGACTTTGGCACAGAATAAATAATAGTACTGCGTATTTGGTGCCTGTTTGTCAGTCTGTACGCACATGTCTGTGTGTAGCTAAGTAGATACCTAGGTATGATATCTCACGATCTTGTGCCACCTCCATCCACCGACTTCCTGCGATGGCTACAATGTCGTCGGTCCATCGTGTGGGAGGTCTCCCTACACTTCGCTTGCTTGTTCGTGGTCGCCATTCGAGAACCTTTATTGCCCAGCAGCGGTTGTCGGTTCTGCGAACTATATATATGGGCAGGCCATCCCATTGCCAATTTACGTTAGTGTAAATATATATTTCTATGTACTTAGTTGTAGAAATTGGTTGACGCAGCCAAAAAGTTGTTTATTTGTTTGCTTTGGTCACAATCTGAAACAAATAATAGGTACTTAGCTACCTATTTGTTTCAGAGAAAAAACGGTACCTAGACGAAAAGTTTTACATTTTTCAATTCTTTGAAGTCAATTGAATTGACGTGGTCGAAAGAAAAATAAAATATCGGCTTACTTACCTAAGTAAGTATGTAAGTAATTTCAATGTTGGGTCTAGACCCAAATGCTAACGCTACACACACTACAGTGCCACAGCAGCACAGCGGGCTTCGGACAGTGCCACCAGCTTATCTGTGAACTGAATGGTCACGTGAGTGTTCCAGTCAATCAATAAGTACCTAAACCTGTAAAGATGACAACTTTTCTCATGAACATAATCTAACCTTTTCCATAGTCTACCACTGTAGTGTCGCCATAAAATAAGTTTAGTACGTATTTGGAGTCCTTTATTATATACTAGCTGATGTCCGCGGCTTCACAAGCGTGGTCGTTTCTCTACGTTAAAAGTACTCTATGTACTATTCCAAGACCTAAAATATCAATATACCAACAATTGATCAAAATTTCGTCAGCCGTCAAAAAGTTTTGCTCGGCTTCTATTCATCGAATTCAGATACCAATTACACCAGTTTTTAAGTCAAACACTAAGCTATCCAACAGTGAAAATCGCATCGCTATCGGTCGAGTAGATTTAACGTGATGCGCGAACAAACATACAGAGAAACAGACAGAAACGAATTAAAAAAAAACTTGTTCAGTAGCTTATTTTATAGACCATATTATTTTAAATTATCTACAGACTTTTTCGTTCTTATTGCTTTATTATAAGTATAGATGTATTATAGTATTTTCGTTTGTGTATGCTTTGATCCGTATTGTGTGGTATTGTTGAATAAGGAAAAGTCTGTGATAATAACAATACTAGAGCCCCAATGGTACACTCTGGCCAAATATATTAAATTGGGAAAAGATTGAATAACCGAGTGCAAAATCTTCAAGCTACTTCAGCTACTTATACTATTATTTATTCTGTGCTTCAGCTGCGAGTCTATTGTCTTCTATGAGAGGGGTATCTACTATCCAAACCTAAAATGATGGCTTGCACCACTAACTACGAGTATAACTACTCTCTTTACTCTCTGTAACTATAACTACTTCATATTATTGTGTGCTTGGAGTCCCTTTGATCTGGTATACACCCTCGAGGGACCTCAGGTCATAAACCAATAAAATAACAGTAAAATACTGACAATGTGAACCTCACTCGTGGCATATGTAGATCCTTTTGTTGCCACTTCACAGATAAGTCAGTGGTACTGTAAACATACAGTCAAAAATCCCGCATTATAATTTTAAATTAAATTTTAACCCACTTGATGGGGAAACTTTGTAGTGTTGATAGAACAAACGGACATGACGAAACAGGGTTCCTTATTTGACTTCGGAACCCCAAAAACGTAATATAAATAAATAAGAGGTAAGTACCTACTGTCTTAAAGCCTGAAATGGAACTGGGCGGGAAACATCTGTCGCATTTCGGACGATCTCTGGGCAAAAACTACATTAATGTGGATGCCACAGAACATCAGAAGACATCGCCTTCTGATGTTCTGTGGGGACATCAGGACATCATCGGCTCGCTTGGAGGGGAGGCCTTTACTCTGCAGTGGGACGAATTTGTCTGAAAACAAACAAACAAGTACTACATATTTACTTATATAGGTACTAGAACTAGATACATTCTCAGTAAATGTACATTGTTATGGCCTTTCTGGGAAACATCAAGGAAACTATCAAGTTCAATAAACACAAAAAAAACATGACGTGACTTCCACCAACAAGCAGTGGGTCAGCGAGGTGGATCATTCATCCTCTCTCTAAAGCCTAATGCCTCATCATTATCAGCCTATCAGCCATCATTACTTGTCCACGTTGGATGTAGGCCTCTTCTAATGCACGCCACTGAGCTCGGTCTTCAACTCTCCTCATCCACTTTCTTCAGTTCTTCATCTCCAACCAACGAAGTTGGCTGAAGTTGTTTTGAAAATGCTCTACTGGTGTTTTCAAAGCAAGGGCTTTTAAAGTTCAAAGAAACTTCACTGGGATTCATTGTTCGAAAGAAAAACATTAAACGTGGATGGTATTCAGCCTTGCGCCGCGTACGTAAGACGTAAGTACTTTGCATCCACATAACAACATTCAATGAAGTAACCCACTTATTCTTTAGCGACAACACAAGAGTTAATGTATTATTCACTAATGTAGAAGCCCATTATTTGCACTCTTTTGTTATCTCCGACTTTATCTTGACGTTGTTTGCATATTTTGTCTTCTGTTCTGTTGAGATAAAATACATTGTAACCTACCTACCTACAAGCATTGTATTCCTACTACGTCCTACAAGACGGTTTAAAACAAGTAACATTATTATATAAGTACAAAAAACCCGACTGCGAACATAATTACGAAATTTATTAATTAAATTTGAATACGAGCTGACCGCCCGTAAAAATAATCACACTAATATTATAAAGGCGAAAGATTGTATGTATGGAATGGTGTGTGTGTGTGTGTATGTTCATTACATCTTCACGCTTAAACGGCTAAACGGATTTGGATAAAATTTTGTATGGGGGTAGCTTATATCCCGGATTAACACATAGGCTACTTTTTATGCCGTAAAAATGCACAGTTCCTGATGGACGCGGGTGAAACCGCGGGGCGCAGCCAATGATGTTATATAATCTCATTCATCTAATGATGAATGTCAGCGTTTAGAAGTCCACTGCTGAACATAGGCCTCCCCCAAAGAGTGCCATGACGAGCGATCCTGTGCCACCTCCATCCACCGACTTCCTGCGATGGCTACAATGTCATACTTTATTTGCTGACCATACGAGTTTAGTTATTAAGAACAAAACTGACAACGGTATTAGTGATAAGTTTCTTGATATCATTCCCAAAATCGAACAATGGTTTTCCAGCAATAATTTTCTTAATGTAGAAAAAACGCACACTATTCAATTTGTTCTGGGATCACGCTCAAACAACCTGCCTGGATGTATACAGGACTTATATAATGACCTATCTCTAAGTTGTACTGACCATTTTAAGTTTCTGGGGCTGACGATTGACAGCAAGTTAACATGGGCAATACACATAACTGAACTATCAGAAAAGTTGAGTTCAGCGACATACACAATAAAAAAATAAAAGAACTGGGAGGTAAGGCAGCAGCCAGGGATACATAGTTTGCATACTTTCATTCGTTGATGACTTATGGAATAATATTCTGGGGAGTGGCAGCTGATGCTGGAAAAAACTTCATACTCCACAAACGAGCTATCCAGTACATATTAGGATTAAAATGGAGAGACTCTTGCAGAGAAAACTTTAGGGACCTTAACATTTTGACGATGGTAGGGGAATTTATATACCAGAACCTTTTATATATAAGAGAAAATGTAGGTAATATGACCCTTCTTAAGGATATTCATCATTACAATACAAGACATAAGAATAATTTAGTATTGCCACAAACTAGACTTGCAAAAATATACAAAAGCTATTTATGTGTATCAGTTATTTTATAAAATAAAATTCCATTAGAAATAAGAAATCTTAGTTGCTTACAATATTTTCTGTTGACATTGCTTTTGCAGAAAACTTTATTTGTGATACAATGTTCTGTAAGTGACTTGTCTAAGTACATGTAATATGTCAAAAGATAAATAAATGAATTGAATTGAGTTCACGCCAACTTCTTTTGATGATGACTGTCATCTAAATAAGACACTTTGAAGCACCAATCTGACATTTAACTGTGTATTCAAATGCCAGCTTTGCTGGCACGGGTGCTAAAATCGATAGTCGCCCCATCACACAAAACAACCCCTACTTATAGGGGAATGCCGTGACAAAAGGGTACACCTCTGTAAACCTGGCAGGCACGGCTATTCACTTCAGTTGAATTAAACGGGAAAATCGCTCTACGTGTGGGATTGTCTAGCTAGTAAATCGACGATTTATTGAAGGAATATTTTGGTACTAGGGATGTAATGGAGTACAAACACCACCTTAGTACTCCAAGTCAACCTCGCCTGCTCATGGTACGTCCTGCCGAACAACGGACGAGGCTATGACGACCGATAAATGGCGGTATAACCATTCAGAATTGGCGCAGTTTAATTCCACAGACCGGTGATGACGGGCAGCAGCGTCATCGCGGTGCTAGAAACTGTGCCCTTTTTATAATGGTCTTTTGAGACCTTCATTTTGATACTTACGTCACTGGGTAAATTTTGGTTAATAATCTGACCTAACAAACTTTAAATCGTTATAAATCCTAATTATTTATTCGAAATGAATAATGATGAGAAACCTTAAGACGATTTCAAATACCTTGTCTTACTTAAATAGTTCGACTTTTTTTTTCTTTTTGGCAATATGGCGTCTGGCTGGTTGTCGCCATATTTTAATTTTGATTACTGTCATGTCTGCAGTGACTCGCAAAATTAAAATAAATCGATTGACGTAAGAATCATTCTAATCGGCCCACGCGTTTGATCTCAAGAGCACAACAAAGGAACAAACTAACATACATAGGCTGATAAACACATTACCCACCTTTGTGTCACGCAGTCGGGTAATACGCAGGTAAGTGACGGTAGCTTAACCTACCTAAGCTAGTAACGAAACGATTCTCACACTCGACCGAAGCCTACCTCAGAATTTAATTTATTCCCCTAACTAAGCCTTAAACAACTGCCAGAGGCGATGCCTGAATAATTCAAACATTTAAGTACTTACAGTATACCTTTCTGCGGTGTTCAGGAACTTTAATTAAGTACGAAAATATAACTTCTACATATTCTACCAAAGCGAACGTTCGGTGAAATTTATGAGTAAATTTGAAACATTGGAAAAACAAGCACAAATAAAAAAAAAGTTACCTCCGACCCTGGGGGGGTCCATTATAGCTAAGGACCATATTGATCACATCAGTTTTCAAACCGAAAAACACATCAAAATCGCTCCATTCGTTTGAGAGCTACGATGCCACAGAAAGACACACACATACACAATTACACATCCTAAACTTTTAACACCCCTCTTTTTGGAGTTCGGGGGTTAAAAACGATATATTAGCTGGGGCGATTCGTCCGAGAGGATTAGAAAAAGTTTCACTCTCATATCTGGTTTCCGGGACGCAAATTAGCGAAAATTTACTACCCAAGAGCCAATCTCTTATTAGACGCATTTTGGGTTGTTGAATATCTCATATGACAGTCTGTTAACGCAAATTTTAAATTTCCAATTAATCGTCAATTGAAGCGATTTTGGGTTTCCAGAAAGCTTTTTCGCATGTCAAAGGAATGATCACTTGCAATTAGTTAATTGCACATTTTTGAACAATTAATCTAGTGTTTAAACACTGGAATACGTTACTGAAGAGTATTGAATATCTACTGAGCTATAAAATATACCTAGGATGAATTATCATATTAAAATCCTTCATCAACCCTTATTACATATATTTATTATTTTATTTACTTCGTGTCACAAAGTTCGTGACGCGCCTTTCAGAAACCGGCGCGGCGGTACACTTTTGCTACATTCAAAATAATTTGATTTATGTAATGTCAAAAACAAGAGACAACAAAACGTTAACGAAGGCTAACTCTTTTGTTTTTGATTATCCACACAAATAAAAAACACGAAAGAATGATCGAAAGAGAATCTGATATTCAGATGAATTGCGTTTCGGAAATCTAAAGAGAGTTAACAGATTGTCAAATGTGTCAGCCTCTCCTTTGGCTGATTCTTAGGGTGGAGTTCACCGACTATTAAAACGGCTGTTTAACAATTAAACGGCTGGTTATTCAAATTTTAGTGTTCACCACACCCTAACCAATGGTCAATGCCCTTGAACGGCCGATTTATGTAACCGAGCTCAGCGACATCGTTTAACCGTCGGTTAATCTCATTTTACGTTCTGCGCATTTGTGTCAACATTATTTTTAGTTTATTTGGATATATTTCGTTGTGTTATTGTGAGAAGTAAACATGCAGTCGGTGTTTAATGTTATGGTAGATAATTATCAGGACCATTACCTTGACTTCCTTGAAAATCTAGGCGATTTAGAAAGGAGATTTAGAAGACCACGAGATTTTCAAGTGCGTCGTAATTATTATGAAGAATATGACGAAGAATCTTTTAAAACTAGATTCCGTTTGTCTAAAACTTCTGCAATGGACGTACTGCAATTAATAGATGATAAACTGGTTTTTATTTTGTCTCCATTTTCTCTACTTATTTAAATCTTCACTATAAAAAGCACAAACAAAAATGAATCTGATGATCACGAATGGCGGCAACTGAACTTGGCAACAAACAAAAGATAAAGTCAAACAAATCACAAACGTAAACAAATTCAAATAACCAACACGTGCAGGCCACATGGTGCAGGCAGAAAAAGTTCATACCTACCCAAATTTAGAACTACAGTATAGTATAGCTTCCTCAGTACGTTTTATTGTACTTTTCAAGTTGACTTCATTTTATTTTATGCTTCTAAACTAGGACGCCACCTTTCATCGTGTTGAATAGATATGACAAAGTGACTTCGTTATTGCGATGCCTTATAACTTTCGTTCTTTCACTCTGAACGGTTGGTGATCGTCCGATTAATTAAGTGCGGTTCAAATTTGCGTGGTGAACAGTAAACATTTAAGCGGTTGTTTAAACGACGTTTGGGATTTCACCGGCCGATTACCAAATCATCGGTCAAGTAGAAGTCGGTGAACTCCACCCTTAGTGTGACACGCGTTTCGGAAACCGGATGCTAGTGAGACTGAGATATAACACTTTTCAGAAAAAGCTAACATCGCCTTCTATTTGTTTCAGGTAATATGAAGCGGAGGTTGGGAAGAGCTCAAGGTTTCGTTCGACGCATGTTCGACACTCTTTGCAACTGCACCCAAACCGCTGCAGCCGCAGCCAGGACGCACGCACGCAACAAT
This sequence comes from Alsophila aescularia, assembly GCA_946251855.1. Lineage (NCBI taxonomy): Eukaryota > Metazoa > Arthropoda > Insecta > Lepidoptera > Geometridae > Alsophila > Alsophila aescularia. The sequence goes on along the minus strand of OX276377.1, from coordinate 54,573,735 downwards.
CCCTTCACCAAGCGTTAGTTAACCCGATCACAACTCACTTTCGAGAACATGTAGTTACCCAATATTGACAGTGTAGAGCCGTGTCAATCGCGAGAGAAGTCGAGTTCAAAAGCGATTTCTCATTTGGCTTGCGTTTCTCTGAAATTACTTTATCGATCTTTGATGTCTTTGAAACTTCTGAGTAGCAACAACACTATTTTTGGAATGAAAAATGTAATCGCTTAAATTGAGTGTTTACGATTTTCAAAGTAGCATTTTTTTTTAGAACGTTAACATATCCCGAAGGTAAATGAGTGAGAACCGAAATTATTAACATGAAAAGATAAACATATATTTTCTAAAATTATTGTGAGAATACCAAAGAACTGTTGGAGCCTTTTGTAATTTAATACAATCAATTCTCGTGTATAATTGGGCAGATTAACTTAAAAATAAATGTCGGCCTTCAACTTAGTTTAATTAGATATTCAAATTATTTGAGCAATCCGTCTGTTGTAAAAACAAAACATGCACATATACCTACATAATTGTTTTAGGTAATTATACCTACTTACTGGAAAAAATATGCTAAAAGGAGCTAAAATAACTACCGACCCAATTATATTTTTAAATCAATTTAATAGGCGAGTAATTCAAGAGAGGTACCTTGTGTCGAAATTTGACTAAGCCGACAGACAATAAAAGTTGAAATAATTTTGATTTGAAGTGTTCTATGGGAACAAAGACTGCAATCCAAATATTTCATTTGTTGAAGAATATCATTTAAAGCGGCTGTACGTATCTCTCTCTCTCTCAACCTAGGTCGACATATCGACCCAAAAACGTGATTCCTAGCCGGTTATAATATAACAGTTGATAACTGTATCTCTTTGTATAATCTGCTATAACCTTAAGTCTTCCTAGTTCGTATCCCTAAACGGTTTTACACGGTGTTGTATGTGATCGGTGTGATTACGCTTATAGACCTAAGGTATATCTATTTAGCAATACTTTAATTTTATATCATGTTAAATGTACCGTCTTGCCTTTTTGTAATTTCCTTGGCAGAACATGTGAAGATTTGAGGATGACTACTTGAAGAAAGGCACCCCAATCTCATAATAAATCGTAAAGAATAACATAATTTACCTCAACGTCACAGAGTTTAAATTTAATTGTACTAATGTTATATGGAAGGTAATATGAAATATTGAAAACGCATGACGAACATCAAAAAACCATTACTTGTTTTTTTTATGCTGTATACAGGAAGGACAAAACAGTCACGTCAATTTTTTTAATTAAATTAATCAAAATAACCGTCAAGTGAAATGACGGTTATTATAAAATTAAATTGCAAATTTTGACAATCATCAGTAGATAATTATTTCACTGAACAGTCATTTTGTTTTTTTTTTTTTATTAATTTGAGCTATTTCCTATCCTAATTAACCATAGGAATGACAAAATATGCAATAATAATTTGCTTGGAACAAATTACTAATTTTGGGAATTTTCACCTCAGTAATATTAAAGATCGATTACAGCAAATAATAGCGTATTAAGTAGCACTGTTTTAGTAATATTATGAAAGCTTATAGTCTCGCAAAGTTTTTAAAATCACCCAGACACGAAGGACTATTTTTTTAGATTTTTAATTTGATGTTGACAATTCAACTTAGTCTCATTCCAACGTAAATTCTTAACTTTCGATCAAAAATATTGTAACTTGCATTACTGTTAAAAGGCTGATCATTTTATGCGAGAAAGTACGATTTATAGGGATCATATTACAAAAAATTAAATCCGACAAAAAAAACAGTTTTAACCGTTCAGCTCGAAAATTCTCAAACAAAACGTAACAAAAACATAACTCGAAAAATCGGGGAACATACACGGGGTATTTTCAGGTACCCCCGGAGGTGGGGCAATGACATGTATTTTTTAACCTCACTGTAAGGTCCACCTGTATAATGTTTTATATCAAAATTTATTGTAACTTTTTGACTTCCTGCCTTTCGGAATTCTGAATATTTACCAGATTTTTCTATTTTTTCTGAAACTTTGTTGACATACGAGTATTTTGGAATATTTTAGGTACGCAGGTTCGTAAATAAGTAACATTTTATTTAGTAAGTTTTATTGTAGCAATTTTTACAATTGAGTTTAATGTTTTACATATATTTATAAATGTATAAATAAATATAAATAAAACCGTAGTTTTGTCACCTTTTGCTTTTTAACGTAGCAAATTACACATTAGGTACTTACCTACTTAGATTTATGAAGCCAATAATTACAAAATAAATATCTATAGCTAATACATATTTTAGATCATCCGTGCCACCGAATTTAGTTGGCTTGGTTATTTTCATTAATAGCCTGTTAAAAGTAATTAAATTTTTATGATGTGATAACACAAAGATTTTTATACGATACGCTCAACTTCAAATCATAGATACAAGCAAGCATTCGAAGAATCTTCTTTTATGACTATGCCAATATATCTTTAGATTGTATGCATTTTATTTTTAAATAGTTATTCTTATGTACTTGATTAGAATTGGTTGATACAAGATTTCATACATAAGTAATAATATAAAATGTGTTCGGTACTATAATAACGCACAATAATAAACAAGCATCTATCAGGTAAACCCTTATCACAGTACACATGTGTTGTGAATGTACTGCCCTTATTCTGTTACATTACACTTACTTTTTAAAACATATTTCGTATTGTATGTACTTAACTACACCATTTTTTGGACCACCCTATAATTGTAACTGAGAGAGAAATATCAGTATTTTCGGGGAAGGTAATAGTAATAAATAGTGGTATTTTCTATGTGTATATATAATCAATATTATATATTTTCCAGTGTATTCCTGTAGGGACAATAATAATAATAATGTTCCAGGGATGTAGTAGTTATTAAATTATAAGTGGATATGAAAAATGTTATAAAATGTTCAATGTGATATCCTGCCTGTAAAACCTACTTCCGGTGTGATTCTACTAAACAATTCTTCTAAATAAAATGATTTTACAATGTGTGTGGATGTTTATTTATTGATTGTATTAGAATAGTGTCTAATCATCATGATGATGATGATGATGATGATGATGATAATGTGACTAGCCCTGGCTTCGCACGGGTAACGCTAAAACCGCGGCATTTTACTTACTTTTAGCATTTTTACACCCGTCGTAACTTCTATAAAAAAATAACAGTACCTAAGCGTAATTCAAAATCTTTGACAGCAACGCTCGTAGTGCTTTCTGTCAAACTTGTTATTATTTCGTTTCCACGGCAACATGGAATTTCGTTCCTTACAGCGGGTAATCGTAATATTTATAGGCTATTTTTTTGTACCTTCGGTTACATTATTCCACTTTACGTAAGGAGCTTAAATGTTTTGAAAAATAAAATACGAAACATTTTTGAAATTTTTATTCTTATTCTAAAGACAGGCAGGTAGCTGTTTTTTTTTATCTTACTGCTATAGGCACAGGGTTGTCACAAAATAACTAATACTAGATAAGAACCTTGTAACTTTCGCCTTACGTATAAAAGGCATCGATTGTATACAAAAGAAAATGTACTTTGGTGGTCTCAAACCAATGTGGAAGGTAATCTTTTGTTTTTGTTAAGTGTTTTGAATGGGAGTAAGTACCTATAATTGAAATTGAATGGGACTTTGATAGGTATAATCTATTTCATGGCGCTGCAATCACATAACATACAAGTGAACAAAACGACGCAGGCTCGATCAACAAAGGTTCTGGCAGAGCTGAATACCGAGAACGATAAGCATTTGAACCCTTGACCTGGCACGGTTCCAATAAACATTAGTCGGATCACCAATGTAATGAGGCGATGCCCTAAGCCTTCGGTTGACCTATTTCCCCGCGATAAAAACCGGCTCGCCCTGAGAAATGATGGGAAAATTTCATTTAGAGCTCGGCACGCATAAACAGATTAAGAAATGTCCGTCTTGGCTTGGTAGAATACATTATTTGCTGAGGGATTTTATGTACGCTTTATACAATCTAGGGATAAGATTTAGTCTAGGCAGAGCTGGTAATCTTATGAATTTTAGGAAATCGACGAATGAGAAAATAATATCCCTAAATGGCTACCTATTTCTTGCTTTGTTCCTTCCATTGCTTTAGATTCTGTCAAATAAAGTACTGATACTTACATAAAGTAGAAAAGAAAGACGAATACGAATAAAATAAAGAATTAGATAAGTAATGCATATACAAGAAAGACAATTAGGAATAAAATAAATAATTAGGTAAGTAATGCGTAGAAAAGTAAGATGATTAGGAATAAAATAAATAATTAGGTAAGTAATGCGTAGAAAAGTAAGACGATTAGGAATAAAATAATTAATAATGTAAGTAATGCATATAAAAGTAAGATGATTAGGAATAAAATAAATAATTAGGTAAGTAATGCTTAGACAAGCACAACTTAAAAATGTATATAACCCCCGAACCTCTCTCCCCCCCCCCCTCCGCCCTCCCATATAGCAAAAACCATCTCGTTCACATCAGTTTTCAAACATTAAAAAACACATCAAAATCTTTCCGATCCTCACCCCCCCCCCCCTTCTTTATAGCTATAAAGAACCATCTTGTTTACCTCCGCTTTGAAACGTAAAAATCCGCAGTTACATTGGTCCATTCGTTCGTTTGAAAGATAAGATTCCCCCCTTTTTTCAACTGCCAACTATCACGATCACAACAGTTTTCAGACATAAAAAACCGCATCAAAATCGGTCCATTCGTTTGAGAGCTACGATGCCACAGACATACACACACACACACACACAACCTCACACACACCCTCAAACACACACACACAGTGATACACACCCAAACCTTATAACACCCATCTCTTTGTTCGGGGGTTAAAAATACCATGATACTAAAAAATCGACGTCAAATGGATTAACTAATAATTAGTAGTTCTGCGAACAGTAGATCTCGCGAGCACAACAACAATCTAGCAACAATTTTTTTGAAACAATCTAGCAGTGCAAGTAGCGCCATCTAGTGACCTTATTGTACCTGATACTTTTTGCACAATCTAGCGGTGCAAATAGCGCCATCTAGTGACCTTATTGTACCTGAAACTTTTGCAACAGTCTAGCGGTGCAAGTAGCGCCATCTGGTGACCTTATTGTACCTGAAACTTTTTGCGCAATCTAGCGGTGCAAATAGCGCCATCTAATGACCTTATTGTACCTGAAACTTTTTGCACCATCTAGCGTTGCAAATAGCGCCATCTTGTTTACCTCCGCTTTGAAACGTAAAAATCCGCAGTTACATTGGTCCATTCGTTCGTTTGAAAGATAAGATTCCCCCCTTTTTTCAACTGCCAACTATCACGATCACAACAGTTTTCAGACATAAAAAACCGCATCAAAATAGGTCCATTCGTTTGAGAGCTACGATGCCACAGACATACACACACACACACACACACACAACCTCACACACACCCTCAAACACACACACACAGTGATACACACCCAAACCTTATAACACCCATCTCTTTGTTCGGGGGTTAAAAATACCATGATACTAAAAAATCGACGTCAAATGGATTAACTAATAATTAGTAGTTCTGCGAACAGTAGATCTCGCGAGCACAACAACAATCTAGCAACAATTTTTTTGAAACAATCTAGCAGTGCAAGTAGCGCCATCTAGTGACCTTATTGTACCTGATACTTTTTGCACAATCTAGCGGTGCAAATAGCGCCATCTAGTGACCTTATTGTACCTGAAACTTTTGCAACAGTCTAGCGGTGCAAGTAGCGCCATCTGGTGACCTTATTGTACCTGAAACTTTTTGCGCAATCTAGCGGTGCAAATAGCGCCATCTAATGACCTTATGTACCTGAAACTTTTTGCACCATCTAGCGTTGCAAATAGCGCCATCTAATGACCTTATTGTACCTGAAACGTTTTGCAACAATCTAGCGGTGCAAGTAGCGCCATCTAGTGACCTTATTGTACCTGAAACTTTTAAGCAACCTTCTAGCGGTGCAAGTAGCGCCATCTAGTGACCTTATTGTACCTGAAACATTTTTGAAACAATCTAGCGACGTACAGTAGCGCCATCTAGTGACCTTATAGTAAAACTAAATCCTCTGGTAGAAATCTAAAAGTGAGCAATTTATTGCATTTTGAGCAGTAAACGCCAAAGATCCTCATGAT